>OZ022495.1:9305781-10635088 GCA_963989405.1 Trypoxylon attenuatum
TAAGTCGTGGCAAGGTCTTATAATTGATGCAATAGAGCTGTTGGAAATAAATTAGAAAGAATGAACCAGGATAAAAAATTCAGGTGAGGCCAGTTGCGTTAGTACGTTACCCTAGTGTTTCCTGATCACCCGCTCCGAATTCGTTTGATAAACGATGCAGCCGATGTTTACAGCATCGTTAATTATTCAGCTCGCGAGAGTTGGGTCAGAGAGCGGGTCTATCGATCGAATTTTGAGCTAGTACCCCAGCCACGTGTACGGGAGAGTCAGCTTTCTAATCGCATAATCGAGTTCTAATGTCGCTCTTCTAGTGACGTAACACTGTTTCCGGTCGACCGCTTATGATCGCCCTCATCGTGTTACGCGGCCATTAGGAATACGAGTTTTTTTTCTTTTTTTTTTCGATTCTTTGAAAGACTAGGGATACTTAATACAACATCGGCGAGTCCTGGTACATATCGTTTTAACGCGACTCACTCTGTAGGATTTAAGGGTAGATGGAACTCCTAGGGGAAGTTCGACTAATTTCGTTCCCCTTAAATGAAGCGTTAATGATACAGTTGGCTCGCCGATGGCCCAAGATAATTCCTGTCGAGCCCTTTGCACGATGCTTTTAGGGAATTGAAAGCTATTTCGTAGAGAAGTCCTCGTGATAATTCGTTTTAATTGGAGACGCAAGCTATTCGCAGCTGGATTAATTTCTACTCATTTAGCGATTTGGGGGAGTATATTGATATGGCGGTTCATAAAATTTGCTAGAATGCTCAAAGCAGCTCTCTTTCGTGAACTAGGTTGAAAGTGGAACTATTAAGTTTCACATTTTCCATGACGAATCGGATGATCAATATACATGTATATATTGATCATTAATTGAATAAAACTTTCATTCAAGAAGTATGTTTTAAGTTAATTTTGATGTAACATATTGTGTAGTATATGATAAACTTATACATTTAAGAATCAAGTCTATGAGTGTGTATAATGTGATGTTATTGTTGTAGAACTAGTCACAACAGTAATTGTGGCAAAATTGTCACACTTTATATCTCACTTTCAATTGACGAGTGACTCAACTCAGAAAAGATGTATTTGAATATAATTATACATTATTTTAATAATGAATAGTGTGAATAAAAAAATAATGAAAATAATTTGAATTTGAATCATTTCTTACAAGAGATCTGTTCAAAATGGCATTAATTTAATTTAGTGTGCGGCAAAAAGCAGTTGGATTGATTCATCAGAGATAAAGATTTTTAAGAATCGATAAATGCAACGTGAATCTAGAAATTCCGCTTTCAACGTATCGCATCGCCGTGAAATTCAATTTGGTAGGAACAAAGCTACGGTGGCTTGAGTCTGAGCATCAGTTCTAGGGTGTAATCGTTTGGCCCTGCTCGATTAATTAGGCGTCCTCCGGCGTCGTGTCATGCGTCGTCGCTTAATTAATTGATTAGGGACCTTGTGGATCTGTGTATAGAACCCATGAGATCAACAAACGATGATAAATCCTGTTCAGAAAACTATTCATTTTAAGTCACAGTCTAAGACTATACTCAATCAATTTCGATTTATCATTAATTGACTTTGCTGAACAATAAAAATCATTAAGAAATTAAAAAAATCAAATTAACCTATTTAAAACAATAAATTGGATTGATAAAATTTCTAAAAATTATATTATCTTGTACTAGTGGTAATTTTAGTATTAAATTCATACTTTATCAGGTGAGTTAATATTCCAATCGATTTATCTCGCAATTAGGACAGATTTTCTAGGATCTTCGATTCGCGGGAAAATTGCGAAAGTTCGAATTCTCTGGATAAAAATTCCACTGCTACAAAGGCATACCCCAAACCGATTAATTTCGGTGAAAAACCGTATTGGTAGTGAAACCGATTTTCAATTAACTTGACACAGACGAAAATTGCATCGGCAAAACTATCAGAGAGGGTGTGCGATAGCGAGGATGCTGCGACCCCAATTAATCGAGGCAGTGTTGCACACGCTAATAACCCCGGCTGTCGAAGAGCATTGCGTCACACTCATTAATTGTCGCGAGCGCGAAATCGCGATTCCGGCAGCTAAAGCGATTCGAGTCAAAAAACACATTTTTTTCGCAGAAGCAAAAAACTAATTTCAAACACAATTATACATTGTTTCGTTAACGATATGTATAAATGAAGTTATGATGCTGAATGTAAAAGTCTTTAATGTAGAGTCTGTATTTTTTCTAATGAAGAAGTGAAAGTAAAGAAGAAGATGAATCATTCTCGTAATGATAATTTCAATATTGATCAGTTTTCAACTGATTATGAGGCTGCAATTGAACAATGCTGATATCGAAGGGAGATTCGAGAATGACTTACTTAACGGGACGCAGTCGACTATGGAGCTTCTATTTATTGCTCCATGATACGACCCTTGGTTTCTACGGCGACTATATGCGCCAAATAGCGGTTCCAATAGCAACGTTGATTTGATTTCGCCCTGATTTAACTCGAAGCCCTGGTTACGTTCGAGAAATTTACCGCTACTGCGACCCTGTAATATCCGAACGATTTAATTAGCTCGCGGGGTGAAATTACATCGTGACGGTCAATGAAGAATTGCTTTGTGTATACGAACAGAGGGAAAGTATATACTCGTTATATTAATTGTACGTATCGATATGCCTCAGATAAATGCATCTGCGACGTTCCAATAATTAAGGAAATCTTATGTATAGAAGAAATATTTTAAATCCTGTTACTCGTTCTATTTAACAACTAACTTTATTTATTAAAACCGAGAAACTTAAAATATATATCTTGAAAAAAGAAAATAAAAAATGTTTTCAGATACAATTTCATTGAATGAAATCGTTGACGAAAAAAATTCACTTTCCGTCACCAATTAGCGATTCGACAGTTCTTTGTGACTCGTTGAAATTATTCGAAAAAAAATGATGAGTCGAATTTGCGAATTTGAAACACAGTGTGTTTGTGAACCGTTAGTAGAACCGGGAGTTTAGTTTACATGGAAACTTGGTCACGGCTGTTGTCGTCGTCGTCTAATCGAATTATCCTCTTTTCTTGAAAATCCAGCACGCTCGTGTACGCAAGCATTTTTTTTCTACCGTGTTATCTCGTTCCAACTGGTGAGCTAGGAGTTTCTTGTCGCAGCAAGGCTACGCTAACACACATTTCGATGGCTTTTCTCGTGATTTAGAGCAAGGTTGGTTGTTCGTTGAAACGTCTGTTATTATGGGATGAGCTGTCTATTCGAATAAAGTACCGTTGCCGTATACATATATAGTTTCGATCGATTATTGGCGATTCAATAGTGCCAGTCGACTTTTCTCATGTTTCCTCGCAGTATCTATTTTGTTTCTCTCCAAGCGTAATTTATTATCCAGAATCACGAGATTATTCTCTGGATCTAAAAATATTATTACCGTTTCATCGAGTCATCTTCTTCTGACCAATAATCATTGATCACTTTTAATATAATCGTGATCGTAGCAATATTTAAATTCAATTTGGTAGAAAGAAATTTAATCCCTCGAGAATATCAGCGATCAACGGCGACTGCTGCGAAAAGCAACCACGAGCTACAGAGCATTACGATCACTATAGAAACTGAGAATGAAAAAAAGATTCACATAAAACTAAAATGCCACTGTAATCACATCACTATGTGTATAATATAATAAATCATAAATAAAGACGTACACAGAAATTATATCTACGTGTGATAAAAATCTACGATTCTCTAACACACATATTAAGAAAATCTATAGGTATATATTACCTTAACGCGTGTGTCCTCTTCTCAACAGTCGCAATTAACTAAAACCCTATCATCTACACCTCTTAATATAATAATATATACGTTTATTTATTGGTTTTAGAGTCATTTTACAGGTATTATATATAATTATGATACATATAATTATATATAATAATAGCGTACTTAGGAAAGTGACAATAGGTAGCTCCTAGAAAATCCTACGAACGAGTTTTCCATCAGTATTAAAATCCGTGAAAAAGTATTTAGAATACGTGGCTATCCACGATTCCTATTTCTCTCTCTCTCTCTCTCCCTCTCTCTCTCAATCATTCTCGCTCCCTTTCTACCTTTCTCTCTCGTTCTTTCTTCCTTTCTCTCTTATTTTTCTCTTTCTTACTGTTTCTTATCCTATCTCGATATTGCCTCCGTTATCGGTCATTTTTCTCGAGGTAGTCGCTTCAATGCAGCGCTACTATTATTACAGTAAGCACACATCCACGTGGATACCGCGTAAGAAGCTGGATCGCCATATAGAGATATCAACCGGGAATTCGCCCCGTCGTCAATGGATAACTCAGAAAAATTGATCTTTGGTTCAATGGTCGAAGTCTACATACAGCTGCGGTGCAATTTTCTACCCGAATCTTCTTTATGGAATATTCGTATCGATCTCTTTACGAGCTTTTACTTCATTTACATGGTGAATATATGTATATATTTACTTATAGAATTCGATTGTTAATAGAATACATCGATAACTGATTCAAAGCATATAGAATATTTCTTTGGAAGAATTATACTGATTAATTAATTATCCGTAATTTATGAAAGCAAAACTAACAGATTTAATGTGGATATTAGGAAGAAGTTGGAAGAAAAAAAACTAAGGTTATTAGAGGTTTTATCTAAATTAATGATTACGATTCAAAGTCCAATATCGGAATTTTGTAATTCTCTATTCCACAGATCGGAATCATAAGGTCACAGAGTCAATGTTGGCCAGCAAGAGTTCTAATTCGGGGAGACAATATAGGTCAGCGACATTATATAACTTTCAAACTGACTCGCTAATTCTTCTGTTTACCTCATGTTTCTCAAATATTGCTTCACGACTAAAGTTTACTAAAATCGCAAATCTCTCTCTCTCTCTCTCTCTCTCTTTTTCTCATTTTTAGTGTGTATCGCATAAAACCTATAGGATTAAGTCGAATGAAAGCAATTAATTTTATCTGACATTAGATCGTTAATTTGAGTTATTTGACGAAGGATTCATCGGTGAATTCTCGGTTAATTTCTCTTAGAGCCGAAATCATCCGACTGAAACTTTGATTTTTAGTAACAGGAACGCGGATACACGGACATAGAAACACATATATGGGCCAACATCGAAGTAGGTGGAGTTTGATAGATAAGGTACACTGGGTAGACACAGATAGAGAGTTTAGACGAGAATCGTGCAACGTTATCTGACGATCTCAAGGAACGAATTTGATTATTTGGCCTCAGTTTGGAAACAGTTTTGAGTACCAATGTACGTATATACGATCCAATTAAGATATACCGATGGATCAAGATTCTGCCTTATTAGTAGAAATTTAGAAAATCGTAGCCAGAAAACATTAGCTTTTGTTCGACCAAGATGTATATTCCGATGGTTTTTAGTCGATCGGTCAGACAGGAGCTGCACGATGTAACAGCACATCGTTTTAGGATATATCACTCAGATAGAATAAGTGAGAATATATCCTTTATTGTATAGTAAACAATGAGATTAATCCTGGAACCATAAGACAACGATCTAAGCTTACTTCTTTGTCTCATATCTCGTATACGATAAATGTATCACGTTCGATTATCATTAGAAGACAATTTGATAGTAACAATTAATTTAAAAAAAAGAGTATTAGAAGAAGGTTTAATTGTTTGATGAGACCGAAGTTATTGTCACTTAGATTCCATTGATTAATCTCATATTAGAATATAAAATTGGATACACACGTTTATGGTTAATAAACACGAGGATCTCAGGAGTGGCATAAAATATACTCTCAGCATTCGTATGTTACATACATTTAATACCCGAGCATCCTGATAGCATCAATTTCACGTTTTCCGTAACGAGACAGTGTGTAGTTCGATTAATTCATTCCTAACTTTCTTCCCTCTTCTTTTTTTTTTTTTTTCATCGCTTTTAGACACCATTGACATCGGGATTCAAGTAAAAAATATAACCCGTGAAATAAGCAATTATTCGTATTCTTGTTCTCACAGTCATTCGTTCTCACTCTCATTCTCTCGATTTCTGTTTTATTTTTCTCTCTCTCTCTCTCTCTCGCGCGCGCGCGCGTTCCTCTGTGCTTTTTCGATTAGTCTAGGTTTTACTGGTGCTCCTGCCTCTTAGCACTTCGTCAGACAGTACTACAGGTATCAATTAGTCACTCGCGTATGTATATGTATAAACATACATAAGAAATGGATCGATGAAAAACACGCTCGTCGCCTTGGTCGCTAGTTACGCGTTAGAGCCCGGTTTCAAGGTACAACCAGTAGAAGAATTGAGTGGATCACATCCAGTAGTTTAATCAACTATTTATCCATCAGCATACTTAATAACAAACTTTATTTTAATACTTCACTTTCACTATTGATTCATTTCAATTTAGAATGAGACTTTTAGAAGAATTTTTCAATTTTCATTGGAATAGATTTTTATTTGACTAAACCACTTTTTTTAAGAAAATTCATTCAATTTTGAATGTTCAAAAGTGTCGAATGACAATTTATGGATGCACTAAACTCAATTAGTAGAAGATCAATGATATTTATCCAAATCGTGAATAGTTAAAGAAATCTTGATCTGTTTTCTGATTTTTCGATATTCCTCCATCTTTTTTACTGCGATCCTTTTATTGACTTTTTCTTGTTTCCAGAGACCTGCAGCCTTTACTGAAAAATACATGTATTCTTTCCGAGCAAATCGATCGACAATTATTGTCAATAATGCTCGGAAAGATCGGATTACAAAGTTCAGTCGAGTGAATCGAGGGATTAGAAAAAATTTCGAAAACTCAAGAAGAGCCTGATGTTGATACTCTCCCACTTGACATATGTCTATCAAAAGAGCGGCTTTTTGTACGAAACATTGTAGCTCGACACCGCCAATTTTGGGTGAAGAAGAGCGAATACTGTTTGGATATATTATTTCAGTGCAGCTGAATTTTTGTCTGACAGTCATTGTACTTCTTTTCACCTTTATCTTCATGAAAATTTCTCCCATTCGTGGACATTCGAGTCACATAGTATATCTGAGCTTCTTCGAATCGCCTTTCTTCCGCGAAATTTCCATCGAATCAAGCATATATATGGTAACGATTCTTTTTACGAGTGACGTCACTTCAGTCATAATTTGTCCAGGATGTCCATCGTCGATGAGTTGGGAAGCAGCGCGTCAATGAGTTTCCTAATAAGCGCAGTCAGCGTAAAGGGAAAAAAACAAATTTGGGTTTGTGAAATTCTAAACCAATCGCTAAAGCAATACATTTCCGGGAAATGTAGTTAATATAATGTATTCAGCTATATTGCTATAGTTACTGAGAAACTGAAAGCAACGAAACTTTCCTCGAATCATAAATCTTGGAACAGTGATATTCGTGTATCATAAACGCAATACTTAACATAAACCACTGCACTCACAGATAATATAAGTTAAATTTGATTAAACACCGATGAAGAAATATACAGAAGAAAATGTCAACGAGGAAATTAAATGCAAAAGTAGTCAGCAGAAATAAAGGATTGCATAATGTTTTATGACTTCAATTGACAACTTGTTGATTGTGTACGTTCGGTTTTAATAAACAAGTGTGAAATCAACATACGGATGAAAATGTCATCGAGAAACGAGTTATGTGACCAGATCTTGGGGTTTTTTTTTTTTTTTTTTTTTCTTGAGGAAGGTGGATGAGTATGGTCGTTTCGAAAAAGATTTGAATTGGGAATAAGACTCAAAACGATAGAAATAGAATGGATACATAAATAAAAGCTTGAAAGAAGATCGTTGAAGGGTCCGCTTTGCAGCAGCGGACAATCCAATTGCGAGGGATCGACTTTACGTAACGCTCGCGAACAGGCGAAACCATAGAGACGCCCGCGAGCATCAGCTAATACATAGAACACTCCATCCTCCGTTCTCCAATTTCAAGGCCAGCCTTATGTAAAAGCGGCTGCACAAGTCACCTCGCCTATATTACGTGTGTTTCTCGCGAGCGTTATGAAAATCGCTGGACACTCCAACAATTGGCTCCAAGGTTTCTTCGGTTCCAGTGAATCTCCTGAAAACGTAAATCAATCGAACGACTTCGAATGTCGGCTCCAAAATCTTTCTTTCAATGAACAAAAAACCAAAACCTTCGAACAATACAAAGAAATATTCTTAACCATGACAATGATTTGATTAGGAAAAATATTCCATGATTTTTTGCTCTGTTGTTGACAATGCGAAATTAGATGTAAGTTGAAAAAATTACAATGGAAATTCAATTAGCAGCGGATGTGGAAGAGTTTGATTAGGTTTATTGAAAATAATGATAATAATGTCGATGAATATGGATCATTTCACTAACGACCGTATAAAAGAAAGTCTCCACCGATCCAATAATACTGTACTCAGCCAAGCAAGGTCAGCAAGAAATTTCAATCTACAAAATTCCAATTGACTATGTACAAAATACCGAAAACACTTTTCTCAAATTGTCCCTCCAAAAAAAAAAAAAAAAAACAAAATAAGAGGAACATTATTCAAACAGTCTCTTAAAAAGTTCCTCTTTATCAAAACTTTCATCGCAATACTTATGTGACTCGAAGGAAACACGCCTCGCTCCTCAAATAACAGCGTTTCTCATCTTTTTTATTCAGCAGCTTTTTTATTGTTTTAATTATAAAGAAGTAACAAAGAATAATAATTTCATGATATTATCATACTTTCTCGCACACATGCACTCGGCCTTTCTGCCGTTCGTACAGTCGCACCTGTGATTCTCTTTCACTGACACACTCGTGCATCCCCTCTCTCTCTCTTTCTCTCTCTCTCTTTCCTTCTCTCGCTCCATCTCTTTCTCTCTATTTCTCACATTCTCTCCCTATGTATATATATATACATATATATATACATGTATATGTATATATATGTATATATCAATGTTATTTAATAGATATACTCATTCACATATTAAATATCGTGGCAAATATATAGATAAAGGTTTCATCTACCGCTCACACACGTCATAGATAGCGACGAGCTGTTCTCTCGGACCACCACCGACACCAGTAGTACTGGCAACCCAATTCCCCTAGTTTCATGCGAATACCGAGTTCACCCGTCAAATTATGGATGGTTTTTTTCTTTTTTTTTTGTTTTTCTTTTTGTTCTTTTTCTCGGGAAGGTATGTTTCTGCACGAATAAGGATTATTGAGTACCTGTCTAGGCGTGAGAGTACGTTTTTGTTACCGGTCATAATCGGCCTCCAGCATTCGCCAGCACTCCGAAGAGACCTCACTAATGACTCGAAATCGTCGTACGACTAATCATACCGCCGATCGAATCGGCCAGTGGCCAAGCTCATGGGAAATCGGCGACAGTTGTTATATTGTTTCTTGTGTTAAGTTATCGCGATCATAATTTGATTGACCGTTATGATATTGCGATTCGTCGTGTGTGTAGAAAAGTGTAGAAAAGTTGTTGTATTTGAAAATGTCTTTGGGTTAACTCAGGTTAATGAGAATTTTCTCGAATGTTGTTAAATAGTTTTTATGAGACGTTCTCGAAATGACTTGTTTTTTTTTTTTGTCATATAGGCTTTCAATAATGTCGTGTCAAGCTTCTTGTGATTCCGTGATCGATATTCATCCAATAATAATCCGTTCTAGCAACTTTATTGGATGACTCTTCTCTGTAGGTTTTTCTAGATATATATATATCTTGTAGAAGTATCGCATTGATTCTCCCGGTTATTATTTGGAACTGGCTTCTGGTAGGATCGAAGCATTCGAGAAGCGATCGACTCTCGCCCAGTGGGAATTGCATCTGCATAAATTCCGTCTCGTTCGACTTGCAGTGCGTCTTTCGAGACCCGAAGCGAGGCGAGGCGACGTTGACGCAAATCGAGGGTGTCCCCTCGTCGATGGTACGACGCGCGTGGCGTCTCTGGGCGACTCATTGTTATTCTATTCGCTCGACACTTGCTATTAGCCTTAAAAGAACCCGACGCGGCACAGTGTCGCGTCGCGGTTCTGGAAATCCTATTTTGCTCTCTCTCTCTCTCTTTCTCTCAGAATCTAACAAGCGAGGCTCTTTATTTAGACAATTAGAGTATCAAATTCTCGACACTAACGAGAGTCACATCGATTTTACACAGAGTTACAGATTAAACTATCTACATTTGGACACCAGTTAAAGGGTTAAAGTGGGTTTTTCGAGCAAGTGTCAGCGAAAAGCGTAAAAAATGAGTCGAGTGAATTTTTCAGTTGCTTCCGAAGATTGCGTGAATAGTAATCTTTTGAATCCTGTTCCATTAGAACCGAGAACCATCTGACTCTGATTTCCCATGAGCGAGTGGCCGGCCGTCTGCTCGATTAATGAAAACTCGACGACATTGAACTACATCGAGAATTATCGCCTAAACTACAAAATTCCAACAACTAATTGGGCGCCTTCTATCGACGAAACTAATGTGTACTAATACCAGGCGCCCTCCCCTTGACCACGCCGATGGCATCCTGGATTTCATCCGGGGTGATCCTTCTTCCAAATTCTTCCACCTGATTCCAATAATTCAGTGAAATTCATGGTGTTGAGAAATCTTTGTATCATTCTCTCTTCTCTGGATTCCCTATTTTTCATTATTCATTTGTCTAGATGGACCCGCCAGTAGAGTCCTGCTCCTAATTCAATTTTAGCTAGGTGATCTTTAGGAGTTTCGTTTGAACAAGATTCAACGTTAAGACTCATCAGCATAGATTGGCTGAGAGTGTTGAAGAAACTTTGCAATTATCTAATTATCATTAATGAATCAATCTAATGACAGTAGAGCTGGAGCTCGATTGGCGCCAGTAATCGTTGGCCGGTTCCTCACGAATCAGACTCGTTGGAGACAAGTATCCCCAGCTAGAGTTAGCCCAGTCTCAGGCGTGCCAATTAATCAGCTAATTACGTAACTAAGCGACCAGACCGGATTCAATCCAGGAAGCAGAAAGTTACTCACCGGCGCCACCCTCGTTGCCACCATGCTTCCATGAGAAACTAGGAAAACGCGCTCACGAAAAGAATAGCTCACTCCTCCATGTTTCTTTCTTCTTAAATGTATACGTATTTCTTTCTTTCGCTCGCTCAGACTTCCTCTCGCACTCTCGTACATTCGCACGCGTACTTACACGCACTCATAGAAAATTCCAAGCGTTAGTCCAACCATTCTCTTTCGCTGCCCGGCTCGCTTCCGTTCTCCGTGCTACGTCAAAACGAAATTTTTCTTGAAACTTCCCCCAACGGATCTTCGTTAACCAGCTGAAAAGCCATGAGTCGACTCGAGCAGCCATTCGCCATTGCGAGCGGCGCAATTTCTCGATTGTACTCAAATTTCGCATTCGATTTCAAAGGATTTCTCATCGGTTCCACCTTTTTTCTCTGATGAGCTCAACAGGATCCAACTGTGTTTCGGTTGTTAACACTTTGCTGAATGATCCTGGTTTAACTTCTATTTCGCTTATTAATTTATTTTAGGTATTGTTGTTAGAACAACAGTTTGATACAAAGAAAAATCATACAAAATTAATAATAATTCGCGGTAAAGATTCTACTTGAGTATATAGTATAGAATATATATGTATATTCCTATTTTACGTACTATATATTTTTCCCAGCATATCACACCCAATTAAAAGAATAAAACAGTTGGCTGGGTGAGCTGGTTTTATCTTGAAGCAATCAGACAGCAAAGTGTTAACAATTGCACTCTCCACTAAATTATGCGTGGTTAGTAATAATCTGTTCAAAACTAGCTCAATCTTACGATCTCATCCCAGGGTGGGATTCTTCTCTCTCGAAATGTACGCCACTCTCCGTAATCCTCACGTCCAAAAAGGCGCAATCGTCGCGAAATACTTTTTTCGCGTTTTTCGGTTAATTAAAAAATAAGTCTCCTGCTATTATTACTACCCGACTAACTGGATGCGAGGTTACCAATATGTCACAGTCGGCTCGGGGTCCACCGAGTGCGTCGTGCGTTCTCTTTGGAGTCGCGCGCATTTTCCCACTTGCGCGCATCAGCAGCGTTCACCGCGAAACGAAGACTTACGAAGAGAAGAACGAAGACACACACACACACACACACAAGTGGTACAAAAGAACAGTGGGGGCTATTATTTAAAATATGTAATAATAATCGTAATAATAATAATAATCATAATAATCATAACCATAATAAACAAAGCACTGACAAGCTGCAGAATACATACAAAGGTACAAATAATAGGGAACAAAAAAATCATTTTCATATTGGGACTGTTGCGTCGAATGAATACAAGTCGTCTCTATATATATCCCCTCGCATGTGTTGGCATGTATGTTAGCGTCTGTGTATATGTTTTCCTTGGCGTACAGTTTCCATAGACTTCGTGTATATTCCATTTCTTTTTCCTTTTTTTCTTTTCAAACGTATACATATATATGTACACGTGTGGCTGTGTGTTTCCGTGTAGACGTTTGCTCGTTTCTCTATTTTTTTTTTTGCGAACGGTTGCGCGTATACGCGCATTTTGCACACGCGGCTCTATGGTCGTACGTTCGAAACAGCATCATTTTAGCGCCGCTCTCGATCAACGAAAGGACTGTAATCAACGATCGATTTAAGTATCGTCAGTGTCAGCAGTGCGTTGAGCACGTGCGCTCGCGTATTTTTTTTTTTTTTTTTTTTATTCTCTCACACCCTCATCGCTCTTTCAGCTTACAATTCCACATCGCACAACGATACTTTTGTCCATTGTGCAACCTCTTCCGCGTGACTCTCCGCGATTTTCCACTCTCGCACCCGCTTCCGCGCGCTCTTTCCACCGTATTCCATTCTCTCTATTTTTCTCCCATTTTTCACTCTCTCTCTCTCTCTCTCATTCTCTCTTCCCTTCTGTCTGGCCCTCTCACGCGGGGGCCGCGCTCGCGCACGCGTACCAAACACTGCTTACGCGACCTTTTTTTTCCTCGTTATGCTTTCCTCGATATTTTATACATGTATAGATATAAAAATACAAAAAATAATTTACAAAATGATATTATAAGTATATTACACGCGAGTGTCCTCGGTATTAATTATCTCTCTCTCTCTCTTTCTCTCGCTTTCTCTCAATCTCTCTCTCTCCCTTTCTCTCTCGGAGGATGAGAAGGTCTTACGGGAAAATCGTAGGATTTTGAGGGGAACGGGTCCTGGTGAAGCCCGGGAGAACGTGGGCCCCCGTACGCTCGAAAAATTTCAAGAAACGCTTCGCTATATCGGGTTCTTAAAACGCGTATACACGTCTCATACTTCTTTGAAAAAAAAAAAAACAAAAACCATACACCGTCTACGTCTTCTTTTCTCCTCTTCCTCCTCCTCTTCCTCCTCCTTCGATCTCCGTTTTCGATCTTTTCTCGTTTTTAAAGAAAATATGTAGCGGTATTATCATATATTATATTATATATACATATATGTATACGTATATACGTGCGTGTAATATAGAATATATACATTATCATATATATATCATTGTAATATATTATCGTAACGCGTATATATTATACACTATATATATAATATATTATATATATATATAATATATAATGCTAGTACGCTTGTGGTTGCGGTACCACGCGTTAGCCGCGGACCACCGAGAAACCGAAAACAAATTCCGTTAACAGGATAATGCAGTTATCAAACCACTGTATTGTTAACAAAAATATATATATGTATATGTATATATATATATATATATGTATGTATATAGTATGTTCATATTATAGCAGTATATATTATATCATCTTGAGACGCGGCTGCGCACGCTGATTTAATCAAATATAATACAAAAAGAAAAAAAAACAACAATAACAAACTATTAAAAAAAGATACAGTAAAATTTGGGGAAAAAAGGAGGGGGCGAAGTTCGTGGGAGTAGGTAATAATCGTGGGACGGGTTGGGATAGGAGGGTTTCATACTTATAGTCTACGTGTCGCACGAAAATCAATTACCTCGAGCTACGATTAATATAATAACATAATCCTAAGGTTTGCGTTTGCACAAAAAAAAATGTAGGTAAAAATCGATACTCGTACAAAAATAAAGGAACAAAATCTAAAGCCAACAGAAAATACATCTCGATTAGAATTACTTAAGAAAGAAAGAAAAAAAAAAACAGAAAAAGGGGGGCACGGGGGGGGGGGGGGGCTAATGTTGGGGGATATGCCGAGCGAAGAGAAAGAAAAGCAAAAACTCGAGAGAAGAAACGACGATAGTGCTAGATAGGTGAAAAGGGACCTATATATATATGTATATACAGGTTCTCCCATACATATATACATACAGTTATGTGTATATGCATAGGTGTAGTTGCGCAGTATCTCGCTCCCTCTGCACGCAAGCACACCCCTATGCAGGCTCGCGCGCTCATTCACCCCATTCACCCTTCGCTGCCGTTCTTCTAGTCGCGCGTACCCTTTATTTCCTACCTATTCCTCTCCTCCTTCTCCTCCTCCACCTCAAGCGTGCTTCCGAACACAACGGATACAAAAAGTTCACGTAGACCGTCACCACGCATGAAAAATCACTTAAGAAAGAAGAAAAAAAAAAACAGAAAAATAAAAGGAGGGCCTCCGCGCAGCTCGCATCAGGGACAGCCTGAAACGAATTAAACCGAGGCGGGCGTGCTGTCACCTGGCCGTTTTATCTTTATCGCATTCTTTCTTACATAATCACACACAAACATACACGTCCAATCAAGCAGGATGCTCACTCTGTCTCTGATTCGCATCGCAATCATTCTTACGCATATTCTCTTATTCAACATACACACACACACACACACACGCGCACAGTCTTTCTTTTGCTTCTCGCATTCTCCTATAAACGATGAAGATTGGGGGCCTAGGGTGGGGTTGCGGAGAAGGGGCATTTAACAGTTATACATTTAGGATGCATTTACACACACGATTAACGATAGTTGTTTTCTTTCGACACCGAGAGTGTGTGACTTTTGGGGTGGGGTACAAAAAGGTTCGTAGATCTTTCTTTCCGCTTTGTCCGCGGGGGGGTACACAAGGGATCGAACATGTGGTCAACATGACGTCCCGGTTGCAGTGGGAGGGCTCCACATTCCTCCGACTTCCAACGACGACAAACTTCGACTTCCAACAGATTGGACTACGAAGATCCTTGCTTCTATTGGAGCGTACGTATGTGACTCTGTGTGTAGGTGTGTGTGTGTGTGTGTTTGCTTGTGTGGCCGCACAATTTGACCGCCGCCGAAAATCGAAGGTCCTCGTGGGCCCCCGTCCCTCCTGCTACGCTGTAACCGCGTTACAGCTTCTCGCGGTTTAAGTGTGTGTATATATATAATATATATATATAATATATAATTATATGTATATAGTTTACATTCAGCAAGTAGTTAAAGTATTGAAAAATATATATGTAATTAATTACAAATCTAATTATCATCCTCTCATTAATTCATTACTTGGTAGAATAATCGATAGTTTTTTGGGTCATCCTTTTGTGTTTCGTCGTGTTACCGTGTCCGCCTGCTATCCTCCGTGTCTTAAAAGTGTCTTAAAAGTGTTCCAGTTGATTGTGTTTGAGTGTGAGCATGTGTGCATGTGTATATTGGTGTGATTGTGTAAGGTCTGCCGAGTGTGGAAGGGTGTAGACATCGAGAGTGTATCCGATAGGCAAAGCGCGGGTTTTGCTGTGTGTATGTTGCCCGTGTGAAACGGTTCTCAAGTATGTACTTATATCCTGGAAAATCCTGTTTCGACTATCGCTCTTTTGGTACTGCCAGTACGTATCGTTTCGTTTGTTTGCATTCCGTTCAAGTGTTCTGAGAAACTCGCGAATTTCTGTTTTGCTCCTTTGGCTTTCTTTCTTTTTTTCGTTGTGTACTCTGGTTCGGTTTCCTTTGTTCGTCGGATCTTTGGAAATCATCGGTGGATGAAAAGGCAAAACAAAGTGAAACGGAATTCGAGGTAATGGCATCGTTCGATATTACTTTTGTTCTAGTTGTCTTTCCGCGCTCGAGAATGCTTGGCTCGAGTCGATTTTTTCTCCCGGTTCTATATACGTGTCCATATATCCGAACTGCGCGCTGCATTGTTCGTTTTCGTAACTTCATTTTTTTTTTCTTCACCATTCTCTATAAATGTACGAATATATACTTTATATCTAATATTGCAGAGTGTTCGGTTATCGCTATGACATTATACGACCTTACCACGGTTATTTGTTTTGTCCATTTATGGTTAAGAGACAATATCGATCGCTATAGTTTATGACACATGATACTTTAAAGAGACAGATTACCGTTTTTTTTTGTTTTACCTCCTGCATGTGAGTCTGTGTGTATCTGTGTATTTGGGGGCGTGTACCGTACTCGAGTCATCTCGAATCCATATGCCACGTATTTCAGTGTGTTTGTTTGTTTGTTTGCGTGTGTGTGTGTGTGTAATTAATATCGTCTGTATAAATCGGTGTCGTGCGTGTCTCGTGTGTCGGCCTGTACGTATGTGTAAGTAGTCTGTAAAGTTACCTTAACTTCCCATTTTTTAACGAATACATCCATTACAGGGTATGGAAAACTATGCGTAATTTTTTTCTTGCTTACAAAGTGTTCATTACAATCGTATTGTAAACGTATAATACTATATGTTTTTTGTGTATCTCAATGTATGCTCTATCAAGTATTAATTAGATCGCATCCATCTACCGACTTTTTTTTAATCGTTTCCCTTAGCCATTATGCCCCATGCCAGTTCGTTCATCTTTCCGCTATTATATCACTTCGTCCTTGTTTCCAAAAAAAACGCGCGTTCATTTCTTTCACTTTCGAGTCGATCAAGATCCCATCCCTTTTAAAAAGAGTATACATCGTGTTTGATTCTTCGCTGAACTGAGCCTCTCGTATCAAGCCGAGATCCATTTGATTCGCGACTTATTGCAATTAGTTGCCACTTTTTCCCCTTTTCCTTCCCTTTTCCCTTTCATCCATTCTGATCCTCGATCTTATTAAACACGTCTCTAACTGCCATCGCTCCATCACCGCGATACCAGTCTTCAGAAGCTCGGGAATCAACGCCAACCCTTTGATACGAAAAATCGTCGACGGATTCGGTTCAATTTTCGCGATCTTTGTTCGTAAAAAATCCAAGTCTCTTTCCTGAGGTTCGATAGAAGATCGGTGTGCAGTAAGAAGATCGTTTACAAAGATTAGAAAAATAATCGGTGCGAAGACCTCTGGTGTAGGGTGCGGATCCGTTTCTTCTGTACTGGTAACTCGGGAATATCTAAGCAACGATCGCCTCACGTTGTCTTTTTTTTCTTTGCGATCTCTCTCTCTCTATCCTTCTTCTCTTTCTCTCACTATCCCGATTCAAAGAAAGTCGTTTCTATTCCTTCTATTTAGGAAGGACTTTTCCGCGAGACCAGCGGGTGAATCGCGGTATTGTGAAACTCGTCTCGATGATTTGTTTCGTACTCGTTTACCTTTGCGTCCTTTTCCATTCCCGTGATCGTTACCCGATCTCCGCTTTATCGACTTTTCTTTAACAATAGCAGGTACTAGCATAGCTACCACAGTCGTACGTATCGTTAATAGTTACAATTAATTTAGATATTACTAAAGGGTACTGCCCTCTTCATCTTCCACCTTTCTTTTTCTCTTTCTCTCACTTGCTCTCTCTCTCTCTCTCTCTCTCCCTTTCTTGCTCTTGCTCTCTATAACTTTTTCACTCTCTCTCTCGCTCTCTCTTTCTCTCTCTTTCTCTCTTCCCTTGACCCTTAATAATTCCGCAATTAAAAACTTCTTTCGCACCCCCTCCCACTCGCCCGGAGACCATCCCGCCAACTTTCTCGGTGACCCATCGAGCGTTTCGCTAAATATATTTCCTAACATTTCACTAAGTCGTGACCGCAGTTTCTCACACGATTCTCCGATTGCGTGAATTTTGACTAATGGCGCGAGATTATCGATACACATCAATTATCGTCAACCGTGAACCCTGCCAATCATGCTCGTATACCCACTCTGTCTGCGAGAAATTTGCTATAAGTAGATAGAGGACGTAGCGAGCGAAATGTTCAAACGTTGAACCGTATTGGATACCGCGCGCGCGCGCGCGCGGGATAGGAACCGGTCACTGTTGCGATTGGGCGAACGTATGTCGCGTTGCAAAAAAGATCGATGGGTATTGACGTCGATCACTCGATCCAAGCGTACGACCGTGACACGTCCTCCGTGTCACCGCGTCACGATCGGCAGTACGGAAGCTGCTTCTGCTGCGATTATACAAAACGGCCTATATAAAAATCCGTAAGAAAGAACGATTAACGTCATTCCTAAATTATACTACACATGTACACATCACGAATTCACGCTAAGTTAATCGTTAGAAACTAGTCTAAGGAGAGAGGACAACGATGGACCGAGGCGATCGACGTTTTTTTTTTTTTACCGAAAGGGGCCCCGAAGATCGTCTTGTTATAGTTGGGAGGAATATACTCGGAGGTCTCCGGGCGCGCGTAATCCGTACACGTACGCTTATACGCTTGTCACACGACGACAGGATAAACACTTTTTAATACTTTTAGCACCTAGTGCCCGGCCCGCGGCTCGCGGCACCCCCGCCGCTGTTACTGTCGTCACGGAGACCGCTCGACGGACAGGACACAGACTCGTCCGACTCGAAAACAAACGGCAAATGATCAACTGAATGAAACTCTACTTAAAACAATGAGAATCCAGAGAGACTAACCGAGAGTCCGATGATTCAAGGAGCGTTAGATCACTCGATAGGATAACGTGTACAGCTGCACTCATCGTTTTTACTTCAAGTCTCTCTGTAAGGTATAAAGGAACAGTTTTGGCCTCTAGAAGTGGGATAACGCGTCGTCGACGGTAAATGGACCTGATGCAGGGAAAGAAATTTCGGTGCTTTGGACAGTTGAGTTCGGTCGATTGCGACAAATTGCGGAAGCAAGCTGAGGGGCTGTATCTCTTTTATCCTGTCGCGAGATCCGATATATATGTATACGGAGTATTCTCGAGCAATGTAGTCGGACGTAGTCGCTGTCTCGCCCCGTCGAGGACAATAACCGCGGTCTTTAATTATGTAATCACCTAATTAACCTTGCGGACGTGAAGCGGCTCGTTGTCGACCCCTCTGCTAATCGAATCGCACAATTTTGTCCTTCCTGCTTAATTTCTCCTAACACGCCCTTTTACGTCTCTTCGTCGAACGATTCGAGCGCTCGCGCGAAGGTCGAGGAGAGCGATCGGTTTAGTAGGAGTATGTATTTCCACCTGATTCACGACGCGAGATCCGAGTCCTTTGAGAGTCTAAGCTTGTCGATGGAACTGCGAGAAACTGGGGCGAATTATAGAGCTGGCCCAGATTCACGGAATTAGCTCAAAGTTATTCCTGAACACTTCAGAGGAAACGTCGCGTCGCCGAGTTCGAAAACTCGTCTGATGTCGACTCTGGCAGTTCGAAAGGACTCCGATCGTCTGGTCACGCCGGCGGATACACACACAGAGGCGTAGGTCGAAGCGAGGACGAGCGTTCCGGAAGGTGGAGATTATCTCTCCGTTTCGATTTTGAACACCCAAGGAAATAGTGGGTGGTGGTGGTGGTGGTGATGCACGCGCGCGAGCGAGAAACCAACGAGGGGCTCGAAACGACGCCGTTTTCGTCCCTACGAACACGCCTCTTCGCTCTCTACCTTCTTCCTTTCTTTCTCTCCTACGTTCTACGGCATTTATTATAAAAATAAAATGTAAAATCGTACCGAGGACGAGTTTTCCAAACGGTATGGAACTGCGAGTTCCATCTGCGTTTTGCGACTAGAGGGAACCAAGAGACTCGACGACGTGTCCCCTCTAGTCCAATTTTTACTATTTTTTTTTTTTTCTTCATTTCCCCCTTCTTAATCCAAGAAAGACATTTCGTATCTCCGCTGGTCTTGGTCTCGTCGCCGCCGCGTTCGCAATTGTCTTTCGGTTAATTAAACGAGTCGTCCCCCGTATCTTGGTGTAGGTTGCGCGCCTCGCGGTTTTCTAGAGTTAGTAGCTGCGATGTGTCCCTGTGGCTCGTTTCTTCTTCGTACGTAGAATCATACATACGTACGTGTGTACAAGTAGTTCCTACCGTTTCGCGAGAACCCGTAAAGTGAGTGCATTCTTGAATATAATACATAGGCTCTACAGATATATTCATTATCAATTCTCCGACTATACCAGTGAAAAAATAAATTATTACACGTTGGTAATATCTGTGTACGTGTGTGTTCGTGCGCGCGTGTGTCTTACCGTGTATGTAAGTATGTGTGACTGGTGTATATTAGGTAAATGAGTGAGTAAGAGTACATGTCCTCTGCGTGTATACTTCCAGAGCTGTGTGTGTTACGTACGTGTACACGTGTGTCTTTGCTGTCCCAGGTGTCGGGGCGCTCGACGGGTCGTTCGATCGGCACCAGCAAGATGAGGACCACTCGTCGGTCCTTACAGAGCTCCGTCCCTGTACATATTGAATCGCTGATGCTACAATGGCGGCTCAGCTGGTCGCCGGTTTTTTTTTATCGAACAGCCGCCTCGCGCCATCGCGATTGGGTCCATATCGGGTCTTTTCGGCTAATATGTACGCATTTTACATAAATCAATCGTTTCCTCGTTCGCGATTCTTAAACTTCCATTCCTTTCCTTCCAATTCTTCCTTACTCGCTTGTTCTTCTTCCGCCTATTCCGATTCCTCCTCTTCTTCTTCTTCTTCCTCTTCCATTTCTTCTTCTTCTTCTCCTCCTCCTTCTTCTTCTTCCTCTTCTTTTTCTCTACCATCATCATCATCGTCATCATCGTCTTCATATCTTCTTCCTCCACTTAGGCGTGTCAGAAGAAGCGCGTCAAAAAAACCAGGCATGATCACTCGTTTCATCTTCCTTGCGCGTGTCACCGTCGGCTGTACGCGTCAGATCGATTTCCGTCGGTGCGGTAATATTCTTTCACATTGGTCTTACTCTCCATCGCCACGAAAAAAAGATCAGCCTGTTCCACTAGCGTTTCTTTTTATTCTGCTCTACCGTTGCCTTTCTTTCCCTTCTCGTTCCTCCCTCCAGCTATCATCCTTCTCCCTTTCCTTCGATTCGTATATATGTATATACATATGTATATATCGTTCTATGATTGGCTCTCCAGTGAGCGTATAGGAAACATGTCTCTCAATGTGGCTGACAGAAAGACTGAATGAGAAAGGAGGTGACGAGGACGCTCCTAAGTTGCAACTCCACACTGCAAAGGAGCCAATGACAAGGAGAATGAAGCGCGACTACCAGTGAGACGGAGAGTCGCAGCAGCAGCAGCAGCAGAGTCCCAAGTGCAGGGGCTGACATTATATTACTATTAACAGCAGATCTGGTTGACGGGGGAAGGCGGGGGTCCATCACGAAGAGAAACAGAGTAGGGGAGTTTAGGATGAGCAAGAGTACATAGCGCGCGCGGTTTTAACCACGCACAGGCGAGAAGCCGTCGAATAAGATGGTGCAAGCGGATCGGTTGGTGTCAGGGAACGGAACCTGGACTGTGGACGACGACGTCTCAATGCTGGTGGAGAGCCGGAACGTATCGGTTCCGATTCCCGAAAACTTATCTCCTTCCTTTCCGATTGTCCAGCACCGAGGATGATGCGCGTTTCGAGACGCCCTAGACGGCTGGTTTGCGTACGCGCGGGGTATTAGTTGGCTACGAGAAGATGCTGGTACTGACTGGCCGGATATGGTGTCACAGAGCCGAGCCCAAAATTGTTGAGCCCATCGACTAGTGCGCTCTTGTCTTGTTGCTGAGCAGTGCCACTGACAGTGCTGTTGGTTGCCGCGGAACCTACTGGACCAAGAGTGCAGGCGCTCTGGGAGGTAGCATTGTTACCAACCGCGTTGCTCGTCCCATTGACGTTGCCACCGTAGAATTGGTGACCAGCGAGCGTAGTGGGATCCAGGTAGGATGAGGGGAACTTGGCACCCGCATAGAGATCTGCCGGCAAGTAGCCACCGTGGTTCGAGGAGTCAAAGATGTTGCGGTGAGGAAATTGCGGGTGATACGCGGCGGCTGGACCGTGCTGGAAGAAGTAGGCACCCGGGTCCGTATGTTGCTGCCCGGCACCCGCTACTATGCTGCCTGGTGACAGGCTGCGGCTACGAGGAGAGCTTTGCGAAACCGGCAAACCTCCGGCTGCGGCTTGCTGTTGCTGCTGTTGTTGCTGTTGTTGCTGCTGCTGTTGTTGTTGCTGCTGATGCTGCTGGTGATGATGATGATGGTGAATCTGTTGCTGCATTGCGCGTTGCTTGATGTAGTTGGAGAACTCGGTAGGCGACATTCTGGAAGACAGATGGAAGTATTCGGTTAAAAACAAGTTTTGTCGATCGAGATAGAAGAAAGTTAAACTTATTCTCAAGAAACAATAATTCGCTCAATTTAAAATATATGATGCAAAAAAGTATTGAATAAGGGATTTACAAGCTCTTTCGAGAATTCTCGATGGAATACGACCTCGAAAGGTAGACTCGCTAAGAATTAAAATGATCGGATCTCAATGGAAGAGGTTCGATAGAAACCGGATCTATTAGGTCAGTAGTGTTCCGCAATCGCGAGTATGTATTTCTTTTTTCTTTCAAATGAGAGCAAGGCTACGGGAGCGATCGGGTACAAACCTGTTAGCCCGCTTGCTGCTGGTCTTGAGCTTGGTGCTGCCGAACTTAGTCTGGGCGAAGGTGGCGGTGGTGAAAGTGAGCGGTGCGGTGGTACGCGGTATGAACGCAGGTACGGGGCTAGGCGAGCCCTTGAATGAGCTGGTGATCGGTGTTGGTGACGGTGCTGACGAAGAGCCAGATCCATGGCCACTCTGTTGATTGTTGGAGGAACCATTGCTCGCATTGCTACCGAGAGAGCTCGGAAATGGTGAGGTTGATTTTGGACTGAGACTCAATCCACCCAAGGATGTGCCTACGATCTCGATGGGCCTGAAGCACTGAGCCTCAGGATTGAAGGTCTTGGTTACTTCACGGTCAGCCGAGCTCTCATCGTGAGGGTCACCAGTCTCGGAGTAAAGGATCTTGATCGCGTTCATTTCACCAATGCGATAGCTCACTTCACCAGGGTCAACCCAAACTGCCAATTCAGCAGGAAGATTCTCAAGGATGTCTTGGATGGGTACGCCACTTTCCTTGGCGGCCCGTTCTAACACGGGATCTATGGGGTCGCCGGTCTTCAGGCATCGGAAGGCCGAACCTTTAAACGGCTTCTCCGGATACCAGTGGCCTTTAAACTTATCCTTCAGTGCTTTTTCTAGCTCTTCCCCAAAGATGTTGACCCGTCTACGTGGTAGCTTATTGTAGAGGTATGATATCACGAAGTTGAGCGCCACCTGCACCTCGATGTGCATTTTGGCCTTTGGAGGGTGAATCTTCGGGCTGTTTTTCCTTGAAGCAGCCGCGGAATAGTACAAGGGACGTTCACACAATCGGCCGTCTTGCTGATAGCAGGAAATTGTTCCTTGAGAATTTGCTGCTAGACGAAGCAATTGACAACTGTGGCTTTGAACCACAGGCGCTTTGTTCCTCGGGATGTTGCACTTTCTGACCGTGTCGCCGAGAAGATTTTACTCGATGTTAGGAATCTGTAACATAAAAGAAAAATTCCATTTGATTTCAAGGAAAGCTTTCGACTATTGCTTAATAATATTGCTGATTCTAATCAATTACAATTGTTTAAAATGTTAATGTAATAAGAATCCAGTAGTAGAAGAATTCACGATGAAACAGAAGTAACACCCGATTCTAGTTTTTCGCAATCCACTGAGAGTACTGATTCCCCCGACAACTACTTGAACAGATAAGAAAAAGAGATTCTCCTCGACTGTGAGTGTTCGTGTTAGCAGTTGCTTTCACGGTTACTATCATGCACTGAAACGAAACACCGTTTCCAATTACTCAAGCTACCTTCGTTAAAAGAAAGCCTGAAGGAAGAATCTCGTCGTTTTGGATATAGAGAGACCACGAGCGTAGTCCTTTCTCACACTTTCTACAGTTACTGAAAAAAAAAGTTTTATCTAAACTCTCCTTTTTATTTTCCGCCTTCTCAAATTCGACTAATTGCCGAGATTTCCCCTTTGCGAAGATAATTTTCCACTAAAAAGTCGGCAACGATTTAGGATAATTTTATTCTCGATCAGAAATATTTCCAGAAGAATTTCCGTGGGTAAAATTGTCAGAAATGCATACGTAAGCTAGTCAAGGGGGTAAGTCACCCTAAATCCAATACACCATCTCGAGTAATACTCGCTTTTGCGAATCGCTGCAAAACGAAGAAACCAAAGGTAATAAAAGGAATTGCCCTTAGACCTCAGGGACGACCTCCTGAGTGCCTATCTCCTTTAGAAGCATCTCCCACTGCAATTGCGGAAGTCGTTCTCTGAGCGGTGGAATGACACTGAGAGCGAAAGCCACCACCTTCTTCCTGAGTCCTTCTGCTTTCTCCGTAGCTTTTCGTCCGTTCTCCTACCGTTCGCTTGCTTCTCCTGGTGTCCTTTTCGCCTCGCAGTATTCCTTTCTGAGGAAACTCGATTCCTTCCTCCTTTCCTTTTTTTTCTTTTTCTTTGAAAGTGCAAGGATGAAGAAGAGCAGATAAGGAACTGACTGGTGCTGGAGAGAACGAAGCAAGAAGAAAGACGAAACTATCGACCACTTCGTAACAGGATACAAGATAACTTCCAAGACCTTTCTTTCTGCACTCTTGTAGGCTCTCTTTGAAACTAAGGTGCACCTTTTCATTTTTCCATTTTCTAATTTCCCACCCGCGTTAGCATACTATATTTTACGATCAAGGAACTGCAATTTTTCTTTACCTAGTCTGTTATTCAATTTTGCATTATACAATTCGATACGATTGTAAAAAGGTACTTTTTATATTTTCCAAACACTCATTAGCACTGGTATACACATAGTGTTTCATGTATCTCTAGTTGCATTGGAAATCTCCAAACGAGCAGTGGCGAAATATACTACACGAGTGCGCAGTCCACAAATGCAAGCTTTATAGATCGTAGAATCGAACTTGCTTTTCCTCGAAAAAGCCAAAAAAAAAAAGAAAAAAAGGTAGAGAGGAAGCATTCAGACCATACGGACTCTGATTACTGCACTCAACAATTTTTGAGCTCCAGTTTCCCATTCGTGACAAATCAATCTAGCCTTGGTTGAGCCAGATTTTTCTGCGGTGCTAGTACGAAATGTTTCTGCAGGTTTTATGTGTCTGTCTGTGTGAGCCGCGAGTTTGTGGCAAATTTCCACGGCGCCGCGCGAGCCAAGAGTTGGATATGTAGGTTAAACCTGGCTAGTGTGTACCCTTTTCTACTTCCAGTAGTACATGACGACGGGCTAGAGGTATTGATCCTCGGGCGCAGTTGCCGGAAAGTTCTCAAGTTAAAAATACACGGCCTTGCTGGGCACGGCGAGGATTGAGTATCCACGGAGCTTCGTAATTTTCGTTGGATTTTCTCTCGCTACCGCGAGTCTTTCGTACCGGTGGTTTGATAGAGACAGAGAACGAAGAGAAAAAGAAAGAGAGGGAGAGACAATTAGGAAGCTTGGTAATTACTGTGCGAATGGTGCTTTAAGGGATGATGCCCACTGCCTGACTGATTTCAGCTCTGCCAGACACTTCACGACTTTGCCTGGCTAATATCATCTCCTATTAATTACACAATACTTAAAGAGACTCAATTCAGAGTCACGTGTGTCGCTGGTTACCGGAGTAATTGTCCGATGGCAATAACAATCTATGTTGTGCGCATATATATATATATATATCAATTATTACGATAGAAATTAAGATGATCTCTGAATTACTCCAATTTCATATTTAAAGTTATATCCATGAATACTGATCTATACTATAAAGGCTTCATTAAATATCGGTAGAACACTGATTAATAAAGAAAATCTGTCACAAATTCCTTGTTTCGAAATGGAAACATCGACCCTCGTTTATGATGTTAAGACATTTCCCGTTAAGTCGTGAGCATTAAGTCCTTCCTTCTTAGCCGAAACCAAGCATCAGCGATTACCAGGTCGCAGCCAGCTTCTCATGAGTGTGCTTATCCGCTCTAGAGCACGAGCTTGACGAGCTTTACAGACGCCTTCTCTTCGGAAGAGAGCTGAGAAACGAGCCTAAAGGGAAGAGTAGAACGGGGGTAGAAGAAGCAGAAGGAAGAAAGAGAGAGGAGCGAAAAGCGATGAAAACGAACGATAGAAGAGAGAGAGAGAAAGAGGAACTGGCACCCCAAGTAAAGGCACCCGAGGACGCCCTTTGCTCTGAATGGAGGTCGCGTGGCAGAAGGGGGCACTGCGCGGCAAATGTGGGCCATACAAGTGTCCTTCACTACAGAACGAAGTCAATGGAGCGAGTGAGCACGACAGAGCTTCCAACGTAGACTTTAACGTGCGCATGTAGTACTACTATGTGCTTCTAGTATGTGTATACTATATACATACTCTCAACTATACGCGCGCACGTATCGACTGACCTATCCGGTATCCGGCGACCGCGACAGTTCAACGTCGCGCTGACACACCGAACGAGCCACTTCAGCCTGATAAATGTGCCGCGATGTAACTATCGCGACGCGCCATTGCGTTGCTTGGTTACGATGCGCTTTATGCGAATCGAAGGCATGGGTGCTTTACTATCAGTAGCTTTGGTTACGTCGATAACTCGCGAGATAAGAGAATAGTAGGGTCAGAGAAAAGTAAACTGAAAATGTGGAAGAAATCAAATTCCTTTTTGACAACAACTAACTAATACAATATATACAATGTTCTCTGATGATTTCAATCATTAGATCTGATTAGTTTCAATAAGTACATCATTGTAGAGACAATGAGATTGTACAAAGAGTATCGTTTGAAAGCTCTTTCTCTGTTTTGAAAGTTTTCAACAAAAGTCTTTGAACCTTTTTCATACCGTTCGAAAAAGAAAAATATTGTGATAAAGAATAAGACACGAAGTAAGATCTCGTTGAGAGTCATTGGAGCAAAGATGATCTCGCGAAACGGAAAGTGTCGCGGACCTGTACCAATGGTGGACGTCTAACGATCCACGAAGACAAAGAAGCCCCGGCAATCATAATTACGGCTTTCCCTCGGTGCACGTCTATCGAGTGGCCTCGTTCGATCGGAATAGCCGAGGACGAGGGCATAATAGTCGACTGAACGACCACGAGTACCACGAGCATCACGACGACGTTCGTCGTGGATGGACACATAATTACTCGCGGATATAGGAGAACGCGCACACTCTTGACGCCTCTACTTCCAGAATTTCGGATCTCCAGCCTTTCGACTTAATGCTCCAGAGCGACTGCTACTCTCCCAAGACCCTCGAAAGAGATTGCGAAAGCTATTTTCGGAAAAAGGAGGTCAAACTTAGAATATGATTCTCGAATGTTGATAGTGCTTTACAAGGTCTAATTTCCAAAGTGGAAGAGGCTGAGTTCATTCTTTGTTAGTTTGAGGTCGACATGAGATATTTGTAATTCAATTTACTACAGTATTCCAAGGTAATATCCTCGAAACTTTGAATTTTAAAGAGATTTTCATTATTAACTTTCGATCCCAAGATGTAAAATCTGTTTTTATGATAATCGCGAATCTCGTTAATCGAACCAAGTAAACCAACTAAACGATATTTACTATCGTACTGGAAATAGTATTAGAAACAGTAGAAACGTGAAATTAGGCTATATTTGCCAATGTCTCAGGAAGTATTATAGTCAATCAATCGGTAAACAATGGAAAGATAGAAAGAATTCGATCGTAAAAAGATTCCAAGTAGTCGAAATCGATGATATTATCTACGAAATAAGGTCAACCCACTGGGTGCAGTATCGTTGCATTATATAGTCGCACACATCCCTGTCTCACATCGATCCCAAAAGAAGCGTCGGATACGGATTTAATTATGACCTGGCGGGGGCGAGCAAACGGGGTCAAGACACGGTGCTCGACCCAACTGGAAGCCTCGTCTCTGCTTTGTACAACTCTCTGGTGAAAAGACGTCCAAATCCGACTCTCTAGCTCGGCCGCGGCAAAGGCTGCTTCAGCTCGAAAAGCGCCAAGCGCCAGCGAACAATGACCGGTCCAAACAATACGAATCTACTCGAAAGAGAAAAAGGGGAAGAACGGGGCAAACGAAGAGAGAGAGAGCAAGGTAGAGCCTTGCGAAAATGGGCTCATGGGGTCAGAGTGAACATCGTGCTCTTTATCCACCCTCGAATATATAGCAAAACACATTCTTCCTTCAACAAACATTTCGTAAACCAAAATAAGCCTTTGCTGTTGTTAATTGATTTTTGGCAATAATGTTTCCGGTTTTCGAAAGATATTTGGAAATTTTTGAATTACAAAAAGAAATATGAAATAGAAGTTTGTACTGTTCTTGAAATAAAAGTAAATTGTATTTGATAAACAAGATTGAAGCAAGAAGAGCTTACTATTCACCATCCTCTTAACTAGTCCATAAACAAATCATCGAACTCGCTAACAGTCTCTCGACTGCGTCACGAACTGGCAGTGAAAACCGAGCGGCCGAGAAACCGTACGGAATTGCATTACACAATGACCGGTTATTCAACAAATCGAGCGGCTCACGTGTCCCTGAGTGACCGTGATCGCAAGGTTTCCGCGATGGTTTTATCTTTCGCGAATCATTCCTCGGACTATCGAGAAACCGAATTTCCGATGAGATTATTTAACTAGATATAGTTCACTATGTATGATAAATTTTGGAAAACTACGTGGGTTAAGTCTAGTAGTAAGGAATCGTTGGCTCGTTCGTAGCAATCGTAGCACGCAGAACCGATCGATCGTTGCGGTACTCGTATACTACGTTCAGAGTTCGCTCGAGAGCTATTGCTTCTTGGAAGAGTGCCACGTGAGTCTTTTCTACAGGTATACGATCATCTCTCGATACTTTTTCCTGGAGAACGTGCAGACAAGACTAAAACTAGTAGTCCTCGGATGTCGCAATTTTCAATTTTTCATAGCTTTTCCTTTATCTTACACAATTTCTTTTCGCCAAATCCATCAGATTTAATCTTAAATACGAATCAAAATAAAAGTTTATCTTGGTTTTTAAAAACTAAGACTAATGTATCATTGTGCAAATTTGAAAGAAAAATGTGAAAAATTAAAGAAATTTTTGGCGAATGTATTATGATGAGTTAGAGTTCATTATCAGTCAGTTTAAGTTGTCGAAGATAGCAAAATTCTTCTGCTGACACGACAAATGTCTAATGTTACATTCGCGATCATCGACTTTGTTGAATATGTATGCGGGATACGCGAAGAACGTAATTTTCTTCCATAAGTTCGTATCACGCAGTTCCAATATATTTGAGTAATTATTGGGTTTATCTAGCTTGCGACAGCCGCCAATTAGGTCCTTGTTAATACTGTTAATCTCAATGGACTTGGAAACAGGGTCGAAACAGACGTTCTCTCGTGGTTTGTGTACCCAATTGTTTTTGGGTTCTGCGTCACTACCAGATAACGAAACGCGGCTTGAACAGGCTTGACATTTATCGTGATAAAAAAAAAACGTTTTTAACCAACATACGGTTTTTCCTTGTTCGTCCGAAGGTGTGGTAATTTTATCCTCACTGAAATAAAGCTCTTTGGACACTGAGATAAATTTGTATTACACGAATTTTACAGGTTATTTCCTTTTATTTCGGTGATTCGAAATATTATTATGAAATATTTGTAATTGGCGGTAAACGGTAAAAGATGTAAAGTTGAATTACAACAAAGCAAACTTTCGAGAAATTTGTTTTGTTAAGGTTGGAAGATATTGTTTTAATTTTGTTGCATACTTTTGTTTATATTTCTTAATATTATCGAGATCTTTCCTTCGACGATTTCGTGAGCCTGTGACGTACTAATCGAGCACTAACTGAAACTTAGAGTCAAGCGAGAAATTGTAAACAAAGCAATAGCACTTGATAAGGATTAATCCTTCTGCGAAATTCAATTACATAAATTGAAAGCGTTTCATAAATTTGTTTGCAATCAAAACATAATATAATTTGCTGAATCAATAAAGTAGATAATATAATTCTGTTTGGATGATCTTAAATTTTTCCAAAAGTTAATAAAGAAGTTAATCCTTTTCGAAAGTTAATCTAGATTTTTATTAAAGAAATTAAATTATGGTTGTAATATATTTTCCTCAATATTCAGAATAAAAGACCGAGAGGTAAAAGAAGGAAAAATAAGTTCTGCGTAAAACACTATCATCGATTTCATAATATAGTACACACTAGGTTTCAGTCCGTCATTCATGAAGTTCCCTCTTTCTCCGTCTCTCACTCGAGCCCGTGATACGCAATTTATCGGCATCCGTCGTGCAAAGTTCAAAACTATAGGCCTCTGACGCGGTTGCTTCACTAATAATGAAACAGTGAAGGCTAGGTTCGCGATCTCCAACAAAAATAACTGTCATAAAACTGAGTAACCCTTGGCCCTGAACCTTCGAGTTTCCTTTCTAAATGAACTATAAGCCAGACCACGTGCGCCAGAGAATTACGTGAATGTCACACATTTCCAACGTGGATTCATCACTTTGTAACTTCTCTGCATTGCGCAACTCCAAACATACGTACATGTAGATTCACAATTTTCCACAGAATTTTCCTATCCGTATTTCTCTCTTTCGATTAATTTTCCTTTTAATCGAATCCTCATCGTCTTCCTTCAAACCTCTAATACCGTATTACTCGACTGATTTAATTCTGACACTCTTGCGCTGTAATCGCTCGAGCAGACAACCCCTAACTCTCTTAAATGGAAATAGGTCTCTTTGGAGAAACCAATTTGTAGATGTTGATAAAATGCCAATTTGTAATATTGAATATTTAAATGGAATTCATAGTCTCGTCATTTTGAAAATTTCATTTATCTTCCAACGTGTTATTCCAAAAGGGCCTTAATTGCCAATTTAAAAGAATATATAAATAACTCGATTCGATGAAAATTCGAAGCCAAAAGAATTTCAATTTTTCTCCCTCGCAATCCGTAAATAATTGCATTGTCTCGTTTTACATTCTGAGCTTGGAATAAAAAGGTTCAATTGAGTGATCGAAAGATGCATGTTTCAGGAATGGTTTGGGATTTATAAATTTTCTACTGCTACCACTGCGAAAAAGGGATTTTAACGTTGTGAAAAAATTTCGTCTCAAGCGAATTGGCCACGGAACTTTACCGCGAGACGCTTTAAAGGAATAATCTCACTGAGGTTCCCACTGGATGTGGGTGTGGACGATAAATCATCCAGAGCAGGTTTCCCCGAGCCCTCTCTCTCTTTCTCTCTCTCCCGTTCGTTCCATTTCTCGGTGGCGATGCCAGCCGAGCACCGACAGATCAATACGACAGTCACCGCGGCAGACACGGTGCTGCTTTGCTCCAGATAACACCACCACCACCCGGGAGGACATGGACCTGCCCTATAAGCCTGCATTTAACCGCGAGCGCCGGCCCAAATTCGCGGACGCCAAATGCTGATGAGCACCATCTCTCTCTCTCTCTCTCCCTATCGGTTATTCTCCCCCTCCATCTCTCTCTCTTTCTCTCTCTACTCCATGGATGTACGTGACCTCGGTCAATCCTAAGCCTCATAGTTAGCTGCACCTCAACTGATCCGATGCTACTTTCGGCTCCCGATGGACCTCTACCGAGTTAACGTTCGCTTTACGGAGAAATTCGATCCCGATATAAATCTGCATGCCGCTGGTTCTCGAAAAATGAGTATTTAAAAGAAATTTATATTCCAGGTTTTTTTCTTTCTTTTTTATCCTGAATAGTTTACTTTACTCGATTTAGTGTTTGTTTTTAGTTGAGGAAAGTCTACACGCTCCGTCGTTGAATTTTACTCGGAATTTTTAGTGCAATTGAAAATTACGTTCTAAAGGGTAAACGAGTTTTGGTTCGTTCGAAATACATGTACGTACATGTAGAGGATGAGAATAGATTTCTGAGAAACTGCAAGTCAAATCAATTTTAATAAACCTCGCGTAATGAGTCGAAGCGGAAATAACGATCTGGCAAATGGAATTACACGGAATTTAAGCTGTCACTGGTAAACACTGACGGTTCCCACTTTTGCTTTCCAGTGTGTCTTTTACTCGTGCACACAATGAAATTAGAGGACTAGTTCGCAAGGTCGACTGCTGATAGCGAAAATGAAAGTCACGACGATTGACGTCGTTGTTCCTTATGAGCTACTCTCTCTTTCTCTCTTTCGCTCTGTCTCTGTTCTACTCGTTCCAACTTTCGGTGCTCCCTGAACGCGCAGCGGTAACACGTGCGATCGCTTGGTACGATAATGTTGAGAAATTCGCAAAGACGAGCGCTTTTTCGTGTTGTTTCGCGTGTTGCTGAAACGAACGGCGAAGAGTAAAGATCGAAGTACGAAGATATTAATGCGGACTCATTGCCAAAACCTTGTAAAAATTGGATTCTGAATACTACTGACACAATGCTGCTACTTATACTTAACCCCATATTTTGACCTTTCACTATCGACCTTCTATTTTAGGTCTGACTGTTAGTCATTGATCGTATTAGCGTAGTCTTGCTGAATCAAGAGAAACGTTTACACGAATGGGCGATTAGTGTAAGATCGAAGTTGAAGTGTTAGCTCGGTAGCAATCGTCAATTTTCGTTTGTTTGAAATTTAATTATGTCTTATCAGATATTTGGAGTTAGCCAAACAATCTTCGTTAATTAAATAGAATCTAGTTTAGTGGTACAGGAGGTTTTTTTAGAAATGTTCCAAACAGCTATGGCTAATTTTCGAACATTGCAAAAAAGATTTAAATATTCCTTTATGAAAAGTACAGAAGTATTAGAAACAATTGCCACTCGAATTGTAATTGAAAAGTGTGGGATTCAATAGCGGTATACACTTTATAAGTATCATTGACTCAAAAATCACAATTATAATGCTACAGAGAGTAAAAAGAACTATTACATAAAGTTATAATTGGCTTTACACAGAATCTCGCTACTTTCATTTGAATTTTCTCTTTCCGTTATTGAATTATACATTCTCAACAAGATTCTTTGTATAATTCGCAATAATTCGAGTCATTCGCAATTCAGAGCGAGTTCCATTATCACCATAGCTATCAATTTGTCTATCATCTCGAAAAGCGAAAAACTACTTTGCAACATAATTCAATTTATTTCAAACATTTGATTTCAACGATATATTTGATTTGACGGATCAAGGAATGTTTTAGCGACACTCTTATAACGTTAACTGAAATATCGCGATTTTTGAGTGGTGTCACTTTTCAGGGAAGGGTGCGATGTATTTGCAAAAGGGGAAAGGCTCACGTTTGAAGGGGATGCGGAAGTAAAACGCTCGATAATTTCGTCGTCTGCGGCGAGCGTTTGAATCGACGCGCGGCGACGGGAGAAGTTAATGGCTAAAAAGAGAGTATCGGGTGGTTAGAGGGGGAGGTCTCAGGCATAACGGAGACCGAGAAGAAAGCCAAGAAGCCCATTATCCGCGAAAATACGGCTGGTTGTCATCTTCAGAAGCCGTTCCAGACGATCTAAGATTTGCCGTTATTTCATTCCTCTTCTCTCACTCACTCTAACGTTCCCTTTCTCCCTCGTATTCGGCAATTGAGCCAGCTTTACGAGCTCACCTATTCCCCAGGGGAACTTCTTAATTCATTTCCTGCTTGATCAATGCTGCTTCGGCTTCCCAAGGAATTCGAATCTCAAAAAGACGACTACCTCTATCAGACTTTGACTTTAACTAGCACTACTTACGATCCTTATTCTCTTTGATTATTATACCCAGAAAAAAAAAAATTCAACTCCTACTTTTAATTAACTCTATCGATAATGAATATTAACTCTTATTTCAATTGATCAATGGAATTCGAATATAATCTAACTAGCAAAAGCTAATGAATATACTAACTTTGACTGATAATTCTTCTATTTTAATTACCTACCATAATTATAGAAAATTGTTATTGCAATACGAGTGTTTTTGCCTTGAAGAGTGCTGATTCCTCGAATCAAAATTGATCTAACGATCCTCCACGCGAGAGTTTTAATATCGAAGAATCATCGAGTGTACTACGTCAAGGAAACCAATCATTCAAACCATCGAGAGAACATGGTTGATCTAGTAGTTAGTGGTGCGTTTTGTTCCAGTAAAGTCTTAATTATGACAGAAGGAGCTACGAGTATCTCTGAGAACAGGTTTGAAAGGCGAGAAGAGGAGCAGCAATCGAATAGAACGCCGGATAGACAGGACACTTGGGAAATCCCAGAGAGAATTACTTCATCCTATCGCAGCCAGTTATTGCAGGAAACAGTTGGGAAACAGCACCATTGGCTTGATAATTGGCCGATAACACTAGCAGTCAGAAGACAATCGATGCTCACGGAAGAAACGAGATTGTTGGAATGGAAAATGCTGATCAAAAAGATCCGGTTAAAAGTGTTAACTAAATATTCAATAATCTAACTTGATTCGATATTAAGATTAATTCTTGAATAATTCTTAAGCTAAACAAAGTACATTTTGTATTATTGCATAGATCGCATTTTAAAGAGAATCTATCACACGAACATTAAGTCTATTATTCGATATTAATATTCAATGAGAATTGCCACGGTTTTCCATATCAATCATTGAAATTGTAATCAACGTTTCATAGTGTTCGATAATAATATGATGGGTGTGTCTAACGATATCTAATGGTACATAATCTGATTTTAATACAGTATAGGATCGAATGTCCGATAATGTAATATCTAATCAAATAAGTATCTGTTCTTTGTACAGGTGTTATGATGCTTAAAAAAAATTATAACGCAATATTATGTACAAGTAGTCTATCATTGTCTATGTATGTTGTATATTGATTTTCACAACTTGGAGATCGGAAAGTCCCATATATTGAGTATTGCTAAGAAAGAGTTATCAGTCAACGGATACGTTCAACAATAGCTTCATAGCACAGGTTCATCGTAGTTCCTGTGAAGGTTCGAGGCCTATCGGCAACGATACGCTACGGCAAACACGGTGATACCATTTCCGCGAATCCACGGATGAGCGAAGAATTTCTCTCTTTGTGTGCAAGTAAGCGACTTCGACGTTTGCTTTTCCTTCATTTGCTTCGACTTCGAATCAGTTTCACTAATATACTCAACTGTCAAAAGTGAACTTTGGGAAAGTATTTTTGCCTCTCTCACTTATGCAATACTAAGGTGATTTGTAAATTAAATTGGTAGATTAATTCCATACATTTTATTTGCTTCTAACAAATAATCTAGATATATAATAGAGAATATTAATTTACTCTATTGTCAGGTTTATTTGATGTTTTTTTTTCTTTAGTAGAAAAAGAAGGCATATTGCGAGGTAGTAATGAAAAGGGAGTCTTGCAAATTCTTTTAGAGTCGCATCCAATTTTCGATAGTATTGAACGGTAGTATTCAGTGGTCGTCTTTGGGAGAATTTATCCGAGGGTGTCTCGGATAAAAAGAGGTCATTGCGATTTCCATTGCCGTGGCTGGAATGATCGATCGGAGGCTGCTAGCAGGGAGTGGAAGGTCCCTCTCGAGAGGATCGCAACGCTATTGCCAGTGGAAAAGCCATGGAAAGAGGAAAAGGGTTTCGACACCTAGACGTATCTCATTCTAGAGTGCAGCTCTCTTACTGCATTCGAAGACCACCCTTATCGTTCGGATTATCTCTATATTATTCTTCCTTTACTCTTCTCCAGAAAGATTCTCTCTGAATCTCGATGTTCATCCTTCCATTTTCAAGTAAGAAATTCTCATAAGAAATTCTTCGATTATATACTTTCTTTTAAATTTAATATCATAAATTTATATAATAGATAAACTCGAACAATAGATTCTACGATTGACAGTAAAATTGTGATAAACTGAGGCAACGTGGTTTGGAGAAAATCTTGAAATTGATCGATAAAATTAATTTCTAAAACAATTAAAGTTACGTGATTGTAATTAATGTAGATATTGAATGGATTTAGGGGTGCGTCCCTGATAGGAGTGTTTCCGTCGAGAAGCTATTGGACCAAGAATGGTGGAGAGACCGGAAAGGCCAGATTCTCCTTGGAAAATCAATATTAATAAGGGCGTATGCGCGGCAACCACGATGAAACTGTTATTGCGAGACCATGCTCGACTAAGATCTCACGGCTTCTCGTTATTGAACTAGCCAGCGGGCTCGTCGACAAAAGTTTCGTGGTTCCCGATACCCGACGATACCCAATCGAATCCTTGAACGAGAGTAGTTTCAGGAGAATACAGGCATTTCTACTCGGATGGCTAGACTCGATTCGAATATATGCTTCTCCAATTGTTTTTAACAGGTTTAACCAGGAAGTTTTCTCTCATTAATGATTCTCTTTGGACAGAGGTATAATTCCATTCGTGGTATTATTGCATAAATTTTTATGTTATGCAAATAGAATTCAGAGAATCTTTGTGCAATATGGAATCAGATACTTTTTATACTTCCTGTTAAATTTTCAATTCTTCGAATGAAGTATATCGATATTGATCGTTCTATTTATGAAACACTTCTAGTTGTTTTAAGATTGCACAAAATGAGATCAATGGGAATCGTATAGAATTTGTTGAATTAACAGAAAGGATTTGTAACGTTCTTTGAATGAGAAACACGTACACACGATTCTAAGAGACCAAAAGCCTAGGTGTTTCAGGCTCAAGGCAAAGAGTGACACTTCAGCCGATTATTCTAGAAAGCAGGGGAGTTACGAGAGAAAAAGGAGCCTTCCAGACGTCGTGGATATCTCGCCGATATCTAGATCCGGGCCGTAAATCGAGATTTGTGGCGGCCAGGCTGCCATAACTTCCCGTGGCTGCACTAACTTGGATTACCTTTCGCGAGACACAGTCGAAAATGAGAATTCATCGTGCGAACGTGGCGAAATTTGTAACCTCAATACCGAATATCCACTGACTTAACCCACGGATTATCGTTCAAATGGAAAAATAACTTCCGAAATCCTTCATTCTTATACCATTAAGAAGTATAAATCTCCATTTCATCTGAAGAAACTTGTAGCATTAATTATACTATTACTGCGAATTCAATCAATAAATGCAATAAGAAATAAAAAAACGTTTCCTTAGAGAATTTAAATCCCGATTCGAATCACTTTCATTATTAATTCATCGAATATATCCAAAGCTTTATCCTCGTGTTCTTTCCTTCAATTTTTTGTTCCGTGATCGCGAGATGCAATAATCATCGTGAAATGCGATAAAGCCACGTGCACCTGTCATATAGATAAGGCACCAATAAAGCGATAAAAACTCGGAGAGTTTAATTCGGCCGGTTTCCTTTGCCTTCCTGGAAAGCATTGTTCGCGGAGAGCCGATTATGCTTCGGATGCTTATCGCGTCCGACGAAATCAGAATTCCAGGCCGGAATGAGAGAGAGAGAGAGAGAGATCTACGGTTGAAATTAATCCCGAGGATCTTGGCGCCTCGCGCGTGGAATTGCGGACAAAGCGAGCCGAAGCAACGAAGAGAGCAATACTGCGAAGAAAGAGAGCGAGAGAATGAAACGGAAAAAAAATAAAAGCAAGACTGGTTGCCGATCGATACCACCTTCCCATATTATACTAGACGCACCCTTCTTTCTGCGGTCCAACACCACCGACTCTTTCATCGGTTAACCAAAGATCAATTGGCTTTCCATGCAAAAAACACACACTACATCTTAGTCCTTTTATTTGCTTTACATAAGAAAATAGTTTTAACACATGTCAAGTTAACAGTAATTATTTCTTCCTCTCGAATCAACTTATTGATGCATTTTTCTATAAATTATAACGAATGTTAATTGATTCATTTTAAAAAGTAGTACAGTTTAATTTGTGTACTTTAAATTCGGAACATAAGTGATCGATACTTTAAAGTATCTGCAGCTCAAATCGTTAGAATTCCCGCATATACCCACTTTTCCATTAGCATGGTTTTCGCGAATACGAAGCTCGTGGCATCTGGAGCCGTAGATCGAAATAGCTTATCGATTTTCGGAGATGCGTGATGCGCGAAAACATGCGAGCCGGAAGTTTCCGTGAAATAGTAACCGTAGAAAGTCGCGATATTCGATCGAAGTAATTCGCGAATAATAATATTAATCGTAACTACTATAAAAATGTCTAATTAAATAATTTTCTTCTATTTACTAATTTTCTTAGAATTCGAGAAAGAAATTGTTAGAAGAGACTGCATCAGTTTCAAGTGGAATATTCGCGAGCAGTTTTAGCTGGTGGCCTTTCTGGTTGCGTCTACTATTATAATGACCTCACCTAAAGGCGACACGTCCTCAAGACCTGTTTACGTAAGTGTGAATAAGACGCGCGCCGCATTCTAACGGTGATCTATTTGCGTCGGCTCGAAATCCCAGCGAGAGCAGTTGCTAGCTGCCGCCAGAACAGACCTAATTTTATATTCGGAGCAAAAACTCTGGTACCATTGCCAAGTGGAGCTCTAACAATCGACTGCTTCGACTCGTTCTATCTTTTTCTCTCTCGGCAAGGACCCGATTAGTTCGAACACTCGTTTCTCGCATTCTGCACTCTGAAAGTGTTCCGAGGACCGAAATTTAATACGGTTCTATTAGTTCTACGCGATCCTCTTTACGTAATTTTACGTTAAAATTTTCTTTGGTGCTTCTAAAGTAACTTTATAATTTAATAATAAAATACGATCGAATGTTTTTATAATTTAGTAGAACTTGGAATAAATGAAATGTAATAACAATAGAATCGTTTGAATTGATTTAGACAATGGTGAACGTTTCATTGTAAGTGATCCAGAGTAAATTTCGAGTGGCATTATTTCATAGAACCTCGAGTTTGGATATTGAATAACGTAGCAGGTTATTTAACCTGGTAGATTAAATTTTAAAGCGTCAAAGGTGAGATTACCGGAAGTCGACTGTAATCGACGGTAGCTGTGGAAATTTTACGTGTTCCTTTTTACGAGTTTTCCCATGGTACTCTGTCGGCTTTAAGCCCTCTTTTGTAATTGGATCGGAAAAAAGAGGGAGGTCGAAAGTTTGGTAGTCGGATTAACTCGTCGGATCGAGCAAAAATTCAACCATCATTTTAGCGACGAATTTCTATGACTGCCTTTAACGATCGAGTTAGTCGAATAGTCAAAATAAGAATTTTTCAAAATAACAGAGTTGCAGAGTGAAACAGTTGCACAGTCGAAAATTCACAGTCCCAGAAACGCAAGGACTTATTTACTACCTCTAATATTTATTGGTGAGAGCAAAAATAGCCGAGTGGCGGTCACGCTATGTATAACTCAGGAATGACGAGTCTGCACAATAAGAGCCAAACTCGCGAAATTGCCTCGGAAATTAGCGATCGAATAGTGCCAATGTCTCGCCTTGGAGCTCTTTCGTAACCGCGCTCTTGCACTTACGGACCCGTAAACATGAACATGAGATCGAATATCGACCATTATAGCCGCTAATGTGATCTTACATTTCATACGAGCAGATTCCTACTCCGTAACTATGTAAGAGCACTGACAGCGAGTTAAAAAAAGAATTGTCATAGATCATTTCAGAATAGAATATTTAATAAACTATAATCGTCTTTATATAATTTTATTTTAATTTTATAACATTTGTTTGCAGCTTCGAATTTGCTTCACGATTAATTCCAATCATATCGAAGAGGAAAATGTACATTCGATATGTTGTACTGAACGAAGAATAAAAGTAAAATGAAATAAATTCGAATTAAATAGAAAATTAGTAACAATTAACTTTATTTTCTGTTGAATTTCGTTAATAATCGAAATATGGTGCACCTATGACGTATTATTTACTTACGCTTGAACGACAAGTCTTCGTTAATTAATTACCTTCCCCCTGTTTTTGCGTTAATCGGGTATAAAACATGATAAATTACTTACTCGTTAAGTACTGTGAATTAAATAAACTCCCATTTCGAACTTAATTGCGTAAAAAGTAACGTTCGAAGTATTGGAAAATTATTTCTATTTCTATCGACGATATTCATTCCGTATTGCAATGCACTTACAATTAGTACCCCGGTGTATTAACGAAGGTAACAGAAACGCTAATACGTGCGCAGAACATTAATTACCTTCTGCACTAAGGTGTCGTTCGGGTGGCTGCGTAAAATGGAACGGGTGATACCTTAATTATAGTACCCACCAACCGTACCCTTTACGATTTTCCGCGTGACAAAAAAATAGAAGAAAAATTAGCGTATATTCGTACAGCAATTAAATTGCGAATTTGATTGCTGAACATTTCACGCTGCTTTCATTGCCAATTAATGTTATACTGGGAATTCACTGCAGCATATTTTTCTCTGGCACCTTTCGTTGCTACGCAATAATGAATTATTACGTTACTGACGAATTTCATTAGAGTGGATGCGAGAAATGCAAACTCTTTGTTGAATGTAAATATTTGTGAGACTCGTTTCAATGGATTCTATCGATCAGTTCGAGTGAATATTAGTCACGAATACTTTGTTTACATTTTCATCTGAGAAAGATCAAAAAAAAAAAAAAAAATCCAAAAATAATTTTCGAGATTAGAGTTTATTCCAATTGGATAAATTACCATCATTAATTATCGAATTAAAAAGTGAAATAGAAAAATGACCATGTTGAGTCAATGATAAATTTGAAAGATTCGTTAAAGTAAAATCAATAGAATCTAAATTAATTAACCAACGATAGTGATAAAACTAATTGAATTTAATTATCAGCAACCTTTAGAATAAATCAGGTTAAGAGTTATCAAACACTTTCATTTCACCTAAACTCAGCAAGAGGTCGGAAATTCTTTTCTAGCAACGCAATCAGTCGCGTGACGAAATTTCCGTACTCCAATCGGGACCGATGATACAAAGACAAAAGTTCTAATCTTATCGGGATGAATGTAATCGAGTGGTTAAATCAAACCGAAATATACTGGTTTGGGAAGTGTGACCAAGTAAGATATATATACCATTGCCCAATTACTCATTGAATTTCATTTTGATCCAAGCTGAATCACTCGACACAATGAAGAATAATAACACAATATATCAATAGCGATAAAATATAGCAACACAAAGACACTTTATTTTTAATATCATATTTTAGAATTTCGATCAAAATAGAAACTTTTAAGCATTCTAAAGAAATATATAAGAAAAATTTGATAAGTATTTATTACGTGGACCGGAAAGTAATGTTACTTTATTTTTATTGAATTCGAAGAAATATTAATAGATGTTGATTTCAAATTAATGATGTAATCAGGTATTCAGAAAAATCGAATAGAACTGCAGTGGAAATTAAAGGATTCTATGAGTGAAGCGAAATGTTTACTTTCCAATAGAAAGAATAGAACTCTAAGAAGAAGATTGGAAGTAATTAATTGGCGTGCTTGAAAGATTAAAAAAGTTAAAAAGTAATTAAAAGCATTCTCTACTTTCGAGCTGACTCTTTCTGACTGTTGTCTAAGCGTGAAAATTCGAATGAAATGTCGTGTAAAGTGAGTTCACAGCTTAAATACCAACGATACCATGAATTTAGTGCTTACCACTCATCAGTGTGGCTGATAAGCGAGTTATTCCCCGGGTTCCTCGACTTTGTCTCCTTTTCTGATAGCCGTAAACTCGCGCAGCGTCGCTCGTTTATCTCGCGGGATGTCGAGACGACGCGCAGAGTCCGTCGAACAATTTCCGCCTCGAAAAAGTTGCGTTTAATTAAAGCGGCGATCGAATTTTTCCAGAGACCCTCTTCTACCTCGACTGTATTGGCCAACTGGACCTCTCCCCGTTTGGTTTTCCGACTATTGGAATACGTTAATGAAAATCGCGCGCTGGCAGCGATTTCTGCGAGTGGCAAATGCCGATAGAGCTTCGTCGAACCACGTTGCTTCTCTCCCTCGATTAATGTTTATAATGCGCAAGATAAGGATAAACTTCCTGCTGGCGATATTCCGCTATATTACACGATTGAACGCGATACAATAGTAAATTTGCGAAGGTACATCGTGAAAATTGAATATTTGATCGGTTGAAAAAGCGAAATTCAGTGAAAATTGCTTCAAATATTGTATTCAATTTTATTTCACATTTATCATGGATCGGTTACTACGATTTATATTGCTCAAATGAAATTGATATCAATTAGGAAAAAAAAGAAAACTGTTTCAATGCTAATTTTAATTAAAATTGCATATTTAATTGGAATAATAATTTTGATGTTCGAAATACCGGAACTTTAACTATAAAATAGTTAAAGGATTATTATCCGCCCGTGACCTACAGAACTGTTTGCGAATATCCGCTCAGTCTATAGCAGTAATTATTTATTCAATTGACCCAATTCTCTGGAGCCTTTCGCCCCATGAACAATCAAAGTCTCCAAATCTGTTAAACCTGTCAATCGCCGCTGGAAAGACAGGGAAAGTGTACGATTCACGATTAATATTCATGTTACAATTAACGATGCATTGGAGCATCACCTTTGAGTTAGATCACTGTTGACACGTAAGGTAAAGCTATTTTTAATTGGGCCAATAAATTATTGGATGACGATGCTAAATATATAAATATTCCTTGTTTTGCCAATACTTTCATACCGTCTATGTTTAAGTATTAACCCCTTAACGTATAATTTAATTGAAATTATCTTCCACATGCTGACTAACGATAACATTATTTCACATCCTGGCATTTTATTCTTTTCCACATGTTGAATATTTACCTTGATAAAATGTCACTTTTTAAATTGAGGATATAACATGTATTTTTCTCCACAGAGACAATTTTCTGCTATTTAAACGATATTGTAATTGGAAATGGGTGTTGAAATGTATTGCGATCGTCCTTATCATTTACTGTTGTGATTCGGAATCGAGAATAGAGAGGTACAAACCGACCTGTTTCAACAGAGGGTTCGGTGATCTTATCGGTTCGCTTACATTCGTGACTCGACTAGACCATGTGCCAGTGGTCTCTATTTCTGCGTAGTTCCGGTGAGAACGCGATAACGTACAGGTTTTATCGCGTTATCAGTCGGTAAAATATTTTTATCTTTGGAAAAAGTCATTCTCAACAGGTAGATTCCGACTCTCTATCCAGCGAGGATGATTCCAACTTTTGACAGTGACGTATTATTATTCTAAGAGATGACTTTCGTATTCGTCTATTCGAGAAAAAGCACAATATTTTCCATTTCCCCTTAAATATTTTAGTAATCGATCAATTATTAATTTAACGTTGTAATTTGATTTTATTAAAAAAGAGTCTTATTCCGATGTCAATCGAAAAGTGAGGCTTCCTCCGTGCGATAGGATGACATATCGATACTAGAGGGACAAATGGTGCAAGGTCTCTTCCATAAAACCCAGAGCAAACACTTCTCCACACCGGGGACAGGAACTATAATTATCACGATTTTTCCCGCGACCTTTTTTGTAAGCCGTCTCATTCCATTACAAGGAGAGTAAGGCGGAGAAAGGCTTCGCTCGAAGCCGACGCAGCTCTGAAGCACCCAACACCGAGTTCTATGTATGTAACCAACGTCCATATATATATATACATACACACACATACATCGATAACGCTTATGCACGACTCGCTCGAACCACTTTGAACTTGAGGGGTCGAGCAAGTCGCGCGCAAACCCGGTTACTGGGTCACTTATGCCTCCCCCTCGCCATGCTACCGAATGCTCGCTGACATTTCACCCCGATTGAGAGACTTTTTCCAGAGTGCTGCTTTTTACGCCACTCGCCGAAGTAGCGTGCTTCGCTCCTCGTGCTGACAGTCTTCGAACAAAGGATATTGCGAGTCGAGAGAGATCTTCGGAGGATATTGTACAATATTCAGCTGTAGTAAGTTGATTAAGGCAGTAAATTTTCAAATTTTTATTCTACATTATTTCTTAAAGGTTTCAAACACGACCAATGAATTATTTCTTTAAAGGACTTAAATCTTCAGTAATTTTATACTATAGGATGGTAAAAGATATGGTAGAATGAAGTAATCGAATAATAAAATAATGTAAGAATTCGATGTTGAAATACGAATAATTATGCCTGAACTGTTTAGTGACTTTATTAAGGAAAGGCAAATTGAAGAAAATATAATTGTAGCTCAGCGGAAGAGAGGGAATTAATTGTTACAGTGTGGTAATGAAGATGTGTTAGTAATTGGTGAGAACTCTACTATATTAGGGATTTGGTGGTAATATATCGTTAGTTCGGATTACTGTGCATTCGAGCCGATAGGATAAGTACATGATCTATGGATAAAATTTATCCATTAGTGATATAATTTAATGGCAAAGTTCCAAGAGATTACGTGAGATTATCCATTTCTAAATACACTAAATTTACGTAGTTTACTTTTGTAACACTTTTAACCTCGCGTTAGATATCTCAATTCTCATTGAACGATTTAAACTATTTTAAACAATATTTTACTTAATTAAGATGAAAAATTGCATAGCGGGTTTTACGTTTCATTTGGAAAAGTTCCCACTGCCCCATCGTCTGTCTTCCTTAGTGTTCGATAATGGCGTACCATTACTAGTTCCCGAGGCATGATTTATTTTCTTGAAAGACCGGTGATTAGTTTGAAGCGAGAAACTGGAGCGTCGATCGCAATTTCGAAGTTCCTAAGCCCGAAATAACCAAATAAGGAGAATTCATGCGCGACGAGGTGTCACACCGATCATGCGAACAGCTAGTTAACTCAAGGAAAATTGCTCAACTAAAGTATCGCTGGGCATGCCAGGCTGAAAATTATAAGTTTAACGACAGAGCAACTCGAGATTCAGCTGGTGCCCTGTTATATTCTCTCGCACCCCTTAATGAGTCGGTTTCTACCCTCTTTCGCAATTTTCCCTGTGAGAATTTCGGCACAATGGAATTAAAGGATCGTAAATAACGTGAAATAACAAAAGATGACATCCCTCAAACTATAAAGACATTTAACTAGCTTGGTATCGCTACTCTCTTGTCCTTGAAATGTTTATTTATAGATGGAATTTCAATTAACAAGTTAAACGAATTATTCGAAATATGTTTAGTTGTATGTTGTATTGTAAACATTTTTCTAATTATATGGGAAAAATTGGGATTTGAAAAGAAAGGATACGATACAGGAAAGAAAGTAACATGAGCCAGAAGTCTCTTGCGACTTAAGGGATGTCCTTGTAAAGGATAATGCAGCCGGAACAAATGGTCCATAAGAGTATAAGTTTCGAAAAAGGGAACGACATTCGAAAGAGAAGTTTATAGGGAGGCTTAGGCGATTTTCAGCCGCGATACGGTGAACCTATAAAACGACAGAGGCCGTGTAATGCACTCTGCTGCGTTATATTGGATTCTGCGAATCAATAAGACCTCGCTTACGTCACACAAGCAAACTGATCCTAATGCAACGAATCTGCAACCAGCGCACGAAAACCTCCCGCAGCATCAATTTCTTTCTCCTCTTTTCAATCATTCAAATGCTACCGTGCAATGGGCTCCACTGCGGCTACAATTTTTTTACGCAGCCACCAACTCTACTTTACGTATAAAGGATAAATGTATTAGGTTGATGGAAAAATAATTCGCGGCTTCTCGATATATCGAATTTCGAAAACTGGTTCTGTTTTATTAAAGACTAACGACTTTGTTGACGGTACAAAATTTGAAAATTCATATTCGAGATAAAATATGATTGAGAAAATTGTCCCTGAATATTTTTTTAGATATTTGAGGAATTTAGAAATATATCTTCTAAGGTTTGGAACAATAGAATTTGGAGAACGCAGTTGACGAAGTAAATTAATAGGAATCGTGAAAAAAAGAAATTTTTAGAAGTGGAAGAAAGTTAAAATTGATCTTGAGAAAGACAAATTGGACGAGCTGTGTAATTGATATTATCGGAAAGAAAAATAGAACGCGGAAGAGTATTGAGAGGGAAGGTCTGGGTTCTCCCAAGTAAACTAAACACGTGAATCTGTAAACACAGAAGAGAATGTCAACTGCAAGTAAAGGTCGTAGAAGCCTAGCTTAATCAACATTCGCGCATCGTAACCTTTCGAGACTGTGGGTGGTTGTCTCTTTTCGAGCAAATCGAAGGTAATCGATGCTCCGAAAAATCACCGAGTCACGGACCAACCTGACAGCTTAACAAGCAAATGTCATGGAATCTTTCTTTGAAATTTTATTGCGAAACATCTACTTCCTGGAAAAGTAGGTTCAATGTCCTCTCCTCTTCTAATCAATCTTCGCCAATTTAAAGAACCAAAACTAGAAAATCAATTGATCATCAAAATTGTATTTTCGATAAATCAATCATATTAATCGTTATTCATCACTGTGTTATACTAATTTTAATAAATATTTCTAAATATTATTATTCAATGATTAGGTCCGATTAATCAGTATAATTAATATGACCTATTATATTTCTCCTAACTGAACTTTACAAGTTTCCAGCGAAACATTCACAATAAACCATTATACATCCATTTAACAATGCCTTTGTTTCTGGATAATGCTTCAGAAGGTTGGTCAAGAAATATAAATCCCTTCGTGTCACTGTGTACTGTTCCTCAAAGGCGAAGAAGAAGATATCACCCTGGAAAAGTACAGCAACGGAAGAATTCTCTATTCCCATTTCGTTCTGACGGTGCCGTTGTTAATTATTAGAAGGTTCATAATAGACACAGGCAAACTTGGAACCCGAGGAATTACGTGTGCGTCCGTCTCTGTAGTCTCCCAGTGCTCCAGTTTGCCCGGTGCTCTGCTCCTGTGTCCTTGGCGCAACAAACGCCGCCAAGTCGTTAGCGCGAGTAATTTCGCGAGAGCGGACTGTTTTAATTACTGCGCATCGGCTAACACGCCGTTGGCATAATAACCAAATGGTAGGAGCTTGGATCGAGTGGGATGTTGGCTTTGTTACGAGTTTCTAAGACGCTTGCTGATGGTACATACCGGAGAATTGTTTTGTTTCGAAGATTGATTACTTACAGAGGTACTGACATAACGTTACTCAAGAAACTTCCTCGGTGTATAATAGATTCTTCTCCCCTACTCTCTCTCTCTCTCTCTAATACTCATACATATATTATCTTTTGTTTCCTTTCATCATAATATGCTTCATTGTGAGACATTGAAAATTGAAATATTGATTCGAATTTTTAGACTTCATATCAGACATCTTTGTGATACGTATTTATTGTAATTAACGCTTGTTATTGTGTAGTATGATATTGGAACAAATCAGACTATGTCAATGGCAGCCACTGCTCTTGTGGTATAAGGTGAATGGAAATTTACTGGATTAAGAATAGGCGACGAATATTTCTATAGAATGGTAAATACTCTTGCTAACAGTGCTAATCAGAGACATAACAGAAAACATCCCCTGTTTGATAACCCGTGTTTCATGACAGCTGCGCAAAGTCGTTTAACAAACAGAGAAACAGATTTAGTATATCCACAAAGTTACGCATAACCATCGAAATTCTAAGTGACAAATTTCTTAAGCTGTTAGCGAAAGTAGAGGAAATATTGGCATGATTGAAAATTTGGTGAAAAATGATTTTCTGACGCGCTCGACGAATCACTGACTCAATGCGAAAGGTTCACGATGCTAATGTGGTTATCGCGTGAAATTGACTGATAAATGAGACTCGACGGTCCAAGGTCAACGGAAGAGTATTTCTTGCCAAAGGGGGTTCTAGGGTTTCGACAGATATCACCTTTGCCCTTTTTCCCTGACTTTTAATCAAGGGGAGTTAGAAAAATGACCTACACGTGTATCCGATTTAATTATATTATATCATATTATCATACTTCAATAGTGATACGGATGTTCTTTAGCAACATTTTCAATTTAGTTGAAAATCAGTAGTTGCTATGTTATGAAATCAATAAATGAATAATAGAATACCTTTTTTATGTATTTAACATCTGAATAATTCAATTCTACAATTATCGTTGAATGTTGAAATAATTGGGATGGTCGTAGCATAGTTTGGATTTCTCATCGAATAAAAATCTTCCTAAACGCGATACTTTGGCCCTGCTTTCCCTACAAATGAGCGTCTTGGACCGTAAGATAGTAATTCTACATTTATCAGAGTGCAAATCGCTCGTTCGTCGTCCAGACAGTATAATCATACGCGTTGAACGGTCTACGGATGAGAGGAGGACTAAGTCAGATGTTAAAAGTCGCGAATTTCAAGAATAAAAATGCAAATGTAGTCAAGAACCGAGAAACATGTTATTAAAGATAGTTTTTGTGTCTGTTTGTTATAGTAATGATTTCTAATAACTGGACTTCTTATTTTATTACGTTGAGAAAAAGTTAATATGAATTAATTAAGCGAAATTATAATTTCAAATTTAATCAAAACCCTGGTTCAATTACAAAATAAATGAAACACAGATTTATTTATTCTTCGACTCCCACCTCTACTGTACCATGGAATGTAAAATCGCATAACTGTACTACTAGGAATATGAATAATAATTATACACACGGGATTGTTTTTACACGGTGAATACGTTGCAGGGTAAAAAAAGTCGTAAAACAGTCGACTTGCAGTACTTAATGCATAAAATTTGTATTAAATTAAAAAGGAAAAAGCTAAATAAAGAATTTCAAATGCAGGATTGCATTCATATATTGTATCATATTGTATCAGGCAGGGTGACACATATTTTTGAAAAACGGTGTAAAAAATAGCGTTAGAAATCAGTCACAGGTTAACAAATAAAGCAATTTCGCTATCTCAGACACACAAGTCGCATATCTCTCAATTTACAACACGAGACACTTTTCACGTGTTCCAATCAATAATTGAGCAGCGTAATGAAAACATGACTGCAGAGACAGGATTCGTCGCGACACGTCGACAATCGTGCGAATTCAAAGAGTCAGGGTGGTTCGCCTGGCGAGAAAGGAAGAAGGAACATGCGAGGAATTATTGGACGATAATTAGCAGAAGACACTAATTAGGGAAAGGCGCGCACCGTGGTCGTAGCACAATTGATTTTGCAGTCTCTGCGGTTCCTGTCCCTTTACTGCGCTTTTCTCCCTCCTATTTCGCGGCTTTCGTCGTCAGTCACCTTTAATTTCGGGAAACTAGCATCAACTTACGTTCTCAGATTTATCTTTCTCGCGAATTTGTCAGTTAAGCCAACAAATTTGGAACGCGGAAATTGCATCTTTTAGATTCGTTAAATTTAAAATAAAATTCAATATCGTTTAATTGAGTCGTTTAGACTTTGATCGGTAATTTTAGTGTTAACATATTAGTGGAAATATTGTGCAGGGTGAAGAACATAGTGATGTCGATTTTCCGAGTGATTGTGAACATGAAGCATCAACGGTATGTCTGTAGCGAACGAGATTGAATTCAATGGGGACAGCGGAAAACGGTTCAGGGCAACGAATACGCGCAAAGTCCTCTTGGTCACCGATCAGCCACGTGTTTGCGCGCTCCCAGCCTCTATTTACCTTGCCAGATTTTCCAATTAAACCGTGATTAGTTCGCGCCACCAACGAAAGAAGGTCCTAGTAGAATCGGTACAAGATGACGATAATTCGATTTTGACCGATCGACAGCTCCGATAATTGAAACCACTGCCACAGACGAGGGCAGACTGAAGGATGGCTTTTTGGGGAATGGAAATCCGGATGTTTGCCTTGTCAGTCGAATCGAGAGAACGGAAAAATCTGATTTTCAGCCCAACGATAAACCGATAATTACAAATCTAATAAGATTAGACGATTCACGTTGACTTTCGAATTCTCTAACGATATAAATTTGAATTAATATAAAATATTCTAGAATTATAGTATAAAATATCAGTATCACTTCCATTCGCGATTCCACGATAAGAAGAAATACTTCGTTATTATAAAAGAGTTTATTAATCGAGAACTCTCAATTTGTTCTTACAAACAAACGTACCGCTGTTTAGAAACATTCTAAGCAGCAACTTCAAAGTACACCGTCAAATTATATATACAGATGACTTCAGCTCGTAGCACTATCAATTGAATTTACAAACTGGATAAATGATTTTCCGAAGGAAAGTAATGAAACTTGAAGAAAAGAAAATAGAGTTTCCGCGTGGAAGTCTCATTTCTCCAGTGATAATTAGAAGAAAAAAAAAGTCACCTTGGCGGTGACAGTGTAGCTACGTTAACGTAACCTGTCGTAATAGGTGTGTTTGCTCGCGGAGTCTGAGTCAGCGAGTGCTCCAGATTGCCGTCCTCAAAGGGAAGCCTTGGAGTTGGCTCATACAGATCGAAAGCACGCCTCGCTGGCTCAAGAGAGGAGATTCGATCGCAGACGACCGTCAAACGAAACTGTGTCGCGTACTACTACTAGACTCGGCGCACTATCGTTCCACAGATTAGGTATCTTGGTGATTGCCTCCTAAAACGGGACACGTCTCTTCTCTTTGCTTCTCTTCTCTTAGGCGAGGCGGGCAAAGTGCTACGAGCAGATTTCGACGGGCTTGCGAAACTTCTCTTCAACGCGCCAATTCACGCGATTATCGCCTTCTCGACATTCGAAGGTTTCCCGATATAAGCGAGATTCAAAACCGAGGAAAAACAGGAATTAATACCAACGACCGTGAAACGTGCTTATTGTCGCGGAGTTGGACATTTTTCTATTGCTGTCATACTCGTTAATTTCTGTCAATATAAGATACCAGATCGGAATATACGAGGCAGTAAAAAATAGCTTGCCCAACACACGTCACTTTCAGCCAACATAGTTTTGATAGTAAATATAAAATACGGAAAGTGATATCCGAGGATCGTACGTCAGCGTATATATATATATTTACAAGTGTTCCTTCCGTGTCTCGTATTGTACGACATAAATTTTTCATCTCTGGTCGTAACTCTTCCGATTCCTGATATCGAGCACTCGTAAATAATAATTCTTGATTTACATTGAAAGGATTAATATTTATTAAGACTCATCTTGACTAAACATTTTTGATTCCATTCAACTTATTATACGTGATTAAAGTTTCCGAACTTTCTTCTCCATTCACTAAATATATTCCATTAGCATATCAACTCATCGTTATCACTTATACTTGTTTCTCCAATAAGTGACTCTAGGAAAACTCATATATTCGAGTAGGCAAATAGATCAATTATTCCCATTTACGACTGAAACCTCCCTGAGCGCGAGGCGAACTACACGCGCGAGTATGAAGTAACTGCTCGCTTGTTAGTTAGTGGTATTGCGAACGAGCAAACCCCACGCACGGTTACTACGTCGTTGAGCTACGGAAAATATTCCGATGGTCGCGTGACAGTTGCGGTATACGACGAGCAAGATCGCGCGGCTCGTCGCTAATTGCCGTGCGCGTGACGACAACTCGCGTTATCACTCGCGAATTCGTGGTCGCGCGTGTAGAATAGTCTAGAGCAGACTCGTATCTACAAGCGAATCTTTCTCCTATGTATAAGATCGTTTTCTACTTGGCTCGAGACAAGACCTTGTCTCTTGATACTCACGTCTTATGCTGGAAAGTATTCTCGCCAGGAAGAAGCAGCAGCAGCAGCAGCAGTTACTTAAGAAGTATTACACAAGTCCAACATAGGATATTATCTTCCGGAGATCACTCTACTCCACCCAAAATCTTCGATCTTCCTCCAATTCGACCTTTTATCACACTCTGACTTAGAAAACACTCACTGTCCAAATGGAGAGCTCACGTTAAACAACTTGTATTACGCGCGCACGCGGATGTATAAAAGTAAAAAAAGAAGGATGCTGCTTCGAGTGCACCAAAGATGTTAAAATATCCACGGGAGAGTCAGATAGTTCATCCGTTCCTCTCGCAGGTTTCTTTACCGAACGACAACGACGTCGGTCACTCGATTATTTTATTTGATATATCAGAAGTGCACCACTGACAATCCACACGATGATCCTGTCCTTTTAATTCTTCTGCTCGAACCGAGAGGAGATGTGCACGTATATTATTGGATACGTTGATGCGAGTACACCAAATACGACCCGTCGCTCGCGAGTGTCGCTGCGAGACTGGAACGCGGGGTAACATGTGCGGCCTCTTACATAGCGGTTGTGGAGAACTTGGATGCGGGGTTGGTCGGAGAATCGGGAATGACGCATGGTGGGGAGACTAGAGTGAGTAGTGGGGATACGAGTATCCCCACTATCAACGATTCTAGCTTAAGAGAAGGGCGAGTGGCAAGGACGCCAGTAGCGGCAGGTGCACCGCTTGTTCGCGTGCTGTGGTTTGACACAGTGTTACGTTCTGTCTGTGTTTTGCCCTCGTCACGGCGATAACGCCACTCGATGAAATCGTCCGTCCAAGAAGTCCGGCTACTACTTCGGAAGCGCCAGCTTCCCCACGGTAAACAGTGGCGCTGAGATTGATTTAGCGGCTGCTGAACTCGCGATCGAGTGTATTATTAGGGCTCCCTGACACTATACTCGATTAGAATTCGCTTTCCTCTAATGACGTATGCACGATTCTCTTTTTCAGCTGCGGACAAGGTAGTTCGGATTGTTCCAATGAAATTCGGATTTTAGAGAAGAATTCAACTTGACCTAGTTAAAAAGCGAAATCGTATAAACATTTTTTAAATATATTTTATGGACTGATTAAACATTGAAAATTGCATGAAAATGGAATTGAGTTAAGAAATCTATTCTAGTTATGTTACATGTTAAGGTAATAAGTTATCGCAATGAATTTCAGAATAATTTTGGCACACGATGACTCAGAGATATGTTACTTAAGTTTTTTGTGTTACAACGTGGGTTCGAGAACTTAATAAACAAAGAGTGACATTACTCGATATTTAACCGGGATAAGAATACCCTCGATAATATAACGTCGGCTCATTATTCTAATGAAGATTAATGATTTTGTACGGTAAAGATTGATTGCGCGAGAGGTACCGCGGGTATTCGACCTCATAATTGTGTTGTGAGACATCTTGATGGCTTAGAGTTGGAACGAGCAAATTTGTAGAGCGCTTAGTGGGCTCCTCTCTCCACCGGCGTACATGTGTTTGTCCCAAATTGTTTGATTGCAAAGTTGATAATCGAGCTGCTAAATATAGATCGTACGCAGTTGGTTACTTTCCTACCGGTTTACATCCGATTACAGACGCGCTTTTTTCTGGTTCTTTGAGGAAACCATTGTTTCATGATTGTTTTACCATTGTTCGAAATTATTATTTGCAGCTGATCAAATAAATACGTGTAACTATAAGATAAGTCATTACAGAATCAACCTACACCTAATTGTAACTTGATCGGATTGCAACCTTGATTTACTTATGCGCAAACTGTGTTTCTTGCATAGTATAGCGAGAAATCGTCAAATCAGATACATATCGAAACTTCCGCAAAGTAAGACATCGACGACGTAATGGGAGATTGCATATCACACGAATACATTTTAAATTGAAATATCTTCAGGAATATACAACTTTGTTTATTGCCTGATTAGATAAATTCTTCGTTTCGTTTGAAATATTCAATTAGAGAATCTTTATCGTAACTTGTAACATGAATTGTTTAAATATTGTTATATCTGGGATCAGAGAAATAAATTTATCCCTCGCAATTATATTTCTCTAGTTATTGTTTATCATTTCCAGAAAATTGATGCTTGACCACTTCTTCAGAAGCACCGATGGAGAATCGAATTAGTCGTCAGTTCGTTACGGAAACCAAACAAGGCTCCGGATTCGCTAGTATAACTATTTACAAAGCGTCAAACGAGAAATTTCTCTGTACAAGGCTTTTCCTGGAAAAAGTTGAATTGAGTGTAAAAAGTGACAATCGTAAAGAAAATCTTAAAATTCAGGGCAGACGTAGAACATGGTTAACGACTTGACTCATGAACCAGTAGAGTCGTGTAATCGCAACTATACTGGATTACCATCAATCTCTTCTCTCGGCGGTCTGATATTCGGTTTCCTCGTTCCCTAGAGATTTCTTTCGATCCCTCGACACCTCTTCTCCGATCCTCCCCTTCGATTCCGTTATACTCCATTGAATCTCCTCTCACTCAGTTTCCACTTTCTTCTCCGTTGTTCTTTCACATTTCTTTTTTTCCATCATTATACTTGTCTTTTCTCCCGATCTCCGGAGACTTCTTTTACTTGCTCGCCGCATCTTCTTCCAAATATACAGGGTGATTCAGTGATTCGTGGAACAAATTTAACAGCACGTATTTTAGGCGCCAATCTAAGCCCAAAGGTCCTGTATCAAAATGGCGAAATCTCAATCCTTTCGCGGATATCAGCGTTTAAAAATTTAACACTTAAAAATTCATATCTCGCGATATGTATGTATAGTACTCGTTAAATAAAGAAAAAAAAATAATAAAGACGATTCTTTGGAAGTCTTGATTTCTTTAACTATGTTTATTAAAGCGTTTTTTCTCACAATTAAAATTCATTTCTGCATAATGATCTCATCTTGAGGAAGAATCTTTCAGTCAAAAGTTACAAAATAATTTATCTTGCATCTTTATTTTGCAAAATAATTTATCATTAAGTAGTTAAAAGTGTTTTGGAGAAAAGACTGAGAAAGAGGGGATCATACATCAGAAGAGTCCTTTCTTGAACATTCTCCGTTGCATCAGTAAAGAGGTTGGCCAATTTTTCCGTCGGGGCGGAAGTAGGAGAACGTGAGAGAAAGAAAAGAACGGAATAAGACCTCGACGGGGGAAGATCAGCGTGCAAGTTTAACGCGTTATACGAGGCTAGAGGTGTATAGAGGGCGATGCGGGGCAGTAGCTATGTATACTCTTACGTGAGCTGCATATCTACCGACTGCTTTTTCGACCAAGATTACGAAGGTGTACCTACTCTACGGTGCTTGGTAACGTTCAGCCGCACCACTACGACTCTAGTTAACTGTGCCAAGGATTACTGCCACAGGAACTTCTCCACCAATGTAATAGTCCACTGTATGGATATTGAAGGTACGAAACAACGAGTTTTAGTCTCACGAGAAACGTGTTTAAAATGGATGGCTTTCACTGTGCAAAAGAGAATTCAAAGCCACATTGGCTTTGGTGATACATTTTTTACGATTCCCGAGGAAGAAACATTTAGTAATTGTAGAAGTGGTTTCTCATTGTCGATTGTTAACTTTTTAGCAAGCGAAAGCGTTCAAGTATGTGAGAGAGCTAGTGTTTAGGACAGTGATGATTAAAACGCTAATTATTCAACAATTTTTCCTTTCTCTCGGTAAAACAAATTAATTAAAATAACTTATTCGAGATATTCTATTTGTGAAGTTCATTGTTCAAGATTGTTTGGTTTAGGTGAAAGTTAAAGTGAATGGAATAAGATATTTAAATTTAAGTTTCTATTACTGTATCACTCGATATCATTGATTAATTTTATATTAAATTCGCACTGTTCAAGTAACACTTGGGTTCTGTAATGACTTATCTTTCTGGCTAAAAAAATATGTCTGCGAGGAGGATAAAGCTAATTTCTGGATAATCAGATTGTACAACAGTGATAAAGGACAGAGGTTGGTAAAAGTATCTAGTGAGATTAGACGCGGTACTAATCAGACGTAGGCGTAGGTATCCACCCCCATACTGGGAAACACCTAAAAAAGACGATAAATCTTGGTTTGATTAACGACCACTGATACAATCCGATAATCGTGTTTGTCGTCTGGCAATGTTTCCACGATAGCAAAGCCTTTATTTCCCCATCTGGCGTACTTCATGGTCATGGTCGAGGGATGAAAAACAATTCAATTAATCCTCGTTATTTTCTTCTACGTCGCTTTTCCAGAATCTTCTGCTTTTACGATATCAACTGTGTCTCGGAATATTATTGCGAAACAAATTTCTTACACAATTTATAAATTCGACCTTTTATTAACTTCACATTCCACTGAATATGTCTATATAAAAGTATTAAAAGTTTATTTGAACTAAGATGAACAAATTGAAATTTGTTGAAAGATAGCAAAGTTTCAACGAGATAAGCATCAGTTTCCAGGGAATCGGCAACACTTTTTAGAAACACTTTCGAATTCCCATCCGATCAGGTCCAGTGTTCAATCAACAGCGCGTGCAACGCGATGATTGTTTGCCGAAGCAGGATCCGAATAAAAATCGAAAACAATCGTGAAAAGCTCGGTGCGAAATAACGAGGCACGGCCATAGTGCATGGGAAAAAGGAAAAATCATTCGACGCAAACAGGACGCGCAGCCGAGAATAATAGAGATTTTAGCATTTTGCATCAGTCAACAGTGACTGTGGGAACGTATCAGTTACAGTCAATATCACGTTTCCACTCGTGAGCGACTGTTATTTTTGTGTAAATACTGACCCCTCTCGCACACAGACGCGCATCGATTTGACGATTCAGTATCGCAATTTCTCTTCCGATCGCAAAATATTCCCCGAATCTCCTGGTTATTCTTTTCACAAATTTCCCTGCTATATGCGAATAACAACTTGGACAATCAAACGTCAGTAACTGAAATGTGTTCGTTTTTCGTATAAATTGTAATTTCTATAGATTTATTATAGAAATCGAACGGTTGATTTAGAAGGAAAAATCTAAATCGAAAAAACTTGCTTTTTATTCTTCGAAGTTAAATTATGATAGTTGTTAAGGAAATTAAAGAAATAAATTCAGGTGAAGAAGGAAAATGAGGGAAAGAGAGAGAAGTATTCGAGAAGAAGTAAATAAACTAATGGCAGGAAAATAAAAAGAAGTTGGGGAAAGGGAAAATGAGACGTAGGAAGAGAGTAAATATTTGTATGGTACTATTGCTATTTGCTCCTCTTGATATCAGTTCTTTTAGTTTTACTATTGTTTGGTACTATTTGCTTATGTTAAAGGAAGAGTCGATCGTTAAACAGCCCTAAGACAAACTTGTTTTATCGGAATTTACCAAATTTACTCGAATTTAACCTTCCTCTCTTTTCTGGTCTCGAGAAACGGAAGCGTTTCTTGAATACTCTTGATCGATGCACCACGTGTTTAAACGTGTTTAAATGTTTCAACGCGTGCTCGCTTGATATGTATAATATATCTTCTCTCCTGTTTCTCAATTTATTGCAAGCTGTTTTAGACTACCGGGTTGACATCATCGCTGATGTTTTTGGGGTTCGGCAATTTGTTTGCCAATGCGGATATTGAGTATTGAACGAAACGGATTCACTCACGTGCTGAATGTTTGCGAGACACTCGAAGAGCTTGGTAAAAAAACCAAGTTGAAGATTTTCCGTGAAAATTGTAAACTTTATGAAAACAATTAAAAATCTGAAAAAGGTATTTGGTGATTTCTAAATCTTTGACTTGTTCAAGAATAAAATACATATTGTATTATTTTTTATCGAGAGATTCCGAAAAAAATAATGCGAAATACAATTGTACAATGTACCACGAAGGTACAAATATATGTTTCTATAAACAATGAATGGAACGTGCCGTTAATGGAATGTCAGTTGGAAAGAGACTTTCGAAAAACATTGAAAAAATGCAGAATGACTCATTTGGTATTGGCCCGTGGCGTTTTATCCCGATAGAGGTAATCGCTGGATGACTGCTCGAGATAATGCTCACTCTTTATCTGCGTGTAAACGGATTTTGCGCGAACGCACGTGCTGATTAGGTCAAAGACACTTGTGTACATTGTGTGTCGGAAGTCCGATTGGGAATTTTCACTTGGAATTCTAAGAATCGATATTTGTATAGACTTTAACTCTCGTGTGTACGAATCGTACACGATTGTGTATATCAAGAGAAAAAAGTCTGACATAATCTTCTTCTTCCTTGTTTTCACATTCTGCCAATCATTAAAACTTCCATTGTTACTAAGAATGACAACAATTATATCAACAGGGATTAAATCATCGAGAGGTATGAATTATGCAATTATTATAAAAGTTGTTTATCTTTTATAGTGTAACAAATGTTAGATTATAGGTCAAAACTTGAATCTTTAAATACTGGATCACCCTGACAAATTGAGATGCTTCAGTTGGTTTTCGATTTCGCAAATTACGCAGTACAGTCGATACCCAGTCTGTTTCTACCACAAATGGAAACCATATCCAGCCTCAACGCATTGCAAATTGAACAAGGTCTCTGAGGAGCACAGTGGCATCGTGGTATCAATATCAAGTCCGTTGCTCGTGATCCTTGATACTTGCACTTTACCATTCAGGAATGGCGTCACCAAAACATCACCTCAATTCTGTTCTATGAGACCGAGTAATTTTAAATCAAATTATGTACGAATATTATGAGTAAATTTATCAACATTTCCTTTGTATATTTCTATATTAAACAATTAATTATAATTATATTTCTCCATTCTACTATATGTTACGAAATTCCTGTACTCATCTTAAGAATTCTACGATATGATTGATCGCATCTAACGTTTCACAATTTCGATTCATTCCAAGCATATTTTTCATTCTAAGGACGTGTGATACGTGTAAATATATCTCATAAATCAACCGCTCAACAAAAGTGATTCATTTCTAATGGACAGTTCGTCAACTACGGACTTTGTTATTGTTTCGATCACGCCAGACACGCATTAGAATACTCCAGACCCTGATCCGCGACGTAAGGTCAACGAGAAAATAATCGAGAACTCAAAAACGATTCCTCGATAAATTCTAAATAATGAATAGGTACTTAAAACTTTCTTGAAGCTACATTACCTATTGGATAATTGTAGAAGAATCGGTTTTAACGAGGCAAGTTAACTTAGAATTCGGTGACTAGCGAGGAAAGACGGGAAGAGCGAAACTCGCTTCACTCGATTTCATTCATTTGCCGGATAATCGGCGTGTTCCTGTTTGCCGTTCAGGGACGTACCAACGCGCGAGTGCACGCTCTCCAAGGTCTCTTCGAGTTCCGGAGATCCGCGCGTGCTTTTTGTTGGAAGAGAGGGGGAAAGAGAGAGAGAGAGAGGGAAATCCGAGTGACACGCGCTGTGCAGTAACTGACTCTTCTCTATCTGCATTCCGCATCTCTGTACAAAATACTATTATGCTGTGTACTTCATCTTGGTACACATTTAACACGTTGATCTTCGCTTCACCCAGTTCTGAATGGCACTGAAGCTTTTCCTGAATTAAGGATGGTCATATATGTATGTACATTAAAGCAAAAAAAAAGAACTGTTTCAAATGAGTTTGTTTTGACTTTTAATGGTTTTTCGAAATGAGTTTTTGATGGTACATCAGTTTAACTATAGAAGAGTATAGAACTCACTCAGATTGCAATTGTTTTCCTGTGAACATCCGTGAAAAAAGGAAAACGAGAAGGAAGCATTTGCAAATATAATTGGAATTATGCAATGTTGTGAATCAGAGTAACGTTGCGATTAGACACGTGGATGTTGAAATTAGAATTAGATTTGTTAGAAGTTGTCACGTAAACATCGTCATATTGTGATTATAGTAGATCGTGGGATATTGATAGAAACCACGTGGCGACTGTGTCTATTAAGTAATTTCAATTGGGTACAAATTAGAGGCACTTTTCAGTACTATTATTTATTTATGAACTCTTTTTAATAAAGGAGGACAATGTTTCAATTAATGTTTCAATTTTCTAACTTCGCATCGCTTTATATTTGCAAATGTTACGTGCTCATTTTACGCAGACGATTTTTCCTTTCAATATTTTAGAATACTCCGGAATCGTTCCACATAGAGTCACTTTTCCGTGCCTAGAAACAGGTTTTTTGAGCCCGAGCCTCGCTTCGAGCCGACCACCCCCGCATTCCACAACCTCTCCCAAGGTGAAAAGCTGGTTCCAGGTCAGTTTTCACCTGACGATCTCGAATCCCTTCCCGCTTTTCCCGCACTATGGAAAACCATAGCATTTTCCCCACTCCTGAGGCAGATTTTTGGGTATATAAACCTGCTCAAAATCTATCTCGAAGACTTAGTCCACCCAACGCCGGGCAGGGCGGAGCCCCTGCCCGAATAGCAGTAGATCGTGCATTAGTCACCTTCGAAGCAAAACCAGACGCGAGAATACGGGGTTATTCTCGAGGAAGATCGTACATAGCTACTTTCGACCAAAACCAGACGTTAGAGTACGGGGTTACTCTGGGCGAGATCGTGCATCAGTCACTTTCGAGCATTCATAATCGCGAAATCATTATAAAACGCAAGTAATAGTGAACAGAGTTAGATGCAGTGCGCAAACGGACGAGGAAAACACACCGAGGTAATTGTAACAAAACCACGCTGACACTGAACACGTTTTGTAAGACCCATTTTATACATCACTACTAGAATATAGCGATCTTATTTTCATTCCAAATCACGAGTTTCTTTGCACCTTTTTAACCACCTGTCTATCATACAACACTGAGAGAGTAAGGGAAATAGAACCCACAAAATTTAGGATATCTTAGCCGCTCGAGATATTCCTTAATAAGCATTGCTAGGTTGGCCTGTTACTGCGATTACCTAAGGGTAATTGTGCGACCTTGCGAGCCTACGCTTTGCTAAAACCAATCCGTGGCATTACCGGTCTCGGTGATACTGCTGTTATCTAAGGGTAACGGTGCAACCATCGTGCTGGTGATGTGCTCTCCTATTCCTAAACAGAGATATTGGGTTTGGTGATACTTTGGTTATTCAAGGGTAACTGAGCGACCGCCACGTCTAATCATCCCGAATCCTGATCAACACCCCTCCTCTTTGGATTCACACAAAGTTTTAGAGTAGGAACCGAACTCGGTTTTCGTGCCAAAAACGCGAAAAACGGGCTCGCACGGCCGGCCCGTAACAAAACTGGTGACAGCGGTGGGATACTCAAACTACATTCTGTAGAAGTGGTTCTTCGAACCGTTGAGTATTCTGTTTACCTATCCTTCTCAGTGTTTAATTTTTGTGAATTAGAATCATTTCAGTAGAGTCAAAATGACTGAAACAAGTGATTTAACCGCTCTCATGAATGACATGAAAATACGATCAGCAATTCAGCAAGCTGCACAAGGAGTGCTAAATATAACGAAAAATCAAATAATCAGAGATACTTTATGCAACACATAGAAGACAGAAAGTTTATCCTTCCACAATCGTTAAAGCCAAAATACTTGAATATAGCAATGAGAATTAGATAAAACTGTTGCTGGAAACATGTTCAATCAGTTGTTGAATTGTTGCAATACCGAGGAAGTGTTTCGCGCCGCGATAGAGGAAGAAAGGTATGAGGAAGAATACCCTCATCAGCGACTGCAGAAAGCTACGAAGAAACTACGCCTTCTAATCTCAACTGGCATCGGTACCAAGGATTCGAAGACAAGATCCTCGATGACCAGCGGATGACGAAAGGGCGTATAACCTCCGGATGACCCAGCGACGCACTCACTGCGCCTGACGTGTCCCCGGATGGCATTTTAATATTTATTGCGAGAAGCACTATTCCTCGCGAAACTTACGTGAGATCACGTACGAACGGCTACTTCTTGATCCGAATTGGCGTCGATACCAAGGATTCGAAACCAAGATCCTCGGCGACCAATGGACCAAGGAAGAACGCTGAACCATCGTCGACCCAGCTACGCAAAATTTGCACCTGCGTGTCCCCAGATGGCCAATCCCGCCTCGGTGAGAGAATAGAGTTCTCAGCCGAGTAGTTCTTAAGAAGATCAGTCGGATCAATAAAACGACGAAGAAGAAGGAGGAAGAAGTGACCATCGGGCTGCTCAGCTCTGCTAGCTACCTGAGAGTCCCCAAATGGTGAGCTTTACTACGAGAATCGCGACTCGGTAACGAATCAAAATTCTTAACCGAGCGGAGGAAGTAGGATCAACCGCGGCAATTCAACCTGCAACCGCATACATCGAGCTGGCGATCAGGCAAATGCCCACGATCAAACTCGCCAAATCCAAAAGAGGCTCGAGAAGAAGAAAGAAGAAAATGAAGGGGGAAAAAAAAAGAGGAAAAAGAAGAAAATGAAGAGAAAAAGAGAAAAAGGAAGAAAATAAATAAAGAGGAAGATTACAGCGAGAAGAACAGAATAAGTAAAATGCAAAAATTCAAAAAGAAAGAGCAGCAGAAGAAATCGAAGTTACCGGAGTAGCTTAGAAATCAGTCCTGGTAACCGAACACTTTTTTCAACCCATCACGTGAAGATAAAATTCAAGAAAACCAAATTCTGGGCTTGGAGTCACTTTCTACCTGGAGACCACATGGAAGAGGCGTCGAACTTCTACCGACCCTTCCGCACCACAGATGACATCCTGATAGACGCTAGACAGTACAGGTACCCGCCGACCCACCAGACAAAAGCAACTGACCACCTACAAGTAACCGTAATACTCAGAGCAGGTATCATTAGACCTTTGCATTCAGCGTACATAAGGTGAATAATTTCCCAAAAGGTATCAGAACATAAGAAACAACGAGCAGAATTTCCACCTCCGATAAATCAGGATAATATGAAACAGTTTGGATTTACAAGATAATATAAGCAGTTATAAGTAATTCATTCAATTTTTTTTTTTTTTTGAGAATAGAGTAAGATCGTTAGTAGTATTACCGGTAGAGGGATAGAATCTAATTAAATAGTGAATACCGAATAGATTCAAACTATTACCATGCGAACCCTGTAAACAACTGATATTTCAGAATCCAAATTTGCCTAAACAATTTATTACAGCAACAGATAGTTTAACCGTTGGAAAACTAAAGAATATTATAATACATGAAATCACTAAATCTGAAATAGGAACTAGCATAAGAAATAATCTAGACCCATTGTTAGCAAATTCAGTTCTTGATACAGTGCAGTATAGAAGATAGTAAATACAACCGATTCAAACAAACCCAAACTAGCTCATCCCACATATTGTATACGTTCACTAGCAAATAACCTGGCGAATAACATAGCGAAGATTGTTGTACAATTGGATCACCAAACAAAAATTATAAACTAGCCGTTAAGTACACCCACGACACACCCACACTGCGTCTCACATACCCTCGTCCGTTTAGAGTCATACGTACATAGCAAAAGAAAACTTGTCTGCTTACTTTTGGTGAAGCACCGCGCTTTACCGCGATGTTCAATCTAAGGTGGGAGGTGTTACGTGCTCATTTTACGCAGACGATTTTTCCTTTCAATATTTTAGAATACTCCGGAATCGTTCCACATAGAGTCACTTTTCCGTGCCTAGAAACAGGTTTTTTGAGCCCGAGCCTCGCTTCGAGCCGACCACCCCCGCATTCCACAACCTCTCCCAAGGTGAAAAGCTGGTTCCAGGTCAGTTTTCACCTGACGATCTCGAATCCCTTCCCGCTTTTCCCGCACTATGGAAAACCATAGCATTTTCCCCACTCCTGAGGCAGATTTTTGGGTATATAAACCTGCTCAAAATCTATCTCGAAGACTTAGTCCACCCAACGCCGGGCAGGGCGGAGCCCCTGCCCGAATAGCAGTAGATCGTGCATTAGTCACCTTCGAAGCAAAACCAGACGCGAGAATACGGGGTTATTCTCGAGGAAGATCGTACATAGCTACTTTCGACCAAAACCAGACGTTAGAGTACGGGGTTACTCTGGGCGAGATCGTGCATCAGTCACTTTCGAGCATTCATAATCGCGAAATCATTATAAAACGCAAGTAATAGTGAACAGAGTTAGATGCAGTGCGCAAACGGACGAGGAAAACACACCGAGGTAATTGTAACAAAACCACGCTGACACTGAACACGTTTTGTAAGACCCATTTTATACATCACTACTAGAATATAGCGATCTTATTTTCATTCCAAATCACGAGTTTCTTTGCACCTTTTTAACCACCTGTCTATCATACAACACTGAGAGAGTAAGGGAAATAGAACCCACAAAATTTAGGATATCTTAGCCGCTCGAGATATTCCTTAATAAGCATTGCTAGGTTGGCCTGTTACTGCGATTACCTAAGGGTAATTGTGCGACCTTGCGAGCCTACGCTTTGCTAAAACCAATCCGTGGCATTACCGGTCTCGGTGATACTGCTGTTATCTAAGGGTAACGGTGCAACCATCGTGCTGGTGATGTGCTCTCCTATTCCTAAACAGAGATATTGGGTTTGGTGATACTTTGGTTATTCAAGGGTAACTGAGCGACCGCCACGTCTAATCATCCCGAATCCTGATCAACACCCCTCCTCTTTGGATTCACACAAAGTTTTAGAGTAGGAACCGAACTCGGTTTTCGTGCCAAAAACGCGAAAAACGGGCTCGCACGGCCGGCCCGTAACACAAATATTTTAGAATTTTGTCGATTTGCATATCAGAAGATAAATATTAATTTGTGGGATATTTTATTAGTATCCTTGCGCGAAGATATATGTATGTGTGACATTGTACTTTGAAAACAGTTCACAAGGCATTTACATAAATCCATCGAGAAACATGATCCAAAGTACGAGATTCCTCACTTTCTTCAAACGCTCCAGTTTTACCCTGTCGAAAAATACCCGACAATCTAAATTTAGATAAACTGTCGTGCGACTCTCCTATGAGAAGAAAAAGTACTCTCTTACATCTCATAAGAATATCGCGCCGCAGTGTGACCGCAAAACAATTATTGCTGTAGAAAAAGTCTCCTAAGTGTTTTTACCGGTTACATAAACCCTGAGGCAATGTTGGTTCATTTTTCAGTATTATTTATGATCGACATATTTAGAAAGCTACTGGAACGATATCCTCTTTTACATTTGTTTATAAACCCGTAATGGAAATTTGAAGAAATCAAAAACACTTATTTTTCTATCAATATACACTTATTGTTAGATTCTTTTAAACACATTGATTTAAAATAAATTTCGTCTACATTTTCAAATTCATTGAAAACGAATTTTTTTCATGTTATATTCATAAATGAAATTTTAAGGGCGCGGACTTTAAAAGCTAAAATTGATCACTCGGATTAATTATGCGTAACTTGCTTCTAAAGAATGTTAAATTTCACACGAACCTCATTTGGAATTCATTATTAAAATAGGTTGAAAAACAATGTTATATTGATCGAACATTGTAAATAGTCTTATGGGCGATGGTTCAATTAAATATTCAAAAGAATCTATGTACGTAAATAGATTTAAAGACCCTCGTGAAACTCGTATCTGAATTCGATACTAAATGACCTATGGAAATGAAAGGTGAGCTGAAGCGAAGAGTAAACTCGATGTATACACGTGTATATGTATACGTGTGAGTGGCACGCACGAGTTTCTTGCACGAGTTATCCTCGACACAGCCGGTGGCACGGCCACGGTCATCACCGTACCTTCTTACGCAGGCAGCTTGAGCCACGCACGCGTGTTCTAAACTCTTACATGCGTACGTGTAAATACATCCTTATATATGTGTCTGGCAGCCTCGCGTAATTCATGCGTCTCAAGTTACTCGCGCTCGTCTGTACGCTCGTGTGGTTCTGGTTCAATATGGTAAGGTTTTACGCGCGAGCAGTGATCCCTTTGTTAACCCTTGGATCGTGCCAGTGGGTCAGACTCGTTCGAGACTCATTTAACCCTCAAACTACTAGCGATTACGTATCTCGTACCTTTTGTTAAAAACCGACGTAACTCAAATATTTCAATAAAAATTTGTTTAGCGATTCGAATACAAATGTAAATTAGAAATTTAATAATTTTGATTCTCAGATTCTTGGATTCATAAATTCTATTAAGTGAACTGAAGTTGAGTTTATTTAATATAGTGGAAAGTTAAGTTTGGAATGAGGAGGATTTGAGTGAAGAGGATCACTTTTCACGTGAGATTTGTTAGAAAGTTCTTTCGTGACGAAAGGTCGGACACAGGTTTTACAGGTCAGAGTACAATAAATCGTGGACAACAACACAACAATAACACTTGGTGCCTCCGCAAGAGCAAAAAGTCGTCCGAACTATGCGCAGAACGCAACGTGGTTGTTACACGGCAGTCATTATTTTCAGTCATGGTTCGACTTCCTCTTTTTCTTAATTGCATTGCGCAACACGGTACCTCGGCTTCCGGCTTTGCGTAAGTGACACGCAATCGGTGAATCGAGCTGCTCCGAAGATCGATATTATTTACTGCTACAATTCGACATTCTCTACTCGTTTATTATTATTATTATTACTGTTGTTATTGTCCGTTTATTAAACTATTGAAGGAACAAAAAGATTAGTTGGTATCAGTCGCAAAAATGAAAACAATGCAATATAAATTTTTTAATTAAATTTTTCTTAAGTTATACTTCACAATGGGATCCCTCTCAAAAGTCGATTTATCCTATCGAGGAACATATTCGCATACAACCCTCCGTGGCACGTGGATCCATCATCTCTTACAAAAGAAATCATCCGTCGTAAATCGTGGCTTTTGATTAACATGTACCATCGGCATGCGTGTGGCACAGTTACATAGTTGTTATACTATGTATATCTACCCGCAGTGGGTCTCGTATACATGTATATCGGAAAGCTGTCGAACGCGAGGCACTTTTTTTCTTCGAATTATAATTGCAAAGTAGACAGTACTTCTAGTGTATTAATCTTCGTGTGTTAAGATATCGAGTTGGGACATAATACAGGACATTTGTCTCTCGCCGAGACAAAGTATTTACAACTTAAATGTAAAACTTTAACTAGATTGAAAAAAAACCATTGTCACATTTGCGAGTACATAAATAAAAATACTGGTATTCATATTAAAACTTTGCGGAAAACATTTAAAATCGTCGATACTTGGTAATAACTATATTATGCAAGAATAGTACGTTAGTTCAGAAATTGCAACTTTTTCGCGAGCTACTTTATGAGGGAAATAATTTTCAGAGATATACGTATGTGCGGAGACAGTGCATAAAACCATAGTTACGTTTAAATTCCGCAACATTTGTCAGGGAAACACGCAACCAAAAAGAAAACAACATCTGGAAAACTCGAGCTTGCAAGAGAAAAAAATGGGGGAATGAAGTATGCGCGGATATTTGCATTCTTTACTCTTGGGATCGCATTAAAATTGTAATATAAGCACATTGAATTTCAAATGTGACAAATCACTCGTTTCTGCCGGATGGAATGGGCACAACAAGCCTTCGGATAAACACGTAGTGCATCAAGCACAAAGATTCCAAATAAAAATTGATCTAACTGTGCACAAAATCTTTATTTCATTATAAAATTCGAGTCTACCACGTGATTTATTCCTCTTATGTGTTTATAAGAGAAAATTCAAATTCCAACGTTACAAATATGTCTCACTCTGCTTATTAAAAAAACTTTCTCGATTTTCGAGAATTCTTGCATAAATTTACCAAAACGTTAGGAATAAGAAAAACGTTACAAAAAAAGCTATAAGTTATCCAAATGGTCGAATTATGATTGTAAGATCAAAGGTAGTAAAATTCAAGTAAATCATTCACGTATGATGCTTATCAAACTGACATGCTCGCGTTTGACTCCCACTTCCCCACTGTAATTCAACGTTGTCGTTGAAGTCTTACGTAACACTCAACACTGTCTTCTACTTCGTGCTACTTCTCTCTCATACTCGTTTGCATTGTCTACCTTCCCCCACGATTAGCACATTCATCAAGTTCCGTCAAGACAAGAAAACGAAGTCGCAATGTGTTAAAGTCGGTGATATTTTTCCAATTTTCCTATTAACTCTTTCGCATTTCGTATTGATTACTGGAACATTGCATTTAGAAAATCTCTTGAAGAGACTACAACTGCGAAATTGTTGCAATTAAGTAAACATATAAATAAGAAATAACTAAGATATACAATGATATACAAATATAAGATACATCAGTTCAAATAGAAAATAAAATAAATTTGGAATAATCAACACTGGGATTAACGAATATAAATAAAATGAATTAAATGCGAATTTTAATTTGTTTTACCAACGTGATTAGAAAATCTAATTGTGAAAAGTTGTCAATCAGTAGACAGATTAAATCACTTGTAAAGATTGTCTTTCGAATGATAAAATCAATCGTTTAATCGGAAGAGTAATAATAATACTGTACTGATTCTACTTAAAGGCGAAAGTCTCGACAGGTTCCTCACTATTGTCCACTGTTCTCTTTTCTATACAATCAACCACTTTCACTCTATCAACTGTCTGCTGGTGGCAATATAATCAATCGAGCAACCGATCGACCTTCGAGCTATGAAATATTGCACACGACGTACTTACTTACTTACGCGACAATACCACTCGTCCAAGGCCTTATTACAAGTAGGCCACGCTCTGTCTGACTACGCTTTTCGTTGATACCCTGATAACTAACAATAAGTATATATCTAGATTTTCTCTTTGGTTTGTTTCAACCTATTTTTACGTATCATACGTATATTAATAACGAAAACAATTAACGAGAGTTTACATGTAACGAATCAAATTGAATTGACTAAAATTTTGCGAAACAATTTTCAATTGACGTTGCACCCAATGTTTTATTGACGATGAACGAATGTTGCTGTTTTCATATAACGTTGCAGGAATGGTATGTTTGCGCCTTTTTTTGACAAGGCAATCATTTTTAAAAATAAATATTGATGTAATACGATTCCATAGCTTCGAAAGTCTTTCGCATAAAATCACTACTCGATAAAATTCATATTTCTGCAATTTTATTTCGAATTCCTGTTTGTAAATCACACATTTTCGTTTCTTTTTAATACTTCCAGAAATTTAGAAAAAAAGAATTGTTTCTGCTTATTCGCAGTATTTTGTGCCAATTTATTGCCTCGCGTCGAAAGCAGAGAGATCAAATTGCAGTGGGACTACAAAGAGCAGTGTTTTTCAATTAAGAATAATATAAAATATCTCACACCAGTCGAAAATCAGAATAGGCAGAATTTACTCGACGCGATGATCGATCGGCAACGCACCAGGGAAATAGCCATAGGAAACAAAGGAAATATGAGCTTCGACTGTTCAAACTAATTCATAAAAATCTTATTGCCAATTCGCACAATCTTAAAAATCTTTATAAATTCTCCATTTAAATAAGTAAAATTGAATTTCTTCTAACTCGCTAAAAAACTTATATCGTTTTGAGAAATTGTTAATTAGATATTAGATTTTCCAAAATTAAACCAGATTTTTCCATACCTATACATCATGTAGATTGCATCGGTCGTATAAAGAAAAATCCGAAACGAAAATCACTGGTACTCGAATTCTTTCCTCACCTGAAATGAAACAGATTAAATTTCCTTTAATAACACACGTGATACTATGTTTATATATTTGACAAAGTTTAACTATACAATTACTGTACATAATGATACATTCAACTTTATAGGATGAGAAAAGGATGTTTTAATAAATTGTTCAAACGACTCGAGACACAGCGACATAATAGACACAATAAATAAATCGATTAATAGGTTGATCGATGAGACGCGTCATCAAAATTGATTCATCTCAGGTGATCCTTTGTTGCGAGTGAAATTAATTGGCACGAAGGCAGTGACCTTGAAACCATACGTCTCCACGGTGATTATTTAACGCAACGGGATAATCGTTATCGACGTAACGACGGCATAATTTACAATGTTACGTTATTGCCTGTTCCCCTAGGTTCCTTCTCTCTTCCTCTTTAGCATTTGAGCTGCCAGCCGACAACCTTGAATTTCTCTTTCACGGCTTCTAATAAATTCAATTCAATGGAATGCGAGAATATCCTTCGCCCAATATAATACATAACTGGATGTAGTTCGAAACAACATGTAATCGTTCTCATTTCTCCCCATAGATTCTTATTTCTGCAGAAAATCTGCAAAGACAAGTAATTGCAGTTACCAAATCCAGAACTGTTTCTAATTTCAAAAGCACCTTCGTTACTTAACATCCGGCAAAACAGAGTAGTTCGTAGCGAACTATCAAATTACGTGTTGGCAATAGAACGAGAATGCAGTGGGCGCGAAATGGGCGGAGAAAGTGTATTTTTGCCGTTGACAGACGAAACCTTGGGATCTTACAACTGAATGAATCCAGCCGGAAACTTCCTAGTTGCTTTTGTCCCGCGACTGGTTAAATCGGCGAATTTCTCTCTGATCTCTTGGAAAGAGAGAAATATATCGTTTCTTGTGTGACCCGCATCGTTTCGGAAAACGGAAGTTAAAACGCTTGTTTAATCAAAGGATTCATCATCCTTGTAAAACACCTAGTATCTACTAACTAAAAACAAAATTTTTGGTAATGCAAAAATCAAAATATATCAACTTATTCGCATTGTGAACTGGAATATATCAATTTTAAATATTAAACATTTATATTATGTATATTTACATTTTTTGTTACAAAGTTATAAAGTTAGGTGGTCAGATTTTTTCTATGTTTTTAACAATAAGTTTCTAATAATTTACAGCTGAAGTCAATCATTGTAAATCAGGAAATATAATAAGCAACAAAAATCAGGAGATTTCTTGGTGGAAAAATACTCAAATCAGTACCTAGTTACATCTACTATATTTACTATTATGTTAACAGGTTCATCTACTGCTACAACCATCCTCCGACTCCTCGTAAATATTCTCGTTGATACACAGTCTCCTAACAATTAGGCAGACAGCGTTTGCCAGCAGCTTCTTCTTCACGATCTTCCTCATCTTCTTTTTCTCTCTTTGCTATTTCGCAACATTCTCTATCGCGAACAACCAACCAACGATGCAGAACAAACACTGTCGCAACTTCTCGCGTGGAAAAACATTGGCTCGAGAAACATTTGGTGCACCGTTTACTATCTCAATGGAATCTCTTTTCGAGATTCCAAAGAGCGTAACAAAACTTAATCGATCGGATGCGGGTCTACTTTGCAAAATTGTTCTTTTATTCATTTCCCTTAAACGTCAGATTTGCCAAAAGGAGAGAAAAATGTTCGTCGAACAACTAATTAACAAAAGTAGCATTAATTGTTAAGTGGTTCGAGATCGAGACAAATTTTTGAGTTGAAACTGATGAGAGGCTGAAGTTTTTCTAAAAATATAGTTGGAGAAGAATTCGCAGAGGCAAAGTGTCGAAGTGTGATTGGCTAATGGCAGATATCGCAGCGTCGTGGTAGAGCTGTGGAAAAGCGATGTGTTACGACGAGAGTGACGAGACAGTGTACGGGACACGACCCAAGTGGAAGAGGATCGTACGGGCCAGCCAAGAGCGATGCGCGCAGTGTGGCAATCGAGCGGATCGCGCGCTCTTTTACAGCTGCCAGCAACGCCTCGGCCTGGCGTCGTTTTAATTTAAGACGCCCCTTCAAATGTCACGAATACGCATTCCCTCGGGCTCGATGGCGAAAACAGTATTTTTGTGAGAACACCTTTTCGCGAGTGTGTCTTCGACCCTTGTGATTCGACGAATACTTTTGCATCGATATAATCAAAATTAAAGTTCTATTAATTATCTAGTAGTCAGACAAATTAATCTACTAACTCTTTAATATTCACTATTATAGATTGTTCTTATTTCTATTATTTTATAATACACGCGGAAGCTTACATAAGTCATTTTTCCAACATCGCAAATAGAGTTAGTGTTAGAGGTAGTTACCTAATGCAGTTAGAAGCGTTTCTAAATCTCTATAATAAATCCAATTCGTGCTTCGAAAATAATAAATTACCTAAAGGATGTACCTGTTTCTAGGGTTGTAAAATTAATTAGATCCACCATAAAAAACATGATGTTATACAAAAAATCGGATAAAGAAATTTAACATTGTATAACCACATTTTTAGTTGACAAATATTGCCAACAATGAATAAGAAATCCTGCCAAATTACGTGATTTAAAAAGATTACCCATTCTTCCTATTCGTCCGACTGTTTCACTGAGAGAATGACTCACATCGACGCAATCGAATCTCTTCCAATCCACGTAACAGTATTATGTGTGCCAATATTTAGTCCGAAAGTCCATAGAATTGCAAACCTTACCGAAGGAAATCATTCGAAATTGCGTGATAATATTAAGAAATCGAATTTCCCTTTCACAGCGAACTTTTTCTTTAGCCATTATACGTATAGTTTCTACTCGTCACTCGTTCGGGCAAGGTTTTACAGAAAAATAAGGAGTGTATACTGGGGAAAAAAGTTCAGTGGTAGAATTATTTCTGGTTGCAATTCAGTCAGGTAGAATAGTCAAGGGGGAATAGTTGGGTGTCAATTATAAATCCGATCGCGTTTCCTGGCTGAGAAAGGCCAAATTAGGCTGGCCAAAGAATCCTGGCTGCGGTTTAGTGTAACGTCAGTTGAGAAATCCACCTGACCTTGCCAACACGAAAGAGCCTGAGATCGAGACGATCCTCGTGCCAATCCTCCTTCAAATCGCATTCTTCAATCTTTCTCTCTCCTTAAACGATAACTGATCAATGAAAACAGTTTATCAATATATTACGACTTAGCAATAAAAAATATTTAATTCTTTAACTCTCGATACAAGTCACGTTAATTTAGAATAGAAGCTTCGACAAGTAATAAATATATTTTAAAGACAAAATGAGAATATTTGAAAATTCCTTTGGAATATGATACATTAAACGAAATTCTGGGAAAATGAAAGAGAAATGTGGAATCTAAATTCACGTCATCAGTTCGCTGACATAATCCTGTTGGCATTGACACGATCGTGAACATGCTGAGCGTACAGAGAGCAAACCACTCCCATGCGAAGCATCTAATTACATCTATCGAGAAATTTCAATTAATCCATTAGATTGTCATCGGAAATAGATGCTCGAAGAGATTGGTCACCAAATTGCAATATAATGACGAAACGAGTCGGCCACGCAGCGACGTCGACCCAGATTTATAAATAGAGAGGATCTGATCTGCTAGCGTGTAAAAGGTGCACAGACCGAGTACGTGTCAACCTAGGAATACCATGCTGACCGAGTGACCGGTTGATTCAATGTGTAGCGAACCCCGTAGCTCACTACCGCAGTCCTATCAAACTTTTGCACTTTGCATGGATCATTTATTCTCTGAATAGATTTCCCCTACTATCGAGTTATTGGATAGCGCTGAAAGCAATGTCGTCCCAAAACACACTGCCAGAAACAATTTATATCATTTCGAATATATACATTGATTTATTAAAAAATCTATTAACCCTTTTCGTCTGCAATTCTTTTATTATTTTATCGGCAGAATGTACGTTTCGTAAAAAAACAGTTTAATATTAAGATGTTTTTATGTTTAGAGATTTCAGAATTCATTTGAAAGATATCGTTAAAACTTGTTTTTGATTTATGTGTAAATAGATATCTTTAATCGAAAAAATAATACTTTCACTATTTATGTGTAGAATTTTTAATAAATGATATTAGATTGTGTTTATAGCATAGAATAACAGGTTATTGTTATAGAACAATAGGCTTAATACTTCCATCTCTTGCAAATAGAATGAGCTCGGTTTCAGGCCATTATATATTTAGCAACAGCTGCTCTGTTAATCAGATTCCTAATAGCATCGTCTCTCGATCGCTACCTTTCTCAACTACAACTATCAAACTCGAACGAAATGTAACAGAATTTTTTTCAGATCAGATTGAACCCTAATACGCGAAAGAATTCTGTTACGTGCTTCTCTACACGTTTATTCATCGCTGAAATACAACGTGCTCGCATACCAAGGACAAACTTTACGATTGTCACGACCTTCGTAAAAAGTGGCGCGAACGACGCTCCTCGTTGAAGCGCCAGCCAAAATCAATCTCGAGGTTTATTTACTTCGTTAGACCAACACTACGAAAAATAGTGATTGATCACTGAACATGTTGCATCTTTAGTTAAAAAGTTACAGTTCAACATTATACAAAAAGTTTTATTAACAAGAGTTACTTATGTGATTTTATTATTCTTGAATTTTAATTTTAAAAAACTATTGTTTCTTAAATCGTGACACTTTTCGTAATATTTAAGATTTTTGATTTTTGGGGTGCGTCAGTTTTCAACCGAGGGTGAGAAACGATTGGTGGTGACGCATGAACAGTAAGTCTCGTTTTTTCGTCAAGTCGTGACATCAAAGCACTTCGAGGCACTTTAGATTTTTACGTAACTGCTCTTCACTAATTAGATGACTGACGACTTGTCGTCTGATAAAGTGCAACAACGCCACCTGCCGTTATTTGCACTTGTGCAATTCGTCGAACCACCTGAAGTTTTGTACCTGTTTCTTGGCTCATTTCAATACTAATGCCAAGAGCTCTGTTAGTTCATTGTTTCACTAGCATCTTGTATCAATTTGTAACACTTACGTTACAGCACTAGCTTCTTTCTTTAAAAGTGTTTCTCTTTACAATCTGCCATATGACAATATTTTTAACTCTTTTCTTTATCTTACGTTGATCTTCTAATAATCTTCAATAATATCATTTATTCAATGTTTCAAAAAGTGATACAATATTAATTGGTGCACTATAGTGACAAAAGAAAATCAAATTGAGTTAAAAATCTGTAAAATAGTCCTAACTGTTTTTATGCTATTTCTGCAACTTTATCCTACTCTTTACCACTGTACGATCAATGAAAAGCTGAACTGTAACTGTATATATTCTGGGTGAATCATCGTTACTTTTTCTCTCGCAGAAAGTAGTCTCCTGTTTCACAAAGCGAGCAGAACGAGGATTCGTTCGGACCACAACAACGAGCTATTTACGCGAGTTCCTCTGCGAATAGTTTCATTGGCGCCTGGCCAAATAGTATTTCTCGCTTCGAAGTGGACTCACCGCGAAATGCGAGCTAACAAATACATACACAATCAGTAATATATATATATATATATATTTAATGAGAAGCCAGCGATGAAACTAGTAGAAAGTCTGGCGAGGATTTGCTCTCCGAGAATAAGTGGAGCTCACTTACTTCGAGATTTGGATACGAAATTGAGTGGCCAGTTAAAAGTTTATGAATCTGCTTTAAAAGTTTACTCGTTGGAAAGGATTTTTCAGTAGTTAGAGGCTTCCAACGAGTGACAATGTTGTGGGATTTCGAATTTAGTGTTTCGCTTGAAAAAATCAGATAACGTTTATTAATTTATTTTCAGAGAATTTGAAAAGAAGATTTCAACAAATTTTTATCATAAATTTCGATAAGTTAATTTCATGTAATAAACAATATTGAATATTTAATCTAGAATCGGAAAAGAGAATGTGAAAAATTTCAAGGAGAAATATTTGGAAGAATTTCTTGCAAGCCAGTGATCTTCTGATCGAAATAAATGATCGATTTACTGGGAGATTAAGGGACCCAATGCGCTTATTATGTATCCGAGTGATGCATTAGGATCAAACAATACCGGAAATGAGTTGCCAGCGTGTGACGATTATGCCACATAATCGTGACGTAACACGATAAACAGAGACTTTTGCCGATCTCTATCGAGCTACCGGATATCCTTCGCTATCATCTCCGCTTTTCGCGCGGTAAATTAGAGGCTATGGACTTTGAATTATTGCTTGACAACTAGTTTTATCTCTTGCAATAATCTACATGAGGTTTACTTAGAATATAATCATCTGAGATTCATGTATTTAATCGTCAATTATATTAATTCTATCATAGGATTCGTCTATACATTCCTCAATAATTATATAATATTAATAGTAGCATTTAAAAATATTAAAATAGCTACTATTGGATATAAATGTAATTTACTACTATGGAATCCATTATATACTTGGATTCTAGTATACATACATATAAGCTAGAGTTCATAAGTGTCTGGCGTGAGGTGTTTTTAATTGCGGCTTCATTGGGTTTTACGGGACACGTGAGATGGAAGTTGAAAATCCCATGTTTCCAGAATGCAAACAAAAGAGAATAGACTGCCTTGAATAGAAGTGGGAACGTATTCGTGTTGCGCGGATATCCAGACTTAAGTTCGCAATAGTCAAACGCAGCGTATGCTAATATAAAGCTACTATTTATTCACATTTTTCCATTGTTCGATAAATTGAGTGCTTGTACATTCTTCCTAGCTCACGCGTATGAATACTGATTTTCTTCTTTGAGGTGAAACTACACCAAGATTCAAATTACTCGAAATTAAACGCTGTTGCTAATTAGAATATTATGTTAGATTTCACTTTCATCTTAAATTCGAATTTTTTAGAAATAATATTCCAAAGAAATCCCTTGTGTTCAATTTGTACTATAATAAACTTTCGAAAATGAGAAACAGTTTTTTTACCTTAATGCTCGATGTCCACGATGTCTGGTGTAGGATGTATCTCAGCACAGAATCTGTAATCAAAATAGATCTTCCTTATATTTCAATAGATCGAAGCAACAAGAAAGGAATAATCGAAGATCAAATTTGAGAATTTGAATAATCGAACGGTGTTAAATTACCGAAATAAAGAATCGTGAGAATCGCGGACAAGTTGTCAACTGGGAAATACGTTCTTGCGGAGAAGTTGAAGTTTCAGCCTCGCTGAGAACGAACACTTTCCCCTCGAAACCGCAATTGGCTCGCGAATGACAATCGCACGAACAATAGGCGAACCACTCGAGTGGCGAGAAATCGATTTGTTCGCGGTTCTAAAGGTGACGCGACGAAGCTGACGACAACGTGGTTCCCGTTGTCATATTCATCGTTTTCTGGTTAGCGAAATTCTCCGTCGAATTGCAATGATGGATCGGTAAATAATAATTAGCCGCGAACTCTGGGAGTAGGTTTTAGCACGGTTGCTTCACTTTCACTAGTCAAGCTAGAACAATCACGAATAATGGTTCTTTGCAAAAAGATCTACTCCCACAGAGAAGCTGCATAGCGCAGAGACTGTAGAGTAAGAAACGTCACTCTTGAAATTGGAATTGCTTTAGTCATTCGAAGAAGAAATTTCCGGCCAATTTTTGCTTCGATGTAATCGATAAATTTCACGTGAGTTTGCACACGAATTTCTTTGTTCTGTCATGACGTGTATTTTAACTTCCTTTGTAGTTTTTAAGGAACTTAACCACTCGTAGGAGTTAACAAAATCTCTCGCTTTCTCTTTGTTGCATCAACCATGCGACAGTTTTAGCGAATAATATTAAGATTCATTTTCTTAATACACAAAACGACCACTATTACAATTATTAAGATTTCTTCTCTAATAATAACTTGAAACGATTCATTTCATACGATCACAAACAATAAACAATTTCTTCTATGAATTTTTCAAAAGAAAAATTTTATCAAAGAGTATTTTTTATCAAAGATTTTTGAATTCGAGTGACTGAAGTAATCAGAGTCTTCGACAGCGTCATGTCTCTCCCGCGAAAGAATAACTAAACAACTAAAGCTCCGCAATGCATGCTAATAATAGCAGCTACACGCATCGGAAGAAGATATTTCGCGAAACGCGAACTTTGCTGACACGAGACTCATCCGACCTGATTCAGTTGTGAGGCGGGTGGTAGAAAGAAGCGAGAAAGAAAAAAAAGAAAAGGGGGGAAGAAAAAAATCGAGAGTGGCGATGCGTCGTCGAAATGCAGAGAGCCAGAAATAGCGTGGCTCACAGTTGAAAAAGAAAAGGGGTTGCTGGAAGAAGATCAGCGAAGTCAAATTTCCGCTGACCAATTATGGCTTGGTATCGCGAGCCCAAGGGGAAAGAAACCAGCGGACAAAAATATTGCGATTAATTGGCAGGTGGATATCGCGTTACGCGAGAATTTCGCAATGCATCCTCTGTGGAAAGCGGAACAAGAGAGAGAAAGAGAGAAGATAGAAGGATGAGTTATGTTAGTGTCGAGTCTCTTGAAGTTGTAGGTCTTGAGATAAAAGTCAAGGCTACAATACGCCTCTGGCGTAATAGGTATTACAGTTCCCTCGATTCTTTCCACTGTTTTTTTCCTTCTCGAATTACTCACAATTTTCCCGAAAATTGGGTTTTCTTGGGTTTTACGCCGAGTAAACATAAATCTTGATTAGCCTGCAGATAATGAAGGGTTCCGTAGTTCGACTGGCAATAATTGCTAGTATATTATGTTACCTACATTTATTATTCATTATTACATCGTTATAACACAAGTTCAAATGCGTCAATATTTCAATTTTGAAAAATCATTTCAAGATACAAATAAATTCGAAACATCGACCGATTGTTTTAAAAATAACTTCTTTTCAATTAACGAAGTAACCAAAGTGAGCCATGTCCCTTGATTTTCACAATTTCACCAAAGAATTGAATTATTTCACAATTTTACAAAATATATACTAAAAATTAAGTTTAACGCAATTTTACCTAACGCGATCATTCGAGTCAAGGACAAACAGGTTTTCCCGAAAATCCAACATTCATCCCCATTGAAGGCACCCTGCCGATGTTTACCCTCTGCGGGGTGTCTGTCCTCGAAGGAAACGCGAAAACAAGAGGGTGACGGTGTCTATTCACTAGCATCAGGGTGATTCCACGACCCTCGACCAAAACAAGAGGCCCGGTATTAGCTCCTTTGAGGAGCAGCGACCGCGAGATAAGCGCGGCGACACTAACAATGTTAACAAAAGTCATTAGCTAATCCAAACTCTTCGGTTCTTAACTTAAGTTTCTCAGGTCTGTAGGGAGATTATACCTGGAAAGTTGAAAAAGAATTTGAGAATTCGACTTGTTCAATTCCCTTAGTAAGAAAGAGGAAAATAAGAGTAAAAAGGGCGAGTATGAGAGAAAACCAGGAGAAAGGGAGAAAGAGATAAAAGCGAGTAAGTATCCAATTCGGAATTAAGGCGTGTTTTCGTGACTCGAGAATAAGGTAGGGTAAGAGAAGAGCAAGTGGTAGGGAGATCGACGACCCTTTAAAAGGTAAGGGTATAGTTTAAACGCGTTCGTGGGACTATGACTTGGACTGCGAAGAAGATTGTGAGGGCTGCTGCTTTGCCACTATTGATCGTGCGACCGCCAAAAACGTTCGCTCTCAGCGACCGACTTTTTGCGGCTCTTGTTCACCGGAAAACGCGGCCGTATCGCGATTTCACACGCGCGAACCCCTTTTCTTACTGTACACTGGTGACAGCGGTCTTTTAAATTCGCAAGGACGTACTAAAGCCAAGACGAATCTTGATTACGTTAATGTTGAATCTAAATTTCTCTAATTTCCCTTCTTTGACTATGTCTCACAACGATATCACTAAAATTAATACAATTTCAATAGCACAATGCATATTTTACAATAAAAACTCTTGAAAATATTCCTAATAAATTTTCAACATTTTCAAATATATTAAGATTTAGTATACTGCATTATGCTTTGAATTACAGTTCAGAAAATTGATTTGTTACAATGCTTTATATTTAGTATCATTGATACGACTTCTTACGCTATACTTGATTCTATATTTCTCATGAGCGAAGAATCCGCTAGAATGAAGTTGAAGAAGAGACCCCAAGTGCGAACAAGCGTCGAGGGGTTGAATTCTCAAGGACACGACACAGTGACGTAGGCGAAAAAGAGGGTGGCTATTTTAACAAACGACCCTGGATGATCGATCGGCCGGAATTAACGTTACCCTGCTGCTCGAAGCATGCACACGCATACACACACACACATACACATGGTGCACGTGAATTCATCGGCAGAGGAGAAACTAACCCACGCAGACGGAGAATAGATTTTGTAACTTCATCCTTGTGCGTTCCTATCCGTAATTTTGGATCGTTGCACGCGAGGTCATTGACCTCTGGGCGTGACTATGTTGGAAGGGTAAGTTTAACTAGCATCGAGCAAAGTTCCAGCTCGCAATTGATCGGACCTACGGAACTTATCTATCTCAGGGATTTATCTTGCTCGAGGAGTTCGAGTTGCTCCGGGGAAATTTCGTTTTGCAACCTTGTGGTTTCATTGATTTCCTTTCTCGGTCTCCCTCTCCCTCTCTCTCTCTCTTTTTCCTTTCCTCTTTCTTGCTCGAAGTGCAATGATTGATAGAGTCTTAATCAGTTCCTCTGAGCTATTTGTTCAAGAGGGAAAATACAGGGTGGAAATTAAATGGGAAGTAGCTTGTTGATTTTTGGCTAAATTTCTGAAATACGAAAAGTATTGGATTCTGGTGGTTCGTGGTTCAAGGACTGAAAACTCAATTGGATCTCTACCCTTCTGTTTAAAATGTTACTAAGTTGTTATATGAAACTTCTGAATTACGAAATAAACTTGAAACGAACGTAGCATTTTTACTATCCAATATTTCTAAATTATAAATCTCTTCGAAAACTTCTCCCACGAAGAATCAGAAGATTCACAAAATTGCGTAAAAGCACATTGATAAAGAATTTGTAAGTAACAATTTGTTTGAAATCCAGTTTCCTCGAGTTCATAAGGTTTTAGTGATTAAGATCTAAAAGTTTGTAGAAAGTTTAGATCCCGACATCACCATCAGGTACATTTTGAAAGTGATAATCCTTTGAAAACTGTTTCAGTCGTAATTATAACTTTAATGTTGCCTTGAAATCTCGCTGGGAATTTCGAATACCCAGGATAATTGGAATTTCCTGCTTGACCTTATTAATACTTTACATTCGCTTGCAATTATTTCGTTTCTCATCTCTCAGCTTCATACCTTTCTCAAGTGAAAATGCGTTTAATTAAACGTTCCATCAAAGATGCACTACTGGATTAAAACTTCGAATAGTATCACTAATTAGCAACCTGCGGATCTTTATGCAAATACGAATCTTATTACGTCTAGAAAATTGACGAGAATAATTTTAAAATAATATGACTTACATCTGAGGATTCTATAGATTTTATTAATAACTTTAGAAAACGTTTCCCTGACATAGCAATCCGCATAAAAAAATCCGCAATCTACCAATTAGCACATTACAATTTCTTATCTTCAAGATAGAAAATTCAAAGAGAATTTTTTTGTAGAAATTCTGTGATCTGTAGATGTAAGACTACTTTAGCCAAGGTTCTCTACCTTTTCCAGTTTTACACACGCACACTTATTAGATCTCTTTGCTCTCTTACTAAACTTCAAATTAGCTCATCCTTGAAAGAAGTCGAGTTTACAGTAATCCTTGCCACTTGTTTACATCCTTAATTAAACTTGACCCAAAGATTCATCCTCTTTCCCCTGTTTTTTCCTTCCAACTCCTTATTCCAGCCGCGATTCTCCAGAATTTTTCGCGACCTCGTGCGAACCAGTTCGAAAGAAGCTTTCATAACGCGACCAGGAAAGCTCTCAGATCAATATCAAGCGCGAATTGGAACGTTACGTCGCGAAGATCGACCCGTGACCCAGTGTGGACCCGCCCGTGGTGCCACAAGCTGGTGGCGCCATCCGAAAGATCCCTCTCACGAATCGACCCTTTTGCATTGAGCTTAAATACTATTCTACTTGTTAAACTAATTGCCATTAGACCAAGTCATTATTTAAATCTTTATCTTAAACACTAATCTTTAGATTCAAAATATTCATTTCAATACCCAGAAAAACTTCTATAACAATATTAATTCATTGTAAAAGAAGCGATTTTAATTCTAATCCTAATTCTAATTCCAATAAATAGACAATTCTTTCTAATGCCTAATTAAAGAAAAGAGAGTTTCATCGGATTTAGTGTCATCTAAATTCTAAAAGATTACTACATATAATGTTATTAAGGAATAAATTCATTGAGATCTGAGAGGGACTCATTTATGTCCTGAGAATAGTTCCAGTATTAATTTCCCAGGGTCATTTCCTCCTGTGATTCTCTACTTTCTCTATTAATCAGAAGAAATATTTGTCAGTGAGCCTTGACTTTGGCATTTCGGCCACGTTCCCTCGTATTTCTTTTGTAGGTTCGCCTCTGTTTATCGCGTTATCAAGGGACTATTAGTGAGGGTTAGAAGGGAAAATGTGGCATAGTAACTCCTTGTCTGTAGAAGGATAATGTTGATGAGGGTGGATTTATCTAGCCCTCCTTAGACTTTCTTAAGGATGAAACTGCTGATTAAGTTTAAGGAAGCTCTCTCTCTCTCTACTATGAACTCTATTTCGGAATATGAACCTTATCTTTGCGTATGTATATGTATACCATGCTGAAAGAAAATACTGCATTTGTATTTCACATCAACATATAAATATTATTAAAGCTCCTTGAATTTTTTGAACATTGCAATAGAGATTTTAGTTTCTTTATTTTTAAGTAAAACAAGATATAAAAGAAGTGAAAAGAGAGAGAGAAGGAGAGAGTAGCTTATTTATTGCTTCCTGCAAAATTCATCGAGAGCAATACGTTGAATTCGACGATAGCACGTTGCGGGGAAGCCGCGTTGCCAACGGATTACTATTGGTAGAGCTAAAATTAATTCTGCGTCCGGTAGATTAGGCTGACACTCCATAGGTTTCCCCTCGGACGCCTATTTACCTCCGTTTCCTCCGGCATTTCTATGCGCTGCGCGCTGTTATAAATACTTCGCACTACATTCGTTGTCCCCTCTAAAACAATTTTATCCTTTCTTCGAATTCTTTATTTTCTTTTTCTTCCTTGAAACAAAATTTATAAAAATGAATATTTACCATGAATTGCAATTAAGTGGTTTGAATTTTTCTTGTTGAAAACTATAAATAAAATGCTTCAATATAATTCGAATAATTATCTAATATAATATAAGCAATAATGGAGGAAATGACAGTTTGAAACTGTCAGCAAATACTTGGAGAAACAGAGATTTATCTTGGCAAGAGAATCGGCAAAAGCGAACCTGCAATTCGAAGGTAACAGCTTGCAATTTGGATAAAGAAACGGCTCCATTAGTCCATTGCTCTATCCATTCACCCGGTCACGTTTCCTACCCTCTGTTCGCCATCTTATCCGTTTGGAATTGGAGCCGCCATTTAAGGGGGCGATTCACTCTCGGATCTTCATCGAAGAAATGTCAGAAGAAAGATATTCGCGGCGTCGTTACGTCGTCACCAGGGTGTGTGGCTGAGATTGAAAAAAAGTAATTTGTTTTGCTGAACGACTTTCTATATCTTTCTCTATTTTCTTTCTTTCTTTTTCTCAAGTTTTTTCCTTTTTCCTTATTCGGATCAATCCTCTGGGGCCTGGAGACCAAGTGAGAAATGCAAATGGCAAAAACACCGGATCTTTCTCGCGCATCTGTGCAAAAAATCTCTGCCACTTTATTTTGTCGCTAAAGAAAATTTAAAAATGTCTTTTTAATAATTGTCTTTAATTTGCAGTCTATTTGTCATTAAATATCCTCATCCTACTTCTAAAGTGTAACTGAATTAGTCAAATGAGATAAATTCAATTCAGTTTCTCTGCTGCCTTAATTTGTCAAGTACTTATTTTAGCGTCGACAGATAAAATTGGTAAATTCAAGACTGTCACTTCGTTAGCAACAAAATCATTACGAATTTCCAGATTAATTCAAAGTACCAATGATTAAGAGGAAATTAATTAAAAATTGTCGATGGTACTTGTCTCGAAATTGATTTCTTCGCGAGCTCTAAGGAATTCAAAGTGAACTCGATATCATCGAGTAAAATAAAAAATAAAAAAAGAAGACTTCGAATTTACAATCAGCTACACGAAAGTAGTTGAAACTACTTCCACTCGGAAATCTAGTCCCGGGATGCGTTAAACTGCAGCTAGGAAAGAGAAAAGAAGCTTCTTTGCGGGATAAGGCCCACTCGAGGGTAAAAAACCTTAACGTGTCTTCTCTCTTCTCATTGATTCTTTTTTCCCCTTCCCGCTTATCGGAATATCTCCTTCCTCACGCTTTTTATTCGACACTGCTCAACTTCGTGACGTAAAAAATGTAGATTGAAGCGACAGCCGTTCGCTATTTATGCGTTTTTCCATTATCTCTTTTTCTCTGCGGCCGTCATTTCTTAAATGGCCAGTCATGATCCGCGACAAATGGATGGCCTCGTGCAATGTGTCGCGCACGTATCATCCTCAGGGTTCCAATCAGCTTTTTCTCGACCGACTGGCTGGTAAAAAGGGTTTTCTACGACACACCACTGGACTTATCGTTTTCCAAAATTAAGGTACGTGAATTCACTTAATTACATTATTTGCATTAATATTATCATTCTAGCGATTGAGGGTATGCAAATTAAAAAATAATCATAAGAAGATCTCGTGATCGTTCAGACCAATAAAAATTGCAATTATCTTCGCACTAATCGAATGTATTACTTGAAAATAGTCAACGAATGAGAAATTTGAGCTTCGTGTTTTTTAGAGTAGCTTTTAGATCATTGTCTTGCAACAAGCTGACTCCAATACACTACCACTAGAAACGTACGATAAACTCGAGAGCAAAAGTTTCTTGTTCGGTGGATACTAGGGATGGTGTGTGTGTGTTTGTGTGTGTTTGTGTGTACGAACAACACGATCTCAAAGATTTATTCGTAGGAGCAAAGTATACGTATTAACCAGGGTGAATTTATTACTAAGCAGGAGTGTCCGTGTGCCGGTGTACTCGGTTGCAGTGCGGTGGCCCATGCTAATTCCTTGTATAAATAAGGGACTTATCTCGAGCGTGCACTCGTTCCAGACATTATGATATACTAACCTCATTAGCATGAGCCTGCTGCTGTTAGAAAGTATGGCGAAGCGTATGGCTTCAATAGCAGCCACCCTCGAACGATCGATCCCGTTGAAAGTGACTGCTGCAATTTTGCCTCATCGATCGTGCTCCGGATTCCAACACCCCCACGATCCACTTACAACCTTTTTTTTAATCGTTAACCCTTTTGATATTTATGTCGATTATACTCGCCTCGCAATAAAACAGAGTTTTTTTTTGTTTCATAGTAACTTATAACGTATTATAGAAGAAATGAGATTTTTAATGAAGCGATCGAATTGCTATCGATTTTAATTATATACAATTTTGTATGGAATTATACAGTTTTATGGAAAATTGATGTTCTATTTTTTAGAGTTTTAGAGTATAGTTATTGTAGATTAGAATTAATTAGGCACACAAAAGCGTATGTACTCAACGTGCAATGATACAACGAAAGAGGTAATTATCTTGTCAAGTATTTTGTATGGAAATTTCGATTACTAAAACCTCATCGGTGGTAGGGATCTCGACACTTTGATTGTTCCATAGTAATTTGGGTAATTAGATTAGCGAACTGATTCTCCCTGGTTGTGTATATATTAATGATAACGTTGTTTATGGTTGCAAATACATATTTAAATAGGATTACGTTTTCCTCTTTATATTACGAACTAATAGTTAGTGTATTAACCATTAATGCAAAGACTCATGGAAGAATAAAAATTGGAGGTTTAAAATAATAGTTAGAAGATAAAAACACGTGTACTGCTATTAGAACTTTTGTAACATACAAAATTCTGTATGAGAGAATTTCGCATTGAGGGGAAAATGGTTCTCCAACAGCGTGGTAACGAATTGAAATAATTTCGAGACTTGTTGTGTCATTTTAAAGCGAACTTCGAAACTATCCACTTCGAATTTCCCATCGAAACGCGGTCCAAATTCGCGAAGCTTTCAAACTAATAAAAAGCATTATAGACAACTATTTGAGTGTGGAACTACGTCCTTTGGAAATTCGCGAGTGAATTTTATTAGATCCTCGATAATCGGGTTTTGCGATTCAGCCGAAATGCAGAAAGGTCGCATGACGTACTTGAAAATGGCGAGCTGCGCACGTGTACCAGAAGAACAAGGAGGTCAAACCGCGAACAATCTTATTAGCGTGTACCACCAAAATTCAGGAACCAATATTCATATTAATCAAGTCTCATTTTTTCCAAATCAAATTTCCAAATTATCGATATTATACCCTTTTCCACTTTAAACAATAAAATCTCTAATATCATCGAATCAAAAGATCAGTGAGAAAATTATATTGACTGATAAATAGATGTTTAAACTCGAACTATAATTAATCAATTTCATTAAGGCAAAGCACTGTGTTTGCGATAAATTCTTTGATATAGCAATGTTAAGCTACAGAATCGATAGGTAGAAATGGTATTATCGAAATCTCGGATTTAACGGTATTACTGTTGCCTAATTCCAATCAAAGTTAGCAAACCTCATTAACAGGTCGAAAATTTATTTCTATAGCTGATTTGTCGAGAGTAGTATAATTAATCTGCATATTGAACTGCAGTTGCGCTCCCATCATCTCGCTAACACTGGTTTCTAACAAGCAACGCTTCCGGAACGATTACCATTCGCAAAGCTATGATTAGCAACTATTAAATCCGTTATCTCTGCTGGCGCAGCTGCCAATGCTCTTTCGGTCGTATCGATTATTCCTTCCTGTTGACCGATTTTCAAATTTCAACGAGAATGCTGCGTAACATCTTACTCGAATTTCACGTACGATTGCAAAATTAACGATGAGAAGGTTTTAACACTTTTGGGGGAAGTGTGTTTGTCGTGTCTTCATTTATACGACAATATAATGCTGAATCTTACAATTTTAAATACAGCAACAGTATCAATAATATTTCTCATACGATACTTATTACTATAATACAATTTATGATATAAAAGTATTTTCAAAATAGTTTCAAAATAATGGTCGTGCGAATGTGAAAATAAAATGATAAATAGAAACTTATATTTTTAATTACATTTCCATTTTTCTTTTAAATTCTGAAAGAGTTGATTATAGCGTTTCCTCCCTTTAATCAAGATTAAAATGAATATAAGACCTGGAAGTCACGATTTATAGAACCCTTTTAACCAGCGTTCATTCCCAATTTCTGGAGACCACAATTCGCACGGTTGATGCAAAATACATATCAGGCAATAAATTCGCGGGTATCAGGGGTGCGAAAGTGACGGGAAAAGCGCGACGGAGCAAGAGGAAAACGGTCAAAACGAAAAGGAAGCGTAGAACCTACCGCATCGACCAATCCTCGGCCTCTTGTGTAACTCCTGCGGCCACTGATTGGAACGGGCGTGGGAGTATCGAATCGATTAGACCACCGATCGATTGTCGCGGCCGAGAGAGCTTTTCTCTCTCTTTTACTCTTACTCTTGCTCGCTTTTTCATGCAACCTGGCCTGAAACTTCCCCCAACTACTGCTCCAATTTTCAACTCGTTCCCGATTTCTTTCCGATCGCACTTTCCGCGCTCATTAATCCTTTGACTGCCACTGACGAATTTTTTCTCCTACCCATATTTCGTTACCTGATTTATTAACACGTTGACTTTTTAATGAATCTCGCGTCATCTCAATTATTCGGACCCATCGCGATACACGTTAACTAATTAAACTTGCTTTTATTTTTTTTAATTTCCAATCTATAGCTAATATCGATCGGCATAATAAATAATCTCTTTTAGCAGAACTTTAACAAATCCTTTTTATAAATTGCAAGAATTTTCAGACACCTAAGATACTTATAAATCTTTTATTAGAAAGGCACAGTATTCGTTCACTTCGATATAAGAATTTTATTACAATACTATACAACTATAGATGGTAGGCGAACCATGAGAATCATATTTACAAGATTTTACTTGTTACGCAGACATATGTACGTTTGGCGAAAGCTAGTAGCATGAATTATGTATGTAACATATCTGACAAATCTCATCATCTCATATTCTTCGCAGGAGTAAAGATGAAAGATTCTGACTATTATTATTTTTAAATTCTCGTATTTCCATCCTTTTTGGCGTATGAAAGTATTTCATGGTGGGTCTGGCATCGGTCCAGGATGCAATAAGTTTAATTTAAAAAAATATCAGGCAAACTCGGGGTAACGTGCTCCTCACTTTGGTTGGTCCAGCGTTATCAAAGTGAAGCTTACACGGTGAAAGTCAATGGAAGCGAAATCATGTTGCAAAGCGTAACGGTGCACTCCTCAAACTAGCTGGAATATGTGTACACTATATTCGCGAGTAGAAACTAGTATGGCAATACGTAGTCATAGAGGAAAAGATCGTTAAAATTGAAAGCATTGCGTCAATCGACGACGTTGTTCGCATTACGACAACGGTATACATATTAGCATATATGCTCACTGTCCTCTGACCCACATGAGGTAACATGATATCTTCGACTCTTTTTTTTCCAATTCTTCCTATTTCACGGTACACTTCGTGTTTTCGATCCAAAGTTTGTATGACACAGAGGTATACATATACAAAACAAAAACCAGGTGACCTGAATCCCTTATTTATATTGTCGAACATCGGGAAAAGTGCTTATCGACCTTGACTGTCTTGACGCATCGAAACAAGAATTTTTCGACAGTCGTGACTCGTCATATTTCAAACTTAATATTCGATGTTACATTGACGTATACCGCGAATTAGACAGTTTTAATTAGATAATAGTTAGACATTTATAAATTTCTACGTAGTTAAGCAATCTGCTAAGGGAATATTTCAAACGAGTACTTTTATGCTAACCCAGAAATTCAAGTTGGACATTAAAAAGAGGAGGATATCAGGAAAATTAATGCTACCTCCAAGCTTCGCATTTTTCTCCCTAATTAAGTCTTTAAATCTGTGGAACACGATCATTATTCCTCGTACTACTTTTCTCTCCAAATTTCGTTCTATCAAAGAGAGAAAGAATGAAAGGAAAAAAAAAGGTCATACGGTCGACCTGATAAATTTCTTCCGTGATTTACTCGGTTACAAAAACAGATTTACAATTCAAATCTGGCGGGTTCGGTATCGTTGAAAAGATGCAAATTTCCGAGCGTGTCGTCCGTCCGGATAATTAACGTAGGAGCATAGGTCTGTCACATAGTGCGTAAACTCGGTAGAACACGGAAGTCCAGTGCAACACATTATCCGTATTTCCACTGTCTTTTGACTCTAGTTACACGAGTACCAGTGAGCATGGTAATTCATTTATTTCATTTACTTCAGTTATTCCATTTTTTTCTTTTTTTTTTTTTTTACGGAGGAAATGCAGGTTCCAAGCACGTAGTAACGATAATACACAAGTTCAGCTTGCGTAATTAGGAAGGATCGTCGGTAATCCCGGTACACCGGCTTTTTTCACACGACTAATTTCTTCCCCTGGCAACTATATTTTTAATTAGCGACATCGCCAACGCGAGAAACGGAGCCCCTAACGTCGAGTAGGTTTGCGATAAATAATGTTAATGTACCAGCCGAAAGGTAGTTCTCTCTCCCCTTTTTTCCATTCTTTTTTTTTCTCTGCCAACTTTTACCATAGCTAGAACCAAGCTAATCATTGGTAGAGAGCCTTCCTAGATAATAACTATTTTACAACCATTGCAGTCTACTGATATAGTTACCATTAACCTTGTAGAGATAGCACTGACGATAACACCCACTCGCGAATTCCCGTTGGAACGTCGAACAGTAGAATAATAGCACTGTATTCAACATTGTTGCGAATATAGTTAGCTTCTACCTCGAATCGAAATGGTAAAGTAAATGGTAACTTGGAATATGGTTACAAATATTTAAGAAAGTTAGATGAGACTCGTGAAATAATATTACTGTTGCGCTAATCGTAAATCTGCATTTAATAAAAAGATGATATTAGAATGATGATTATTATTTACGAGTATATCATTGTTATTATATGTTGAAATATTTCTGCAAGTCGAAAATACATTCAGAATATTTAAACGGACATTGGAAGCATGCAAAAGAAACTATTCGTATACAGATACTCCAAAAAAATATAGGGTCAATGTCTGCGACGTGCGGTCACCGGAGAAATACTGAAAATTTTGGTAAGTTATTCAGAAACGTGTACATACATACATATGTAATCGTGGTACGTGACTAGACGAATGGTACTACATAAATTTTGATAATAGTCCCTGTTAGAATAACGGAAATTTCACTGATATATTATTATTCAAATGAATCCATAATTGCGGAATTATATTTCGATCACAGGATTATTTATGTAATTTGTATAATTAACGAATTGAAATTAATAGTTAAGGATATAGATATATTATGTAATAAGATGTATATAACTTATATAATTGAGGTATTGAAGTTAGGATTTTTTTTGCGGTCGAAATTTTACAGGTACATCGTCAGAATAATTGGCAATAAATCAATCGGATCCCATAAAACATTGAACGATGATTCAATGTGCGGTATATAACTCCGTTACGTAAGATGAAAACATTATGATGACCGCTACGTTACGTGATCTTTGTCAGGGCCACGGGAAAGCTCACATAATTATAGGAAAGAATATTTCGATTCGTATTTCAGAGTACAGTGCGATGAAATATAGCGATTTGATAGTTCTTGATTCACAATGTAACCATTAATATTTATTACTTCTTGTTTATCATTGTTCATTCATTACATTCCCGACTGAATATTTTAAAACACGAATAAGTGCACGTCATTTTTCTTGAATTCAACGAATTCAAGAGTAAAATACACGAAATATAATGAATTTACTATCAGAAAATTAAAATTCGTCATTTCCTCATGTATCTTAAAAAAAGATTATTCTTTAGCAATTAAAATAATTAATATTTAATTAATTATTTCAGACACTTTCACCTTCCCATTTTCCTCTTCTCTTGAATCTCACGATAATTTCCCATATTCAAGCAAGTTCCCTACGCGAAAAGATCCAGCATGCATCCAGTGGCCGAATAACGCGCGACGCCGCCGCCAGCGACTGTTAATTAAAGGCGACAGCTCGTAAATAATTTATGAGCGATTATTGCAACGGGGATTATGGTTCCAGCCGCAATAAATTCTCGCAATAAAATGGCGTGGTATGACGGTGCTATTAGATTACGTTACGCACTAAAGATCACCAGCAACGGCATGCCGTTGGTTGTAGGAGGATTACGAGCGGCGCAATACGTATTCACCGCGATACAATATCTTTGGTCTGTAAATGTGGTTACATAATGCTCCCCGATATTTGTCTCAATAATATATATTTCTCATTAATGAAATTCTTAAATGTAATCTTGATAACGACAATCGAATGATTACATTCATTCAGAGTTAATTAATAGTTTGTTTTTATACATAATTAAACTCAGTAATTAAAATAAAAATCTCTTTCTGTTAATTCAAATTACGTTAATCGAGGTTTGACTTTATTTGTTTTATTGATGCGAGAATATTGTTGTAATATATTCTTTTAATAATGATATTGATTAGATCGCAATGTTGAAGCTTTATTTTTATTTAACGAAGAAATCTTTCGAAACCTATGCTTTTCGGGACTTTTTTTCATTCCTAAGGAGAGTGTATTAAAGTGTTGCTACGTTGTATTTCCAAAGCACCTGGTATACACTCGCGTTCGATTTCTTAGGAGAACTGATTTTTTTCTGTGATTACTGCATCTTCGCTGCGCTCGGTTACACCACTGGTAGCTAGACATTAGCGTGCGAGGTCAATACTTCGATTTGGTCGAGTGGAAGCTATTCCGGAAGAGCGGACTCAGTGAAAACAGTATCCGAAGCAAGTCATATTGATCGAAGGAGCCGAAGCAATCGCGAACAGAAGACTCTGGATAGTTCTGAGAGCCAAGAATTTCTCGTTGAAATTTCTTTTCTCTGATAAATCTTACTGATAGACATAGGAATTATATGCAGAATATATCCAAAATGTTAGATAAGAATTAGAATAAAAATACAAGGAAGATTATACGTCAGACGATAAGACAATTCATGCAGGACATGAAATTCATAAACATACATTACTTAAACATTATAATTATATTAAACATATAACAGGCAATCACATAAATAATGAGATTTATTCTATGCATTTGTTGAAATAAAATACAAGAATTTCTGTCGTCGTAATGAAAAAATGACAAATGTTTTCTATTAATGATTCAGTAAGAGAAGATCATTAATCGTAGTCAATAATGAATCACTAATTAGTAATAAATTATATTTGAGTTACTTTAACTTAATTTACTTTTAAATTAACATTATTTCCTTCAACGAAACACTTTTCTAAAGTCGCGTTGTTTTCATTGTAAACTAAAAAAAAAGCTGGGAATAGTCAACAGATCCAATGTTGAAAAATATGTAATGTAAACGGTGACAATAAAACATTGTTGCAAATGCAGATCAGATGACTATATACATATATATAGTTGTTACGTAGCGTGTAGTTCGTAAACACTTGTATTTTACAGTCCGTAAGCGAATCAACGTGCTGCGACACGTGTAAGGGCAAAAAGGCCAGAGACGCTAGACAAATGAGTGTACGACAACAACGTGTCAAGGCACATTTAACTGCTGCTAGCAAGGTTCGAATAACCATTCAAACACAGTTTCATTCCTCTGGAAGATATCTTTGTCGTGCAAGGTTTACGAATACGTGACCCAGAAACAAGCAAATCGACAAGCAAGAATACAATATGCATTGAAATTGGATAAAAAATAGAATCTGTAATTTCTATAAACTTTTATCTGAAATCCTTTCTTTCTTTAAACTACTGTGGAATGAGAATTCGATGAAGAAGCTATAATCCGAAAGAATCATTTTGTTTTCTGGAAAGTGATCTGAATATAATTATGGAAGATGAAGAAAGTGAATCGATGATTGGTAGAGCTCAATCATCATGAGCTTACGCAACGTGTAATTGTCAAAAGTGAAAGCAACTTGAGACTAGTTGTCAACGTACCGGAAAATCAGGAATGAGATCTCGAAAAAATAAGGAGAATTATAGACTTGAGTGAATCCTAAGTAGAATCATTTAACTGGTATCTCAAGCACGATGATGGAATACTGATACAAATGTAGCGTTAATACAACACATTTACATACCAGAACTCACATATTCCATTTGCAGTGAATAATCTTAAAAACACAAATCAAAGACCGTCCATTTCAAAGAATTCTTTCTATTATGTTTGACTTTGTATTTTCCTGTATTAATACTAATAGTTTTTGAGAATTATTCGCGAAATCAAATGTTAAGTTAGTCCTGTTTAAGTTAACGAGTAAACAATCGTAGATTCACTTCCTATTCGCGAATCATAATCAACTAATCGCGCATATTCTGGTCCCATAGCGGGTTTGCAAAATCAACGGACAGCTGCTACCCCGATATATTTAACGGAGAGACGCTCGATTGGTAAATTGACCGGAATCTGGACCAGTTACAACACCTGCAGACTCTTGTTAGTCGCGGTGCCAAATCTCTCGGATCGCGAATGCCAATTTCGGTCACACCTCAGATCCTGTGACTAGTTCCGTGATTGCCAGGAGGTCAGAATGCAATGACTCAAGTTTTAGCCAACAATTATTAAACTCCCCTACACTTGGATAAAGTTCAGAAATTCCTGGTCTTTTTCTGTCGAAGGTGGAGACCATGCAAAATACAATCGACTGAGACTGAAATTATATTATATCGAGATATATTTGACACATTTAATGAATTATTATCAGAATAATATTTCTTATTTGAGAATTCTAAACTGGAAAGAAGTATCTACGTACGAATGAAACGAACGTGTGACAGTAATCAACACTACAAAGTGGCATTGAGAGACCCTGAAAGTTACTACGATCGAATGTCAAACCTACATTCAACAATGTAGAACGATCCACTCTAACAGTCACCGCTCCAATCAAACCCACTCATTGTCAATATCAACTGAGATTTTTTCCGCGGTTATTTTCAATAAAATGATTAAAGCGATAGATTTATCATAAAATCTTCTAATCTCAAAGTGTCACATTTTATTTTCCGACTGATTCAATAGCGCATCGACGATTGCAATGGGCTTAATACTCGCTGGTATCTGTCATAAAGAAATCAAACGAAGATAATAACGTTAGCCGATTGCATGACTGACATAATAGGGTACCGATAGCAACAGTCGTAATGGATTATCATCAATAAAAACCTAACGGTGTTTCCCCTCCGTATCTACTTCTATCTCGTGCAAAATAGACACGGTTATCATCCCAGGATATCCTCTCGGAAATGTTTCGAATCACTGATTCCCAATTGGTGTCCAAAGAGAAGACCTTACGTCTGTCGTGAACAATTTCGAAGACCAATTTTGCAGATGAAATGAAGAAATCATTTCCAACTTGAATATGTACAACATTTTGATTAAGAAAGGACGACTGAAGAAAACGGGAAAACGGACAAAACTGTATCTTTGGAAACTTTTCCAAGAGCACAAATGAGGATACAAGAATGAGAAGTGATGCAAAATGAGAAGAATGAGTGGGAAGATATTGAGAAAAAGAGGTTCATTCTACCAAGTCTATCGCAATTGGACGTTCATACACATACACGCTTCCCCAGTGCAAACTTAGAGACCGCGCGTTATGCAATGCGTGTGCCTTTCAGTAACGTCCTCGGCGGGGCGCATCCGCGAGGGCAAGGTTGCGAGACTCGCGCTTGTTTAAAGAGGCACACTCACTTTTCGGTTAGGCATTTTCAGGACTTTTAACCCAGTTTCTGCTGTAGAACTAACATATACGAACACTGATAGTAATCGAGAGTTTATCGCACAGTACAACTATCTATAACAAGTGAAAAAAAGGAAACATTGGACCTATACACGACAAACTCCAAATCCTCGGAAGTAGAATCGATCCGGATGTATTCAGGTTACTTTCCACCGGAACAAAATCACGATGGAACCATGAATCCAGAACATGAATTTTCTACATATATTACGTTATCAAGAGACCAGATCTTGTCTCGGGCCAAGTACAAGAAGACAGACCTTGTATCAATACAAGCGTATCTTCAAAATTAACGAAGATATTTCCATTCGACATTCTTGTTGGGATACCCTGTATACGTATACAAACACTTTCCAACAGTTGTTTTTACCCCTGTCTGCCTCTATTTATCTGGTTCCTTATAAACTTCGTCTACCACTGTGCTGTACTAAAAATCAGTTTCATCACTGACATGGTTACGCGCACGCACTATCACTGTTAATCTGTCAATTCTCTCTCTCTCTCTCTCTTTCTCTTTCTCTCTTTCAGGCATGCATCCTCTCGGTCACACCGCCGCACTGTCAAGTTGACAGTGTGGCGTGTGGCGTAACCCAGACGTACGTACCAAGAAACATAGTTTTAACTCATAGTTGACAAATCGATGAAACATCGAAATTTAAAACATCAAAACACATATGGCATCGTGCACGAAGCATATAACTCGTATATTCCAAATGGTACCCGGCGGCTGGGGTGATTCTTGCCATCGTTGCGCGCCCATAAACCGCGAAGTTTATCCGGTTTGCCGGGGGATTCCTCCTGGGGATTGTGTGAAGACATCAGCGTAGTGCTCACGAATCGCAACGGATCGTGCTGAACAGTACCAGTAGATAGACACGTACAGAGAAACAACAACACATAACGAGCAGAGTAACACACAGAACGAGAGAGCGTGTACCGTCGGTCGTACACGTGCGTTGGTTGCATACACACCTGCACGTGTTATTACTCCTCGATGCGGCTGCTCGCGATTGCTGCTCGAGCGTGCACTGGGAGAAGGACACAGGCATATAGAGTATACACACGACGTTAGGGTATATCTTCGAGTCCCGCGAACACGAGGACCGATCTCTCTCTCTCCTCCGTATGTCTATTCACGTTTGCGTAGATGTATGTGTGATCTGGACGCACGAAAGATTGTCACGCGCGTATACGGTTACGAGTGTGTATTATGTGGGTGGGTGAATGAGAGAGAGAGAGAGAGAGAGAGATAGTGTGTTTGTGTGTGCGTGTGCCTGTGTATGGTTGTCTGTCGCTCCGTTATCCGACGAGCGAGGATGACAGTCGTAGCTGCTGCTCACCGAGCTTGACTGCGTGTGGCTTGCCCGTAAAATATGTGTAAATGTCGTCGCGTGTATGTGTTTGTGTGTTAGTATGAGTGAGACTGGCAGGCGGTGTGGTTTGACGGTGAGATGGAGAGGGACACGGCGGCAACGGCAAACGGCGGCGGTGATGCGCGCGGCTCGACTTGATTCGACTCTCGTCGACACGGTGCGAGAAGTTGGTACTACCAAAGCGAGGAACGGTAACACGCAACTCGGTGTACCAGCGGAGACTGGCGGCTTCCCCTCGGTCTCGCCGAGTGCTCGGGTAGCTATAGCGGGAAAGATATACATATAGCACACGTACCGTGTGTATACTCGCCGCTCCTGGATCCGTGCGAACCTACTACACGGGAGAGGGGATTCCCCTCTGTCGACTGGTAGTAGCCGTGGCCCGAGGAAGAGCGTTCTAGGCCGATAAGCGGCGACGAAACAGGTGCAGGAGAAGGACAGGAGAGCTCGAGGCGCGCGCGAGAGAGTGCAAGAGGGTCGTACGGCACGCTCTTACTGCTATGACGTAACCGAGTCATCCTGGTTTTCTCGCCAGTGGAAGGGAGAGCGAGGGGAAGGAGTGGTCGCGACCCAAGGGTGGTGGAGCGACAGGCTGACTGGTGGGGAGATCGCAAGGGCGAAATGGTGGGGGATCAGATTCACAGCCGAGAGAGGGGAGGATAGCGGTCATTAGTGCTACTGGGACACGGAAGTGAGTCCTCCTCGCCACCTACGCCACTACCTACCCCTCTGCGGCCCGTTTCGCGACCCGGTACACCAACGACCACCCACGCTCTCACTCCGAGAGGAGCAACCCTCTCGTTGCCCGGCTTCGATCACTCTCTCTAACCCCGTACCTTTCTCCTTCTACCGCTTTCTCTCCCTCTGGCCGTGGTCGACTCTCTACGTACTATGTGTAGTAGTACGTATATCGTTGATCTACCAGCCGCCCGGGCACGCCTGCACCCTGCACCAGCAACATGCCGGAGATCCGTTTTCGCAAAGGGCCAAAATGACCCTTGCAGCTTTCGCCTTCTCGTATTCTGCTGGATGGATCTAGGTCCCCTCTCGGTGCATCCGTAAACCAGAAGTCAGACTAAGCCTGACTGTCCCGACCTCGTCCTTGTCAAGCTACCACTAGCATAACCAAGATCGGGGACGTTCCCTTGCTTCGGTCAGCAATTTCTTCCTAACCCTCCGTTCTACCAAGACCTTTGCATATCACTCGCGATTTTTACCCTCTACTTTTCGATCTGCATAACAGCGTGACAATAACACAAATTTGCAAAGTTTATCCGGATTTCCAGGTAAAAATAGCGTGGTGTTGGAGTCAAAGGATTCGTCGGAATTTCCCCGGGCAACTGTAACAGTTTCGCGTAACAGGATATTCACCGTGAAACCTATCACAGATTTTGGTAGACCGTATTTGGGTTAACAAACCAGCCACAGGCGAGTAAATAGGTGAAGCATAACGTTGCAAAGCCCAGCTGTTTGCAAGGGAGATTTGCGAGCTACCGGCTGGCGTAATCGATGGGGGGGAGGGTGAAATTGTTGGTACTCGTCGTTGGGAAAGAAAGATTAAAGTGGAACTGAAAGTCGAGCTTTTTTACTTGCCTCTCGTGATGGATGGTATAGAGAACCGCTCGATGAACGACGACAGAAGTCGTATAATCGGTTTGCACTTTAGCATTTCGCGTTTCGCGTTTGCGGCGAATCTACCCACGCATAGTCATTTGGCTAGAGGGCTATAAATCAGGCAGATTGAACGCGGAACCACCTCTAAAGCTGGGTGAATTTTAAATGGCGTCGTCGGAGATCATAGCCGAAGGTCAAACGATCATTACGGTGGCGCTGTCGATAGGATCTCTGAGGTAGTTAAGTTAGGAGAGTTTACATCACCGAAAGGAGAGGGTAAGCGGGGGTGGGAAGCGAAAAAGAAAAGCGGACTGCGCGTCGCTCCCCGGTACCGGGACGCAATATTGATCAACGTTATACTGAACTCTGACATTTGGAGATTATGGCAGACCGGGCAAAGCGCGCGGAGCGAAGCCATAGACGAAAACAACGTTGTATCACACCTATCCGACATAGGACACCCCACCGTTTCATTCGAACCAGGTGTATCTGGAACGGTTGAAGATGGAAAACCTCAGAGCGACATAATCATCACTCCAAGTTTTTCCTACCTTTTTTGGATCTTTTTAGATGCCCTTTACTATTTCCGATGCACTGTTTCCCTCGTTCTTTCCAATTTAATTCTACTATAATTTAATTGTCAATCTCTATCAAAGAAGTTCTAAAACTATTACTTCACGGATTATTTTAATTTCAATTTAACTTGAGTTTTAGTGAGGCTTAAAGTTAAAGTTTCAAACTAAAAATCCGCAGAGTAAGGATAACTCGAATATCGTAATTTTTGAATTGCGGCCCTTTCGAACTGAGGATATTCCTGTATTTACTACCACGTTCCATCAACCGTTACAAAGCTGTAGCTTATCCCAATCGCCAAAGAAACGTCCCCCGTTCATGTACCGTTTCGTTTTCTTCCAAATAAGAGAGAAAACTACTCCTTGCAGTTTCCGAATTCTTTGAAAAGAGTCAGGATAGTCTGCTTTCCTTCCGGTCCTCTTGTTCAATCGAGGAGCGTGCAGCTTCCATGTGAGACCCACGATGAAATATCCATGAGACCGCTGTCAAACGAGCGCGCACGGCCGTTTCCTTTTCTCGTTTCGCAAGGAGTTTGAGAAGCTGCTTTCCTACCGCCGATTATGCGCGCACCGGGTCAAGGCTTCCTTTAGGAAACTAGTGAAATCCTGTGTTCCGGATGTTGGTATCGATCGGTAACAATGACTTTCTCGTATCAATGTCCATGATTATTTGCACAACACAGTATTAAAAATGTTTAAAAAATTATTTCATCAATCTAACATGAAAGAACCTACTCTTATAAATATTGTACAATATTCACATATTTTTTCTATTCTTTATCCCTCAGCAATAGATCAGCAGCTGTTTTAAAGCGAATTGACTCTGTTGTCAGTGCAACCGAGGAACTTTGTAGCAATTAGCAATTTAATGCAGACCACTGTCAGCCATCTACGTGACACATGTACGATTGATATATAGCGTCACAACAAACAACCGGTAAAACCCGTAAAATGAATTTAAATAGCTAGTGCTTTGCACAGGGATTGCCTCGGGGCACATCATGAATTCTGCATGAAAATCACTTACTGGTTATTTCCCAGTGCAGAATCGCAGAATTGCTGTCAGATCGGAAAGTGTTGCGTTTCGCACGTAAAGGGGGCTCTACAATCGTCTATTAGCCACAACGACGCGTGTTCCAATTAATTGCACATTCCATTACGCGACACTTTCATCTCTAGGTCGCGTTGAATCAAGCTTGGTGAATGCAAATACGACGGCGCAGCTCGTCACGCAAGTGTCCTACACACCTGTGACATGTGTACGCTTGCGTTTACGAGCCTGTCAGTCTCTCTTTATCGGAGATGCTTGTTCGCGAATCTTCTGCTCGAGACATTTCGGATAGCCTTGTCGTTTCTTTTTGGATGGCGCAAGAAATTCGTACCAGAGTGAAAACAGAAATGGCCTTCCGCGAATTGAGTATGTACCATGTTTTCGTATGGAAAACTCTGGAATAGTAGCGACCATCTTTCGATTCGTGCTCATTCGTCACTATATGAAAATATCTTTTTCGTATGTTGTTCTTATTCGCGACTCATATTATTAACAATCAACTTTTCCATTCATGAAATTAGTTATTTAATACTTTTCTGTATATTCAACTTTAAATAAGATTTCAATACTTCGACTTAATATTAAATTAAGATTTTATAATTCTAAATTTAGTTCCATCCGATCCATTAATTCAAATAATAAGACAACTGATATAGCATATCGAAATCGAAATCGAAATAACTTTGAATACGATAAATGTGATATATTGGAAAATATGGAGACATAAGATACTTTTTACGACGATTCTAAAAGGGAAGATAACATCGTTTTAAAGGAGGCTACCTTGGTCTTGGCTCTCGATTTCCTGCCTCGTTGTTCCTCGACTGTCAGTATTCACCGGCAGTGCTTTACGGACTCGCTTTTCCCAAGTCGAGTTTCGAAACTCCTCTCGTCGTCACGCTGCAGTGCTGCCATGGGCATAGCGATGCGCTCGAGAGTCGAGACTAATCGAACGGCTGCTCGCTCCCGCACTCGACACAACCCTTTGACCTATCCTCTCGCGACTCGATTCCCTCCAATCGATCGAAACCAACTCTCTCGACACTACGGCGCAATACTCGATTAAAAGAAAACAACTCTACGAGAAAGATTCGAGTTGCGAGAAAAAGCTGGTTTGATTACGATTTCCAGATTGATTTTCCTACAATTATTGCTAATAAAATAAATGTTTCTTTAACTTTAATTCTTAGTTCGATGAAATACACATTAATACACGAATACACATTTTATCTAGATTCTATCGTATTATTGAGAAAAATGATTTTATATTTCTGAATCTCCTTTTTCAGAGAAATCAACAGGAAAGAAACTAACATTTCAAATGTCGGATTTTGTTTATTAAAAAAGTGTTAATCAACGCGAGTGAAAATTCTACTTTGGATTTTAACAGGTGTGTCAAATAGTTTTACAGTGAGATCAAATCCTTCTGGATCAATTAAATATCCAAAAACTCGTATCGGAATTGACTATAATCGACTGGAAATATTTCCAGAAACACGCGGTGGTGTTACTTGAAATCTATTATGATCTAGCGCAACGTGTACAACTACTACCCTTGCCGCGTTCGATTAATTTGCATTACCAAATTGGTTTCTCGCGTTCGCTTGTCAACAAACTCAATTTATTTGCCAAGTCCGTTGATTAATTAACGTCACTCGGACGCTCTGGCATATCGTTGGATTGTGTTGCCCTCGTATTACGTGCAACACCCGCTGCACCGGGCGAAGCAGAGTGACAGGACCTGTTTGAAATACGGATTAAACGCGTGTAATCGTCACAGTGGATGCTGGAACTCTCTTCGACCGGTAGAAAAGTGCTTTGAAAATGCGATATTATATCGATGTGGTAGGAAATCTTCAGAGAAAACTCTTGTCTCATTTGAGTTTGATCGACACCGATAAGTGGATTCCAGATTTTTGTCCAAAAAACTTCATTTACCATCTTCAAATTAACTAAGATCGGTTTAAACTTATTTCGAGTGTACCATTTATGGTACATCTTAAATTTGATCCTCAGACCACGTGTACCGTAAATGGCACACGATGCGATAACTATTCTAAATAAGCTAATTATTCACGAATCGATCATGTAATGGAATATTGCGAGATAATATATCAATCTTAAGTCAAAACGTGAATTTGCCTGATGGACGAGTTGAGCAAAATCGTGTTAAGCGATTTCAAAAATACTTCTCATTAAAATAATTATTAAAGTAAAGAAATTTGTATGTAATTACTAGATTATTATTTAAAAGCGACGTGTAGTTAGAAGAGAGCTCGTATCTCAATTCGAAACACATTTCTCAAAACTCAATCTTCTTCTGATCGAATCGAATTATCCGGTAGAAAAGCACAAGAGCGGCAAACTGTATCTTCTGCTTTTCTCAGTGGGGGACAAGTTTAACTCGAAACTCGATCGACCGCTAGTAATCATAGGATACTCGCTATAAGAGAAAATATATTTCGATGTCGAGCAAAAGCGAGTGCGCGTTGCAATCATCGAACGAAAAGGTAATAGAGTTCTGCGAGCAGCAAATCGTTCGTGCGTGAGGACGAGCACTCTCTTCTACAGGATTACAGGACGGTCTATAGACTTGTGTCAGTGGGCATCGACGTTAACGGAGAAACTACTCGCAGCTGACAAGGGAAATAAGAATAAAAACGATTGATTCGTACTGCGAGTGGATTTATAATTAACTGTACGACGAACGTTGAGCACATACTACGATTCACGATTTTCCGTTAAAAGAAATACAAGACAATTACAAAAGAAATACAAGAAATACAATTTTTTACTTTTTATTAAATTAGGAATTATAATTGATTGGCAATGATGTATTTTACACGATTTTAGTGTGTGTCAAAATTGGAAGGTTTTTATGTTAGTTATAATTGTGTTTTAAGTGTTTCCAGGAAAATACTTCAATGATTCAATATGAATTTAATAATTTAAGAATCAATAAATATTTTTCACTCGTCTCTTACCACGATATTTGTTACAGTGAACTTAAGAGACTGCCCTCATGCTACTCGTGTCCTCTTCCATTTCACGTGGTGACATTCCATCCGGTTTACACTGCCAGCCGCGACACACTAGATCCAATTTCAGGGTTTATTCAATCGTAGTGCATTTGTAAGTATAATGCGACTGCGGCTAGGAGAAAATTCTGCTGAACGCAATAACATGCCACTTCCGGTCAACGGAAGACACTGGCGATTTCTTGTATTCATCGTTTATTACATGTGTTGCTGTGTTCGTAGATCGTGGAGACTGATGTTTTATTATATTTGCAGTTTAATATTATTCTTCTTATTAAGTTTTTCAAAGTCCTTTAATCAGGAAAATCTCCCTTCAGAGGAGAAACTACGTAGCGGCAAATGTATTATCGTGTATAATCGCCGATCCACCTACGAGCACATACTAACGAGATATTTCATAACGGAAGATTAGCGGGTCCTGCGCTACTCGCTAATCACCCTGTCGGAAATTAATCCTGAGGCATGAGAGCTCGTGTGAGGTACCGAAATTAATTTTAAATCGTTCGAAGCCTTTTGTATCATTATACTTTAGAATTCGTGATTTTCTGTCGAATTTTTTATACTCAAAAGAATTGTACCTTGCAATATATTAATATGTAAATATTGGATAATAAAAAGAGAATTGATAATTTTCAGCTTTTCAAGAGAAAATAAACTCTTTTGATAAATATTCTAAAATAAACATTTTATATAGAAAGTAGCACAACAGGATTTATTAAACATTTGCAATATCGAGATGTAGATTTTAATTTGCAGCGCTTTTCATAATCCGTCGAGCCACTAATATTCCTCGCTGGTGGTGAAGTCACCGCGCAAGAAAGCATGCATCGCTGGAAACTCATAAGGCGTGCAAACAGGTCTGGAATTAATATTGCAATATCCCACCGGGCGTTCGCGTATACCGAATTTCGACGGCTGGTCATAATTGTGCCTCTAAATCGATAGCTGCATTCCCATCCTAGCCAAATTGCTTAACCCCCTCGTTTTCTTCCATTTTTCGCATTCTCAATATGCAATTCGATAAATGCATCCCGTGGAAAGAGATACGTTTGGGAATATTTCACAATGGGATAATTTATTCTAAATAGGTGGAGTCCCTCGCCAATCCAGAATTCCAAATCAGTGAAATTGAATTTAGTAATTCTTCTGGAGTAATTGGATTCTCTCATTAGTTTTGCAGACTTTAATTAATAAAGGTTCAAAGAAAAACTCTTTTCTCTCGTATTAAAATAATTCAGCCTGAACGAACACTCATTTTTCCAGTGATGTCACTTGCCGTAAATTTCGTTTTTCTTAGTGTGTTTGGAAGAAAAACTCGGACAGCGAGAGCGTTAAAAATGTTAACGAGTCATTTTAATGCTTTTAATCCAATTCTCAAGGACAAGCGATATAACGTAGTAGGAGGAAAAAAGACGTTGCTTAAGCGCGCGCTTTGCGACACATTAAGAGCAGAATAAATTAACCAGTCACGAAGAGGATCGTACGTGCAGAGTTTAGCGGTTGATACCCAACAAAACGTGGATTTGCAGCTCAAAGCTCAACTAAGAGCCAAGCATCCTCCTGCCAATTAACGTTTGACTGCCTTCTACTTTGAGACCGTGTACCACGGGAATTTAACATTTCTGCGATGAAAGATCGTGTTTTTTTGCATTCTCGAGTTTCGCAAGAACCGAGGAGCTTGATATTTTAAGAAGGCGGATTAGAATTAAGGAAATGTGAGAAGAAAATTCTCGAGAAATTTTCCCGCCACTTTTATATGTATTTAACTCAGTTTCGAAATGATGAGATTTCAAGAATCTATAATATATACTATTTTCAATTGAATTAATTATCGTTCAGGAGTTGTTAAACAAATGTAGGTTAATTACTGATAAAAGGATAAACGAATAATTCATGCAGATAATTCGATCCTGTTAATTCAAACCTCATGTTGCGCATATTCAATGCTTACCTTCCATTATTTCATTTTAAACTCCAAAAAAGTATTGCAAAGAATCATTTTAATATCCATGATAATTTGAAAGTGTTTTCAACCGTTTGCTACAAGAATGTACAATAATAAGAAGCTTATAAAAGAGTAAGCCAGAGTTTCGAGAAAAGTGAAATGTTTTGATATACTCGAAAATTCTGTTTTCCACCACTGGAAATATAATTATCATCTTCGAGCAGCTTGCAGAGTTTTGTTTATCTCGAGAAGAGCAATGCATGGCTCACGGTTCGCTGACAAACGATATTCTTTCTCCGTGCTGAAAACGCGCTATATTTGCCCACGCTATGAAAAAGAATTGTTCCTCGTAACAAGAGCTTAATCTCTGCAGCTTTCCTCCCCTTTCAAGAGGCATGACGAGCTGCGGGTCTATGTAGCTACATGTTTCCTTCTTATGTATATATTTCGTTTCGCTACTCGGTACATAACTACCTTCCGCTCGCTGGCCACTATCTACTCGTGAATAAATATAAATACATATATACATATATATTATATACAATATATATATATATATATACACGTACACTTGGATATTAATCCATGACGAGCCGTTTCGTTTCGAGAACCCCTCCACAAAGGGATTACCTTTAATACGACTTCCCTGAAACCAGGCTTTGGCCCTTTTAACAATCCCTCGCACCCTTCGCTCCCTCTGAGAGATCCCTACACTATCCTGGCGCATTGTGGAATGCGAGGAATGTGCTTCAATGACTGACCAATCTTAGAAAATTATTCTCCAATTTTCTACTGCTGAATTTTTTTATTCTTCGCGTACGTAAAATAAAGGTTGGATTTTGAAGGATGCTGTTTTTCAAATTTATACTATAATTACAGGAACCAGAATACATGATGCAAAAGAGGGTAAATCCATTTTTAATCAATTTTTTACTATCTTCGAATGGAAGGTTCGTTTAAACTGCCAGAGGCGAGAGTATTACGATGCACGGTTTTCGCAGTGTATTCGCGAAATAGGTCACGAACCGTGACGAAAAGGGCAGAAGAATTCTGGTGAAGTATGTACACTTTGAGAACGACGGTGAAACGCCCGTAGGAGTCAGAAATGATTGCATGCATCGATCTTCTCCCTTCGTTTCTATGGAACTCTGTGTTTCATTTTCTCTTTGTCTTTCTCGTTTTGTTTGTATTTCTCCTCTACCAAGATTCGGTACCACTGCGAATCGCTACAATTTTTCAGCGTGTTCGATCATTCAAGTGGGAAAATGTATAGCGTTCAACATGTGTATAGTGTGATGATTTTGGGTTTCACGTTTCCGCGAACCCTCTTCTCACGTTTTGGCCCCAATACCAGTTTCCTTAAGGCTCCTATGAAAATTTAAAGTTGTCAGAACACCCTGAGAACCTCAAATTCCTTCAAATTTTTGAAGAAGAGTGCTTCGTTTCGCTGCATTATTATTTTTTAGCTACACAGCAGATGTTTCTGACTATATTTTTTATAATGCGTACCTGTGTTGTGTTCATTATTATGGTATCTATTTTTATTTTACACAGTGAAGCTTCTGAATTATATTATACATTTAAAAAATTCACCAATTTCACATGTGTAACTTTGTGAATCACATGATGCATAATTTTGAATATTTGATATACAAAAATCCGCAGATTAATTGTTTGTATAATTATTACTTAGGCTATTTTATCTAAAGGAAAAATGAGAACTGGATTTTTCATGTTCTTTTTCTTGTTTCCTACTTAAATGCGAACGGTACTTAAGGGAAATATTCGCAATCTTCCTGACGGTGCCATTCCATTCACCCTCTTTTCTCGATTGAGAAATCAAAGACGACGGGATAAGGAGCGATCCGCTACAAATTCGCCGAGGTAAGGAGGTGGGCTTAAATTTGGTAAGGTAAATCGATTTCACGGGGATAGAAATGAAGGGGACGGGTCCCGGTAGAGGCGCATCATCCGGATTCAGGTCAACAGGACTATTTCCTCCCTTCCGCGTCACCGATAGAGAAACGCCATCCTCGCTTATCGAGAAGGAATCCACCGTAAAAGTTGATTTCCAAGATCACAGGAAGCACGACCCTCATTTTTACGATACTTGTTCTCGCATTTCGCGACAACACGCCCCATCGAGTCTTATAGTCCTGCAATTCTTCGACGCAGCTTTGAGTATTTCTGGTTATTAGAAAACTTTGAGTGTCTCCTTCAAATTCTTTTTTCCCTCTTTACAAGAATATTTTCTGTATATTACATTTCTCGATATTGCAGAATAATTCCTGTACAGAAGAACGCAGAATACAATTTCTCTTGTTAAATTCATTGCTTTTCTCTTATGAGTACAATTTAAATGTATGAGCCACGTGTTTATATTTTCTCTTTATACTTATGATATTGTAAAAAATGTTGCTTGCGAAGATATAGACTATCCATGCATGTATTAAGGTTCAATGAGAAAGTATTAGTTATTGATAGAATGATTGTCACCTTTCGATCAGCGCGAGGAAAGTAAAAACGCGAAGCAGTAGTGGTTTCTATTTACAGAAGCTTCCAGCGCACACTAGCTATCGCTCAGATATCGACTGCAAACAGCAGCTCGCTGCAACAGGTTATCGAAAGAATCCCGGTTCAAAAGAGCTCAAAAGCTACACCTCTACGATATTGACATTCTCAAGAGTACATCGGGAACCCGTGTACCAGAAGGTTCGAAAAATTCAATTTTTTATTAGAAAAGAATTCGTCCCATCAATCACATGCATACGTAAAACGTAATGTGAAAAAAGTGTCATTGGAATTTTAGAGAAAATCTGCGATAGATATTTCAATATAACATCAACCATCAATTATGTTCAATGGATTTAATTCAGGATAGAATAAAAGTAATAACTATAATACTGGAGAATCAATATTGTCGGTAAAATAATTTACCAACGAAGAATTATAATGGTAATCGTAAAAGAGCTGACGCGAAAGAAATTAGATGCAATGGAAAAAAGTTAAAAAGAAAAGAAGATAATAATGGTTCTAGATTCTTATGGCAACTCGAGAAAGCATAGTTCCGGAAGGTAAAGTGGAACCTGCGGAGTTTTTGCATTTACGATTATTATAACGTCGAGCTGTGGCCTCATTATGCCAATGGCGGGCTCGATTCAACCATAGAGCTTCCTCCTTTCTACAACCACGTCCTTCCCGCTTTTTTAAGTGGTCCCCCTGTAATAAAGCGCTAGGAGCTAAAACGCGTTCCATAAACGAAGCTGGCTAATACCGAGCTTCACTTTTGCCAGATGACTTTAATAACTTAGCCTTAGCATTCATGACCGTCACAAGACTCACCCCCCCCCCCCTCCCCCCCTGCTTCTTCTCTCAAATACAGTAAAGATCAACTCTCGCCCTTGGTAAACGGGATCCTTCGCAGATTTTAACTGCGATTAAGCGCCAAATCTCGCGTGTTTGGGGACCAGGGTCTTGGGAAATGGCACAGTGAAGGCAACAAGGGAAGTGGATATTGTGGACTGCTAGAATAATATCGCTAAATTAAAATTTTACAACAATTTTCAAATCTAATATTTAAATGAATCAATTAATCAACTATAAATGAATGATAACATTTACAAATGAGATAGAAATCTTATACAATTGAGAATAAATAACTTATTATTTTGTACTTTGTAAACTAGTACTGTTGGATGGTGTTGGTTTTGCAAATTTCGCCGCACCTTCTCTCATTAAAATTCAGTGCAACATCCAATAAATTGAAACGCGGAGAAGAACACCTGGCAGAGATGGAGGATGTGCAAAACAATCAGCCAGGAGAGAATTCTGGAAAATCTATAGCGAGAGGAGCTAGCTCGTTCGAAGATAATATTATTCGCGAGTGCAGAACGATAGGTTTCGAGCGACTGACGCGGATTAATTGGCAAACTTCCGGAACAGCACTTCTACCGGAAGCACAAGTGGAGAAATTAAGTGACGTCCTCGGCTTCGAAACTCCGAAAATTCGCTACCAAACGAGATCTATCCATCGAGACGGTAATATAAGCGACGATTTTTCTCGCAAATATTGCTTCAGCTTAAAAAATACAACAAAATTATTATATCGCAGCTAAAATTTACCAAAAAAATCAGGAGAAAGAACTCTTCACGATTTACTTATTAATAGTAGATAAATTTGAACTGTTTAAGTGATTTTTGTTTTTATCTCGTTTTTTATAGCGGCAAAAAGATTTTGCTGTCTAGATAACGCAACAATACGAAAACCAAATTTATACATCAGTTACCATTGAGTTTATATACTCGGCTCAACTGTGCGTTGCAGCGAATTAATATTATCAAAAACGTCGACATTCACGGGGCGTCAGGAAAACGGAAGTTGAAATGTCATCGCGAGAGGGCTGCAACACAAAGAGCACGTGGAACGTGCAATTTATTTGATAACGATGAAACGACGAGTTTTTTGCCTCTCGTACCACTTCAACCCTCGTTCACCCTCTCTTTTTTCTCTCTTTCTCTCTCTCTCTCTCTCGACTGGTCTAACCCTTTGTTTTCACGCTCTCTCTTCCTTTCTCACCCCTTTCTGACGTAACGCGCCGCACCGTTTACGCGGCGCAATGAATTTCCTTTGAGTGTTCGTCCTGTAAAATTTCATAATAGCACAATTGGTCCGACGTGAACATTCAACGCTCCTTAATTTCTTTCAAGGCTGTTTCGTCAATTTTGTGCATGATTTAGAAAATTAACGTAGAGCACGGAATAATAGAAGAGAGGTTTACACCACTAATTTGTTATTTGTTAACAATTATCTATTAACGATACGATTAGTGTACAAATAGGTGTATTTTTTTATAAAAATATGCTGCCTTGAGACCTAAAGATCAAGATAGGTTCGTTATTAATAACACTTTCACATACATACACTTGTATCACACGGCTTCCATTGACTCGAAGAAAAACAATTACCAAAAGCACAAAGTCTCTTGCAACAAAGGAACATGTGTGTATAAAGCGAGACATTTTCCTGAGCCACTTATATTTTCAGCGTGCATGCCAGCCTCTTTAGCATTGTCGACAAAGTGAACGGCAAACATTGCGACCGATATTTCGCATAAAATACACCCCCGCATTATGTAGTCCAGGTTGGAGGCTACACGTGGCATCGTCCACCACCCACGCAGCCCCAAAATCCTGACGAAAGTACGCGGAGGCAGCGGTCTAATCCGTAAAGAGCACTCGTCACAGAGGGAAACAGAGAAAGCCAGAGAGAGAGAGAGAGAGAAAGAAAGCAAAAGCAAAATCAAGATTCTTTGAGCGAAAGGTCAAAGGTCAGACTATAATTTTTCTTTCCTCTCGTCTCTCTGGTCCTTCTCAGGGTCTTCCGAGCCTCTTCCATGAATATTGTGAACATCGTGCATCTGAATGTCTCGAATGAAATAATTGTCGTTCTAATTAAATTTATTTTGAGCGTCTAACGTACAAGTTTCCAAAGTTTGGCGCGGGTAATGCGGATATTTACTAGTATTAGTTACGTATGTTACAGCGATTTATGTGTTGGTATAACTCAAATGACGAGTCTGAATGGTATTGTATAGTGCAAAGAAGCTACTCAAAAAATTGGATCCTCCAAAAGGAAACGCTGACTGATACCGTGTCCAGAAATCGATAGAGGGCTGCTGGGCACCCCTGGAGCCGCGCACCACCCTCTCGTACCTCCTCGCGGTCTAAGCGCTCCGGATCGTAGGACGGCTAAAGGTCAAGGTCGAGCTATTTCCTGCACGAGCGGCCTCTTTCGCTGGAGTCTTTCGTTCACCACGCTCGAAAGGAGCCCCTCGAGAGGATTGCTTGGCCCGTCGCGACGGATTCTGGGTCCTGATAAAAACAAACCGCTGCCTTGCTGTATTACTCTTGCCACGTGTAGCTATTGTTGTGTCCCTGAGATCCTCTTTCAAAGACTCGGACACTATTCGATTCGACCGAACATTCAAGACTCTGTTAAAATGCTTTCCTCTCAATTCGTTCATTTCCATAATTCAAAACATATATTATATTCAGAATATTAAATGAGTTCGATTATCGATTGAATGGATTGGTAAGTGATGTGAAGATTTTCCAGCTATGACGGAAATTAGATAAAATATAAAACTCAATTCGGATAGTAGTATGAAACTGTGAATTAAATGAATTTGTGGAAAATATTTTATCATTTTGTGTATCAAAATTTTTAAAGTCGTATAATAATAAATTTGATGTCGAATTTTTTAGTGATATGGTTTTAAACGAATGTAAAGAAGCAACTGGATTATTGAGAAATGTGAAGAAACAAACGACCATGCGAATCAGAACATAACACGGTGGTTCAAGAAATTGCGAAAGAAATCACCAGCAAGAAGAGGGTCCATGGAACTTCGTAGACATCAGGAAGAGTCCGGCATGAGTTAGAGCCGACAAATGCAAAGTTATGGCTTAGAGAACACCTTAAACACTCGTAAAATATGAGACTGCGACAAACCTTCTCGACGATCCTTATTCTCGTCCTTTTCGACTTGAGGCAGTTGCATGGAGAACCAGAAGGAAAATCGAGGAATAAGCAGCAGTGTATACCGCAAGATAAAATTTTAATACTCGTGCGAATATACGAAATTCTGCACCAGACATATAGAGACGAGAAAGAGATATTAAGATATTAAGATATTAAACAATTTCATCGTGAAATAAATCTAAAATCCACTTAATCCTCCCTCATGAAATATCCAACAGTTATCCTACAACATTCTCATCATGGGTGTCCACTTCAGACACTTTTCCCTTGTCGTAGAAGGATTTCTCTTAAAACCCCTTCGCCAAAGCTTTTTTTTTTTTTCCTTTAAGATGTTACCAGGACGAGGGTAACTTCCGGTGCGGGTGTGAGGCTATGGAGAAGAAGGCTTCGTAAGCGGTAGGTGTACATGTAACACCTAGGCCAACCTCTTTACAAGAGATGCCTCTTTTCTTAAGTCCTAGCCTCTTTTCTCTCGGTTAGACCTGGAGATCTCGCCATAAACGAGCCAAGCTTCAGTTATCCTTGTTCAGAACCATGGGGAAGCCTTTAAATTGCCAAGATGGCTGACGATACGTAGGTGCACGCCCACGTGATCCTGCAGCCACCACTCTGCTTTTTCATCCCCTTTCCCAGCGTCCTGCGCGCACCATCCTTCTTTACCCCTCTCGGTTTGGTGTTACTGCTACTACAGCACTCCCGTTGGATCGACAGGGCACAAGAACCAGCTGCTTTTGCATAAGGGAGATGCAACCAACTCGAGAATCGTCACTGGTGTCCTTCGAGCTAATGCAAAAGCGATGTACCTAGCTGCTTACACACTGACTTTTTTGGCATAATTCTTCGGGCAACGCTCCAAAAAGGGATGTGTCGGCGAGAGAGGATCTTGCTATATACTGGGATTCAACTTAATTTCCTGGTAATTCCTTGGGTTTATGAGTAAACAGAATTGATGCTCAACGTGGGATCCTTGGGACATGGGGATCAAGCTTCTTTGCATGGGATGGTTATGGAATACTATGGGAAATGTCTGTAAAGGTTGCCTCTCTGTGGAATTGGTCAGGAGATGGATGGGTGGGGAGTGCTATCGTGGTTAGATATAGAGATTAAATAAAGGTAAGCTGTTTTTTATATAGGATTTCAAATAATTTAGGAATAATGATTTAGATACTGTCGTGTGATCTGAATTCTAAAGTAGAAATGTATCTTCGTTGTTTAAGAATAATCAAGTATGTTACTATTAATATTAGATGTGAATTTAGTGTATTGTATTGTTTAGGATGTACCACGATTTTAATGTAAAATGTACAAATAGTTAAATGGAAAATATGGAAGGGTTTAGCAATGATTATGTTATATATGAAATATATTCTAAAATTATTTATGCGGTATACATATAAAATTCATTGGAGCGAGGTAGACCTCTGTAAACCGGTTCCTTACAATCCGGTATAAATAGTCAAACGCAAATTTACATAAAGGACCCCATTCTACCCATGAACTACATAATCTTGCAGTATTCTATGGATCCTCGGAATTGCTTAATCGTACCACGCCTTATTTCACCATAAACCTCTTCAGACCGTAACCCTTTGTATCCCGAATTTCCTTCACAAGTGTAAAACACGTTCCACGATATAAATTGAACCAATATCAATCCTGAAAACTGAATTAACGATAAACTTAGAAGAATATCGAACGTTCGCTAAAGAAGGATATCTTACAAAGGATATTATCACTTTTAAATCTCAAAGGGATGTAATAACGATACAGAAATTCCCGATGGAGGGTGAAATAAAACGAAGAAAATGGTGACTACTGAATAAATGACTAGAGGGTTGAGATTGGAAAGTACATATATCGCAGGAAGCGAAACAATGACAATAGCTGGAAACAGATCCGGGAGAATCTGTATTTCGAGAATCAGTAGAAACCATTTATGCACATTAAAGAATGGAAGCTTAGTTCCTAGGGTGATCGAAGGGTGGTCAGAGGGTGGTTCCAAGGGAGCAAGCGCAGCGGGTTTGAAAAGGAGCGAGGAGCTTATATCGACTTTATGGGGGTGCGTATCGTTGTTCAAGGGCGCTCGATCGTCGGAATTGGTACGTAATTCCGGAATATTGGACGGCCGGGCTCGCGCTTGGATGCGGATGGTAGGCAGAGCTGCGAGGCGGAAGGAGAGAAAGGATGAGAGAAAAGGATAGAGAGGAAGAGAGAGAGAGAGAGCACTGGAGCGCGCAGTTACCAAATACAGGTCACAGCGCCTCGTCAATAACGGCGCACTACGTCGACGCGACGACGATGCCGCGCGTCGACGACACCGGGCCACCTTCAGCTTTCTGTCTACCAACCCGAAGAACCAGCCGTTTGATAATGGCACGCGGCGACAATGGAACTACTGACACGGTTACACCGATGACACCGGCTAGACACTGGCATTCCTCTCATCCTCATTCCTATCCGTCCATGAATTAATTGTTTTCCTGTATCCTTCTGGGAATCCACTAGTTTTTACCTCGTTTTGATTGTTTTTCATCATACCGCTTCTATTGTTTTGACGATGCTATGGGACAATCTTGGAACAGATCAAGATACAATTACGATTTATTGGGATCTGACACTGGGATTCGTCAATGAGTTCATTGAAGTATTAATGAATTTATTTATGTATTTATTGAGGATTTAATTTGGACCTAATTCATCATTATAAATTAGCTATTTTCGTCGTAACGATATTCTTTGTCTGCAAAAGTAACATTTTTCTACTTTTTCTTCCACTTCAGGTACAGGCTCGCAATTTTCACTTAAGCCCTCTTTGTATAGAGTAATTGAAGGTGTTTTTTCGGAGGTTCCTGTGCGTTATATTTGGTCAGTGTTACGAAACGCGTTGCACATTTTTAATACCCATTCTGCCTCGTGAAATGCTACACAAATTTGATGTTACACTCTGAATAGTATAATTCTCTGAGGGGTGCATTGTTAACACGAGTGCTTAGCGGCTAATCTTCTTTGCCTCGTAAAAATGGCAACATTTTTATAGAGTATCACACAACTTACTACAATGCAAATTGGTAGAATATAGATTGAAATTGAAAACTTTGAATATTATTTATAAAGGCAAACGGATTTTGAGAATGTCAGTTAAGAATCGAACGAATAATATTTAATGTTTCATATGTTCTACGTGTAGGGTTCAGTGTTAAATTTCACAACTCCATCTAACAACAAATTCCAAAATACGTGTTTATGCAGATAGAATAAACGAACTCGTTGCAGAAATTCTGAACGAACCTCCACTTGAAATTACTGTCCTTAATTTCGCTGAGAAATACAATTTTCACATGACGAAGAGAGAAAGAGAGAAGGGCTAGAATAGCTTTGCAAAATTTCCACAAGTTGTCCTCTCTAAGTACATAGCCTCTTTGCGAGTGCAGTCAACGAACAGGCCTAATTACTTTGCACAAGGAAATGAAAGCGTCTTCCAAAAAGAAGCATCTCCACTTTGTAGGAACTTTAACAGCGTAAATGCGAAACTCCCTTTCTCGAAAATATCTCGAGCAAAATTCGCCATATCACTGTAGTAACACACGAGCTTTTCTCAATGTCAAGTACAGATCGTACGATGCACACACATCGAAATTTTAACATCGAGAACAATTTCTATAATTACACTTTTCTATTTTTAACGATAAATAGTCTAAGACTATATACAAGTTTTAATAATAAAACCAAACGTTTAAGAAAAAAGGGGAAATATTTTAATTAGAAAAAATAAGTGGCAAGAAATCGATGGAGATGCACGGTAGAAGCTGAAGGGAAAAGGTTTTCCAGCCTCTCGAGGCTTTCCAGAGCTGGAAAGGGGGTCGGCCAGATCGCAGTGAACCACTTCCGGAAATGTTTACCGCCTAAAGTGCTCCGGCGAAAGCGCGAAGAAAAATATTGTTCGGCAGGAAAAATAAATATCCACGTTTCCCCTCGGATAGGAGACAAATTTATTAGCGTTTGAGCACACGACCAGCTCCAACAAAAATCGTTTTTACTCGCGCCGCAGTAAAAACAACAATGCTGTAGAGAACAACTCAAACTCTTCCGGAGAGCAATTATTTTTGAAGTAAGCCTCTTTCGTTGGTCGAATATTTCATGGAAGACGGGGGGTGACCATAAACAGTCCTGCAATTGCGAATTTAATGAGACGCGTCGACCGCATCAGTTGGAAGGTTTTACGACTTACGCAAAAATATTTGATTGTGCATCATGTTTTCCGTTAAGCTTCTTAGTCGTAATTAAATCCTGTTTTATTCCATGCAGATTTATAGTAATTATAATAGAATTATTTGTTGAAAACTTGCAACTTGATTAAACGGTGAAACAATTATTACGATAATTCAATGAGAGTTAACTCGAAAGACTTGTAAGGTAAATCTTAAATAATAATTATATTAAAAATTTCGAATCATATTATTATATCATCTTTGTAGTGGAGCTAAACTACTTCAATGTAAGTATAATGCGAAAGTAGAAATATGTATAGAAAGACGACGAGGTTTTATTAGGTACAGTTTAACTCGAATACAATCATTTCTGTTAGTTCTGTTGCTTCACAATGGGAATCGTATTATTCGTCGAGTTACAGCTTGTTTAAGGTGTTTAAAAATGACATGCATAATATTGACTCGCCCCATCCGCTGTTATTTAAGTCCATATACGCGATCGTTCTCACCCTCGCACAGGTGGTTCTGCTATATTTATCAGCCTTCTCAATCTACCCAGCGCTTCACGCTCTATTGAACGAAACTTGAGTAACAGGGTAGCTGCGAAGATTCGAAAATTCTCATCCAAAGAATCGTCCAACAGTAAATTACTCTCGTATACAATACTTTCATTTTCGTATCTTGATAATTTTTGACTGACCCATGTGCAAGATATAAATAATAAGTAATAAAACAGGAAAGAAGAACAGTTACTGAGATTTATCTTAAAATAATAAAAACTCCCAGAGTTTTTGTTTCCTGCTAATTATTAACCTCGTTAACATTGTAAAAGTTGGATTAAGAACATGATTATGAAATATGACGATGCGACGTTCGTTAATGCCACTGTTTTATTATTTCACCGATTAAAGTCTCTGTCGTCTCTTTCTTCCACACTCCTCTTTGGAGCGCATTCGACATGGATTAGCAGTGGGATGTGAGCATTCATCGGATATGCAGAACGAAAATCGCGGAAAGGCTTCTCGCGAGGCTCGAGTGGAATCGTCGTAATTGAAATATCGATTTGGTGCTTCTTCCGCACTGCGAGTATGTAGGTCACCGGATGAGCCTCTTATCGGATATTGTTCGATACTCTCGAAGCAATATTTCCCGAAGAGTGCACATTCCTTTCTCTTTTCCTCCCTCTTCTTCTTTCGCTCGTATTCCACCTATACCGTCAACTGGCGATATCTGCTTTTCGACTCTGTTTGTCGCGATCGTTTCCTTATTGCAGTAGAATCTCGTTCATCCCCATCGTTAAAGACACCATGTAGTTTGGATGAGTTGACGATTCGGTTAGCGAAAATCGATTTATCGCCAATACCAGCTTTTATTGTTAGTTCGGATGATAGAAGTGTCAATTTTCCAGAAAATGGAGAACGATTGTATCGTTTACATAGATTTTCTGCTGTAATTATTGTATATTTATTTGCGAGGGAAAATATTATTGCAAGAAGCTAGCTGATTTTCTTACTACTCGTTGGAATCAAATCCAAAAATATCCCGGCGTTCTGACGTACGTTCCGTGGAAAATTGGAAAGTCTCTTATTCGCGGGTCAAGGTGCATTCCGAAATGTCAACATCGCGGAAAGAACTGCGCGGAAAGAGGTTTCCTTCGCTCGCATCGCCGACTGCTTCTGCGACCGAACTGAAAACGTCGAGATTCGCATCGAAGAAGTGGAATTCACGAATGGAATTTATTTCTGTTATAGGTAACATTTGAACAATCCTAATACTTGCATTCGGTAACATTCTACATCTTTATTGCCACTAAAACTACCCATAATTAAAAGATACCTATTTCTACGTAATCAAAAGTAGTCAAAATAACTGATCCTTAAAATATACGGAATAATACAATATTCTCATATTTATTCATTAAATACTATTCCATTGGAATATTCTTGAGTTTTTACAAAACTTCAGATACCTTTAATCGTTTTGCTATTTTTACAGCTTCTAAAATATCCCTATAGAAAAGAAAGTAAGTCTCATTTCAACGGTTAATGTTAAAAATGATATTCCTTATCTTCGAAAAACTCGAAAACAATAGTAAGGGTTCACTGGACACCTGCAACTAAAGTCTAATCATCGCGATCGTTACCGCACCACTTATTAGGGTAATTGTGCGGCTCGTACCGTCAAACCACAGAAACCTACCCTTGCCATCCTATTCCAGCCTCCCCTTTACTATCCACCGCGACGCTTAAATGGAACTTGGCTTAAGTTGGCCAATATCGGTGTGGCTCCCAGCCAGTAGATATATTGACTGTGAGTTCACTGGCTCGACTCTCCTAAAAGGACACAACTAGCGAGCGATTCCTGTGCGGATTAGAAGCCGCGAGCTTTTAATCCTCACTCAAGATACTCGCTCTGATGTTATTCGTCTCCAGAAGCACATTCTTTCTTTCGGATGCTCTTTTCTTGCCCCTCCATTGCGGCTAAAAGGATTCTTAAATAATCGAGGAGCTACGTCCTCAGGGATTGCCACAGTGGATTTAGGGGTGGTTCATCGCCTTGGGGGAATTGGTCTTGGATCTTCTAGCTTCGAAACTAGATAAAACCCGGTAGATAGGAAAATAGAATACGATTATATGTATATTGGTATTATTATATATATTGGAATGAAAATGATGGAATTTAACGAAATACTATAAAAATTATGAATAAATAGAAGTTTTTTGGGGATTAGTTTTTAATTCGCTTTAACTGATTTAAGAGTTAGAAATAAATCAAAGTTACTTGTATTTATTTTCTGAGTTTTCTTTTTCTTAATTCTACCTTTCATTAATAAGCTAATATATAATTATGTTGAGAAAAGAAGTTTTTTGCTTCTCGTGAAAAGCACTTGTTTGAGCAGTGTTACTTTTTGCACTGAAGGTCCGACATACGTGATTACATAATAAAAAGAAAATATAAAACTGAAAAGCTAAGGAAGCGAATTGAATATGACTTGGAGAATAAATATTTAAAATTTCTTGAAACTCGTCAAGAGAGTAAATAGTTTTTGGGTGTAAGGTACACGGAAAGTTGATGGGACTCGAAGGGTTTCTGGTCGAGACGTGACCGAAATTCCCTTTCGCTTGCAAAACGTAATTAAAAGTACACCCTTACGTAATCAAGTAGGTTGCACGAAAGATAGAGCGAGAGTTTCGAGTGCACACTCGCGCAACAGAGTTTAATGTGGCTTCAAGCGACTCCAAGTTCTACGCAGTTGTCCGCGGATCATTCCTAAACTCTATCACTAATTCAGTACTGTTTATATGAGAGAAACGTGCTCGTTTGCAAACTTGTTAATAGATTGATGGAATACAAGATAGCACTCCGCTAGAATGTTTCCCGTTAATCAATAAACTACCTGCTAATTCAAAAACTTTTAATGAACTGCTTCAAAGGTGCATCATGAAAAATTGTTTCAATTTTTAACGAACTCCGATCTCCTTTGTTTAATTAGATCGGTTATAATAAATTTCGAAAATTCTTTTTATCGTTATTGACATCATTGAATAATTATTATAATAAGATTCCAATATATAGATATGGAGAAAAAAAGGTGTCTGATATTGGTACGAAAATGGGAAAAATGAATTCGTTGAAAAATATTTGCGAACTAATAACGAAAAATTCTTCCAGTCTACCAACGGCTTAAAAACGTTTCTCATTAAGCTTCTGGATCTACCAATTAGCCAGAAATCCGAGAACAAACCTACCGCGAAAGCTTTATTCGTCTTTTCTCCATTCCATGAGACATCGGCTTCATATTCTGCTCGAGCGAACTTTACGAACCATACTAAAAGTATCGCGCCCAGAGGGAGGACTAAAAAATCCGAGTGGCCGAATTACATTGTCCTAATTAAATCCCAGCCAACTTTCCGACAGAAAAAAAGAGACAGGAGAGAAAGAAAAAAAATAAAGAAAAAAAGGAGAAGAAGGGTTGAAAAGTCGGTGCTATCTCGCATCACTGGGTCACTGTGCCCTCGACTTTGCGAAAAAGAGAAAAAGAGAGATTTGCGAGTGAGTAGAAAAGGAAAAAGAGAGAGAGAACTGCAGTTCGCATCGCATAAGCTCTTTTTGCGATAGTCTGCGAGCGATAGGAGGCCGTGAGACGAAAGAGCATTGTGCGTTCGCTCTGACCTCGCGCTTAGGGTAGGTCAGTTTCGCTGACGCTACCTGATGAAACCATTGACCTTCTTGCGGAGAACGCTGAATTCAAAGCCTTTTGAACTTGGGCCAATTAGCTCTGCACGATGCGAATCATTTCCTTGGAAATAGAAGAACTCGTAGTAGGACGCGACTGAAGAGATTTGTTTTAATTAATTTAGACATTCCGTAACAATTTTCTATAAATGATCTTTCTTGGAATTCAATATATTTATTGCGTCACTTAACTTGAAATTATTTAAATTAAATCGGATAAATTTATATCTAAGGAAAAATGTAGTACTGATTTAAAGGGTAAATTGATGGATTACAATTTGCTAGAAAATAGTCTTATGTGAAAATTTATCGAAGGAGGATAAGTCGATCAAAATAATGAGGATCAAGGTAAACGGCGCAAAGACCGGTCGCAGACGTATAGTTAAACTCAAGTCAGCCAGAAGGATGAGGGTGATGACGGTGTAGGATGTTCCTTTGAGACGAACTCGATTCGAAGTAATTTAGCGACCGGGGTCTTAAGCTTGTCGTGATAGGTAGGTCGGAAGTTTCCAGTATTGACGATAAGGACGAAAGCTGCTACATACTCCTTTAGTCCTCTAAAGACTACATTAATCTATTTCAAACTAGTAGTAATGAACTTTTAGAACATTTTATCTTAGGAAACATATTTCCCTCTTCAAAATTCTTATACCATTGATATTTGACTTTTCTATTACAATTAATACTGTTTAATTGCCTGACGTAATCAATTCCAAAGAAATGATCAATCAACAATCAACTTGACGATATTTATATTACATTTCATTTAGGATTGGACAATTCGTTTAAACCCTGACCTATATTCCAATGTAAACATTGTAAGATTGTACAATAATCTGTATTACGAAATTATTATTTATCGTTCAATTAGGCATTACTTATGATGCGATTATAACGCGTCGGGTGGTTCGATATGTAAAATTGGCGAATGTCAGATTATATTTTTGTGCAAAAGGTCAGAAGAGTTTCACGTACGATGAGCACGGTCACAGTGGCTCGTTCCTATAAGCATGCGACCGTATCGGTGACAGAGGAGCTAAACTTACGACTGGGTGACAAGGCAATGCCGTCGTTTTGCAGCCAGCATGCAATAAGTCTCTTCCACAGGGAAATAAACTTCGGCTTGTTCCAACAAAATTCACTGCGCTTCCAATTCGTTCTGGGACACGTCGTCTCTCGTATTGCCAAATATATGCGGTTTGGCTTCTACAAGGGATTGCAAAATACGCAGACGAAAATTGATTTCTTCTCTATTTGGAAATCGTGATTCAAGCTGGGAAAAAGTGAAGCTTAAGTAGACGATGACAAATTTGAAATTGAATTATGAAATACGAAGCTGGTTTATAAATAATAAAAATAGAATTTATGTTTCTTATAAAATACTACTATCGGGAAATCCTGTAAATAAACGAGTATCAAACGATAAACAATACTACGTTTAATGTTCCAAATTTTATGGATTTCATTTCAATAGAGAACCATGAAATGTGGTACATAACCCATTAACAATATAACGGAAATAAAATAGATTACACACGTACACAGTAAAATTGATTCTCGGATTTTCAATCTCATTCTCTTGCCGAAGCTTAGCAACCAGTTTACGATTTCGGATTTCCGTGGTAATAAATTTTCGAAACGAGGAAATGAAGCCTTGAAGTGCAAATTCGTCGTTTTCTCAAATTCACTAGGCAGCACGTCCGATACGCGTCGCAATACCTCGGAAGCCACGTTAGAGACATTAGGTTTTCTCTCTTATTCTCCAATAGCGAACGACCGTGTGCTTTTCATCTATTGTGCGAGACTCTATAACGCTCGGTTGCGAGTGTTCTCACGTTTTCCAACTTTTTGCACCCTGACAGTCTCGTAAAACTGACTAACATTATTGGAAAGCTATTATTCTCAAGGCGCGGAGACCCTGTGATGGAATAGACGAAGTAACAAAGATGTTACATTGACTTTTCTATGGAATATCATTTTGAAAAGAAACATGATCTTTTAATTTATACCATTAGAGGTCGAGAGTAATTAGTTAAAATAGTAATGAACAATGACTTCTAATTGTTCCATGTTTACTTGCATAAAGTTGCTTAGATAGATGCATGAAATTTCATAACAACAATACAAATATCACGATTCTTCGGTTCTGTCAGTTTTGATCTAGGGGTGAGATATTTGCAAACAATGGAAACACTTGCACATTTCTAGGATGAATGCATTCGCGTCGAAACACTGACATTATTTCCCTGGCAAGCTTGTATAGCGTCTAACCATACCAAAATCCTCGCTGCCCAAGTAGAGTTGCGCGCTCTTCGCATTGTTTTCGCGTCCTAGATGTGCAGGTAACCGGAAGTCAGCGAGATTTTACGAGAGGTCGCGGGGAATTCCGCGGATTCGTGGCCGCGAAAACCTCGAGTCACCGGTATCGAGCCCACTCGGATAGGGATAGTCGCTTAAAACAAAGAATCTAGGTCACCCTGGGATATTGTTAATCTTCGCCTGAACGGTGATTAACGGAGACGAGTCTCGAGTCGTGGCACTCACGCGAACTCACCTTCTGTGCTCGTAAATCCAACAACTTTTTCACTACGATACTCTTTTATCTTTATCTCACGCAAATCTTTATACCACTGGTAATGAAATCGTTTAGACACCGAAATATATTCGAATTTATCTTTTACATTGTATCTCAATTATTTATTTTCTCCTTTTTCGGCTGCACAATTTATTACTGCTATAAAATACACAGGACTTAATTTAGTATTTAAACCGGTTAACCTGTTGTATTTAACAATTTTATATTTTATATTTACGTTTTAAAATGATTTATTAACGTTTCAGGTATGATTTTCTGATCTTCAATATAACAATTTTAACGTTATTTCGGTTTTTCTTGATCTCTTTATTTTAATTTCTATATTAATTTTAATTACATTGTATCTTACAGTAAAATGAGTGAAAATTCAAGGAGTTAGATTTTTCGTTGCTTAGCATTATTGATAAGCAACAACGAACAAAGGCAAGTTTTTCGAAAAAGTTTCTTTTCTCTTCTTTCCTTAATACTCTTCTTTACTTCGTGTATTTTGCATAATCCTCGTAGCTAGAGCCGTTGCAGTTAGGTATCAGGATAACGAGACACGCTGGTTCACCCTCCACTCTCGGTTTTCTTGGTCTCATTCGCGGGCGAATCATCTCCGGAAATAATAAATTGAATCCGAGCTTCATTTCTAGTAGCGGAGGGCATTTTCGGACGAAATCCTAACGAGCAGCCACTTTCAAGCAGCCAAGTCACGGAAACTTACTTGGAGAGAAGGATGCGAAAGTTGAAACATTTTGAGAGCATAAACAGTTAAAACTCAGTAAATAATGTTTCTATAATAGAAGAGAGCTGTAAAATGTAATTAATAATAGAAACGTGAAAATGAATTGTTTTTAACCACTTTTTATTAATGGAGTTGAACAGTAATAACTGAATCGTTGAGTTAGGTAGTTAAAATTGAGAAGCCATCGTAGAGAATATTCTATTCTGAAGCGTTGTACCAAGAGCATAAATTAAATATCACGAGAGCAATTTCAGAGAACGGTAATTCTTTTTGATTAATGGAAAATTGGCAGCCGGAAGGAGGTGGACAAGGTTGGAAAACGTTTCTGGAGTAATCTCACGGAGGTCTCATACTGTAAGAGAGTTACAGCAGTCTTTTGACATAGTTTCCAACCGAAGGATTCCAACCTATTCCGAAATTTAATCGGTTTCTGAGAATTTGAGTGGTGACTCCGGGAAATTGGGTTGAATCTTGAAACTCTCTTACCAATCTCTCAATGACAAGAAACCTTTATCTCACAATAATCTGTCAAATTACAAAAGGTGTTATTTGAATTGAAAAATGTATAAATGGAAGTAAATTAAAGGGAAATCGTAATAATGATCCATAATAATAATGATAACGAAGTGAAAAGAATCTCTTAGCCAAAAAGTTCCTAGCTATTAATTGGTGCGCAATAAAGGAGTGCACAGGGTGCCAAAGTTAATTTCCGCGCTAATCAACTTCAAGAAGAATTTAATTCGTAGACGAAGCGAGTTTCAGAAAAATCCATGAAGTAGGAAGCGGTGCAAAGAGAATGTAAATTATTTCTGCATCGAGGAGCAGACGAATTCCATGCAGGGGTGGTGGTTTTTGCCCGAGATGGAATATTTTACGAGTGTGGCTCAAATGCGAGCTTAAAGAGTTCTCGCAATGAAATCGTACCTTTTCAGCGCAAAATTTTGCCCGCAAGTTTTTATCGGTGGGAGAAAGAAAAGAAGGAATAGCCGTTTGTTTCAGCAAAATTGGAATCACTTTCTCTTGTCCTCTGAAAGCGATATTGCTTGGGCTCGAGCTCGAGCAATGAATAAATTTGACTGGAAAAGTAACGAACGTGCCGAGTGCGCTATGTGGAGTCTTTATTTCTTGAGGGGGCGAATTTCGAGCTCCATCCGGTGAAAATTATTCCTAATTCGGGTCTAGAGTATTTAGATAAATGGTGCAATAAAAGTTCATCGCTACTCGGAAAGAGACTCCGACATTGGAGAAAGTTCACTCCAAGTGTCTTCTTTCTGTATATTGTATAGTACACTTTTATCCGATGGCGTCTTTACACCATAAATTTGAATTTGAATGATTCTTTCTCGACAGACGTTCAATTAATCTGCATTTGAGATCACTAAAGAATGAAGAATAATATGCAGATAATATTTATATTAATACAATATTTTTGATGAAACTATATTCCAATATAATTATATTAAATAAAGCGTCTCTCGAAATTACAATTTCTGAATCCAAAATTCTACGATTAGATGTGTCACCGAATTCAGAAACTTATCTACCAAACAAATACACCTGGAGATCTCGCCAATTTCCAACGCTACAGATCAAACAGTATCTTGTATTTTCTTCTTTTCCTCCAATTACTCGCGAAAACGATCAGGGAATCATACGGTGGTGTTACCAGTAGATGGTTGGCCGCGTTATCGAGGCTTTGCCCACTGCAATGCAGCGTTCACCCTCGCCAACTCTTCTCTAATTCTCCTCTAGCACTACCCCCCTCCTATTTCTCCTGTCTCTCTTTCTCTCTTGGCAACCAAGTGCTCGCACTTCCATTTCACGCGGTTCCAGCCATTCATTTCCCTCCTCTTCAAATGTCACCCCGCGGACGATTAACTTTTGCGTCGTAACCCCCTCGCACGGCCCTTTTCACGGCCGCTTGATTGGAGGCAGCTCTTGACCACTGGGGGCCATTAGTCCCTCATTCCCAATCTTCATCCTTCCTCTCGGTCTTTGTCTCCTTCTCTATCTACCGTTTTATTAACTCGTCTAACGATGAGAAATTTTGCCAAATTTTTTTTATGTCGCGAACTATACATATTCTAAATTCACAATCGTGTTGATTTTGTTGCAGTTTACACATGTATGTCGAGTTAACACGTGTACCATAAACGGTACACGATGGGATAATTATTCTGAAAAAAGACATAATTATTCTAGGTAAAAAAAAATTGGGAGTTTAAATTGGTTTTAAGCGAATGGAGATTGTCGGATGAAAAGTACATTATACGTTGGTAACGATGAGATTGATTCTCCTTAAACTCCGAGTGTCTATTGATTATCAGTAACCAGCAGTTATTTCGAGACGGTACGCTTGAAACGCGAATGTCCAGTGACGAACGGCCTCGTAAAGAAGATGGATCGAGAGTGCCAGGAATAGACAGCCGCACGATTATCTCCTAGTTGGCCCGCACCGTTCGTCCCGCGTTAACAATTAATCATTGCGCTACTATCGACATCTATTGCGCTATATTCTCATCCCTTTACGAACGTTTTCCTTATTATTCTCGGACTCAGTCAATTGGAAAACCGAGTGGAATTCGGAAATCAAAAAACAAGTATTTTTCAATATGCTCTAAAAATTCTCTGATCACTAGCAGTAAACATAACTAGAGTTAAGTAATGATAACATAAAATTCATTTTACACACTGAAACATTTTTTTTAGAGTTTTCCGATTAAATGTTATTTTCGAATTATAGATTTTTTTGTATAAATGTATCTGTGTCAGATGTTTAATTGAAATCGGCGGATCAAGGTAAATGAGGAAGATAATGGAATGCGTTGGTTTATAGTGGGAGAAGTAATTTGGGGGTGGGTTTAATATTTTGTAGGATGAAATCGAGGTCGGTCATCGAAATTGGGATTGCTCGAATGTCAGCTTCGAATTTTGAGGGAAAGAGCAGTTTCTGGGTGTCAGGGTGTTCAGGCATCGCTTCGTTCAATTACGCCTGTCCATCAGAGCGGAATTCAACCCCTACACTCGGCCGATTTCCAATGCGGAAGGTTGGCTCATCTGCCGAACCTAACGCGACGGAGAATATATCGAGCATTATTCTGTCACGCGCCAAGATCATCTCCTTCTACTTTTAGCAAAATATGTACCTTAACAATTACACCCTCAATTTAGCTAATTTTCGTTTCGTTCGAAAGGGTAAAACAAAAAGGTGTTAACAGTACCATAAAAGTGTCAGAAAATTAAAGAAAAAAGTTCGAATGATTAGTCTAATAATAATGAAATAAGCTTGGACCAAAGAGAAAACATTTAATTTTAATATGTTTGTTTTAAAATTCTTAAACACTACACACAGCTTAAACTGGGTCGCTTGAAATTCTGTTTCTTAAAAAGTCCCTCACGAGTTATTTCAGCTGCTTCAATAATTCGAGTGGCAATTCAGAATAGTTACTTCAAAAATACGATATATTTCTGTTTATCCAAATATGTTTGGGAGCAGGTCAGGTCAAACAGCCGAATGTTTTCAATAATAGAGTTTCGATAATAGACTACGTCCGTTCTTTACCAGTGACTGTTAGATTCCACAATAGAAGCAGGTGCCAAAAACTCGAGGACGTTAAACCTAAGTTACTAATTATCCTTTTTCCCCATAAATATTAACTTTATAATTAAATTTCAGCAATTAATTCCTTCTAAAATCAAACATAAAACTGAAGAACATACAATTAACAGATAAATTGATATGCAAAGTGATCGTTTCTAACGATCATAAATTCACCTCAAAAACAAACCCCTCTAAGAGAATAAATCCAATTGATCTAATTAAAAAAAATATAAATAGGAAATATTCGTTTCGTTCGAAGTGGGTTACAGAATAAATTGGATTCGCAATTCCAAGCGAGTTTCGCTCAGTCAGAATTATGCATCGCAGCTTCCGAGAGCCTTTGGTAGCCGCTACGACTGTATAATGCGCTTTGAAAGGTGTACATCGTATAATTCCATGGCAAAAGTCACAGTGCTCACGCGAGGAAGAATGGTAACTTTGCATAACCAGAGTGAACCGACATCGGTGAACAGGTATATCCACTGCGTTTTACACTGTCACCAGAGCTTTATGTAACCGTCTATTAATAAACAATACTTCGATCAGCCGCGAAAACAAATTCTTCTCTCATTCACCACGGCGCGATCCAAAGCGACGCGACGGGGGTTACGTCTCGAAAATAGCACTGTCTCGTTGCTCGTTGCGCAATTCCATCGCTCTTCGCTCTCACTTCTAACTAACAAGTTCATCGGTTTCCCTTTAAAATATAATGCACAATCTAAACTCTCATAGAATTTTTATACAAGATAGCTTTAAACCTTGCACAATTTTCCAACCAGTTTTGATTTAAGTTTTCTGAGGTAAATGTAGCTGGTGGTGAGGAAAACTTTATCGAACTTGAAAAACATGGATCTTGAAATAAAAAATTGTTAAGTAGTTACGTTTACTGATAATAGTAGCTGCACGAAACTGAATCAATTTTATAGTTCGAATTGGAAAAATTGAAGACACATCGAAACAGACGTTTGACGAAAATTGCATTTTTCTTATACACGATCGATCAATTTCACGTAAATATCCCGACTTGCATCGATGTACAGTAAAAGCATTATCGTGTCTAAATTTGTAGAGAGATAGACGGGAGCATCAGCGTGTCACTTTCGCGCTCGATATCGAGCCTGCTAGCTATAGTTCGATATAGGAAGATTTCGAGAGAAGGTTGGATGATCAATTATCAAGAGCCGCACGGTAGATTATCCGATTAACATTGCATTCGTACCGGACGATCTCAAATAGTGTGTACAGATGCCCGCAATTCACAGGTGATAACGCAATTATCGACTCGAAAATAGATAGATCAATCGATCAGTGTTAAATGGAGTTCGATTCTCGACACTGTTGATGGTATCAAAGACGAATGAATTTTCCATCAGACAATCTTTCGACTATATCTAACTATAGAAGGGAGAAACTATTTTTGAAATACTGTAAAACTTTGATTACCCAGTGGCCAAAAAAAAGAGAGAACGAAACTATTGTATCTTTGTTCGAAAGTCTTCTCTTAACTTCAAAATCAATGTTTTTGATTCGAAGTAGACAATATTGTATCAATGTAGAATATTATAGAATATCAGTAATCAATTTACTGTCGTATTACGAAAATGTCAACTTTGCATGGCAATGATATCGTCAACTTTCATGTGACACTTTTGATAATGGGATAACTCGTTACAAATAGATTTAACTAGAAAATAATTCATAATTGCATTATGATATTTGCGCATAAATTACCGGGAAAATTAGCCTCGCATTATTATTCAAATCTAAATGTTTTTCGTTCGATAGTGTATTCTATTACGGTATAACATAATAACGGGTATAAATTTGGCTTTAAACTTCTCTAACTATTTTTCCAATTAATCACTGGAATAAAAAACATCCTTTTTTCGATAGAGATTCAAGAATACTAGAAAATGTCAGAATGGGCAAAGAAGAAACAACTTTCGTAGCATATTCACGTTTCTGATGAGATTCTTAGAATGTTGGACCTGCGTTTACAGTTTGCTTCGATAAGAAAACTATGTTAGCGAAGTTTCTTTCAAGTTTAGCCCGGTTTGGGATGAAAGAGCACCGCCCATACGAGAGAAACATCCCGTAAATTAGCGAGCCGATGCGGCGCGCAGCGCGACGCGCCACGACGGAAACCAGCTCGAAACTAGGTCGCGATCGAAACAGCCCGTGCAGATAACCCTGGGAATTCCGAATTTTCTGCTATCGCACCCGTGCCACTCGCCAGCCTGCTGGTTATTTTCCTCTGCGATGCTCACCGTTCTATTGTCGCGAATCGCGATCCAGCCCTGATGCGGCTTCTCGGGAATATCCTTTGTTGGCTGTGCTAATTTGCAAATTCCAACGAACCTACTACTTCCAGAATGTTGCTTTCTCTATTATCTTTTTCCTTATACTACTCTATTTTTTTCTTTTGCTTTTTTACGATGCGATATAAACGTTGGTTGTTCCTACAAACACTGGCTTATAATAAACTTTTATCATAAACATTAGCATAGAATAAAAGCCGAAAAAAATAACATATTCTTCCTATCTTTTCCCCCAGTAATTTAATGATAATAATTAAATCAACTTTGAATAAATTCTGCATAATTTTGGTTTTTGCAATAACAGAAGAAAGATACGGGTTAAATATCGCGACTATTGATTGCGAAACATCTCGACCCATATTCTGTTCTTGCGATTCTTCGAAAGTTTCTTCTAGAGCGAGCGCACCCTCGCAATCTTTTCGTATCGATTAGCTTCTCCCTACATTAGTGCTACATTACTGATTTTCTTTCGGCCATGATTCGCCGATTTCCAGGGTAGATTAAGGAAAAATCAGCCTGAATACCTTAGGGTCGTCTATATAATCGTATGCAATTGCGGCTGCGTGCTACGACGATTGCGCGATTCGCTCTTTCGAATCGGGTGATCAGCGCTATTGGATTGACTTGGGGAGAGAGACCTGCTTTTCTGCGTGAGTGCTTTCATCGTTTCGAAGCTGAATCAGGATTTTAAGCCGTCATTTATAGAAAGTGGATCTTATTGATCGTTCTAAGGCTTTCATGGATTTTCGAAATCTCTATTTCACACAGACCGATTTCCTTAAACAATGCCAATTAAATATATTTTCTTTGGATCTGCATCGATAGATACGAATTTGTTGCTATAATATTCATTAATATTAGTTTCACGAAACCTGTTGTTAATTATTCTACATGAATCAATTAGCGAATATATCTCAAATTTCACTCATTTCATTAAGCAATATTAATTGCTATAACAATACCTAATGCAAAAAGGAACTTATTCATAAATGTATTATACTGTATTTTTCTAAATTGAAATTTCAAAGAGAACGGAAGTATGAGAAGAGTACTATAATTTTTTTACATCCACATTTTTTTATACATTACCATCTATTGTACGAAAACTTTATCGTAGCAGAGTATAAAAGCGACTGACGAATTTTGAGTCTGAAAATCCCCCTTTTTAGGATCACGAGCTATGGCACATTTGATTGAAGCTGCTGAAAAAACTTTGTGGCTAGATTTAAAAAATGTTGCGGGTCATTCTACCTTATTAGTTTAACGAGTGACAACGTTCAATCGATCCTTCATCCTTTTGAAGCTACATACTCTCTGTCTCTTTTTCTTTTGAAGCAGATAGTTTCCGCTGACTCGTCATAACTAGCCCTAAAATCCCTTCGTCGCTTTATACACCCTTATTCAGGATCCTGACGAGCCGCTGGAACTTTTAAATTCCGTCAGTATCGCTCTGCTCGCTTGGGTAGATGATACACCGTAAAAAATTACGTCGAAATGTAGCCAGCTAAGCAGCGTAATTCCTGATTTGCACGATATTGCATCGTAAATCTTCTTCGTCTATGATACTACTAACTTTACAAAAGAGGTTCATGGGGTAACACGTTGCTTGTAAAGTTACAAGTAGCTTTTGTATATTGCTAGCTTTTCAGGAGACGAAAGAGTAAAACTGGGTGAATACGCGTTTGATGGTGTTTGCAAGAACCTTGGTTTATGGAGGAACTCGGTCCCTTTAAATCTCCAAGTTAATATAAAGAAAATAGTATAAAAAATAATTGGGTTACGTTAATAATTTATAAGAGAATTTTGGGTGAGGTGAAATTTGACCAATGATACGTTTTAAAGGGTTAATTGAGAGGATCAATCTTTTAAACGTTTTTAGTATAGTTTCAATGTTAAATCCACTATCAATGACTCAGCTTGTCTCGACTAACTCGGTATTTCCATTCTCGTAGTCTGTCGCCAGTGGCAAATCGAAACGAGGACAAAGGAGAATGTAGAGAAACGAACTTGAGAATAAAATGCAGTCGATGCAGTTAATTCGAGATCGCCGAGGTGCGTCAGCCTTTCAGGGTGGGTGTGTGACACTGTAAATCGTTCGCGCGACGAAGAAAGGAATTTTCTCATTTCCGGCGTACGTCAGCGGACCGAGCAGACACTAACTTCGAGAGTCTACGAGTCCCGAAACGTAAACTTTTTGGCTTAACTGCTCTCGCGTTTGATTTTATACCAGACAAAACTTCAAGTTCACATCACGAGAAAATTGTCCACAGGTCGATGAACTTTGCGAAAGGATTTTTCTTTGGTACTTTGCACATCGGATGACACTAGTTTACTGTCTTTTATTGTGAAACACGAAAATCTACCCACTCTGGTGACATTAGATTAGTCGAAACAATGGTAAGTGGTAACATAAGTAAGATAAAATGTGATGCTTAAAATCCTAATTCTGACTCGATACTATACATTTCGCTAAAACACTCGAAAAGCACGAATTCAATTTGTTTCTTTAAATGACTTACAGTAATTTTATATAATTTTACCATCGTTCTATTAAAACCCAAATTCATCGGATTAACGCGTCGAAAATCGAATGACTCATTTCCATTTGAATAATTCACGTATTAAGGTAAACAGTCAAGAAGTCAACTCCCATATGAATCCTAAACAAACATGAAAGTAACAAATTGCAGAAAATGACAATGTTCCACCATCTGTCATCCAGCTGTTTAATTTGTAATTACGCTTACACCTGGTGCGAGTATTGTCACTGGCATCGAGCCGTTCCGTCTACCAATAATTATGTCGAATTTTCGTCGTGGCCCAGGCGGTGTATAAGGGGGAGAAAAAAAAATTGAAAAAGCCTGCTCCTCGAAATGACCTGGCGTCCAGCCAGTCGGCTTTATACGCAGTGTTTTGGCTTGTTTGCTCGCGAGACAGGTGATTTTGATTAGTAATTGCCGTGAGCATGTGCGGGAAGCTGAATATATTCAAACTAAAGTTTATCGCAAATTTGAAGATAATACATTTATCATCCCAGTATGATTAGTAGGAATAATATAATTATAAAGTTTGTGCAAAAATCGAAAACGAATTAAAGTCAATTTGATACGGATAATTGATTATTGTCAGGACATTTCTCTATTGGTACGCGTTGCAGGAAAACCACACGGAGGGTTAGAATTGCTTTCTCGGAGTTCTCTAAAACACACGTGAGGAGACTTAGAAATCGGGGCTCGATTTTGACCAAACGGAATCATATATTCTGTTGACCAGGGTTCCCTGAGCGATCGTTCGTGACAAGAGGGACTTGGCAAAGGGATGCTGCCTGTTAAATATACAATCCCTCTCATTCGATGTTGGAAAGCTTTGCTTCAACCACGATAGAACACGTATTCTCTATCGTTCGAACGGAACTCGTATCTTCATTGTTGCATCCTGCTTATTGAAACTAGCGAAGTTTGCTCTATCGAAACCAACAGACTTTTACTGTTGCTTTTTCGTAGAATCATCCTCTCAAATGTGTGTTCCATTTCATGATTTCGATTTAAAGAAAAATTTCTGGGCTAGGAATCGAAAATACGAATGTAATGATTATTACTGATACTTATTAATGATACAAAGAAAACTTACTACGAGTAAACTATATTATATCCTATTAAAATATTTCAGAAAAATACTTGAATATTAGAGAAATAGAGGATATGATATTCTTTTCGACTCGACTAATAATTTTGAAATATATCAGTTTCTGAGTGTTATATAGATCCGATATAGATTCTTTCACCGTTCAAAATTCGCCAATAACATTACGAACAGGATCGTCTTAGCTTTTGCTTCAGTATCAAGCGTAGGGAAGTTGAGTCCCACGGCCTACGAAGTTCTCAGTTCTCAGGAGAAAATGAAATTTCACGCGAATCGACAGCTCGACTCGGCACGGTTCTCGTTGAGGTAAGAAAACGAAATCGCGCAATTCCTGTTGGATCCCAAGGTCGTTCACCTCTCGCGAGAGACTCATCGTACCTCGCGGATTGAGAGTTTCAGATTCCTCTTCTCCGTTTCCTTCGACACCTCTTTCGTCCATCTTTCTCTTACTTTTGGTGACTCTACCACCTTAGGCTGTCTCCTTTTGTCTCAGTTTCCGCCGAGTGCGCCAGCTAGACTGGCATCGAGCGAGGTTTCATTTCTACTACTTGCGACCGTAAATTGGACGTCGAATCTAGAGACAGAGATGGACGAGGTGAAATGAATTTTTCTCACCCTATTTTCACCGAGTGCTCCTGTCATCCTAGGGACTCCCTTTGAGGGTGGATTCATGCTGGGATTAGGGAAAAGGGATTACAGGATGCAACACAGTTAGCATCATCCACATGAGGAAATCATCGAATTAATCCTGAATACATCTACACCCAATTCTGTTTTTACACGATTTTGATGGAAACTAAACGTTTAAATAGCTATCGGTTACTCAATTCATTATTCGACCAATCTACATGACGACATCAGCAGAAAGGCCTTATTAAGAACCTCAACAGAATTCCGAGAAGCCAGAACCCAATCACGTCAAAGTAAACAGTATTATAGGATGAACGTTAGTGCAGCAGCAGTGGCAGCAGCAGTAGCATCCAAATCAAATTACAAACACAGGCCAATTAATCCCAATCTCAGAGGAGATAGAGAAAGGGAATTCGAAGAAGAGAACGAGAGATAGAGATAGATAGATGGATAGAAGCAAACAAGAAAGAGAGATTAATACATCACTTCCCGCATTAAAATGCATGAGACAGATCTAAATAAATCCGTGGAAGCCGCATAATGCGCCAGGGCGATTCATTTTATTCGACACGACATTGGGATACGGCCTGAGAAAGCTCGAAAAAGTTCGGCAAGCATTTCCCAGAGTTGGAGAGGATGACGAGCTATCCACGAGGAAAAAAAAAACCTATTAGAGTTTATCCTGCTCTCGGCAGTGCAATAGACACGAACCGAGTGTAACGAGACCGTGGCTAGCTACAAATTTCTACTGGCTTGGCCAATTTAAATATGCATGAGCCTCAAAAAAAGACGGTACTACTCGGTGTGACTGGGCTGGTTTCGTGGGTGACCTCGTTAACCCCAGTATAGTTATAGGAGAAGAAGCATTACGGAGGTGACGAAGCCTTCTTCTTCTTTCTCTTTCCTTTTCTCTATACTACTATCTCGTTCATTCGAACCCTTCGATACACAATACATAGTTCAAACAACCGAGCAGTTCAGTTAGAAGAGATTTTTCCTTTTCCTATTATTTTGGATACTTGAATTCCATCTACATACATAAATACAATATAACATTTCGAAATTTATTTTTATACTATTTATAAATCTATTTATATAAATACAAGGATTTAATTTTTAAAGATAGATTCCAATGTTTACACACGCAGATAGTATTGTATATTAAGCACAATTTTCCAATAGAATATAATGTTGGAAAATGAATGAAATATCTTAGAATAAATTAAGTAGATATATTGTGTGTTAGAGGATTATATAGTTTGTTTAGGAGTTCGTATGTCAGAGACTGGATGTCAAGTCGTTGTACAACAATGGAGGCTAGGATTGACAGGGTCCTACAGTATATCTCTCGGATTACCGAGAGCCTACGTAATCAGCTTTTCTCCCAAGTGCTGCTAACGCCGGCAGTTTCGGCAACAGCCGTCAATTATGACGCCCCATTATGGTTGCTCAAAGGAAATTAATAGTTTGCCAGGATCATTCGATTACGTTTCACGTGGTTTAACGTAAATTTTTAATTATTACGATTCTAGTGATTCGGGTAAATAAATAATTATTCAATACATCTAATCGAATTTAACAGTGGATTCTATTAGTTTACAGATTAGTTTACAGATTCTCGGAAATATCAGTATAAAAAGAGCTTCCCTATCTAACAGTGATTTCAATATTTTCTTATAAAGAAAAAAATGTAAATAAGATTCAGTATATTATAGCTAACATTCACCGATGTTAAAATCGAATTTACTTGATAAGAATTCGCTTGAAAAATTCTAGTTATTCAAATGCTGTCAACGCATTAAAGAACTTTTACTGACTTTTTCATGCAAACCACTTTCGAAACAATTTACTTGAGAGTTTTCCTGCGCCACGCTTCACTGTGAATCTTGTTACAGCGACAATGCAATGGAAAATCGCCGATCAAGTATTGTGTCTCTAAAATGCTGAGAAAATGACATCAGTGAGCTGGAGCGACCTCATTTAACCGGAAATTTACGGAGCGTCACCGATAGATTGGTAGGATCGTCCTGATAAATAATCGAATCGCATATCGATCCTCGACTTGCCACCCAACAACCGATGCACTACGATGCCAGTGATACAAGAATATTCGCTGCTATTCACCGTTAGCGATAAATGAGATTTAATGATTTCCGTCGGACATTTTATAAAGTTTATTAAAAATCTCGTGTCTAGTCTCTGTCAAATATGTTTTTAATTGAGTTGAAAGAGATTTAATTTGCTTGATTGCAGTGGCAAATGATTTTTATTTCGATGGATTGCCACTTTCCGATAATATCCTATATTTTGCAATGTTCGCTCAAATATTAATGTCAAAATTATAAGCAATTATCGCTTTGAAAAATGCTATCACATTTTATGAAAGCTCATTTTTTGAAATATACAAACTGAAGGAGATTGAATTTTTTGCATATTAAATGTTCAACTTAATTTGAATTTAATCGAAGCATATTTTTCTATCATCAACGAAATTGCGCAGGGATCATTTTAATTTATTTGAGAACTTTAGTGACAATAATGTTGCCCGAATCGATATTTCTATCATTATATTTATATCTAATGGATTCGAATCGATTCACCGAGAAGAAAAATATCCAGCGATAATTCACCTGACTCACAACTAAAACGAGTAAACAGTCTTCTCCAAAACAGCTGTGTTTACTTCAACGTGGGACGTGTGTCCCATTGTGAATGGGGGAAAAAAATAATCTATATCCGCTAGTGGAATCCTGACTTTGGAAAATTGTGGATCCGTCGAAGAATTACAATGCTCGCGTAAGCGTTGGAATAGAGATGGTGAGTCGATTTTGCGGTTCCTTTGTCGCGATGGTGTCGAGTTGCCGGCTCGACGAATCGCCACAGTGATTCGCGAATTACGGGGTCATTGGCATCCGCGAAACGTCACGCTGAGGATGGCTGGAATCCGCGCGGTCAGATTAACAAGGCATTATTGATAGGAGCGCGTGTGTTCGCCGACTAATCCGCGAACCACTGACAAACCACCACGTGAATCCGCGACATTGCCTGTTTTCGTCCCTCTCAAACTGTTAGTTTGTAAATTTGACTTTGTCTTTCGTATTCCGTCTCTTGAGTGAACCGTCACGTGTTGTTGACATCGAATCACCATTCAAGGTTTTTAGTGACTCTACTTAAATTAAATCATTGAAATACTCAATTATTTATTTATGTATTTATTTATTCATTTATATTGGTGAAGAGAAGAACTGCAAATGTGAAAAAAACAGGTAGAGTGTTAGTGGCGAAATTGTAGTAAGAACATGATTCAAAATCGTTTTACTATTGTGAAGTGCTATTTTCAATCTTCAAGAATTCAGTATAGATTTTGCTTTAGAAAAACAAACTAGGAGCTTCCGTAGAATCAATTTTTAATAACGCTGACTTTAAGCGTCACTATTTTGGGCTCTAGTCCTGAAAGATGACTTACAGAACGTGCTCTCATAGATAATCAATCGCGCAAATAGCGCAGGTGCAATCGTAAAACGATAAATCGGGTCAAAGTCCGCTCAGGTATCCGTAGAAGCGAATAAAAAATGGCTTGCTGAAAAAAAGAGCCAATAACTGGCTGCTGTGCGTAGAGCACTTTTGTCAAAAATTCATCGTAACCGATAGTACGAAAAACGCAATAAAATTATATAGATAAAGGAACTATAAATTTTCAAAAATTCCATTAAATCGATATTAACATTTTCTCGAATTTGCCATTGCACTGTTCGATATACAGCGGGAATATGGTATGCATGGAACTTTTATATTAACTCGGCTGAAAATTCGCAAGGAAACAAGTTGCGTTTGCTTGAAAAAGTTAGATTTCTTCCACTGTTGACGACCTTAACTTGAACTTTCGCGTGCAGTGCACATATTAGATCGGTGGTTTTCCGCGATTCTTCTAGGAAAAGTGCTCAGCTTTCTCGGCATGCAAAGAAAAATCGTTTCTGCGAAACAGAATGAACCTTTTGCTAGAATGTAGAGATCTGATATTGCGAAATTTAGGGAAAATATTCCTTAATGACTAATATAGAACTGGCTTTATTTCCTAACAATTTTAACAATCTTCATTTATCCGAATAAAAAACTGATTTAACCCTTTCAGTCGACAAGTTAAAAGAAATGAATCAGTTTACTTTTATTCAATTGCCAAATTAATATTTTGCCCAGGTTCAATTTTCAATACTTTAGACAAGTTTCTATCCTAATTAACTGATATTGAAACTTCTCGCAAGTTGAAATCTAACAATCGTGTTAACATTCAACAATATCTATCCACGATTTCCAAATCGAATAATATCAGTACTCGACAAATTCATGTCAATTCGCAATGAATTTCACAAATCCTGCTTCGTATAGAATATGAATATGTGCATGTGTACCAGGGAAACTGGATCAATTCGTCTCCGTCTGTGAAATCTCACTTCTATGCATTCGCGAATTGTTAAATGGGTATTCACGATCGCATTGGGACTGAAGCAAACTGCCACGAATCGAGAGGTCGAATAACTAGGTTGATATTTTTGCTACTCTTCGCGTTATTCATATATATTCTAAAATTTGATTCATCATCTCATTTGACTTCATTAATACCAAAAATTAATTCTTTCTCATAAAAATAACATTTTAAAAAACTGACTAACTTCTGATAACGCTAAATGATTATAATCGATATAATATCTTTAAAAAATGGAATATTTTTAAAAAAGAGCCCTCGTATGATGAGCAACGCTCACGTGTACAATAGAGTCTTTTCGTCGCGTTGTACAATACATACATAGTCAGTTTTCAAGCACGAACGCGAAATGCCCTGGAGATTATCCACTTTGCGCCAGTTTGTGTAACAGTAATTGGCAGAGCTAACAAAGGGGAATTGAAAAAATCGGGACTTCAAAGCGCATACGCAGTTGCCGTAACGAAGGAACGAGGAAGAGTAACGCGCAATTAGTGGCTACACTGGCAGCGGCTCAAATTTGTTTTCATTAGCAACGGATTAACGCCATTTCCACCATTTTTATTCTCTCTGATGTACATGTACACATTCGTACACAAGACCGATGAATTTGATCACACGGATTGGGAATAATTAAATTCTAGTTTAGTTAATTTCGTGGAAAACCCATTATTGAAAATTGTAATTTTTAACTATTCTAAAGCTTATTCCCTTGTTTAAATAAGATTGCTTCATTATGTAGATTAGTGCAATTAAGAATACTTTCATTATTCCTGGACTTTCTGATCTCGAAAACTCGTAAAGTGAACCTTCTTATCGAGTTCCACTGCTAATACTAAATGCAACTATAAAGAGAGTCAAAACTAATTGTAAGTTTAAAACACTAATAAGTCGTTTAGGTCGTTCAATTATTAATCATTCTTGTTCATTAATAATTCATAATTCAAGACACTCTTTTTACATTAATTACGAACCATCATCTGGTATCGAATTACACTTGTAACGTTTAATGACAAAATACCAGGGTCAGTTCATATCAGAAATTTTTGGGTTATGCGTCTATTGAATTTAAGGTGCGATACACACGTGTGTCGTCAGTGTTAAAAGAGTTAATGCAGTTATCTCGATCGAGGTGAAATTTTACGATCGGCGTCGACCAGATCTCACGATGTATACACGGAAGCAGCGAGAAAAAGCTATTGACTTCCGGTCCGGGTAAGAGGCTTTCAAACCCTGCCACGCCAGTAGACTTCCCCCTCCTCATGAGGACTCAGACGAAAGGAACTCCCAACTTCCAACGTGCAGCGAGTAATTTTGCCAATATTCGATCGGCCATGGCAAACATCAATCTGCACCGAGGGTCTCTTCAGCTTGATGGAGTATCCTGGTAGCAATCTCTGCTGTCGCGGCCCAGCTCTGAACTCACAGTCAGGATATCTCCTGCTCTTTGCTACCAGACAGTTTTAACTCCGTCTGCGCTTCTACCTTATATCCCAATTCTTATCCTCGATACGCTCGATATTCTCTCGCCCAAGATAAGATTCTCATATATTTTATATATATATATATATCTATTTTATGTCTATTATATGACGTGAGATTTGAACCAATCATTTTTTCAAACACCAGTTTTATCCTTTTACGAAAGGCTATCGATATTATTACAGTAAGTTGCACTATATATATTATGGAATTATTTTCTTTTAGAAATTAAACATTTAAATAACACCTCTACTATCTTTATTCGTATTATTCTATGATATTCATTTTTATGAAAAATTGTATAACGAGTTTATAATTATAATACAGTATTGATTGAAAATCGATATATTAAAATAAAGAACAAATGGTGTAACAATGGATCCTCTTCGTTACATTGTTTCCTCGCTGCACAAACAACCGTTCACAATAAACAAAGTGAATAATTACACGATAAAAAGAAGCCTAGCGTCGTTAAGCGGAACCGAGGTGTAATTCGCTCAACGGCAAATAATTTTTTACCAAGCATGCCTAATTAAATACTCTCGTTAAACGGGTGTGTAGAGGTTGGAATAGGAGAGAGGGACGTGTAAAAAACTCACGGGAGGCGCGCGTTAATTTGCAGGTTCCTCTGCATGGTGTGCAACGCAGGGGATAAATCGCGTTTCCGCTATGTAAATATTAATTAAAGCCGATACGAGTGAGAGCACTCGAGATTAGCCGTGACACTCTCACGTGACGACAATCACGAGAGTAATGCGATACTGACGTGAGTCGCTTGTTCGAGGTAATCATCAGTGCGCATTGAGATTGCAAACAATAATTCATGTGTGATTCGAGTACTTAATATTCACGTGCAATTCGACGACATTATTGAATTGGTGGAAACTCAACTAGGTAAAATTAAAAGAAATATAAATGTATATACATAACATTTGATATAATTAATCGATAAAACTATGTTGTTGTATATTATAAAACGATTAAACAAGATTGTTAATTGATACTAGTAAACATAAATTGTACAAAACTGCTGTTTCCTCATTTATCGCGAACCACGAAATCAATGGTTTGAGGTAATTAAGATTATGATATACCGTGAGATTGAAATTGTTAATTATCATATGATTACAAAGATAAGTGTTTGAATATTCATGAATTTTGCTTTTCCAACACCCGGTACATACGGATGAGACTAGTGCGATATGAAAGTCCAATCCGGCGAATACTTCTAATAACCATCGAGTTTGAATGCCAGGCATCGGTGGGTTCCTGAAATCGAAAATCGAAGAGTTCTCAGGAACCTTCGATGCAAAATGCTGCAGTGTCCGGAGGGAGCAACGCACGTCGAAGCTTGGAAAAAATATTCACCGTGAAATATATCTATACATGTATATACATGTATATGTATATATGTACATATCGGTAACCATGCGATAAATCAACGTCGCTGAAGCCATAGATCCTCCCGATATCGACGATTATTGCTGAGGTGGGCAACGTCGCGCCACGCCACGCATCGAACTTCCACGCGTGACAATATTTCATTGTTGCGAGCACTTAACCTCTCCTGATTCCTTTTTCGTGTCCCTTTAGCTGCCCATCCCTCTCCCCTCCTTCTCTAATATCAACAAATCGAAAACCATTGAACGATAACCATTTCAAAGTTCCATTTTCCGAACCTTGTTTTTTAATTGAGTCCGTGATATCTGGATAGAGATGAGGACACTTCTCACGCCTGATAGATTTTTATTGTTAAACTTGCAGTATCCGCACGGCAATGCTCGTGACAAAGCTCGGAAAATTGATGTTTATGATGATTAAAGTGTTTTCACTGGATTATAAATTGTTAGGGAAAACATCAAGAACGGTGGATTATGAGTCTCACCGAACTACAAATAATTTTGGAAAAACGTTATTAACTTATTAATGCAATATAAAACTCAAAGAGGTATGTTATATTTTTAAAAAATAACCCCATGCAGTTTTATATGTATAATAAAATTCGCATTTGCATAAATATACACAGTCTGGCTGTGATAAACGTTAGCACACGGTAGCGTAAACAATGAAATTGTTGAAGTACTGTTTTGCTATCGTTAAATATTATCTTTGTTGGGAATGAGAATGACATGTTCGTCGGAATATATAGCGTAACGCGTATTTTTGGAAAGCAAATCAATAATAGCAGATTACGTAATCTATATGGTATATCAGAAATAGTCTCTTCAACCGCGACTAATTTGTAGCTGGACGAAAACTGGTCGCGTTGCGGAAAATAACTGATTGTAGTAGGATTGAAGGGGAAGGGATCGTGTTGGTGGTGGTGTGTACGTTCGTAGAATTATAGTTTCATGCAAAATTGGCGAGAAAGAACGAAAAATGCTGCGGCCAAATCCGTTTTAGTGATTTATTTAATCCGAGCTCCGATTGGATCTTCCACTGAATGTGTCAATAAGAGGATTTGGTAAAAATTCACGAGATTAATAGTGTGGTTGGTAATATTTTTGTTCGGTCCAAAGATTAGTTTCCTCGTTTGGGCAATAAAGTTATTGACTGTATGTGGTATAAACATGTTTATTTAAGAGTAACTCGCAAATGATATTTAATAATATTAAAACAGTTGAATATAAATGACTATAATTACGAATTAAAATATCAATGCAAGAAGAGAATAATTGAAATGACCAAAAGAGGACGATTCGAAGCTAATTAATTATTAAAATTAAAAATTCATAGAAGCAACTCGTATGAATTTAGATTGAATTCTCCCGATTACTAATAATAAAATTCGTATATTCGCAAAGCTTCTTTATTAAATATCCACAAATATCCACAAGTGTATTTATCGCAGAGTAAATTATAAGAATATTGACGCTTGTGTACGTGGACTAATATCGTTAGGAGAATAATCCGCTTTTCTAACAATTTTCTAGAATTGAATTACTCGTCTCTTGCATACTCGCAATTGGATTTGTCAGCGTGAGGGTTGATCATTCCCTGGATGCGAGTTTCCTCGGCTCCCCGAGCTGTTTAGCCGTGCAAATTCGTGCCAGAAAATTGGGTTAGAGCGGTTCCGAGCGCGCGGGCGAGTGCTCATTATCCGCGGCTGTCGTCGGATGTAGACTCTAGATTCACTAACACGCGAATTCGCAATCGTGGGTCACACCGTAGGATCGCGTGGCATTGCGTGGCACATTGCGTGGCGTGGCGTGGCGCATCCTGCGTCTGACACAATGACGAATCGCGTGGCGTCGTAATTTATATAGTCTCGAACGTGAAATTTTCGACGGATTGCCAATCGAAACGAATCTTTCGACGCGAAGAACATAAAACAACTAACTGTGAATGAGCTCAATTCAATTCGATTTTTGGTTTGCATTAATATTTGACTTTCTAAATTCTCCATTAAAAATTCTATATTTCTTCTCGTTTAAAACTATTCTAGGAAACGTCGTCTTAAATATCCTTTCAAATCAACTATTCGATCTTCTTCCAACACTTTGCTATATTGCTGCCCTCTCGCTGCTACAAATATTCACATTTCCTTCTCACTTCCAATCGAATGATTGATGGACCGTAAACTCCTCCAGGAAATATTTCCTTCGATCCTGATATATGCTTTACATTATCACAATCCAAAGGCGCGAACGTATAACGAGAAATCATCATGGGGTTTGGAACTTCGTAAACTATGGATCGGACCATTTGATATTGTTGGAAGTAAAGTAAAGTACATTGCACGTATAATTGTACGTATAAAGCAAACGCTTCGAGGGCAATTCACTGACAAATTCTCGCATTCAGTTAGATAAACGCTGGAGTTGAAAGGTAGTTGAAAGGCGGCCACTTAATGATTTTATTCATAAACGACTGGTGAATGCGTTATTCGAGGATACTCGAATGTAATAATAGTGAAAGAGGATTAAGATATACGTATGTACTTGAAAATGCAGTTTTTCCTAACTATAGATATTATAGTTAAATTATAATGTTTTGGGAGAGAATCAGGAATAATTTCAAGAATTAACTTCACGAACCGAATTTCTTCAGTTGGTTTGCCAAGTAGTGTCTAAGTATAATCCACACAATTCAGCATAGTTTCTTACTATATCCACAAACTTCTACCAAATTCGCCGAACACGGTTATTTTTCGCTCCACTAGTCATTTGGTTAATTTAATTAGACTTCTGTCGTTCCTTAGTTATCAATCTTCTCTTTAGTCCCGAGTTTTGGTTATCGTTAGAAATAGCTGCGATTCCATGCGTACAGTTCAACAGTCAGTAATTACTCCAGAGTACTCATTGCTGGCCATGATCCAGCCTTCCACTTGCTAATGCTAGTTTCTAAAGCCTCTCTGCATCTGTCCGTTCACGGTGATATCTTAAACCTCTGCATTAATCGAGACCCCCTAGATTGCGAGTGTTGAATACTGCATTGCAATTCACTCGGCCAATCTGCTAATTCATTTAATAACTAAATCTGAATTTAATTCATCCGAAGTATCCGATGAATAAAATTAATAGTTGGCAAACATTTTAACTAATGCGAGGTTAATATCGATAAATAGTACTAGAAATAAAACAAAAGCTGCAGAGGTTTAAAATATATTTCTCCTACGTTCTCCACCTGCCATATTTTATTTATCGTAAGAAAAATTCGATTAGCTCGACGCTGACAATAGCACCAGGTCATAAATTCAAAGTGGAACCACGCGTTCTGGTTGAGAAATCCAGAAAAATTCATGAATTCGTGCTAGTCACTTTGCACGTTCCATTTTTCAAGCGCGCTGTTTCGAGTAACGATACATTGTGGAAATGCAAACTTTACCAAGAGAATCCTGGAGGAGAATAGATTAAAGTGTCTGCGGAAATTTTTCTTGTAAAATAAGAAATTCTTGTAGCTTGATTCACTGTTCGGATATATTCTTCCGACGCGATGAAGCCTTGTTCCTGCATACAACTTATCAATTATCTTTACGGCTAAAAGTTACGACTACTCTACACATAACTTTTTATCACTCAAAAGCTGACAAACTTTTATAACTATACATCCAGAAATAGTTATGTAACATCTCAATTTCTTTCACTCGCATGAAACTTATTGATATTAACAAATGCAAATTTCTCAAAGAATTCATAAATAGCATTTATTATAAAACGATGGTAAAGTATTGTAATTGAGTAGATGAATCTATGATAGTTCCAGCGTTGAAATTTTCCAGCGTGTGAACAGAAGTTAAGCGAGCATGGTTCTCTTGTATTATACTTCATCCGAACTCAAACAGTGTTATCGTAGTGTTACACTATTAACGAGGAAGATGTTTGTTCAAGGAAGAAGATTCATGCGGTACTTTGCAGCCCTTTTTACAATTCCCTAGGAAAACGAGCTTCAGAAAACTTTAAGAAAGGCTACGTAGAAGGCAAGCGTCTTCTTTTACCAACATTTCAATATTTCGATATTCCACAGCGTTGCTCTCTTTCGTTTACGCTTCGATGCTATATATTCCAGCTTCTGTTGGATCTTCGCTTCCGGGCGAAACGAGCGAGAGCTTATTCGTAATGGTGGAATCCTTCACCTGGCGATTCGCTGCGTTTATATGTATTTCCAACGTTATGCAAATTATTCGAAATTACGTGCTTAGCTGAACGTTCTACTACCATGGGCCTTTGCATGGCTATGCTCGCAGTTCTGAATGAATTATTTACAAAACTGTCCATAAAAATACACTGGATCAAGAGTAATTTGATATTATGCTTCTCCAATTACAATACATCGTACAAGTGTTGGTCCAAATATATCGATCAATTTTACTCGATATAAAAAAATAGTCTCGAGATAATCCCTAGATTCCTAATCAGGCTGAAAATCTGAAAATCCCATTGAGCGCGGGAGTGATCTCAATCGACGCGAACTCGAATTGTGGCTGACCATATCGAGGCCACTGCAACGCGCTGATTACCATAATTCCAGAAATACCAGGATGATTTCACGCGATACCGTACTAGCGATCCAGAGGCTTTCAAAATCGCGGAGGTAGAGTCAGAGACACCAATTCCCGGAGCTGTAATTCGCTGGAGCGAGGAGGAAGCTGCATAGAAGAAATTCCACACTCGCGCGTACCACACCATTCTTTCCACCGGGAATCGTTCTCGAATTATTCCGGTTAGGATCGGATACGTTTGTTCCTGTAGACCCGCCGCGTCGCTGCATTATGCAAATCTCTATCGCGCGTACGGTATCGTGTGTATACATATGCAAGGATGTCGCGTTATCTATCGGGTGGGCTAGATATCGTTGCGATCAGAGATGAAAGAGATTCTCATAATTCTTTTACAATTCAAACTCTTACAGTTCTGGAAAACATGTAATTCTTACTTCACGTGTAACGATAATGCATAATTAGAAGTATTCTAGTATTTTTTCTGTTTCCAGTGGAAAATAAGACCCATTCAATTTCTGGATCTAATTATCAGTGAATCAAATTATTAAAATTATTCTATTTACACTTAGTTTCATTTAATATCGTATTATAAGAATGAAGCATAAAGCATAATCGCAAGAGAAATATTTAGATCATTCAAAAAATATTCGATTTGAGTTAATAAGAATTATTTCTTAGAATTTAGAATTCAATATTTATATGTTATCGTGTGATTAATTTTCTTGTTTCGATTGGAAAACAGATGGATTTAATTTAAAAGAATCATAGTGCAGATAATTGATTTGTATGTTAGAATCAATAAATAGATGTTTCGAATTATGAGAATGATTAATTGAACGATTTGTACTGTTGGAGAGTCACCCGTTAGGTACAGTACGCTCTATCACAAATCTCCTAGTCTATTTTCCGGCGGTACATCCGGCCAGAGCGATGGAATCCATCCATCGATATCCGAACACTATTGACGAGAATGGATATCCTCGGCGAGGCACGGCGCAGCGTAACCCGCGGCATATCTTATCTCCGGTAGAAGCGATAAAATCGCGACCTGGAACCTCGCGAGAAGGGCGAACTACTTGTTCGCAATCGGAACGCGAAGATCTCAACGCTATAAATCAAGGAATGGCAGACGGAACTGTTAGCCAGGGATTTCTCAGTGTCACGCGAAGGAATGGAACCATCTGCGCGAATAATAATATACCTATTCTTCCGTTCTATGCGAATAATTAGATTCAAGATATTTATCGCAATCTCAATTCCATTAATTCTAGAAAATTTCTTTACCTCGATTTTGTGTCACATAGCGATACGATTATTATATTTGAGTTATGTCAGTATTTTTGTATTTTATTTAGAAATTTACATCTGTGAAGTTTGGAGTTTGATTTGGAAAGAGAAACGTTACAGGAAGAAGTAGGAAAGATAGAAAGAAAAGAGGGAGAATAATTGTGGGAATCAATTTTGCGGCTCGTAAGTCTACATAATTGGTGGAAGATTGTAAGAATAAACCATGTTGAAACGAACAGCGATAGAGATAATTAGTCGTGAAGATTAGAACGATTGGATTATCAGAATTAACAGACTCTTATTAATTCTCGTCTGGCTTCTAATCGGCTTTCTGCTACGTATCTCTCTTTTTCTCGTCGCGACATCGAAGAGAGAGAGAGAGCGGATTCATTCGGCTGGTGATTGGTGACAGTTTCAGGGAGGATCCAGCCGCAGAAAGGAATCGTTCCATTAACCTCGTCGCCGCAATACAATCCGCGAAATGCAATTCTTGTCACTTTCGCCACTGTCATGAATTGTCTTTTCCAAACACGAATCGCTATAAATCTCAACAGTTATCTACGATATTATTGGGACACGTTCTCATGAACGATTTTCGTTAACACTTTCGTCTCTTGAACAGAGGGATTTAAAATAAGAAAAATATCACTTGCAAAGAATTATAATAAATTATTATTATCATAATTATCTTGATATCTTACAAATTGTTACGCCAAAAATATTAAACACTTTCGTTTTTTGAAGCTACAATTTTTAAAAATAGTAGAGAAACTTTGTGTAAAGAATTCAGAAAATAAGTAACACGAATGTAATTGCAGACGACGACATTCCGTTTTAATCTTTAGTCGCGTGGCAGGAGACATTCAAAAGCTGTCAAAGTGTCATTTGTGACCCTCTGGAAAGCATAGAATTGTGCGACAGAAGTGCAGCTGCAACACTACTGTTATTTCGATAATACAACTTTGCCAATAACGCTTTGTTCTCCTTGTACAAAGCCACCTTGACTAGTTACGACTCTCTGGTGATGTTAATCACCCGTACGTATACCGACCCTCCCGTGGGATAAGGGTCGTGAACTTCGAACTAGTGCTAACAACGATGCGGATGTAGTAATACAGTCTTTGAATATTATCGAGATGAAATTTCGTGCTACGAGGAATGACGTTTAGAATAGCAGGATAAGTGGCTATTTGGAATTATTAACGACTCGAAGCAGAACTAATTATCTATATCGTTGATCGTAGGGATTTTTTAAGGATTACAGTGATATTTTTGATGAAATTATTGACGTTAGGAAAAGTACCAATAACCAATTGAATTTTCCAGGAATATTTTTATTATTTTATTATTCAATATTCATCAGTAATTAATATCTTTGATCTTGAGATCCTGTCATTGTCGTAATTAATAATTAACTGTTAGAAATGGGACTTGATCCGTAGTATGATCCAAAGATTGAGGATCAATTAAGTGATTGAAGAGGAAAGGATAATCCGCATAGTAGGAAACGTCACGAAATTCACTGCAATTAATCAAGCTTCGGATATTAGTTGGGTATTGTGTTACCAATGGAATTGATTATACCTTGATGACTACTCCTAAGCTTGTCTCCTACCTGAGCATTGAGGCATGCAATTTCGTCTGACGATAAGTACACCCATCAATGCCCTTTACAGTCGTGTCACAGGCTCTAATGCTTCTGCAATAGTACCTAATTGCTCTTTACCGACGAGTTAAGACGTTCTCAGCACATAGAGATTAATTATGGTATAAACGTCCATCATAATATTAAATAAGGACAAGTGAGTTTCACTAGTGAGTGATTCAAAATACAACAATGTGTTTGAGAAACTTGGATATCGATAGATCAATAGAAATATCTTACACATTTTTTTAATTGAGACAGTTTGGAGTGGTTTTAAAAAGGGAAAATAATTAATTGATGAATACTTAATAGGATGAATTAGTGAATTAGATTTGAAAATTATCAGACATAACTACTCAGCAGCTTTCAAAAAGAGATTCATCAGCTCCAGTAGAATAACAAAACACGAAACCAAAAGGAAGGAAGTTCAGCTTGATGTTTCGAACTGTGCGTGCCTTGTATAAATACGCACCGGAAATTGGATGTGACCCATATCTTTCTCCTCGGTTGAACCTTCAACTGGGCCTGACGTTTGCTTACGAAACCTTGCTTGTTGTTTCCGTTAACGAAGGGCGCATTTTCCTCTCGCTCACGTCAGTTTTGACTGACACTGATGGTACACTGATTTAACACTTAGACCCGCAATTATCCGTTGCTTCAAAATCTACGGCTTTGGAGTAGCAGGAAACTGTCAACGAATCCTTGACAAATGTCTACTATTTTTCTTATCATTAGCGTCAAGTAGAATGGTATATGAAATAGTAATTAACAGGATGCAATCGTTTAATGAACTAATTAAAAGGGTAACTGTTAAAATTAGCAGTAATTAGTAGATTAAAGATTAATTCACGGAAATGAACAATAAGAAGAACAAATAAGTTCCTTAAACATTTATCAGTTTTTAAAATTAATGAAATAAAGTCCTTTAGTTACATTTCGATTTTTTTCACTTCTTTGAATAAAAAGAGAGTTCTAGGGGAAAGATGACGCGAAATAGAACCCGTTTCATAAAAAGGAACAAAAGTGACTAATCCACAAAAGCCTCGAGGAAATTTAGCAACAAAAGTTTTGGCAGCAGAGAAAATTCTATTATTTAACCACATGGTATGGGCAGAATTTAGTTAGCAGAGGTGTTAGTAGCGCGGAAATCGAGCTACGTAGTGAGCAAACAGCGGAAAAGCAAGATAGAAGGTGAGCACGAAGCGAGAAAGCGAGATTTTATTACGGCATCGTGAAATCTCAGTGATTTCATTAAACAAGCACAATTGTTTTCAGCCCCGCTACACTCGAGTCCCAGTGATTCCAATCACGTGCATTTTTACGGCAACACGTGAGCGTTTACGCAAGCACGCTCATCCGAAAAAAGTCTTCGTTCGCGTACAACCTCGACAGGACTTTTTCAATTGATTCGCTTCGATCAAATTGTTCTATCCAGCAATATAACTACATTTTATTGCTGATTCGTAAATATTATGTATAAATACGTTATACTTAAGTATAAACATTGCTAATCTTCAAATTCTGATATAAATATTATACCATTAAATCATTTTATAAGTCAGATTGATTTAAATACTGCCTTTACAATCAAAACGTAAATATTATATTGATTTAGATACAATTAGGCACGTGATGGAGTAATTAATTAATATGAGGTAGCAATTGGCAATATGATACTTTTGAAGAATTAACTAATTAAACTGAATCTGTTGTGGATACTTCATATAGGAAATACACTGAATATATGTATATTGAAAACGTGTTGTATCAATATCACAAACATATGGTAAATTAATCAAGTAATATTAAGTACAACTGAATAATAATTAATCGAATATTCGAAAGTGAGCGTGAAATCTATTGATATAACAGTGAAATTAAAAGCGAGTGTCAAGGACACTATTCCCTTGCTACAATTATCTTGATAAATATCAAGTGCACTTTTGAGGTGGAGACGATCTGTGGGATAATACATGCAGCAATATAAATATGCAAATATAACAAAATATACGTTGAATATTATGTTGATCCTGGCTTAAGAGTTACCATGAAAGTGTGTCACATTTTCATAGATTTATTCATAGCATTTGCGAATGGGTTGGTTAATAGGAAAATCAGGGTTGAGAAGGTTGAGTCAAAGGTCAAGATCCATGTGTACACTGTGGATCGATGATACGTGTGTGTACAGGAAACACGCGATAGACCAGTTGCAGCACGCGAGATTTTGTACTTTAGTATCGCAAGTTTATTATTTTCCAACGAAATTATTCTCCGCAATATATTTCATAATTGTTTATAATTATATTATGCCGGGGTAAAAGAAAGACTGAATTTCGGAAGAACTTTTGCCATGAAAAGTGAGACTTTTTACAGGTGAAATATTCAATGAGCCCAAGTAATGCACAATTTTAGATGTAAAAATAGCCAAATTAGTAAAAGAATTACTGAAGAGTGTTGCTTAACGAATCGTTATAGCAGTTACACGCGCTGCTGTCCATTGATTTATGTCCTCGTTCATCGAGGGCAAAGTTATAAAATTTAATTAGACGCCACTTAGAAGCTAGATCCGCGATAGCCTCAACCGAGTGGTGCTCTGCTCTCCTAACAAACTACTGTTTCCGCCGATCTAATTACCAGCGTAGAACGCAATAATCTCGAATCAAAATGCGAACCGCGAAATTCGCGCATGTTATATGAATCAGGGAACCGTTAATTCGTAGGGCTTGCCGAGGTAGTTTAACGCGTAATGCGAAGCTGCAGCTTCGCACTTTTATCGCGGTAATGCGTATATTACATTCGTACAGGGTGACTCATCTAATTGGAGCACTCAAAATTTTGAGTTATCTTCTGTGCAAACAGAACACAAAAGCGTTCTGTTTCTATGTACTTGTATTTGATCACAGAAAGTACTCAAGTACAATTTTATTTCAAGTACTTGTATTTTAATAACAAGAAACAACTTCGGATCTGATTTTTTTTAAATTTCAAAGTTGTTATTTTTTATACGAAATTTTAATAATACATTTATCATATACATTTTTGGCAGAGAGATATTTAAGTTTATCAAGTTACGTGGGACACCATGTACATGTAGATATATACGTAATTGTACTCGTGGAGAATACCGAAAACAATTCCGTGTCGCATGTCACCGTTGATGTTATCTGCTTTTGCGAATTGTCATTTAAAGTCCGTATGGCGCGTGATTTTTTTTGAAAAATCCACGGCATCGATCGTGAATGCGACTGGGAACTGCAGCAAGCACGTTAAAAACTTTGACAGAATGAAATCTCTGGAACACGGACAAATTAAATGGTCGGTGATTTTTAGGTTTTAATAAGGTCTCGTCGACAGCCTTTTTTGGTTTGGTGCTATGTTAATGAAACACGGTTGACTGACTGCTACCTCCACTTTACAACATTTCCTCTGCTCCATTGAATTTTCCCACCTTTTTTTTATTATGAATTTCATTTTATCACTGTGACACGTGTTCTGTGGAAATTTCCGCGCAATTATTGCGCGACCCTTTTCACCATATTGAGCGCTTGACGCGTCAACATTTTCTATTATTGATAATAAATTGTTCTGTAATTCTAAAGGCAAAGAGAAAATTGTTTATCAATTTAATCGAGAAAGTGGATTATGAAAGACTTTTAAGTGCACATGTTATAACGTTCACTTTGTAAACATTGTGGAACTGTATGCGACGTTTAAATATGTAAAATACAAGTGACACAACTAATGTGTTTCTTAATTTAGAATCGTATGTAATAATCGAATATGTTAATCTACACCGAAGGAGTTAAATATTGATTTTTGTTTTAAAAGCTCCACCAAAAGGTGCATTATTTAGAAGAATTTCCTTCCCTCGCAACGGACTTCACAAAGTCCAAGGAGTTCAAAGTGTCCGAAAACATTTTCACTTTGAAAAAATGTTCGATCTCGTTCAGTGGTTAAGAGCGAAACATAAAAGAAGAGTCAAAGAAAGAAGAGAAGCCGGTCGAACCAGGAGGTCCTGGATCCTTGATTAAGAAACTGCCTTTGAGCGCTGCCACTGCTTTTCGAAAAGTCTCTTCTCGCAGCTCGAACTTTTTCCTCATACCTCCTGTCGCAAGATTAACGTGGAACACTTTTTTCACGACCAATTTCGCTCTGCAACTCGATTTTTCGATTTACCAGGAAAAACAAAATATAAATGATGAAGATAACAGGGTTTACTTTTCATTTAAATATTCATTGAACTTTTCTACTTAATATCGAATAAAATTGCAACGAATTTGGATTTTTGCCATTTACTGCAGTTCTTTGTAAGAAAAAATTTCACTTGGAACTATGTATACTGTGTATAACGCGAGAAACATGTGCCGAAGGTAATCGTGGGAAAAATTTTAAAGCCAAATGTGCTACCTCTTGCATATATCATAGGATTAAGGGTCGAGAGCTTTAATTGAACGATTGCATTTGATCGCAGGAACGCATCTGCCATCAATTCCAAGTCGAGTGATCCTACAGTGAAGTTTTGAAGTGCGCCACAAATATATTTACGCATGTATTCGAGTGATGTAACCACGATGCGATCAACTCTGTGAACTATGAGTACTTCTAACTACTAAATTAGTCAACGATGATTTACAACCGAATGTTCTAGTTGCGTGTAATTAATTGAAGGAAGAATCTTCGCGAACAATCGAATGCACGGATGCAATCGTCCGAAAAAAATATTTCTGAATAACACCATGCATATGTTTTTTCCCACGGCGAACATTTTCTACAGGATTTATTGAAATTCAGGAAAAGAGGATGAGAAAAAATGGTGAAATCCGAAAATCCATGGAGGGACGTTGGCAAAATTTAGGGAGAAAAGTACGTGAGCAAGCCATGTGTAGAAAATTTAATACTTAATTTCCAAAATACTTTCATCCATTTCCATATTTCTCGAGAAATTCAAAATTATTCTCTGTAGAATATAGCGAGAAAATGTTTATTGTTGCACTTGGGCTGTTTATTTAACACGATATACGTGACTTGTGCCTAGTAATGTTTATTCAAAACACATAACAAGGTCTGCGTATAATTTTTAATAAAATACCCTATACAATTTTCAACCTGGATTCATTTATGAAAGTCCATGATATTTGGAGTTTTCGAGTTGGAATATTCCTGTTATGGTTAATTAAAAGATCAACAGACATGTATATGTGATTCATAAAATAGAGATTTTTGAAAATTATTTAAATGAAATTCAGAATAAAATTCAGATTGGTGATTTGTAGTTCTGTGATCGGAAAAAGATCCTGGAATGCAAATACATATTTAACAGATCAATTGGTTCAGATTTTATATCGTCTTATTTTATCGAGAGTTTCATCTCTGCACTCAGATCCTTTGGGAATTAGCTTTTTTACTTTACACGTTGTCAGCGATATTGAATCATTTTTCTTGCGGTCGAAACACTCCGAAACAGCCGACAAGGGAGTAACGAGGGGCTTCATCCATATTCAAACGCAATCAATCTTGAACGACTCGAAACTTTCCCCGTGTTTTCGCGCGCGCTCGCGCTCGCACTCGTGCGAGTGCTATTAAATTAGTAAATATGTATCTGGAGCACCAAAATGACTCGCGGGTTGAAACTTCTCGCTTCCGTCTCGCACGCCCCTTCTCTCTCTCTCTCTCTCTCTCTCTCTCTCTCTCTCTCTCTCTCTCTCTCTCTCTCTCTCTCTCTCTCTCTCTCTCTCTCTCTCGTTCCCTTTTATTTATCAGCTGGAACACGTTTTCCCTTGAGCCACTATCGTTTTCCAATTTTAAACCACTATTTTTATTTTTAATAACCATCGAATATAATCGATTTGTAACTGGAAGAATTAATGCAATTCAATCCAATCAACGTCAATCAGTTACTTGAATAATTTAAAAAGTTACACGAGTGATCACGCAATTAATAATAGCAATCGACGACGATAAGACAAATTCACTTGACAAATTGATTGCTGATTTCCTTTGATTTAAAGTTATTTGAAGATTTCTTGAGAAACAGTAAGATTAATATTAATAGATTCTCCGAACACTGCAATAGCACTGGAAGGCTAGTACAAAAGTATGTACAATAAGTAAATTGTTACATGAATATACGTTCGCCCATCTGTTACGAAATCGGACAAAAACTCTCCAAGGCGACGAATGTATTCAGCGAGACAAAGAGTATCCTTGAAATATTACGAAGCAACGTTTCTCTTATACATACATGTATATAGTATATGTATACAGTCTCCATTCATTGTCAAGAAAGTAATCGATAACAGCGTGTCGGATTGTCTCGCGTGCTGTTGATTTCGGTAGACTCATATTATCAGAACGGTGCCCTAATTTTTCGTACTGATATAGAACTTTCAAAAAAACCACGTTCTCTTTGTTCCTTTTTACTCACAATATCAAACTTCGTATAATTCAAAAATCTTGTGCTTCCTGTAAAATTCTCATCGTGTTACATATTTATTCTTCCACTCGAACCAATTATAATTAAACTGTATCGTGATGGAATATTCGAAAAGAAAATTTAATTGAAAATTACTCGAGACTATCGATTTGCTATCTTTTACCAATTTGTTACTTATCGATTGTTAGCTGTCGAAGAAGGTTGCTTTCGAGAGACGCGGTAGTGTGGGAGTCATTAGTAGTCACGTTAGCACCCCCCACCTCCACATCAACGTGGCTTCTAATCAACCCAGTGTCGAGTTAGTTACTCTCAGTTACTTGGAGGGGAAGTCTGTAATCAAGGCCACCAGCCGCGCAACTATCATTAAGCGGTCGTCACTGCTCGTAGGACTCGACCAAAACTAATAATTGCAGGATATCTCGAAGACCACGCGATTCCGAGTACCCTACGGTACTCACAGCTCGTTTTGCGGATATGTATCGCGAAAGGGTTTCTCTTGATCACAGAGTACATATTCTCAGAATTGTAATTATTACACCGATGGTAATTAGTAAGATCCCTTTGATACTCTATTTTTAAAGGTGGTTCGTATTAATTGCAGTAATTAGTTATAAAGTTATATTTAGCTTCAATGTTGTATTATACAAAAACATATGAATTATCTTGGCAGCATGAATTATACTAGTAATGTAACTACATTTGTTTACTACTTTTTTAATCTTGCTTCTCTGCAATTCTGATTATCCTGGATATTCAGCGACATTGTATTAAAAGTATTATGAACGAAGTTAATTTCGTTCAACTTATATTAATTGCACTAGTTACGTATTACATTAGTCGTGTCACTGTGAAATTTCATGACTTATCTGAATTTTTGTAATAATAAATATTTGTAGCATTAAATAGAATAGTAAGAATAATATTATCAGTAGAATTGTATTTGAAATTTATAATTCCACGATAGTTAGAATATTCATAAGTAAGACCTACATAAGTTCTACATAAATTTATTTAGCCACATATGTGGGTTTTACCATGATTACTGCCCCTTAATTCAGGCTCGAAAATAGGACAGCCTGAACTTGTTTTCGTGGTCCCCCTCCAAACTATGCAATGGAGCATGTAATTTCCCACCGAGATTAACATGCAAAACTACATCCAACTACGTACCATGCCATACCACCGCTACCCAGATAAGCAGATACATACATTAAAATGTTAATTATTTTGGGTGCGCTCGGGCGCGTCTAGCCAAACCGGACGATAAAAGTAATAAATGCCACCCTTGGCAGCCACCCGGATTCTCATTACCGAAAAGAGCCACTCCTATGTTTTGTTTTCTTGGCCTCTTCTTTCGTCTCTCTCACCCTTTTACTTGACTATTTCGCACCGTTCGCACCGTTCGTTGAAATAATTATCCGGGCAATAGAGTAATTCCGTTTCTTTGATTTTACCATTGAGATATTCATGACTCTTTACCTTTTATTTTTAGACTTATTTTTTAAAGAAATTATTTCTTACGTTGAATTTCTTTTGTATTTTAATTTTTCTACCTAATTCTATCAGAATTTTTAATTACAGTGGTAAAGTCATGATCATGGTTCAAAGGAAAAACACATGACGGATGTAACTTACTCATCATTCTGAGCGGCGCATCGGCATATATCAGAGTTTTAATTATTCTCGAATCGCACGTTTGTTATTCGACTCACCGCGTCGATCGCAGTGATTAACGAACTCGCATTTCCATCTGTAATTACCGCGTAATTAATACTAGCTGTACGCAAGGGCCAACTAATTCGGCGTGAATGTCACCAGCTCTGGAAATAACGATGCAATTTAGAACACTCGTGCCGAGAAAGTCCACCCGGTAATCTGCAAAAAAAAGCGGGTTCTGACCTCATTTGATAGGAGACTCAAACCTGCTTCCCGATAATTCGCGATGCATAATTTGCGAGATACGTAATCTTGATGAGGGTTATTGTTCATGGGCCAATGAAGGGACATTTATTGCGTGCTTATCTCTTGGCTCATTCACTATTCGAATATATCTGTGTATTAAATAATTATATCTGTTCCAAAGATGGTTACAATTATTCAATATAATTATTTATTAAATATTTCTGTCTTGTACGTTATAAACGATATTATGCGTATTATGCGTTTGTCTCGTATATCAAGATACTTCAAATATGAAAAGTCTTGGTGTCCAATTCTACGACCAATATTTATGGCACTTCAGAGGGTCTGTATACTCGCCTGTAAGGCCAGACTAAGGTCATAAAGAAAATTAAAGCCGTCTGACACCTTGGGTCAAGATCAGAATCATAGGAAATTTTTTTCACTATTCTCTATACTGATCCAAACGTGTAGAATCACTTGCTAAAAGTCTGGGAAATATATGCTTCGACAGTCTGTACATAGATTAAGGAACTAGTTGGTATCAAGAGTATAGAGTTACTTAAGAACCTGTTTGCGTGCACTCGTGCCTGATAGTTTCTTCGAGGAAACTAACGTAGCACGACGCATCAGTTTAGGCGAAGCATATAATTACTCATCTAGACACGATCGAACATTACCGACTACCATAAATACACTTGCTGAATGTAAACACGCAATGCTTCAACACCGTTCTTCCTTTTTATTGACCTTTACCCCTTTCTCTAGTCTGTTAGACAGTTTGGTTCATTCTCCTCTTTTCTACTTATTTTCGTAGAGGATTATTCAACGTCTATTGCGTCTATATAGTTAATTATTCTTACAATTTGTGTATCGAGTATATGTATTTATGTACTTGGTAGTATATAATAGTTTTATTATTTCGAACACGCGCAACGTTGCACGCGAAATTATTTGTGGAATCATTTTTGGGAAGGGCGCAGCATTTACACGCCAATTAAGGAGATAAATTGATGAACACGCTGTTTCGATATTATTATGTTTACCACTCACCGTAACATTTCACTGAGAAGTGGATAAATCTAGCGATTATAAAATTCCTCGTAAATTAATCCACTATTTTCTGCAATTTTTATCATTAGCTTAATATTTCAATTCTTACTCTACATTAAATTACAGGCAAATAAACCAAAATATTCTCGAAAAAGAAATAATTAAAAGGATCATTTGAAAAGGAATTTGCACAGATTTTGAAATCATTTTGCTTTAACAATCATGAAGAAAAGATGATTTATGTGTACGGTACGTAGGTGTGTAATTAAATGAAATTCACGGAGAACGTGGGAGATCAAAGTGGCCGGTTGCTCTCAGCGCTCGTTAAAGTGTTTCATGCACGACGGGTGCATCGGGTTCACCACGAAAAACACTGTTATCAGCGCACAAATCTCCAGGGACTCAGCTTTGACATGTAGAGATCGAGTTTTTCGATAACGTTCCGCAATGATCGATCGTTCCTGTCGTATACTTCGTATTGAGTGCCACACGGTATTTAAACATAATGCCAATCTACACGTGTAAAACTTCGTCACTTTTTATTCAGAAAACCTATAAACGTTATCTGCTCGTCGAAGTCAGCCCAGTCTCTTCTTACGGATTTTTCGATCGATAGTAAGCTTCAACCGTTTTGATAGGAAAATTGAAAAATTCGGTGACACGTCGAATTCATGCAATCGCTTTTTACATGTTGGTTTTGAATAGATAGGATGTTAGCGTGTGATAGTTCAATTCAGATTGTAATTTTTGATTAATCGTAAGTGATAAAAGTGTCAGGAGCTTAATAGAAATCAATTCGTATGAGAAATCTTTTAAAAGCTAATGTAAAAATCGATAACGTAAAGTTGCCGATCTTTCGTTATAAATTAAGAATTTAGTTCTGCAATATTTGATATTAAAATCAGAAATCATATTTGATTACTTTAAATTGTTCCTTTTTTTAAAATGAGAATCAATTTCGTTTGATGAGAAGCATACAAATGGAATCATTCGTAAAGAAGGGTGTTGTTAGCGAAGTTTTCACAGCTTCTAACCGCAGAATGGACTCTGTTCGGAAGTAAACATTTGTTAACGCGAATCGACTTGACTATCAAGACGTAAGAAAACTCAATGAAATAGCCGGATAACCTCGGCACCACGAACAATTATCGCCCTTCGCGCAAACTTGTTACCAGAGGTTTAATAGCAGCCAGCATATCTCGCCAGAAGTGGCGCGTTTATTAAGAAATACGATTGCATTCGACTGCAATTCGCCAAGTTTTATTAACAGTTAAAATAGTTCGGTAAACTTTCGACGAAACCTTTCGCAACGTTAATGAACGAGCAAAGCTTACAAAAAAGTAAACCACGATAAAAAAACATATAAATCGAATGATTAACAACAGATTAACAGTTAATTAAATGTTTGATCGATTCAATTGTATTTTTTATACGATCGATCAAGTATTGTCTCCATGGAAGCTGTACGATTATTCTGGTTTGAACGCATCGGCTACAGGTCGTTCTATAATGTAGAAGCTCGTTTATCCCGCGCACGAATTTCCCCCTTTAATGCGAAGGACGCATTACCCTAATGGCCCGTTTAGATCGTAATGCGCTTATCACGCACGAGGCCGTGTTTAACTTTCCAATACTTCGGGGCACAATGCCGAGATTGCATCACTCGCAGTAGCGACCGCTTTCGCGGCTCGTTATCTATTGGATCGTTGTGTCATCCCGCGATAACGATTGCACCAACCAACCCACCCGGGGGCTTTTCGCTTCACCGCGACACTGACAACTCAGGAGGCAAAGTGCTCTCGGTCATAGATATGCCTCGTGACGATTCAAGGTTCTCGAAGCTGTTTTTTAATGGTACAGTAGCACAGTTCTACGAATTATTTTTCATGGTAGCTGCTCTTATTGTGTGACTCGAATGCGATAAATAGAACGAAACCGAGAAATATTATACAGTGATTATTGTATAGTAGAGTTTTGTAGATAGTAATATTATTATGGAAGAAATTCAATTTCCGAATCTAATCGAGCATTGGTTCAATTAATACTGGTACCGTTGATATAATTTTATGGTTTTTTTGTGACTTGTAACGAAATCGATTAAGAATTCTTTTTTCAAACGTTTCAATTGTTTCAAGACCGATAATTTTACCAACCAACGAAATTTTCCAATCTCATCGGAGAAGCGAGGTGCCGAATCACCAGTAGCACGCTAAAACGAAGAAGCCTCCGTGACGTTGAGTCGCATGTGTTGCGATTCGTGAAAAAAGAGGCGCTTCGGCAAATATTTGCGTTCTGGCGACGACAGCCGTGGCCCGCGCAAAATTCAGACGAGGCTAATTCGCGAGAGCAGCTACATGGCTTGCTCTCCCTGCGTCAGAGAGTGCAGAGAGAATGAGAGAGAGAGAGAGAGAGAGACAGAGAGAAGTTGGTGAGAAACGCAGCGTGCCAAGAGAAGCGAAGATCCAAGCTGGGAAAAGGCAACCTCCTGTCAACAGGAGGAGCTCTTATTTGCACGGCCGCGAATTGCGTGCACCGTAAATTATTACCACCCGCGCTACTTAAGCGACACCCTTTATTAGCGGAATACATTAGCAGCTTCTCCCTTCGTAACGCCTCCGCTTCTTCCTTCTTCTTATGCAAAGTAACGGGTCGTTTCCTTTGAGTGGACGGTCAATTTTCGATTGTTTTTTGCTATAAGAATTGAAGATAACTCACGAAGATCGGTAAGATGCAAAACCCTAGGGAAACAATAAGGAGGATAGAGAAGAAGAAGAGGAAGAAGAAGAAGAAGAATTGTTGTGCAATGAAAACGTCTGCAGACTCTGCGTTCAGTCGAGTCCAATTTCCTGCGAACTGTGCTTAATTGCAAATGCTCGCGAAGCGACCTTTGCCATCGTCGAATGGCTAGCGCGCGTTAATTCCAAAAGCCATTTCGAACACTACTAATAAACTAAGTTTAATGGCATTTTGAATTCGGACACGGGATTCCGATGAAGTGGAAAATTAACCGAATCACGTTTTCTATATTCGGTCGATTCGCTTTTAGACAGAGTTTTCTACGTAGATTTTTCATTGCTGGATTATGAATGCTCTAAACTAATTTAACGTCATGCTGTATAGTGCTCATTCTGTTTTCTCGTACAATGACGGTTTGGTTAAAAAGTAGTACAATTCAAAAAAGATCCTTTTCATAACTTCGTCAATTTTTAATTCACAATTACCGCGACACGTAGAATAGTTTATTTCACGGATTTCCACTTCACCGAAGTTTTGCTCGTCCTTGCGTTTCAGTTGGGGTATGATCAAATAGCGAGCAAGGTTTATGACGAATAGTTTTTACATTCATTTTCCGTTTACTTCATCCTTTGCGAGATTCTTATTCAGACTTCGTTTCTTGTTCCTCGGAAGCAAAAGGAGATGGTATTCCATATTGCACTGTATTATGCTTTCGTGTTCGCTGCAAAGGAAAAAGAAATTTCTTGTCTTCCTGTTTTACGCGCGTAGGGCAAAGGCGAGCAAAACCAGTTTCTTCCACAAGTCGAAAAAAGGAAAAATGCGACAGGACAAAACCCGAGGACTAAAAAACTGATCCCTCCGCTTGCGAAGGAAGAAAAAAGGAAAAAATTCATTCTGTTACGAGGGACAAACAAAAGAACATCAAGTTATTAGTCAATATGTTATCATATTTATATGGATGGAAAATTCCAATTTACTATTATGTTGAAAAAAGAGATTCTCTGAGACTGTCCGAAAGAGATAGTGAAAAATAGCAGAATCCCAAATTCCGGATGAGATGTCGAACTCGTCATCGATTACACGAATATTGAACGCGACAAAACCAGAAGAAGGACGCGTACACTCACCTTGGCATACTAACAGCTCGATTTGTAGCGCAGTCAGGTGCGGAGCAACCTCCAAGCAACAGGCGGCCGGTAATAAAAATTGAGGCTAAGCAACGCCGATCTAATTATCGCATCGTATTACATCGCTTACGAATACGTGTCCTGCTGAAATTGCAAAATACTCCATAAGATCATCGAGTCCCTACGATTTCGAGTGTTACGAATTTGGGAACCATTACTATCTGTCGATATAAAAATATTAATTTCCTTTAAAATTTATTTAATACCACGCGAATAAATCGTATATAATTTTTTAAATATCATGGACATCTTTCTCCGAAATAAATAAGTATTTCAGACTTTTGTTACTTTTGCATAAATAAATTAAGGAAACTATAGAAGCATTGAACAAAATACTGTATAAATTGTTCAGCAACAGTTTATCGCTTTTCTCGAAACCCCAACTCTTCTATGTTTTGTCATTTTTTAATTCAGTCTACAATATATATATATATTGCGATAACATCATATTAATTCCACTGGAACAATCTTCAAAGCGAAGATTCCATTAATTATAATTCCACAATATCTCGGAGACAATTTCGAAAGTGGTGATTCCTGGGGTACCGAGAGTTTATGCTCAGCAGAGGCCACGCAGTAGACAAAATTAATAACATTAATCCGAGTCGGTGAAATCAAGAGAAGGAGGATCCTTCGTGCACACGGCCCAATTCCCATGGGGATCTCCGAGGATTCGCGAGACGAAAGCCGTCCGAAGAGGGATGGAAAAAAAAAGCGGACGAAAACTCTTCTCTATCTCCCGTCGCGTCCGAAGAATGGCAAGAAGGCTCACGAGTCCCGAGTAATCGTGGTGTTTCGTTGAAATTACTCTGCACAGCGCCGCGGTGCGTCCCGTACAAATAAAAGACTGTCTGAGTGGATTATGCAACCATACTTCTTTACTTCGGTATGCTTATAGTTTCCTTCTTCTCCCTCGTCTCCACGAATCTCTTTATTCCACCGGTTTTCGCGACTCGCTTTAGATCGACGTAATATTTCCCATTTTTGTTCCTTTTCCAGTTATATTATAATTAGAATACAGATTTTATGTGAAATGGCCAAATATTTAAATGAGCGATTTCACCAATATACAAATACAAATTTTCAACTTATTTTTGATTCAGTAATAATTAATTTATGGTATCGTATTTAAGTGCTCAATATGTCATTAGAATCAGCACTCAATTAACATGAGGTATATTCTCAGTGAACCGAATCTTCTCAAGAATGAAAGATCAATCTTTTTTAATTAGACTTGATAATGACGTTTACGTGGCTATTACCAGAAGCGCAAAAAACGAACGGTGTAATTGATTAGTTCAGTATAAAGCCAATGGTTTTAAATGCAGAAGTTGGTTCCGATCGTGACCCTAATTGGCCCGCTTCGACCTCGTCCGTTCCTACGTGACACCATAAAGTAAGATTTCTCCTGGTAAATTAACATTATCTTTCAGTATTTCGGCACTTTTGCACATATTCAAGGCTAATCCTATCGTAATCCTTATATTACTGCTCGTCAAATATTGCAATATTTCAATTTCTTATTCTCGAACCCCACTAAATTACCATACCAATAATTAAATCAATATAATGTTCCAATAAACTTAATCTTAATTTAAGTACTAAATAAATACTACCATAGATAAATATTATTCAGCTGTGCATATAATTTGCATTATACTAATTTTACGTGCTTATTTGACTGGCTATAGTAATTCAGATACCTGTGGCAATCATAAACTTACCAATGGTTAAACAACAAGTATATCGAACCACGTATTTCACATTTCATAGGAATTCGCGTGTTTGAAGTATCTCAGGTCTATTAACAGCAAATTTTCATTTATTACGTGCAACAGCAGCGAACCTTTTGCACCTAATCGCGTAATTACATCGTTCGAATTAACGGTAAATTCAATATTCTACGCTACGTTCGAACGCTTTGTTATAACGATGACAATCGCGATTTGATTATTCGCGCAGCATGTAAAACCTTGCAAATGAATTTTTGATAATATTCCTTATTGAATCTAGCAGAGTATCACTGTTTGCACAGTCCATTTATTAAATGTAAATTTTCCATTTTTATATTTGTATTGTGTTATGTTTTCAAGTTAAATATCTATAAAAAAAATGAAACACTTTAATCGCTGACGGTGTTAATACAGGTAATAATTGACGTTAATCGTAGTATGAGTAAACTAAATTTATTACAGAAACCGTAGCCATTGAAATAATAATTCACTTTTCACCGTAGGGTTATAGCTGGTCTCGAGATTCTTTATGGGACAGGTGTAAAGCTGCAACTAATATTCTTGTTGGGCGAGAGTAACGTTTAAGAGCTGGCTAGGTGATCTTGGAGCGCCAGTCATAAATTCTTAGGGGCTCTTCTTCGTCAGGCTGCAAAGTGGTCTTAACAGATATCTCTAACACGAAAGACCGACTGAACGAAACGCTCTACGCGGACGAACGACCCATCCTCTACCGTTAGATGCTTCAACAAAATAATCCTTGCAGCTCTTATTAAAAAAAGAATATACATATACATACTGACACATATACTACTTTTAATTTATGGAACTCCTTGAAAGTGTTTCCTTCAGAGGAAAAAATTCCTCGAATCGTCGATTCAACTGCTGATAAATGAAATCAACTGTGCAAAGGGAAACTTTCTCTTTCAGGACGTACTATGAATAAAAAACTAAATATTCCAGTTTTAAAACGGAAGAATTTCACTCTGAATTAAATATAATCATAAATTATACTTATGAAATATTTCCATGAAATTAATAACTTGTGACTAGGCTTATTAAAGTATATTCAACAATGTTAATTGTAATGAAATATAAAAACTTTTGTACTTCAATTAAACAATGAATCAAATAAAACTGTATTATTCGTTAAAAGGAAACTATCAGTGAATCGTCGAGCGTATATTTGTTCGATTGAAATGAGTTTCAGGCGAATGAAAAACTAAAGTAGTCAGAGTACTTAATTCCTCGAGTACTAGTCGATATTGTACAATCTCACGTCGTTAATTTTCTCTCTTTCTATTTTCGGATTTCCCTCTCTCTCTCTCTCTCGGTTGCACCTAGAAGCAAATAATTTGCCAACAGCCACGTCGTGGCTTAACACGCTCGACAGATTAGTTTCCTCGCAAATACTGCGAGGAAACGTTAATCTCTGCCTGGAAATTGGCTTCTCGCGCTCGCGCCCGCTAGCTTCGTCAATTCCCAGTACAGCTGCTTCTTCTCACCGGAGGACAATAGATCAGAGTCTAAACCGAAAGTATGGGTTGCCCATCCCCCACTCTATCTCTCTCTCTCTCTCTCTCTCTCGGGATTACGCGTCGATTATACGCTCTGCCAATTGGCCTTTCAGCTACCAACCCGTACAACCAGAAAGAAAAATAGACACTAGAGTATTCTCTAGAATCCGTTCACCTTTTTCCTCAAATCCCATAGGTTTCTTCATTTTTTTTCTCCAATTTACATTGTGTCTTGGGAATACCACTAGTCTCTTACTTTATTCGGTTTCAACTTTATTTCAACTTTAATCCGATAATCTAGAGTCTTTGATATCTAAAGCAATTATAGTATTCGAAATCAAATATTTGTTATTACTTTGAAGAAAGTTATTGCATTATATGTATTGCATTCTTGTTGTGCTATTATCTATTTTTATAGAAAACGTATCTGTTTAAATAGTCAGTTGGAGCTGAGGATATCCTTAATAATGTATAGCTAGTAAACTTCTCTGACCTTTCACGAAATATCGCGTGAAGCAGATGCGGTTTAGTTCTGGTGAAAGCACATGTCTTAGGATCGTCAGTGTGGATTCAGTACTGAGCATTGTACGAGTCTAACAATGACGAATCCTCGATAAATACAGTTATACATATCCCGTTGTATATATATCCCGTTCATTAAGATCAAACAATGACAAACCCTTAAAATAAATTACATGTTACGTGTTTTTATCAACGTATAAATACACATGTATGTATACATGCTATATATTGTATGTAGTGTATCATAGCAGTGTAAAACTGGATAGTGGCCACAACGTCACCGATCTCTTAAGTCATAACTCAGGACTTACTGTCGGATTAAGGGAAAACAACCACGCGTAACCCATTACATGCGAGACCTTCAGTCACTAATCCAACCTAATCTTACTTTATTCCTCACTCCATCATCTGACGTTTTCTCGAGGCTGCATTCTCACATTCGCGACTGGTAGCAACGCGAAGAGATCTACCACTTTTGCGTTTCGTATGATGCAATTTAAAAAAATCGCCGAGTACATACGAACAAAGTGTATAATTCAATATTATAAGATATGGCATTTTTTTTATTACTTGCATATGTAGATTAACTCGAAGATTCATTTTGAAGTTTCAATTTACACGGTAGAAGTACATGTAGCACGTAGACGTACAGGGAAAAGGCTGCAGAGGACGCAATTCCGAAATGATTAATTACATCAGACTGATGAATTACGGAATCACGGATTAATAAAACCTCCCGGGTTGAATTTTGATGTCCGTTGCCGCGTCCGCCAATTGCACCTGCACCGAAACCGATCGATTCCTCACGTCGAGTCGCGTCGAGTCCATCATAATTACGGGGAATCGTCACTAATTAAATCCATGACATTTACAAATTAATCTCATCGACTTTCTCTTTCGCTTCGCTTGTCACAGCTCAATGATTTCTGCGCTCAGTTTTCAATTTTGCAACTTGAGAAGCGTTTAAGTATTTTTCCTTCGAACGTTTTTCGATTGATTTTTTAAGTTTCAATCTGGACAATCTAGAATGCAAATAATTTTAAGAATTATGGAAATAAATTGTGAATTTATATTACAAGGTGCTAATTATGCTATCGATCTTCAATTGAGATACTGTTTCCAGTGATTGATTAGTACAGGATTCCAAAATAACTTTACAATTTGTTTTCTCCAGTTTCGCCAAGTAATATATTTCTACTCGTAGAATTCTAACTGATCTGCCAGGATTATTATCCCAATTCCTTCCTTCAATTTACACGGTATTTGGTAGTTGAATCCAATATTAATTCAATATCTCATATCGGTCCACTATTGAATTACTGTAATATTATTTCGCATCCCTAAATATTCCAATCCAATGTAATTCGAATCTTGCAAATTGATAATTACTTTCGAACTCACACTTTAATCAACAATGTTTCACGAAACCAAATCGATATTTCGTTTCCAAAATCAGATTTACTGTCACTGAAAAATTGAGAAGAACTCGCTTATTTATACGTGACAAACACAAGATGAGAAATATTGTGATCGATAATGTTCTAATGTCTACTTTGTCAAAACTGACCTGTGTTCTCAACAGTTTAACGTTACATAACTGGAAAAATGTGAAATACGACGCATGCGTCCCGTGCGAAACACCAGAACAAATATTTGAACGTGTGACCTATTGGAATGGTAGATTGCAGTTATGGAAGTCGCTCTATCGATTGCTCTTGAGTTGCTAGTGTACTTTACAAATCTCACCTCAAGCTTTCGGTAAATATAACTAAGCAGCATAGTTGAAACTATTCGGACAGAGACTAGAAATTCGGTTCAAGCAAGAATATTCCGTTTGCTGGACAGTTTTACCTTAAAATTCTCTTTTTCAAGAGCAACGGAAGAAAAGAGTTTTTCTCACGTAATTAAGGATTTTAGGACGAAAAACAGCATATGCAAATGAAACCTTGTATTATCTGGAAAATGGGAAGTTTTACCACAGAGGGATATCTCAAACTTGATATTATTTTAATTTGCATTTTGTTAATATTACTACTATTATGATTTCCTTGCTACTAGGCAAATTCGTCTAGAGAATACTATTATAATAGTATATATTTTCGAATGGGACTAACTTGGACTTTCCAAGGAAAATTTCAATTATCTCTTGCAGATTACGGGATTTGATACGTTCTACCGTTGTATTTGCCCTAGGAAGATACCGCGAAGCGTCTCGGTCACGACTATTGTTTTTCATGATCGAGGCCAAGTAAGCAGCCTCATTAAGAGATGATAAGATAATGCGACTAAAGACAATAAATGACGTTGCAGTCGAGCATTCGTGCCTGCCGCGGGCCGTGGGCCGCAGAGTTCCTCCAAAGAAACGCGCTCCAATTATTCTGGTCTGTATGAAACTGTAACTGCCGAGCTCGACTTGCGACAATGCCACCGTAACGAGTCCTATTTCCGCTCGAAAGCCGCCACGAACAACGGCAAACGACTCTGACAGCCAACATTATTGATAATTTCTTCAACAGTTATTGGACGAATCGGTGAAATCCGTCGCAAAATAAAAATTCAATAGGATTGACGTATTGACAGTTACAGAAAAGTTTAGAAGCAAATGGTTTAATTGTAAAATAGTAGGCTTTACCATCAATAATGGTAATGGCGCAAAATATTTGCAAAAATTTCACTTTACGAGTTTTAGACTAACAATCGTGGAAAATTGCAGTTCGATCATGTCTTCTAATCGTAGAGGAAGTGTTTTTCAAGAATTGGAGTAAATGGGCCTTGGATCCTGGACACTGGAAGGTGAAACGCCCAATTGAATAGAAACTTGGGAGGGTTCGCGAAAGCTGCCGGAGAGCATTATTTGTACAGCTTGTTGGCAAGCTTCTGGAAACGAGACTTGGAAATGCCGCATTGGGGCAATCTTCCATTTAAAGTGTTGCTCGTACAGCTCCAAGTTTACACAATTGGTTTGGGCTAATGTATTCTAAAATGATCTACGAACCCTCTATAATACGAATCTAGTACTATTTTCGCCAAATAATTGTCACCAACAGTCATTTATTACAATAATCTTGTAAACTATCTTGATATAACATCCACATCATAATTTTCTTTATACTCAACTTGGATTCATACAGCCTGAAGAAATGAATCAACCATCGCAAAATCGAGAACTAAACTCAATCGAAAAACAACCCTGAGTTGACCAATGAAAGGAAATCTAAAAATTCGAAGAAAAGGAATATTCCTATAACTTAACTCGATAATCAATTTCTCCTTATAAAAAGGGGACCTGGATCAAGGATATGTCAAAAATAAAATAAAGCATTTTCGAAGATATTTATTATCGAAGTTCTAAGGTGATTTATTACTCGACATTCTTTTTATCAGCTGCCACCAGGTTCCTGATGGTGAGGTTGAGACAAAAACAGGGAACGATCGTTGAGACGATCAGCTTTAACCCTCTCCCCATGGCTGATGCGAGCGTGACCCAAATGGACCCAAGCTGGGCGGATGCTGGAATTCAGCTTGTAGGTCCTGGTCTCTCTGCGAATAACAGTTACAGCTCCTATTTCTGATATATCGGTCGTAGCCCAGTATTCGGACAGACAGAGACAAATTTTAAGCGAACAGCTCCAAATCGAGCATACGATCGATCTGGAACTAAATTAATTTCTGATCGACAAATCAAGTGGATATTTTCAGATTTAATGGAATAATGCATCAAAAAGAAAATTCTTACCTGGGATAATTGGATTCTACTTCTTTCCAGAGATGGAAATGCTTTTCTGTAAAGAAAACGACGCCAACTTTTCTACGGAATCCAGTATTCAAATAACTTAATTGCTATGAGCTTTTTTCTCTTTGAAATCTGACAAAAGGATTGAATTGCATTCTTGCTCAATTGCATTCTTACGCAAGACGCGTTTTCTTTTTTTATCCTGGCCATTTTACTCGCCACAGGCTTCCAAATTAAAACTAGGTTACTTCGTTAAAATTGCTAATTCTCCGGCGAGCGGCTTGCCTCGGAGTGTGTGACATTGATTCCAACAATTGTTCCAAAAAAAAAAAAATAAAAAACAGAGGTTCCTTGGGGGAGTTGGGAAAATTTCTCTGACTCACTCTCTTCGAAAGCACATTGTTATTCGGTTCTTTGAATAAAAAAGTAAACGAGGAAAATTGAGGTAAAAAGAATAAAGAGAAATAACAGCATCTCTGTACGATCCCAATTGAATAAAACGAATAACGAAATGTCTAATAAAAGAGAATTTTGAAGGTTTGGAAATTTTCAAGATAAAAGAGGAAAAATCAATTGAGTTTTTGCAACGCAACCCCGAGATTTAGTGGGTTAAGGAGGGCGCTGGAGCGTCCCTGCCCGGCCCAGAATCCCAGAAGAGCCAGTCGACGTCCTGGGAGAGACATTTCCCGGATTTTTCAATCGATATTGCCCAGAGTCCCGTGACGTCACGGGAGTAGCAGTGACGCGTTAGCTCGGCGAGGTACGCGGGTTTGCCGCATGCGCATAGTACCACTGGGTTAATGGGTTAGGATATCGATCAGCGCGAGACATTCCGAACACACAACATGCAAGAGAGGAGAAGACCCCAACCAACCAGTCCAGACCAGAGAGAACACCTTCTCTCTGTCTATCCCTCACGATCCACCCTTGGCACAAGCTACTCTCTTTACCTTCTCCTCCTTTCTCCTACTCCATCTCCTCCAGTTTCCAGGAGGATCCCTCTCCCTCTCGGCCAACGCGTTTCCGCTCCGCTTCGGGAACAACGTGCCCCTTTAACCTAAGGCGTCCCACGCGGACTACGCCTTCCCACCTTTGCCCTCTCCTCTCTGACAAGTTCCCTCTCGATCGCTGCCTGCTACTAGCCACCTACTACCACCCAGGGAATTCCACTCTCAACCCTTTGACCGATCTCCTCATGCTTCACTCCGGATGTTAGGGCTTGTTCAAGGTTCTTATGGTGGAGCTCAGCAAATGCCATGACACGATGAGAGGGAAAGATTCCGAGAGAAAAGAGAAAATGGATGGATCCATCCTAGTGGAAGCTCAAGAGGATTTTTCCAACATCGATTTTTCGAATTTCAAGCTCTGATATTCTCTGGAAAATTATTATTACATGCTCGGGAAATGAAAGTAAACGATAGGAAGATTCTGCGTTGTGGAAATTGTGGTAAATGTTGTGTCAATTAGGGTTATTTGAGTTACTCTAGAAACGAATTAATAGACAAATATGATAAAGTCTCTTTTTATGAATAGAGGAATAAAAAAAGTAGTTGTTTGAGCTATGTAGCTAAAGGAATATGATTGAGAGTGAGGGAAAAGTCAGAGGCAATGAGAGGATTGGATTATTTATATTTACGGAGTAGACAGCCGTGAATGGCTCGATTTCACTGAAACGGTACATGCGCTTTGCGGAATAAGCTGCCGGGCTTATCGGGGCGACCCAGTAACTGGGGATAGCGGGAGCTGCACCCGGGACGCTTCTCGAACATGGGATTAGGGATTACGGGGGAACTGAAGCCGGGAACCCGGATGGCTGGAACCTGGTTTCACTCTCCATCAGCTGATTAGACTCGCTTGTTCGCTTTTTCTCCATCGATAGGGGACATTTTCTAGATTAATCCTCCGATATTATCACTTGTATCGCGTTATTATGCGCCTCACGCATCATGCGAATTCAATTTTTCAATTGACAATCGTGCGTGCGAAAAGTAGTAAAATATCGCGAAACTGAAATTATAGTTGCCATTAAATTATCAGAAAGGAGTGACAATGAAAGAAAAGAATCAAATCGCAGAAACAAGTTGATTCGATCGATTTCTTAAAATAGCGCAGTGATCTGTAATATTAGAAAACGCGAAACTTATTCGTTAAAATTAATGATGCTGAGACATGGAAAGAGTCTTTTCTTTCGATCGACATCTGACATTCGATTAAATCCACCCCTGGAGTCGAACTCTATTTTTCAAGCATTCGTTTAAAATTTAAAGGAGTCCATCGTCAACTCGAAGTCTTTCTTTCACTTTCAAACCTTTGTTTCAATTTCCGCAATTAAATCGTCTGTGCGAAAATAACCGCGACACAATATGATTTGGCAAAATTGAATGGCACCGCTGACCGCAGAAATTATTTTGGACGAATGCCACTTCGCACAGTTAGTTTTGACATGCTGAATTATCGGGCTGTTTGCATAGCGCAACGTTTAAGCCAAAGTCGGACAAGTTTGTGTCGGCTCGACAATTTTCCTGGACGAATATTTCATTCCATATTTCACGGTCTATGAATACCTGGTGCAAATGAATAACAAGGTGAATCGAAGAAAAACTATTCACTTTTTGAGGATAATTATACTGATCGCGAATAAATAATCAATACGTGATTTTATTATTAAAAAAAAAAAAAAAAGTATTAAAAGAAGGTCGCGTGTAGCTAGTAATATTAGACTCGATAAGGTACGATCTCTTACAGTTGGATCATTGAATCCGAGCTTGAAGGAAGCCTGTTGATCCACCAGCTCTCGAGACTATTTTCCTCTGCGTTAAAGAATTGAATTTCCTAAGAAACTCTCCGTTCGCCTTCCAACAGCGAATTCTGAGTCTGAGTCGCCAGTGCTCTCTTGCTCGGACCTGACTAAACCAATTTTACGAGAAGATAACAGTACTCTGTCCTCTCGGTCCTTCCAATTTCTCCCGGGCAAACTTTCCTACAGGAAAAAAGAAAGTATCGAAAACTGTATTTGTCACTGGCGAGAGACAAAGAGTAGTAGCTTTTGCGAATCTGTGTGCGAAATCTGGTCTTCCCTAACGAAGATCCAAATAGCAAACTCAAGATTCTGTTTTCGAGATTCGATTAGAAATAGTTCTAATTGTATCGGTATATTTGTTGCTTTACCATTGAAATTGCACTATAAACAATTCTAATTTTGGTAAATTTGAATCCTCCATTTACTTAGCAACAGTGCTTTTCATTTAAGCAATTCTGAAACCACACGAATAGGAATTCTTCAACTTCCACAATATCCACGTGTGTGTAAGTACTTTTAAACTCCGGAAACATACACGTAAAGGTTCTTATCGAGCGAATCAGTTTCTCATCTCGCATCGACTCAATTCGTACGACTCACAATGGAACTGTTTCCTACTTCGTCCGGACGAGCTTTGTGCGGTTTCAACGGGCAGTTTCGCAAGACCATTAAGGAAAGTCATCGAAGAGTAAGTAAGTGCGCATGTTTGAATTTGTTCCACTTTTGCGATTCTCTCGCAAAACTCGTATCCTTCGTTCTTCGTTCTCTCGTAGCTGCGCAATTTTCTCAAGAAAAATCTTGGAATTGCGCAAACAAGCGACTCGAGACGTACATCGTGACGTCGCTGGACCGTTCGTCAAGGGTCAACCGACAGAAATACTCGACTGTTCGAGTCGTTACAACGAAAATAGTTGTCGTACCTCGTGAGAGAGCTTGAAATACACATGCATACACGTTCATAGGGTTTTATTCTGGAACACGTAAGTAGCACGCAACGTTTGCCCCGTCGCGCCAGGCGAATTCGAAGACGAAGGAGTCTAATAACCGTTTTACTTGGAAACGAACTTCAAAACTAGAATCTTACGTATTACGAAAATACGTAACTCAACATCAAAGACACGTAAAGTTAATGAATTCTAGTACTAACTCAAACTCATTGTATTCTTATTTATATTATTTCCAGCTCATTTAAGTATAATTATTTCTTTAATTCCATTTCTTCATTCACTAACTTATTTCTTTAATCTCTAAAGGTTGCAAATTTATTCAACCACATCATGCAAATTTTTATTCTAATAATTCTTCTTTTCTGAGATATCTGTTCTTTTCTCTCTTTGAGTTTATACATAGTAAGTATGTAACATGTATATATGCAAGGGTATTATTATTGAGTTCGATTTCTGACTGGCGCAGCACTCATCGTCAAACATACCTGCGCGAAAGGTTGAAAAATTCTATATGCACTTCATTAGTAGTGGCTGGAGTTAAAACATTGTTTGTCAGCGTCGACGATTGCAGTCGGTTTACCCAACCTTGTAATATTACTAATAATTCGCCAATACCAATATCCACTTTAATTCTATATTTACATGACGAATCATTTATGCCCGATTTGTCGCATTCTCTCATTCTATTTATCGGGATGCCTGTTTTCAATTAGCCAGCAAAGTTCTTCCTCGCGAACCTTTCTGCCAAATGGAGTCCTAATTACCGAGCTACTTATCATCCAGCAAGAAAAATAAAGCGCCAACGGGCAAAACACCATCTGGACACAGTTAATCGGTAAAGTGTGCTACTTTATTCTACAGTTTTACGAAGGTTCCTAGATTTATGTTTATTGTCGAAATTTGGAGTAATTGTTAAATAGATAGCATAAGTAAGTACCTTTGTCGGAAGAGTAGCTTCTAATTTTATAAAATTCTATACTTCTTGTTACGATGTTCCTGATAGAATATTCGAATGAATAGTAATTTCATTTCACTTGGCCTTAAGTATCAAATGCTAAAAGCCTATTGTCCTATCATGCGAAAATTGACTTATTCCAACGCTTTTCCCTGCCTATTAGTTTGGATAATGAAGGTTATACTGTAACTATGAAGGAATCTTCCTGAAGAATTATTATTAGTGGAGTATTTCTAGAATATATATTTTCTATATAATTATCATAGAATATATATATATATATATATATCCTCTAACAATTATTTCATCAGTATCTCATTATAAATCTCTCATTGTTAGTATAATTTTCAAAAGCCGTCAATTGAATTGCAATTGAAAACTTCTAAAATGAGTATTTCAAAGTAGAAATTGACACGTTGCTCTCGAAACTTTTTCACTTTAGAGCCAATCAAGTTTTACGCTGCCATAAAACCATACGTTCACAGCCAATCACAGGAAAACCAAAAGAAACCCTTCAACTTTGCCGGAAGAGCCATCCGAGTGGCGTTTTTCGGACATTTCGCTTGAATGTGATTTTTCCAATATTTTGTCGCGAATATTTTTTTCGGCTGTTATGGAAAGTTATGGAAAGTAAGAGAGGACTTGGTAACGCAGGATTGAGAGGTGCGGTAGAGAGGGTCGAAGGACGAGGTAGCGAAGCGCAGAGGGAACAGGGCGGTGTCCCGGTCGATATCAACGCGAGAACTCTCTCTCTCTCTCTCTCTCTCTCCTTCTCTTGCTTTCCATCCCGAGGGAGTTCCTCTTTCTCCCATGGGAACGGACACGAAAATTATATCGTTGTCTCCCGCTTATGAAAACAGGCTCGTAAAGCACTACACCACGCTCCGATGTCGAGCGTTCGGCGTAACTGTTTCTGACCGTTCTCCAAAACCACTTCCGGTAGCCATAGTGTTTATCTTCCTAGCGTACTAGACCTCACGAGTTGTCTTTCCATCCAATTTTCACCCACCGCGCAAAAAGCACATTAGCTGGACGACCACCATCTGCCAATGTCTCCATTTTCAGATTCCTTTATCGTCAGTTCATATCGGATTCAGATTCAATTATTCCCTTTGTGTGGAAGTAATTGAAGTTTCTAATGTGTTCAATTTATATCACGACTTTGATATTGGCTTTAGATGTAAAAAGGATCAAATTGTTAAAATTCATACTATTCATTATTCCTACTATTTTAATAACTAGGCCACGATAATTCTAGATTACACAATATTATTTCCACTTGAATATTTCATTTTACGTAAGTATCAAGAAAACCACAAAATATTCAAAGACCAATAGACCATTCTTTCCCGCGGAAAATTCGCAATAAATATGCATCTCCCACATGTTCCTCTCGTTACATTGGCCCGCGTTTCGGAGGCTGCCAACATAAATCTCCTTTCGGACGATAAGTCTTTCGGGTCGACCGACTAGTTGAAATATTCCCAAACACATGTACAGGGTGTTCCATTTGACTCGAGCATCTTAAACATCCCCCTTTTTATCCGTGATACGAGGATGACAAAGAGGGTCGTTATTCAGGTCAAGGACACAAATAATATACGGGACCAGGAATATTTGAGGAAGATACAATTTTCTGAATTTTTAATATTAGATCACATATCACAATATGACAGAGAAAGTCATGACCTTCGCGTGACCGTGAGTACGAATGGAAGCGAATTTAGTTTTAACGATTCTTTTGATAATTATATATGCTATGTGTTATATAATTTTGGAATTAAATTGCTCAAGTTGGCTTGAAACACTCTATACATCGAGAGAAGGGTCAGTCAAAGCAACGAATCTAACGTAACAGATTTGAAAGGGGACCAGAAATTGGGTTTCCACTTCTTACGACAGTTTTTCCCTTGGTCTCGCGAAATTCAGCGCGTTAGGTTCGCGAAATCTCGTAAACCTGCTTCCGAGAAAGTTTTCCCCGTTTGGCGGCCAGGAAGTCTCCAAGTCTAAGAGTCCCCCTAGAAGGGCCGCAATTTATCCTCGAAGCAGGACGATTCATTCTGCGAAATTGCAAAGTGCCATGGTAGAAGAGGACAGTTCCGGAATAAACTCGGTTCCGAACAGGATGAAATCGATGAGAAATCCTTTTATGAATATCGCGGAACCTCGAGCGAAGAATCTTAATCGACGGATTTTCAATCCAAGCAGTTTTAATCGTGACCCGTGACAATGCAGTTCTGTGGAGAATCCTGGAAGAGAATCGCTGGGTTTCCAGCGTCCTTAATCGATCCTCGTACATCATGGATAAGAGAGCTTAATTGATGACTCTGAGAGAACTGGTCGAATGAAAATCGACAGTCAGCGAGGATAGTCCTTCTTCGAATTTTTCTTGCTTTTGGCAAGAGAAAAAATTCTCTCTCGGATATTTCTCTCTTCTTGCAATTTGGCAGTTTGCGATATAAATCCGCGAAATCAATCTGTTACTCAATATAGCAAATTCTTTCAATTCATCAAATAATTAGTCGTTCAATTATTTAAAACAAGAATTTAATTTAATCAAATTTATATTTGAAACTAACGAATCTAGGTTCAACATTAATTACAATAAGTATTTGCAATCATTGTCCCATTCTAGACTGATGTAATAAATCTCCGTTTTTCTACCTTTGCCAATTTATGCAAGCCTTTCTCATTCTACTTTGCAACCTAGTTTACAACTAGCTGCCTATCGATTAATTTCAATGCAACGTTCGTAAGTCAAGCTATGATTACTCTCCAGCAGAATCTTCAACAGTCCACTCGACCGATCTACGCGAAAAAAGTGTATTTTTGATTATAATATTTTTATGCAGAAGAGTCGCAATACTATTATTTTCTTTATATGTAGCACTGGAGGAACATGTTCCGCGATACTTTGCATCGGAGTTGCTCTCGTAAAGCAGGAAGTCCTGGCATAAAAAAAAAAGACATAAATGAATATTTAACGCGCTCTGGGGCGGGTCCGTCCTTTATTTAGGTCGAGATTTAAAGGATCTTTAAAGTATAAGCATCGCTTCTTCCAGCGAGCCGTCGCGAGCTCTTCTCACGAAAAGTTTTTCCATCTTTCGGATTCAAGAAGCTTTACAAGAGCTGCGTTAACTTATTGAGAGGTGTAAAAACGAGCGATAAGCTTTTTCATCGGCATGCTCTTAGCTTCTGCCTCGTTTTCTTGATTTAAATACAAATTGTCCGATTACTCGACACTAATGTTCTTTTTCGTACTCGAGTAAAATTGCATTTTATTCATATTGAAATAAGAATTATTTACAATGAAAGCTCATGAATAGCATGGCTTTTTTATTTCAATATAAACACATTACTCTTCGTTTTTCTGAATCAATATTTTACAGAAGAAATTCTAATTAGAGAAATTCTAAATGAAATTAATATTTTAATGTGTTTAGGAATACTAATTAAACAAGTGTAAAAGGTTCGTATCATTGTAAGTTCTATTATCGTATTTTGTGTGAATGAGTGGAAATTGCCAACACTGGTTTCTCTTTTCCACCAGAAGAGAAAACAAGTTAATAATTCAATTCTTCTTCAAGTCTTGCCATTTCGAAAACAACTCCACAAGGTGTTTCTTTCCAAGCTAGTTTTATCCTTCCATGTCGTATTTTACGCGTGAAAACTTAAGGTAGCCTCAACTATGACCATTTTAAGGAACGCTTTTCCTAGGCTGCTGATTTGTTGCTAGATTAGATTCAAACAGGAGCAATCCTGCTCGACGAGATAGCTTGATCTTCACTCTCTGGGAAAATATACATACATATGTATACGTATGTAGATACATCCCACAACTCGTGAAACACCGTGCTGTTTGCACATGGAAAAGCAAGAATGCGTTGTATATGATTTATCGGCCTCAGAAGCGGATTTGGCCCTTTCGTTTCTCCATCTCCAGCAGATCTTTCAGCAACGCGTGATTCTCTCCTCGTTTTCGCCGTGGATTTCGGCTGCAATTTTCATCGGATTTTTCCACTCACAACGTGCCACTCAACTCGACAGTTCTTTTCGAATTTTCAAATTCGAGTTCTTCGTTTATAACGGATATGATTTTATTCCAAAAACCATGTTTATAAATATTACATTTATAGTATCTATTACAAATTTGGTTATTCGATCGACTAAATTTTAAAGAGAATCTTACACTTTTTCTTACATTTTTAATATTTAAGGAAGAAGAAGGAATCAAACGCAAGCGTTAAGCGGAAGAGTATAAGAGGATGCGGAAAAGTTTGCCAAGTATTTGAAAGTTGAAGTAGTCTTCTTCGAACTAACTGCTTGGCACGTTTCGTCCGTAAGATAAAGAAGCTGATAAGTACCGAATAGTAGCCGGGAACTTACAAAGTTCCACCAATTATAATTAAAGTACATTGTTCCATGAAAAAGCAAGGGAAAGGATAATACGATAATTTTTGCAAAGTCACTGGACAAATTGTGGAAGGAAAAATTGCATGGTATATGCAAGTAAAATTAATAAAGATTAATACATAAGAGTTAATTAACATGTCGAGATAATTAAGTAGTATTATACTGTAATAACGAGATTAGAATATTGTTACGAAACCAAAGAGCGATCCTTCATCCTCGTGCAGTGTCACGAGACTGTAACAAGATCCAGGAAGTGGTATCTAGGTCACAGTACGCAATATTCCACCAAGAGTAGAAATTCAGGATTCCTCTGGTAGGATACCATTCTACGGAATCTGTATATCGCACCTGCTACATTGCGACGAAACCACAGAAGGCTTCCGAGAAAAAAAAAAAACTCAAAGGAACTAGCTTCGACTTCTATTTTCGCAAACGCGTCTCCAGAGACTCGTTGAAAGGACCACGAGCCATTGACAGGGTGAACTGGTTTAGTTTTCATGGAGAAAGGACTTTCCTTCGATGCAAACTATTGGGTCGAATTCAATTCGACCGTGAGTTCATTCGACCTCTCCATCGCGGTAAATCCACGGAACCTGTTCATAGATATGTCCTTAGGCAAAATCGACCAAAGTGAGGACAGGATAGGTGCTGTACCTGTTACCACTTGAAACTCCAAGTGTCCGAAGACGTTTATTCCCAGCATCCCTGAGGACTTGTTTATTGGTTTCTCCTTTGGTCTCGACACACCTAATGCTTAATGGATGAAGTGTGACCCGTTGGGCACAATGGCTGTGGAGTTTCAAGTGTTCGAACCACTGTAACGAGTTCTTTCTTTCTCTTGCTCGAGAATTCTCCAGGATGAACCTCTGTAGTAAAGCGTTTGCGTGCGAAGAACGAATGATCAATTGGTATGAAATTTGTTTGTTAAGAACGACAGACTCATTTAAGATACAATTATAAGTTACCTAATAGCAGCTGATAAAAATACTGCTAAGAGACTAACAGAATCAAAACCAAGAAATCAAATATGAAATTAGTAATTTAAAAGAATGACAAGAATTTTCTGTTCCTCGGTATCAGACTTTCCAACATCGCGCCAATTTAACGTCAACATTCCCACTTCTCGCAATTACAATCTAAAAGACGACTCACAACGCGCTTATTCCGGTCAGCGACGACTTGGAAAAGCGAACTGGAAGGCAACAGATAAAAGCATCAAATCTGCAGCGAGTTGAATCGAGAAGGAAAAGCAATTCAGCAGAAGGATTCCATCCAGTCCAGAAGTGTCTTCAGATAAAACCGTGCAACAGCCTCTCGTAGTACGTGCATTAACGACCCTTTCGCGCAGATCCATTCTGCGCTAGTAGTACATCGTCATCCTGAGCAACATAAAGGAAATTCGCGTAGAAGATCACAAAAGGAGTTTCAACCATCCGGCAGATCTTCCTGCTTCGAGAAGAATCTTATCGCAAGCGGAATTATTGTTAGTAAGACGATTTGGTTAGCGGTGCGTGGATAAGGTCGCGATATAACACAGGTGAAGGGAAAGGGATCGAGCGAGCAACCATGAAGGGATTCTTATCCCCTGGAGAAGAATGGAAGAGGAAAGTGTATCCAGGTCTTTCCAACGATAAGATAAACATCCCGATATCACGAGCTAGCTCATTTCTCTACTCCAACTTGCATTGCCAAGCTGACAGAAGGGTCTCTACCACTTGGGTAAAAAAGAAAAAAAAGGAGGAAAATTGGGAGAGAGGCATCACGATGGTGCCTTACGAGTCACTTGATACCTATTTCTTCGGAGTGAACGAAGGGTCTTATATACCGTTTTCTCGTGGCTTTGTTTCGCAGACCTATAAATTTCAGTACTAACTGCCAATGAAATATGTCAGGGGTGACGTCGAGACTCCTTTATGAGAGCATCTTTGGACGGAACGATATTAACCTGTACTCTTTTATCTACGTGGATTTTTAAATAATTGAGAAAGTATTTTCTTCTTGATAATCAATAAAAAAATTGATCTCTTGAAAACTGATAGTAAAAGAACTGAGTTTATTATTCGACCGTTAAACGAATCACCTGATATTGATAGATAGATGGTACGATAGTGATTGGACTACCACGCTTTCAGCGAGGTTTTAGCTTTGGCATGACAAGTCAAATCTACGTAAAGCGAGCTCTGGTACCCTGATAAATTATGACTAAGCACTGCATCAAGGGAAATATTTGCCACGGTTGCGTAAGCACACGGCCAACTGATAAAGCCACCACTTCGTTCCAGTTCCCGATTGGCAATCGCAGAGGCAATTAGAGCTCGAAGCGGAAGATACAGATCGGAAATGCCATTTAAAATCACCTGCTGAAATACATATTCAGCTACCGATCAAAAGGCTTAGCTGATAGGTGTGACCTAGAAAATGTGCTCAGTGGAAATTCGAAAAATATTGATTCAATTCAAAAAGAATAATATATATATATGTAATATACCGATTATAAATCATTCTTTCAATAATCCTTATAGTATCGCAATTTCAGAATGTTTATGGACGAATTTTCGACTCCAATCCAAAAGTCGAAAATTCGAACAAAGTAATTAATATCTAAAGTGTATGTTTGAAATACCAGTAACTCGATAATTTCGAAAAAATTCCAGCTGAAATAGTCCCTGGAAAATTGTAACCCAACTGGACGATACAACCTTCCCGCGGATTTTATGCCTCGCAGAATCGTGAAGCAACCACTGGTGTGTTCGTCAGCATGCATCCAAGCTTTTCGATTTGTCCATAAGGTTCAAGCCGCCGAAAAAGTCTGTCAGCCGAAAAGGCACGAAAACGAAAAGCAAAAAGCGATTTTATACGAAAATAAATCCCTTATAGTATTACATTATTCCCATAATATTATTAATTATCAATTTTTTTAATGGCAACTACTCTTTTGTACTTTCCAATTTATTCGATTTTGTCAATTTTTAACATCGTTTCGAGTAACCATTAAAAAAGGAAACCATTCGTAAACACGATACCTCTTTGTTTTTTATCGTTAGGATTTCCCGCGGTATTCCACTCGCTAGTATCGTTCATGCTTGGATACCGTGGTCCGTGATCTACATAAGCTTCACTTGGTAGGTAGCACCCGAAAATCCGGCTTCCACGTAGCGATTCTTTGCTCGACGAAAATTCCTCTCGTAAATCGTATTTCTCAATGTACGCGGAAGCGCGATGTTGACTTGCTTTGTGAATCGCACGGCTCTGCCCTGGTGTAGCAAAAGCGATTTCTCGAAGAGAAATATTTCTCTACCGGTCCAATTTCGTTATTATTTGAACAGCAGTGCAGCTTCAACATTGATTAGTATCCCCATGTTACTGATATAACGTGTACAAATATTTCATAGAAATATTGACACAATTAAATTCTAATGCTAATTGTAAGGTAAAAAAATAAAATGAAATTCTAAATATATGCAACACTATCAGGAAACAAACGTGTTAATACTTTTAGAAAAGTCTGATTGTGTTTTATGAATAATAATTAATGTTAACGGATTATTCTAGGAGGATTCAGAATTCAGACAATTGAACTGTCAAGATCTCAGTCAAGAATCAGTATCTAAGGAACGTTCTGTTAGGAGAATGCAGTTCGCACAAGAGGATCCAAGAACCATGAATCCTCGCTGAAATGTGGTACACGTTACGGAATTGCATATTACCTAATTTTGAATAAATTTTCGACGTCCTCTCGAATCGGTACTTTGGACCAGAGTCATGATTCACAATGTTATTTGTAACCGAGTGTATTGCGGAGTAGCCGAAGCTATCGGATCTCAAGCAGGAAATGGAAAAGTTCTCCCCGTATAGGAATGATTTAATGATATCGAGAAACCTTGGAACTCTGTTTTCGTATTGCCGCGAGCAACGTGTTCAAAAGTTTTGTGGATCGATGTCGAGGGAAGTTTCCCGCAAATGTGGCATCCTTCATGTCCTGTTTACTGTCCTTCAAATGAAAATCTGGAGCACAGTCCGAATAGGCATTGCTGTATTCGAATATACCATTTCCTCTCCATGAATGGGCCGACTATTTTTCCCAAAAGAGGGACGAGTGCAGTGAAAAAGTGTTACATTAGCACACGAAAAGGGTTCGAACAGAGCTGCATTCGTAACTTTTCGCAATTGCACTATATCCAAAAATGGAAATAATAAATGAACGATATATCACAGTATTTATAGCCAGTTGTAGAACAACAATAAATCTACGATAAATATATTGCAATTTTATATAAAGATTGTGTGCATATATCGTTAAATTTTAATTCAAATTTATACGATGAGTAATCGATCAATAATTTCACATTCCTTTGAACTTTATAAGTCAATATAGATGTTTTGCTCGTAAATGTGAGTCGATGCAATATTCACATCAACATCTGACCTCATGCCAGATACATCCTTGCAGATTTGCATAAATCAAATACAAGCGAGAAGCAAACAAAATGCGAACTGTTTTGAAAGTGATTGACGATCCCAAAGTAAGCGACTTATGCTTAAATCCTGTTCTACGTATTCCTTAAACCGATCAATTATCCAGCTACTAGCTAGTTTATTTATCAACTGTTCAAACCTATCCTCTTTATAAATCGCTTGCAGCGGGTCAAGGAAAATTTCGGTGGTTTAGTCTCCCGTAAAAAAGAAGCTCGTTTCTCTTGGATCACGGCTACATCGTATCTAACCGTGTTTCAGGGATTAAAACGGAGTTTTCCGAGTCGACTGAGAACTCTCTACTATCCGTGACTAACCGGTAGACTTTTGACAGAAACTAATTGTCTTACCGACACAGTTACCGAGAAACACACATACACACAATGTTCCCTTAAAAGTAAATCCTTGCTTTTTCAAACCACACTGTACAATTTTTTTATTCATGCGAAATATACAATATACAAACCTTATTTATTAAAGTACAATCGGTATTTTGACTGGCAACACTTTATGCCGAGCGATTCTTTACGCCATCCACATAACACAAGAGAGAAAAATATTATGCCTCGTAAAACCACTGACCAGCGATTAATTATTACAAGCTGCTAAATAACGAGCTTGCGCGGCGGCGAGGCGCACGCTCGAAGAATAATTCAGGCGAACTGCGTAAATCATTTACAGGGCAGGAACAGCGGCACCCTCGACCGCCGGCTATTCTTCCGCCGGGAACCAAATAAATAATTTCGAAATTTTCGCCCCCATTTCGACAGTTCCCGGGTGAAGCTGCCCGCGACATTCGTTAGGTTTCTCATATTTTTGTTTTTTTCCCCCCTGCAAACTTATATCAAAACTGTAGAAAGGAACGTTTTAAGAAATTTTAGAATCATTATTATATCGATGATCATAGTTGTGTTTTGATTAATTAGCTTGATTCATATCCGGTAAATAAACCTTGGTATTTATATAAATTAAATATTCAAAAATTATTGTACTATAACTTGGAGCAAATTTGGAAAAATAACGCTATTCATTATTCGGAAACGTTCCAATCAGTGGAAACAGTTTATTGGAAACCGAGTCTCTATAGATTATTTATTGAGTTTTAATGCTCAAGTTCGACTGGACATCGCGCAATTTGGCTCTACAACAAGTTGAGTTTTGGCAGAGCTGAGACAAAGTTATGGAACATGTATCAAGAGGGGAAAGTTGAGTAATAGGACGTTGTTCTTTCGTAACTCTAGGAAAGACAGGTGGCCCGCGCGTGCCGTCTGCCAGTACAAGTCTGCCAATATCGTGACCATTGCTCCTACTACCTGCTTTCCGATCAGCGTTCGAAATATAACAGTCTTTTAAGAATTTCGATCATAGTAGTACAACATATACTGCCAAATGTCTCTTAACCAAACCATAACTCACCTGCCGACTGTATCAATACATAATTAAAGTTTCAATTAATTTTAATTGCTTCTCAATGAAGTGAGAAGCAATTGAAAAAGTAGTAACAAGCTTTATAAGAGAAATTTTATCATTAATATTTTCTAAACTAAAAAACAAACTACTATGTTATTCCCTTTGCATTATTCAACATAATCTTAATAGAGTCGGAAGTTTCTGTATCGTATGAATTCCCCACTGCAGAGGAATGCAAAGCGAAAAGCATGCGTGACACATTTTCCTTGACGCGGGAGTAAAGTTCCACGCTACTACTCGCGAGCATCGCTCTCATTAGCATGGACGTTCCGCAAGGGAGGCAGTTAAGCAGCAAAAACACTCTGACACACATACACCTATACGTACGCGAAGATACGAGAGAGGAAGAGATTCGATCGATGGACGGTTGGTTACGTTCCATTATCGTGATCCAAAGCGGACTAGAGTGTTAGTTACACTGATATTAAGGATCCTGTCATCCATAACCCACTTTATTACCACCATGACTCTCTTTTGTCTTCCTTCTCTCTTTCCTACTTTCATTTCGCATTTTCCCGCCACTTTTCATAAAAGGAATTGCAATTATTTCCAAGCGTTACGATAGCTTTTATCCGGTATATTTTACCCACTCGGCGTTCAGTTGCAATGCGAAATTCAAAGGTCTTCAATGAAACACTCCAATTTTCGTGCAACGAATCCGTTTCACCAGGAAACAGCGAAAGAACGTAGAAATAAAAAATGCGGGACAAACGTTTACTGTGTAGAATGTGTTATGTTTTTACTCCATATAACATTTCTGTTTTTGAACTCGTTTAATCGAACAAGAACCGGGTTAACAAATAGAAGTTAAGTATAGATCGAATTCTTTTTTGAAACTTATGATTATTTTATAAGGTATCTGCATAAGTCACGAGTGATTATGAGTATATTGTTAGAAGAGATTTCATTTGAAGCCGAAAATCCAGTATTAACAACCCTAATCTGAAATTTACTGTGTACTAGTTAGAAGGGATTTAATGAAGAAGCACATCCTACACTAACATCGGATAAGAGTAATCTCATTCGAATCAACTAACATAAGCATCGATCTAATCGCGATGCTCCACTCGACCTCGAAGAGTATCCATTAATTCTCCAGTGGTGGATCTCCAGTGACCGGTTCCTTACGCACGTAGGAAACGCTGGATCACCGTAGAGAGGGAAAGAGGGAAAGAGGGAAAGAGAGGGGAAAAGAAGCAGCAAATAAACAGAAATAGACCAAGCAAATACACGCGATAAGCGAGTAACCGGAAGACAGGAGGTTCATGGCAATTTCTCTCGTGTCTCCTCTTTCTCTCTTCTCTATCTATCTCTCGATCTTCCTTGGTTCACGTCAAAGAGAAGCTTATCCGGGTCAGATCTCTTGGAGAAATGGAAAAAACGAGATGGAGGACGATCCTGCGTGACGATAAGTCGTGAGCAACGGCACACCGTCGTAAAAGGATCGGCCGATCTTGGCCGTGGGATCCTGCAAGGGTGCGCACCCCAACTACTATATCGTAAGTAACGCAATTCCGGCACCGATGGAGCGTGCCCCGGGAAGAATATACATGACATAGGGAGAAAGAGTTTACTCGTTTCGAGTATTATTAACGTGGTAACGTTATCTGTAGACTATCTTTCAGATTTCGACTTCGTGTCTGTGTAAGTAGCATTTTCTAGTCAATTTGAGTCAGTTTGAGTCAAGTTGTCAGATTTGTAGTGAGTTTTGAACTGGAAATTTAAAATTCTATGAAACCGATTGCCAGGATCATATTTTTTAGTCTAAAAAATGCACTTTTAATATAGACTAAAATTTCTTGAAATATAAGAGAATACTTTAGTTAGATTCTGGAAATCATCCAAAGAAATTCTAAATATACTGATCCTGCCCAGACACAATTTCATAGAGCCTCGAATTTGGCACAAAATCGAAGGTCTGAGAGGACACGATTCAAAGGGAAGACATAGGTAAGGTATAAGAAACTCCGAGGCAATGAGTTCTTCTTGCCAAAAAAAGAAAAAAGGAAAAAAAAGTTTCCACGCCGCCGGGTAATTGGAAACTTTCTTCTTCACTCTAGGTTAGTTCGCTGCGAATGAGACCGACACACACGTGCGACGCCAAGGGAAATTCATGTACGGTCCAAGAAACGATCTCATTTTGCCCGGAAGCCTAGTAATCTCTCCGCGATGCTCGAGACTTTTGCAAAATTCTTCCCCTTTGTACTGGCATACATTTACCTTTTTTCCAGCGAAACACTTAAAGAACCTATATTTCCATACATCATTTTCTTACTTGGCCATATCTAGTAATTACTTTTTTTCATAATTAGGAACTTTTCTTACAACGGCATAATCTAAGTTTTTTTTTCTATTTTTGGAATAATTCCTTAAAAATACCAAATAGTTTGTTTTCTTAAATAATTTTTATTATACTGGTCGAATCAAAGATAGAGAAAGTCAATCGAGTATATTAATTAAAAGACGATGCTTCGGTGAGAGAGAGTTATTTTCAGATTTTCGATCGCGTCTCAAAGAAATCTGGTAACTGACATATTTCACGAGCACCGGAGGAGAGTTGACAGTTCCGCAATAACCGGTAGAAGGCTGCGAAGAGGAGGGTGATTTCCATAGCAAGCACCGCCGAAGATATACTTCCCATTTTCAAACTGTCGTTCGCAGCTGTGATTGCTCTACATTAATCCATCGTCCTGAGAACTATAAATAATCGACGCGGACAAATATGAGGATACCTGCTAGCAAAGACTCCCAGTCGCTTTGTCGAGCACCGTAATCATCCAATAGTCACTTTATCCATAATTTACTGTAATATACGCAAACCTAATATATCAAATAAATTACACGAATAAAGAAAAATTATCAACTATCTCATTTTAGTAACTTCTTCTATTTGAATTTTATTAAGAAAAGTGTATTGAAAGATAGTCCAATTGTAAAGTTAAATTGGGAAGAAAGCTATAGTTATTATTTCCGAACAATCGTGGGTAAAAGCTTTGTCATAAAAATGTCTAGAATAAAAATCAAATTACTTCCACTATTCGAGGAAAATGAATGTATAGCAAGAAATATATCATAGAGCCATAAAAGATATCACTTAGAACCATGCACCAGGGTCGATCCTTGGCTCGTTTCTTACGTTAATAATCTAAGCAGCACAGTAAGATCGATCTTCCAAGTATAGTTAAAACGGGCCATCACTGGGGCTGTTTACGAGCCAGACAGTTCAGACGATAACATCTTGCCTACGACGTAGAACGCTCGCGAAAATAGATGGCACGCTACACTCTTGTACACACACACACACACACACACACGCGCGCGCGCGATTAAAAGGTTAAAGTGTACATGAAAGAAGCACTCCTTCCCGATAAATGACCGCGAGGCATTGCGCATTTCCATGGGTAATATGATTTCCTGGATGCGGTGACGTTTTATGCAACATCGTTCAACTACGTTTAAACTTGCCGATGTTACTAAAAGGTGTGTTAATAAGTTTTCCGCTAGGCTACCATCCTGTAATCGATGTTGACACACTATGTACTAGAATTTTTTTATTTCCATCGAAACTTCGTTGCTTTTATCGCGTTATACGTGTGACTTATACGAGCCGGTAATTCAATTGTTTCGGAGATAATGATTCGTGTTGCGTACGTTGCGACGTTGATGAACGTGAGTTAATTGGATCTTATTCCGGTAAAATTATTTAGGAAGAATAATAAAATTGAATTTATTGTTTATTGAGATCGAGTACTATTTAAACGTACTATAAAACGTTTAGATTATTTGAAGCGAATATTTCTTGAAATTATTTAAAATTCAAATAATTCTTTGTTAAATTGTTCCACTGACAGAGAAGAACGATATTATTGAAGGTATTTTAGTTGACAGATGGAAGAAACATTTGACACTGAAACTACATGGATGAGAAGGAAAACAGCGATCAATTTGTATAACGGAAATGGGAAGCAGTGCTGATGGAAACTCACTGTGGTTAGAGGGTCAAACTAGAAGCTCTTACTCGAGCCATACTATATTTCTCCCTTCTAGTTTCATTCTCGAAAACTAATGGATAGACTCTGCTTTTCTACCGGACACCTGAGAAATACCAGATGCATTTCGTTTCGTTCCGCACTCACCACTATTTGTACAGTTCGAACTGATGATGGCTCTATAGAAATGTCAGATTCGCTGGGAAAGAAACTGATTCCATATCAGAATGAAGATATCGAATTTCGAATGAAAGGGAAATAATTATTTTCAAAGGGAAATCCAAAACAAATCGATTAAACCTATCGGTATTAATATTTTAGTAGAAATATTAAATTTGACTAAAAAATGGAAATTGTATATGAAATATAAAATATTTATAATTAATCAAAGAAATTAATTACAGATTTACCGAATTCAACTGTAAATAAACACGATAAAATGTTGGGTAACAAGATTCTGCTTTGGTGATTCGAAAAGAAATTCAAATACAAGCAATTAAATTCGATCCTCAGCCTACTATTGCCGATAACATTAAATATTTAAACGGGGACACTCGCACTCGTGGTCGAATCCCGCAGGTACTATTCGAACCGGGACTTTATTACCCCATAAACTTTCTACTACGGTAATACGCTTGCCAATTTAAACGCGCGCGATTGCTCGCTGATAACGATGCAATAGGCCTCTCTCAGTGATTGCAAAATTTTGGAAAAAAAGTCGACAATTTCCCATTTGTCACGATGACTGCAAATAATATTTTCATAAAATCTACCGATACTTCACTAATCGTATTTCTGCACTTTGATTTGCAATATCTCATAAACCGACGATTATATGAAGATTTCAAGAAATAATTAGGGGAATGAATTTCGTATGTTCGGTTTGCCATATGCAATCTGTATTTAGAGAAAGCGCAATACTGCGTTCGGCTTGGTGTAGATCTCAATTTGCATTCCAATAAATTTCGCGAATCCGGTAGTTCCTGTATTGTAGAGTACAACTGTTACAAGAGACATTTACATTTCCCCATTAATCGTACGATAGACTACACCTTTAGACGCCCCAGTTTCCGGAGGAAAGCTTCTGCCCCGGCCATATCGCATTGCTGCACCTTGTGCCAGTGTCGACAAGAATTGTATTGATAGCGCAAGCTAGAATATTGGATGCGAATTACTCGAAACACTAATTAACATATTTGACTTTAATAAACAGACCAAATACCTGAATATGAATATTATACTGTTTCAATATTAGTTTAATATAGATTTTATTCGAAGTAGGATAGTTTGATGGAACATAAATGTATTAAGCATTTGGAACCTTTTGGAACATGGGAAAGTGACACAAATGAATTTTTATCTTCTTATAGTAACTTGTACAATAATAAACATCCTTGAAAAGATTACATAAACTACATTCCAATTCTGAACTTTCCCTTTGAGACTTCGCGTGACCATTTTTGGTAGTTTAAAAACAGGTGCTTCCAGTGTATCACGACGATCCGCGGTTGTTAATTAAATAACAGTGGAATGCAAAAAAATGAAGAGGATTGATTCATACTTTATAGAATTAAGCAGCACATCTCCAGCGCTTTCTCTCGAGATTCAATTTATTTGGGTGTTCCGAACCTGTTATCTACCATCAGCATCCACCGTACTCAGACTCTCGGTGATTATTTTTAAAATCGCTTACGATTAATTTGAGCTTCAATTGAATCGCTAGTTGTAAATTGCAGTTTTATTAACTATTATTGGATTCTTAATTACGAAACAATTACAGCCAGTTTCTGCAATATGATTAGTTCTTATTTCTGCTTTTGCCGTTGGATTCAATTCGAATTACAGGATATCTCTCGTTGCACTTATAATAAATATCTGTGTGTTCTTAAATTTCAACTCGTTCGCAATTGGTCCAGTATGAATAATGACTGTTACTATATGAATTTTATTATGATCATTACCATGTTGATGGTGTTAGGATCAAATGATCAAATGATCCTCGCACTGTGAAATTTTATTAAAATCCACGACATATATTTTGCTGCCTCAATTTTATTTGAATTTTAATTCGATCACGGTTACAATTTTACTAATTAAACCAATCAGCGAATTTATTCAATATTAAAGATGGCATTTTCCCTGAAATATTAGATTAAAAAATTGAAACTGAAAGTTAACGCATCGAACAATTTACCACGCTCGATAAACAATTGTTGGTTTTGTCGTTTAAGCGATCGTTTTATCCCGTAATTCTGCCTCTAGTCGTCAAGTTTAATTGGCCCTTCGTGATTACACCTCGAAGGCGGATGCTACGCTGTGTTGTGGAACCTTGTCAGCGCAGATCGGTAGACACAGGGTCGTCTTCCGACGATTAACGGGACAATACCTAGGACCACCCCCTCAAAAGCGTCATCCGATCCATGTCTTACGTCTCTCTCCTTTTGTAGCTTGAAACCTTATGCTCGATTGCACTTTTATCCTCGATTTTGCATCAGTTTCCAGTGACTTGTACGATAACACAGGAAATTGTAAATGATTCTTTGTTTAACTCCATCGTGAATAATCAAACCCAACCACTTCGCTAGTTCTACAATCTAGGTGGAAATTCTAATTGACTCATCAAGCACAGTACATAGTTTGCCTGAACGAGATATTCGGTAAAAAGAGCCAGTGGAAATTAAATACACATTTAGCAAAGAGAAACGACAAACCAGAGCCACAGTTCATAAAGAACACATTCGAGATCGACGACGCGTCGGGTTAAAGCAGACGGCAGCGTGGCGCGGCGCTTTAGCGATAGCTATTACTTGTCGTTAGTGGTACTAGGACAATTTACTAAGGCGACGGTCCCCTTTCTCAAGCGTGTCGCGACCAATACAAGACACAATAACGAGATAACGACATCGCAAGGGACCGAGTAGCCCAATAATTCGCAATTCTAGGCCACTCACAGTCTCGTGCCACTGTCATGCTAGCAAATGCTGTCCTGTATCCCCCACTATCCAACCGATGTCCATTCATCATCTGTCCAGAGTATTATCTCCTTGCCCTTACGATTAACCTTCCAGTTCTATCAGTTCCAATGAAATCTCCGACTGGAATTCGATCGGTGATTATTCAATTACGAATCTCGGTGCAAATACGTATAGCTTTCGACGTACTTAAAGACTGAAACAATTAATAACTTTGTCGATACGATTATATTCTCTTGATTCGTAAAGGTTTAATATGCTCATAAAGCATAGATTCTAAAAGAAATGTAAAATAATAAAGATACTTTGTTTAAAAACGAAGAATATCATGGGAAAGCAATATTGAATTCCAGTATTGTATTTTATCATCGTATAATTAATAACGCCTGAATTCAATGTAATCGGCAGGATTCGAATGTAATCGGAAGCTTCGAATATTTTTACTCGTATCATCCCCTTATTTCCATTACGTTCACAGAAACGGTATCTGCCAGTGGACAGTCACGAACGTCGCTTCCGACAATATTGGTATAACTTTATTGCAGCGTTATTCAATCAGTCCGAGTAAATTATTTCATCTCCGCCCATCGGAGGCTTCTGGCAAAGAGCGTAATTTAATATTCACACTTTGGATAAAATTTCCACGAAGGTAATAATGAATAAAGAGAAGCTTTTTGAAATATGTTGCCACGAGCATCATCGAGGTTTTATTGTCGCCTTGGTCGTTTGCCAGTCTGCGGGAAGGCGTTAAAACACTCCTGAATAGCCGCGAGATCCAAAAACCGAGCCAAATAACGCTCTGCTTTATTTTTCATGGCATCGTATCGCGTTGTACCGAGCGCGTAATTTATGGCTGCAATGTACATCCTAAGAAAGTACCTTGCAAGTTCACTGACAGTAGAAAATGCAAACTTACAGCATGAACACGTGGATTTTCATATTTTTTACAAAAGAATTTTATCTGCAATTTATTCAATAATTATTTGTAATCCTTTAGGGCTTACGATATAAAATTTGAAATATTTTCCATGTATTTTAGGAGAAAATTTATGAAAAATTTCGTAACTATAAGTGCGATAGCTTCACAAACACTTTCTGTTATAAATATAGATATTTCCATCCGAGAAGTTGTTTTCCAACTGTGATAGCGTGGCTTAGCTTGATCGACAGATACTTAGTTGAAACTTCAAGCAGGATGGAATACTGTAGTCGGCAGCTTGGAGCCTTAACCGTGTTAACTTCTCGCACAGCAGACGAAATCCTGTTAAGCTTGGAGACGCAAGCACCAACTAATTAAACTCAGCTTTTCCTAACCAATCTCTTTCCCTGTATTGAACTGACTTTTTATTCGATGTTACACCTTCTGTTTCGTGTTTGCCTAGACACACTAATCTTAGAAATAGTTTATAAATGATGCTACTAGAAATAAGTGTCGATTTATAGATACGATAATTTCTCGAAATGCCAAAGAATTTTGCAGCATTGCGTTTACAATATGCCAGCCGCCAGAAATGAGAAAGAAATTTCCCTTTGCTAGAGCCTCGTATGGATATGATTGTGCCCGATGCAAGATTCTTACGTAACACGCTGGAATCGACAGTTGATGGGGGAAAGCATCTACTTCTGCGAGTGATACTCGTGCCGGTATAAACGACAATCTATTCCCGTGGGAGTAAGGAAGCGGTGAAAGCTGCCATAATCGCTCCCAAGAGCCACCTTGTCAGGATCCTCGCGAAACTTATCCCGCACTCGAGTTATGTGTCCTGGAAATCTCGACTTTACGACCTCCTCATTAAACTGTGGTTTCAACATACAACACCCCGATCGTTCAATTTCTTGCTTCGACATGTTTGGTCAGAATAGATAGACTCATACACATACCACAATTCCGTTTATACACGCTGTGAAGTTACAACCAGGTATAAATTCAGATAATGATGCATTGGGCAAAAATATAGTGAATACGAAAAGCATTTGACGCTTGAAAATATTCAAAATTATTAACTATGTGATTTTTGGTCTACTAAAATATATTCCTTACGTAAAATTGATCCTAACTCCAATCTGAGCAGACGTCGTGAGTTTTCAAGAAATTATAAGTCAATGGATAGAAAACTGCATTGAAGCTACGCTAAACATAATAATTTCCACGCTGACTGGGAAGCTCGAAAATTATAATTATTAAACGGTCCATCGTAAGCCACTGCAAGGTGAATCCCAGGTCTGGTGGTTTGCGCGGGAGACTAATTAAGAAAGCCGGCCTCGCTCGTCGCTTCTCTCGTCGAGAGTTCCTTAAAAGACGCTGTGGCATGGCGTGGAGTTTCGTGGCTTTTCCAGGCGTGGAATGAGAGAAAACTGGTGGTTTCAAGGAGGAAAGGGAAACTCGCGGGACGAGCTACTAACGAGTGAGACACGGTGAAGAAGATGGTGATGGCAGGCTCAGTGCTAATTATGGATTCGCAATGCACCGCCAACTTCACGATCTTAATTAAAGGAAGCCACCGCTGCTACTACTACCTTCTTTCTACGGCTGAGCCTTTATTTTTGTTTGCTCGAACGGTCCAATCGGGCTGCTTCCTTTGAATCTAACTGGTTACGGTGGGCTTGTCGATTTCATTTCTAGGATATGCTTTGTTTTCGTAATTCACTTTCTAAGGTCGCGTCATAAACGAGATTCTTTCAGAGTTAAATCTACTATCTTTTTTGTAATAACATTTAAATTATTTGTAAGAAAGTTTGGGATATAAATGCTGAGTCTTAAAAAAAAGTATTCTTAAATCCGATAGACATTAATTGGGATATCAATACTTAATCTTTATGAATATAATAGTAGTTATTAGGATGAATGTTAACGATTCTTACCAAATATGTTTGAACTTGATATTTAGTTATTGCGATAACACCGTAGATATTAGCATCGAAAACCGGGCTTCATGACTATAGTAATTAATCAGGAATTAATGCGAATTCCGGTATTCATGGATATTTAGCGTAATACAACCCCAGATTTGGTTGGTGAATTTACGATATCCAGTAAAGGTATTTCTAGAGAATAGATGAACCGTAAATTCGGATATTACGTATACATACAATTAACGAAATATATCCTAAGCTTAACGATTCAACAAAAACATTTATAGAAATACTACCACGGATTAAATGACAGTGATATCGATACCATTTGACATCAGCTTTCCATCCGAATCCTTTAAACCTCGAAGCGAAAAGATAATTAATTTGGAAATAGTTTTTAAAAGTCATTGAGAACTAAAGTTTGTGTGAAAATATAAAATTGAACTTAGAACAATGTAACATTGAATGAGTAACTTCAGAGTAAAATCGAGAGAGAGAGAGGGAGTTAAAAGCTGCAAAATATTCTTGCTAAATCTGGAAGGATAATTGTTCTTGGTAGATAGAGTATACCGAAAGCGCGTCACCGGATGAGAAAGCGTTTTCTTCCCGTGCGATCAATGAACAGCCATAATCTGCCGACGAAAACCCTTCTCTCTATCTTCATTCGGGCTAAAAGCAGCACGACGCACACGCGTCCCTGGCAATATTGCATTCGCGAGACGCTTTCACAGCCAGTAACTGAATTACCTGAGGCAAACTAAGCGGAGATTGAGATGCAAACAGGACATCTATTTCTAATATTAAGCCCACAACACGAGTAGACAGTAATTCTGCCTGGCATCTTCGGAATGCGATACACATTACCGTCTGGCCAAACGCAATGCGATTATCAATCACAAAGCACAAATGGCATTTCTCTAATTGTAAGATGCGAATCTTAAAAATCCTAGTGTAAAAGGATTACTCATGAATTTTTAGTGAAATATTCAGGTAGGTTTTTGGGGTTATCATAGTTGGTATCGCGAATGGTAGATTAGAGACTGAGCAGAGAGCCTTACTGGCAGTGCAGTTCTGACGACAGTCACACTAAATCAAGACCACGATTGTCGTAAGCCCAGTTCCCCTTTAGCAGTGTACTACATGTCTCCAGAGATTCTCTGTCCCAATGCAAACGAGAACCGCGATAGTCGACAATTAACCGACACAGGAGAATCGTCTACTAGCACTAACAAACGTTACTGCAATTTTTCTTATTTTTTCTATGTCTAAATCATTTTTACTGAGAGACAACGTACCGCGTTCAAGGGTTGTTTAATATTTACAATTTTATACCCACAATTTACGGAAAGAACAATGAAAAGGAATTTAGGAAACGTATCGTAGAAGAAATTGTTCGTTCACCAACATATTTTCTCGCGACTCGTCTCACAAGTAACAGTCTCACGGTTGATTCAGGTGTTTGTACTTTCGTCGAAGGAAAAAACCGAGAGAAACAAATGGAAACGCCACGGGGAATCGAGGCTAGGAGAAACTTCAAGTCTAAACAAAAGGATGCGCGTAGAAACAAAGAAGCACTTTCCGATTGAAGCGAGTCCGGTCAACACCGAGAGAACAGTTAAACAGTGTCAAGGATAACAATGCTGGATACATCGACTGCTCTGTCGTTTCAATGAATTCGCGCATTTGTCGTTACAGGGATTAATTGAATTACAAGTCAGATCTATTTCGTCTCTAGAAACCGATCAGGCTTGTTTCTCCCCGGAAACATTATCTCAAAAGCAAGTCTTCAAGAAATTTTCGAATTATTCATTTCGTATTTCTTGATTATACAATTTATACAAGAATGTATCATACAATAGCCCGTACTTCAGAAAATAATGTATAATTTAATAGAAAAACATTCTTTTTTACAAACGAGCCACTTTCTATAATAACTTAAGCTTCGGATAATTAGATTAAACTTTCCTAATGTCTTTAGTTAGAAAAATCCAATTCTCAAGGAATAAAAAATATTGAGAAATCAGGAACGTGAACCATGACCATCCGCCCATTTCTCGCGTGACGTCACTTTTCAGCCCCGGGAGTTTCCCGTGGTCGCGGAGAGAGAACCAGATGGCGCGAGGAGGAAGGAATTATCAGTTAGCTCGCGAGTTAGAAAGGGACACGAAGAGCAACACTAGCGGTGGCAACGGCGAAAGTAGGGGTAGTTTAGCTCGAACGACCCGGGCATGCATCTTCACACCCCGAGCTCCCTTGTACGTGCATCTCCCCATTTCCAAGGTGTTCGTACTGGGATTTGCGCTCTCGTTGCCTGGCGACCGCGCAATGACGTCATTCGTTGACGTCACTGATGTACCCCCCTACCAACCGGTCGAGAGACCCAATCGGGCTGTGCGCACCACCTTTGAGGGTATAACGTATAAAGGACTGGTTAATACAGCTTCTCACTAAAATGCATCCGGATACCAGATGCAATGCGATCCGAGAACGTTGTTTTGTCTATTCGCGATGCTCACGATGAGAATGATGGTAATTCTGTGTAAACGTTAGCCCAGATTATGAGTCTGGTATGAATTGTCAACGTTGTGAAGAACGACGAATTCATTGGATCATGAAAGATTTAATTGTTCAAAATTGCTCTTAATTGTAGTGATTAGAGAAAGCTAACTACTGCAAACATAAATATATTTATTAAATGTAATGAGAAATAGGATCACTGTAGTTACAATGATTCTCATTACAATCTTCGAGCTACCCCAACCAAGCCCGACCACTTGTGTGAGTTTTCGACTGAAACTGGAATTTAAACTTGAACCAACCCTACTACAGATTCATCCTAACTTCATTGCTATGTATATCTTTTTGTATATTAGGTGTATACGTTTATTGTATCAATTATATCCTTGCATAGTAAATTTAAAGAGCTTTTAAATTCGACGTCTGCACTTACTGCATTTTTGAGTTTCTTGGAGAATAATTTATTTAGTAATTTTTTAACAGTGTTTATTAACAGTCACTTGATCATTCTAGTTTTTAAGAGTGTTTATAGCAACGCTGAAACCTCCAAAACTGATAAACGTGACGTAGGAGCTTGAGTGCAGCGAGCGAAACTTTGGTCTGTGTTTTTCTGTCTTTCGGAGCATTCTTAATTTGCAGAGAGAATCCGAGAGGAAAAAAGAGAGAGAAATCTAATATGGCGACATTGTGGACGACCTTTAACCTTTGTGCAAGAGCGTCTGTGTGCTCATGCGCCCTTCCCGCTAAACTGAATCGAGGGATTTGCAAGCTACGTGAGTTCGTTTGTGCTTGATTCCACTCTCCCCAAGTGCCATGAAACTTGTGAGCATGGTTGAAATACAGTCGAAATTCTCGTCAGATTGATTTTCGAATCTGTTTTCCAAAGGGGCATACTAAGGCTAGTATCTCATTGTTGTGACACAAAAGGACTTCCACATAGTAGTTAAGCAAAATTTTTAATTCAATTGTGGTTGCAAAAGCATTATTACACCCTTGAAAAGGAAAAGTCTTTATAGTACAATATTATAACAGCTTTTAAAAGCTAACATATTAAAATTATTCTTATTTGTTCTGCTTTCAATAATTTCCAAGTTCCGCCCACTAACCCTCGCCATTAATAATAATTGATATTCCATTCCACTAGGTCCCAATCGAAAATCATTTCACTCGTCTTACGAATCGCACAGTTTATAAAATTCTTCAAGTCGCCGGTATCGTTGTATACGAAACAACACCAAGGGGTGGCATTGTCGCGAGCAAGAGATCGACTTACATCGGAAGAGTAAGTGTTTACGTAGCATTGAGGGCAAACGAGTACCGCGCTTAATCTCGCTTTGTGGCCGTACCTGTTACGAGGTCCCAGCTCTCGCTCCAGGGGTTTCAACCCCTTCTTTGACCCCTTTCACATCCGCAACTGCTCGCATTCTATCTCTCGTCCTCTCTCTCTCTCTCTCTCTCTCTCTATCTCCCTCTTCACCACCACAGACAACCAGTGGCAGACACACATATGCGGGTTATCACGTCACGGCAATTCTCGATCTAGGTTATTGCTGTTGCAATCGGCGTGAATGCTGCGGCTTGCCAATTATCGGCTCTCTCCCTCGCGCCACTTCGTTCTTCCTGGTGAGAATCGGCTTCGAACGGCCGTTCTCTCTCTATCTCTATCGCTCTATCTCCCTCTCTCTTCCCTTCTCGGACGAGTGTTCGATCCGTTCTGCAGACAGTGAGAAACGAGATACAACCAGTCCAGGACTATCATCGAGAATTATTTGAACGAGACTGCTCGTTTGGAAGAATTGTCGTTAACGCTACTGTCCTCTGTGGTATATGCTCAAGACGCTGGAAAACTTAGAGGTACTGGTATTTTGTTAAAAATAAATGGAACGAACGAAATAATACTTTTTGGTAAAAAGGTCAATTCTCGTTAAATTGGGCGCTGGAAAATTGTTGAAAATCAGTCTGTTGTTGGGAATGTACTGTATAGTACGCAGAGTATATTTTTACCAAGGAAAATTAAATTCTGTCAAAAACAGAGCTTGGGATTTAATCCCTGATTTACCATGATCAAATCTTTATAGTTAATTATGGGAGATATTAAAGTAGGAGAAATTATCGTTCAATTCTCGCGCGAGGCTCAATGTGGTCCGGTGTCTGGCTTATGATCCACTAATACTACTTGCGTTGAGACTTGAGTGGTGGCACTGCCAACCGTGGGGTCCTTTGCAAATTCATTATCAGAAATTACGCTATAAATACGCCTCACGCAAACCCAGTATAAATCATTTTCTCTTTCCCATGCAGACGAGCGTGCCTAGGGCAGGGGAGACTAGTGGCAGGGCCGCGACTGACTGAGTGAGTGCATATTGGAGTTTCCGATCTAATTTACATGTTTCGGACGTTGCAACGGAGGAGATATGCCACTGATGCAATTCCTTATATACCTTCTCCAACTCGCAGTGAGCATTCGCGTTTCTTAGCCCTTAGAAAAAGCTTCTAATTAAATTTCATTAGACAGCAGTTAAATGAAAAAAATTTGTTATCTTGATCCGAAATAAACATATCTCTGTTTCTGAGAAACCATTGATTTTTTCCACCAGACTGTTATTTAGATTTTTCTAACGCTTAGAATTTATAATCATATCTAATGTGGAATTATATTTAAAAAATATTTGTCAGAAAAATGTACTTCTTTGTTTATTGTTTATTATTTAAAGGTAAATGGCGTAGTGTGTACCGTAATTTCGATGTATCACGCAGTCTATAATATTCACAAGTAGAATTTTGACGGCAATTTTAACACTTGGGTACTAACAGGCTTCGCATTTGCATAAATATTCCCAGTGTATTATTAATGGAGGAACGAAACTGCGTCCTAGAACCGAGACGAGGAAAATAAGTATCTCTACATCATTCTCGTCGGTCTAGAATCCTAAATACATGGGAATATAAATCCGACCGAAATTGTTTCGCGCAGTAGATTCGAGTAAACAAGAAGAAACGGTTTCTTCCATCCACCAAACGCCCATTTACATTGATGCTGGCTCTGAAACGAGTAGCTGTGAGTGCATCTCCGCGGCGCGCTGTGGCGCGGCTCAGATTTAATTTGCATACTCTCCACAGCGAATAGTGAGAAAACACGGCTGCAACCGTTGCCGTCTATCCAGGACACGAGATACAGAGTTAGGAATATTTAGGTACACTCGAGAATCCTCCAAATGTTATTTGTAAGCCGTCCTGAAATTCTTTCCCTGACGATTTCTCGTCGAGCTATGTCTGTACCAATTTCCCTGGCGATATAGAACGATCAGAGTGCTAAACCCTCATAATGTCAGACCAATTATTTATCGTCATTTAGCCGAATTATTGCTCCCATTTGATCGAATATAATGACATACTTGTGAAATATATGGTGCGTGAAATATTTAATTAATTAAATGAGCATGTCACGCGTTATACGCATTGCGTGTTATACACCAAATGTTTATGTTATATTATTCTCTCTAATTTTCTTTTTCTTTAACAGAATACGTTATTGTTTTTTCTTCAAGACAACTCTTTTTGTTAATCGCGTCGTATAGAATTCTATTGTATCGTTGAATAATTCTTAATCGACGGAAACAGAAATTTAAAATATTCCAATTATCTTTATAAGTTGCAATAATGGGTTTACACGAATGTAATCGCAAGTGCAAGGTTACTTTTGCGATCGCGAATTGCAAAAAGGAAAATCTAATAAGCCGACAGTTACAGAAATTTACGAACTGCTCACCGGTGCTCCCTGCGAGTACTTTTATTGTATGCATAATTGTGTACCTCGCGGTACAACTTAGTTAAAACAACAAATATCTAGTTAGCGGTACACTTGTAAAGCGGAACAGTTCCCAACTCCAGGACTCATTTGCATGTTCCCAATAGAGCAACGTCGAGCCTGCGACGAATGTTGCTTTCGCATACATTACGACATAAATACTCGATGCCAACAGAAGTTCCTTGGTGTTAACGAAACTCGCGGAGAGTATACAGCAAATATTCTACAGTCGCATTGTTTAATGTAAAATCGAGAGTAAAAAGTTCACTGATATTCCTATTAGATTCATGTGAAATCGCAGAGATTACCGATTAAAAGTATCATTTAAATGAATTAAGAACACTGGAGTACATTCGTAAAGAAAAAATTCGAAAGATAAAACTAGCCATAAGTTCCGAGAATTTTCCCTCGTGATTGCTAAACATTCTCGCTGTTCAAGTTCCTGGAATTGGTAGGTGTCAGCTATGCGTTCAGGGAAACAATAACACGAACGAGTTACGAAGCTACGATCACTACGCATATATGTAGCATGTACGTAAATATACGACTGACCTCTGTATATCGTCAAGCGAAAACAATGCCTTACGCAAGATTCTTTCGGCTGTCGCAAAATTACCGGGAAATTCTGTTGCGTAACATAATCTCCTATTTTGAGAAATTGTTCATTTCAAGATTAAAACAACAATCATTTCCTGGAAAATTTGAAAAGAAGACACCTTCCCTAATAATTAAAAGAACAAATTAATTCTCTCGAATTTGCTTTCTGCTGTTTTTCCTAAAGCATTAGCTGTCGCAAGATTTTCGTGATTCAATCAAGTCGCAGGATGATCCGAGCGGCTAAAAAATAATAATAAAAAAAAAGTCAGCTGAACGAAATCTCGAGGTCTCCACTCTGAGGTTAGTTCTTAATCCGGCTCGGGTAAACCAAGTTTGCCAACATCGGTGCTTTTTACTCGAGCCGCTCCCCGTCGTAACTTCTTCCGAATCTCATTAACCGATCGAGTTTCGGCGAGGCCGCTAAGGTCAGCCAACAAGATTTTCTATTACATCCGCACGGCTCAGGACCCACGGAGAGCCAACTTTCTGTCCGGCGAGAAGGTAAAGCTTCTTCCTCCTCCTCCTCCTCCTTCTCCTCTCGGAGTTCGACAAGCCAAGGCAAAGTCGATTTACACTCACACAGGTTAACGCATCCACCATTCAACTTTGGAAATACTAAACTTAATTATTGCTAGTTTGAGAATGGAACCGCCTCCAGTGGTTTGTTAGTTCACTCACGTATACACTGGCCAGTCTGGTTTGAATCTACTCTCGTAACATATTGGGTATTTCGTCGAGTTTAAGGAACTTTCTCTCCAATTCAATTTAATGCTTTCGGTTTTTCCTGCATCCCTATAGTTTGATTCTTGATTGCATTTCATCGGGATTTACGCTTTTGGTAATTGGTCGAATTTACGCATCGATAGTGCAAAGAATTTCGTTTAATCAAGTTCTTATAGGCTATTCGGACATTTTCAGGAGTATTTCTCGTGAATACCTCATAAATTGTTCTGTGAAGACATTAAATTATATTGTATGTAGAAAAGACGATTTATATGATAGAATAATCTTGATAAGAGAATTATTAAAAAAAAGATTAAAGTAGAACAGGAAAATAGAAATAGCAATTTTCATGAAAAATTCAATCTTAATGAGTTAAAGAAGATCCAAAACCGCGAAAAATTCCCGACACCAATCTCGTCTGACGGGAGAGTCAGATACAAAACATTAAGCGTCAAGATCCAAAAGGTGTGAGAATCTTGAAAAACGGCCGCAACGAGCCAGGAAGTTCTCCTGGCGTGTTATCTCGGTTCCCATGAATCTCTCGCGTGCTCACGGTCTCTCGTTAAGCGCGGACACGTTTGCTTCCATTACTCGTGACGATGCGATGTGTCGCGCGAAGCAAGAACCAGCCGAACAAAACCCACCCCCGAAAATACTCCCAAACGAGCTCACGACCGCCAACGGAAATAATTAGCGAAGTTTATCGGGGAAAAAAATACAAAAAGTAGCTATGAGCAGCAAGAATTTTAATTGGTCACCTACGCGCTACGACCTCGTACTCTCTCGTGCGATCGATCGATCATCCCTCGTGACCATCCCTACATTTTATCTCGAATAGTCAGCTTCTTTTATTTCGGAAAAATCCTGGGAATTTTTGCGACTGAGTCTGTCGGAATTAAATGAGACTTTCTTGTGCTTGTGTTCTCTTGCGTCACAATATACATGCGAGAGATTTAGAAGAATTGCGAAATGAAAAACATGCGAATGCTAAATTATAATTTTGATATTATTTGCGAAATTATTAGACGAATGTAACATTAGCAGGGTTCAAAGAACCAATGTTTTCAATTATACTTAAAGCTCGAAATCCTCCGAATAAATGCACAATTTTTTACATGAAACCACAAGATCGTAAATCGTAACGTGTTCTTTGAAATTTTGCCGAGCAATGAGCTTATTAAAATAGAACCCTCTGTGTGCCTTCGTTTCCACAGTTGACCAAGTTGTATATTTACGCGCGATTAATCCCTTAATTAAATTCCGACAAACGAATTCGCAACTACTCCTCTGTAAACGTTAATTACAGCCAATGTTTCGCGACCCGAAAATCCATTTATACCAAAAATAAACAAACTATTCGAACCAAAGCGAAATCCCTTAAAACGTCGACTTGCGTCTTGTTGCGGTTTTTCCGTCAAAAGTCAATCGTTATGGTACGATGAATACCGAACAATTTTTCTCGACTTACAGTGCAAAATTCCATTGCACTATTCGAACAGTAACGAGAATACGCTCTCATTGGTATTCCAGTGGGAAGTAGACCTTCTACGTGCTCGACGCGGTGGCAGAGCAGTAAATGCAATTATGTCGATGGTCTCAATTACCGATCTGCGTCAGCAATTGTTGCCAGGGGAATGGGCCAGATCCCGGGATCGTGATCGTCCTAGCTGCTCTTTTGGTTCAACCTCTCCCTTTTTCCTTCTCTCTCTTATACATACATACCATATATTCCTGCCTCTTTTTTCTCCCTGCTTTAACCTACGACCTTTCAAAAATTCACGATTTATTCGGAGAATCAATTCCTAAGAAAAATATGCTGAACTCTCAGTTGAAAAGCCACACCGTTAAATAATCACGATATTTGAACTATCAATAGGAGAAGCATGCAGAAACATTTCTGGAAAATGGTATTCGTTGTGATCAAATTGAAAGTCCCCAAAAAAAACAGAGAGTTATTCGAGAAGAAAAGAAGGTGGAAATAGGTTGTTCAAGTAGATGTTCGTAGTTGAAGAAAAGAGAGATTGACTTGCGACTTACCGGCTCGAGTAGAGTGGAAATGAAGACAGGAAAAGCATTAGCAATGGGAAGTGAAACAAACTACAAACTCGATGAGCAAGAAGTTTTGCTGCTTCCTCATTGTATTCCTTCGACCTAGATAGTGGTCACGTTGGCAAGTATAGCTGTTGGTTAGAACCAAGACCTGAATAATGCCATTTGAAGTCCGTAAAGTACGAGAAATAAGAATAATGTTACTGGAAAATATACTTCTTGTTAAGGGTTGGAATGGAAAGAAGGAGAAAAAGGTTGAACTTCGAGGAACTTCGTAAGTATTGTGTGCAACAGTATACGAAGAATGGAAACCATCTTGTAAAGGATTATTGAAATTGTCATGATGCATCCGACTGCATTACTATTCAAAGACGGTTCTATAGAATAATTGGAAAGGTTTTTGGAAAATAAGTATAAAGCTACGATGAAAAGAGTCAGTAAAAGCATTTGATGTATATGAGAATGTTGAAAATCATATTTCAGAGTTATTCGAGTTTTTACAGATATAATTGTTCAGATGAGACACGAAGGTTTAGTGCAAAGAATTTCTACAGTAAAGATTAATTAGATTTAGTTCCGTTCTGTTTAAAAGTAGGACAATCGAGTTCTACTTTGGGAACATGAAAGTTACGAGTTAAGCTAAAGTCTATTCCATTATTGAAAATGAGTCTCTTTCTCGTTTAGTTACATCTTCTGATGAAGCAAGTTATGGAACAATATGTTTTAATTACATCCAGAGATGATGATTTACATAAACAATAAGAATATCCTTAATTTTGAGAAAAGCTACAAGTTAGTTTAGTCGAAAACTTTAGAGAGAACCGAGTTATTAAAAATGAATGTTTTTTTTTTAGAAAATTTCTTAATAAACAGTAAAAATTTGACGAAATTCAGTTCCAAAATTTAAAATACAGAGTTTAATCTAAGTTAATTATTTGTTGCCTTCGATTTGGCCACCGTGAGCCACCTCTCGGAAGAAGCAGATCGACGGAATAATTCGAGGGAGAATCTGATTAATTGGAGAATTTCAGAGAGATGGTGTTCGAGTAAATAGAATCAATTAACAGCGAAGAGATCTCAATGGCGAACCACTCGAACTTCAAGATGACCAAAGCAGAGATATTTCAAAAGAAGGTTCCTCTGACGTACAGACTCCGCTCGGAAATTGCGCTTCGAGTTGATTTAACGTTGTTTTACCCTGACCTGCCTATCTCCCTTTTGCTTTTCCAACCTGACTATCGCCAACCGGAAGCTACCAGCACGCTTGGCTTTCGTTCTCTCCAGTTCAGCTGTACTATTGTCCAGCTTTTGCACGTTGTATTCTACCACCGTTTCAATGCTTTACCCCGCTTGATTTCGACACGTTCTGATACTCTCTTACACCATTAAAGCACTAGCAATATTCTTGCACCTGGCACCATCGTGTTTCTAGTCTCCATCGTTGTTATCATGAAACTTTGACTCTCCCACACCACCCTGTACTAATATCACGTTTTCGAAAGATCTTGAATTCCGAATGTTGATCAAAAGATTATAATTACCCCCAAATTGGAGAATATTTGTAAAATTGCAAGATTCGAGATATCACATTGTTTCTCTTTTTCTCGCGGACTACAAGAAATTTGTAAATCAATTTGAAATATATTTTCTGAGCACTCACTCTGGTGAAGACTAGAATAATTGAAAATGACAGAAACATTCATGCATAATGGAAATTGATCCGTAATTCTTATGCTTCGCTCGTAGAATGCAATATCGAACATCCCGGTGAATAACATTTTTGGTAAAAGGATAATTGTTAGATAGTCGGTGATGCATGACCCAGTTGTTGAGCTGTGGATTCGCGCGGGAATGCCGGAGAGTGGTCCATTGTCCGGAACAGTTAGAGAAGTGGAAAGCATATAATCGTAGGAAGGTGACTATTATCACCTACGATAAAATAGGAGTTTTTTCGAGTGGCTCATACGCATCCGCTCGTCTTTTATGTGATTTCTGAAAAGCTCACTCATTCATCCAATTCAATGCTTTATGCTTGAAAATTTAACATTTCCTTCTTGTCAAGTTGTGTAGAAATGATCTTAGAATTCTTCGTGTATCAACACGTTAGAGAGGAAAATGAAATTCTCTGATTAAGTTGATCTCTTTCACCAAATCTACTAAATTGCATTATAACATTTTTTGACTATTATTTATATTTCTCGAGCATTCGAAATTTAAAGCTTTTCATTCAAGTTTGTTTTTATGAAGAATTATATGTAGTTCGGTTTTTTTTCTAATAATTAATTCTTCCAAAGAAACAGAGTACGAGAATAAGATTATTTTTATGTCTCATCGTATAATAATATATTCCATATTTTCTGAGGAGCAGCTTTGCTGAAATTCGCGACTTTAGGATCTTGCCTCAAATATTGTCGTACGCAAATCTTCGCAAGGTTTGCGTGATTGCAATCCCGTAGTTGGACTCAGGAGGAGCCTTGATATCGCAATTAAGAGTCGTCTTCCTTGGAGCTCGCGAGTTACCTGCGAAATACGAACTGCTTTAACTTTGCTTCCGTCGTGCGAGACGCCAAATTGGTTTCTGCCGTTTAATTTTCGGGCTTCTCTCGACTCTATACTTCATTAGACGTATCTTCCGCCAAACGTTACGTGAAAATCAAATCAACTTCTCTCTGAAAAACTTCGTTAAGCACAGTGTACAATATGTTTCCTCCGAATCTTTTCATGTTTCTTCTTTTTCTCATTATTCCGTTTAACTTTTATCTTATTGTTTCATGAAAGATGACATGTTTTATGTAAATCGCTAAGATAATTGTTTTTCAAGAATGAAATTATAAGATCTTTTGTATTAGGTTTTGCTAGTTAATTTAATTGGCTTGAAATGAGTTTCTAGTGAAAGTTCAAGTAAATTAATTGATCTCAAAATTTAATTACTCTCCCTGCTCGAAGTAAGCGTAGTTAAGTTTCCTCGCCAAAATTGAGTGGAAACTTGTTATCGTTTAATTAAAAGTACGTCAGAATCATTCGAATAAAGGTCTTTCCGATTTCCTGAACTTTACGTTCCATACTCTGCATATTTCACCAGGAACTTTTATCATTTCAATATTCACTCTGGAATATGGATAAAAAATAATTCAAAGAAAAGTACTTATACTATCTCAAACTCCACGGTTGAAACTTCCACATTCACCCTCCTAATCTTTTTGAAGCCGCAAAATCTGCTGCCTTTGTAACAAAAACACCAGTTTCACTTTGAAGTGACTTTAATACATTTGCCAAGTGAAAATGTTTCATAAAGAGCCGTTGCAAACTCACCAAGCTACATATTGCAAATTCAATAGAGATTATAAAAGAGACGAGAAAACTTAAAACCAGCTGACTGAGGAAAACCTAACTGACGGATATATACTTCAATAAACGCAGAAGGTCATAAAACACGACATATTCGCCATATTTGCCGAGATCCATTCGCCAACATTCTTCCAGCATCAAAATTGCGTGGAATTTACCTGATCGATATGCATCCGTACCGAGCTGATCGTAAGTTTCACTATGGCGTACCACTTTAATTTATAAAAGCAACACTGCGCTGCTCGCGAGAATAAATCTGACTGCGACTCATTAGCATTCTGCGTTACCAACTCTCTGTTGGGGCGGGACTCGAACAAATCCAAGCATTCAGGTAGCTTTTTCTCGATTCTACCTCTTCTGTAACTCGCTAGTTACTAAATATGCAGAATAGATTGTACAACTCACTGTTTAGATCCTTTCAAATTTTTAAATTGGAATCGTAAATTAATTGCAACAAAAAATTCAAGAATCCTGCGAATTAGGGTTGCTAATTGCAATATTATAACCGTGAGAATAAATTTTTTGAATTTAATAACAATTAATTTTTACTTATAAAGTGACTTATAAAGTGACCTTAATTAGAAGAGGAACGAATATATAGCGGACAGTGTGGCTTGAATTGGCGAGTCGCTGTAAGTCCTGGAGAACGCACAATACCCGTTTCTTGCAGAATTGTTCCTGTCTAATTCATTGTTCGGCGAATTAAGCGCGGCGTTAGTGCTTACTTCGTTTCTACCGGTAGGAACGACGCAGTTCTGGATAGCCATTCGCTCTGGTACGTACCAAACTGCGAAACAGACCCACCAGCGGTTTCATTATTGCGCTATTGTCATTGGAACATCGTTGGTAGCCCTCGAAACCCAGCCTATGTAACGCGGTTATTCATACAACGCGCAATACTCGAACCGCTTTTTGCCCAATTTGAGTAGTTAAACAAATGCTCTGCTGTGTCCATGGAATCGGACGAAGTGGTCGAGCTTGGTTTCTTAGGATGCTTTCAAAATAATTTCCACGCAAGCCTTTCTACAATTGTACCATTTCGCTTTTTCTTTTCTTTTTAATTTGTATGCTTCTATTATCGAGTTTATGATCCCGGCATTAATCCATTGTGGGTTTTAGTTAATTGCCGTGATTAATATAAATACCTCACTTTCCCAACTATATAATTACGCAATTATTGTAGATCAATTAATCGCGATTTTCAATCGTGACTCGTTAACAATACAACAATAATACTAATCATTTGTGAGACATTATAATCGTTTGGTTCAAAGAACTTACAGAAAGAGTTATTAAAAACCTCAGAACCCTTGTGCTTCTTCAATAAAGGGAAATATGAAAATCGAATCAGAGAATTCGAAATAAAATGCAATTTTCCAAAACATACATCACAATATTGAATATTGCTTCTGTGACAGAAAAAATAGTTCAACTAAAATCTACATTCTGTTCTACATTCAAAAGAATCTTTGGTTGCCAATTTTGTAACACGGGAAAAAGACATACTTTTTTTCCGTCTACCAATCATTACTCTTGCAGTTCCGGAACATAACTGTGGCCTCTCTTCCAGAAACCGGCGCGCATTGTTTTTAGCACCGTCCAGTGCTCGCCATTCCAGCAACACAAAAAGCACCTGTTCGTCGCGGGAGATGTAAAATTGCGCGCGTGAATCCCAGCTAGTCGCGAGCACACACACAAAGGAGTTGGGAACGTTTTGTAGTCAAAGAGAGAGAGAGAGAGAGAGAAACCAGTGCTTGAGAGATTTACGAGGTTTCCCTGGACAAACTTTTATTTCTCTATCTCTGCAACTTTTTTTGTTCTACCTCGCAAGCCTTTGCACCAGGCGACAACAACAATATCGACACTTATTCCACGTACTGGACAAAAAATCAAGGAAGTCAGAATAAATGCAGCTCGTTAACGACACAAAAGAGTAAACTCGCTACTCGGCTCGATTGGACCATCTGCGCGCACTTATTTCCAAAAGCTTGTACACTCGTTACAGCTAGGGCAATAGAACCTCCAGGCGAATTGCTTCGATGTAAAGCGGCACTCTTCTTGCCAAGAGAAATAGAGGAAAAATTTCTATTTTACTGGCTGCTCCAATTTTTCAACTCGCTGTTTTTTTCTCCCTTGTGTACGTGCGTGTGTGTGTGTACCCTCTGTTCCTTTTTCCGAATTGTGCGCACGCTTCGCGATCCTGGCAGATAGATATTGCCGTAAGAGGATGCTGCCAGTCGAATGTATGGCTCAAATTCCCTGCCGAATGCGGGAGAAAGGATTGATACGGTGTTATGGAAAAGGTGGAGCAGCGAGATTTAATTTGAATCGAACTCGAACGTTGAAGTATGTACGATTGAATTTTTTTCCCCCTGAATGGGATCACCGATGCTGGGTTTTAGTGCGAGTAGTTCATCGAAAGGAATTAACGCTGAATAGGTTCGACGTGCCAGTGAAACACGAAACTTTTTCAAACTAGATTGATACGGTTATTTTGAAAAGGTTCTACGAAATTTTTATCTTAACTACCATCATCGTTCGAAGCAATATTTTCAATTTTTTTTGTAACTTAATATGAAAATTATTATCGTTAGCTTTAGTGTTGATTGTTTTCAATATTGCCGCAACAATTTTTGTGATATTAGAATATACTACTCGGTGCAAATTAATGAAACCTTATCGATGGTTTGCAGATTTCGAACGTTGTATTAAAAACAGAGGCTTTCGAATAAAATGCGTGGTCCTGTCGCCAAAAAAAACAACCGCAGGGGATAAATGTATATATTTTCTATACCGCGAAATGCACCGGCTGGACCTGTTTACCTCAACCATGATGAATTGTGGATGTTTCACGCAAATATTTTCTTCAACTGATCGATCTCTCCTCTGACGTGAAACTGCCTATAACTATTTGTATTCCTGTACAAATAGAAGTATTTCTACTTCCACATAACTATATATACAATATAAATATAGTTGTGAATACAATAATAATATAAACGCAAATAAAAATGGAAATAGAAAATCGTCTAATTTAAATAATAGTGAATTGAGTGAAGAAAATATCGTGGAAGAAGAGTTTCCAAATTACTAGTAACATCAGAGACACAAGAGGAGATTTTGATGATACATTACTGACAGAATTTTAATTATTTCACCGTTTTTGCCTTGTCGAACGATTCTTTGAGGGGTCAGAGGATCACGGATAACAGAGAAGTTGCAATGGAAGTGTAATTTCGGAAACGGCACAGCGGACAAACGTCGGCAGCATCTGGCATCGCTAACACTGCACTGGCGTGTTTCATGCAAATGAATTCGGGGAGCGGGGCAAAATTGAACAAAACGCGATAACAAAACGGGAACGCCCAACCCAAATGTAATTCCCGGGTCCGAGCCGACCGAATTAATAATAGCGCGACGCGACGCGATGCGACTCGGCAGCGCGCTAACAATTCGAATCTGAATTTGTCCCGCGCGAACGTAGCACGCCTTCATTACTTAATTTAAAGCGCGAGCCATACCGTGCTGGGTCTCTCGTTAATATTTGCCACGGATAAATTTGCATCGCATCATTCGTACCCCTTCTGCCCCTCTACAGATTGTTGTGTAAATAAAGTTTGACGCTTTTGACGAATTTACAATCAGGTAGATAGTTGATGAAAAATAGACTTCATAAAAACACTGAAGCTGATTGTAAAATTAATTGATCGTTCCAACCCTCTTGGAAAGTTTTACAATTGTTTAACTTCGGAATATCAAAATTGGAGCAAATTAAAATTTCTGGATTGTGCTGAAATTGTAGATTTTCAGAATTTCGGAATTTGAAAATTTTAAGATTCATGAATTTCATTAGAATCTGTTTGCAATAGTCATTTATTTTAAATTGTTATAAATTCAACGTAGAGACACATTTTTTCAACTTTTCTGACATTTGCAGAAGGACACTTAAATGTAAAAGCAATTATGCGGAACCTTATCAAGGTTCAGTTGATTTAATTCCGGAAATCTTAAGAGCGCTCAGGAAAAAGTAGGAGAAAATTAATCCTTCGCGGAGACCTTCTCGCTTTTTACCGCAGTCTCTCCTGCCGTAGCTGTCTCGTTTGCGCGCGCAAAATGTCGCTATAATAACTTTGCGACTGCTGGCAACGACAGAACGTTTAGGCCGTTGAATATGCAATGGAAATTGCCATCCGGAGCAGAGCGACGTCGAGGAATTTCTCTAAAACTCGAAAAATCGTCTCTATCCACGAGATGGAAACCAACACCAACAATTGCATTCTGTCTTTTAATACTATTCTTATTAGTACTTGAAATTCTCTTAAACGCAGTAACTCTTATCTGAATATGACCCAATTTTCAAAACTTAATAAATAAATAATTCCAATTTTACGCACAGTCATTAAAACGTTTATAATTAAGGTATAGCTAGTTAACATTCCAATTTTCTCCTCCTAAATCTTAAGTTGAAAGAAGAAATATTTGGTTCGAATCGTATTATTATATTGTAACCTCGAAGTTATTAACAATTGTATATTCACAGGATGCAGTGACAAGGAGACAAGTTTGCATATGGAAATTGATCCTTTTCGTACAGAGTCGCTTGCCTCAATCCCAACGTGACGGCGCATGAATAAAATAATGTAACTTCCGATGTGGAAGCATCAGCTCGTTTCGCTTTCAGATCCCTCTTTCGCAGCTCCGGTTACATCCCGCGGGAGCGTTTGTCCCTAATGCGGCGTTCTCGGCGTTAACGGCCAACAGTTCGCGGCCGCGAAAAGGAAACCCAATTTTTGGGCCCTCACTTCTCCCCGGTTTCTCACCATATTATCCCCATTCGAATGAACCCTTTTTTCATTATAATCAAAATCACAATTCCCCCTTTTTTCAATTTTTTCCATTGTCAAACGTAACGATTTGTATTATAAAGTGTGTTCGAGCTGTGCAACTTGAAAAGGGTTAAAACTAGGTGAAAAATAAGTCGGAAGTTCAGAGTAACCTTTTCTGTAGGATGCTTTGTTTCCGAATAAATTGAATTCGAAAGCTCGTTAGCCACGATAAAACTTTCAAGGGTGCAGAGTACAAAAAAAGGAGACTAATAGATTAATTTAGGAGTAAAAAAAACACTTGAGAAAGCATTTTAACCCATGACGCAAGCAATAAAATTACACCCAAGAGACCCACAAATTGGATAAAGGGAATTTAATTTATTAATCAAAAAAGGAATAATAAAAATATGTCTAACAAATGTGATGTCTCTGAGATGATCAGAATCTTCGGTGAAACATGCCACAAAGTGAGAAGTTTGACTCAGGACAGGAACATCCAAAATCGGAACAAATCTCATAAAACGCAAACGAACGACCGAGAGATTTGAGGGAGATAGAATGAGAGTGAGAACGAGAGAAAAAGAGATAGAGATATAAAGAGAGGGGATGAGATTGAGTGGGTGGCAATGGTGTTGGCGGAAGTGGAGGTGGAGGAGATTTTAGCTGCAACTACCACCTACGAGTTCGTAGCTGGGACGGTGGATGCGAGAAGTCGGTCGATAGAGCTCCACGAGCTATTCATCTCTCTCTATCTCTTCTATATATTCTCGCTTTTCACAGCTCCACTCTCTCTTTTTCACCCTGTCCTCCTGTTGAACCTGTCAATCTTCTTTTCGCGAGTTTTATCTTTACCCTGCAAATTTTTATGCCAAATATCTAACGCTTTATATTACAAGTCTCAAGAATCATTCGATAAACGAATGAAAGAAAATCTGCACTGTTTAACCTGTGCAAATATAATTGTAACGTGTCAAATGATGAGCCTTGTAAAAAGTTATCTAAACGCGAATCACTTAAAACAAGTATGATGCAAAAAGAGGTTTTATAAATTTCAGAAGAAGATGTTAAACATTTCGAAAATCATCCTATGAAATTTCGTTGTTATAATAAAGTTGAGAATTTCACAAAGATCCAAATAGTCTTCCTTAGACTCAACTTTGTAGGTGGAGATGAATGGATCGGCAGACAAATGGTCACAGGATCACTCTCCCGGACTTTCTGAGGGCCGAATTACTGCGGCTGAGTGAACAAACGTTTACTACTCCAAGAGTCCTTAGTCCTTGTGCTGGGCCATACTGACGGTCTTGGGAGAACCTTGCGGACCAACCAAGGATTAGACTGTTATCGACGCTCGAATGCTACCGAATTTCACCCCAAAGCGACCGGTTTATAGCTAAAGCTACCAGTAGAATATCACATATATGTGATAGGTACATAAGACTGTTTGGCTCCGATGTGTATGCTTCGTAGAGTTCGTGCTTCGTACAGTTTGAAGTAGATGGGCAGCCGTTACCTTTGATTAACTTCGTTCCGGAAGGATTAAATTGATTAGAGATGCACGAAAGGTCAGCTAAATGAATAAATCAGTCTCTAATGGTACATAAACTCTTGATGTTAAATGATACAAATCTATTCTTATTCGGTTTTAGTATTGTCGTATGTCTGATTAAGATATTGAGCCACGAATACGTACGCTTATTGTTTAGAAACAGATTTCGTATTGCAAAGCTACTTTTAAAAGCTGATCTGCCAATTTTTATTCTCGCAAATGTGGGACATTTGATATTCTCATTGGGGGTGGAGTTAAAGTTCAGTTGCGAAACAGCGGACACTGATACGGCAGAGGAAATAGTAGATAAAATTTTCTGGGGCTGAATAAACGTTTTAGAGTCAAAGAGGGAGAGAGAGAGAGAGAGAGGGAGAGAGTGCAAATATCATTGGGGTTGAGTCCAGGTGTACCGTTATCAGCAATATAAAATGTTTGATTTTTCTTTGCCTCGAATTTCCAATACTACAGTACGAAACGTTATGAGGTCACATTCACTCAATTCTGATTTCATATCGGCTCGGTTATCTTGGAATAAATCTGCACCGACCTGGTGAGAGAAATCAATTTATTCGCAAGAACGATTTACGCGAAATTCCTTACCATTCGAGAATCGGTCTTTCTGTTCGAATATAATCTCGAAGGGAAACTTGAACAATGGGCGAAATTATCGAAAAATAATTGAGTTTTACCTACACAGTCGGAATAACTTTTCAGATTTCTCTATTATAAGGAAAGAAATCTCGATAGATTTGAGTTCTTTTTATATTTATTATTTATCCAACGCGGACGCGTTGACCAGAAAAGAAAAACTTAAATCTGCGTTACCGAACGTGGGACGAATCTCGTTAAATGGTGCTCGTTAATCAAAAAGAGCATCGCATTGTTCGCGACAGCAGTGAAAAGGGGGGGGGGGGGAAGGGTGGTTGAAAGTCTACAAGGCGGCTGGCCACTAATCGAGTGGCCCATATCGATCCACAAGCAGGCCCAACCTCTCGTTCATCAGTCAGAATCTCGACTCGCACGCACTCGCCATTGTCCCTCGTGACGATCTATCGTTTTCGGCAACCTTAATTAATCAAATCCCGACAGCGAATAAAAGGCTCCGCAGAAAGATGGAATAGGGATTTATCTTTCAGGAACGAAGTTCGACGGTGACCAAAATTTGGTCCTTATTTTTTGCGGGAATATCTACTGCTCGCTAGACACTACTATGAACTAGTGAGAAAATTATCAATAAAAAAGTATTTAACAATTTAGTAAAATACAGACTTCATCATTTAATAAATTCCTTATTTTAAAACTTACCCCAATATCAAATGTATCGATTTAAAAATCGTACATTAACTATTATATACTCATATTTAGTATAATATCATATTTTAATACTAAAAATGATAAAGGAATTCAAGTGATATATTGGAAAAAAGTGTCGAAATTTTATTCACCTAGTGCACGCGCAGTTTTATACCAATAATTAATAATAATTATATGATATAGAGAGTGTGAAGCTCAGCGAAGAAATTACTGATAACCGAACGATCATTTGCAGGAAGATTAATTTATCGGATACTCGAGGCATATCGGTGAGACGCTATACCATGCTGTCCCGAGCGCTAATCGATCGGATTAAATCGGCTGGTTAGGATGGTGCACGTTAAACACCCCCAACCAAGAACTGACGATTAAGCTTCTACCGCTTCTACCACGATGAACTCAACTACTACCGAGATTCGATTGAATTTCATCCCTCGGAAATTATTTGATTATTAACTACTTCGAACTTATTACTGGCCATCAATCGAACACAGAGTAGACACGGAGATTCGCATAATCTATCGGTGAAATTTATTTCCGAATTCTTCGAAATATAGGTAAATCAATGTTTCCAAAAGTTAGTCAAGTTAAAATGATAAATTTGTTTCACACAATTAGTATTACGATTGGAAAGGTTTGATAGTACTTGGGTGGTGGATTCATGATTATGAGAAGATGGTTGACGAATGCAAAAGAAATAAAATAAAACTGTTATTTTCAAATGTGTATATTCAGCAAAGTAACGCAATACTCACTGTGACGGCAATAACAATTTTATTGGAATTTAATTTCGCTCTGACCTACTTCGAACGACTGAATCGATCGACTGTTCCAGCTAAAGGTAAATTAAGGTAAATGGTAGTAAATTCGATTCTTGCAATTTTTTCAATTCTTCCGAGATATACTGAATAGAATATACTACTAACAATAATAGTAATAATTGCTCGACAGATCTGCTTTTCATAAATAATTGACTAGTTTCACATCTCCGTACGAATATAGCCAAATATAGCAACAAAATCGATCGATTTGAGAATTTGTACGAAGCTTCGAGGGAAACAAGGTAATCGCGTTATCTCGTCTACCATAAGACTGCCAGCTGGATATGGTCCAATAGTTCTAAATATCCTGCTCCTACGGTTTGGTAAACTCTCTGGATTTTTGAAAACGTTGCTCGATTAAACGAAGCAATAACTTATATTTCATATAAAACTGTACTTTTATATAAAACTACATTTCAGTGTTAATATTAATCCTAAAATAACAAGCTCTTCCAGTAACAAAGTGTGCAACCGATCTGGGTAATTATTTAAGACTGCAACAATATGACACTAATCGAAAAATTGAGTTAATTAGATTGACTGTGGAAAAGTACAATGACAACTAACATCGCTTTTCAAATGAAATGTACGCTCTTTGTTTTCCATGTGGTGCCTCTTTGTCGCTTGTTAAGCGAGCGTGCTTCCAACTGAAAACGGTCCGTTAAATACACAGTAGTGCCTTCACGCGTATTCGCGAGTGCACCTCGCCTTCTATCTTATATTAACACTCGGGTAAAGTGGACGACCATTTCTCTGTGTGTGGCAGAAAATGGTAGGAATTCATTTAGGAGTCTCTGAGTTCATCAAGGTGGAACGACTTACTCAAAGAGGCCTCAAAACGGCACATTTATGAAGATAATATGGCCGGAAGCGGCTCCTTTTGAGGTGTCTAGTCAGTCTATGACGTGCGAAGACTAAGAGACACTTTCCAACCAAACTGCGGAATAACATTGACATCAGAAATTACGATTGTTGGATTTACACATAATTCTATACCGGTGGCATGGAATTAGATATTCACCAGAATTGAATTCCATTAGATATATATGTAGAAACAAGTTTAGCTGATTTGTACCATCAAAATGTAGCAGGAAAATTAACCCTTTATTCCACTTATAATTAATTCAATTATATTACTTAAATCGAGAATATAAGTTAGAATGTAATGTTTTTATGAAAATAAAAAGTTCAAATACCGTTCCGTGTAAAAATTTCTGTATTTGACAGTAGACAAATGGTTATGTGAGGACAAGCATCCTGACAAGGAGGGATTAATATGGAGGCAACCCTTAGCCATTACTGAAAGGGCTTTAGGGTTGCGGTCCATAAAAATAGAGTTCTGACATTTCCCCGAGAAACTCCTCGTTTACTTTTTAATGCTTGTCCTACAATGAACCGAAGATGTACTAAGGAAATTTAGACGCTCATTGCTAAAATTGAACATGTTCGACTTTACGCGATTCTCCTTCTCCCGAGATTTCTTCTAAATGGAGAATCTAACTTGACCTATACGTAGTCGATTATTTTTATCCCTTCCTTTAGTAACGGATCTAAATGTCAATTGGCAACTTGAACCCTATTTTTGTAGCCGTTTTTAAGGTGACTATAATGAAAGATAGTATTGCAGAAATACGATAGAAGAGTTTAAAAGAACGAGTGTTGAATAGAAATGTCCAATTCTTCCATTCAATAAAAACCTTTTCATTAATTAAATGCTGTATGCATGTCCACTAATTAAGCGACTCGAATATTAAACGATACAAAATTCATATACCGCAATGAAATGCAACTAAATTAATAATCTTCAATATTGCAATTAGAAGAGTAATTTATAAATAAGATGTAACGGCGTAGTTTAATTTCGAGGAAGGACAGAGTTGCAAACAAAATAACTGGACACGATTGGAAGGTTATAATATCCCAAAGGGGTAGAATTATATTGAAGGTAAATCCGGAAGCCGAGGAGCTCTGAAGCGGAAACACCCAGGACGGAATGGATGTGGCGTAATAACAGTCCAGACACGCTGACCGTCTATCTTCCGTGTTGACTAGCACCCATGGCGAATGCGCAACCGCGATAATAGTCGACACTAAATTAATCCTTGCATGTGCGTGCATGCGTGCACGCGTCCACGCGTCTTCGTTCCCGCCACGCGTAGGATTCTAGTAAGTACATACTGTTTGTTCTAACTAGTAGGATCAGCGCTCGTAACCAGGTTTGAGATTAGCTCGTTTGCGAATCCAATGGATAAGGACCAAACAAGCTTTGTATACACTTTGATAAAATGGAATTCGAGTTACTATCCAACATTGTTACCAGCTCTCACAGCTATTAAGTAGACTTTAGTTAACTGTGTTAAAACAAATTACTTAGCAGGATATCGTAAATTGAAAAGATTCATTTTTCAAATTAAATATGATTGACTGATAAGATGGGTTCGCGAATTTTTTCCGAAATTAAAGATAAAGAGAACTCTAAAACAATTCATGAAAGTAAATCTGTTTTTAAGGAATGTTCTTTGAGTAAAAGGAATCGCGTTTAAAATCTCTTGAGAAATCGGCGCGAAAGTGTGCAATGTGCCGAAGGAAAGAGCCTCGGTTGAAAATTGAATTATCCAGAGGATGCAATAATTTTCCATGCCTGTGGTTGACGCGCTATCTCTTCTCTTTGATCCGCGTCCCACGAGCCAAGCTGCCCTTCGCATGCAGTTCTGGAGGAGCATCCAGCCAAATTGGATTCGACAGGATTCGCTTTCTCCATTTCACACGGTGTTCCCCTATCGCGGCTAGGTTCAATTTGTCCACAATGCTCTCTATTCACTCTTATGCCCTTCTCCTCAGCCCTTATCTTATTCTCCTGTCAAACACTCGTGCAAATCGACTGCCTTGATAATGATGCTAATGCTAATTATGTCCGACAATGTCGATCAAATTACTTTTAATTAAATTTTAGATCGTACTAAGTTAATAATTAAATTCCAAGATGAGTTATTAAAAAAAATTGATTAACCCTTAATGTTATCGAACGAACAATTGCGAGAAAATCTTCGTCGTTACCTACATAATTGAAAAAGGGGTCCGCGATAGCTCGGCAGGATTGCAACTAGCTTGGAATTTAAAGACGAACCGAAAAGAAAGCAATCCCACGATATAATGAATATTTTAATTGCGTTAATTGCGGCATACTCATTGTTTAATGCAGAAGCAATGAGGAATACAAAAACCCAAACGACGGATCTCATTATAGCTAGAGCCAGGCCGCGCAGTATTGTAAGATTTAATATTTTTTCTTCTCTTTTCCGGGGGAAAAAAACTGGGCGAAAGCAAGTAAGCAACAATGGGGTCGACGCGAACTTTTAATGAGAAACTTTTTTTTCATATTCCCCCTTCTCCTCACCGATAAGAGACGCCGAAGAATTTTAGCTGACTAGTGCCACACATCGGTTATTGTTTCTGCTTGAATGGGCCTCGTAGGACGCAGCTCCATTTGCGTTATTTTTGCCCATTAGTCGGGAGTAGGATGCAAAAAAGTTTCGCTATATCCCCTTTCGACTCGTTTCGCGCACCCGCTGCATCTCGTTAATCGTAACGATTGCTCTGTTTAGTTGTTTCGAACCGGTCTGCATGATTCTGATCGCGTACAATCTTCTCTTGGTAACTCGAGTTTCGTGTTCTGCAAATGCTCTAGTTCATTGTTCCTCATCAGATTTACGTATCACGAAACACGAATATTTCCAGCAACAATATAAATATCCAGCAGATTATTGACGTTAATAAACAATACACAGTAGTATCATTTTAAACGTAAATAAATTTTCCAATCCTTCAATTAAATTAAAAAACAGATTAAAAAATATCTGTATAAATATCATTTTGCATGAATTAATTTCCAAGAAAAATATGTTTATTCATAATATTACGATTAGAAACTTTAAAATGTATGAATTGTTTTAGTGCTAATTTTTCTATGAAACTAAACAAGAAAATGTCTATTATTTTGGCACTGGGAAGTATCTATCTAATATTATATCTACTCGACGTGGTAACGAGGAAGTATCCAGGTTGGTTGGCAATGCGATGCAACGTCGAAACGAGCCGTTCGATCGGCCGGTTAAGCCTCCGAATCGATGGTAATCGAATCGAGGCCGTTCACGTAGAGGTAGGGTGGTTTAAAATGCAATTTCATACCTAAATTCATCGACTTCTGCATCGAGACTTTAGGTATTCCCGGCCGTAGCTCTATGCTAATGCCGCGAACGCGGGCGCGCGCGCGCGCACACACTCTCGGCCAGGGAGCCGCGGAAACTGCGACGCATAAATCAGATTAAGCCGCGGTTAAGCCACGACTGGACACCCAAAATGGAATACGTAGCTTGATCCGGTTACGAACTGGTCGCCACTCTTCTCCTATAGACAGTGGTAATGGTACCATGGTACCTGTCGAATTTATTGTTAGAACTACGTACTTTAAGTACCTCGGACTATTTGGGAAACTTGCTAAAACAATAGCTTTAATTCTGATTTAGAGGAAACGGTAAACATAATATTATTGCACTCTACTACTCTCTCAGTTTCATTTTGATTGAAATAATAAGCTTGTTTACATTAAAATTTAATGTCAACTGCATCTAATAATTCTCTATCGCCAGAAATTGATGGAAAACAACATAATAAACGTTAACCGTTTTGGTACTAAAAAGCATTTGTTATAATTTGGAGTAAACAAAGTATTCTGAATGTAAAGAAACATTAGTTACCATAAACAAGATTAAGCTTTTGTTTTTCAAAATTCCAATACTAAACTTAAAATTAAATTCCAAGTTGAATTCATCCAATTCAATTAATCGATTTGATTTATCTAATTCTAGGATTCGTTTGTTTTAGGTCAATAGTCTCTCTCAGAAGCAATATCAAACTAGAATTCGCACTAGAATTCTATCGGGTCGTAACAGCAGCTTTAACTCGGCCGCGCATAATCGATGTAACAAATTACCATAAAGGCACACGACATGGGCCTATTACTCGTTTAACTCGCGCCGGTAAATCTACGAAAAGTCGTAGCTTGCAATTTCGAGCACAATTGCGATGGCCCGGACAAACTAACCAATGAATGCGCTCGTGTACGCGACCCCGTTGCAACCCACCGATTCCACTGCAACTTTAATGCAACCGGTGCTTTCTTCAGAGTTTTACTCGTTTGCAATATGCAAAGTTTAAAAACCCGACAAATGCAATGAAATGGATTCGAAATGTATTACGTTTCTAAAAACTATTAATTTATCTTTGTTAGTGAATAAATATGAATACTCGATAAATTCCTAAATTTGCAACTATACTAAAACTATAGTTACTTAATGAGAATTGAGCTCTTAATAAATAAATATTAATGCATCTTAGTAATATAAGTATTCAATTGATATGCTTTTATCGAAATAAGAATAATTGGTAGTTCTGAAAGTATAGAAGTGAAAAGAGCACTTTGCAACACACCGAAGATCATTAAAGGGGAGGTGGAAACGCAAAACCAGGAAAACACGAAACTCTTGAGAATGGACGATCCGATGAAATGGAAGCATTGCACATAGCCATTACATCAAGCAAAGTATGTAATTTCCTGGGGTGACTGAGCAGACCCCGGATCATGGTTTCAGTGGGCAGCTCCCTTATACTTTCGAAGGGCCGGCGTTCTTCAAATATTACTGGTGACTCAACCGCTTGGCCCTCCACTTTGTTATACTCATCTTCGTTTACGAGCCGCCCTCATATTGGTACCTCGCAAACTCCCTAGTCCCGCTAGAAGTCATCGCACCATTCCAGGAGCTTTCCACTCTTCAACATCATCTTAATGATAACGCGCCATGGGGAAACTGCTGTGATAGTATTAAGAATATTTCCAAGGAAATTCGAGATCACCTTGAAACACGATCGTAAAGAGTTGATTGTAAATAATGTTGAGTCTATTGCAGAACCAAGAATTGCGAACTAACTTGCTGACTTATTGCTGACTATTGTTCATGTACATCACTGTATGCATAGAATAAGTATCGAAAGCACAGGACACTTCAAAGAAGCTCAGGACAATATATCAAAAAGTTATCGAATGAAGGAGAAACCCGAGATCCCTGCCACTTAAACCATTTTCGAGTAACACTTTCCGAGATAATGCTTTCTCTCTTTTCCTGTCAGCGCTCCTACGTAATCCATCAGTGTATTGCCCCTCCTTTGCCGCAAGGAAACTACAGGCTCTGCAGTGACAGAAAGACCGATTCTCCAACCCCTGTAACACGGCTGGCACGATATTTTTGTGTCATTTAGAAAAGTGGACCCAAAACCATTTCCCAGTCTATTCTGCTTTCCCCTGGACAAACTCGTAATCCAAGGAATAGAGTATGTATGTATTTTTTTCTTCCTATTAGTTTCTAGCGAGTCTTCTGTGCGACCATTGTAATACGATAAGTTCAATAGAGGAAGAAAATGAAATTGACGTATCTATAAAAATCACCAATCAATTTACCCTGACGCAAGGTACTATTTTAAGATATTATTTCTATCGAAGCCGGCTGATGTTTCCGCGATGACACCCCCTCTCTGGACAATATAGCTTATTGTGTAAAATAACACTGAGCTCGCCTTTCAAGAGGGGAGTGCCGACTGCCGTGCTTTGTCCTTCTCGTCTCGAATCTCAGAGAACGCGCAATATTGTTGTCTCGGTAACAAGAGGCAAGCGATTTAACCCCCAGAGCCCTGGAAACTGGGTCAGGATCTTCCGCTCCAGGCAGAGAGATGGAGCTCACTCACTCACTCTCTCTCTCTCTCTCTCTCTCTCTCATTCATTGAAAGTGAGAAACTCGAAATTTGCACGGCTTCTCCCGTGTCTTTAACTTCGTATTTTCCTTTTTTCTTGGGTTATGATGCTCAGCTTTTGTGGTAGACCACAATGCAGGAACAATACGCTCGCGAAGCCGAAGGATTCCAGTGACTGCGAAACGGGAACGTTGTTTACTTTTCCAAGGGGAAAAATATGGATACGAGATCCTCTTACTCTCTACCTCGAATATGTACATTCTCTTCTTTTCTCCAGCAGGTTTTACCTGTTTCGATTTCTCTCCGGCTTGAACTCCTGCTCGCTGCTTTGTCGACAGTCGAAAGAAATGATGCTTCTCTGTCTATCCGAATTCCTCTACTCAAACCGATATCGCAAGCTGCTTCTCTGTTCTTCTCTCTTTTAACTAACGTTAAAAAGTTTCACTGAACACTTTTCAATATATGCTTCTTTTCGCCTGAGTCAATTCGTCTTTCGAGTTTCTATATCCGAAGAATCTTCTGTTACCCTTTTGACGATGTATTTTTTTTGATTTCATAAAATTCCAATTTTATTTCTAATCTGAAGCTCAGGAAATTCAAACTCCATTGCTTCAAAGTACTTTCAAATGTAATAACGTAAAGTTACATCTGGGGAAATGTTTTAGCTCTCTATGTTGGATTTCGACGAGTGTGTGAGAACAGAAGCGTTGGAATTAACTGGTAAAATTGTGAGTTAGTATTTCTCCATTGCAAACAATGCAGTAATATTACGATTCAGTAATTCAGCATGTTTACAATCTACGTACTTCTATGGTCTCTGTACCTGCAATTCCTAACTAAACAGAACTAACAAGCCTCACTTGAACTCTCTTCTTACTACGTAAACTTATTACGTATATGTATGTAATAAAGTAATAATTACATACCTCCTCTATAGAGAATCGAAATACCACCTACTTTCTATGTATCTTTCCAAATAATATATTTGCATAAATCGTAGCAAATTACAAATCTGTTACTAATGTAACTCCAGATTCTACAAACTATAATATCAGTTTCACGTCATATAAACTCTTTTTTTTACCTATGAAAAAAGTTTCTACCGTAGAGGTTTAACGAGAGGAAGAATGCTTGAGGCACCCAATGGTAGATTTATGCGCTTCTCCTCTAGCACTTCATTTTGCAAGCCGGAGATTTCTTTTTTTTCTCTCTCTCTCTTTCTCTCTCATTCGCTGTCGCTGTTACGAACGATAAATGTTTGGCCTGTAGCTCGCGAACGAGCGCACTGGCACCATGATAAATGCATCGCATTCCGTTGCTCGTCCGTGAAGCGGGATGAAAAACATCCTGTTTTTCCCGACTCACGCGCGAGCTTTACTTCCTTCCGGGGATCATCGAGAACGAACCCCTTCCGACAAAGCGACATCCTCTTCTGAACGGATTAGCAAATACTATATTTTCCCAACGAACGTAGCTGCGATTGACTGTACAATCTTTATAACGAAAACCTATCACATTTTTATTCTATTTCTCTGCAGTACGATAAATTTGCAATATCTTTACGTTAATTGTAATTAATGTAATCAATTATAATTTACACGCCAAGATTTTATATTTCAACCATTATCGTTTGTTTTATGTAAAAAAGTGAAATGGACAATAACAGTTTCTCTACTTTTGTACTGACATGCGATATTGAAATTCCATAAATCTTATTGGAACTTGTGAATTGAACACTAATAATAATGGACAGTCCCAGATAATTCTGTTTCAAATAACACAACGTAGCGTGTAATTATAAATTAATTGCACGGTACTGCATTACCGAGTAAAGGATCATTAAACTATTGCTAATTAATTGATTACAGCTGGTCTTCTACCATTGAAACCAATTTAATGCTACCGTAGAACTGCTAGAAATTGTTAAATTGAAACTGAAATATTTAGAGCCAACGTTACGAAGGACCTTCTCTTAAAACAAAGATTCCCATTGAATCGCCTATAATCAATCAATTACAATTTCTTTTCAGTAAAGCGTTCTACGGTTGGACGTAAACGAAGCTTCCAGTAGATCTGGAGTACCCATGGCCTTTCAGGATCCGCTTAAATCTAGGTCAGCACTGGCTCCACCCTACCACCACCAGACCAAATGAACCTAATACTCTCAAGGATGGATTTTGCCTAAGTAATCCTGCTGTTCGAAGCAAAAACTGCACTTCCTCACGCGCACCACCACGAGCTGTGAACGTACTATTCTTTTCTAAAGTCTATCTCAGAGGTTCTCAAACTTGCTTCACCAACGAGCCCTTTTTCCAGATAAAAAATTACTCAGTGAAAATTTGTTATCTTTAACTAAGCAGCCAAGAAGGTCCAGATACACGAATTTAAGTTACATTAACGTAGCTATAATTCCGTTTACGTTCTACAAGGTTACAAGGGATTGTTATCAATACGAGGTCCCACAATTCAATGCCTTCAAATTACACCTGCAACTACTACCACCTCCCTGACCGGTTCCAATACCAGCCAAGGGTCGCCATCGCCCACTTTGGGAAACACTGGACTCCATTCTCCCGTTCCCGTGTCGAAGTTAAACGAGGCAAAGAGGAACAAAGAAGAACAGAGGTATAGCGCAAAGTCTTTTTAACAAGCACAGGACATCGTAAATCAGGGTCGCGGTTGTAGGTAGGATTTATCATGGAACTTTTTAAGACAGCTTAGTAGACACGCGCAGACAAGAAGACTGAGTGGGATGCGAGAAACAGTCGTTGTGGTGGTGGAAATGGGAGCCGCGTAGACAGGGATGGAAAATAGTCCAGGAATAGAGGGTGGTTGCTGGAGCACCACAGGGGGGGTGGGTATGACGCGGGTGTAACCTTGGTAACTTCCCTCCTCTCTTCATCGTTGACACTACCACCACCATTGCATCAACGTTACTCCCCTATTTTCCTCCTATCTTTTCACCCGTCCACCCTAACCTTTCTTTTTCTTTTTGTCATCCAATATCTTTCGTTTTTTGTTTCATCTTGATCTTTCGTGAACTTCCTATCAGAGAATTTCGTTCCTACCATCGCTGCTTCTTTCTGATCTTAGCGATCACCTTAAACGTCACACGTGTTGGCTTGACTCTTCTACGCACGCGAACTACCCTTCTGTAAATGGGGCAGAAGTGGAGCACGTTCGTTCCACTGGTACTCTCATTCCCCCTTTTCTCTTTCCTTGCTGGATATCTCGGGATATTATACTGCTTCTTGCTGGAAGACTGTCTGGTTTTTACGATCTGCTACAGTCATGGTGGATTGGTACTTCTAGTCTATTTCATCACTTCTGATGTTCATTTGTATCACCCAGTCTCCTTCTTTAGAGTCTTGCAAGACGAAATGAGGCACAAGTTGATAGCAAAGAAGATGTGAAAAGAAATCTACATTTTTGTAGGAATCTAAATTTGTTGAAAAATTTCCCTATTCTTATATTCAATACCGAAGACATAAACATTTAACTGTATTGGTAACCCAATTTAATAGTTTCGAACTTGAGAGTCTAATATCTGATATCGAAGTAAAACTTGTTATGTAGAATAACTCTTGTAATAACCCTAACCGATCTCATGTTTCAGCGAGACCTGTAAATTCGCTTAGTGGAACGAATAATCACTTGTGAGCGAATACAAATCTATCTGTTTAGCAATATTACGTAGGATACAACTTGCAATCCGTGACGGTAACAAGAGAAATAATAATCGATGACGGAATCATCCACCATTGACCGGAGATTTCTAGTTAATACGGTACAATGAGTATGCAACACCCTCCATACTCTACGAATCCCGAGTGGAACGGGATTCGTTCAAGCGGATTCCTGAACATGACGAAATTGCAGCCTATTATTCACAGACACCATTATTACCATTAGACGGTATCATTATTGACAGATAGCCTGGTCGACATTCATATTCATGTTGATTAAATGACAGTTGTTGCATGCATAATGTTCAGCGAGATACAATGTTGCTTAATGAGAAAGATTTCTACTGGAAATTATTAGATCAGAAACAAATGCACCGTTAGAATTCTGAACTGAATTTTAAATGATCCATATTTTTCGATATTAATTTTTACATTGACCAGATTTTTTTTAGTACTTTACAAGTTACCTGGTTGCAATTCGTGGTTTAAAATCGTTTTAAAATACGTGACGGACAACGTATATTACAAAATCGATCATTTATTTTTGCAACAACATAGTAGCATCAAAGTTCTTTCCTAACTTTTAGAAATTCTTAATGACTACGTTGAAACCGATTAAAAATTGCGAATTTCCTGTTACTCGCAGTGTTGTTAGAATTAGGAACACGTGAAGTATCTAAACATCATTAATTTCTAATTTCCACATTCCGTTTAGACAGCCAGAGCCAAGACTCTCGACGCTCGAGTGTTTTAATAGCTTCTATTGACCCCGTAGACCGACGATTCTATTTGGCAAGCGCTCGGTCAATTCGCAACTAACCCAAGAAAAATGTCCACCGAAGTGTTTAATCTGGCAGAAAGAAAACAGAGTGAAACTCCTTGGTAGAAGAGCAATGGGTACAGTAGCAACGTTGTCTCTCGGCCTCTTTGCCCTCTGAGTTCTGTCTGTGTGTTTTGACGGGGGTGCTAACTGACCCCGGGGGCTACGATAGGGATGCGGAGGGTTCTATTCAAGAGCAGAGAGGGTGGCATTAGGTCGAGGTCACCAAGACGTCGAGCCGATCGATGCAGCTTTGCCAGGCAACGCCATCCACGCGCCACCCTCATTCGGTTCTCTCCCTCCATATACCCATCTACCAGCTCCATCCACCACTTCCACTTCCTCCTCTCCAGCTTCCTCTCACAGTTCCGTTTGTTCCATATTCTCCTACCGTCCCTACTCTTTTCGCGCGAATAGTACCAATTCCCACCGCTTCCACTGCCAACGCCTCGTTCCATGTAATAACAGTCAACCTTTTCATCATTCGCTTTTCAAAACTACCTATATGTATGTACTTCTCTTCGAGAGGTCAGGAATTTGATATTTCGCTACTCATCCTACTCGTGAATTACGATGATACTGATTGGGTAATCACGAATTGAATGAACAGTGAAGAATGAATTTCTTATTTATAAATAACATCTGCTTTTTAAGATTGAAATTATAGCTTTATTTTCTTATATTGTATCCGGTCCCGCAAAGAGGATTTATAGATAAGAGTTAACTAGAGTAATTATGTTCCACGTTTTTGTTTGATGCCTAGCTCACCTTACAGATTTATTATGATTCTTGCGTAATTTAACGATATCGTATTTCATTAGATAGTAGTTGGAATATAATTTAATATATTGTATATTACTTAATTGACCCAGTTTCCGGAAGAATAATATATAACGCAGGAATTCCAAATTTGTAAATAATGTATAATTATTGGAATTTAATGACAATGTGTTCCCTAATTGTACGTCGTTTGCGAGTATAAATTGTGTTGTTCTGTAATTGAACGAGAGGCCTGAATTACACGATACGAAGAAATTTAATTGTACATATTTGAATTATTTTGGAATCATAAATTCCGATGTAATTTAATTATAATTCTGCACAGAGTTACTAAAGAGCTATTTAACAAAGGAACGTCATCAGCACGAAGGATCCATCGATCCTCATCACTCAACAAAGTACGAGTTAAACGAATCGTAAGAGCCGCATCGTTTCTTTGAACAACGATAGCCTTAATGTTATCGTGTCGCTATGCGAGTGGATCCTCTGAAGCGCCAGGCGATTTATTGCCAGAGCCAGGAGAAACGAGATGTGCGCTGGTGATCCGTGCATTCCCGGTTGCACAGAGAAAAGCGATGCGCTGCATTATACGCGCCTAGCAAGATGTATTACGGGTTTATCGGACGAACCATATATACCCAGGGTACAGTCTACCGGATCCCGAATGGAGTCCCTTTGTTCACGCGATCCGATTTTCTGCCCGTCGCTTTTCTACCTCCCTCCGGATGTACAAGCTGGTACTGTCGGATGCAGAGACACCGTTCTACAGATGGCTTCAGGTTTCCGGTTCTACCGTTATGTATTTCTACCAATTCCGTAATAATTAAATATTATACAATTTACAAATAATTTATTCTGGACGAATTTGTATATACGATCGAATATTTTGTTGAGAAATATTAATTGGTAATCACAATATTACTCTTAGTTACTGGGACTCAAAGATGAGATTCTTTTTGATCATTTTTAAATTAATTATGCTTTAAGCGGTTTAATAATTGTTTACGCTAACTTTAGAATTGGTAGAAAAAGAAATAGATTTTAGATAGATTGAAATTGAGGGAATTTTCTTTAAATCGACCAGTATGTTTTCTGTTTTGCATACATTCGATCGGAGACGTCGATTGCGCTTTTACGGTCCCGATTTCCCACTCCTTGCGCGATATTCATCCCCAGATACGCTTTAGCGGTACGTCCTTTAAATCACGCTCTCCTCGTCAGCCCATGCCGCGGATCGCTGATGAAGAGACAATCGGATGCCCCGAAGATAACCCGGTGATCGATGCTCTCTAGTCTAAACGTGACATTTGATAGAGTCTTAAAGATAATGTAACATAAGGTAAACTCAATGATTCATCCGTGGGAGATTAATAACGGTCATTTAAGAGTTTAGTTAATAGACGGCGGATTTTTATACAAAACAGCTTAAATTTGAAATTATAATTCTCAAGAAATTACAAGTAATTGTTAAAAATATGACCTGCATTCTTTTCCTTAGAATATTTTACTAAATAGACTATAATACAAGTAGTTGAATAGTTAAAATGAAGACACTCGTGATCGATGACTGACGATCATGAATCCAGAAAAGAGCTAAATTTTCTCTACTTTCGTCAACCTTTTGTACACAGGCAATATAGCGAAATCTCCGATCGTTAAAGAGACAGTAAATTTCTATCGACAGCCAGCAACGGAATTGAATACAGCGGCTGCCAAGAAAACATGTAATGAAGTGCGCGAGAGAAGTTGAATGCGGTGTATGGGTCCCGCAAATAGTAGAATTTAATATGGCCATCGTGGTGGAGATTCGAAATTGCCGAATAGGCAGAGCCAAGGGGTTGCTGACGACCCGAATCTCTTGTGTCAGCATCCTGCTCTTTCAACCTAGCTTGCTTCTTCTTCACAAACCTCTCTCTTTCTCTTTCTATCTCATCGACTGACTCTGGGCTCAAAGCCAACTGACCTTGGTCCCATTTTGACTCCTCTTCTCGTTGCTATATTTGCTTCCCTTTTTACTTAAGGGTGAATGGAGACCCTCGAATAATGCTCCCACGTAAAGACCTTTAACGATTGCTGCCAGGTTTCAAGCCCATTTTTGTCTGCCACTCGTTCCTTGTCTTCGGACGCGTGCTACTCCCTCAAGGAGCCTAAGTAATTAAAAGCATCAGGGTCAAACCCCCACCGGATGCTGCCACTGACACGCTCTTCCATCCTCCCCTTGTCACTTTTCGGTAATAATGCGCTCGTTTGCAGACGAGAGAAGCTAAATTAATGGTTCGCCTCGATTGACATTTATATTATGCTGATGCTGACTTTGCTTCAACCTGCCACAAGATCGCTCAAGTATATTTCTGAATGATGAAAAAAAACTGATGTCTTCCCTTTTTCATGATACAATATATTTTACTTCTTTGTTTAAATATTTTGATGGAACATATTTTTCTATAAGCTGTTTCGTTAACTTTTAAGAAGAAAATTAATTATACTGTATTTAGACAGTTTTATGGCTAGGTTTTGATTGAAATTATCAGATACTCTTAGAGTGTTTATTAGGATAATAAATTTCGATAGTGAAAGTCGCGGAACCCTTCGCATTATTATTGTCTTATTTTATTAGTGAAAAAGCTTTATAACACTCCTGTTTACATTGTAGTCCTAGTTTTGCTTTCCATTTCCATTAATCTCTTAAAGTACCCGACTGTCTCGGGTAATATACAGTCGGTGGTTTCGAGTACACTCGAAAAGTTCAAAGCTGCTGTATACCCACAACGGAAAAGAATGAAAGGTTCCTCGGTAGGATAAGCTTCCGCAAACTTTCAATGCTACTGCTTTCGAGTTTTCTTGAATACGTCACTGTCGAGCTCGAAACTCCAATAAGGTATATAATGAGATTCCGAGAAAATACGGAACGTATCCTACCGATAGAAATTGATAGACATATGCTATGTATATATACTATATTAAAAAATTATTTCACCGTACATTAGCGTATTTCATTTGATTTCTACGCGTAGAACACACTTGCTGGTCAGTACATTATACCATCCGAATGAAAGACATTTTTTATACTACATTTCACAATATTGTCGAATGATATTAAACTATCGTTGTATGTTATGACAAGAAATTGTACTCAAAAAATCCAAAGTTTAAAATTCTTTGAATAAATTGAAAATGTTGTGCTCTAGGTTAATTGTTGGCCGAGCATTCAATTCGTTTACTTAAACAAAGTGTACTGTAATGATAAGTAAACACTCACCGATCCATCTGCTAACGGAACAAATCCCAAGCGCGAAGTATGAACTGGCCATCTTTCCTTCGGTTCACGATATGTATGGTGTATACCAATGATTTTCATCTTTCTGCGCTGAGACTTTCCGTTTCCATCGAAGATAACCTTACAGCCTCTTTCCCATGCACTGCACTACACACTAAACACTCACGACGCGTGTCGCACTACTTTTGCACATATATTTTCGAAAATTTACCGAGAGTAATCACTCGACGCGTTCTTATATAAATGCTCAACCGGCTACTGGCACTTTGACAAGAAGGCGGAAGTGACGTCACACACTACCCATAAAAATATTACTTCGCAAATGAAGATATTTTTGATCGGAAGCTTTTAGAACAACGAAAATCGGTAAATCAAATAAAAATTACAATCAAATAATGTTTAAACGTGTTTTTAATAAGAATGTTGCAGTAATTGTTAAAATAATGAAATCTAAATAAACGATAGTGTTTCTAGTGACTTCCGCCCACAAGAACACTAGTTCTGATTTACGATTCGTAGGGGTACGCGTCGCGTCGTTTATCGCTCCCCGAAATATTGCAAATTTAGCCCGAAAATCGGCGTGACCAAATCCGAGGAGTGTTTAAATTGCAACTTTAAGTGCGATGAACCGTGAGTAAGTTAAATCTCGGGCGTAAAAAGTGTGAGTGCGAGGTACCGAACCGAAAAAGATTTGGGTGCGAGAAACATGGATGATGCCACAATTGCGCCATAACGTTCTTCATTATACAGCTATCAAAGTGAGTTTGTTTTGACATAGAAGCTAATAACTAGTAATAATTAGTATCTAAACATATGAATTGATCCAATCAGTTCCATAAAGCCGAATTATGCACAGTGTGCAAAGGTTAGGGATTCTAAATTCTTCGCAATTATATCGAAAATATCTTCCTGTCGCATTTCGAAGAAACATCGATATTATAAAATAGCAATCTTTATCGAAAATTGCAAATTAGAATATCAGGTTTCGAACAAAAAGAATTCCGCTGAAATATTCAACTGAAACATGATAGAATGTTCGGGAATGGCGAAAGCTTCAAAAAAGCCGCAAAGGAGAGTTAATGACAAGTTCTACAACCAGGTGTCAGTAAAATGTTGAATGGCCTCACAGCACCATCTGTGCACGCGGTAACGCAGCTGTTCGTTTCGCGAGCGTGCGTGGAAGTTTCGAAAAAGAATTCGGATTCGAATGCGGCGAGGCAAGTAGCCGCCGTGCGGATTATCGCGAGTTAACCTGAAAATGGCCGAATCGTGCGAGCCGCTCGAATCAAGTGCAGTGACCAGTGGAGTTTCTAGTGGAGAAGGAAGGCTAGTGCAGGATCCAGGTAGTCAAGAGGAAGTAGATCCACCTAGTTCTCCAGGTAGGTCAACCAGACAGTAATATCTTCTGCCAGCTCGTAGCCCATTTATTCAAACAGAAGTGTCGAGCGCGGTCATGCAACAAGTGGCACGGAGCGCTCTTGCATGCCGGACAGGATCGTACTAATGCTCACGTGTACCCTTTCATACTTCAAACTATACGATTTTCATTATTTCCGGTAAATCTTCACCTTGAACTAGGCAATCGCGGTTTCATATATCTTCGAGGATCACGCGAAGTAGTCTCTATAGTTAGCAAATCGTCCAAATAGCATTACAGAGTGTATTTTCTTCTCTATTCTCAACTGGAAATGTGTATTCTTTGTTATTATCCTGTTTAATTTTTATCATCAAGTTCATTTTTCTTTTGGTATAACTCGGGTTGTTTTTTTATTTTCATGTAGGATCTTTCTCAATCACTTGAAACACTCTTTGTAACACATATGATGCTTTGTTTTGTCATAAAAATATTCTTTTGTTATTCGAATACATCTTTTTTTATTCGATATTTCTTTTCATAACAAGGATTGGTGTTTTGGTTTCATATGAAATTTGCATATTGCGTTGAATAAAGGATCAGGAATCGATCGCCATTATTTCTTATTTGTTGTTTATTTTAAATTAATTTCTCTTACGAAGCTTTTTCGAATTATTTGAAGACAAATAAAAATTTGGTTCTGATATTCAATTATATTCTCCCGTCATTGTTTACTTTCAACTTGAACGTTTTCCATTCTTCTAATTCTTATCGCGCATCTTTACTCAAGTTCTACAACAGTTATTTTCCTGGCTCTTATCCTGTACTCTAACTCTCTACCTCGTGATCGCGTACCGTTTTTCTACGCGCAGCATTTACCTCCACGCACATGAACTACCGGGTCCTTCGTGAATGATTACGAAATCATACGGTATGACCCCACAAAATCACCTTTTGGGTCCTTGAGAAAATTTCAGTCTTGATTGCGTATACTATTCGTTTATCGTGCTTCTCAGTCTTGAAACACAAGAGATTTCTTACAATGTATCTTTTATATCCTTGAAATTTCTTTATTTCTCCATAATTATCTCCAACAGTCAATTATTTTATTCCATTTGTTTATTGCTTAAATCGTTTATGATAATTCATACATTTCTTTTTATCTTACATAAACTTTAGCTTCTAGAAATCTAAACATAATTCACAGTTTCTTACTGCGAATTTCTTTTATCTACCGACAAAAAGCTAGTTTTACCTGTTGTAGCTCGGTTTTATAATTTTCACCCGACAGTGCATGCATATAATCTGGTTTAACTGCCTTTCACACTTTTGTCACTATGATACCTGCACAAAACATTCACGAAACTTGCCTCGTCCAGTTTTTGTAAACTGGAAAATCGTAAAGGTATACACTCGCTGCAGATGCTTTTACGGAAGTTTCGTAACCGTTTATCGACAAGAAATCGAGCAACGATAACTTATCTACGTTAAATCGAGTCCCGTGAATCAGACTTTCTGTTATTTATATCAATTTAGTTTTTAATCAGTTTCTATCTCTTCGATCGACACAGACTCCGTTTTAAACTGAGAATTTTTATCCTATCAACAAAAATGTTCTATCGTTCGATGACATGAGTCATTCAGGATACGTTTTGTAAATCCTGATATTGTCTATATTTTCTAAGATAAAATCAATTCGAGTAATACATCAGGTCAATATTTTACGAGAATTGTGAATTTATCGATGGAAACAGACAAGACGACAGAAGAATTTCTTTGCCTTCCTGACAGATATTGATGTTTCTTCGAAACAGCTGTTTTACGGTAGTTTACTCGCTTCCTCGCAGAGGTCGTTAAACGAACGATCAGCGTCATTCATCCCGATTGAATCCCATTTACGGCATGATTAGTACATAGTGCAACGTTAACGCAATAATTTTGCCAGAATCAACTACTCTAAATTCGTCAGAAAACAATGAGCTATTCTTCAGAACCGATTCTTGCTGAAGAAAGTACATCGTCGAAATTACCTGTTTCATTGGAAGGTTTACTGAATCAGCTGGATGAAAACGTTAAACATCATGATTATTTTGCTGCATTGTTAATAGCTTTATTAGCGGAGTCTGGTTTTCGAGTAGCACCTGATTGTAATTCTTCCAATTGGTAAAAATCTACAGTTTCATAATTATTTTTATATATTCTCCAGCTGCCATAATACGTGGAACGTCATGGAAAAATAAGCTATAATCCTGTTGCAGTATATCGCAAGCGCTTTCCATACCCAAAGATTGGAAGGAAAATGGAGTTTACGATATAACGTTTTGCTATGCGAGGTATCCTTCTCTCGAATGCAAATTGGTCGCAATACCTTCCGGCGATACTCTGATCGTTAACATGTATCCGTTGATCGAGGAAAAGAGGACTTTTAGTTTAGTAGTACAGTGTTTAAAGTACGTTAATCCTTATCCGAGTTCTAACTCTGGACGGTACTTGAACCTGAAAAGTATATGTCACAAGTGTGTATTCAGTAGAAATATTAGAAGAATATCGTAGATTGTATAGTTTGATCCTAACGACGTAATTCCGCAGGATAAAAGACGCAGTGATCACACCTGCTCGCTCAGACTTACTTATTAGCGCAGGACTAACTTGTCCTAGTCTCTTAGGTCTTCCTACCGAGCTGAAGATAAGGATTTGCAGGCTATTAGATGCCCGAGACCTAAAGAACGTTGCGCAGTGTTGTCGTCAACTGTATAATATATCTACAGATAAGAGACTAAAAAAAGTTGCGCATTAAAGAGAGGAATTATTATCAAGATTGAAATAGTCACAATTGAGTCATAATACATGACGTTTCTCATTTGATTCTCTCAGTTTGTAAGCGATACTTTTGTATACCAGAAATTCTTTCCTACTTATACAATTGTACTTTAAAACAAATCTTACACAACAAACAATTCGTATTCGTATCATGCGCTTACAGTTATTTTTCTACGCTCTGAAATTCTAAGTTCAACGTACATAAGTTATTAAATAGGTATATCGTATGAATCTGTAATTATATTTTATACGATAAAACCAATGGTGCTTCCAAACACAGAGTCTTCCGCTTTCTTACTCCATCCGAATATTTTATATGAAAAGTATATTTTTCTGAAGCAACGCAAATCATTTTTTGCAGTTGCCTCATAAAGTATTGTTTTGTTTGAACGTACCTTTCGAAGTACTTAAATATATTCTAGTAAAAATAATTAAAAATGAATTTCATTTTGTTACTTTGTTACAATTAAAAAGAATGAATTAGAAACAATGGTTTATTATTATTTTTCAGGACAAAGTGGAGGGAAGACAGTGGTGACATGTGGAAGCGTGGAGAACGGTGACATCAAGGTGCACAGCGATGCTGACACCGGTAAGTGACTCTGGCGATAACTGTTTTCATTTACGCAGAGTCCGAGTATGTACTTACCTAAAGTCAGTGCTGACTCCGTCAATATTTCCTCCGGGAGGAGCGAATCCTTACTGCTACGCGATAGGTGGTAGCACGCCCGATACAAATATCGATTGCAATATAAGCTACTAACTACTGCATAAAACGTAAGCCAGAATGTTTCGGATTCTGTAGGAATCTTGATTCCGTCCTAAACTTTCAGGATTAATACCGGTTAAAGAAGATCCTTATAGGATTTTGACTTCTTTTTTACAATTCAATTACTTATAATATCTCTGTAAAGTAAAATATAGTTGATTAAAAATACTTTTCCATAAAAATTAAGTTTCGACATTTCTCAGCTTAGATCAAGGCATAATTTAATTTCAATCCTCTAACGTTATACATAATTAAATATATTATATATATATTAAAGTATATATAAATCTCCTTTTATCGTATTTAGTCAGAAATTCGCCTGTTTACCTTACATACATATAATCCCATTGTTCTATTAATATCGAAATTCTACCCTAGCATTGTGCGTTAGCTCACGTTTTCTAAGTAAGTTTCTCACTTTTCCTCATTTTATCCGATCTCCAAGGATCCAGTTACCACGCGAATTTTTCTTATTTTTCCTCTCATGCAGAGTACATATTCAACTCAAAGTCGCCGGGATTCCCATCCCTGCGATTTAGGATACGCATACATGATTCTCATTTTAAGGATGCTATTTTTAAGGAACTTTCCGATAAGTAAAGTTCAGGGTGTGTAGAGCAGGTGGGGTTGGTTCGAGGATAGCTCCAGATTGTAGACACTGATATCGATACCTGACAAACGCTCTTGTAGTCCGGAAATAGGCCCTTGACCCTGATATGTACACTACGAACACTCGAAAGTTAACTAAATGTTATAGTAGCGAACATTCTTGTAAATTCGCGTGTCGCAATCGTCGATAGATCGTATCATTTACAAGCAATTAGCCCAAATATGATAAAATGTGATTTTGATTTTCTAATATAACATAGTTTGCTATACTATACTGTTTCGCATTATTTTACACGTCTACGTTTTATAAATTAGATAATTAGATCGTATTAAATCGTAAATTAAAAAGTGAATATATTTCGTTTTGATAATTAAATAATTACAAGTGTTCTGATCATTAAATCAGGTATCGGATACAGATTCATTCCGATAGATCATCAATGATTGGACAGTTATTCCTTTTAATCAGATTAAATTGTTTTCTCACAATGTTTAATCACAATGATCAAAACCTTGTTATTCTAGTTTTTCTGATTTGAGCAGTAGAGATACAAATTTTTTCTCGAATTCTTTTCTAACACGCTTGCATCAGAGTAATACGCTCACGTCGATATTTCCCAGCTAATTTTAACCGAATTTCAATGAGTGCTATTTACTGAAATATTGATTTATAACTTATTGCGCGAGTCGGTCCGCGCCGTCCTTTTGTGACAGAAATAGTCCTTTCCCTGTGTGGCAGAACGATGCCAGAGGATCATTTCAATGAAACCGCTTTTAAATGTACCGCAATTACAACTCCAATACTCGAAATGTGCGACGTATTTTTATCCGCGTAAAAAGCCAGTTCTTTTTTTCTTTCCAAGTTTTTCTCGAGAATTCTGATTTCAAAGTTCTTATTATTCGAATACAGCTATTATATTTCGGTATTTCTGACTCGTTATCGTAGTCTTTGGGATTCATCCGTATAATGTGACTTTCAGTGCATCTCTTTCAGTCTCTACGTTGGTTTAACGAACTGTGAAGTTTTAGCTTGGAACCATTGAATAAAGCATGGCACGTGTAATCGAGAATGACGGTGTTTTTCTTTCTCGTAATATAGTGTTACGCATAGAACCTGCATTCCGTGTTTTTCAACCTTGTTAAAATCTACTCGTGCAAAAGTACCGATTCAGTTCGAGGATATTTATAACAAAGATTTTGTAATATTGTCAGTATAAAGCGGTGTGTTAATAATAGTATTAAAAAATAGAATATTTGGGAGTTTCGAAATCGGTGATAGGGTTCTAGTGATAAATGTAATCGGTGAAAACAGAGTGAAACTCTTATGACATTTTGTAAAGAGAATTGGTACATTTTCAAAAGCCTTTGTTAGTGCGACTGAAATGCGCATATATCCTCAGATGCAGAATGTATAAAAGCAGCTGAAATACAGTGAGTCAGAAAGAAATCCATACTTCGCCCTTACACGAGTCTAAGCAATTTCGCTTGGTCACAAACAGCTTAATTATGTCATTTAAATTGAAATGAATTATTCCGACGTTTTTCAGTGTATTTCATAAATAAAAATGATTATCACTTACGGATTACCGCGAACAACGATTTAATAATTATAAATTATAATTAGCGAGAGAACATAAATATTAATGTGTTAAATGTCAATAGTGATTTTATATCAAATGATTCAATTTCATTTTTGATCTTCTTAAATCCTTTTAAATCGGATTGGGCGGTCGATAAGAGTCCAGAGATGACGCAAATAGTCACTGACTAATGACTAATTTGCTAGAGCGTTCATTTTGAATCAAAAGCGACGCATCAAATTAGGACAAAGTGCGGCAAGGTCATCCCGGGAACTAGGCCACGGCAGGTGGCGGCTCGAGCTTTCGGAAAGAGAGCGCTTTTCAAAATCGACCGGTGAAGCTTCGCAGACTGCGAGTCGCAGTAACAGCAGTGGCCGCGGTTTTTCATCTCACGATCACAGGAAGTCCGACTGGCGACCTCTTTAATGCTCTGACCCAATCCTCACTCCCATTTTTCTCTTTTTTTCTCTCTTCTGATTCACTCGCATCTCTTCAGCAGTCTTCTCAACTGATTCTATCCAATTCTTTCAAAATTATTCTACACTTGATACATCTCATTCATAAAGATTCTTTTTCAATTGATCATTCGACAATTTCCATTCTCGAAATGTTGCATTCTAGAAAATTTTAGTCATCTCATGTATTATTTTTACGTTCGATCGGTTGATTCGATTAACATAAACTCTTGGCTCGATCCGAGACACAGGCTACAGTATTTTTCTTCTTCGGTATTTAAATCTATATCTAATTACCAACTACGTATAGACAGAATATACTTTAGAACGAGTGGATCCGATGGCATCGAATTCAAGGTGAATGTCGGTTTGAAGAAAAGAATATAAAATAGTTGACCACTCGAGACTCTATTTCTGACAGTATACAGAATAGACTCAAGGCAATATAATACATCGAGTGGTTGTGCTCGAGCGGTTGCTCAAAGTAGCACAACTACTTTTACAAATTTTTTCAATATCGCAATTTCAAAGAAGATCAAAGAAGAGCATAAATTTGTAGGAGTACATAAAATAGGATGTGTTACATCCAAATTCCAATTAACTTAAACAGACTGATAAAAATAAGTGTCTCTTACTTTAAGGGTAGATAGTTCTCGCAGAAATAAGATAAAAGTTGCGATAAACGTAGGTCGAAAAGTCAATGCTTCCGAAGTTAAAAACAATTCTCTGTTCAGTCGAGCGATTTATTCGCTTCGAAAGATCTCATCACGTGCAACATAATCGTCTACAATTATCACAATATACAAGAACTGTTTAAAATTTTCCAAGTATTGATTTTCCCACCTATGTTTATTAAAACTTTTTTTTTTCCTTCAATCTCCAACACTTTTTTTTTATCGCTGTGTACAAAGACTCTGTCACAATTTTTAGATTGACGTTGTAGATAAATTCTTCTCCTCTCCATTGAGAATATATTAAGAATATTCCGCATTGGGAAAGGCTAGTATTATGGAAACAGTAAGAGTAGTAGAAAAAAGAATCATAGATCCAAAGAGGGTGGTATGTATCGTTGAATCCGCGTATTCGGAAAGCAACCCTAGAGAGCGAGCTTAAGCTTGCGCCGTTTGGTCTGCCTCGTTCTCTCCCTCTCAGCTCCCGGAGTCGTCGGGCTCTCGCTTCTCCAGCATCGCGCGGCTCTCTCTCCATCCCCAGTGCGCGCATCGAACCCGTCCTGGACGAAAGTCCTTCCCGCTCCGCTACATCGCCCACTTAGCCACGCACGTTTTACTTCCGGAATTCTTTGATAAAAAAAAGGATCCGCAATTTCGGATCGCCTGTTTCGTATCGTCAATCGACAGTCAATCGTGACACATTTTCAAGCGCGACACTATTGCGATCCTCGCGAGTGGCCTCGAAACCAGGAGCTTCATCATCTTTCTTGTTACAGTGATTTCGTATCAATCTAGAAAATTGGAGATTTCTCTTCGACAGTGTTATACGACTACTGTCGTTTGTGTCCAGTGCGTTGGATTGATTACGTATCGGTTTGGTGCTCCTTTTCCAAGTGTTTCTAGTGGTACAATATCTTTCTTCATAACTCTGCGTCGTGACGTTGGTTTTACTGGAATTTGTCAGGTATGCTTTCAAGAGAATTCGTGGCGAGAATTTTCAATGAAAATCTTTGAATATTGGTGTATAGTTGATTTCTGATGGTTAAGATACTATGTGTTAAAACTTTGATGCTAGAGATTTAAGTCAAACCCTTTATTGTTAGTCTTTTTCCGAATTTCTAAGTTTGTCATCTTGAGACGAACTCACTCGGGCTGCTACCTGGGTACTTTCCTCACAGAGAAGTAGCGACCTCAGCAGAATCTATCGATAAAGCACCTTTTGTCAAAGAACAAAGAGTGCTAATTATTTTTTTTAAATCAATATTTCCGCGATACTTTTCGTTCATCGGTGTCTACTTTCGAGTGATTCGCGTGCGATTAATACTCTCCTTGCAAAAAAGGTCCTTTGATTCGATTTAATGCAATATATGGAAAATATTCTAATCAATTCGATCGTCTATTTTAATAGTAACGAGTTCCACGGTTTATTTCCAATCAACACTGACAATGTTAACAGTGCAAAAAGTAGAAATATTCAAATGGAAATTGGGTCAAAGGGTTAGAGAAACTAGAGGGAGGTCTCTATTTATCTAAGGGTGGGAAGCCCTCGCGTCCAACAAAGGCGCGGTTCAATTTCTCGTTGGACCCTTCCATCTCGCGAACGATCGATCAACTCTCCGAGCTTCGACATATTAATAGCAGCATAGAAATTTACACGTGCAGAAAATCCCGCGTACTATCACGATAACCATGCAACTTTTTGCCTTTTAGTAAATGCTACATTTTCCGAACTGACAACCTCAAATTTATCTTTCTAATAGCTGCCATCGGTACAATTTCATCTAACGCCGCCTTCCAACCCGACTTTGAACAGCAGTAAAATTACTCGCGTGGATTAGGAATTATTGTGATAACCATTGCGAATAGTGTTTAGCGAACGGCCACTCGCGCTATGATCGTTCATCCACCATGCGATTAAAGCGGTTTACGTAATACATATATGTGTATGTATGTGCATCATGTCGATTATCGAATTACAGAGGCTGCGGTACTCCATCAGTCTCCCGCTTCACGCAAATTCGTTTGTTTCCTCGGCCGTATTATAGCAACGCGATTACCACGATACTCGATCCTGTATTCTATGCGGAATATATCGTTACGATTTGCTCATGTAATTGTAATCGGGAGCCTTGGGAATTATGTCATTCAATCGGAATACGTTCTTCCAGTGAAACCAACCGAACGAGTCTTGCAATGAGTTTTACTTTGATCCTAGATCTCGTAGAGATGATTCTTTCGGAATCTCTTGAATTGGGTGATAAGTTCGTTTAATTCAATTATAATCTTATAACTCGAATATGTGTTTATTATTTTTATACGATTATTTAGTTTGTATAAATAGATATTGAGAGTTGAATCTCAACGAACTAATTGCCTAATTCTATCATAGATCCGCGATAATTTCCAGTTCGAGGGTTCGACTAGCATAAACAAGAACAGAACGAAATCGTCTGTCGACAAACTCAATGTTTCGTTGTTTGACAAGGTCAGGGTGTTTCTTAGTGACACGCTGACAGTGAGTTAGTGTTTACAGTGAATTTGAAAGATAAGAGTGGGTGGTCCATTGAGGACACAAGTTCCCATAGAACAATTCTCGACGAGAAGAAGATTCGTCGAGAAGCTTTGAGACTTGAGTGCAGCGAGTCTGGTGCTATTGTTGGTGCCTTTTTTTTCTGGTTCTGGAAAGTCCGGGCTAGTTTTGCTTACAATTAGTATTTTGGGTCAAGCTGTCACTCTCGGAGATTGTGAACCTGTTGGGCCTCGCCGACGACGACGAGGTCCACGCTGGAACATCCGAGGACAACCGGAAACGAGCTCTCTGGCAGTTCTACTCCACTGGTATGCTCACTCACAGCCACAGTGATGGAGAATTTCCGATTTACTCTCAGGGTGAGTTCGATATCTCTCCAAATTTTCGATCCTGACACTCTGTCACGTGAATTTTCTCATTTTTCTGCAAACCTCCAGGGAAATGGTTTTATACGATCACTCTCTGTCTCATAGAAAATTCCCTTGTAATTTTTAATCTCTGACTAGAATTTTTTTGCATGTGTAAAATTGTTGGGATTCGATTAAAAATCGTATGATAAGTGTTTTTGAATTAGCTTCGAATTATAATCTTTAAAATTCCTTATACTTCTCGTATACGATTATTTATAACGTTCTGGATATTTTCCATAAACGATCGACAGTTTGGGAAACTATTAACCTGAACGAAATTCTTCGGATAGTTCAACTGGCAGTGTAGTAAACACTGAACTGTATATAGTAAATTTCCGATTGAAGGTCGCAAGCTTTTATAGACGTAAGGAGAGTCCCTGGATACTTGGTACATTTATAAAAGTCTCTCACTAAATCTTTCGTTCGTTTTCGCATTGAGGATGCGCGATATACAACGCAGTTCAGTTCCCAGTAAACTCTCTCACTTTTACGGAAATATAAAACCGATGCGAACCGTTTTCTACAACTTTTAAGTTGAAAAATTAAACCAACTGATTTTTCCTAAAGTTTATCTACGAAGCTTCAAACTTATTTGAGAAATTCATATTACACATTTTTTCACGTTTTGCTGAATATAACTGGAATTTTGGAAAAAAATTTGTATTCCTGCATGTGAACACGGTACACGATTTTGAAATTCGAAACGCTGGAATTGGGGTTTGAAAATTTCACGATTTTACCAGTAGCATCATTAGCGCTTTTCGAACTGTTGCTTCGTTCTGATATGTAATCCGAAGCTCTGATTATTCGGTGGCGCATAAATATCGGTGATACTAGTAGCGATAACATCGTCGAAATCGCGACCTAATTGTATCCGCTTGCGATGGCACACAGGGTAATTCGTGGGAAACGTATATTTTCCATCCGCGAGTGAATACCTGCTGTTTGTTTACCATCCTTCATAATGCCGACTTCAAACGTGAATATTCGTTGATTCAATATGTTCGGTGAATTCTGTTTTTTACGGTGGAAGCAATTTTTCACCAGTATTTACGTCTATTCAGATCCGGAGTAAACAATTCCATGTTGTATTGGCGATAATTAATCGTAATTGAAGGTACGTAGTATCCTGGTTATGTTTAAAAATGTTAAATTAAATAATATAAAGTTTAATTTATTAAGAATACCTGCCTCGTAGAGGTTTCTCAAATTAAACTTAAAGTTTTAAACAAAATAACTCATTGAACTGTCTCTCTTCGAAGAGAAGTGAGAAAAAGAGAAATCTAAAAGTGTAATAATTAAAATTTAATAAACTGCAATTCCTTTAATTAGAATCTTATTCTCATTTCACCCTGTTTAGCTTAAAATTTGGAATATTTTGAAAGAAGAATTATCGCACAATTTTCCAGAAAATCAGTATCCGTAATAGATAAAGAAAAATAGGTGGACTGTGCATTCCGAGAGAAATATTACCAGAGAGCAGTGGGACACGCTTGTTTTTACGATGCTGATATCAGGAAACGTGGCTTGATTTATTGTGCTCCAAATGCATCGCATTTTGCGTTATAAAGCCAGTCGAAAAGTAGTGGTAACTGAGAGGTTGTTAAAATACGTATACTTTGTTCGTGTATTGCACATGTATACAGTATGTCACACGTTGTGCAGTTAGTGTTATCGTACTTGGCAATTCTCGCGCGTACGAGATATAATTACTTACCGGGGGTAAGGGAGAAGTGTCTGACAGTTGTAATGAGCTTTCAAACGGAAATTGCAGTGAAGATTGACAGAATATACGTCAGATTTTGGATAATTCAGATAGGTGTATTATCATCGTTTACGAATATCTCTTCTCTTAAATTCTCCTATGGAAATTAATACCCGTTATCGTTCACTATATTGTCTTACTGGATTAACGATCAAATCGTTTTTGAGGTTTCACTGTTGAAAGAAAACTAATCACTAAGTAACAATTTAATAATACGTTTTAATTCGATTTAGTTAAAATATGAATGTCAAGTTACGATAATTTTATCATTCAGAGGATTTTTTCTTGAATTTATAATTGGAAACGCAACAGCGTGTATTTGAATTTAACAAACAAATTACACTTCGATTTTTTTAATTCGCGCTTCTCTAAGTGTTTATAATATTAGAACGTATTTTCCATACACTCTGTTTTCGAAAATCGTATTGAACCATACGCAACAACTCTTCGGGGGTTGACTCTAGCTTCAGCTCCAAAACAATTCGAAACCCGAAAACATAGTCAAGCTTGTCAGTGTACCAAAACAAATAAGAGCAAGCCCGATTTGTTTCCGTGCCTCGAAACGAGTATGAAACACGTATCACTGAAGTTTACAAACCATGGGTAGACCAACACCACCATATGGTGACGTTCCTAAGAAGAATCTTATCTAAACGAGTGGAGATAGTCTGCCATTCGCGAGCGAGAAACTTTTTCTCAATTTTTTCGATGGCATCCACTTTTCGACCGTACGAGACGCGAGGTTCCTCGGAAGAAGTTGATTTATGACAGTAGCCAGTTCCAGGAAAAGTGTGAGAAAAGTTACAGATGCGATTGACTCGATGACGTATCCGGAAGCTTCGGTAAATCATGCGTCGTTAACTCGATCACGAGCGATCTTGACGAAAAGGAAAACGAATTTGGTTTCGCAATACGTGTCATTGCGCATTTCACAAAAATCCAAGAATAAAAATACAAGTAAAATATTTAGACTAAGGTGACTTGAAAGTTAAAGATCCAATTGATTGAAAACCGCTTTTCCGCGAATTATTAATGCAATTGTTTCTCGATTACTGGTTGATTCAATGGGGTTTTCGGAGGGTTCAGACTCGAACGCTTAATTTCTGTTTTACGGAGGGGTTTATAAGGGAATGGAAAATTGCATAAACTATCCGTGGAAGCGACTAGTAGTCAGCCAGTGACTTAATTGAACCTCATTCGCCGTAACGTTAGAGGAGGTCGCGCGGTAAACACAGGTGCAGTCATTACGAGTCTCAAGCCCGAAGAGGAACATCCTTAATTCTTCCGGCAGGAATTAAATTTTCCGTGGGTGAAACGCTATCTACCTTGATGAGGCGTCACGGAAAATTCATCTTCCTTACTCTTGTGCTGAGAAAATTTTGTTACCAGCTCCTATTGTTCTCTGACAAGTCAGTTATTTCATTAGAACTAACACGAGGTAAATGCACTATATTTAGAAAATGCTTTCGCCAACAGAGTTTGTGGTTTTCCCCTGGATTTTGGATAGCGCGATTATCTTCTTCCATAAAAGTGTGCTAATGGAAAACTTCCATTAAGCAGAATGATTCATTAGTATTTCTCGAAATTCATTTACTGTTTTCATTCTGAATATCACAGTAACATTTAATCTATATCCTTTTTTTAATTTGAAGATGCGAATCTTTGGCATTGAGAGAAGTACGAAAATTTTAAACATTAGAGTTATCGATTAAAGTCAAATTTATAAGGTTTCGCTTAAAAACTCTGAATTTTGAATTAATAATCTTTGCAGTAATTTATATTGATCTAAAATTCCAATTAAAAATACCAAGGTAGTTTCAATCACTCTTGTCAATTATTATGCGTGTTGACTATAGATAAGATTGTTTATTACGCAATAATTGAATTACGAATATTGTCGTAGTTTAAAGTGAAATAATAGATATTAATTAGTAAGTCGAGATGATTCTTCGCAACCGCGTAACTATGATTACTGAAGCGACGCTAAAATTAGCGGACTTTGCTGCTGAGCCAGAGGGCGGATTAATTTAATTTCCATTTAATCAGCTACGCAAAGCGCCAGGCTGAATGTTCAAAATACACGAAGCAGAACGTTTTAACCCGGCATTCAGCCGACGAAGCATCGATTCTCCCCGGTAGCAATGAATATTTCCTTCTGTTCTTCCTGATTGATTTATTTTTGCTCGGTAATATGCCAAATTGATTTTTCGAGATAAATATGATAATGCTGATTCCTGATATGATGTTATTATTGCACAGAAAATAATTTGATTTCATTTGTACATTATAATTGCTAATCACCTGTCAAACACCTGTTTCTTGCTAATCGCTTTTTTAAATCTCGGCTTAAGATCCATTTTCGTCAGGTTCACATTTCGGGTCACATAGATTATTGAGGAAACATTCTTAGCACCGAAATCAGTATAAGGAGAATTGACTCACTCGGGAATAGAAAGAGACAATTGCACTCGTTTCGAGAAGCGTCTGAGTGTTACTCCGATAAGGTATCGTTAAATTATTCCACGGTTCAATGACGTTCTTCGTTGTTAGCATTTTGTGGATGGTACTTGAGCCTTTTATGCTCTTTAAATCCATAACCGAACGAAAGCTTGATATATAATTCTTTTAGTCCTCGAAATCAATTATTGCATCGTGCAATAACATTCCTCCATTGCATTAGAAAGTAAACAATTATAGCTATCTACTTCGATTGGTATTCGATAATAATCAGTGTTTTGAAAAATAAAAATATATTCAGTCATTTTCTATTAGGATGCTTATTAATTTATATTACGAATGACTTCTGGTTTTCAATTAAAACTAAGTAAGAAACGACACCGCGTAACAAATAATATAGTTTTAGATTTAGATTATTTTGACACTTTTAGTGTTAGAGTGAGATGCACGCGTCTAGTACATTTAAAAAGTGTGTTTCCCATTAGTATCTCAAAGTGATGCTCTCAAGATAGTAAATCACGAGTGGAGTCAGATGAGGACACGCATTAAAAGAGGAGCGAGAGGTGTGGGTTCGTTCGTTTGCATGGCCCAACCTTCTCGGGGCCAGTCTCTTCAAGAAAACTCATCCTCTTAGTACCATCTTAAATATTCACGAGAATCCCAGTTTGAACGTGCGTTCGCTACTAGCGACAGAATTCAAGCGGCTTAGAGAAAGTCTAGTCAGTTAGCGAAGCTTGAACCCTCTGAAATTCTATTATAATTTGCAATTGTGTACTTTACACATCAGTATGTAAAATATCCTCAACTATCGATATTATATCAAATTAATTCTTCTGCATTTAAAAATACTATTACGCAGAAAAATTAGCATCTACTACGAATATCTGCATTCTTCAAATTTTAATATTTTTTAAAACCCCAAACTCAACATTGAAATTTCCAAATTAAGCAAGATTCAAATTTCTGTTGATAATTCTGATTTTTTCTGAATAGAGAAAACATGGATTTGAGGTTCCAGTAAAAGTTGAAAAAAGGAGAAAGCAGGAGTTTCTCGGGTTAAGAGTTCCTTGGGAATAACTCAGTGTGCTGGTGTGCCCGATTAAAAGGGTTCTTTGGTTTCATTAGAGCCTGGGGCCAGCCTGGCCACGACTGGCCGCGTTTCCGTTTCTCGCGCGACAACGCGACGAGTCTCGCTCTCTTATACTCTTCTTATCAGAGAGTATAAATATTAAAGTACGGTAGGAGCTCTCAGAGTCAGTGCACTATTCGGGTCGCGCGCTACACCATCACCACCGTGTGTATGCATTTAATTCTAACAGCCCGTAGAAACTTAACTGTAAACGTTCGAGCGGTAAGTAAGTACGAGGATATTCCCGAATCGCGAGCTAATTAACTGGTTGGTTAGAGTAACAGACGGTTTACGTAAGCGTCATTATCTCCTCTGAAGATTGGGAAACTAATCGATAAAGCGAACTTCCATTTCCCGGTTGAGTCTTCAGGGAGTATGGAAATTTCAGAAACTGCTCTTAAGTTTCTAAAGCTACAGAGTTAAAATGAGATTTCCTTGTAAGGGATCAAGTATTACTGATCGTTTTACTATATGCTATTCATTAATACTTTAAAGTCATTTTTATAAGGATCATGCGACCCAGTTAGAAATCTATACCTTTTATCAAATATTTTGAAAGTAATATATTAAATGTTAAATTCTGTATCTCGATTAATCTGAACTGACATGAATACAATCATATTTATAGTTATGATGAATTATCTGAAGTAGGGAGAGAGAAGATTCGTTATTGTTATTTAAAGAATCATCATTTAGAATAAAAAAGCGTCAGTTGGCTCGTGTTAGAAAATCATACATTTTATATGTAAGAGCCTAATGTATTCGAAGATTATCAGAAGCCAATGATGGAAGCATAAGGCAAACAGATTTTGGGGGTTGAACCTCTTTAATATCTTTGGACCATATTCAATCGTGAATCTGTGGTGGGACAGAATAATCCTCTTGCGTAGAAGGGGTCGTGGCATCGATTTCGTCGTCGTTATCGTAGTCGTAGCTATCGAGGGTCTCCCCAGTGCGAATTCCAGTGCGAAAAACAGCGAGGCCTATAGGGCTGATGCCGTAAATCGAATTGAATTCGGGTAGGACGTCAGCGTAATTCGAAAGGGCGTCTTCAGGGTAGTTTTTCGTGATGGCTTTCCCATAGGTCAGATCTATAGAATCCAGTCGAAAGTTCGGTACCGGGGCTCCGTAATCGCTGTAATCGATGTGATCACCGTTCTTCTTCACCAAGATGCTCCATGGCCCGTAGAAACGACGCATCGTCAAATCGTACCAGGGCATTACTTCTTCTGGAGAATGTGTGGAAGATCGTTTGTTTTATAATATAGTGATGAAAATGGAACCTAAGCTTCTCTAGAAATTTATAACTTGTGGTATTTGAATACTTTTAACACTAGTCTCATTATTAAAACTAGAATTATTAGCATTTATTATTTCTTTAATTGCGTTAATGATTAGAATTATTAATATTAGTTAACATGACTGATTTATATTAATTGTAATTAATGAAACTTGCCTGTTTCGAATGTTCTCCTGGGTGCCAGTTGCGCGATAGAGATCAGCGTCAGCAACAGAAATATGTGTATAAGTCCAGCTAGAACTTCCATTCTCGATTTTTGGCAGCGCACTGTTATTTTGGGTTTCGAATAGCTTCCTTATATACGTTTCCACTGCGGAAGGCCCACCGAGAAATATTTGCCCGAGTTGTTAGGCTTTTGCAATTAGAGAGAAGGTGGTGATCCACGCTAACCTAGTTGCTCCAGATGCATTTCTCATAACCAATATCTATTTCCATAGTGAAGGTGTGATTCGGTGTCGTTTTCATTCGTAACATTATCAAATCGTTATTGACATTACGATGTCATTTGTCTCAGTCATCAAATTTATATTAAATTATTTACGGCAAACATTTATTGTAAAATTAATTGCTATACAAGTTTTAGATAGTTTTTTTATTTTAAACCTGGCTAAAAGTAAGAGACCCAAAGTCTCTTGTTTGAATTATCAGAAGAAGAATGTAGATTAATTAAAAATATTTTTATTTGGAGAAAATTGATTGGGATGAGGACAGCGAGCGAAAGAAAAGACGCAAAATTCAACAAAGTAGTCAATATGTTAATGTTTAGAAGTACACTAATCAGTTCGGATAACGATTAAACCTAAAAATAAATTCATTGGTCGATGTCAATCATAGAGATTCTGTCAATCGATCACAGCTGATCAATTTGTCTCTTTAGAAGGTAAATGTAAATATAGTACTTAACGGAGAATCCTACATTTTGGAAGTATTCGTCAGTACAGATGAGGAAAAAGGAGCCTTATTTTGCAAAATATCATTTGGATCTGGCTCTAGATTAAAGGTGTCAGGTGTTTAAATAATAATAATAAAAAAAGACGAGTGTCAAGTAGAATAGTCGAATAATTGTCCATTCGTTTGTCCAAAACCTCGATTCCATCTTCTCAGCGACCCCATCCGGCTCTGCAACGAAGGAGAAGCGACTTCAACTATGCGAAAATATTGCTCTCAATCGCTACATTTTACACGATTTTCTACAGCGACCTCGATAAATAGAAAAATCGTGTCAGTTCTCGAGCAACGAGTAAAAATTTTCACGCCATTGTTAGAACAAGTGCGGAACAAACGCTTTGTATAAGAAGTTCCAAAAATTATATTATCACGTTAACTTGAAAATTATTAATCTGATGATTTAAAAATTTCAATTTTTCCTAAGCTCAAATACATGGTCACATTCTATATCCGAAAGTCTTTAAAAATCGCTGATGATATTCTAAATTTTACTTATTTTAAAGAAACACTTGTTTCGAATTTTTTCTCGCAAAATGAAATTTTTTATTTTACCCGATATTCGTGAGCGATAAACTGGCTGATTTCCTCGCTAATTCCGAATTCTGACCACCGTTGCCAGTAAGGTCCTCATCGATATCGTCGTACAGTGGTCGTCCAAACCAGAACAAAGGATATCCGTAGCGAGTTTCTCTGCCAGAAAGTAAATCTTGGCCATCTAGAACAAACAAAGTGTTCCTTTACTTCGAATCATATGTGTATATTCTAGTTGAACACTACTCTAGTCAACTTTAATCACATAATAAACAATCGAATACAAAATTTTCTTGTATCATTCCCCCAAAATGACGTTCACATTTCAATAACCCATCAGAACTCACTGTTATCCGGTTCAGGTTCAGGTCGAGCTCGACAGAGCTCGATAATCGAACACGCGATGAGGATCAGAATAAAACACTTTGTCACGAATAGTCCGTTAGGGTTTGACATAATGACTGTCAGAATTTGTTCTGAATCGCGGTTGGATGAATCCGGTTCTTTTATAGGAACTGCTTGTCCATCGTTAACTGATAAACTGTACGAGTGAGTGAGAACGCGCTATATCTACAACGAAGAACTATAAGTGCGCTAATTCACGGCGCAAGCTCACGCATGGCAGTCACGCTTCTAAATTGGCCAAATCCTGAGGCGCGTGACGCACCGTAGTGCAAACAGGTGGTGTTGGCTTCGCGGAAGCCTTGCTCGACTCTACTTACTTATATCGGATGCGTACCGCGTTCAAAAAGTTGAGAAACAATTGATTGCCAACAAAGTATAAAACTGGGATTAAAATAATGAAAACAATAGAAAAAAGTAAATGAGATAAACAAACCTGCATTCGATGACAGTATCTTATTTACTAAACACGGAAAATGAATGATAAGTTCTTACGGTGAACGAATAAACACCAAAAATGGTGAATCGATTAAAACACCATGTAAAAATATTCACTTACTTACATGTACACATGTATAACTCATTCAATGTGTTCGTGTAGACGAACTTGAACCTCGTGTGGAACAGCTGTTGTTGGACCCGATGATTAACTCAATCACTTAGCGTGATTAGTTTTCCTTTCGCACTTACAGTCCTTGTTAACTGAAATAATTGAACTTTACCCTTTCGCTTTTGATACTGATTTTACTCCGCTTTTAGTATTTCTGACCGCAACTAGTAGTAATGTTACCATGTAAAACATTCTACATTTGATATTGGAAAATTGTCGATCATGTTGATGGGTAACGCGAAGTCGTTCCTAATGTTACTAACTGGATTGTCAAAATGTTGTTGTCGTGTGTTTTATTTGAATACTGTTTCACGTGTATTAAAATAGCAGTTTTGATTTTTTCCTACGTTTAACAGTGTTCCAGTAATAAATATTAAAGTAAATCAAAGAAATATCTTTATTTTCATAAATGTAGTCTTTAAAATATTCATATAATATAGCTGTTGAATTAATTATTTGCCAGATATTCTTATTTCTCTGTGATATAAATAGAATTGTGTTTTTCAGTCTACAGAGTATACATGTATATATGTGTGGCAAGGTAATCAAATAGAGAGACAGAGACAAGATACGAAACTTCTCGTAATCCTCTTACTATTTACAGAAAATTCTATTATTGATGGAAACGTGCAATTCGCGTAGCCATCTCGAAGGGTTCCACTAACAATCGTAATCGGATAGCTGACTTAGTACTACAACGATCTTGCTGAACCTCACTCAGCACTTCCATCACAAGTTTCTACTGTCTGATCGAAACCACTTACAAGAAGTATACTTAATTGCTGTCAGACTTGGCTTTCGGGTCCTTCGACTCGAGATATCCGACAGTAATACTCAAACTTGATTTAGTTCGACCACAGAATTTTTACGACAAACAAGACTTTACACGTGTTTATTTTTTTAAGAAATCACCTGTGGAAAATATCGGTGGGACCTATGCTAAACTAGTGTAATACGAGTTATCGTAGTATTTCAAAATGGAAAGACAAATATCTTTGAGTATAAAATGTTGGAAAGTTGTATTGCTTTTGCAACCTTGTTATTTCTATTGAATATTTTTGAAATTTTCCAAAACAGTCTTTCGTATTTCAACGCCAAATTTGAATTGAATTAAATATAGTAATATATTAAACTTATTACAAAATGCGAATATTACCATTGAGATGCTCTCAAGTGCAGTTCTGACCTCGTTTGCAATTTTGTAGAATCTCGTTCGATTTTCGAAACTAATCAACACCTTTCATCAACACACAGTCGCGTAAAGTTTAGTCTACGTTTTCGGATGATGGAATAGTGTGTCCAAATCAACGTGATAGTTAGAACTTTAAAAAATTGCCAATTTTAAATCCAACATTTTGTGTTTCGACTGAACACTCAGTCGTCGATTGCAAAAGTAACAGCTACTTATCTTCATTAATGTAATCCCGAGGAGAAATAAAAATATTCCGCGTCATTTGTTCCAATTTTCTCTATTCGCTTTTAATTAATGCACTCGTTGCTCGCGGCCGACAAAAGTTAAATACATACAAATACCTTTTCTTCTTCTTTTTTTTTTTCTCCTCGCGGGGTGACACAGATCACGAAGTTCCCGATGGCAGTCGTGGCTCGTTAATCGATTATCGTTAAATCGGGTTACCACTAACGAGTAGCTTGCGAGAGGCTCGCAAGCCTCGATTCTATACATTTTTCTTTCGTACGAAAGCTTCCTTCGAAAAATCAAGTAACGAGAAACGATTCGACTGAGATTGAATTGTTTTTCGCCACTTATATACTCCAGCTCGTTTCCTTTCCTTTGCATTTACTCAACTTGAGATTCTGGCTAATTTCCTACTGATCGGCCGAAAATTTTACACAGTTAATTGCTTCCTCTTAATTCTCGAAGGGCCACGAAATCAACGAAATACATTCTAATGAAGCAGGTTTAAAAAAGCAGTTGCGATTGCTGTGACGCAACTCGCAAATATTTCAAAATTTCCTTAATTGCAAGAATATTCAAATTCCATTCGGATTCAGTTTTAGCCTGTGTACATTTTTTAATAATAATTCATTTAATTTATTGTATTCGAAATTTTGCTTTCGATTTCAACGAAGACTTTTCAACTCAAATTTCTATTTTTGGAAAAAGAAAAAGGAAAACAAAATCAGCATATTTGCATAAAACAAGCAGCCGAAAAAGTGAAGAGTTTAAATGGCGAAAGACAGGTGAACGTAATGCACTTCCGGTGTCCCACATGGCGTAGCGCGCGAAGCATTATGCACCGGCCGCGATGACAGTTGAGTTTGAATGCGACTCGCACCAACGGAAAGCGCATTGTCACGTGGCCACCACGCGAATGGACACACGACTCTACACGGGCGTCGAGCATTGAATAGTCAAGATCCCCTCGACTCGCTTCCGCTTTCCTCGGCTTTCGTCGGCTTTCGTTCGCTTTCGTCTGCTTTGTTCTGTTTGTCGCTAGCCCCCTGTTTTCGTGCTTCGAACCGAGCGGAAGTTTAGAAAGGGAACTGTGGGCAACGTTGCAACGACGAAAATCACATTAACACTTTAACGTTCGTGGACTTTTTTTTATTGCTTTTCGGTTCCTGATTAATACATATTTCTAGCGTAATTAATAATTCAAGTATAATATTTATTAACAGAAGAGGATTAAGATTAAAACTACCACATGAGTCAAAATAACGGTTTTTATAAACGAGAATTTAAACGTAGACCGCATGATCATAAATGACAGAACCACGCTACATAGAGATGTGTGTATAAAATATTCTTATTACCAAGTTGAGCCGCGCCTCAGCATTTGAGGGCTGAACTAATAGTGTGCTCGTGTGCACGCGTTCCTTTGCATAATAAACGTGAGCATGAATGCCGGATGCAGTAACGAGCCAGTGTCACTGTCCTTATTAACCTTGACTTACATTCGTACATATTTTCTCCGGAGGACTTCTCGCGCGCTGACCTTCTACCCGAGGCTGGCACGGTGTCAAAGATGCATTTAAAACGAAGATAACACGGCAGCATTATTCTTAGGTTAAAGAAGACCTTCCATCTGCCACTTAATCCGACCAAAACGGAAAAAACTAGATTCTACGTCTAGATTACTAATCTCTAATGCAAATATTAATTTTCTTAGTATACATATAATTAGTAAAACAAACTCACATAAACTACTATTAATGCATAAATTTATCTTCGTTTCTCGTGAGAAATCTGTGAATTTCATTGTCGTAAATATCTTAAATAAGTCTCTTCCGCTTTTTTCATAGATCCAGTGTTAAGATTGTAGCGGATTTTGTTCGCATATTCGCGAGTCGGTGATCCTTGAATAGTGTCTCACAATTCTAGTTTCTGACGCTTGGACTACGGGTCACCAGTCTCTTTTCGAATCTCTTTCCACGTTTCCTGGAGTCAGATCACGTTCTTCAGCTACCTTTTCGAGGTGGAGCATCTCTTTGGGGAGTTGGAGAACCGTCTGACTCTTTCTACTCTATTTTCTCTATTTCTCTGGTTTACGCTAGCGTTGGTGTCACTGCTGAGACCTTATATCGAAGGACAGGATTTCCTATACGCTCAGATGATATAGATACTACGTATATTCAATTTTGATTTAAATCTAATTATTCATTTGATTCTTTTAAAGTACTTTAAAATATTTGACTGTGATCTTCAAAGAAGCTCTAATTAAAAAATAATTATTATTATTCTGTTGGAAAAATTCAATGTATTATAAATATCAAACTATCTTTATACTAGAAGAAAAAATCTAAAAACATACGCGTATGCTATATTGTTATAAGTCTTTTATAGAAAGTGGATAATCCGATAGGTACAGATATCTCCTGGTTTATCTTGCGCATGTAAACTACGTAATCTTTTAACCAAAGCCTTATATTCGTGATCACGCGCGAAGCTCTTTGCATCATTTTGGAGAGCAGGTGTGTTTGAAATGTTTGTTTGCGCGATTCACCGGCAGCTACGATAATCCGCACTACATCGAGAGATTCGTCGGTTCTTTCGGATTGCTATCTCTCGATTTTCCATTCGTTTCATCTTTACCTTTAACAATATACAATTTCGATCAATAATGATTTTCAGAAACGACTGTTTTTTCCCATGTAATGGTTCCAGTGTTTATATCATTTTTATGTGCCGTTTTACAATATGTTCAGTTATTTTCCCAAGGACATCGATAGACAACAAGTAATAAACCAATAACAATATATCTTACCCGAGTTTTATCAGTTTAGAGAATAAGCTAGGAATAAAACTGTCATTGATAATCGCTTAACGGTGAATAACTATTCCCGAAGCGCAATGAAGTCGAAGACAAGCAAACGCAAGACGTAACAGTTTCTCGGCGCACCCACTTTCCTTAGGGGCATTGTGTCATCATTGAGTCATCTTTGATTAGCGACATACCAACTTACATAGGTTTCTAATCGTCTATTATTCGAAGTAGATTCCAGTCTAACAAACTCGCTACATTATTCACTGATTTTATTGCTTCGCCGCAGACCTGTTGGTATTTGCAAACTGACTTTTCCGGTTTTCCAAGAAATATAAAAATCGTGTAAATTTCGTCCTTCGATCAAAATCCTGAAATCTTTAAATTTCGATTAAAATTCTAATCATCGATTTAACTTGCACTTAAATTTCAACTGTGTTCGAGAGTCGGAATATTAAATAAATAAATTCTGAAATTCTTATACGTCCATGTAACATTCCTTAAAGTATCTGAAATATAAATCTCAAGATTTGGTATCAAAATGCGTTGAAGAAAATCTGAGGAATTCTCTTTCGAGATAGAATCCTGTTAAGCAATCAATTTGAGCAGCCACGATGCAAGGGACCTTGGGTATAAATCTCTGGAAAACTGATCGACACATTCGCGTCGGCATTCCCGTGTACCACTAGTCTCTTACGTTAGTAAGGTTGGCCTATTCCTGGTCGCTCGATAGCCAAGTGGATGGAGGGCCGTGTGTGTCAGGACACACCATGGCAGTATAGCACAGAATCGAATCACCAGCTGGTTGGCTGATCACAGAGACTAGTCGAAGGGATATAGACGAGTGGAAGCTCGTCTACTATAGTCAACACGCCGGAAGCCTGGCAAGGCGTGGTAGCCGCGACACGTTGCTTCTGGGTGTAAACAGCCCAGTTGGGTCGGTCTCTACTGCTCTCCAGTGTACTGGACACCGTTCACCGAGCTAGCCGCGTACTTTTTGCAATCCTTACATTCTTCTTAAATCTTACTCTAATCGGTAACTCATCAATATCGAATTCCTCTTTATCTATGTGACTTGATCGATCCCTATTTCCATCCGTCGGTTTCTGAATTTACTCGAATCTAATTGTGAACGAGACTTGGTATTCAGAAAAGTGATACAGGATGTTTTGAGAATTTTATTGTGTGCAGTGGTTTCTTTCAGAGAGTTTGTGGTCGTTTGTTTGACTCCAATGAAGAGTTATTAATTTAGTGATGAATTTTGTGTGACTCTATTGGGTGTCCTGTCTAAATACAACTTTTTAAAAGCTAAATGTTATTAAATACAACTTGACGGATAATTACACCCGTTTAATAATAAATTCAGATTGACCTTGAATAAGTTAGATTAGATTATAGCATCGTGTTAAATATTACACTTTTGAGAACAAGTTTTCCCTCTTAATTAAAAGGGTATTTTCCTTCGATCGATCCGCTCCACTAACGACTTTATTTCGCAGGGAATTACGTTACCACCTTTAGACTGGAACATTAGTGTCAATTTCGCACCAGTCTCGACTATACAGATCCCCTTTTATCAGACTGCAAATAAGGTGCAGGGGAGATTTTACCAGCAAATAAGCAACATCGAGGCGTCGATAGGAGTAAATTGTGGAACGCCAGCGTCGCGAAACTTATCTAATCCTAATCCCATTTGTATTGTAAATACGATTAATTGGTTTTACCGAATATACATTGTTTCTTGTTTATCAAAATTTAGATAGTTTAGACAGATGAGATCCTACTCTGTATCACATTGAACAATGGTTACTCTGGATGCATAATAATCGGATCTGAACTTGAGACAAAGTTCCTGAATAACAATCGATCAGATGGTAGCTTTGACCAATTCTGCAGAACTGTTCGTGAGAATACGCATTCATCGTAACCGTAGCCTTACTTATGTCACTGGGATGCATTGGATTAGGTGGTGCTCCGTAGATCGATGGAAGCCCTGCAGATAAACAGCAAGTGGTAACAGAGTCCATCCGTCTGCTCCCAGCACTCTGAACTATCGTAAGAATCGCGGAAGTGAACATCTCGCTTCATTTTCTTATCGCACTTCCAGAATTAGGAAAAAATACCCTTCTTAGATGCAGGTTTTAATTAAAGTTTCAATATCCTAATTTCTGAAGAAACTAGAATTAGAATTGATTGGTCATCATTTATCATTTATTGAGAATCATTTATTGATGTTAGAAGTTTAAAAGAAAATTGATGATATTAAATATTAGAATATTTTTAAGAAATATGAAAACTATTTGACACTTATAAATAGAAAAATATACTTGTACACTTATTGTATAACGAATTAATCCATTAACAAGTTTTATTATCGAAACGCATGTAAATTAGTTTCGTGACTTTCAAAAATGAATTTTTATCGCGATTTATGACAAATTCTTACCGCTTGAAAAACAGCTGCTATTCGGTGGTGTTATAATTAAATGAATCGTTTTGTGTCATGTTAAAGAAGGATTTGCCGTGATCGCAGGCAGTTTACGCATCAAGGGCGTGTCTGTTAGGTGCGCGGGTGGAGAAGGGTAAAACTTTAGGACTTAATGCCGTGGAAAAATAATGAATGTTACACAGGAAATGCCCTTTTAAGTTAGTGGTAGACTCTCGCACGAGCCTCGTTGCCACTGATATTGTGCGACTAACGAGGAGTGGCTGCTTGCTGGTGACTAACTCGTTAAGCTAAAAGTGTTTCGCGCGAAGATTCGTTGGATCTTAACCAATGCACTGTTTCTTTCCGATTATTATACTAACAACGGCGAGTGGCTCACAGAGATTGGATTTAGATATTCGCGAATTTTTCAAAAATTACAATCAGTGATTTAAAAAATATAAATAGAATATTATTATTTTTTATTTACTTACTTATACAAACAAAACAAGATTGAAACTGTAATGTCTTAAAAAAAATACTTTTAAACTTGACACGTTAAAAGTTGAATTAAGAAATAAACAATGCAGAAGACTTCCATTGCAAATGAATCAATCGAATGAGAACAATTTCAACCAGCTTCCAACGAGGAAAAAACGTGGGGACGTGACATAAGAAAATTTACTGCATCTGGTAATTGACGCGAAGACTGTGGGTGGCCACGGAAATAGAAAGATGCAAATCAAGAGTCGTGTGCTGCCGTTTGCACAGTCACTTCGTGAATATTCACACGAAATTGTCGAGACGTCGTCCGATTGAACAAAGAGAAGCTTTTTCAGCGAAAATATCGATGCGCATCGAAAGCGAGGAAGGAAAGAGCTTAATACTGGCAAGTTCTCGCGAAGCAGCGATACTCTGAGCACGAGATGAAATTTCATCTTGGAGACTCTTGTGGGAAACTCTGCTGAAGATAGTGAATTGTTCGAAGACTCACGAGAATACGGATTATTTGATTTGAGTGGCCTGGAACAGCTTCAAGGCGTCTGCATTATTTGGAAAGATGAGCTTTTGGCGATTTGGACCCTTTAAAGATGGTATGTGTGAACAAGAACTACCAATCTATAACATTCATTCACCCTCGCCAATGATTAAAATACTTAATACAATGAATTTTCCCTCTAACGAATCATTCAAATAAGATAATATTCTTTATACATAAATTATAATATTTCCTAGATATTACAAATAAATTTTCAGTTCAAATGCTTGACTTTTCGATTTACTCACCTCTATTAGTCTTTGAGGTTTTCGAAGCATACTTTTTAAACACCCTATATATCATGCCGAAGCAGAAAGTCGACATGATAAATGAAGCTTAAAGCAAATATGACGGGAAGCAGAAAAGAAAGTAATCCTTCTTGTTGCTCACACTTAAATCGCTATACGAAGTTTCAAAGAAATCGAAAGCTCAAGCTGTTTAATGAGATGTTTGGATTTGTATAATAAAGCTAAAGAGCTTAAAAGCTCGCTTCACAGGATGCGAATCGTCGCGTCGGTTCAGTTGTGCTGCTCGTGCAATTCGAAGATTAACTGCCGAGGCGACTACTTCTAAATCACTCGGCATTCGCCAATCGCACTATCGTTCTCGCTTATTTCGATGGATTTACTTCGAACCTCAGGCACATTTCTTCTTGAGTTATTGCCGGGAATAATTCTAATCGTGAATCACTTCCGAAAATCTTCCTCTTCTCCACTGGGAAATCTCGAAAATCTGGTGAAAGTTTTAATGCGATAAAGGCATCTGAAACGTTTACTTTCAATGTAAACTTATTAATCTTGTTGGATGTAATCCTGTTACCGTAAGTGGATATGTGTTACATGTATAATACATTAGGTCTAAGGGGACCGACGCGTTGCGTTTAAGCTGCCAGGTATTACACAAGCACCCGCAAGTCCAATTTACGCTTTAAATCTGTCCACTCGTTTTATGAGATTGACTTGAGAGCATATTTGATTTTGATATTAATCGAGTTTTATCCGCAGAGCGTTGCTGTAATTATTTATCATTTGATTAGATATTTCTAAAGTCTTGTACAATGGAGATGAAAAATTCCCTTGATTATTAAACATTAAAGAGAACTAGACAATGAGAAACAAGATTCAATTTTGGTTATTTCAATTTCTCTTTTTGGAGAGTTTTATTATGCAATTTGCAACTGAACGGTGTCAGAAGTATAAAGAAGAAAAAGGGGGTAATATTCATAAATTTAGACATTTCCACCTCCTTTATTTAGCAATTCGCTTCGGCACGGTTACTTAAGCTTAGCCAGGTCGCATAAATTGGGGTTCTTTTGTCAAAAAGTTTTCGATATTACGAGAAATTTCCCCTTAAAAATGGCACTTAATTTCGATAAAGGACATCTTTTCTGCATCCACTTGGCAGCAGCACACGATGAACATTTGGGTCATCGATTCCAACGGCAAGAAGCAATAATATTCTTTTTGGCTTCAGTGAGCCAACAGAGAGCTTTTGCAAAAACTAAAGTTCTCGTCCTCGCTGTCGTCTTTTCGAGAGGCGCTCTCCTTTCTAGACTGAATCACTCGATATTTTCTACCTCCACGGTTCTCTAATAGCTACAAAAGGGTAGGAAGTGCTGTTAACTTTTAATAGCTAGTACAAGTTTCAAGTCTATTCTCCGAGACTTTATTACTTGCTAGGTCTATTAGAAAGATATTTCGTAGATGTGCAATAAAGAAATCTGTATTCATCGAACGAGAGATTTTTCAAAAATACACATCAATTTCGCCAAGAATTATTATCATTTTCGAAGACACGTTTTTCATCAAATATTCACTTCTGTTTAGTGTCCAAAAGTTAAATAGTTCAGTGCTAGAAATATATTCAAACAATTTGACCTATTATCCCTCCTAATAGGAAGGGAATAATGTCAGATGTTTCGTTTTCCTCCCTTAATTAGACCAACACTCGTGTATTATTCCTTCCGGAGATGCTGAGTGCAATCATGTTATATTCATAGTGCATGTATACAGTATGCAATTTGCGAATACAAATACCGTTAGATATTGACATCCCTGTTTGCAATTCATTATATTCTGAATTCGTGCATTTGGTTCAGTATGACACTCATTAATGGACTAATAACGCGAGCATCCCATTAGATACTGATTTGAATATGTATATGTATTGTATTTCAATAACACAAGTATCATTAATAGAGACGAATTGCATTGAACAAATGTTAGCACACTTAACACAATACTGTGAAGTAACATTATTTTATCAAACGTACGCCTCGCAATTGTTTTGAAAGATTTATTGATTCGCAATAAATCGGGGGGGAAAAAAATAGGGAAAAATATTTTTAGTAAAACTTGGAGGAAGATCTGTCGCGAATAAACTTCCGGAATAGGCTGAGGATGTCAGTAATGGTATATCTCGCGTATCCACTATCCATCGAGCATAGGAAGCATATGGCACCCATGGAGAGAGCTACTTTAAAGGACAAACATTTCCAAGCTCTCTAAACGCGTTTTCCTTTTTCCAACGAGGGAGAAGTACCTCGACAATGCGAAGCTGGCTGCCTTAGAGAGCAAGAAAGCACTGTTGGAGGATGGAACGTGGTGGAAAAATGTGGAGGAAGGTGTAAAAGGGTGACGAACGATTTTCCCTCAAGCTATGACGGTGGTTGCATAAGAATGAACCATCACGATGGCATTTTAATGTTTCAAATTCGTTCTTAAAATTCATAAATCTTCCTTTTTGCATATTTACCCTTTATCTGCTCTTTTTATCTCGCAAATTTATCGTCAATGCAGATAACAATAAATAGTATTATTTAATGTCTCATCACTAATGAGAGTTTAGAAATAATTTTATGTTTCAAGATTATAATCTATATAATTATAATTTTAATTTTATCTTAATTTTATGTTTAAAACAATAATTCTGACAAATGAGAAATTACTGGAAACATAAATAATTATTATATACAAGATGAACTCTCAATTCTACGAGAAGAAGAAGTTGATCCGGAAGAATAATTACTAGTCTGTATACGACAATGATAAAAATCACTATGGACATGGGTACCTAATAAGAAAGAAGATCGATGTAGAAGGGTAATTGGAGCTCCACATTCCCAAGGATTCGAGCAGATATACCTTGGACTTGACAGCTGCTGTCAATGATAAATGACTTCCTACGCCCTGTCTCCTTAATATTTTCACGATTATAAACGTTCCTTGGTATGCAAGATTAAGCGTACTTCATCCGGAATTAGAGGATTTATTAGTAACTTCCTATAAGCTTCTGAGACGTAAAACATTCTGGTCAACTCTCACTCCATGTTGCTAAGTGAACGAACGATCGAAGGAAGTCAGAGAAAATCGAGAAAAACATTCTCAGACTGTAGCAGACTCAATCAGAGAAATGAATCGTTTCTTCAGGGAGCATCCAGATTGGTTCTATTCGTCAGACTCGGTACCAGTTCTCTATCCTATGCTTCTTTCTTCAAATACAGTCTGCTGGGTCTGGTATATTTCGGATTTTTCTGGGAAACGAGATCCTTCTGACTTTTCTAATTCATTGATTGTAAATATATTACATTTTCAATTAAAAATTGTTACAATTTAAGAAGAGAGGTTTTTATGGAGAAGGAAAAAACTGTTTTTAAATATAATTATGTTGTTATTGAATGTATAAGTTATGCTGAATTTTTTGTCATTTTGGTTGACGCGGTTCTTTGATCGCAGGAACAAAAGCTTTTACAAGCGACATCAGAATTATGTTTGAGCGTGAAATTGATTTTGGAGAACAAAGCTACTGTCGACGTTAGACAACAATGTAAGCATCAATGTCGATTGGATGTTGAACTAAAGGAATCAAAAAGTATTAAAAAACTCGCTGCTTTTTTTCGATTCGGGTATTGATGAAGCGCAGAGTAATGTAAATAAGATTGCTGGTTCTAGAATATCGAAAGCTTTTTCAATCAGACAGAAATAACAATTGAATTTTTTTTTGTCTAGTAATTTATTCGTTGAGAAAAATCGGAATTTACAAGGAAAATGGAATCAACGATAGTTTCTCAAATTGAAGAGGCTTCCAGAGTTGGAATATTTACTTACTGCGGCAAAAATAAATAAAATAGAATGTTTGATCATTTTATTATAAAGTACACTAAAGTAATTTCAGGATTCCAATAACTATTGGAATCCAGCGAGTTTCTATTCTACTGTCAACGCAAGATTTCCATGGAATGCCTCAGGGAAATTCAGGGTCTTCGCACCTTTCTTGCCGCATCCCATCAGCAAATTGATGGCACAAGACGCATTTCTAGCGCATCCTTCCCGTGGAATCGCGATGCTTTGTCGCGAAACTGTGAGAAGAAGGGAAGTGCGAGGAGGGGTCGAAATGTGCTAGGAACAATAATAATCGAATGAGAGAAGAAACTATATAGCTGCAATGATAACAAGGCGAAGCAGCGACCGCGATGAAACTTGATCAGTTTTCTTTGCTGCATTTTCTTTCCAACGCCTTTACTATTGATCGACTCTCTTTCTGCTTCTGGTGCCAGAAAATCGCATCGACACTCACAAGAATCGTGTACTTCTCTGTAACACCTCGATCGAACAACTTTGGTATATGTTATCCTCTTCTTACAGTTTACTTCTTTTTTACAATTTTATTTTCCCCTTAAATAAAGAGAATAAATAATACAAAGAAGTAAAATGGTTAAATAACTGAATAAAGAAATATTCCTTTCGACTTGATAGTAAATCATATTACATAGTCCTAATCGATTGTGTTATGAAAAAAATGATTATTCTAAATTATTCAAACTATTCTAAATATTCTAATTAGTCGCCTGTAACAGCCAGCGATTAATAGTTGCAGACTCATAAAATCAGAACCACGAGACAATACCTGTGAACTGGGTTACAAAGGGACTCGAAGAAAGGCAGAACTTGCAATTAGTTCAGAACGCTATATGTAAGAGTCTTAAGTGTACAAGTGAGTCAAGAATCTAAGCGATTACGCGGGGGATCCGAACTTTCGGGATGCGAGTACCCCCCTCCCCTCTCTGTATCTCAATAATGCGCGCCAAGGAAACTAATGTCATAAAGGAACTTCCGGAGACCATTAGGAACCAGTGTATTCACAGCATCCGCGAACTGGCCTTTATTTACGTGTAACACGGCTGGGATATTTACTTTCGAGGAAAACTATTTCAATAATAAGAGTTAGAATTGCTCTGCGATTACGCGATTTTCTCATTTGCCTGCTATCTCGAGGTTTCTGTCTTTCCGTGGGAAAAATAAAATCTGTGAAGAAACGTCTCTGCACTTTATTTAATATATCACTTTTTTATTATTTAACAAAATTTCTATAAAAATTGGTGGTCTTGGTGGAAATATATTTTACAGAATTAAATTTGACATCAAATATATATTATTCAGCGAATTAAATAAATATGTTGTAAGTAGAATTTCTTAATAAGAACTTCTATTATAGCGAATATCAATTACTAATTATAACGATTTAAGTAGAGACCAGTGGATTAGAATCTCAGTAGACATGTAGTGCGCATAATTCAAGATTGAAGGTTCACTGTTTCTCGAATACGTGAACGTGTCCCAGGGCTGCTAGTGGTAATAATTAATTATGAGAGGAAGGATGTGGGGATATCGATCGGTCCCTCACTTGGGAGTTTGCATTTGTCAGTTGCGAAATGTGGTCTCCAGACTACTTCGTCTCGGATTCCTTTCGACAAACCCTGCTGTCGTGTGGAGAAAGAAACTCTTCTCACGCACTAGTTTTGATTCACCAACGGAATTCTGATGCAACGAGTACTGTTCTTTCCTTGTTGGCAGTTTGTAAAACATCGCGAAAGTTGTGGGAATTAAGGGTGACAGTTTGTCTCAAGAAATTTCTACATGTCTCTTAGACACATTTGAGAATATAATACATTATAAATATTCTAAATTCGGATTTCTTTTTGGATAAAATTTAGAATAATTCCTAGTAATTCATTGTCGAAATCTAAATGAAAATTTATGAATTTCTTCAATGAAAATCAGATTAAATCGGATAAATTCTGAGCAATTTTTTTTAATTAATTGTTTTGCTCGCGAGACACAGAGGTTTGAATTTCCTAATTTAAGGAGGATGCATTAGCTAATTCATCTCGTCTTTCTAAATACAATGTTAATCTCGTTATAATGTTCCCTATTTTACTACTACTATCGCGTTTACCGAGTTAAACTATGCGCTTCCTCCGAGGGAAACGAAATTAAAACCTATTTACTGGCTTTGTTTACAGGCTTTTAATTAAACTTTAGCTTCTATTCGACACAGACCTTGCTCGTCTTTCTCAATTTACTAATGGATGACAGCTTTGTGTTAAACTATTACTGCTGTCTCCTCGAAACAAAATGGGTTACTTCCTGCTCCTTTTAGCTTTAGTTAAAAACAAAATTTGTACAAAATAAACGATTCGATATTTATAGAACATTAATAAATCATTTATCAATGAATTAATCTTCTAATAAAAAGATCTTTAGAAACATACTATTATATCAATTTCTTTTATGATATTTTAAAAAGAATTTAATTCAACTACCAATTCTTTTTTTATTATTAATTGTAACAATGTTGTTGTTAATTTGACATATATGTTAGGATTCATTTGCATTAAACTTTTTACTTTAATATTCTCTTGAAAATAAGAAATTTTCTTTATTTTTTATTTATTAATTTTATTTATTAATTTTCTTTCTTTTCTTTACACACCTCATCCTGGAATAGTTTTAATTTGTAGACAGTGCAAAAGCACATCTCGTTCGCCTTGTTCCTTGCCCTAGAATCTTACAAGTTACTTCAAACCGGTTACCGCATAACGCTTTCGCGTTTCTTGTGCCGCATTCCTACCTCGTTATACACGAGTGTACGTCATACATAGATGTATGTAAGTACATAGATACAAGTACTCACTTCTGTTTTTCTGCAATTAGTTGCATCGTCATGAATGGAATTCTCGCTCTTATTATCGATACGTTGATATTAACATCGAATAATACACACACGAATGGATAACGTAGATTATCGCAGGTGTTTTAACATTCATGATTATCAAATTCGCATTATTAAGACTCGTTTCCTATCGTATGCGATAGAGAAAGCATTTGAATAAACGAATTATCGATCTAATTGATCAAATAGAGGTAAAATATATATGAGAAATGAATTATACGATTCAAAGTGAACCGTAACTATGGGAAGAGCTGATGGAAATAAAAAAAGAGGCTGAGGAAGAGACGGACGAGTCCAGCCTCGAGCCTGGAGACTTTCCTCCTCGTCAGAGCGTAGGTCAGGATCAATAAAGTGCGTGGGTAACGTGTGTACTCCAGTTGAATAAGATACGTTTTCGCTACTGGGCTCACAACTGCATCGACTCCGCAGTCATTTTACATCCATCGATTTTACCAAATACACATTACGTAATCAAGATTCGATTTAGTTACTTCGAGGATGCAAGATACACTTTGCAAACTTATGAAACTAACGTAGATAGTTCGAGGGATAGTTTCTAATCAAATTCGCTAATTAAGAATTAATTATGTTTGCAATTTGAAGATCTATTTTGACGCAAGGGAACAGAATGAAAATGTTGAAGCAAGATAGAGTGGTCGTTGAAGTTTCATACTTTGGTAAAACGATTTCCTGAATTTCTAGAATAAGAAGGGCGGGGTTCGCAAGAAATATAGAGATACAAGTATGTAGTTGGAGGCTTAGAGAAAAACGTTTGAAAGTGTGATGGACTTATTCAGGTAGTGGAGACCATTACTATTTCAAGTACTGTCGGAGCAGGTTGCAATGATTTCTTGTTCTCGTTCGGCAGAAACGAAGAGAGGGCCCAAGTCTCTAACGGAGTTCCAATAATAACTCGGCAATTTGCCGAGGAACGCGCTGCGGAACGAAGAAAACCACCACGGAAGGCTTCTCTAGGAAAAAAAGTGTTCTACTCGCGGTTCTTCACTCGTAAATCAAACCGTATGCCTGCGTTGTGAACTTCTCGAATCTAGTGAAGATACTAATTACTCTAGAACCGGTCTCTATTTTTATCGATATAACCATTGACTTTTTGAGAACGGATGTCGAACTCCGTTCGACGTAACTATTCTCATATTTTGCAAGAAACATTTACCATGTTTCTTCACAGTGAATTTTTAAAGATTTACTCCATTTATGTTGATTTAAACTTCTCATACGAAACTGCTTCTATTTTGAGATAACTATTTTTTGAGAAAATGTTGTGCAATATTTTTCACTGGATTAGCAGAAAACTTTTAATTGTAGACGAGAATTAAATAAAGATTAAATAAGAGCTTAAAACAGATTTTTTTAAAAGTTCTATTTAGTTCAGATAAAAATGTCAATTTACAGTGTTTCAAACACACAATTAAATAAGAGTAGTGATAAGTTTGATCAATTCTCTAAAAAACAGAAATATCAACGTAACGTGAGAATTGAAATGTCTAAATCTTGTTTCGTAATAATATTGCATACATATGTATGTGTGATAATCTAATGGATGACCAAATCCCTGATGGCTCGTTATTTCACTGAAGCATCATAATTAACGAAGAGCTTCCACTAAATGGTATCTCCGTGAACATCAATTTAATTGTGAATTTCATCGCAATGACGCAGAGTTCCTCTTTTACCGAAGATACGAGAAAATGGGAACTTGATTCACCACAGTTTCCCTGGCAATTAGTAAACGCGTAATTGTATCTGATATTATCGATAATTATACAATTAGTATTTTTATACTAAATTCACTGCTTTTCCCTAACCGGTTTCTTCGAGTGGACCGGATTTTTTCTGTATAAAATTGCAAGCGAATCACGATAAAATATATGGGTCACGTCAAAATGGGTTTATCGAACGATTTCGAGAAATGAAGAGAAGACTGCTGCCGCAAGCAGAAGGCAGGAAAGATAATTTATCGGAGATTGCCACATCAAACTCAAACAAGTCCCGGTATGCTAGATTTTCTACTACTTTTCCTCGATTCTCAGATAGAAATCCACTGTCTGGTCTCTTCAAAAGTCAACAGAAATTACAGCAAAAGTTCCTAGAGTTTCATTTGGAAGATGCAGGAACTTTATAATTTATTCAAATAAATTAATACAAAAAATTTAAACTGGAACCGTTGATTTAAGAACCTGTCAAGAAATGTTTATATCTAATCGTGCAATATAGTGAAAAATAGAGTACATAGTTGGTTTAAAACTGATTTTGTATTTTATCCTCGTTAAATGAAATTGTAGAAAATTTGAAAGATAAATAGAGAAAGAGAAATTTGAAAAATTAGTTTTTCTTATATTCATCTAACTTTCTTAACCGTGGCTCATTAGATTCCTATAAAACTTGGCGACCCAGTTGGGTTTTGGCCTCGGCGTAGCGAGAGTAGTTTCCATCGTGGAAAAGGATGAGCCGCGGAATTCAAGGGTGACAAGGCCGCCAGCCAAAGAATTTCCTTGCGGTTGTCCTTGGTTGGATCGTAGCGCGGCATAGTCGTAGCAGAAAGCCGTTTTCCAAGAGACAGGGGTGTCCTGACCACACGGGGACAAAGATAAATTGAACGACCCAGGCCCGTCGAGGATAGTGTCCTAATTGCCATAGCTACAAAGAGAGACCTCTTCTTTCTCTCTTCCTTTCTTTTTTTTTAACTCTCTCCCTTTTTCTCTGCAACAATACAACCGCCATAGTCTAAACCACAGTTTCCCAACATCTCGTGAATCGCGGTCTCCTTTTGTCATAGTCAAATAATCTGATATGTAAATTTTTTACTAGCAACATGCCGCAATTGAATTTTTATGCAAATACGAATTATATTTATCACTAGCCAGTCATCTTATAATCACTATTTAATTGTTGACGATTGTAAACGAAGTAATAATTGTTTTATCTTAATTAAAATGAGTCTACTTAAGTCGAGCTAAAATTATAAATAAATTCACGCTATTTTGCTTTTCTTCTGATTTGGAAAAAAGGTATAAATTGATTTTTACCGCGGTACAATTGAAAATAATGGCCACGACCCATCATAATCCATCAGTCGGTAACTAATACTCGACACCATCCACTCTCGCAACTCGCATCCTCCCTCGCGGGATACTCCGCTTTGAAAGAAACGCGCGCGAGGACACTCGAACGATGCTCTTTCGTCCGGAAATACTCGTCGTGTCGGAAACCTGCTTGGATCAGCTATTTTCGGGCTTCATTCATGAGGACACGGCTGACAGGCTGTGCTGCCAAGGATCTGCTGCCGTATCGTTGTTCTTGGCTGGCTTTTTGCTCTCGCTACATCGAATGCCGCATTGCAATTGTATTTATTGCAGTTTGATGGATGGTTACAGTCATCGCCATACGCTGACTAAGCTTTTTTTGTCATAAATGTTATGTCTCTGGTTGTCCGAAGCACTTTGATCATATTACTTCATCTCATAATTAATCCGGTTCATTTTATACAATTTTTAATAAAATCTTTTAAAGTCACATGATTTTGCTTTTCGGTTTTGTCATTGTTCTATTGCGTTTGAAACCATATTTCGACTCCCATAAACGTGTATCATACTTTCTCACTTATCATATCTTATCTGGATTATTATTAAAGCGGCATACCGCAATCAGGTAATTTCCTGATAAACTGAACCTTTTTATTCTTTTATGATCGTCGGCTTGCTTTCTACATTTTACGCGTTCTTTAACGTTGATACAAATATTTGTATGTATATTGTATAATGCGATTAAAAGTTAACGAAATACAGCTAATAGATCTAGTATTTAAAATGTATATCCGTATAATTATAGTTGAAGTATAAGCAGGTTATTCATTTAATTATTGAGATTGATAAGAAATTTTATGACGCGATTAAAATTTACTTTTTATATTGGTAATTGGCAATATGAAATTCGAGTTATGTATATTGTAGAGGTTAATTCTACCATGAGGAAATAATTAAAGTGTTCTGATGAGCAGATTTTATTGCGCAAGCTTAATTTCAGAGCATAGGTTTAGCACTCGCTTATGAAACGATTGTGCGACGTACGTATTACGCTCATCGTCCGGCTCTTTTATTCGTACCTAATGCCTCTGAATTTAAGCTTTTTCTCGTGATTACTTCGTACGTGATATAAGTAGGATTAAACTCAGTTTTATAGTATCCTGACAATAGAAGCGGAAATTATGAGGAAAAATGTGGAAAAAGTTTCAAGTTTCGGCCTATTAAAAATTCCAAATTAAATACGAATTCTTGTTATTGTTGTTTTTGTCAAGTTTTGTTTATAGGTAATAAATTAAATTCGAATATTATTAATTATAAGAATTCAAAACTTTTTATTTTTCAGTCAGATAAAAGTGTTTTCATTTAGTAATATTTTTCTCTGAATTGTCTATCATTCAAATTACGAAGAAAATACTAATATAGTTATACACAGAAAATGGTCCAAATGGAACGTTACAACGCAGATGCGTGGATAGCGTAGTGCGACTGGTCGTGGTTTCTCTATCCTCAAGTCAAGCAACGTTAGACCCGGGTTCGCTATAGGATGGGTGACAACACGAACGCGCGCGCCGTGTTTACTCTCTGAAGTCTCTCTTTCTCACTCTCTCTTTCCTGTTCTGCGTGTGCATTCTCCTTCTCTACCTATTTGCGTTGGTGGTCGCGACCGGTCGGGGTACTCTCTTCTTCTCTCTTGTGTTCGCTCGAGTTTCGTTCCTTAGAGTCTTCTCCTCATCCTATAGCTTTGTCATTCTTTGTAGCTTATTATACTTCAAGTATAGGCACTTCACCTCCGTACACACCTCTCTCTCGTACATTAAAGAGAGAGGTTCAACTCGGAGGGAGAAAAAACTGATGACAGACTCCACCCTGATGTTTAAGCAACCTGCTGCAACGGGACTAAAATCACTGTCAACATTTTTTTTTTTATCGCTCCAGTATTAGTCAAACCCTCAGGCCATGTTAGAGTATTTGAAATTTGGAAAAAAAAAAATAGTAGAGATATACGCAATGTAATCCACATCGACCTATTATCGTCTAATGCCTGTCGGTCCGCCTTAATTACAAGCTCTCCAACGCCAATTGTAAACGGTCCCGTAATTTGGGTCACTGCAAGAGACACTCATTCCTCATTGCAATTACTAATACGCTCAAGTGGACGGCATCTGGTGTGATAGCCAGTTCTCAGAAGAACACTCGTGCCGAATGATTATGGATATCGAGTTTTTCGACAAAAACAAGAACAAACGAAGCTGTTACGCAAGCTCTGATTCATAATAATAGACATTTTGTGAATATGTGATGATTAAACTTCATGTCCTCCATCACGTAGTTTATAATAAAACCTTTGGTTGAGAAAGGTGGGATTCTTCATACGACACGTGGATTGACCTTAATTTATCAGGATCGATGGATGGATCGGGTCGGAGGGCGTTTTATACCTCACTTGACATTACCAGTAAGCCTTTATGTCGGTAGGAACGTTAAACGGAAGTTCTTTGACCATTGAACTGAAGAAGAACACGCTATCGTCTTCGTGTCGGTATCGTGTACCTTGAAGCTGCATCCATCCGCTCCAAGGCAATGGAATATTTAAAACCACTGTCTCAAATGCGTACCATCCTCAAGGCAGTCTGTTCATAGAGCTATTGTAGAATACGAGCCTGGCGAGATTTGCGTTTCGCGAAAAGTTTCTGCGAAACGAGATTGCATCGAGTTCTCTTAAGCTTCTTCGGTTTGCTCTTGGCCAGTTTTAAAGTTGAACTTATGCTCTTCGATAGCAGCTCGATCGGATATGTACGTAAAGCATATAAAGGAAGGTCTTGAGGCTTCCAGTTAATGAACTCCGAAACTGTACTCTGGAAAGTATCTTTCTCTGGTTGTTCAGCCCTCGGATAACAGTTTAGGAGGTAGTTAGGACATCGTGGGGAAGAAAGGAAACGTATCGAGCAGCTGTCGCAAAGGCAGCTCTTATTAGTTTTCTCCCTAACGAGGCATATTTCGACGAGCTATCCATGCGAAAAAGAATGTGCTTTCTTTGGGAGAGTGAGTCGTAAAGCTTTGCCCCGTGCAGACCAAAGTCTTTCTCATATTTTAGGCGTTCGCTGTGTCGGCGTGACGAGGTACAGTGGCTAGACGGGCTAAAATGTTGGTAGATTCGCGAGTCGGTTTAAATTAGCGAGTCTAGACGCCTCGGAAATATCACGTGGTCCACGTCATACTACATTCACTGGTTGTACACTTCGAGGATTAGCGCCGTCGTGTCTACCTCGTATCGTAACTTTGTCTCATGTTTCCTTAACTATGCGCGTTGCGTCTTATAATCATTTTGAGCTTGCCAGTCATAGAAATCTCTTTTGTCATTTGAAATTCAGTCCATCTGGTACAGCAGCTTCGGTCACGGTCACGGATTATGTACTCGGAAGAAGCAATTTTCTCGTTAATGCTAAATTTTTTGCATGTGATTAAAAACGAGAAAAATTATAACTAGTACACGAAGAAAAACGTAGAAAATTGCTTTTAAATAAACTCAAAAGAGTATCTACAAAAGCAACTGGTATCGCAGGAATCGAAGTATGTATCAGCTTAATCAAAAAATCCTTTGACAAGAAGCTGATTACAATACGCATATTTACTCTCGAAAGTACACGTGCACGGAAGCGTCACGTGGTCAAAGGGCCACGTGCTCGTAGTGTCGAGCGGGGGCAAAATGAAAAGACGCTGGAAGTAATCGGCCAGAGTGAAGTCGTGTGCCAATCCTCGAAAAGCAAGAGTTGCACGAGATATCTGCAAGCGCAATTCGTCAGGATTTATCCTGAAGGAAGCGATCATTGGGTAGAATGTATCTGACCGGCGCGTCGCGAAGAAGACGAAGGGTTAAATGGAAAATTACGTCGAACCGAGTATAGAGGAGCTTGCTTCACTTTCCCCCATTCTGCGGCGCGCGTGCACACCGTTGTCTCGTGTGTCTTTCTCGTGGCTGAATGACGCACGCGGCCGCCGGTAGGCAGCGCTCGCGTCGCATGGCCGCCCTCAGTGTTCTCGAGCCTCGCTCGGTGTGTGTTTCGTGGCGCGCTTGTCGTCGCTCTGTTAACCCGTGTCTCCTCTCTCTTCCCTGTTTCTTTTCGCAACGTTGCAATTCATTCCGTCGCGTATCCGTCCCTAGCCCTGGGAAGGGCGACGTATCTCGCGTTTTCGCAGTGAGAGAAGCCGATACCGAAAGGCAGAAGGAGAGAGAGAGAGTGAGAGAAGAAAGAGAGAGAAAGAGCGAGAGCCCATAGTCGGGCGGTTGTGTTCGCGTGTGCTGGCTCGTTCTCTTCTGCGTTCCTGGCGCAACGAGAGAGCGTGTGTCAAGTTTCGTGTGCGTGCCTCGAGCGGCGTTGTTCCGCGTCGTCCTCATCGTCCTCGTCCTCGTCGGTAAATACGTTCTTCGTCGTGCATAAGGAACTCTTGTTCGTAAAGAAACAAGAGCATAACCGTTTAGTTTCGTTGTGGACGCGAGAGAGTTGGTGGGACCGCGCGCGTTGTGTCTTTCTCTCGTATTCTTCTTCTTGCCAGTTGTGTGTGCCTGTCTGCCTGCCTGTTTGCCTCTTTGGCTGGCTCGCTGGCTAGGCTGTTTGTCTGGCTTAATATCACCGTTCGCTCGAGTGTCTGTCTGTCTGCTTGTGCGTCGTGGCTGACTCCGTGCGTACGCGCGTAGTATGTGCTTCTGTGTTTATATCACCGTTGCGTCCTCTCACTCCGTCGTCGTCCTGCTCGGGTCTCACCTGCGCCACGAAGAGGCACACAGGTGTCCCGCGAAGCGTTCGAGGAGTGGCGACGCCTGCCGTGAGGAGTCCTCGCTTTGATACAACATTCACGAATGCCGAAGGATCCTGCTCGAATCCTGCTCGAATCCTGCTCCAATGAGAGGAATATACCCTTGCTGGCTTAATCGCGTTCTTCTTGTATCTCACTTCTTAATCCGTTCTTCTGTCCAGCATAATTGTTAAGTATGTTTTTCTCTTCTGGCATCCGATTACTCATTTTTACGATGCATTGTGCCGTGACCGGCTCGGTGACAAGGCGTGCTTGCGAATTCTTGGCCCTTACTGCGCGTTCCACCAGTGCGAATCGACAGACATCGATTCTCGGATTTGTTAACACGTTCACTGCCAAGTAGCTTCGACTGTGGTTCTATTTGGATAGAAACACATGAGTCACATACACTCTTATGCCTGTCATGTAACTCTGTTTACCATTCGAACACGTAAATAATTAGTATTAACTCTTGAGCATTCTGAGAATCGAGAATTCCGCGAAGATATTGCAGCACGTCACTCCAATATGAGTGACGTGTAGTCTAAAGTGTTAATACTAGAATTGGTAATGATCGATATACGTTTGGATACTTATTCGAAATAACTATCGAACGAGTGACTTGATAAAATTACGCTGTCCAAAGAAGATTGCTTATTACTCTTATTTTCTTCTATTAAACTTAAATTTCGACGAAGCATAAGAGGATGCGAGACACTTGAACAATAAACGGTGACTCGATTGGTAATTCTGGTGTTGCGAATAATGGACGTTTAAATTTACACGGTGGTAGTGTCACTTTGACCCTGACATCATCGGTATTTCTGCTCTATGACGTCGTGACTTTTTGGAGTAATTACGAGAAATGGTTCTTTTGGATTTCGTCTCGAACACTTTGTTTTCGCTTTCGTTTTCTAAGGAATTTACCTGTCGTCCGGGTCTCGGTTCTTTGAGGTTAGATGAACCCAACTTTACTCGAACTCACCAGTAGGGTATCGCGTGGTCGTTCTTACAGTTATCGCGGTCTTTGTGCCTAACAAATCGCCGGGAGAACCTTTCGCCTTTTTCGTTTCCCCGTAGATTTACCTCCGAAACTTACTGGATCCGACTGTCTATATCCGAAGCATTCACTTTCGTACTTCGTTTTAAAATCGTCGACACTCACTTTACGACTCTTAACCCTTTCGCAGTGTATTAAACTCCGGAAACGCGTACTAAAAATATGTGCTCTTCTGCATACAAATTCTGTAGCTCGATAACAGCATCTAAACAATGAATTATTTTCGCTTGATGTACATACATTACATGCTTTAATAAATAATTAATCATTCAGCAAACTCTAATTCTGTTTCGTTTGCTCTTCTTGTCAATTTGACTGACTCCAAACGTGTTAGAATACGGCCGGTATTTTATGACAATTTTCACTCAACAAAATTCTATCGTATAAACTTTTTATTCGCGAAGCTTTGTGTTAGAGTTTTATAAGCTACACTGCGCAAGGGTTAACGACCCTAGTGACTGTCGTCCGAAAGTAGAGAGAGAGAAAAAAAAAGAGAGGTTTGCACTTGTGCAACGATATCGAAGATTGGGTAATCGGTTTTTTCGAGTCAAAAGAAGTACACAAACGCGTTTGGTGAGTCTGGTGGGCGCGGTGGTGGGCCAGAAGATTTCGTGGGACGTCGGGCAGAGCCGGTGGTGGTGATGGTGGTGGTGGCTTGACGAGCGGCACAATGCACGCCATTCACGAGAGCCGCGACCGCCGGTAGTTAACATTTCCCCATTGCTATTGCGCAGGGCGATCCCTCGTTCCTCAAGCCGCACGTAACTCCTTCGTCCACGCGATACGAAGAGCAAGAGAGAGAGAGAGAGAGAGAGAAAGAGGAAACAAGAGAGTGAGAGTGAGAATAAGAGAAGCATCCGCCGAGTAAGTCTCCTCGGCGCGCCAATCGACGAATGCACTCAGGGTAAATAAAAGCCCAGTGGACCAGCTCTTTTTCTACGTCCCTTTTCGAACCGCCGTACAGTGCCATAACCAGCCGAGACGTCCATAGAATGAGACAAGAATAAACCGCCAGAGGAAGAATTCTCCCGTTGAAACGTGCCAAGATCCGCCCGCTGAAGCAACCGTAATCGTCCGAAGTAAGAAGCGGTAAAGAAAGAAAGAAAGAAAGAAAGAAAGAAAGAAAGAACGAGGGAGGAAGAGAAATGATAACGTACTCCTCCGTCCGCTATCCATAATCCTGCCATATTAGACTTACGGTACAAGACAGTAAGGACCACGTCCATGCGTCCTCTACGACACGTCCGACAAACTCGCGGAAAAACCAAGGATAAACAGATAGATGGTATGGCCGCGTAACGTCCAGTCGAATGGTCGCATAAACCACGGGAGATTCTTATCTCCTTGGAGCTTCTATTCTACACGATCCAGAAAACGATCGGTTTAAGAAAATAGTCCATAGAGGAATAAGAAAACGAAGATAGAGAAGCATTAGATTTTTTTAAACAAAGCTTTCAGCTTCCTAGCGAAAGCTGAAAGGGAAAGAAAATATTGGTGATAGTGGTGAAAAAAGAGAAGATAAAAAAAAAAGTTGAGCCGTGGAGCTGCCGCGAAGTAGCAAGCGACGCGAGCCGACCTCTCGAGAGGATAATCGTCAGGATGTCCCAGTCGAGAGGGAGCACCTGGTAGCCTCGTTGCCGGGCCTCGTCGCGATCCTTAGCCCTTGGAGACGCAAGAAACGTGGTCGCGTCAAGGATCGCCAATCGACGATGTCCATACGAGTCAGCGGTGTCTACCTGGTGCCCGGGCCAGGTGCCAATAACGAGGCCAACAATGAGAAAGCGAGTAATCTCTCGGTTGAGAACAACCTGCATCAACAGCATCACCAACACACAGCTAAGACGGTCACGATCGTCACGGGGCCGCAGAGGAGTAATAGTTTGGATTACTTGAATTTCGAGGAGAAGCGGCAGATCATCGCGTCCTCCCTCTCACTCAGTGACTTTTTAGCCCATGGACCTGCCGCGGCAGCTGCTGCTGCCAAGGAAGTTGCCGCGAACACTGTTATTGGTGAGTCAACGAAATTCACCTTAATTTTCCTTAAGAGAGGATACCGTCAACTCGATTTCTTTAAGGAACACGCATTCACTGTCTATACTCAAGGATTCATCAGCTATATTATATTTCCTCTATAGTAGTTTTTACTTAAAATTTTAACTATAGATTACTATTACAGTCTTAAAATCGAATTTTTCACTTATCTTCGTAAATTGTTCTTTGGACACTAGGCTTTAATATTCTTCGTTTATCCACGACGTTATTGAACGTTATTGGACCGTCGTCTTTCTATCAAAGCACTTATTTATTACTTTTCGCCGTGTATTCGTTACGCCAAAAATTCCTTGTGGCATTTAAGCTTCAGGTCCGTTTACGATCCGCTCGTAAAGCTGGAAGTCTAGCGTGCAGTTAGGGAAGAAACGATACTCTTCGTCTGGAAAGTTTTACGTTGCGTCTTTTCGAAGGAGAACCGCATCTCCTACCTACCTACCTGTGTCTTTGATAAATAGTTTACGTGACCCTGGCCAACGTTGTTGCGGTGTCTCTCGCTAGAATTTCTTTCCAAGGAACAATTTCGAGTACGCGCGCGCGGAACGACTATAATTGATACGAATTAGCTGGCATTATCGGGCTCCCATCGCAATTTACGATCAACGTTTACTTTCCGCTCACATTTGCGATCTCGCGAGCTGCCACTAGAGGCAGCGCGAAACAAATCGCATTGGGGGGGAAATGAGTAGCTAGGCAAGGACAGATAGAGAAAGAGAGGAAATGACGACTAGTAGTGGTAGTATATGTCGACGATACTATGCAACGATCGAATTTATTCCCAAACTGATTTCACCTATGGCCACTTATTCATGATGCTGCTATTACTACAAACATTTTATCTCAAGTAATTTCTTATTATCGTTATTCCTCTCGGAGTGAATTTTGCGCAGTGCTACGCTAATGGTTGTAGGTGATTATTAGCGATAACTAGCGTTTGCTGGTGTTTCAATGGAATTATGTAATGCACTGTTGGCATTGAGCTCTCACAGTTTTGTCGTCGTTCTCGCGCAGAGGATAGAAAGTACATGTTCTGTGCAACAGTTACTTCGGAGATTTTCGAATTTACAAAGCAATATTTTTCTTTTGAGAAAGTAGTACTTTGGAATAGATCCCTTATTTTTATTGTCGAACTTGTTATGTCTGGTTTCGGTTTTCAAAGTGTACTACTATCCCGTACAGGGATGGAACAGGTCATAAGATCTCGTTTACCTGACAAGGAAATTCTACAGGCTGCTCTAGCTACCCACGATACTGAGACCCTTACTCACAGGTCAGAACAGAAAGCCAAGCAGCCCTCTTATTGGGGCAAAAAGCGTTGAACGGAACAAGAGAGTCTTCGAGTTCCCTCGAAGCTCTTCTGCCTTCGATTTCGAGTCAAAGAACTCGTTGTAAACAAACTAGTCGAGGGTACTGAGATCCATTCTATACGCATATGTATATGCATACTACATATGTATGTACTATTGTGATTTACATCAGTATTAAAACTTCTCTCTGTCGCGTTGTATTCGCGATAACAATGATGCGCGACATAAAATTATCCTAGAATAAAATACCTTTTATTGTGACATTAAGCAAACTGTTGCTTCACAACGATTCTCAAATGAAAATATCTCTAAACCTAATGAGTCTTGCAACAGAAATAAATGAATAAATTATTTCAGAGAACAATATTCTAACAGCGTGAATTAGGAAAAGCGAAAATGAATAACACCATTAAAGACGTATTAGTGATCTTCGTAGGTCATTTTTAGATCTACTTAATAGATACTGATAATATCGTTAATGCGGCCTTTGCGAAAGCATTCAAGTTTATCCGAGAGAAGTTTTTCCACCTTCGATAATAATAGTGACGTATTTGTGTAATGTGTATACGCATCATGTGCGATGTAGTATTTTTTTCCCTTTCCTAGAGGTTGTTTTTCTCTTCTTCCGGCGATGTTGCTCGCGGCGGTATCGCGCGGGGTCGTCGCTCGTTGTGCGAAAAAAAAAGGAGAAGCAGCAGAGTACGGTCAGACGGAATTCGCATTTTCCGAGCTCCGCGCTGCCTTTCCCTTGAGAATCCAATGCTCTGGGTTTCATGGGCGTAGCGTGGCGCACGGAAAAACCAGCGCTTTTGTTATCGAAGATCTTTCAGATCGCTCACTGCTAATGGGACATTAAGCGGCCTTGTTTTCGGCACAATGCGTCCGCATTCTCCTGATGGATTTTTTTTCCGCGAGACTTCCGGTTGGCATTATGTGACCGCACTGTAGGACACGTCATTTTTTTCCTCTTTTTTTTAGCTCTGATTTTGGCTACAATTTTAGCTACGTGTTTCGTTGCCATGGTTGGTTTTTTCGAGTGGACCGTCAGGGATTTGGAAATGTGGTGCTTTCGAAGCGGTTGGATATTATTTCGAATCGATGACTCTTTGAAATATTGGCGAGTCTCCGGAAATTTACTAAAACATTTTTTCTTGTTATCAAGTAACGTTCAGAATTGTTTAATTCTCTTTGCTGTAATTAATTCAAATTTCGTCGTAGAATATCTTCAGATTTATTCTACTGATGGTTTAATCAAAGTTGTAGCCACTGTATTATTTAATTGTCAGCGCGACAGAGGTCTTCTGAAACGTGACTTCCTCCTATCTCCTGGTTTCCGCTCTCGAGAAAACTGTCCAATTGCTAGTCTCTTGTTTCTCGAGTTCTTCGTTCCGATGGACGGTTTTCGACCGAGTACGTGACAAGCTTTTCCCCTTTACCCTTTTTCTTTCATTGCCAAAATCGTCAAGAAACGTGTGTACCACTGTTATCACTTTGTCATTCTTTATAAAGTTTAATCGAATATCGTCTCTCTCATTAGCCCCGCATTTTAACTGTAACTGTAAAGATACAATTGGAAGTTAAAAAAATTATTAAAACAGTATACGGGAGATATTAAAATTGGCAGAGTGTTAAAATGGTTATATAACGGTAATATTATTATTCATTTATCCATCAACGATTTTGGTATCTGACGCAGATTTTTAAATGACGAAAAACTACGTTAGCAGCCACGATTTTGTTAGTACCACGTTTCAGTGCTACTAACAACGACGAATTTTGCTCGAGTGCAATTTGTCCAGACTGCAACCGGGTTGATTTTGCATACTGCGAACCGTGTGTATATCCTCTTCCTTCGTTTTTTTCCCCCCATTTTTTTTCTCTGCGTACAGGCGGGATAGCACGGCACACGTAGATTACGCGACAGTTATTATACTCTCTGTTCTCTCTTCCCGAGGTATCATTACAATATTTAATTCCGCGATTAAATGGCAAGCCACTGGTTTGTTTTATACCAGTAGTTTAATTCGAATTTCATTTTTCCAAGCGGTTTTAGTAGTTGCAACCTGAACGTTTCAGTATTTTAATTTTTCACAATTTACGCTCTTTTTTCAATCGAGATTGACGTAAATCACTCTAAAATGTTTGTAATAAGAGTTGTCGCAAGCTTCGGATATCTGATAAAATGTCATAATTTGCATTTATTCTGGTCTTTCAAACTTCACGAACATTATTATAACATCAAAACTGAGTGGAGTCACGTGTTAATTTACGTTATCTATAAAGTCGAATTAGTGGATAGCTGAAAATACTTGCGAAGATTGATCATGACGTATCTCTCATTATCATTCGAATCTTGATAAAAAGAGGCTTCCGAATCTTTCCGTAAAACCACTTACCTTTTCAATATAATTTTTGCACGAACGCAAAAATAATGATGATAGGTATAAGCGAGTCGCAGAGCAAAAAATTGGCAAGAAAAATTAAGATAAATAAGGGCATGTAATTAATGACGGATGAGTTATTGAATTAATGAAGTTATTGAGAGAAAAAGAGCCTTTGTAACAACCGATTCTTGAAGTCACTGAACGTAGACAACCGATGATGCATCGGGAGAAAGGCGTTATTGTTGCGTTTGGCAGTTTCTGCGAAGGTTTTCGCCATGACCCTTGGCACGCAAGCGGTTAAAGGGCAGCCACGATGGAATTTACACTTGCCCGAGGACGGTGAGTCTGTTTATCCACGTGGCAAGAGCATCTCTTGAGAGAGATGTAACTTCATCCCCACCCCTGCCCTTTCTTTTCTGCCTGAGGGACACGGTACGGTCGAGTTGAACGTTAAACGTTAAACCAACATGACTCCGCGACACCCATTGCAATTCACTCAAACTTTAAAGAAAAACCCAGTTGATACGGTTTGGAATATCGATGAAATATTCTATAATCAAAATACATTTGAAATACTTACAGATTATTTAGCCACTTTTTCCACTTTAATCGTTCTGTTTCTGTATATTCTTCGAAGTTATCTCATTGGGAAATCAGTAATTCCAATCGTCTCCAAGCTCTTGTAACGATAACATTCAATTCTAATGTCTACGTTGCCATATAAGATGATTTTTAATCATTTAAATACGAGGAGGTTCTTCACTACCTTCGAAAATACAGAGATTCGAATCACAGATACAAATCATAGGTTGAAGTATAAGTTAGTGGTTTATGTCGCTTATATTCTCATACAAAGACGAGATAGAATCGGAGTTGATGCGCTTTCGTAATACAAGTACAAAGTAACATCCGGATGCAGAGATGACCGCGCCTTTTTCATCGTGGATAGTGAATCAGGTGCAGTGATGAATGATTGATTATCTATCCTTGAATCATTAATATCTTGGAATTTCAATTTAAGAAGAATTTTACAATTATTTGTACAATTATTGTTACAATTATTTTTCTGACATAACGACCTTCCATAAATTGCATAAAAATCCTCAGCACGTTAACTACAAAGTTCCGGTAGTGAAACGAATAAAATCGTTATTAAAATGCGAATGACGTGGCGGTGAACGCATTAAAGGAATTCAGTAAGCGAAAAAAAGGGGAAAAACGAAGGGGTCCAAAGAATTCTCGGTGCATATGTGTATATGTATACAGTGAGTGTACGATGGTCGGAATATGTGACGCAACTCACAGAGTCATGCATGCTGCGCGGTTGTTAGCTCTGCGCGTAATTGCGCAATGTTTAATAGTGAGTGCTGCAGGAAATGATAAAACGCGAGTGGAGAGGCAGTCGCGAGAGTAAGTGTATGTATGGAAGTAAGTAAGTAGTAATGGGTGCAGAATGCAGATGTAATGTGGCAACAGCGCACGGAAATCATTCATTGAGTAGAGATCCAGCTGGTAGCAGTGGTGTTGGCAGTGGTATGTCATGGTAGCTTATCTATGTATGTATGTTACTTGTGTGGTTCGTCAGAGGGATCCCTCTTATTGTCGATGATAGGCAACGTCGTATTGCGTCTCTAGAATTTCTTACAATCGATAGTATTCTCTTCCTTTTTTTCATATTCTACATATTTGTATATGGAACATTTTTTACGTGGTTGGTCCGTTATGAAACTTAGATCTTTTTCTACGGTTTCTATAATATACCTTGATTATTAATATCCACTTCCTTCTATAAGTATAAGATTCTTTTTTCTATCGTTTTTCTTCGTTGAACCCGAGTTTCGTATCTTGTTACGAATCAATTGTCTCATGATTTTTTAAGAAAGAAATCACATAATTGCGAGTAAGAGAGGACGAAAGTCAATTGATTTTGATTTATGTGTCAGCGAATGTAGAGAACAAGAGAGAGTGGCAAAAGTGATTCTTGAATCGTAGTGTATAGAGAGGGAAATATTTATTTCCATGGCGATCTCGCGCGACTGGGTATTGCTGTCATAAATCTCCCGAATTGATCGCGAGGCACCCTTCTGCCTTTTACTGGCATTTACTGCCTGGCCTTGAACTTGATCCTCATACCTGCCGGAATATCATTGCATCGACTCAACGGAGGAAGAGTCTGTGTTTTACGGCTCCTTCTCGAGTTAAGTAATACTTTGGTCTGTAACAGATTCACCGATACGCTGTAATTTACCATATATTTTATGTTCATTGTATCTGCAACAAGAAGAAAAGAATCAGAACTCTAATTGTATCTGGTAAATCGTAGACTAATGTTTCACATTGCTGCAACAAACTAAATAGATACAATTCCATTTATTTATAGGAATATATTATTTAATTATTCCATATATTTATTTATTTATTTATGTGAGTATATGAAAACTTAAATTGAAAATTTTCGCGTAACAAATCTAAGCTTCTTACAATTGAAAATTCTTTTCATATTCACTGGCGTTTCTCATTTTAATCTTTCTAACCCGACCCTACTAACACTTTCATTGGCCAGTAGCATCATTTCAGACCCTTTCCACAGTTTTCATTTTTCCTGCGAAAAATTTCATGCAGCAATATTTCTCTAGCATATCAGAAAAAGGCCAACTTTCTTACCTACTGCGAGGCGTAATTTCTCAAGGGAGAAAAGATAAGGCGGTTGCAAAGTTTCGAAGGGACGAATGAAAGTTCATTTTCTGCATGAAACATACGCGCTCCTAAAAATACTTAATTACTTAGTTCGTAAACAAGCGGATTAAGAGGGAGAGGAAAGAGTAGCGTGGCTTGAAAGGGCATCCAAGTCTCGAGGCTTTTATTTGCAGAGTCTCGGATTCGTCTACATTATAATGAATAATTGCAAGGTTCTTAGAGTCGAGGCACTGCTTTAAACTTAAATTTCACGTGTACTCGCTCTACTGCTAGCACATTTTGTCGAATGAAGAATCTTCTTTCATGCAGTTTTGAGTCTCCTAATGGACGTAGATGCAAGCCAGCATTTCATGCAAAATTCAATTCCATTTCTCGTAAGTTGTTCTATCCGTTATTTTGGGGAACTGCAATGGCTAATTCAAGTTAATGAGTTTTTTAATGCAGCACAATGACTTTTTAGTCATATTCATTGGTAATAGCAATGAATTATTCATCAACAGAATACCTCTAATTTTCATTCATTATTTCCACAATTGCGAATATAATCGCGGTGCTTACTTCCGTTCCCGCTCGCTTTTCTGTTAGTTTCTTTCCACTTTCGTGAAAGATTCTTGAACGAAGCAGCAGCAGCAGCAGTTGCAGTAGCAAGGGTCGCCAAAGGTTAAAGAGCGAAGGAAAGCATGGTTCATGGAAGATTCATCGTTCAATCTCGCGGTCCTCTGTATCCAGAAGGGAAAAAGACCGCGACGGGAAAAGCTCCGAAGAGAGGAAAAGCATCGTGCGAAGCAAGATTCGCGCGATCGCTCACTCTTTCGCTAGTTCGCTTTTTTTTCCTCTCCAAGCTCCGCTTCGTTTAGTCTGGCGGCAGCATCAACCCTGAGATTAGCGTGTCAGAAAAGTTTCTCGTGGCTCTTGCGCCTAGGGATTTTCGCCTGTCAAAAGAAAAATCCGGGAAAAGGCAAGGTGTCTTTTGCAAAAAAAAAAGAGGATTTTGAAGGTGTGCTTTCTCCCCTTTCGTATTGCACCCTTGGTGGTTGCTGATACAGTGAGTAACGGAAATATTTGAGCACTAGGGTCTTCTTCAATTTATCTACCTGTATTTGAATTATTTCCGCTGGGAAATAGATTCAGTGCTTTTTCTTTTTGCACTCTGAGACATTTATTATCGTTCCAAGTGTACCGTGTTGAAAAGTGACTGAACTAAATGTGAATAAAATTGAATTATCTCGGAATAACTAAAGTAGAAATTCTGCGTAGCAAAGAGAAAGTTCATGAAGAAAGTATATTACGAATTTATCGCTGTTAATTTCCTCATAAAACTCCAAGATAAATAATTCATAAACTACTTCTTTCTCTGTAATCTTCAACGTTAGAAAAACCACCTTTCTCAGTTGTGAATTTTTTTATAATATTCTCAAATTGTCTCTCTATCATCGTAATTGATAAATATACATAAATAACTAAATCAACTTCGGATAGAATATTATAACGTTAAATCATCGAGTCTTGAATCGAAAATAGGTTGATATTTTGATATTCATTTTTCGCAAGACATCAGATGTTACCCGGCTGTTTCCATGCTTCACTTATTTATAGATCTATTTGTCCGAAATGGTTCGACTGGCGTCGGCCAAGTGGTATCGTTTTTTTTTCCCCCTCCCTCCTTGTGAATGAAGCTCGTTTGTCTTGAAAGTTTGCTCGGTCTTGCATGGAATCGATTAATCTTGCGGTGGGACGACGTCTCGCGGCATCTTGCCGTGTGTTGTGTGCGACCACGTCGTACCGATGGAATGTCAAGGTTGCTTCCCGAGGCGAGCGTAAATTCGTGCGTGAAGCGATAAACATATTCAGACTTCAGGCTGGCATCAATGGGCAATGGCTTCACTCGCTCGATGACACTGTTCAATTTTCTACCTTAAAAACAATCTATAGTAGATCGATTCGTTAACTATTTGACTATTGATTCAGACCGAATAAATTTACCGAAATAATACTATAGAATATTTGGAATTCATAATATATCAGGTTTTATTTTGGGTTCGAGCGACTCTTAATATTTAATCGTATATTTGTAGAACAATTGATTCGCTATCTCTCTGTGATTTAATTATTGATGGTACGAACAATGTACTTTTACTATTGACATTGTACACTGACAGTGTCGAGAGACTGAACCGTTTCGCGAATGTACTGCTTAGGTATGTATACGATATGTGTGTTTGGCTCACAGCTGAAGTTAGTGTGTCTAGTGCTAAGCATACTGCAGCGAGAGTTCTGGTATTAATAGGTACTTGAGATAATATGTATTAATGTAATAGCTAAGTCCGACGGGGGTCATTACCCAGACGAGAAACTAATGGCTGCATTACTTTGCATGACAGAATTTCCTTCTGCTAGGAATTCAATTACTATTCTTATCGAATACCACTAATACTTAACGCTAAAGTCTCTTCGTTGAAAATATATTTTCCTCCGTTTCTAGATAAGAATTCGAATACTATACTTGGTTAAATACTTGAGTAATGCGGTGGCAAGATAATAATAATAATCTACGGTATACGTTATACAATGCATTATTCTAGTGATTCAATTGGCCATTACACTCAAACTTGGCAAAAAATTTGCAATTTTATTATTTCCACTTGAATATGTCAGCTTAAGTTTAAAATGTTTTTGGCACGATTTAGAAGTACACAATGAGCTAATAAAAGAATATGTACATAATTGAGCATCGAATATCCGTAGTTTTCCATGCACACGCATGTAGACTACATATAGATTACGCACAGGTGCTCCTCACGACAAATGGATTTTCCTTGAAGACCTTTTCTTCTCTTTCGTTTCTACCCTCTCTCGCACGATTGCGAGAGTGTGTAGAGCCGGCAGAATAAGGAACGCGGAATTCAATAATACCGCTTTTCCGTACTCTGTGCCAGTGCGGCGTCTTTTGCGCCCGGCAAAGTGGTTACACGGGCCTTCGAATAGCAGGAGACATTCTTTTCATCGGACTTTCCCTCCCATCGTCGCTTCGCCTCGGCGACTTTCAATAGATCTTTTAAACGCTCAACCTCAAGTATTCATATTTACATTTATATTAGTTATTTGCAGTCAGTTTACACTCACACTTCTGTTTCTTCTTTACTTAACTTCTCATATTTGCATTAGTACTAGTTTCAGCGAATTATACAGTGAATTAAATTGAATTTTGTATTAGAAACTTATTGTACGATGACGTGTAAATTAAATTGACGATGGAAATTGATGTTGAAAATTCATTCGATTGATGTTAGATAAATTTGAATCAAGTTTTCTATCTTGTTCTGTTATTGATTGTTTCGGACAATAGTTTTTCAAATATTGGTTACAGTATAATTATTAAACGCCAGAGGCTAAGCAATATTTACGTGCAATTGGTTTCCTGACAAACTTACAATTTCCAATCAGCCTGCTGCAGGCTATCGCAATGGCATCGAACAAATTTTCAAAATTAATTGTCTGGAAAACTGAAGCTTGAAACAAAAAATTACATATAAATTCTTCCTTTGTTTTTTCACGTCCAGTCATAGTGTTTTGTTTTTATTGTAACGAAATTTCACTGTACTCTATACAACGCATCACCCTCAGTTAAAAGTAAACAAGTTAAAAAATTGTACAATTGTAATAAATCTTTTGATATTTTTTCGGGAGACATAAATTCCAAAATTGATTATACAAAATCGCTACAATGTAGATATATGGTGAATTTTGAGCCGTATCACTTTGTAATTGAGCGTGCGACACTGTTGTTTGGAGTCAGTAATTATCAGGATGATGGTACAGAATCGATATTCGCGTCAAAGGAGACAAGAGATTCGAGGATAAAATTGTTCGAAGAGTGTTTTGCACGAAGTACTTTCCGAAAACGCTGCTGTCGTCAAATGGCAGACTGATTTTCGGGGTGATGGAACGGGGGGCGTCGATGTGCGATGATTGCAGTCTCACAGGTTTTGCCATGGGGGCAAAGCGAACCGAAGGTGCGAACGAGCGATCAAAGCGCACGTTTGATGTATGCACTATGTTGGTAGAGGAAAATGCAGAGCAGCAGGAAACTCCCGAATGGAATAGCGAAACAAGCTTGAATAGGGTTCAAACTTGGTGGCACAGGCTGAATCAGGTGTCCATCTCGCGAAAGAACAAAAAACACAATATACGTATTTCGATTCAAACCTGTCTTTGTAGGAAAGTATTGATATGACGTTGGACAACGTGTCCAATACGATTTTCATCTCTGAGTTAGAGAGTGTTTTTTTTTTTTTTTAAGTAATGTATCTTTTGATAACCGGTAGAAGAATCCATAGATTTTGATGTATTCGTTAAATATTTCAATATAACAGGTTAAAATGCTGAATAAAGAAATTTAAGAATTTTTATAAGTCAGTTCATTTTATACAGAATTTAGGGATCTATTGGTGAAAAGAATTCGATATCTTTCTCTCAGGCACCGATTCAGTCTTGTCTCTCGAGCTCTGACATATTGTCGCGGAATTCTTGGATTTTATTTATAACTGTCGTCAGTATTGTTGGCACTGGGATGTGTTAATTTTTTACCAGCTGCGGTGAACTTTGCTCGTTCTATTTTTCCACGAATTCGACCATTCCATAGTATAAAGGGAGCTAAAAAAGATATTCTTATGATTATTACTTTTTCGATTATTTTCGCAATTAATCTATTCGCAAATAATCAACAAGCTTTCTAATAATTTACTAAAAGTAATTTTGATACATGCATTAATATTATCCTTAATATACAATATCGATATCGATCAATTTTTTACTTTGTCGTAGAGCTTTCGATGTAGATGCATTTGGAGCATCGTATTATTCCGGTATCTGGAGCACTTGTTACGTAAGAATCATCACTTGACCTGCTCGGAATTCATTAACACTTCGTGACAGGGCTTGATGAGCCGTTCATTCACTTTATCCCACGCTTTTGTTTCCCTTCTTCTCCCAGACCGTTGAAAACCTTCGACAAGCAGCAAACGCGCGAAATTGAAAAACTGGTTTAAACAAGTTTTCAAAACTCAGCTGATAGAAGCTGAACAGTTTTTAAAACCACAGCGTTGAAATTGTTAAAACAATGTTTTGCTTTAAACAATTATTTCCTTCTTCCCCTTTTACATTCCTTTTTTTAAGTTTCTTCGTTATTTAGAAGAATATTTAGCAAGAAGGAAGCTTTGTGACGCGTGTGTCATTATTGTCAATTTTTTTTACTCGAAGCTTAATTATCGCCTCACAACAGGCGCCTTCAGGTTGAAAGCCTTGAGACAAACAGAACATTTAAGACCATAATTAATCTTACAATAGACTATTATCAGCTTAGAAACTGACTGATGCATCGACTACAGTAGCTACGATGAGAATATCAGAATCAGTAAAAAAGAGAGATCCATCTGTTACTGCGCGCGGTTCGTCGTTCGCGAGAGCAATTGCCAGTTAAAAATGTATTTGTTGCGCAAGTTTTCCACGTTTCCGTAACGAGTTTGCTCGCACGCTATTGCGCGGCAATTGTTCTCTCGTAGTATATGTACCGATCTTCCACGTGTGTTAGTCATTGTTTGACAGATATTTCGACATCGAGGCTTGCGTCACTCCTGGAAATTGACGCCGCGGATGCGCATCGCTATTTTTCCTCCCTTTTTTTTAATACTATTATTAGACATTTTCTCTCAATCGAAAGATGACGCGTCTCGGCAAAATCGAATAGCTGTGGTTGAACAACGATGTTTCCGATTATTTCTGAAAGTGGCTACTTTACTTTAATTATTCTAGAATAATGGGAAATTCTCGCGAAACAAATAATGTTGGCTCGCGCGTTTCGTCGATGGTTATTGCAACTGTTCGAAGGTTTCGAAGGATGAAATAATATTTTCGACGATCTCATATCGCCTTTGAAGACATCGAGAGAGCTCTCGAGGTTTGCTGGGGGGAAATCCATTGAAATTGGCCGCACTGGTTCCACGGATATTCAGATTTCCGGGGAAAAAATCCGTCTCCTTGAGGGATATGATTTCTATTCATCTAATAAAATGATAATCCACTTGATCCAATCGAACTCTATTCCTGGGACGATGGATCATCTCTGTCTCTTTCTCTCGCGACGAAGAAAGGTTTTTTAGGAAGCAGAATTTCTAATGTAAATTTCCGCAGTCCGTTGGAATTGTGCAAAAAGAATCGAAAAGAGTTATTCATTAAATAGTAGAGTTTTAATGGAGTCGAGGAACTCGTGTTAAATGAAGTGGAGCTTTTGTTGCAATTTTATTCTGTCCGGTTTCGTCTTCATTAAATCATGAAGTCGGAGATAACACGTTTCCTTTGTTTTAATGAGACTTTAATTTTTGCACTTTAGTAGTTTCGGTGGTTCTTTAATAATTTAAGTCGAGAAAATGGTCCCTAATGGCTTTTTAGTATTGTGAAAACTTGGATTAATTGTAGATTATCAATTAGCTAGAGACAATTGTGTATAAATGGAAAAAGAGGTTGAAATAAATATTAAATAATAGGTACAAGGTGAAAAGAAGAAACGAAAGATTGCTTAAAGATCGTTTTATTATCAAGATTAATACATTATGGTTTAGTGGAAAATAAGAAAGAGTAATTAAAACTTTAATTCAGAACTTATCGTTCATATGGTAGAACGAAGTTGAAATATCCACCTATTATTGCTGTCCACAAAGTGACTGACGAATCGAGATTAAGTCGATCATTCTTGGTTCTTCACCTCTCTTGACCAGATTTCATTCCTCCCCCTAGAGATTTTGCAATCAGCCCTCGAAGAGGAACCTGCTAATTGCACTCGGTTTCTTCTTCTTCTTCTTCTTCTTCTTCTTCTTCTTCTTCTTCTTCTTCTTCTTTTTCTTCTCGAATGTTTTCTCTTTCTTCATAGTCTGTGGCCCAGACGGTCGGCTCTAATTGCAGGATTACTAGCAGACGGGATTCGCAATCTCGCTTAACTCCTGGCCCACTGGATCGCCAATCTTCCTGCAAAATTTTGACCGGAATTTTGTAATCGAGCCTACGAATCGTTTCTGGAGTGCTTTAAATCAGAATCGCTTCTTCAGCTTCGATTATTATCGATTTTTCATCCCTTTTTTCCGATCCAAATTTTATCAAAAATTTGGGGTGATTTTTCAGGACGATTTTCACGAAGAAAAGCAGAAAAAGCAACAAAATTGAATCAGTTAAAGAGTTGTGTTAATGAGTTAAAAATGAGAGTATAGCGTCGAGCGAGTTCGATGTCAGTCGTCGCGAAGAGCACGCAGTTATATTGTGTTTCTTCGAAGGCATCCGGTTCAACTTAGGTTTGTCCATGGTGGTACAGCAGCAGTGCGGCAAGATTCCGGAGGATTTTCTCTCGGTGCTCGACTTTCGCCGGTCGTTCTACTTGGCGGTCGCGAGTGTTATTGAACGCGCGCGGCGACAATTATGTGATTATGTTACTTAACCGCGTAACTCGCAGCGGGAAAGTCGAGACGCCCGTTTCCCTCTCCAATCACTTCGGATTGCTCTGTGTACGTTTATATTTCTCTTTTATTTTATTTTACTCCGATTCCTGCGATCATTATCATTCCATAAATTTCAATTTTTAATTTTGAAATATTTTTAAATGCAAAATCAGAAGAAGGAAGGTTTTTTTACTATAAATTTTAAAAATTCGATAAATAGTTTTAGAATAATTTTTTTAAACCTCAGTGAGATTTTTATTAAGAAACGATGGTTGAAATCAAATCTGGTAAAAATCTTGATATTGATGATTAACGATTAATAGGAATTAAAGGTGATCGAATAAATCAATAATATTTGTATTAATGAATAATAGTTGAATCGTGATTATTAATTGCCGGTTGTTTAAATGAATAAAAAGAACTTTGCAAAATGGATAAATTAGCAAGAGAGGAATGACTAGTCGGTTTAAAAGCAATGAAAACCGACAAATCGAAGGCCGGTCTCGCTTGGAATGAGAATTGTCTCTTGCGTCCCCAGGAAATTCAATATCCCATCCCTCGGCATTCGATACCTCGCTGGGAACCGTTCCAGCAACGTTGGTCCACGGGATTCCGATCGTACTTGCGAAATTAAGTTTAAAATCCCATAACTCTGATCTCTTCGTTTTCGATGCAACGGTATTTAAGATATCAAGGAAATCCAGTGGAACACTGCTCCGTGCGAGGAAATTGAAAACAAGAGGTAGGATCAGGATACAAGCAACAACGAGTTTCTTACTTAATTTGGAATTCACTGTTCATTACCACCATTTCACTTAATTTCTCGAGTGGTGAAAATTACTTTAAATTATCCTAACAATATTGTTCGTTAAAGCAACTTTTTTAAAAGTTGCTATTGCAGCTGATCGACATTTGTTGTTAAAGAGCTGGAATACAAGAAGCTCGGTCCACCCACGTCTCAGTTACACTAATAGGCCTTGTCTAATTAAGAGTTAGCGTATTCCGAGTTCAACGTGCTCTACAGTGGCCACGTAATCCGCATGCGGGCAGAAGCGCCACTCAAAAATTTCCATTGCGACACTTTTACAACGCGGATACTGGCTTTCCATTTCCAACGTCTCTTACTCTCCTCTGGCGTAACGTGGATTCGTAGACAGTTGTAGAGTGTAGTTTTCCTGAAGTTCTTCTTCGCTTTACCCCGAGACTTTATAAACTTCGGAATAACATTTTGTTTATGGAATTTGTTCAAATTGGATATAGTTTTGAGAGAAAAATGCTTCGTAAGAATCGAGAAAATTTCATTCGAATTTCCATTGGGTTTAGAATATTTAAATAATAATTTAGTAGAATTAATAAACTACTGTGTGGAATCCACGTATTTTTGTGAAAGTTGTTGTCGAGATAATTCGCAATTTGTCGATTTTCATAGATCGAAGGTATATTTGCAGATTTAGGGAAAACGATTTGCGAAAGGAACCTCAAAACAATGTTGCACATGCCGTGGATAGTTCGTTTCGGGAAAATTAGTATCGCGGCTCGGGAATCCCGAGTGTTTCGCTTCTGGAATTTCCGTGCGGCCGTAAATAATCCTGTAGACAATCTCAGGATTGCTGCTTAGAGATTTTGCTAGCACAGAACTCAGAAATATAATGCATTAATTTGGAGCTTGTTGCGATAAACCTTTGCGCCAGTTGTTTCAGAAACAGCTGATTAGACTTTAGGAGCATCCCAGTCGTTGCGCACTGTAGAAATGAGAAAGAATCGGATCTACGCTAGGAAATGAAAATATTCATCGCATTCGAGTATACTACATAAACTATACTCCTTATACCTCACATATTTATGCGCGAAATAAGTGAAACAAATAAAGAAAATGCAATTAATAATGTTTCCAAATAAGGCAAATTTCCTCGTTAAATTTGGAACCCAATTTAATTTCGAAAACAAGATAGAAATTCAGTTAAATTCGAGATTATTAGTTAGAGCTAATATGAAAGTATTGTTTAAATTGATTCAACAATTTAATGTACATAAAACTTTTATGCAATAATTATCTTTTCGTTTAATCGTCAGACTGTCGCGAATAATCTTAATCTTTTCGTATTAATTTTCTAAATGTATTCTTAACTTACTCCGAAGTATTTCCATAGTTTCTATAGTTTCTGATGTTCCGTAAGCGAGCAGCATGTCGACGACAAGTAAACGGGACATGCCGCTTGCTAATTACTCATTAAGGCACGCACCGCGATCCCGTTTCCAAGATATTCGTCGTCAGTCGAATTCCTCTGCATATTCTCGACGAAACACGTCGTCCTCCCGCAGACAATTCTGCCAATTAGAAACGGGCTGCATTTCTCCGGTTTAACGATCGCCTTAAGTGTCACGCGAATTAAGGACGAGGAACACCGTTAAGATTAATTGTAGCTAAATACCTGATCGAAGTAGAGGACAATTCATACTTTAACGATTTAAGGATACTGACTTACTTGCAATTATTTTACAATTATTAGTCGGAGCGAATAAAATCCAAGTAAAGTAAATCAGAAAAGTAGATAAGAATTTTCTCGTTGTTACGAAAGCAAAGCAGGATGTCGTTAGCAAAGCGACAATTAAAGGAAAAGCGGTAAAGGAAACTTGTAATTTCTCTGGAAAAAAAAGAAAAATGTTTTGCCAGTTTCTCTGTTGATATCAAAGAAACTGTATTAAAATTAGCAAACCGATGTTGCTATAAAATGAGAAAATAAAAATACCTCTCAATTCTCTTTTTCTATAAAACCAAGTTATTTTCTTGATTACTCTTTTTGCCCTATCCACTCTGAATATAATTTTTAAGGTATCTTTCTCTTTCATCGAAATCCTAAAAGGTTTCCTTTGAAATTTCGTGCGAAGAGATTTCATTTCCATTTTTCCTGAACCTACCGAAACTCAGAAATCTCTTAGTCTCCTTTTATGTTCTCCATCGTGAAATAGTAAAAACTTTTAGCATTTCGGGGTTTGTGATGTTTTCCAGAAATTTAGTAAGAATGGGGGAGGGAAAAGCAGGATCGTGAAGATCTTCTCTTAAATTGCGAAAAGTGTAATAAAAGGACTCTTCCAGAGACATGTGAAGAGGATAGTAACCAATGTTTGCACCCATAACGCTTGCTCTCCTTTTTACGACACCATAGTCGGTGTCGTGATACCTGCTCCATTGCATTATATAACATAACGCTATTTTCACAGTCTCCGCTCGAAGACTTCTCGTCCCAGAACTGAATTTTATACTAGCCATATATTAATATACACGTACAATGTATACGATATCGTCAGATCGTCTTCGAAATTTTTCATAAATTTAAAAAACTATCAACGATTATATTTATTTAATTCGTTCTATTTAGTTTCTGGCAATAAACGTAGAGTCGTCGAATAATGAATTCTATAAATAAAAATGTTTGTGCAGCTATTTGGCAAGTTGAATCTTAAGGAAGAAAAAATAATTCTGCATTTGAGAATTATAGAGCAATCTTCTGGTACATTGTCAGAAATGAGAATTATTCGAATTAATTTCGCTTGCTATCGTATTCAGTGTACGATTGCTCGAATGAAGCTTGACACCGGATTGGATGCCCTCCAAGTCCAATTACCGAAGAAACATTAATCAACCACCGATGAAGTTTCATCCTGTTGGATAGCGAGCCACAGCTCGTTGTTTACGCTTGCATTTTCTATGCAAATATTTCAAATTAGTCATCAACCGCTTGTTGAGTAACCTATTCTGAATGAAGATGTCCGATTCTTGCCAATTCTTTTATTTATATGTTTCCTGTAAATTTGGAATCCATTTTACATTTATTTAATGTATATATTTATTTAATGTATGTATATATTAATGTATACATCTAAATATCTTTAAATAATTGGACAGATTCAGAGTGAAAGTTGGATTAAATGATTTTATATTTATTTAAAGTCAATTCGAAATAAAGTATCAGGTCAACTAAAATTAGGAAAGCAGAAGCTAATTTTATTGAATTTTTCACCTGCATTATTCGACAGCGTTAAACTTCTATCGGAAGACTGCGGAATCGACAAACCGAGTAAAACTGGTCGGAAAGTAGCGAGCCACTGGAGTGCACTATACTCCAGTTCGATCCAGGTCGCGAATATTCCGAGTGGTCGGTACCAGAGATAAAGCAAAAAAAGAGTCCTTTGTGTCTGGCGTTTAGCAGTAACTTTTCAGCGACGCGTCCATTTAATTTTATGCTGTCACTTTCGCCAAAGCCTTTTTTCTTGGCTAATCTAGTCTTAGTTGGCGATAACAGTTACGTGTGGTGTGAACGCAGCTTTCAGCGGCTTGTCGTGGAATCTGTGTCACCGTAAATCGGGATAAAGTCTTAACCATGTCATCGTAGTATAATATTATCCTCCAGACTTTAAACATCCAAAACTAATTTACACTATCAATCGCTAATCATTTATTCCTTTTTATTTTTCCTCTTTATTTATTATACGTACCATAAAGGTAGCTTCATATTTAACTTTACAAATTCTTTATAAAATTACTATTGGTATTTTTAAATAAATTAAATATATCTTCTTTAATCTTATAACTGTCGATGAAACTTTTATAAACATTTAACTAATTCATTCGTATTGAAGAATTATAACTCTATATTATCTTTCTAAGATTTTTAAGAGAATCTCTGGGGGAAATGTTCTTGGAATTGAATTCCACTGGTATAAAGAAATATTCTTCTTCCTCAGTTTACATGCGAAGTGGTTGGTAGTCAGTTGGCAAACGCAATCAGATCTCCGGCGATATTCGGATCGACTGGTCGTGTTTTGATTGACCGTCTGGACCGTCAATCCAATTGCAATCACTGACAATCTGCAGTGGATTGCACAGTGGTCACTCGGTTGCATTGAACCATTGTAAACCGAGTCGCTCGAGCAAATTGATGCTCGTCTACATCGACCATTCCTGTCTTCGAGTCGAAGTGAATTTTTCTTTGATCTGGTACAATTTTGATTCTAAACTCAAAAGAGGCGATAAGAAAAATAATGTAAGAAATATCCTTATAACGCAATAATTTCGAAATTTTGTATGAAATTATTGGAGCTATGACTGAACTTGGGTAAAATTAGACACGTGCAGAGATATATTAATGCGTCGTAGAATGAGCAGGGAGTTAGAGTGAAGCACCCGAATCACTTGCTTCATTATCGCCTCGCGAATAGGGGGCTTAGTGGCAATTGTGTTCTTCCTGTCGCTTTCAGTGGAACTAGCTCGGTCGACTATCGATGACTCGCGAGTGACTGCTAAAGTAGAATCTCGATAACTCAGGTCTCAAGGTAAAAGTAGGAAATCTACGAATTGTAGACATCTCGACATTTCGACGTTTTTTCCCATGAAAAATTCAACGTAAGGAAATTTATTGATATAATAATTGAAAAGTGGAAATTACTACCAGGTTATTGATAGTCAGAAAACACAAAGTAATTTCATTGAACTAATTAATCTTTTAGAAGGTTTTCAATAAGGATAAGATTTTCTTTGTTCTATATGGTGTTGTGTTTTTACCATGGTATTTTCCTGAATGTCGGGAGACGGTTCGTGCTAGATTTCATTGCATTGTTCGCTTAACAACTAATCTGGAGCAGCACAGGTTGTTCTTCCTTCTTTCATCTTCTTTGGGTAATAGGTACATACCTACAGTACACAAACTTCTTCTTCTTCTTTTTCTTTCTCTTTCTCTTGATCCTTTCAGTAGAATTTCTTTTCCTGCTTCTTCACCGAGTTAATGCTTCCACAGGTGCTGCCGCGTCTTCAGTTTCCCTCGTTCTTTCTCTTTCTCCAACGTTGTTTCGTAAGCCTCGCAACGCGAAATTTTCCTCACGAGATTTTCTTGTGAAATTAGTGGAAAACCTTGTGCCGGAACTTCTTTCAAGGGAAAACCATACAAAAATATAAAATCTTTTTATACCGTTCTTTATATTTTACAATTTACACTGTAAATCAGCCTCTAAAGAACGGCGCAGTTTTTTTTATCCCGCATCCAGAAATGTTGCAAAAACTTAGAAATTCCGAGAAATGCATCTATAATTTTGTCGAATATGTAAATCTTGCAAACCTGCCTTACGAGTGTCTTTTTCTGAAATCCAACGTTCGTTGTGTCGGGACTCGTAGAGTTAACGCGCCAAAAAACGTAGCAACTGGTAAACTAATTGCGCCATTAATTTAATCCGATATGAATTAGGCTTAGCGACATAAACCGACACACATATGCATAGGTACAGTTGCGATCGATGGGCCGACGATGCAAGGTGTATCCGGCTTGCATAACTCAGTCAAGAATGTATGTGTATATTCCGCATTCCATTAACAACAAGCTTGGCCGTATTGCGCCGTCAATGATGAAAGCGAGGGAAGTGGTGGACGATCGATTGAGGAGCAAACAATGCACGATAGTCACACAATGCGCGCACTTCAGGAAACGATAGGCTGAAAATATGTTATCCTGGGAATGCGAGTCCTCTCATATATGCACATTGTTCCCTTATCTTGGTTGACTAAACGAAGACACTCGAACAATATCTTGTGTTAAAATTGGAAATCTTGTTTAGGAAATTCCTTCGAAAGTTAAGATTTTCTTTATGCAAGTGACAATATTGCTGACAATTTATCCGAAGAAAATCAAACTCGTTTTTCTTGAAATTTATTCAACTAACATAGCCTATCTTCATTCTCATTATATTTTACAATATTTCTGTAATTTCTTAATATTTGTAACATTTTATTTCAATTTTATTGAAATAGTTGCTGAATATAAGAAACTATTGGTAAAATCTCAAAACAGGAAGAATTAATATTAAACGATATTAACTACGATTCATCTGTAAATCTTGTGCTATAGAGAGTAGAAAATCCTTAAGAATCCTTATAATTCGCGATACACGCTACTAGTAATTCAGATCAGCAATTACAACAGGAAGAAGTATCGAAGATCTATCTCAGGATTGGCAATATACTTGAGAACGAGGTGAAATTGGTATCAGACGAAAAGTATGTTTGCACTCTCGAGCGAACGGTGGTTCGATATCCCAGATGCAAATAGTAAGCGAGTGAAACGATTGCTCGAAACGTAGGAAAGAGCCTTGGAAAGACCTGAGCAAACCTTGACCGCGCCATGTTGCGACAGGGTCGTTGGTACCGCGAGTGTTTACCCTGTCAGCCCGGCACAAGAATAGAACCAGGCCAGTCTCGATTACTGGCAGCGCGAGAGCGAGAAAGAGAGATAGACTCGCGTAAGAGTAAGAGAGAGAGAGAGAGAGAGAGAAGAAAATGCTCTTGTTGCTGAGCAGCCACAAGGCATAAGCTCAACTCTTTGAGGGATGAGTACGGTGTATGAGACTTTCGTATGGATTCCAACGAGAACTTTTTCCAGAAACTCTGAAAATCTACCACGCAGGTCAGAGGTCAAGCTGTTGAATTTTCGCGAAACGTTTACTAACTTGGTTCGGGTTGCTTGGTAGCTTGGAGTTTGCGAGGGATGATATTTTGAGAATTTTAACATAAAGCTAGTTGATTATTCTAGTATTTTTGGTGTAATTTAATTATGCTTAACAAAGAAATTCCATGATAGAAGTCACACATAAAAGTGTTTATGGCAGAATTAATTATTGAACTTTAGGTTATTAAACTTTTGCAAATTAGTGAATATTCTGGAAAGGTCCCCATTGCTGGGGCAATTTTAATTAACAATTGATCGAAAGACAGGAATAACTTCGATTGATCTATATCAGACTCTAACCAACGAATTTCCAATTGCAATTTACTCAAAGACAAAGCCTTCTGCAACAATGTGTCACTCTACTCTTGCGATTTACCTTTTTTTTTTTTTTTTCACCTATATTCAATCCAAGTTAGAAGACATGCCGTATATCGGTGATACGTATATCCATTCGAATGATAAAGCGCGCGGTTGAGCACGGGTCTGCTGGTAATTTCCCGTGTCACTGACGCCGAGTGACCTGTTTCCAGGTGTCACGAGGAATCGATCTCTCTATCTATTCGGTCCAAGGCTTTATCGGATGCGCATTGAACCTCTTGCTTTCGAGTTTTATCCACAATCTTTCTCTCTCGTATCCACATTACTCGGATTTCGGATAACGGATACTGTCAAACCGTGCTATGTATCGGGCGCCCAGTGATAGTATAGATTTCATGTCACGTGTAAACTTCCAAGTAAAACATTTCACTCTGGCAGCTCGAACTGTCGACACACCAAAGCAAAAAGAAAAATACAGAATAGTGTTATAACTGGTGTCATAATCGTGAAAGAGATCACCAAATGTAAAATGCATATACATATAGAGATGAGAGATATGAAAGAATTCTCTCAGGTAGAAGTTAACCCTTTGCACTCGAAGGTTTTGTTCCAAAGTGATAGAATCAGATTTAAGATACTTTGAGATATAATATGACAGGAATTAACCCTTGATAGTTGAAATCATTCGAAATTTTTATTGCCAGGAGGAATAGGAAATATTCTAATTTATTTATAAACTGAAGCGAGGAATAAATGGTAGATTTGGTGAAATTGTATTTGCTCATTGTGAGACGAATAATAACTCTTGATCGGTCGAATTTAAAACAGTCGTCGGGAGAGGAAGGAATATATAAATAATTTCAATTCAGTGATCCGACGTGCTGTGGATCAATATTCCAAAGTTGACGGGAGCAGTAGAATAATTATACCGGAAATAAGAGGAGAGATCCTATTTGAGCATCAACTTTAGAGGCAGCTAAATGCAACAGTTCGAGGCAGGCTATTACAGAACCGCAGGATTATACGAGCGATGCTCGGCCCATGTTAACTTAATCTTCCAGCTTCCAGCAATTGAGAGATTAGCGGCTTGGGTCTAGAGAATCAATAGTTACGTCTACTTGACATGCACCTATGTATAGCTTCGTAAAATGACTTATCGTATGTCTTGATATTACGAATTAGAACACATTCTTCCCTTTCGATCCTTAACTCGAACAATAATAGTAACATCGATTCTGCACTTGAAATAACGAAATACTTAAATTAATGAAAATAATAAATTGATAAGCAATGCAGCCAATTGGCACTCGACTATCGAAATCTTAAAATTCCAATGATATGCCAATACATCTCTCAGTTTAAACAAGATGTCGAGTGGCAATTCGAGCTGAGTTACAACACATTCGAAATTTCATGAAAAATTTGAGGAGCCATTAGAGATTCTCGAAGAAGCTTTTGATGACGTTGATTACTCTGATGAAACTCGAGGACAGTACTCCGTCGGCTTTTTCATCGAGCTTTTTAAAACTCGCTGCATCGCGTTTAGCTTTTCCTGCATTTCACGAGATTTTCCCGATTTCCCGAGAGGAAACCCGAAAGAAAGACAGAGAGAGAGAGAGAGATATTTGATTCAGCGGGAGGAGTGTAAACAGCAGCTTTTCAGTTAGCTATGCGCTTCAGTCAGCCGCAAATAATAGAGGAGCAATCAGCCGAGGAAATCGACGCGGAATCACTGAATTTTCGTACCTTCCGACCAACTGGATTAACCCTTTCACCAGTTGCCACGAGATAGATTGCTGTAGGAACTTTGACACGAAAAGCGAGACAGAGAGAGAGAAAGAGAGCCTAATTTACTCAGCTGTAAATTCGATGCCTAACTAAAATATTCCATCAATGTAACACCTTCACATTGATTCTTTAAATAATCAATTTTGATTAAATATCAAAGTTAACTATCAAATTTGTAGACAAAATATCTTTCATATTTCGATTGAAATATGTTCACCTGATTCTATTAGAGTTTAGACATATATATCTAATAGATAAAATCGTGATAAGATCGTCAATTATACATATATTAACTGGCCCACTAGTTTCACTTGTTAAACTGACCCAAAAATGGAACTAGATTGCGAAATAGAACAATGGTATATTCTTCTTGACGTCATCGGTTCAATCGATTTCACTTTCTGTTTACTAGCGATAGGAGAAGCTTCGATAACCAACCAGGATGGTACATAGTCATCGTCTAATCTCGAGTGGATTGTACACAAAGCTAGTGACAGAAGCGAGAGACGTGTCTCTGATTTTGTCTAAACGCGATGGAAATGCGGTGGAAATCGAGTCGATGGCAATTGATGATGCGACATTTGTCAGAGGTAGCAATAATTGGCGGAGACACCTGGCGCTCATCGATTCATTCATCAGTGGTGTCAGTGGCTCCATTGTCAGCGTTGTCATCGCATGTTACTCTGTCGGAGTGACGCGTTGGATTCGGAAGCTTAATTAATCAGGCCTCGAATGTAGACATTGAAGCGTTTGCCCTAGACTCCAGCAACGTTCGTTCGGTTAAATTAACAATTGATGGATAAAATTGATTTGGCGTAGTCTTTCGGTCAATCTACTATGATTGATCGTTAAACTAATAATCTCTTACGATTAGTGAACTATCGAGATCGAATATAAATTGTGCTTCTAGTAATATTAAAATTAAAATCGTATGAAGATTTTCAATTTTTTTTATAAAATCTTCCAAATTTTACTAAATTGAAGATTCATATTTCGTAGTAATTGGGGTACAATTTTTTTAATATTCAGGTTATTAGAGTTCAAAGTGAACGTAATTTGGTCAAATGATAAAAACTTCAGGTAAAGAATTTTAAACGAGTTGTTTGAACTTGTTCAGTAGTTTTCGTGTTAATGTACATAGTAGAGAATAAGCAGGTCGTTGTTGCGATCAAGCGAATACGGTGTAAAAAGCATTTGGCAAGCTTATAGGAGAAATTTGGTATGCCTTCTCTTTATCTTTCTTTCTTTCTTTCTTCCGTGGTCGAAATATACGTTTCGGTCAGATACATACAAGTCGCGGAACTTCCTGCCATAAATCACTTTAATGCTCGCGGTTCTTGTACGATCACACTTTTTCACTCTTCGAGTTTTCTCACTGTACCGTCATAGTTGCCATCGCCAGTGCAATGAATATTCAACTTCGTCTGCGTTTCTTTAGCTTCGATTTGCGTAATGGAAGTTCGCAATTTCTGACTCATATTGTATATTAGCAGTATCTGCACGGCGTTGTCCGTGACAAAGCTCGGAAAATTGAGTAAATTATTGCACGTTAGACTGTGCATCTATTTTATTCCTACGATAACCAGAAAAGATACTACGAGCAAATACGCGTTAAAATTCACACAAGAAACATAAAATATTAAATAAAGAAATTACTAGGTTAAATTTTTAAATTCGGGCTTCGATATAAGTTAAATATTTTGCTTTCAACCGCGGAGAATATTTAAGGCTACAATAGAGTGAACGATGAACATTTTTTCAACTCGCTGTACACATCATTCGATGGATGATCTCATCACTATCGTTCTCTCTCCTACGCTTCCGTCTGTTTCTGACGCCTCCATCTATAGACCACCATACATGGACCGATAGTCATCGAAGCATGCAACTTCGATTTTGTCAATTTCCCATTGAAAAATTGATTCCGAAATATCGGATAAATATCGCGACAATTTTGGCTCGAAATTGACAAAGTGGAGCCGAGGAGAGTCACTAATTAAAAAATCGCCTTCTTAGCCGAGTGGGAGTCAGACAGGCTTCTAAATTAGGGGAAACAGCTTTGGCCCAGCGCCAGATTTATGAAGTGGCAAGTATATGGAGCCCGTTAGCTTAGACCTCGAAAGGAGTTTAGCAAAATTGCCAAGTCGGTTCGCTGCGAAAATTACATCGATATATTATTCTACCACCTCTTGCAACACTTTTTTTTATTTCTGTCATTCGTATTTCGAAATTCTGCATTTTTACACGGAATCATAATAATTATGTAAAACAGATTTTAATACGTATAACATTCGCACGAGTAAATTAAACGTATTTAAACGGGTTCTTCTGATTCTTGTATAAATAATAATCGACATATTTGTAACAAGAATCTTACAATTAGTTCAACTGAAAATATGTGTGGTTTGAACCGGTATTCGTGTAACCTTTAGCCTTTTGACGCGAACGAAAGTCCAAGGTTTGATGGATAGTCCCGGCTTTCTTTCTTAAAGATACAGCATTCGAGAAGTTTTCACTCTTCGACATCGTATGCAGTTGTTTGATTTGTGCGAAGTGAAAGTTATCGAGGGGTTTCGAATAAAAGTGACCTGAAAATTGGATGGGAGTAACGAAGGCTATAATTATTACCGGTTAGTTTGCTTACTATATATATTCCGAATACTAAATACTGTTTTATGGAAAAAATCAAGCCATCAACTCCTGTAAATTCGCGATTACCTTGAATCTCATCGAATCTTCTCTTCTGACAATAGATAAAAATATCTATGAAAATGTCTAACAGTTTTAACTATTGCGAAAATTTCTGACAATTTTATTTCGGGAAGCTGTACAGCGTCATATTAATCTTTTTTTTTCTTTGCAAATTTTTCGGAGTAACAAATCGATTGAAAGGTCGCCGTTAATCCGACATATTGGGAAACACAGCTATGTCGAATAGAAAATTTGATAGAACAGTAGTTCGGCGAGTGCAGAATTTCGAATGCGAGACTGAAAATCCTGGAATTCAGTGGATGCGGTTTGTGAAGAGTCAAGAGGTTCACTGAGGATTTATCGGGTGCCTCGATGATCGCATTTAGTGGCGAAAGTTTAATGCGCCACTGGGAGTAATCTCTCTGATTCCTTTCGCATCACCGCGAATCGGAGAGTTTAGAGTTCAGAAACATTGCGAAAGCTTTTAACAACAGCGTATAACGTATCGTCAAAATCGTCAGAAGTCTTTTCACTGAAAATTTTATCACTCTTTCAATTTGACGAATGCAGAACCCTGGTACCAGATTTATTTTTTATTTCAACTACCGAGTCATGTTGCATGGTAACATGAAATAACCCTTTTCAAATTGGCATTATTTATTCACTTTGCCTTGACGTTATTTCTCCATTTCCAGTATTATTGGACTTCCAATATTATTGGCATTATTATAGGTAACTCAACTACCTATTTTACCATGAATTTAAAATAATTAACGATGATTGCTAATTTACTTTTATTATAACACATTCGATCTTTATCTTTCCATTAGAAACTGCTAATGATCCATTTTACATATGAAATTCTTTCCTCGCCTCCTACTTTTTAAGCGTTAACTATAACTGGGTCATTTGCTTCCGCAGTATTCCATACGTATAATACGATTAATTCTCACTCCTTGAGCGTATAAACCCGATCCTAAAAAATGTTCTAGATTCTAGATTCTCCCGAACATAGTCGATTATATTTTTCTTCCAGGATGTCGATAAACACGCGGTTGCTCGCCTGTTAATTGTCGGCTGGACCGGTTCCACTTTTCTTTATCGCTTCGAACACTGGTTAGGTGCGCTTTAATGGGGCCATGTGGTAAAGCGTTCGATTAGTCGCTCTCAAACTCTTCGAGAGCAAGAACTAGACACTTTTCCGTTACGTGTCAAGTAAGAATTTTCATTTTGGAAGGAATGCTGTCATTCTGCATACTTTCAAATCTCGAAAAGAGACTCTCAGAAATTCTCCAGAATGTGAGGAAATATTCAAAAAGACTAAACGACTAATATTCATTATTATTAATTATTAAAACTTTCAGAATGTTAACTGAAATATCGCAATTTTTGTAAATTAAATTGCAGAATATAAAGTTTTAATTTACGGTTGATTCAGTTATGATGTATGGCGATGGTCGAAATCTCGAGAAAGAAAAATATAAGCTAAAAATGTGCTTTTTAAGCATATTCATCCGTTGCACTCACTAGACTCTGGAAGAATCCCGTTGGTTTCCCTTACATTTCCTAGCAAGCTACATTCTGTTTCGCCATGTTTTCAGGCTCAAGAGGCCTTTGACAAACATTTTTCTACTATATTCACCACGCTCCTTGGTATTCACCGTCTGTATTCCTTTGTGCCGCATGTAGTCTCTTACACCCTCTGATTACATTACTATTTTAAATTCATTCGCTTTTCTGCCGTCTTAAGGCTCGTTACCTTGCTGACCTGCCACTCCGAATTTTCTTCTCTTCGTAAAACACTGTTTCTTCTGATCCGTTTCCTTTGAATCTGCTCCACTCGAAACAAAAACTCAACCCACTGAAAATATCGTAATGCATTCTTTCTACCTTCTTTTACTTGACTTTGCCCTTTCATGTCAGAAATTTTCCAGATTAATATAGTTCAGTATTTGAATAGAGTACGATTATTCCTGACAGTGGAATTTTTTATTCAAAGTAGTATATTACTCACAGTGTTATTCAAGGTTTTAAGAATAACTTTAATTAATATCGATCGAATTACTAATATTTGTTGTATCGAGTACAATTTGAGAAATTAATTAATTGGTCCATTTATAGTAATCTATAATTATTCTGTGATCTTATACTACAGTGGTAAATGCGATATATTCTATATTAAAGAGAAGACAAAGGGCATCTGGAACGTTGATTAGCAAAAGGAAGATAGCTTTGCGTAGTGCTGCAGGCTGGATAGAGTAAGTAAGAATGTTCGAGAGGAATGTAGACGGACAACGTTGAGATTAAACGTTATATTGGATTTCGCGTGGAGGCGCGTCGGAAATTACCTCGCGAATTTGGTAATTAGCCTTCGAGAGATTGAAAGATAACGCGTCTTCCGAGATAAAGCGGCGTCCTACACAGATTAATTTGACGGTTGGAAAAAGGTGGTGAGGGCTTTTTGAAGACTTATGACACAACTAAATTTCGAAGACTTTTTCTGAAAAAGTTATTCATCATATTCGGACATATTATACTTTAATTTCCAACATCGAACAGTTTTAGTTATCTTATAATTTGCCTAAAAAATTGAATAAACATTTTTCTAGTTTTCTGATTTCCATCTTAACATTCTTTATGTTATTAAAAATTACATGAAATCACTCTAGAATTTAATATACAAATATTTGAATTGTTAATATTGTATTTAATGGAGTGCGATAGAAGTAAACTTCACTAGTATTTTCTTGGGAAACTATTCGATCCGACCTCTCGTTCGACTCACAAGCCTGTCAAGTATCGATAGTGCAACTCGGCATTAATCGCAGCAGGCTGGCGCCTACTTTTCTCTAGAATACCCTGGAATACTCTGGAATACCCTCTGGAATACCGTCGAGTGTCTGAAATACTCTCAGTGCACGCGTCTCGGTCGCGCCTCTCAATGGGGGGCCCCGCCTTTTGTATTTACCGCAGAGTGCTTCTCGAGCCCGCACAATCTCTACTTACGCTGTGCTCGAGTAATGAGACCGATTTTTTCGCGTGAATTGGTGACGCTCCTCGAGCTTTTCAATCTGGTCTATTGAGACCATACGTGCGTTCTTTTATCGCTCCTACTTGTTTTCGACCAACTGCTGCACTAGTTAACGATAATTCGCTGGCTTATAATTCTCTCAATACGTATACACCACCCTCGGTTAGAAACTGACGGATCCGAAAGTTGTTTTACAATGTATATGTTGGTCTGGGAAAGTGGAAAACTGACTTAAAACTTAACATAATTATAAATCATTTTCTTCACGAAGGATATAAATCATCAGAACAATTTTCATAAATTGAATTGAATTAATTCTTTTTCGATTTAATTTCTTTGGGAATTTTCATGACTGATCATAAATTTGTTTTCAGAATTCTCCAAAGAAGTTAAAAAATGTGATACTCAAATACAGAAATAATCCAGTCGAATTCCTCCAACACAATGAAATATTGAAATTAATCGATTTCGTAGAGAGTAACGAACAAGGCGCCAAACAGAAAATTATTAAGTACAATCGAGATGCTTTCTAGCGGATTAAACTTATGTCCGCGTACCATTCATCGTTGTCCTTACTAGTGCCAAGGTCTTTGTAACGGCTCTTCATCGTCTTTTCCTTTGGCAGCTGTTTCTGTCGCAACTCGAGATCTCGACTATCTCTCTCTCTCTCTCTCTCTCGTCCACTTTCGTTCTTGGTCTCCTTCTCGCACTTGGCACGCTTTCAGGGTTAAAAAAGAAGCGACTCTAGCGTAGATGACCCTGTGAATATAGTTTGTATCTGGTTGTTCGCCTCCTCTCTGTCTTTGGGACGTATTTGCACACGATGCTTCTCAAGTGTATAAGTGCGATATGTGGGGGAGGGGAGCAGTAGCAAACACGAAATGCTCAATTTTCTTATGATTGAACTTCCCTTCTCATTTTTGGGGGTGGCCATTTCATTTATTTTGCCCGAATTGGAAATTCCTATCGAAAATATAGTCAGGGATGAATGCTCGTGGGGGAGAAAGGTTACTATCACCGTTGGCGAAGAGATCTTCCTTCCGACGGAAGTGGAAAGTCATCGTTTTTTTTCCACGATTTTTCCCGATCAAGTGTCTTGGCAGAGATCCAAGCCTCCACGGTGACCTCGAGAAAAGAACACAGGCGAAACGAAAGTCGAAGGCGTTCGGAACTTTCCGAGACAACGGAGTTTATCAAAAGGCTGAATTTCGCGAAATAACAGTGCGAAAGTGGCGTGCAATCGTAAATGGAGGTGTGCAAACATCTCGCTTCTCTGAACTTTTATCCAGTTGTCAGTCATTGAATTTCATGGTTTGCTAACAATGTAATAAGTCGAAAATTGCTTCCCAAGAAGAATTTCTTTCTGTTCTCTTCGGATATCTTGCCTTAAACTAGATTTTATCAGAAGAAATGATTTATAGTTAATATTCCTTAAAAATGACACTTTTTAAAAATATTCGTCTGTTTCTGAAATATATCTTCTAATTATTCGTAATATTTTATCGATTTGTTTACTCTTGAAAAAGTTCTATTTTCCTGTTTCAGTTTTGAGAGGGTAAGTATAGGTTAATTTTAATAAATCTTCAAGAAGATTTCCCGTTGCAATACCCAACCAACGCAAAGGGGTTGTAAAACCATAAAAAAGTTCAGGGCAGATATTGGGATATTAGGGTTGCAAAGTTGGTGTTGCAAAGTAGAGTTTTGACAGAGTTTGCAGAGGGAGAAATTTTCGATAGTTTTTTCCCCACGTTGGGTCGAAATGTTGAATGACTAACTCAGACCCGGCTGCATTTTAACTTTCAGCTTGAAACTGGCTAGAACTCGTTAAATTGCTACTCCGTATAGCTCGATGAGAGTCGCGAATAAGTGCTGTGAATCAGATTCTAAATATTTTCACGGTTAAGATACAAATTCCGATTTGAAAATGACACTAATCGTAATAATATAACTTTTAATTAATACTCTGCTACATTAATATCGTATTATTCTTACTTAAAAATTGCCTCAAAGTAAGATTTAAAGATTCTTAAAGATTCCTAAAGTAAGTGAACTCTTCTTATCACCTTAATCAAGAATCCTCTAATTCATTGTCCAAATGTTCGAACGAGCCTAAAATTCGAATTTTGGTTTTTCACGATGCGAGACTACGTTGGATGCGTTGATTGCACGATGTTCGCGAAGTGTCGAGAGCATTCATCGGCGGAGCATTGAAACGACGATGGAGGCATTAACCAGGAATGCGCCCTCGTTAACAGGTAATCGAACGAGGTCCCTGGGTGCGCCAGCTTCACTTCGCATTGTCTTTCGCGTGGAAATTCTCTGCCCGCTTCGCGAACACATTGCTACAGATTAACCGAGGGAGTGGATCGTTTTTTCGAGGCAGCCAGACGTGAAAATTTCTCAACGGAAAATTGCTTGAGCAGTGCGGAAGGAAGCGTGAGTCTAGCTTCTTCCGCTGGAATTAGAACAATTATCATTACTCAAGTTGAGATAGCGCGAAAAGTGGTGGGGGAACTTTAGTAATCAAACAGTCGTAGTAATCAGTAAACTTGTATACATCTAATGAAGAATTTAACAACTAGAATTCCTAACGATCAATGTCAATCTATTTTGATCCATTAATTACTATAATTTGTTTGTTGATATGGCTAAAAGTTTAATATTAGAATTGCTCAGGATAAATCCGGATCTATTTGTATCCTCAATTGCAACAACTTGTTTATTGCAACATTAAAGAATTTAACCATTGAACTTCCACTGATTAGCATCGATCTCATTACATCACTATTTACAGTGATTGATTACATTGATACTCATTACATCACTATTTACAGTGATTGATTTTTTTATCGGAGATATTCGATTGAAAGATAAGGCATATTTTTATACTTTACTTCCTTTCAATCTACATTTCTCTGTCTATTTCTACTAAACAAGAAAGCTATAAATAATTAATAAATGTGTCACAATTCGATTTGAATATTTTCAATCGAAACGAATCACTGTCAAAATTGAAATCTCACTGGTTTTTATTATTGGAAAAAAAATTGCGAAACTTAATAACCGATACGAAGATAATAACTCGTTTTTACGAAGCTTTCATCCAATGTCCGAATAAAATCCCTGGGAAGCGGTATTTGGCCAGGCAAACTTTCGACAATTAGAGCAGTGGGTGTAATTATACCGTGAGGTCTGTGGTGCTCTCGTGTGTGTAAAGGACGGTCGTTGGTTTTCTATCCCACAGAGCAGAGGCGTTGGTCGCGATGCTATGGAATCAAGGTGTGGAACTGACCTCCATCCAAGAGCTTACTCCACCAACGAATATAGTACATACATACATACATACATATGTACTCCTACCTCGTTTGATTAATTCACCGGAGATGAGAATATAGATTCCTCATCATGAATAATACATACATTAGTTTTGAATAAATATACAAATCTCTACGGCAATGCAGCTGACATAATTGATAGATACGATGTCTTTGAGTTAGACTTACATCTTGTTCCATGAATATATCAGTCCTTTACTTACTTATCCATTGATTTCTTGCCATTTATCACGTACTTATTGTACAATATAGCTATTTATATTGTTATTACTTTTGCCTTGAAAACGATTCGATTTTTATTAAGAAATTCTAAATAAGATTTGTATTTGATCTTTGCTAATTTAACTTGCTTGCATATTGGAGTTTTTTTTTCTCCTTGATTCACGAAAGCGTAGTTCTTGGAAATTGTGCAAGAAAACACAATGCATTATAAACACGAACGGCGCCTCAGTGATGCGAGGAGAAGACAGCGGAGATGCGACGAATTGGCAACTTGCCAAATCGACAGTAGACACCCCGCGCGTTTATCTCGACTTTTACATAACCCGTGGCTCAAGAGACAACTGGGCCAGGGGAAATCCATCCCAAGAGCAGATACGAATCGCCTGTGTATAACGTTATTAATATATCGCAAATTTATACGCTCGTCGAATACAATGGAACTAACGTTTAATCTCTTTTGCAAACAATGCAGAGACCTCGAGCAAATTCAATGAAATTTTCTCTCTCAAGTATTTTATACTTCGTTATGCAATAGACTTTCGTCTCAACGAAAGTCATTGGCAATGTGATTCTACTTTTTCCAACTGTTTTTCTTTTTTCCAATCATCAATTTTATACTCTGAACTAAAGTTAAATTCTTTCTTATTTTAACTAACATTTTTAACACAGAGAACAAAATATTTTTACTCAACTTGTTCTATAATTATAACTTTTATTATTTTGACCACACGAAACTCATCGTCCACGAGTGGATTTATTAAGTTAATTATTTTCGAAGAATTCTTTCCCATGAACGTGTCTTCTGTCGTTAAATGATAAGCAATATTAAATATCTTAAAGGCTTCTCCAGAGTGCAGTTTATAACGCGAACAGGCCCATCAGTATTAGATTCTTTATTGCGAAGGGTAACGAGGACTCGGTTCAATCAACAAATGCCGTGGAACTTCAACGGCGAGATTAAATCCATTAGTGTTAATTGCGAGTGGTCTTGTGTCAAGTTCAAGGGAATCCTGACGAATCGGTCTCTTTGCGACCTTGTTTCGAACTGGTCGTTAAAGCTGCATTGCGCGTCTCTCTTGCGTGTAAATTCTAATACCTAATTCTTCGTTTCAACCTAACAGTCTTCCGGTCAAGCCTCTTTTGTCTCGTATGTAGTCTTATCAGAACTTTTATTGCTACTGACAAAAGTTGATTTCTTAATGACATTTCGCAATGAATCTCGTAATGCTCGTTATCTCGATGACCTCGTTCTGCAGCTCGTTCTTGCAGTACTGTCAACAGAGCGACTGTGAGACAACTTTAAAGAGAAATGGGTCGAAAATGATTTAACCATCAAGTTGAATTAATTTAAGTATATCAATTAAAATGATTCAGTTTTTTTCCTGGATTATTGTGATCCTGTTATCTTTCTGATGTTAACAGTGCAAGGGATTAAAATAATTTGTTTCTTATGGAAAATTCAATGTACAATAATTTTTGATACTTGTTCTTTACGTTCATTAGAAAAATTCTTATTTGATAAATTAGAAGAAATGGAGATCTATTGTGATACGTGTTAGGTATTTTCTTTAACGGTTTCACGCGAATGTCTCTCGCGAAGAAGTAGCAAATGAAGTTGTCGGTTCGTAAGGAAACAACAGAAACTCAGTTACTTCGACTTTTTACGGGATAATAAAGTTGAGCTGCGCGTGCACGTAGCGAATTTGGCATTCTTCTCTCTAAGAGTCGCATTTGCGAGGCCAGCCAGGCGGATGAAAATACCTCGGAGTATAAATTTTGTAGGCGTACAAGACTAATTCGACGAGTGCATTGTCCTCGGAGAGTCGAGATGAACTTAAATTAGTCTATTTCCCTCTTAACTGGTTTGTATTAGGTTTATTTCAGTCTTGCAGACTTGAAATTGTTTCTCTTCGCACTTTAACAAGATTCTTTGAAACAATTTTCATCACTAATTAATTTAAGCTCTCTAACTTCCGTGAGAAACCAATAGCAAAGTAGATGTTAATTTCTGTCAAATCTCTCAACTTCTACTCTTCTATTTATTCAGGTAAGCTTCTTTCCTAAGTAAACTCGGAATTGAGAGAAATACTTTCTAAAAAATGCTGGAATCTATTCCAAGCAGAAACATAAACTAAAGATAAGTTCAAGACCGTAACGGCCCATTTAACAGTATCTTCATCTATCTTCTATGAAATCACGATCTTCTTGCTTCATCAATTTCTTACCGCTCAATCTAGTCCGTTTTATGGAAGAAAAAAAAGATATCTAACGTATATTGCTGCAAGTCTGTCCTAGATTCGCTAAGAGATCGTTTTGCTTATTAAACGTGATTTTTATTTATTAACGCGAAGGAGATTACTGCCACTAAATCCTTTACGTTTTTTTTTATTCTCCTTCTAATAGGCAGTTGTGGAAATCGGATCGCCTCTTATCATCGTCATCGAGACAATTTCATTCCAATTTAATCATATATTTCTCTCGTACAGTTACCTCTAAACCAGTAATTTTCTTTCAGTTCCGATTACATTTCTTTCAACAGAAGTTTCAACTTATTCCGATACGGTAAAATGAAAATATATTGGTTTCTGCTCTAATTCAGTAATTGGATCCTCAATTCGTTGTTCAATTCACGATTACGAACCATACATAATTATAACATAGTTGAAGCATAGGAAAAATCAGGGAAATTTTTTTATAACTCAACGATATATTTATCTTTTACTGATATTATTAAAAACAGCATCAACGAACAATTATTAGCAATTTATCAGAGTTCTAGATTAATTTCCATCTTGACTGGGGTGATTAATTAACGAACTTGATCGAGCGGTTGTAACAAAAGAGATTGGCGAAGTTTCTAAGGTTCGCGAAGCGGCCACAGAAACAACAAAAGCCACAGTAATCGGCTTGTCCAGCAGTAATTAATCGCGGCGCACGCAATTATTCCTCCTAGCAGCAGGGGACCACAGCGACTCGCCGAAATTGCATTGATACGTCGCGTCGCCTGAGGCTAGCTAATGCGAGTTTAATTAATTGATTTCCGGAAGCAAGAGCTCGCGAACTTTGAGCTCTCGAGGTACATCGAGGAAACTGGAATTCGACTGCGGTCGAGCACCGCGCGTTCCAGTGGTCGATGAGTTTCGAGATAATCATCGGTAACCACTCCACGGTATGATCGATGTTGCTTCGCATAACTGGACCGGAAGCGTCTCACGGCACTGCGGTTTCAAAGTGTCGTTACAGTAAGCAATAAATAGACCGCGGAAATTAATGCAAATATGGTATGACTTTTTCGAAAACAGTGAGTTTCTCTTAATTAGTGACATTTAACAATACGATTATTAATAATAAGATTAATCCAATGAAGTTTGTTGATTTATAAATCTTATAATCTATATATAATCTATATATAATCTATGTATAATCTATAAACTTTTTCTATTAGTTAAATCTTTAAGAAATCTTATACTGAAATTATTAGGTCATTCGGATGTATTAATTAATATATATCGAATACGTGTATCACACGCGTTGCACGTATCCGATATACCGCTACTTCGAAGGATTATTAATCAAGACGTCGTGTCATAGCGGCTGGGTATACATACATGTACACACTAGAGACGTCTGATGTAACGTCCGTCACGAATCCATTCTGAGCGAGTAGAAAGTGTTTCATTAGAGAAGATCCTTTCCGCGTTATTAGCGTAGAACCGTCGGGAAATCGAATCTGGTTTGTTTGCTTGGATACGTGCACCATCACCGAACTTTAAATGATGAACAGCATTGTGGTAAATTGTTTTACCTTCCACTCGATTGGAAATTTTAACTCCGAAATACAAAATAAAGCAAGAAATTTTGTCGAAATTCATTTTTGCTTTATTGTATATTACAAATATCATCCTAAGTAGCTTTTTTGCAATGTCTGAAGCAAATTTAAATCGAATGTCATTTTTTTAACTTTTAGAGTACGATAAGTACTGTTAAAGTATCCGCTTAATATTCGGGAATGAAGCTGAATATTTAATGCATTGGATATTTGAACATAAATTTGTATAATATATTATAATTGACCGTTTGTATAGTATACCAGACAGTGTAGATATCCGAGGGTTTATCATAATAAGCTTCCTCGTTTAGTATTCTTCGCCGTCATTATTATCGGTCAAGTGGATTATACATGAGAAAAATAGCTGTTCTCTTTGTATGTTGCGCACTTCCGCTCCTTGGAGCGACGACTCTCGTTCGTATAACTATGCAAAGTGGCAAACTGAAAGGGAGTTCGAGCATAAATATCTGCGCGTATTAACTCAAACGGTACTTTATAGTGGTACTATCGCACCAAAAGCTATAGTGCAATTAAATGAATCTGTATCACACCGCAATTACGATCCATTTCAAACAGTTGAATAAAAACAATTGCGTCAGGTATAATTCAGCTTCAGTAAAAAGTAGAAAAATAAAAGTGTAAAGTATCAGCGATTAAAATGATTTTAATCGATAATAGAAAGAGTAATTTTCACGAATAAATTTGATTTTAGATTTACACCATTCGATACAGATGAAATTGTTCATATAATAATTAAATAGTAGATTCCAGCACGAGTGAAAAGTTTGGAAAAGAATTACTTTAAATCCTTTATATCGAGATTATTTCTCGATATTGTAATAAATCGTTGTAAACACGACTCTTTCCCATTGTAAAGCCAATGTATTAATGCGAATCGCAGAATAACGTCGTTTCATGCTTGCTAAAGCGATTTGAGAGGCTTGGAGAACTTGAATATTACATTAGACTTTTACTGGAGCACTTGATGCAAGCAAGCGTTGGAAGCATATTTTCGCAGTTCGCAGTTCTGTGAAGGCTCGCGTTCACACGCTCGCTTTAATCCGAGTCACGTTTAGGGGGCAGCTTCCTATGTAATAGCCACATAAAACTTTTATCCCCGCATCCACATGCAGCCGTGAAAAACTTTCGAAAGTGCTGTTCAGTCGCTTAAAGCCCCGCAAGATGCACTATGGTACTCACGATCATGAATTTTGCAGGATTCATTGAAGATTTTCTTCCCATTTACAATGGATCGTGGATTTACGCCACAGTGAATCGATTATTTTAGTACATCGGATAAGTTTGCGTTCATCGTCCTCTTTCCTAGCCAGTTTAAATTATATTTTTTACGTTTATCGCTTCAGAACAATTCTCCTGATCGTTGGTAAAAAAAATGCATTGTTAAAATTGCGGGACTTATTTTTGAATCAGCCTGTATGGATACCGCGATTCGAGGACCTATAACCTAACCTACCGCAACCAAGTCGCAGCACAGCGCAGGGTTTTGCCAACCGACCGCTAACAAACGTAGAGTAGTTGCGCCATCGCACTGTAAAATCCAGTCACGTGTTTCTGATATTCACGGAAATCTGTTATTATTATTATTATTATTATTGTTGTTGTTGTTGCTACTGTTCCTGTTGCTGTTGTTGCTACTGTTCCTGTTGCTGTTGTTGTTGTTGTCGCTGTTGTTGTTGTTGTTGTTGATGTTGTTGATGTTGATGTTGTTGTTGATGTTGATGTTGATGTTGATGTTGATGTTGTTGTTGTTGTTGTTGTTGTTGTTGATGTTGTTGTTGTTGTTGTTGTTGTTGTTGCTGTTGTTGTTGTTGTTGATGATGATGTTGATGTTGATGTTGATGTTGATGTTGATGTTTAAATCAATTCCAATTTTCAGCACAGTCTAATATCCCATTGCGTAACGTAAGATCTATCGAAATCATTCGAAACGCTAGATTAACCTACTGAATTCTCGCACAAGTCGCTTAACAATCTACTCTGTTTTCCGATCTTACCAATCGGATCGGAATCTATAGTCTAGGCCTCGATTCGAATTGCAAACTACTCGAATATTCGAGTATCACGATCGTCCTATCTGAATTCTACCGTCAATACTGGGACGCCCTGTAGGTATGTACATATTATGTACCAGTAGACGAAGCGTGCAGAGTGTGTGGCGAGTGTGTGCAGAGTGCAAGTACGCAGAGCGTGAGCCGCGTAAACGCGTTATCCGGTGTAGCGTAATGCAGCGCGGCCGAATAACGGTGTCTATTGTACGGCAGCGTCCACAACGCTTTATTAAGCGATGCAACCGGCCACGAGGCACTGACAGTCTCCCTCGATTCTCTAGCTTCGCCACCTGACCACCCGGGAATTTGGGATAAATTCGTTATCGCCTAGCACCATTAGACCTCGCTATATTGACAATGAGAAGAGTACACATGTTTAACATTCTCTCTTGACTTTTGTCTCTCTCTCTCTCTCTCTCTCTCTCTCTCTCTCTCTCTCTTTCTTTCCCTCTGTCAATGTCTTGTTGACAATGTATACTATACTCGTGTATTTAATTACTACAATAATGATACACTCGTGTAAGCGATTTTTAATTTATCGTCTTGAAAGATTTTCGCGGTAGATTGATTTGAAATTACTGCTCCGTGACGTGGTCACTTTCTAAGGATTCTTCGAGTAATCTGAGCAGTTAGTATTAAAGGAAGAGTTCAGTCACGTTGTCTTGTTTGATGAGATAGTAATAGTAGAGTCGTCGGTTGTAGCTAGTATCTCTTAATCGAGGTGAAAGCTATGATATTTTTATTTCTTTTTAACTCTTCTATTGCGAACTGGCGAAATCAGTGTCATTTATAGCTTTTTATTGAGCTAGAATTTAGTAAATAATTATTCGCTTTATTACGAGATTTTCACTTAGCAAGAATGATGGTCGATATTTAACATATTATATGTGTCATAGAACAATTATCATGAAAGATTTGCCATAATGCTGTCCAAGTGAAATATAGAATGAACAAGCAGAATGTGAGCAATGTAAACAAGACAGTGGGTAAATGAAAATCAGGGAGAGGCTAGTAATCCGTACAAATTGACTCAGCCGTCTTTTTCACGGGGTCAACAGTTGTGCTTAATGGAGATTGCTGACTCACGTTCGCACAGATTCATAATACTCGTTTGCCTGGTCGGAGCAAGTGGACCGAGAATAGAGCGAATCCGGCCGTGTCCTTCGTTCGAATTCTCTAAGAACCTTCCGGAATACTCATTAATCTAAATAACTGACGAACTCCACTTTCAGCTAAAAATTTCAATCAAATTAAAAATCCCGATATTGTATGTGAGAAATATTCTCGGAATTTTTGCTTAATTATTTACATGATACTTAATGGTGGTCATTTGCACAAAAACGTGACTGTTTAGAAATCCGAATGAGTAGGACGTTTCGTGCAAGAACGATGACACACCACCAAGGAATTTCATTGGAATGATTTTCTGAGAATCAACTATTTCTCGCGAAACTCTGCAGGGAATACATATACATATATCCTTTATTCATTCGCAGTTCAACATATATTTAATTAAGAGACGTGATTAAAACGTAAACACTTATTTATTTCTGTATCTTTGATTTTCTTTCAATTTATAACTGTTGATTATCGCGTATGTGACTGCACGTAGAGAAGATAATGAACAATAATGAACAATAATGAACAGTGGTTCCTGGTATTAAAACAGCTGGGTGATAAAAAAAATTTAGTTGTTGCCAATACGTTGGCATCTCAGCAATTTTCAGCTGCGAACGAATTTATTCGGGACGCATCATCAGCTTGGTATTCGGGCAATTGATTATTCCGAGATTTTGGCAGAATTACATTTGGCACGAGCTAGCCAGTAAATGAGAGTGGGAGTTGCTCGTTAATGTTGATAGCAGGCCAAATTTTATTGGTTCCAATGTTAGCTGCGTTAGCGCATTGTGGTCCTTGGTTTTCTCAAGTCGAAGAAAAACGACAGATTTGTCTTGAAATTCAATCGAATTTCTATATACATACATGCATCCCCATACATATCTATATAACATCTACAACAATAAAGAAACAACGAAATGCAAATATTTCCTTAAGACAAAAAAGCAGAAAAAATAACTAAAATTCATCACACATTTGTGGAACGAATCTTAATGTGATAAGTAAATATAAATTGTGAGCAGATAAATAATCGATGAGGATTGGAACGAGTAAAGATAATGATTCGTATCGTAATTGATTTAAGCAGAGATATATCATGCGTTAAATTGGTGTTTGACGAAACATTCGAATCGACTCATCTTTTTATTTTCTTATTGCCTCGAGACTGGGAGGAGAAAAGAAGTGTACATCGTCGTCATCTATCCCAGAGGAACACGAGAGCAGCTGGGTAGCTTTATCCTACGTCTTTTCATACTCTTTTTTTTACGTATGCAAGCTTGGAAGCTCTTTGAACAGTACGTAGTGCTTTCCCAGGCATTTCATTAAGTCGCTGCAGAGACCTCGATATTTTATTGAGATCTCACTGATGCAGATGTCTTTGTGTGTTTATCTTACATTTTTCAAGTCTCTCGAGCCGAACTCTTAATCTCGATGCGGGAAATAAAGTCGCGTTGCTCTTGTTAAATTTATTTACTCAAGGTGTTTGACTCGAGAAAAATCTCAATTTCAGCCTCTGTATGTCTCGTTATTGTATATCAGTAACTTGTATTAATTTTCCTTCATAAATATTAATAAGATTTCTTCTCTAACAACAAATTTATTAAATTTCTTTCTGTTTTCGCAGTAAAAAGGCGAATGATGGGAATATTTATACTTATTAACCGCTCAGTTAATCTTTTCCCCGCAATGTAATAAAATCTTTGCAACCGAGATTCAATTTCAGTAGGTTTAATTGCAAAAAAAAAAAAAACACGCAATTGCAGTCGTATCTATTTCCAAGCCATTGCCACGGATTTTAAACTAATTGCCGGATTTATTTATACGGCCAGTGACTTGCTTTAATTGCCGCCGCGTCTTTTCGAATGCGGCCATCCGTAAAATTACACTTCTCCAACCACCTTTGAATCTAAGAGATATCGATTAATCTTCTGCTTCCCCCGATTCATCATTTTACACAGATTTCCGGTAATAAGTTCGTTCTGCTGTCTCTCCTTCATAATTTGCAGTGTTATCGTGTATTTACTCACTGAAATCAATTCAAATATTTGGAAAACAAAGAAGGTCCCTTTGCAAAGATAAAATAATACCAATTAAAAAAAATCTTTAAATCTGAACCAATATTAAGCTGACTTACATTAACTTTTTTCGGATCTAGAATTCTTTTTTCGTCACTAACGGAATGAGATGCGAAAATTTGCGGTTCCCACGGAATTTGGAATCCCTCCAAAAGTCTTAAAGTCAAAAACGCGAGAAACACGGTAAATTACTCGAAATGATCGGTTAATACGCTCGTAAAATAATCGTAACACATTCCACAGACGGTTTATTGATACATGAACAAAGATAATTAAATATTTAACGATTCAGTTTAGTATTCCAGAACGTAGCACAAATATTTACATATTCTTTTATCTGTATCCAAACATCTTGTGTACACAGTTACCTTTAATTCCGCTATTGCAGGAATGCAGTTGGGAGTCCAATTAAGAAAGTATATCAATTAAGCGAAATTGCATCGGGTTAACGATCGTTTAGCCTTAAAGTCTCTCAGAGAAAGCAAATAATGGAAATCGAATGCTTCATTGATTTAAGAGGGTGCGAAAGCTTTGCTTTGCAGGACCAATGTACTATTTGCACTCTTTCTCCCTCACTTCCTCTCCAAGTTCCTTTTTCTTTTTTCTTCTTTCTCTCTCTATCTCTCTCAACATACTGGACCGAGCGGCCGTCCGTCTGTCAGTTCAATTTTCCGCCCTCGAAACGCAAACGCGAACGCGGCACGAAATAAATCACAGTCGAGGCATTTGCCGCGATTCAACCGGAACTGGAACGTAATGCAGCCGGACGGACGAATCGATGCGGATGCTAAATTCGCAATAGTGATCGAACTTTTCATCCGATGACTAACTGACGCCTTTGCTCTCGAGGTGGTTCGTTTCTACTTTTCTCGGAGGATTATGCCAGATTTTTATTAAGGATACGATACATTAGATTGTAATAGACATCAATTAAATCCTAAGAAGAAAAAAACTGAACTGAACAGAGTTCACGATACAATAGAATCTGACGTAGAGACTTTACGAGTAGAACTGTACTTTGGAGACTTGCGAAGATGAGTCCAGGTTGAGATACCTGGATTCCAGGTAGAGTTGGTCGTATCCAGATTGGTTTCAAGTTGACAAGCAGCGCTGGTCCAGGTAATTGGGGAACGGAAAACAAAGTGGTGTCGTCATGGCAACACCCTAACACAGCTTCCGCTGGCGAGAGCCCTCCGTCAGTGTAACCTGTTCTAACCGCACTGCAACCCTTACACTTTTTCTCTCTCTCACTCTCTCTTTGCACTTTTTCGACCATTGCCTTGCCCCTGGCTCCGAGTTTTCCCGGGAGAACGTCTGGAAATCTTCATTATTTCGTTAGGACTTCCTTCTCCCACTCTCTTCCTCTCTTGGATTTCTATTTGTTTTTTTTTGGAGCCTGATGCTACCTTATGGTGCTTAATGAAATTGGCTTACCGTTTCGAGCAGGCTTTTCTTAGCTCTTAAGTCTCTGGATATTCCTGGAATTATATTGGTTGATGGAACTTTGGCGAAGCCTCCCTAATTGCGTTCTAATATTGTGTATAATGTAATATAATACATTGTAGTGGCTTTATTGTGGCTTCGGATAATACAGATTCAATTACAGTCAAGAATTTTGCAATTTTAATCACTTGGCTTTAATTAAACGTTTAACTAAAAACTTTAAATCTAATGGATAGTGTGATAGAAATGAAATTCAGAGAATATTCAGAGTCATTGAAAGAAGCTTTATGAGTTCGTAACAATTTGGTGGAAAATATAGCTTTTACCACTTTGTGTCAGTCGACGATATTTATATTAATAAACGAACTGTTTTCAGAGGAAACAATTAAACTGCGAAACTATAGTCCGAAACTAGACGTTCGCAAACTCAGAATCGACAGGCATATTTGCACGTAGTATAAACATTACTTACAGTTTTGAAAGAACCATTTAGCTAAGTTGGTATATTCGTACTATTCGCAGTGGTCAGCGCTTCTGCGTTCTGCGATTCTAGTACAGTTTCATTAGTGCTCTCATCGCAAACAGATCTATCCTCCGTTTTCAGCGGATTTCAAATTAGGTCCAAAGCTCGTTGCGGTCTATTTCGCTAAATGGATCACTGGCCTGAAGACTCTACGAATTTCGCGAGGATAAATAACAAATCGTATCACAAATTAGCTCATTATTTATATTAGCATGCTGCATAAACTTTATTTTAGAAATATTAATATTATCTTAAATAGGATTTTTATCATGTATAGAGTATATAAGTTAGATAATCTTTAAGTAAGTAGTAACGATCCTCTTCCAATTCGATGTACATGAAAAGAGTCGCAACTATTTTTGTCATCGACCTAATAGAAGCCCTCGCCACGCTTCAAGACCCTCCTCGAACAATGACGGGTGCCTATTGTCATCTCAGAGGGAGGCGCCTGTTGCATCAAAGCAATGCCACTGTCCGCCAGGGGCTCTTCCGTTTCCCTGCTAACACCTATACATTGCATTTCGACAGACGTTCGACTCTATTTCTCCCTTTGCAATGGCTTCAAAGTCGCCTCTGCTCCCGATACTGCTACCGACAGCGATAATTAATTCCTTCCTATGCCATTATGACAGCGATCACGACCTAATTTCGAGCGACCGTTCACTATGACGAATCGCAATTGGGAATTCGCAAGGAGACTTTGCAAATAGAGTTTGAGTAGGAACTTATTAGATAGATATGTAGTTTTCAAAATATAGTGATAAAATGATTTTTTTATTTAGAATCTTAGAACCTTATATTCTGTGTGAGATTTAGCTTCAATCCTATTGTCAAAAGTTATTTCAAGTTAAGAAATAGAATAAGAGACTATAGTTAAAAGTCACATGGTATTGCGGGTTTATGTACCGTTGCACAATTTCTTAACTGACGTACTCGAGAGCAATCAGTGCAGCATGATCGGAGTGCTTGCGAGATATTGTACTTACACACACCTTAAACTCGAGCAGCAATCGCGTGAGTGGGCATTATGAAATGTATTCGCACATTTCATCGAATCTCCACCGCACCTTCCGGCCTCTCTCTCTCTCTCTCTCTCTTTTCACGTGGGAAAGCAATTCGAGATCGAATCGAGATTTGTCCGCGCGATGCAATGCTAATAGGAATCACTCTCGCGGAGAAAACCGTCCGCCGGAAATGGGGTAAATTTCGCGAAATCCCTTTACAGTGGCTACTTGCTACGTTCCGGAGTAACCCATCGTGAACCACTATTTGCATATTAGTCGGTCTCTCAGCAAATTGCGGTTGCGCGTCTTCCTGCGTGGTAAACTGAATCTCGTTTTTGATCGATTGCTTCAATTTCGGACGTTAACTCTACTAAGAAAGTCTTTTTGATACAGTGAACAATTTTCCTCATTAAAATAATAGTCATCATATTCCGTTAATAATTAATATCATCTTCCGTTTGACGGTGAAGGTCTTTATTTATCGGGATATTATTAATATAAAATTAATCGATTACCTCCGTTGATCAGAGAATTTCCCTGGTTCTTGCGTTCACGGCAACACTGTCTCGAGGATGGTGGGAAAGGATAAATCTACTTTAAGAGCGAAGGCTGTCGCGTTATTATTACACAATGCCAATGTGAAATATTGATTGTGCCTCGTTGTACATTCATCCATACAGAACGAAAGCCAGGAAAAATAACTGACCGTCAAGCTCGATGTAAACTGATGCGATTGCAATTTTTAGCGCGAGCAGTCAATTTAAATGCGATTCGATGCGATGTACCTTCGATTTTAACTGGATTCATCCGATCGTTACAAGTCCTGCAGAATTATTCCGAGGATAATTCCAGCTGTTCCCAAAATTTCTGACATAATTCCTCAAAATATCCATATACTCACTGATTCCCTTTTTTATCTAATTCATTTTTTCTTCAACGGATCTTATAAACCTTATTGCAAATAAAATTAATGAAAAAAACATGAAAATCCATTTAGAAATTCTTCGTGAAATATTATAGAAAATTGAGGAAGGTCAAAGGGTTAGAATGAAAATTGGCCAGTCGTTTAGCTGGTAGAGCATCTTCTTGAAACAGCTGTGTCCCGCGACACATGGCGATCGTGCACAATGGCGATTGCACTCGATTGCCACGTTAACATTGCCATTGTCTGAAGGTAGTGGTAGAGATGCTTTGCACGAGACTATACTACAGTACGTACACCGTGACACGATATATAGGAGCTCTCGACGGTCTTTGACGCGGGTGAATAGGCCTCCCGGTCACCGGAAGTGCTTTGTACCACGAATTATTCCACTTGGCCATCGGTAGACCCCGATATAATACCACTTTTCTTTCTTTCTTTAGTTGAAAGCAACCCCTTGCCACAGATTTCGGCGTATAACGTTTAGCACATAGTCAATGACACTCGGGCCATTTCGCGAGAAATTACCCTCTTTCTTTATAGTCGACTCAGGAATTTTCCTGTGATTTAAGCACGCTGTTTCTTCGTTCAAGTGTCTTAATTTCGACAACGATCGATGGAGGAGCTTCGATATTAAGATCCTCTCTGACGTTATGTAAGTGTCATTGTATTCATTTCAGCGAGTCTAAAACTTTCAATCACAAAATCAATGAATGAATCTCGTTTGAGATTATTGCAAATTATATATTTCAATTATTGGAGAATTTTATTCAATTTTTTAACGTTAATCGTACTATAACGTTACTGTATATTGTACGTCGAAGATAAAGATTATTGTGCAAGAAAATTTTCATGTATTGGTAAATTATCCTCCTCAGTATGTTTTAGGAATTATAAAAGGGATTTTCGGTTGAATTTAAATGGAAGTAAAGAGCAAAGTATATTTGTACAGCGTAATTTCGACTTGCAACGCGCGATCTTATATTCGCCGAAATTGTATGAACATTTCCAGGGTGGCCAAGTGTAGCACGCGCCAGTTATGCAACGCCCCGTAGCAATTGCTAACGGGTGAACTAGTTGCTATTGCTGTAACCGTTTGTGTAACGGAGTTTGCCTGTCGGAGAATTTCCTATTGAAGCTTTGATAATACAAATGCACATATATATACGATTCTATCTCTGGAAGTGTTCTTGAAACGAAGTATTCCTCGCACTAAACGAATTGTATAACTATGTTTAGATATAGGTTTCCATTTGGAAAAGGATACCAATATATTTTAATGGTGCGATATGGATTTTAGTGAACAGACAGGTTTATCGCGGTCGTTGCGAACATAGTCGAGAAGAGTAATTCGATTCCGATGGTTATCGCACTCGTTCACAATTAGCGACTGATATATACTCGCGATCGTGACGTCAAAGATCGATCAGGATGATGCACTTGAGGGAACTATCGCTAGACGGTGCGTGATTAAGAGTGAAATTCGTGAGCAGTGGGGTTTCGGCTTCTGAGATTACTCTCTCAGTATTTCAAGGCGAATATTCCTTAATTCCAAAATAAAAAGATTCCGAATTTTATTCTAATTTATAAAATTCTCTAATATACTCCAAATTATATTTTCTTTTTATTCGTGAAATTTAAGTTGTATAAATAATACACGCACCAATTTCTAACACATATATTCGTTCATTGTCTGGTCAAAATTCGACTGCTGCTAGCTAAAATATTAGAAGCAAAAGCATCATTCATTTTAACATAGGTTTATCCTTTATCCAGTGGTTCCTATTGGTCGTTTAGAGCGCAGGTGAGAATTCTGTTTGAAGAGAGTGTTGGGATGCTTCAAGAACGTCTGTAATCACGTTCAGAGTGCAGTGAGCGAGGGCGTAATTCTGTGGAGTAGAAGCCTCTAGTCGAAGACGATGCAGTTGGAACTGTCCCCTAGGGGTCCTTGAGCTCGATAATCGGTGGTTCCTGGTTTGCTGTGAGGGCGAAACTGCCCTACCGCACGTTATCGGCCATTATTCCCCACAAGGGGCACCTCGAAATTGCCATTTCACGTGGCATTCACCCCTCGCGTTTTCTTACTCCCCTTTTTCCAAGCTTACGTTCCTCACATTTTCGCCACGTCGCTCACAGATCTATGATCCTAGTCATTGAATTCAAATCAACCCTACTGTTTCATAAATCCTCGCTTATCCAATTCGCATCTTTATGCAAATCTGAATTTTATTATTGGTCGAAAATCGCATGGATTCATTTTTATAAACGGATAACGTATCTCTCTGAATTTTATATTCCGCATGAATAATTTGTATATGCCTTTTTGAATAATTATTCGCAATTTATTCGGGCGTGCGATTATAAATTTTTGTATATTTTCTTTTAAAATTCAGAGTTATTGCTTTTTGTAGATATATTTATGTATCATTTTCCATAGACTCTTTGGTGGAGATTATTAGAGGACACCTATTTTCATCCTATTCGATTCCAGCTGAGCATACCTGCGCGTGAAATATTCAGTGCGCCTGAAATAAACGCTCTCTCTCTCTCTCTCTTGGTTCTATGGGGTTACGGTGTTCCGTATTGATTTTATGGTGACATCAGCGTAGCAGTCTAACAATATGTTTAAGAGAACTCGTGACATTAAAATTCCCATAGCAATCATCATTTACTATTTATTACTCGTATTCTCTCATTAATTTACTGCTTCATAAAATTACGTTCCCTGTTTATAAAAAATATCGAGTTAAATAACTTGACATCCTCTTCCATGTCCGGTTTACTTCCTCCAATTCTTTTTTGCAAATATCTAAATTATTTTTCCTAAATCTCCTCGAATTTTAATAATCACAGGAATAGTTTCTATGATAATCGCACTTTTTTTCTTAGCCACCGAAATATTATTGCGAAATTTATATGAAAGGCTATCAATCAATACTTTTGACAAGTAGGAGGCACTTTTTATCGCGACGGCTTTTTTTCGCCTGATTGATTTAATAGCCGTGACAGGTCGCGATATCCAGTGTTATCGAATTTCGAGATATTTTCCCGTTCGTTCTTTATTCCACCTGGATTTGTTTGTTCGAGTAAAAACACATCTGAATATGATGCTAGGTGGCAATGAATATACGTATATTCAATTTAACGTATTATACTCGATTTGAGCTATATTTTATTTTAATCTGATTTTCGATAGTTCTTTGTGTCGTTATAGAATTATTTTCATTGAAAATTCATTGTTTCCATCGGTGGCAAACTTTCGTATAACGTTGGCGAAATTCTAGGTTAATCGATACTGCAATAACCACTGCTATAAGGAAGGTAGTCTCGGGTTCAACCCTGGTCGATAACGTAGGAAATTGCGGGGGTGGATTTCCATGAAACGCTGCAAAATTCAAGTCACATATCCCGAGTCGATAATACTCCGGGTGCTTCTGCACCATTTGCGAAACTGTTATCGATAAACTGGAGGGTGTAAAACCCCATTGGTATATGTATTTTAGCTACTGATAACGACAAACCTAACTTAGACAGTTCTCTTATCAGCCAGTATTTTTTCCATCGACTGTTTTTACAGCAGTAGGTTGCAGGCGAGTTACAGTTTTATTGAAAGAAGATAAAATTGCTTTTGATATTTGCATGATTATCATACGTTGGAATTGAAAAATGTAGCATAATATTGTGATTATGCTACTTCCATATGATATAAGAAATTTGCAGTATTATTCACATATGAAACTAATAGTAATTTTAATATAAACCATTTTATGTAAAATATAATTTTTTTAATGTGAAATATCGTATCTAATTATGATATATTTCTATTGTTACAGCGAAAAAACAGAATGGTGCGGCGCTGCGAACGAATAGTTTGGGTTCGGGGGCGCGGACACCGCCCCTTGAAAGAAAAAGCAAACTATCGGCACTCGGTAGACTCTTTAAACCGTGGAAGTGGAAGCGGAAAAAGAAATCGGACAAGTTTGAAGCTGCGTCGTTGTGTAAGTACATCGATCCTCTATTATTTAATTTATTTTCCAAAACTTGAAAGACTGCCAACAAAATATCACATTGTCAATCCGCAATATGTATAAATCAGAATAATGTACACAATTCCCGTAAACAGGACAAACTCATTACTAAAATTAAATTTTTGTTTATTTCAACAATATTGATCAATCGGAATATTATTAATTCGAGTTAATATCGATAATTTCACTCTTTACAATAAAAGTATTTTACTTTTTTATATTTCAACGAATCAACTAACAACAATCGTGACATTGAGGTTAGAATGTAAATAGCTAACAGTTCTTTCGATTTCCGTATGATTACAGCGCTCGAGAGGAAGATATCAGTGCGTGCCAGTCGAGACGAGTTGGTACAGAAAGGAATTCTACTGCCAGTGATAAGATCGCCGTCGTTTCCTGAAAATGGTGAGCGATTCTCTGCTCCTCACAAATCACGATACCTATATACATATACATGTATACATGCATATACATACTTACATACTTACATACATAAATATTTCCCACGTTTCGAATCCGATTCTCGCAATGTATCCTGCCAGAATGGAGCGCGGTTAGTCGTATCTCGCATAAATTAGAACACTTCTCGAGAAAATGGATATCTCTGTGTCTGTCTCTAGCTACCAATCCTTTCGCGCACGAAACGTTTCTCTCTCTCTCTCTCTCTCTCTCTCTCTATCTCTCTCTCTCTCTCTCTCTATCTATCTATCTCTCTCTCTTTCTCTCTATGTGCCTGTCTATCTGTTCTACTGCCAATTCGTCGACGTCGGAATACAGTTGCGATCTATTGAAACATAACGCGTTTCCTGTGCAGGCCGCGCAAAGAACTTCTGATTTATGAACAGATATCCTTGAGGGGATAAACGAGGGAATGAGTCATATATACGCGAAGCTGAATGCGATTCTAAGATTACTCTGTGTTAACTTAAAATTCATGAATATCGTAAAGCTGTTCGTTAGAAATTATTTAGGTCTGTATTTCGATTCTTAATAACTAGTTATTAGTTTTATCTTTTTATCCGAGTAGATGCAGAGAAATTATAATAATTCGATATTACATATCATTTTTAACATTGATTTAGATAAATAGTTTTCTCTGAATAAAATAGAATAATTGTAAGCAGTTTATTTTTATCTTTTATTTTATCATTATATTTTTCCATTGAAATTTGAACTCGAATTAATTAGGGTTGCGTTAATCGACGCGAAACAGGGGTAAATTGTCCGTAAGGTCATTGACACGCGTGAAGTAAGCGTGCGAAAATTGGCAAGCGTCTGGCAGACTGATCAGGAAACGAGATACCACCGGGATTTGGGACTCGGAATACACTAGATTCAGGAAGAAGTAGACGCGTGTAGAGAAGCCACGAGGTCCAATATGTGAATGGAGAAAATTTCGTTTCGTGCTTGTTACTCGGTGGACGTGAGCTTAATTTCCGGTATTGGCTGGAATCGGGCATGCAGGAACCAACCAGAACTCTTAACACGCGAGAAACGTTTATTCCAAGCAATTTTGATATTGATTACGGATACTTCATACTCATGATCTTCTTGATAGTTTCAAACGATATATCCATCTGCTTGTTTTGTACTAAATGAATAATCCTCTGGTAACTAATACATTTAACTCGAGATTCTTATCACTCGCGTCATGCATTTTTTATAATTAATTTTCATGGCTTACGTCAAATGTTTTCTTGTAATTAATCTCGACTGGTGAATGTGTGCACTATTAATCAGTATTAACTTCCGTTTTGTGTATCACTGAGAAATTGATGAATTATTATGAAACCAAAACACGGTAAGATTCCAAAAGATTATTATTCTAAACAGGATTTATGAAATAATTTATTCAAATTCATTTTAAGCCAAACTTTTTCTATATTCTACGTCTTAAATAATATGATAGAGTCTGTTGCGGTTTGTATGACTGTATTTCTAGTCAAAAGACAATTCTACGCTCCGATTTCGTTAGTTCGATTGATGAACGAGAATATCTTCTCGTAGCAGGTAATAATTACAGAAGAGGATCTCGAAACGTTTCCTCGATCCCAAGGTGGTGCAACCACTATGAAACTTTGCTTTTCTAAGTGATTAATAGATTTTCACTTAGAATTCTACATAACCCTTATACCCTCAACTGTAGGTACACTACCCTTGTCGAGAACTTATTAACTTACCGTGTCGATCCCACGAACTGGTTCACAAGTTTCCCCATTATTCATACTTCCAATCGAGGAATGCATCTATTTGCTTAGGTCCAACTTCTCACAGTAGCAATTTTCGCTTTTTCTTCTGCTATTCGTGAAGTTGTCGTGGAATGTCGATTCGAAAAGTTTCTCGAGAGGAACAGCCAACAGTTTCCATATGTGTACATACATACATACAACTAGATCGAATTTATTTACATTCACTGGTTAAGTCCCACTGCGTAAGTTGACTGAAACTACTTTGCAACAAAATTCTTGAATATAACTTTTTTTTAACGAGCTTTCTTTCTCTTACTTTCCCATGAGATAAATTCAATTTGAAGATGTATTTGGTACGCGTATAATACACTATGACTGTTCCTCCGTATAATGGATTCGTTGTAAACTTGTTGGTCTCCTTCACTTTTTCATGATAATACGCTGTGGTAATCCTTGCATTCCTTCTTCAGTAGTACCATCTGTTTTACAAGACTGCTTTTCTCCTTCCATCAGTTAAGCTCTCAGAATATCTTTTATGTGATCAATTTTCCTGAAAACTTACATCCATCGGAGAAAATGATATTCGATCTTTTTTTGCTTCTTTTCATATTCAAAATAAATTACTGCCGAGTTGAAGGATACATCTTGTCCCATCGTATGTGTAGATAAATGTAATTGAAGTTTGGTTCTTGTTTATCTTGTCAAATTCAATCTGAGTTATTGCAAATAAATATATATATATATGATACAGTGAATGTTAGATATATCAAAAGTCTATGCGATACTATTCTCGCAATGAAATTAGACCACAACCAATGGCCTCGATTAAACTACTGAAAGGCTGAACTCCGTCATAGTCTATATTGTCTCAGCTTGTGAATAGAACCCCTAGGATTCGGTCTGATATGGAAAGTTTGATCCAACATCGGCAGTAATTGCAGTAGAGTAGTACTCGGTTAGCTTTTGATCGAGTGAATCAGGGTGGCGGACACTAATGGGAAAGTTGTATTTTAAAAAATTAATCCACTGTTGGATTGACTCTGGTAGTTGAAAATGGGATTGGACCAGGATTATTATTTTGAACGAAGCCTTTAATGCTAAACAAGAAAAAAGTAGTGGAAATTGGAATGGAAAATAATGGAGAAAGGTAATGAAGTAAAAATTAGGTTTAACGGATATTGCTATAGGTCTAATTAACACTTTTTCGACCTAAAGCTTAATAACCGATTCTTTATTTCTAATACTTATTTCTAATACTCTTATTTTAATACGTAAGATCTATCATTTATTCTACTATCGATTGAATATCGGTGATGGGTGGGATCTTAATATCTTACAAATCGCATTTTCAGCTAAAAATTGGCACATAGATATAAATAGAAATAACTACGGATGATAAATCGAATCTTGTAATATTAATAAATCACTTTCTTTCAAAGTTGTGCCAATTTTTATCTGAACAATACGAAAAACCTTTCCGGACAATTATTGTATTTGTAGATCGCAATAACATTCCAAATAGCGAATATAATATTTTCTTATTGTTAGAGAATGGTCGTTCAGGTGAATTGTACATATATTATGGTTCATTAGCCAGGTAAGGTGAATCGTAGTTAAAGGGTTAAGCATGAAAGAAAGACTTGACCGTAATCGTGCAGCAGTAGTCAACGGTTCTTAACGATCTCGAGAGTTAGTTTACTCCATAAACTGATGAGGGCACAACGAGAGGAGAGTTTTCAGTGGCCGTGACGATGTGGGTGGGTTTTGTCTCGTGGTACGCGACTAGCAGCGCAACGTTGTAAACTTTGCAAGAGAAACTGGTTCACGTGGATATCCAGACTGCTTGAAATCCCATTCGGGTTCGGTATCTTGGAGTAGTTCACCCCAATGGAATTAGGGACGTCTCTTGCAGTCATCTCGCGGTGGCTTCTCTTCCCACTTCGTTAGAGACTCTCGCGTCGGGTACAGTACTTTCCGAGCCTCTCCTCTCACCTTAGGAAGTGTGATTTAACTTTCTCGATGTCGTGGGAATTGATGTCTATCCGACGAGGGGACAGAGTCTTACTTTATTGTCACTGACATCCACTTATGTGTCAGTGGTGATTGCACAATTCTAGATTTCGTATTTCTTCAATATACTTTACACACTTTTATTTCTTTGCAATTCAGCATACTTATCTCTTCTTCTATTTTTTTTAAGGGGGGTTTTTTTTTTTTTAACGATGTGTCGAGATCGTTACGTCGTTGCTTAGATCTTTCAGTCTCCTTCTTTGTTAAGATCTCTTATGCTATATCTGGGATGGTGAATGAAATAAATATTAAACATGTTGATAAGTATGTCTCCCTTAACAGCTTTGGATTTTCTAAAGATAAGTTTGGTAGAGGTATGGAATTATGAAATGTCAAGAAGTTTGCAAGGAAAATGTAAATATTGTATAAAAGCTTAAAACATCCAGTGCATTTAATTGCCTTACGCACGACTGATTATTACAAAGAATTATTGAAACAGTATTTCTACATTGTTCGTGGAATATACAAAATTCGGAGAGATACATTCCACATTTCAAATACAATTTCTTAATTGCATAAAGATCTACAGTCTACTTATTATTCGAATTAATTTCACAATCAAGATACTAAACACAATTGAATTACAAACCAATACGCGCAGGAAGACTTACCAAACTACAAACTGCTCTCCCCACCTCTCTATTTCCTTTTACATTCTTCTTCGAGCCTCCTAGTCACTCGAAAATCTGAAAGAATCCTCAATTTGAGGACAGAGAGAGAGCGAGAGAGAGAGAGAGAGAGAGAGGGAGAGAGAGAGAGAAAGAAAGAAAGAAAGAGAGAAAGACACATAGAGACACATAGAGAGAAGATACTCGATCGAGCCGCTTGGAAGCGACTGGGGAAGACGCGTTAAAAGAGGCATCAGCCTGCAGCATGAGAGGCTGCGAGAAGGAAGATCGAACAGCACTCGTGGAGCAAGTCGAACCCCCCACATCCCAATATTACGCGTTTCAGAGCCCTCGAGTGACGCACCGGACAACCAGAAGCCGCCAACACCTCAGCAAACGCACCAGCAACAACAACAACAGCAGCAGCAACAGCAACATCATCAACAACAACAACAACAACAACAACAACAGTCCCAACAACCTGCAGGAAACACTGGGAGCGGAACTCCAGCAGCGACACCAACTTCCCAGCAGTCGTCGCAGCAGGGTCATCAGGCTCAGCAGGTTTCATCGTCGGCTACCGTCACCTCTACCGGTGCAAATTCACACCCCACGGGATCCGGTAGCAACCAGCCCTCGCCCCATCCCTCACCACTTTATCCGGGGATACCACAGTCGGGACAACCCAACGGCAACACGCAAGGTAAGAGAGGCTTTCGTCCAACGGCGCTGCCAGGACTTCGCTTAGAGGGGGCAGAAATCTTAGACCGAAGGAGATTTTTTATTTTATGTTTAATTATCTGTTTTTATTTTCTTTTTTTATCTTACACATGCAATATACGAAACAGGAAGAACAGCTTTTTCGAAACTGAGGTTCGAGATTCGTCAATATGTGATTTGTTAGTTGGAGGTTTTCGAGTGCTTGTTTCCTGACTCGTGGCAACGAGAGAATCGGGGATATAAATTGAGATTGATAGATCGATGATTAATGGAGAATCGTTTGGATTTGTTAGTCTCTGGTGATTTGTAAATTGGGCAGGTTTCTGGTTGAATGATATTAGTTAAAATATTCTTAACAGTAATTAGTTTGCCAAATCTAAAATAAATGTAACAGAGAACACAAAGTTAGTAGACTCGAGCTTTGGTTTATATTCTTTAGGCAATAACGAAAAACGTGTGACTTTATTGACACGTGAATGTTAGCCTTGAGAATAAGATTCAACGATACGAAAGTTAGTTGGAACCTTCGATCTTTTTAGGGGTCGTAAAGCGAATTGATTAGGGTAGATTTAGTTTCGTGCTCGCTTTCTTAGATCCACGATAATGGACAGCCGCACATTTCTAACCAAAGAAATCTTGATATGGTCTTTGAAATCATCAGCAGGTCCTAAAGAAGGAGACTCACCTTGGGAAATCCACTTTTGCCGTGTTTCTTGGAAAGTGTTTTTTCTTAAGAAAATGTAAATTTGAGAGAAGGAAAGATACGGAGCTGTTAAGATGAGGGAGAGAAATTATACCCTCAACAGACGCAGGTATCCAATTCTAGCGCACAATGGTGCGAGAACAGGCGATGACCTAATTACCGGAAGTCACGTGCTGGCGGCAACATTAATGGGCTACCAAGTACAATCGTGGAACGCCGTGACGACCGCTTAAATTTCTGATGGAATCTCTGCGATGAGCTATACGCTCGTAGTCGAAGATTTATAAGCTTTCACTCTTTGTCCCGCTGTCTCATCAAGTATATAATCGTCTGACCAACGTATCTCGTGCAGATAGTCGAATCGAATATCTATTTCTGGTACTTGTAATGTTTCGCCAAGTTTTATAGTCGGTTGAGATCGTACGATTATTTATCAACAAGCTACTATTCTTCAATTTAAGTAAAAGTCTTTAAAGAGAAATTGCTTTAATTGAGTCTAGCATAAAAGATCAATTATCATTCGAAATAAAAATTCAATTAACTTGACACTTTCAAAGATATTTCTGAATATCAAGAATTTCAACTTGATCAAAATAATTGTTTAAAATAGTTGTATTGAAAATCTATTCCAACAATTATTATAATAATATTCTTTATGCATTGAAATAAATCGTTTACGAACTAAATAATAGCAATTATACAGTATCGGTTGCAGCAGTATTTTGTTGCAATAGACTGTCGCAATGAAATTATTTCTTTTCAGTAGGAATCTAAAGCTCCACTGGAACAGTATTGACTTTCCATACGTACGTTGCACTCTGACGAATTTCTATCGAGTTTCACAACCCAGACTTCAATGATAAAGACATCCGTGCAGGAAATTAAATTCTTTGCAGCATTGTTCCGCAGCGTTATCTCTGGTTTTTCGCTTTTGCTTATAGCGAGTGAAAAATGTAGCACGCGATTTCATGCATATTACCCGCGCATGACGGGAAGTACGGGAAATCCGCAATATACTAGCGACATAAAAAGTTGCGGTAGTTTCAAATCAATATTTACTGTAGTCGCGAGCTCGTGGAAACGGAGAAATGAGGATAAAGGGGTGCGTAACATGGTTTTCTCATCTAACACTAGAAAGTGATTACAATATGAACAGTGTTTTAAATGTCTTAATTAACGAATTGAAGTTTTTATCTAAAAACAATGTAAGAAATTAAGATTAATTTTTCTTAACACTTATTATTTTACTTTTAAATTTGTGGCAAAGAGACATACAAATATTTCTACTACAATTTGTATTATAAATAAGATTATCAATTTTCTGGCAATTTAACATTTTAAAGCTCTTTAAAAATGAATCCTGTTTCGGAACGATTTGTCGATAGTAGATCGTCAACCCCCACTCAAGAAGTATGCCCTATTGCACTCTCTACGCATCCTGTGCCCAATGCCCCAGACAAGATTATCAGGTTTCTTGTTTTACGGTTCAAACCGAAGCCGTGTAAAAGCACGTTATTATCTCTGTAACGTAATACGACACTACGTATAGTAGTAGTATGTATATAGTTATAGTGGCCGTGCCAGTCCGATTTTCAGGCCGGATTCCTCCATTAAGCGTGTTTCACTTTATAAGGCCCATTATGCCGACAGTTTTCATACAGAAATTTATGTTCTTTTTCGCGGATTATCTTGCTGACACGTAGCCGCTACGACCTGTTGCAGAAATCGGATCTGTTTTAATACTTGGGCCCTATTGCTGGTAATAACTTTACCGCTTTATCCTAAGTGTTAACGCAGTGGTTCGAGGGACGATTACGCGGATTTAGTGATAGTAATGCTTTTCAATGAACCAACCCTCGTCTCGCGTTACTTTCTACGTACCGATAGAATCGATCGTCTATGCTTCAATTTTCAACGCTTTCACCAGCTAAAATCGTTCGCTACTTTTTTAAATCGAATCCTCGAACATTACAGTTAACTTTCAACTTCCGACATTATTTATAGATGGAAATTTTCTTATAGAATCCGTTTTAGCATAAAACTGTTTGCCGGAGTTTCTCGTAAAATTGTAGCTTTTATAAAGAGATTTTCTAAATTATATTAATTAAATAATAACGGGTTTCAATTTCACCGAAATGAAATCAGCTAATTATTAATTATATCCTGATTATTTTATTTATTCATTTTCTTAATGATTCATAAACAAAGAGGAAAATTACCTGACATAATTCTCTTCCTCGTCTTTGAGGAAAGCCTCTTTAATCAGTCAGATGCGAAATTGAATTTTCCACGACGTCGGTAATTTTCTCGATATACAGAGTGTTTCTGAAAATGTGAGTTGTACGATGGTATAGAGATTGTGCCCATATTTCCAGAAACACCCTGTATAACTCGCTGCAGAAGATTTTGGATGCGGTAGATTGAACGGGAGTTTGTAGCGTCGATTGAATCTTGCTCTTATCGTATTGTCTCCTTAGATTCGTTCCGGTGAAAATCCGGCGTTAGAGCTTTTTTCGTATCGCCTTCCTAGTTAAACACTGGAAAGACGAAGGACAACCGGAGACGACGGATTAAACGCTCGTGATGGAGACTGCGAGTGCAAGGGCTGCAAACAGAGGGTGAAACGTGCAGACATAGACACCGGTATCTACAGGACGATTCAAAATAATTGTGATAATCGTTAGAAATTTATAGTGATCGATTATTATCTTAGTAGCAGAATTCCGATTATTCGGATTAAAAACGAATATGTAAAAGCAAAGATTAGATAGGAAAGATTTTTAGATAGAAAATATTCGTCGAAGTAACTTCTAATTTCATCGAAACTGTACAAATAATTATTTCGGATTTATTCTTTTATAAAACTTCAGGATTATTCACGGATATTAAATTCGGATTAAATCAATGAAAGTACTTGTAGAAAATCAGAAAATTCAATGGTTGATAGAAATAAGGATTCGCAGGTATATTTCTGAATATTGGTGGAATATGCATTTTAAGAGATTTATCATGGTAGATTTTCGATCTGACTTTGAATCGCTCTGTACATCCCTCGTCTGTCTGGTCGCAAGAACCATGGGAGCCTGGTACGATCGATACGTCCCTGCGTACATCGCCGCTTGAAGAGCCTACCAACCTCGCATTTCCAACTCCACTCTCCTCTCTACCACTCTCATTCTCCATCCTCCCTTTTTTCCTCCTCATCTCGCACACTGCGCCTGATTTTCCCGAGGCTTTCGCTCGCGAAAAAAATCCCTCGAGCCGAGTTCGCCGATTTGCACTCTTTTTCCGGCCAGCTGGAATTAAAGTAACCAGACTGTGGAGCAATTCGAGTAGCTCGAGTGGTCACAGCAGTGATTTTCAACCATTAAGTTACACGAGGATCTTAATTCCATCACGAAAATCTTTAAAGATCCATCATTAAGTTATTCGCGTTATTTAACGCACAATCCCCACGTGTTCTTTATCTCAAGAAATAAATCAAAAAGAGTCGTAATCTTTTTCACCCCTTTTTTCTTTGTCGTAATTGAAATGTCCCATGGAAGTTTGAGTACACATATGTTCGAGGGTGTCGTGAGATGAAAAAAGTTGAAAAACATTGGGCTAAAGTGTTGCGAGAAATCGCGTGATTCGCGAAGAAGGAATAAACGATAAGGAAAGGGTTAGGCAAGCGAACATCAAGTTTTGGAGGTAGAAAATATTAGGGTCACCGCTAATGCGGCATGATTTAAACGATGTTGCAGCCTATAGCCTGGTGTTAAGGAGATTATTTGGATTTAGTTGTTGGGAGAAGATTGATTTAGGCTGTTCTGATTTAACAGGCTCATGAATATTCTCTGTAGTATACTCATAGATTATTCTTGATCATTCTTAGATTCTCCTTTGTATTCGAAGATTCCTCTTACGAGACCCTGAAGCTTGTAAATAACATATTTTTCAACATACGTAACTCAGTGTCACATGAATCATTCACTGTTTCGTAAAATATTTCTGCTACATTTTCTCTAGAATTTTTTACTAAAGCAATTCAATATGAAAAACTGGTTTCGAAAATATAAGACACTTTTTAATTCGAGACTTCATTTTGACCAGAAATGGCTTTGAAGTGGAATATGTAACTAATTAATTGCTGTAGATTGCGCGAAATGTGATACAAAGAATAATGTAACATTGTCAAAGGTTTATGAACCCAGCAAGTAGTAGAGGAATTTGAAACTTTTCAGTTTATCTTTAGAAATTCAGTCTCACAGTGGTACAGGATTTATTAGCATCTTCGCAGAAGTATAAATTTTACGATGATTCGATCGAACGGAAAGCCATAAAATCGCTGAGCATTATGGTACACGCAGTAAAGAGCAGTCTACGATGCATTTCGAGAACAGTTCAATAGACTTGGTAATGGATAAACCATCAGTCGTTAGATTTATAATCCATTAAGCCTTCGGAACGATGTGTCGCGTTGCGCATACACGTTCCTTCTCCCTAGAATTGTTTCCATTAAATTTCTTTTGTCGTAAACGTATCTCTGTGAGTGCGGCTTGTTACCGTGCTTTTACAGCAACGCGACGTCGACGTTCGCGCCAAGTAAAAAGCTGCAAAAAATTCTTCTCACTTTCGATTCTGTGGAAAAATTGACTGCGCGAAATTCGATACAATTTTTGAGAAACAATTTTTCGAATGCCACTGTTAGCCACGTGTGTGATAGTTGTCAATTTATTGTAAAATTCCAATCTTTTTTTTATTCATATGGTTACTGGAAAAAAGAAAAAAGAACTTTCTACGTGGTATTTTATCTTTGAGGAATAGTCCATTGAAATTCAACATGATGAAAAAAAATCGCGTTCGAAGAATCTATCTCACTTGTTGTAACTTAAATAAAAAATAGCGGCGATTGTTAAATGGGCAGTGCAAAAACCAGTATTCCTGAAAAATCATGTGTCGGATAATATAATCATGTTAAAAGCATATTTTCCCAGGCTACAAGTTTAATAGAGGTTTCGTGCATTCGCGAGTTTTCGATTAAACAAAAATTCCCAAAATGTTTAACCCGAAAACTGTAATACTCACTCATCTCTGCCGGGAATGAAAAGATGAAATGTATAAATACAGAAAGCACGTGTCATGAGTATCGGTTTGGCGGACCGTTGAGTTTTTGTGATTCGTGAGGGTAATATAGCGAAGAATCAGAGAGGGGAATGTCGGCGATGCGCTGTGGAATTTTATTGGTGCCAATATGAACCGCACTGAAAATCGCGGATGACAGAAAGCTCGGCTCGCGCGCGTTGTCTCTCGCGGTTTTAATATTCCACAGCGTTTGAAACCATTTCGGGACCAGCACGCGGCTGGGTACTGCTGATTTGAATTTCACCGGTGGTGGCAAGCTAATGACTGGAAACTGCAAAAGGAAATTGCGGAAGCTTTTAGAAGCTCTTACTCAAACGTTACATGTGTTTATGACTTTCCATTCTGATATAGTACGTATAAATGAAGATCGCAGTTTAAATCTTAACTATCGGTAGCGATAGTATTAAACAACTTGAAAAACTTCAAAGTAATAAAATTAAGATTAAAGCGTTTCAAGTCCTAACTACATTGACATGTAATTAAAAATGCATAATAAGGTGATTTAATTTATCAATTGAAATATTTTAGTGACACGAGATAGTCGAAACTTCAATATTCAGATGCAATAGACACGCAATTCAATATTTCAGTCGCGTTCTCAACTCTCAAGCTAATATAAAGAGAGCGAGTAGAAAAGAAAACTGCGTCGTCCGCAGGTGTCAAAAACGTTTGAGCCCCGTCATCGCAGTGCTTCATAAAGAAAAACGCATAAGAAGAACGGCAGTTTGTCCGTCTGCCAAAAACAATGCTCGTGACGGAAGCAGCCGTCGCGTGCATATTTCAGGTGACGGGATGGCCCGGAAGGAGTGCGAAACAGGAGGAAAGAGGATGGAGTCGAGGCTCAGCTACCGGTCGATATTGACGTGAGGCCCTTCTCTGAAAACCTTACAGAGTCGTTCTTGATGCATTTCTCCACCTTTCGCATGGAATGCGCTTTAAACTCAATTACGATTAACGGATTATCCGCTTCTCTGACTACTGCATTATAACTCGAATATTAATCTAACCATTCAAATCTAATAATTAATTGTTGTTATTGACGTTAATTAACGACAAGTTACGAGTATTCGGAAGATAAATTAGTTTGAGAATGTTTGTCGTATATTAGATGAAATATCAGTGGATTTCAGGTTTCCAACTATTTTAGTTTCCACTTCGTCCGAAGCGAGCTCTCATAATGAGAAAGGTTGATATATAAATATGAGGCATAAGTACGAGTAAGTTAGGCTTATAGCCACGGAAACCGGTGGCAAATCATCCTTAAATCAGTAGCACTCCGCATGCCAGTGAGATAAATCCTCTCGCTAGTCAGACGTCTTTGGCCGTAACTTATCCGGGGAAGACGAGTTTCTCTGTTGGGGCCGCCAGGATCTGTGAATTAATAAAAATACGACCAACATCCACCGGAATGCATCCAAAGGAATCTCTGAGTTTTTGATCCATAAGAAAACTTTGGAGAAACTTTTTAAACCTATTTAATCGGTTCGTTAAAAATATGGATAAAGTCTGATTAATACGGTTTCCAGTTTAGAGAATTTCTGATATACTTGTGAAACACAATACACGTAATAGGTACGTATATCTAACACGCAAAAAAGTTGCCAATTTAATTGTAAGGAACCGGAGCTAGGTGGGCTAATTTAAAATTTTCGAGTTATTGAATTTATGGGTTTTCGGACTGTTTTATTGTTCTGAAAGCTTGCGCGTTCCTGCATTGCTGCAATCTTGGATTTTATGAGGCTCCTCCAGGGCTTTGGAGTTCATTCTACTCCAGCAGGCTTTTCGCATTCGAGCCAGTCGTATGACTTCATGGTCCCTTTTATGAGACTCGTACTCGCTTAATGGAATCAGTCAATTTGTTTCTCCAATTTGCTACAGTTTATTACGATTGTATAATTAAAGAAATTTAATTACTCTTTACTATCGCTCATATCCGGGGTTTTTTTTTTTTTTTACAAAAACACAAGTAATTCGGATGGTAAAATTGAAAGGAATTTGTTGGGAAACGTTGTCGTTGGAAATTTGCAAAAATTATTATTAAATTCGCAGGAGATAGAAGCATCGAATGCAATAAAAATTTAATGGTTCATCGGGCAAGAGGTCAGAAGAAGGGTGATAGTGTGTGATAATGTAGTAGACACTGGATTGAATATGCGATCCAAAGCTTCACTTTCATATTCCATTAATGCGAGCGCAATTTCAAAGGCAAAATTGAATCGCCGCAATACGCGACATACTCGCTTCGCGTCAGCTGGCAATTTAGAACTTTTACCGAAGCTTCTGCAACTGGGGATCGAGAGAAAAATCTGTTTCGAAATCGCGAATCCCATCGTTTTTATTCTGTCGACTTTTTAAAATTGCGATACTTAAGAGAAAATTAAAATCGCAAGCTGAATAGGATAGACAGAAGATCAGGATGAAACTTTTTTTTGCTAGCATTCTGAGCGTTGTTAATTCCAATGGTTACGACTTTTTCCCGAGATACTAGAATTGCTCCAGTAAAAAGTTTGTATTTTAGGCGAAATGTAAAAAGTTAAAGAATCTCTCTGCTTTTTCCTAATTCCTGAAACAAAGCGCAACTTTTTTTGTTTGGAATACATTTTTTTCGCTTCGGGAATAATTTGAAAACACTTTAAAAATAGCTTGGCGATTTTTCTCACCGAAACTTTGCACGAAAAATTTTTATAAATGCGATGTATATATGTATATCTTATAGTTGGATATAGGAGAAGAATAACATTTTTATTGTCTTTAAGAAAGATAGTACATAGCTTGAAAAGCTTTAGGATACTAAGAGCACTTCGTTTGGACCTATAAAGCGAAGCCTTCGAAATTCAAGCTCTTTTTCCGAGAATATAACACATTCTCCGTTTCCGGGTCGTTTCCGGTTTACACTGAAAACTTCTCATTTCCGATCTAAAGTGTATCTTTCGTGGGCTAACGTTAAATGGAGAGGTTTTATATATTTTTACGGCTACTTTCTATTCAATCAAACTCACTTCGTGTATTTTCAACGTTTTTTCTCCCTTTAGAATTCTTTGAGGCTTAATCCATTTACGCCGAGAGCCAAGAAAAACTATACGTTCGAATAAAAACGATGGTCTGGTGCAGTTGGTTGAATATGCAAAAAACGAACATCAGTTTTAAAACTTCTTCAAATTTCGGATCGTGAATAAATTCCGAAATCCTTCTGTAATTCTCTTTTCGATTAACGAATGATTTATATCGCAAAAAATCTGTAACTGACTTACAATTTCTACAATTTAGTAAGAAAACATGTTTTTCAAAACATGTAAACAATTATCTTTTAATCATTAGCGTTAATTTCGAGAACAATTTTCCGGAGAATGTCGGAAGAAATTGTTCGTTTCTAAGAAACAGAGAGCGGTGAATTCCGTCTACAATGATGTCGCATATATAGATCCGTCTTTCTGCTTAAATTTTTTATTCCATCCTTGTGACGTACATTGAACAGTCAACACTCTGACATGAACGTTACATGCAGCACAAAAAAACACAGCTATATTCCGTTGTCCATTAACAAAATTTATTTTGTCACTTGTGCTTTTTTCTAGCAATTTAGAATTATTGGAGCAACTTCAATAATAGAAATATTAGTAATATTCAGTGTAGGAAGAGAAAATTATAAGAGAATTTTAACAAAGTTGGCCACTGCTAACCATCTTCTCAGCCAACTTGTTAATGAACACATAAGAGCATGCGCATACTCTTCCCATCCAAAAGGTTAAACGAGTCTTCCGACGAAGCTAAGCAAAGTCGTCAGCTCGCCAAGATCAGTTTTCGAGTAATAAACCGCTAAGAGAGAGCAAATTGTCGTGGTATGCGACGTGTGTAACTAGCACTCAAAGCGATTCGAATAATTGCTTGGAGCACTCCGAGTCACCGTAGTGACCGCAATAATCGTGGAATCGCACTTGGAACAGTGCACAGTTGCCTGAAACTCGTAGTGTGGTTTAACGCTGGCGACGATGCACAGTAGAACGACTCAACGTAATAAACGTTTCACATTAAAATTCTGAGATTTTACAATTTTACGAAATTTTCTAATAATATCATTAAGTTTCTTTAACTATATCAAACAGTGATTTTAACGTTTCCTTTTTATTTCTTCTTAGAATTTTCCTCGATCGTGTTAAATCATAATATTGTATAAGAAGTTCGTGCAAAAATAGAATTTCGAAGCGTCAATCGCTCGAAAATAACAGGAAAAAAAAACATTAGACAGGAAACCGAAGTCTGTTGTACTCGACGATGGATGCGACAAAGGAATTATTCAATTAGAAAAATTGGTAGGGAAAACTCCCTACCAATTGTTGATGAAGAGTGTAAATATTGAAACTACCGAAATAGCTTTTGCGTTCCAGTGCTTTTATGCCAGAAATTGAATTTTATTATTTCATCGAGAGTGCCAATTAATCATCGCGGTTCCAACATTGACACTAGGGGAAAAAAGTAGTAAACAGCAATACACGAGCTGTTACATAATTGGTATCCAGTGCGTGATGTAGTGTATAAATTCTTCATACGTGTAACAGAAATTTAGTCAGTACTATAAGTACGTATCAGTGTCACACGAATACATATATGCATACATTCGGTCCACTGTGCGCTCTCGTCAATCCTCTCAAGGTAATTCGAGAGGGTTATGACCCCGTGCAACCCTCCAAAAACTCGGAATCCGCGAAAATTCGCGAAACTGGACACGCATAGTTCGCTTGTTCACCCTGAGTCTTAGTCCTTTCTCCTTTCGTCCCTTTACTATTCCATCCCTACATTCTCCATTCGTGGCTTTTTCACCCTGGTAATGCGATCCTGCGAAGCTGGCTTATTTTCGGGGCGTGCATTACACGAGGGTGACTCGTGCAGCGATTTTTCGAGCATAATGTTCCACTAATGGTGTTGGGTGTCACCAATTTGACTTTCTTACATTCCCCTGTATTCCAAATACCTCTGGATTAGTTTCCCAAATTATGTTACCCACATATTATGTTTCTCTTTCCCTTTTTTCCACAGAAACGATTTCCTATAACGTTTCGATTGTTTAATTCTTCGTTTAATTTTTAATCGAAATTAAAAACCTGGCACAGATAAATCGATGAAATAATTAATTAAAGTCTCACAATTCTCACAAAAAACGTCCACTTTGCACAAAGATGTCCATCTATCAGCGTTCGTTCACAGAGTTCTCGCAGAGTTTCATCTGCTTTCAGGTAGAAAAGTCGATTTTCGGTACGACGAATGTGAAAAAGCTACTGCAGCGAATATAATTATAGATATATGTAGATTTTTCCCGATGAGCGAGGTCAAATAATGTGGCAGCATTGAAGGGAAATGAGGCCACTCGCAATGAGAGGTGGAAGGAAATGTATCATTGATAGTGGTAGTTCCGAGATGTTCGCCTTTGGATAAAGGATAGCGGACGCTAACAGCCTCGGACTGTGAGGAGAATTTTTCAAGCTCACGATATGAGCCTTTTCCAGTCCTTTTCTCGGTTTTTTAGCCTCCCTATCCGAGCGAATGTCGCTCTGTTTTTCTTTTTTCTTCTTCGAGCACAAGATTGACACTGCCACGATGGGTTTTGGATTCGACCAACTGCCTCGAAAACTGGAAAAGCGGAAACTATGGCCTGTCAGGTGCAATGAAATTTTTCAATCAATTTTATCAACATTTCATTCTTTTTTCTCCTGTTATTGGAATTGTTCGAATCAAATTGTATAAACTTCTGCATTTTATTAATTATTCTGAATATGATATATTCCGGGAATAGTTGGAGAAGGTTTTTTTTGGTAATTGTTAGGTTTATTATTGTAAATGAAGTAGGATGAGAGTAGCAAAGGTAATAGAGTATAGGTGTGCACGTAACCATGATTTTTGGTCTGAAACAAAAAGCATACGTGCAGGGAGCTTGCGATTATTACGGATCGAAAGGTAGCTGCAGATGTATATGCACCCATAAGAACAAAGAACCACGCACAATGTGCCATTATCGAACGCAGCTCGCAATTCCTGTGTCCCCGAATGTTGCGATACCAGTAATCCGAATCCTAAGAACGATCCCGTAATGAGAAATTTCCCCCCTGCATAATTCTAAATTATTCTGAATTATTTTCTCAATTCATTCGATGGAATCAATCTCCAAAATGATCTCTTACTCCATTCCATGAATCAGTTTGTGGATGAATAGAAGTGGACAGTAGTTGATGAATTCCGTAGTAGCTGAGCTGATCGGAATCGCGTTCGAAGCGAAGCATTGAGGTTCAATATCGTATCGCATAGGATCGCAACGTATCGAGGGGATGAGGAAGAGCATAGGACGCAACCATAGGAGACTGAGAGTGTCCTCTCTCACGGCTCAATAAAATTCCACGTTCCACGGGTCTCCGCGACCTGAATTCTCACGACTGATAGCAGCACCCCCTTTAGCAGCGTTGCAAGCATCCCTTTGGTATTTCGCTCGAGGCGAATTCGAAGACCGAACGACACATCCTAGTCTTCGAACGAGTTAAAGGAATCATAAGCAGTTATCTCCTTCGATATTAGTAATGAAGCTTGCAAACTTTTTCGGATGAAATTTAACTGAATCGTCGTAGCTTTAGATTCAGCTTTAGATCTTATCCTTAAGAGTTACAAAGTTGTTTCTTAGCTTTTGTGGTTTTTGCTACTTTGCCAACTTTTCGATCTTTCGCGTCAGGAATGTTTTGTAATAATAATTATTAAGGATGTTTTATTTGGGAATAATGTTCGATTATCTCAATTTTTAGGGAAAAATTGTAATTCTAGGTTTCTTTTTATTTTAATGCAACAAATTTGCCTTCTTGTTCGTGAAAATTTACGGAACAAAGAATTTAACAGCTTTGCGTTCGTAAGTGATTAAGGTTCTACTACTTCACTACCTTTATTAGCGCAAAAAGCCACGTAACTCTGAATAAAACGCACAGACAGTTCTGTAGTAATGAATAGAACGTGGTAAAAACCGCGTAGCTGTGAATCGTGCCGAAAGAATACTGTGTAAAAATGAACTTAATAAATTAATATTCTTTGACAAATCTCTTGTCATTTCCATGAATTATTATTTTTCAAACTGCTGTCGTATCAAAACTAAAAGATTCTAAAATATTCACATTATCGTGAATTAAGTCATACATTAATACACACATGAGTACTTTTACATTTTGTGGAATTCTTCATTAAATTTCTACATGAATAGCCTTCTACTTGAAACTGCTAAATTACTCGGAGTTATATTCGCCAGTTAGATTAATTTCTTTGTGGAATCTCCAAAATGAATTTCAATCATGAAATTACTAAAAATATTACAATTCTAATTCCATTGATATCAATTCCAACTCTTAAATGGTTAATAATGTAAAAAGTTGGAAAAATTGAAAATTTTTTGACGCAGCGACAAGATTTCTTTATTCGGCTTAGCGACGACCCACATCGTTATAAATACCCACGTCGAATACACGACCTACCACAAGTTGTTATCGGCTCTCGGGAGTCAATGACATTATTGCCACACCGACGGAACTACTCCCTATCGGATTGGCTCGAGCTTGCTTGTTTGTCGGAGACCCAAAGATCAGTGCTAACGATGGGAAACTGACTCCCAAGTATCACGTCGGGGAAGTTCAATTTACACTCGTAATTGCATGAGCTAGTCGATAGCGATCTATTGTATCAGGCAGTTTCAGATTTTGGCGAATGGGAGAGCATTTTGTCGAGTTACGTACTGCAATTATGAGATACAGTAATTCTTCACTGTCTTCTGTCCCTTTGTTCTCGTAACTCGTTACATTCAATTTTTAATTACAATTTATCTACAAATTTTTATACAAACTTTCACTTAAGTTGAATCTCTTCGAATTACATTTGCAGCTTGTATTATATCGAATCCCAATTAATTCGATTTTAATTAAGTTGAAATATTCGAATGAAATTGAAAGATTTAAAATTCTCTCTTAAATTCTTCTTATTTCTAAGAAAAACTCGATCAATTTAATTAAGATACTAAATACTAGATTCTCGAGTACGTTTCGATCGGTGTTTAAACTTCAATTTGCAGCAAATGTTGTCGCTAAATAATGCAAATGTTTTTCTGCGAACCAAAGTAATTGGAGCGATACGAAACAGTATTAACAATGGTAACGCGTTGGTGCCATTAGCAGAAATCGCATTTTGATAGGATCATCATCAGCACGGTTGCACGTTTCTCCGCGAAACGAGTGGCTGAGCTCGGTCAAGCTACGATGCTAGCGATAACTTCGGCAAGCCAGTAAATTGGAAATCGATATCGGAAGAGAGAACCCCGAATCGCGCGGTGTGGACTTGGCCACCAAGTTTGTAATTTGGAGGAAAACAAGAAACCGAGTTAAAACCATGTCTCACGAATTCGTAATACAAACATTGCGTTCATGGAACCTTTCTTATCGCGAATATTAAAACCGAATTATCTCGTTACGATATGGAATTCGAGGTTGTTATTCTTCGTGCTTGTGTTTCGCGTGCCAAGAATATTTTTTTCTTTTTTTTTTGGAAATATGACTTATTCTTCACGACGTGGAATGAACCGGATAAATAATAGCTCTCTCCCTCCAATGGCATAATAGACGTTCTTTGAACCTCTCGAAAGCAATATTCAACGAATTCGATTAGCAAATTGCCTGTTAAGGCGGCGATTTACGATAACAGGTGAATTTTCTTAAAGCTTCAATGCAGCTTTTTTTAGATTAATTATTGGCAATTCGTTCAATTGAATATTGAACTAATTTGGTCAAGCGGTACCTGAAATTTTAATGCGAAATTAAAATGATAACTGATAAACTCACATTAATTAGAATTCTTTTAATAATTATATTAATCATATAACGCAAATGTGTTTGGAAATCGGATTAGAAAATTGTATTTCAATCAATTCAATTTGCATCACCACCAAATCTATACAAAGCTTTTTCAAGCAAATTGACCTAAGTGAATTGCATTTCACTTTGACAATAAGAATGACAATGAGATAGAGGTTCGAGGGAAAAAATTGCGCGTTTCTCAAAAGCGGATGATTATATGGGTTCGAACGGTTAGCATACGTGACCCGAATCGTCGAGCGGTATTTTGCAAAAACCATTGACAGATCCTATCTCCGATGCAGGTAGTGAACATTCGAAGAGTAGTGTCACGTACGTGTGAACGTGGCTGTGTCCCTTATCGCGTAACACAACCGCCACGGCATAGAATATGCCAACACTGGGAACAGCAAGAACGAAGGAAGCCCCTTATGTTTATTATCTTATGGAAAGCTACTCCCTTCTGCATGCCACAATGTGTAGACTTCTCGATGGAAAAAGGAAATTAAGATTCGCGAATAGATAGTTTCCAGCAATTTCGTTATACACAAACGTACCAACTTTTTTTATATAAATATAAATGGTAGTGAGAAATTTCGTAAGAATAATTCAATCGTTTTAATAATAAATCTATTATTTTAAATCTGAAAAAATAACAAATTGTCATTGAAAGAAATCTTCTCATTTATTCCTGTAATGTGGTTTAAAAAAAAAATGGATCATCGAGACTTTGTATTATTAATAGAATCGATGTTTACACGAAGAACTGCAACTTATTTATCGGTCAGAGATTAATAGTTGATCGAATGAATAAGTGACAGTTTGATTATTATTAGATTTCGGTGGGCTTAATGTCGAGAAACACGTTCTAATCTGATATGGTTTGATCCGTGACAAGGATTTTATCCGCCACTCGCCCTGGGCAATTGACACACATTTTCCATCATCGCATCGATTGTGGTCGCTGTGGAGTCGCTTGTTTTGCAATTACTTCATCCGCTCGTGCAACACCGAGAAACTGGACATTGAAACTCTCTTGGACAAGCAATCAACCGTGCTAATTAAAATTCACATTATTGTCGTTCATGCCGGAACAATTGAGAACTTGTCACTGGCACATCTTGCTCGGAGGTTAAACTACTATATTATCGAATTTATTTGCGTGACACTTTAGTTAATCTACGGTCAAATCGACCCAGTAAAGTTTACATAGGTATTTCCTTCATGGTTTTAATGAAAACGTTTGATCGAACGTTTTCAACCATTTTTCAACTCAAGAATTTTCTCTATGTTGGTAAATTGGATTTTTTCATTAACAACAAATGTGATTAATTTCACAATAAAATTGCGAGTGAAAAATTGGTTAAGAAATTATGTTGTAAACTGGATTTTAATAAAAGAAACAATGTTTGTAATGTATTTTGCGAAATTCGTAATAAAAATTTGGGTGGAGCCGATTTCTTGCGCCAGAGGTATTTAAATAGTTGCAAAATTGCAATCGAGTAAGAAATAGAAGGAAAAATGGGGTTAGAGATTGATTGACTAATTTTTCTAACAGCTAACTTTTACTTGACATACTGCTGACTCACTTATGTTAGATACAATCATTAATCTTCTTTCGGTACGTTCAGGAATCGATATACCTTTTTCGCAATTTTTGCCACAAATACCTTCCGACGATATTTCAACTTTTCATACACAGTGCAATTTTACTCATTACAAAGTCAATAATAATTCTCTCATTCTTATAAGAACCTACATTTATTTTGCAAGAAAATGGAAAGAAACCAATTTTTGAGATCAAAGGAGAAAATTTATTCGATTTTAATAATTAAAGTCTCCCGGAATACACGTTTTTCCCGATACGGCGAAATAGAATTTAATCTGGACACCGTTTATATTTCTGCGAGGTATTGATTAATCCCAGCTTATATTTCCTAGGAAAAAGGGCAAAACGATAAGGCTCTGTCAAAGAAAAAGTATCGTTGAGGGGACAAAGCAGTTTGGACTTAAAATCTTCATTTTATAAGACTATCATGGATATTTTAACCAGTAGTCGAAGACGAAGATTTCCGATCCATTCGCGGTTACCATTTCCGTACTCGTTCCTGCGAACAGCGTCGTTAACGTTTAATGAACGTGTCTTCTTCTTTCGGAGCCGCAATTAATTCTTGGACACCTGGAATCGTGATTTCACCGGCGACGACGACGACGACGACGACGACGACTCTGGCAATGGCTCTGTCGCTCTTAATTGCAGCTTTTCTAATTGAGAGGTTAATGACGCCATGATGGAAGGTGGGATATTCCCTACCATTCAGACTCTTTGATCTCGTCTCCAATTTAACCAGAAGTTTTGACCCCTTGCAAGTACTTTATGGAGCTTCAAACGTTGCTAGAAGATGTTGGGGTTCTTTTTTTGCTTTTATCGCATCAACTTTCTGTCATTGCACTGTTTATTTTTTCTAACTTATCGACTAGTTCTAATAAGGTGGCAAAATTATTGTCGTTCAGATCCAACAGTAATTAACGTGACACATTATATTTCCATGTTATAGAAATTTCATTAATTTTATTTATGATCACAATTACCCCCTCCAGTAACGAGCCTCGGTAATTAGAAGTTGGAGACTTGAGAAAAGTTTTAAAGAGCAATACACTTTGAGGTTTATTAATCACAACCAATTTCGGAGTGGGCAGACTCTCGTGCTGACGGATCCTAATAAATAGGGTAGTTTCGGGCAGCTTTGATGAGAAGTTGTACTTTATGCGCAAAGACTTTTTGGCTAAATCGACGTAAAACTGACATCGTTTTTCGAGGCACTGTTTACGGCGCGACGCGGCACGACGGTTCTTATGCAGGCTTGTGTCAGTATGAAACTCGTTACACAGAGTTTTATCGTGTTTTCCGTGCCGGCAATCGCTCGCGGGCTTAAGCTCGTAATCGATAGTTTCGAGGTAAACGAGCACTTTTTGTTACCCCGTCAATTTTCGCGGAGATATTGTTTTTTTTTCCCCTCCCCCTTTTGGTTCCGGGAATGTTTGTTTCATTGATAACAGGATCTATATACTTCTCGACAAATTGAATTCGTTTGAATGAAATTTTAGACTGTTCACTTTTTTTTTATAGCATCACCGTTTCTGAGATTGACAGGATTAAAGTTTAACGTTAATCCTAAAATCTCCTTTGCGTTAACAATAAAATTACCTTGACAGTTTCTATAATACTTTTATCCAAAATTCAGGCGCAGTTCGGATGCAACTGAGTGCAAAGTCCGATAAGAGAGTTTAAATTTTAGAAAAAAAAGAAAAAATTGTCGATTGAAATTGAGTGAAAATACGAATGAATCTTTTCTCGCATTCGACAATAAATCGTACCGATTCAATGAACGGGGGTGCAGGCTAGCTATTCGAGCCGATCAACGTCAGATGAGCCAGTGAGAAGAAAGACCTGGCAGATTCATTGAAAGAAAAAAAAAAGGAGATATATGAGCATACCATTCAGTGTACTTTTTCACGGCAGGGACCAGTGGCCGTATTATTTTCAGTCGAGAGCCCCTTGATCTCGCTGATCCTATTGAAAAAGCCGGATATTCGAGGCGACCCCGAAAATTTGCCGAGTTCTCTTAGCCACCGTATGCCATGCGTGTCCTTTAATTCCTTCCTCGGATAAAACTACGCCTAATTTCATTCAAGAATGAATCATCTAATCGCTAGAGTTAAAAATTGAATTTATCGAAACGAAAGGAAACACTTTTTTTAATAATGGTAATAAAAAAATCATTGTATTTCTACTTAATTTTCGAACTCTAACAAATGTTAGTGAATTTAAACGAAGGAAATTGTGTTATTTTCGAAACACGAATTGAAATTCTGATCGACCGAATAGACGGAGTTTGGAATAATTGAAAAAGTACATTTCAGGAAACTGGTGGAAACGTGAGTTTTAACGTGATATTGGAAAAATCGGCGACATTGAAACAGTTAAAATAGTCGAGTGATGATGGTGTCGAATAATTCTGGAGGGAATATCAAGTGCTCAGGGGAAAGAGTAGCTACGTCGGTCAGCTACCTTTCGGTGGCGGCAGGTGCGCGTTCGTTGCACGGAATGTAAGTCCATACGTAAAGTGTCTCAAACTCAGGTGTCGGATTCTCTCAACGAGGAAAATAAACTACGAGGTTTCTGGCAAGACTCGAAAATATTAAAGCGAATATTAATTGCTACGCTTATGAAAATTACTTCTTATTTAATATTAATCGATGACATCGGCTCGTAAAATAATTTCTAGATTCGATTTTTTAAAATAGACCTAATTGTAAGATTCATTCGGTTTTAAATTGTAATTATACGTTTAGAGTGATGGAAATAAAAAATGCAGATCTAGAATTCTGAACCGATATACATAGCGAAAATATATATATATGGATTTTTTTGTGGAATACATGGATCGAAGTATCCTGGATATTCATTATCTTATAGCAGCCACTTTTAGCAGCCTCATTTCCCTGCAAAAGTCGGCGATTCGTTTGTCCTTGTTTTTTCATGCAATTCGCTGTAGTCAGATTTCCCACTGTGCCCTGAAAACTACCGTTCCAATCAATTTGAGCTATTGAAGTCCAACTAGACAAGCGGAAAGCATGAATCCAAAGCGACTACGTTCCAGATACTCGTCATGGTTCCGTTGACAATACTCAATAAGAAACGCTGTACTCTCACAATCACTCGCTTACCTCTTCTTTTTCGAAGCGAATGAAATCCCTTTTATTCTCGGGCTTGCGGGTTCAAGGGTACGAATTCGCGTAATAGTAAAACTTGGATTTAGGTGAATCTATTAAAACTGATTATAATCTTGATAATCAAGAGTTTCTTCTTCTTATCTAATACACATTTACCTACGATTTTTCATTATTTTCTTTTCTATAGAGGCATTTTACAAGTCCCAAAAATGGCAAAACGATTAAAATCATATGAACTATTGCAAAAACTTAAGAATATTCCAATGAAATAGTATTTAATAAACAAATATTTTTTCAAGACCAGTCAGTTTGACAAATTTTTATAGAAATAGAGGAATTGAGAAAAGTCGAAAGGATTGATGCAGAAGGTTTTGTATTTACATCGAATAGTACGTTCAAGGCAAAGTGTACAGGTGAAAATTATAGTCACCGTGACCACTGCACCCCGACGTAAGAGGTAGGGTTGCAAGGAGAACGAGTCAGCCAACGAGTAAGACAGACGTAACGAGCGTTAGAGCAAAGGAGGCGAAGCCTAGTTTAGTTCTGTATGGTTGCAAGGGAAGAGAGAAGGGGTGGAAAGAAGTTGCAGGAAGCGAGGGGGTCGCGCTCGGTTGTGCCGGGGGTGCGAGAGGGCGCGCAAAGGTGGCGTAGTTGTCGCGACGCCCGGAGAGTCAGTCACCAGCCGACCTCAACGCGTCGCGTAACCTCCGCGTTCCTCTCTCTCTCTTCTTTCTCGCGACCTACTCATCCTCGCATCGTTCGTTCTTACCGAATCTATATTTACCAAGAGGAATTTTCTCGTTTAAACTCCGCGCGAATCACGTTTCGCTGTCTTCTAGAAATCCGGATTTCTGGCAAATTCGCGGCACAGGTCAGTGAAACTTCGAATCGCTCAGCGCGATATTCTCAAATGAATGGAGAACATTGGTGAAAGAATGTGGACTCTCTTGTGGCATTAGGAAATTTCATAAAATCGAGGGGGGGTAAAAAATAAGCTTGGAAACTCGGTAGAGCAAAGATTCGAAACGTGTGGAGTGTTGAGTTCTGCGCGAGGTGTGCCCACGAGGATGGTTGCTGTGCGGGGGCTGAGATAAACAATGCATACCGCTCGATATCCACCTATATATCTTACGCTTGAGAATCTTAACGCTGTATTTAGAAATTTCTTCTCGCGAATCTCTGTCAAGTTTAATCCTACTGGTGTATTTTCGATCATCGATGCATCGACTTGGCTCTCGAGTCACACGGTGCATCCACCCTCGTCCTCGTGTCGGTTCGATCTCGCGTGAGCCTAACTGTGAAGAATCGTCGACTTCCGACGTCGATTTGATTAACGTAAAAATCAACGATCTGACTCAGGGGATTTTTCTTCGAGTGATCAATCTTATTGCTCAATTACTATGCAGTTTATTCGCTTATCCAGAGGGAGGATTTTTTCGGAATACATAGATGCTTCCTGGTGAATGTTTTCGAGGGAGAAGAGTGCCTTGACCGACCGTGGCATGCGTCGACCCGGGTATCCGCGTGACCTGGCGACCCACGTTCCCAGCGTAGCTGAGCTCACTGGGTACCCCGCCCGGATTGATGCTACCGCGAATCTTATTTCTTTCGTCCGAGCTTCTCGGACGTCTATTCTCAGATGCAGCATGCATGCCATATCCAGAGACCATTTCCATTGACCTGGTCTACCTTTCTCTCTCTCTCTCGCTTGCTCTCCTCTGTGTGTGATTCTCTTCGGCTATCGATCAGCTCGAGGACTCTCTGGAGCTGAACTCGAGAACGGTGCAGTTGGGATTTTCCATTGGGCCGCTTTTGCTTTTGAGAGTGTAATTAGTGTGCTGGTTAACCCGCACGAACCGAATACCGTCTGTGTGATCCTTTTTCTACTGCGAATTTCTGCCCTCCTGTTTTCTCCTCACCCTGTTTTTCGTCGGTCTGTGTACCCTGCTTTTCCCCAGGAACCGTTTATTCGTTGGATACCACTGCTACTGCTCGTTCTCTGCTCCGGTTTCCTCTTGTCGAAGTGGCTAATGTTACAAAAGCCGTAGAACTTTAGAAACTCGAATATATTTTCCTAAGGGATTTGCATAAATCGCTGCTTTTGGTCAGTGGGTAAAATTTCTAATTGATGTTTATCCTACCATGAATTCCATTAAATCCACATAATTCGAATGTGAATAAAATTCTCTTGTTTCTTCTTAAATTCGTCAGGGAAAAAATTGAAAATATTTCCTGTTTGCCAATCATTTTTATTATTATTATTCGATAATATTAATTAGGATAGCTGATAGTGCGATATTATCAATTACTCAATTACCAACAAATTAACAAGGATTCTAAGCGGTAGAGTTAACCGTGGAATTTGACTATGAAAATTTACCGCTCGTAGCCGAGTACTCAGGGCTCCAGAGCGCAATGGCTTATCGGAAATTCGCAGGGAATCAGAAGGCAAGCCGAACAGTTTCGATAGATTCGCAAACCTTATCGGATCGGGTTGCCAGCGCTGCTGCGTCCCGTCGATAAGCCATTGTTTACCTTGCACACACTCAGAGAGACCGTAGGAGCACGTGTCGGAATAACGAGGAGACAGAGTCACACATCCATACACACTTACTAAAGCAACATCAGCTGATGATCCGTCGGTGTACGTATCTCGATAGTCGTCTTCGAGTCTATTGTGCAAGAGAGTCAAGGTGAAAAGAGATTAGCTGACGTCGATGGTGGCCTCTACCACCCACTGACGCCGATTGACGCCTTTCGAAAGCCCTTGTTCAGAGCCTCTCCTCAAAATCGAACTCCGTAGAACCCACACTCAATCGTAAATACTACATCGCTAAAGGGGATTCCTATTGACTCATGCATCGCAACTAACTGGACTCAGTAAAGTGACTCTCGAAAAGCTAATACATACTAAATTCCCTGTGAGTGAGGAATCGAACAGTACCGAATTCGAGTGCAATTGATCGTCGCGATTCCTACGAGATATTCCTGAAAATCATTGAACAGAAGTCTAGTAGTGTTCGGAGGACCACAGTAGTGCTTGATTCGGTGATTCGAAGAATTATTCCCAGTGCACGTGGGTTTAATTGTAAGAAATAGTGGCTGGAAAAGGAGAAACGAATGCAGCGGGAGCAGCAGGCTTCGTGCTACGGAGGAGGGAATCGAGCCAGCAGCAGCAGCAGCAGTATCAGCACCAGTGCCAGCAGCAACCTGACCGGGAGTCACTGACCTCTCGACCAATCGCCAGTCCAGAGTGTGTGATGTTTGATGCTGCAGTGGTGTTTTATGCGGCGACGTCGAAAAGGTGTGCACCTAAGCGCTGACCGAGACAGAGTAATACGCTCTAGTAACCCAATTTCCCAGCGAAGCCCTGATACCTGTATGTAGCTGCAGCTGCAGCATGCTACTCTGACTTTGCCTTTCCAGTTCTCGGCTTCATTCACACCCAGATTTCCCGCGATTTCTCCGCCGGTGCAATTTTGGCACGGACATTTCAACTCGTCTCTCCTCTCGATAAGCATTTGGCGGTTTCGAGACTGCGTCGGATGAAGTAGCTCAGACGAGAGTTTTTAACCGAAAGGAGATGAGCCAACTTCCTTGAAATGTTTGCGGAAGGATTTCGCGGAATAGTTAGCAAGGATTCCATTTTCAGCGATAATATCATGAATTTGTAGGAATAATGAAATCCAAATTTGGTTAGGCGGATCGCCCAGAAAATTCCGGCCGAGTATGCCGTAATTAATAACCTACGCGTCCGCGTGGTGAAGCAATTTAAGTTTGGAACTTCGTAACTTAAACACTATTCCGCACTGAAGTCCATTAACCCAATATGCGCTGCTTTGCTAGCTACTATCTCTTGCGCGCGATAATGCATTCCCCTCTTACTCTCTCTCTCTCTCTCTCTCTCTCTCTCTCTCTTTCTCTATATATATATAACATTTCCAGAGAATCTATACAGAGTGCTGATACATTTCCAAGCTTAATTAATCCATTTTGCCTGGAACAGCATTACCAGCGGCTGCTAGCTAGTTGGCATTTTCACTCGGTTTTCAGGCCAAATCCCGCGAATTCTCTTGAACCACGACACTACTCCTTTTAAATCCTCCGTAACAATGGATCATCTCGGATCGAGAGACACGCGAATCCGTAGTTAATTGGACAGAACCGAACGCAGGATCATTAGACGCTGTATCACGTACGAAGCAAAATCCGGAGTCATTCGGAGGAAGCATCCAGCCAAACACACACACACACACACACACACACACCTCACGGTGTGTGATTACTGGCTGAGCTCTGATTAACGGGCCTCATTAATTAGCGTAGCATTAATTGCTACTGATCGAATGAATAAACCTGGGACGTTTAATTCATCATCGGAAAACCAGAGAGGGAGAGTAGCCAAGCGGTCCAATCGATTTCCGGCACTTGGCAGTGGCTCTTCGAAGAAGCGATCCGGAGGTCTGGCTCTCGAATTGCTGCTACCGTTGCTACGTAGATAGATGAAGTGCCGGTACGGCAACACCACAGTTCTGTACGAGTGCAAAGTCGATCCTACTGCCAATGGCCCTGAACGCTTCTCTCTACGTTAGGGCCACAGGGCAACAGCCCCTTCGAGCACCGGGACCATCGACCCTGCGACCCCGAACACCCGCGTGTTACAACGATTAACACTGTACTGCCGCTTTCCCAACACGCGAACTTCGGACCTGAGTGGAAAGCTTTTGTCAGTGATTTCTAACGCGGCTTGTCGAGTGGTAGACAAATGTGGGAATTGATCTCTGGGTTCATGCTTCAATTGAGGCTTGAGGCATTATCGATTTCACAATTTATCCTAGTGAATGTCATTGTTGTGTTCCGACTGAATGGTAAAATGCTATTTGGTCAATTCAAAAGTGTTTTATTTTTTCTCGATCGAGAGACGATGATGAAAACATGGATAAAGTAAATTCTTTGTTTCGCTTAAACAGAAACTTCGAAGTTTTTAAAATTGTGTTATAAACGTTATCAATACATTTTTCTACTTTTATATAATACAGTAATATATAATAACGGAATATAAAATATTCTGAATGGGGAATTACCGATACAGAGAAAAAACTTATGTCGATGGATCCGGTTGTAGAAGCTTCACAAACAGACACAAAGTTCCTATAATTATATCTGACGTATAAATGTAGAGTGGCAAAGGCAGTTGCGATTGCACGAAGAGACTTTTATGTCCAAAGAATTCTTTATTACTTAAGCTACAATACTCTCACACGCGAAAGGCTGAGGGGCACTTTTTTTTCCTCGCGACTCCGTATCTAGTGTAAGTCCAGAAGTGTTGTTCCCTGTTCTGCATACACGAGTCCATGACAATCAAGAAACAGAGAAAGTAACTTCTCGTAGGTAGCTAGCTTCGTATTGATTCTTACGCCCATTCTCACCTGTGTAACGTGATTTAACTGTGAAGCGGCGAGGTGGAACTTTCCGAGGGTGTCTGAACCTGTCAAGCTCGCGTTATATCACAACGTGCTTTGACTTTTATTTCGGATCTCTAACATTTTCACATGGTTCTTTTCCCAAAAATAGAATAAAGTAAAATTAGATCGCGTAAATTGATTAGTTATTCTACTCAAATCTATTGAGTCAAGTTTGAAATTGAAAAATCTCACTGTAATTCTGAAATACGAAAGAAAGAGTAGTGTACGAAAGTTTTATGCAGTTGTCGATAGTCTCGTAGTATCTTTCTACTTGCTTTAGTATGAAAGTGCAGTGCTCGCGGTGGGTGTATACGTGTATATCTGTGTTACGAAGTGAAAGAAAATCGAAGGGCTTCGCGGAAGTACTACTGCTCTTGGTATAAGCGTGCAAACCCAACATTTGTGCGATCTAGTCTCGCCATCGCATCGTCTTAGTAGATGGTGGGTGGGGAACTACCACCCTACTCGGAGTGTTCTTATCTCGAGTGCTACTTATATCTGGATTCATTGACTCTTGATAACCGGATAGTAACAGAGTAACCAGCGGCTCCAAGCGTTTCACTTAGTGTAATAGCTCGTTTCGTATTGTACCCGGGCCAAGATCTTAACCGCCCTTTCTTCTTTTTATCGTCTTATCGAGAGTCTTTAATTAACTCGTTAAGTGTTTTATTCCACTTTAACACGTGTTTCTCTATTTAATTGGATTTAAACTGCGAGAGACACAGAGTAAGTGTATTCATCCTAAAATTGTATTATTTCGATAAAAAGTAATTTAAAATTACAGTTGATAATAATTTGATTAATTCGATGAAAGATTGTTTTTCGTTCCAAGATAAAAATGTATTAAAATGTATTAAGTGTTTTATTCCACTTTGACACGTGTGTTTCTCTATTTAATTGGATTTAAACTGCGAGAGATACAGAGTAAGTGTATTCATCCTAAAATTGTATTATTTCGATAGAAAATAATTTAAAATTACAGTTGACAACAATTTGATTAATTCGATGTAAGATTGTTTTTCGTTCCAAGATAAAAATGTATTATAATAGGAAATCTTGTTCTTGTTTTATTGAATTTTTGGTTTCGTATTTGGATGCAAGGTTTTTCTTGTTGTTCGAGAATATACGAGACGTAAATGTCAAAAGGGTTAATGAAGCTTCACTTGTCTAACATCTCGACGAAACGAATAACAAAATCCTAAGTTCTGGAACCTGGGTCTACACTCGGCATTCTCTCGACAATAATTTCACTCGTTGTAATTATGAAAGCGGCTTTTCGTAGTCGAGGCTTCCTAGTTAACGTTGCCTGGTTGCGAGTAACATGTATGAGAGGCTTCTCGGGTGCTTACCCCATACAGTCGCTCGACCTAATTTTGCGATCAATGACGTTAAAATAGCCGTAGACCGAGGAAACACGTACAAAGAGATTTTTTTACATCTTTCAATTGGTCTGAAATTGTTTTTACTGCGATTCGCTATTTATGGAGTGGTAAAGACTTGACTAGAGTTGAAAATTGCCTAATTAAGTGGAACTGGAGCGAGAGAACGAGTCGGACCGAAGTAAACTCTGTCGAAACTTGTGACAAACTAGTATTTGGTATCGGGTGTTTAAGCCATTCCAAGAATTTATATACATTTTACAGCGTGTTCTATAAAGTTAATTCCAAAAACGAACAAAAGCTCTTTTGTCGAGACAAATTATGAAATTGCAACGAAAATATACATTTTCAAAATTCAGTAACTAATTTCAGCTTATTAAATTATTTCCAATTTATTTCCGTTTGGTATAAATAACCATATATGTTTCGTATATATTTTTGAAAAATCATTACCATTACATACTTGAATATTTCCATCTACTACCTTCATGAGAAACTTACGTCGCACTTAATAAATTTCTGGGCGTAAAACTTACAGCGACCCTTCAGCACGTACACCACGTTGAAAAAATGTTGCTCCCACAGAAATCGAATTCAGGCCGCGAAACGCGTTTATCGAGCTCTTAATTTTCCACATATCTGGGTTACAGCTCAAGGACCACCATTTTCCCTCAATAAGTGGTTCGTGAGAAATCGACTTAGACCAGAAGCCTAGAAACATTCAGAAAAATTGCAAATATTCGATCTCTAACGAATGCAATTATTTCAATATCATTCATTTCTAAACTTTAATGACTCGCTAATAACTTAAGTTTACTAAATATAAAAACATTTTAGATTCAGAATTTTATCTTCTGATTGAATTGAACGCCATTCAACAAGCTACACATTTTTTAAAAGTAAACAATGTTTCTTTGAAATATTCGACTGCATTTATATTGGCAAATATCGCGGTGATTTTCAACTAGAGAAACTTTGTGAACTAGGGAATTAAATAGCGACGAAGAAAACGTGTTTTTGACATTTCTGTGGAAACGATGCACCTTGTGCGATGATCCTTCACGCGGGAGACTTTCGAGACTGTCTGAGATCGGAGGGTTGATCCTTTGGTAGTATCCGGGGTTGACTCTTACCAGCGAAACAAAGTGCTACACCCTGTGGGTTCAAGTGCACCCAAAGAAGAGCATGGGGTTGCTGCGTGACGCTAGAGGAAAGAAAGACATGTTTCCTACAATAGATTAGACCGAAAACAACGCAGCTTATTTTCCAGAACATCGTCTATTTATTCCCCTAATATTTCAAAAATAAAAGGATCGGTTATTATTGAAGAATGAAAAATCATGAGAAATGAATGAATAATTTCTTTCTACAGACCTGTTAGAACAATTACGACTAATGAAAAGGAATGAGTTTTTTTTTATCATCTCTTTGAATCTCTTATCTGTTTATTCAGTGCTCTATAATTTTCAACTTGACATTATTGATCTAAAAAAAATTACCAATGCAAAGGGTTGACATAAAAAGCATTTTATCTTCGTCAACACATCCTATTTTCCCTAATTATTCAACGACTCAGAAAGACAGTTAAAAACTTGGATTTACTGACGATGCATAATCGTGTCATCGAAAATCCATTCAGCGCCCATTTAACGTCAAGTCGCGAATAATACGGCGAGAGTAATCCACTTGAGATAAAGCGAGAGAGAGAGAGAGAGAGAGAGAAAGAGATAGTACAAGACTTCATTACTGACGGTATGCGTGTCCAGAAAGGAGGCAGAAATTTCATTAATCAAGATTCGCGAACCACGCGAGCCATTAGCATTCGCCTTTTGCCTTAGGATCAATAATCATCCGACGAGTTGGAAGGGATTACAGGAAGACTCGAAAAGCTGCTTGAAAGCTACCAAGAATTTTCCTCGAAATTTTCAAACAGTTTCCATTCTTGAGAGAGAGAAAGAGAGAGAGAGAGAGAGAGAGAGCGCTGCGTTGGAGCTTCCGGTCCGCAGAAAACCGATCGATCCATGCGCCACGCAAACCACTGCCCTCCAATTACGCTATTACCTCGCTTATCACGATTTCCCTCATGTTTCACAGAGACTTTCTTCCTCCGTTTTCTACCTTGTTTTTTTTTTTCCAACCTACCGAGGGTCTTGTTCCCTTGGGCTTCCGGTACTGTTTGCTTAAGGAACCTTTGTCTCCTTTGACCGTTGGATTCCATGATTCCATGATTTCAACGTTTACCTGGAATTATCTTTGTGGCTAAAAGCTTCGTTCTTTCTCTTTACTTGGACAGTTAAATAATTCCGAGATTTCTTCCCTCCTTATCGTTCGTTCACCGTTAATTTACTTCGAATACTTTTTTTCCTTTGCAATTGAATATTACGTCGACTATGGGATTATTGGGAAAAACGTTAGAATGGAATTGCAGATCTTTGTGCAAATACAAATTTTATTTTTTGTATAAAATTGTACGGAATTATTTCTAAAACGTTTAGAATACTTGGTTGAATTTTTTCTGTGTTTACTGAAAAGTAGTAAGTATATTATAGAAGTGTGACGTTTATTTTTGAGAATAAATATCTCATTTGGCAGCCTTTTGAAAAAAGAATTCTAAAAGGGTTAAGTCAAGAAAGAGAAGGAGACAGAGACTAGAAGAGAAATGAATCTAGATGGAATCCGACTTCGACGAGAGTCGTTAATAAAGAGTCGTCTGGCGCTTACTTATTCGAGTTGGTTCGAGAACCGTTCTACATTTGCATAGAGCTACCGCATTCGTAACAGTGTTCCGATCGCGCGAGTTCCGCGACATTCCGCAATTTTAAAAGCCTCGAAAGCGACCCTTTGTAAGCTGTTCTTTGCGAGCGGCATAATTTGCGGCGCGACGTCCCTCACGGAGCTTTTTCTCAGCTCACAAACCAAAGGGATGTCGTAGAGATTTTTTGGCCGTGGTCTAAGTCTCTCGCTGTTTCTCTCTATGAAATTACTGCATTTCGCAGAGGATCGCGTTTCAAATGAAATTTATCACTTTTGGAAATATTATTTTTTCCATTACATTTACTGATTCCAATGCAATGCAACTTTTTTATTTTCTATATAACAATGTTAACTGTTTTAAAAGCAATGTTATGTTCATTCTCAGTATTATTATTTTGTACTAAAATTATAGAATTAAATCACAGAAATAAAAGATTGTAAACTGTTGAGAATAATCGTTTCGATAATTCGGATATTAACACGGATTAAATTGAAATTCAAGCAAAATCGTTTAAAAACTAAGATTGACTGCTCCAATAATTCTATTATTAACCCAAATTCCCAAATACCATTCTAAACTAATAATTTTCAACGATATGGAACGATCGCGCTATTGAAATCTCTGATGAAAGGTTTTGCAAGCCTTTTTCGCGCGTCCGTCATTGCAGTAAATAAGTCGATTCGCGAGCGTCAGAAGTACGCATTTCTAGGTTTTATTCGCCATCAGACTGAGAGAGAGCTCGTCGGACCTGTTGTCGAAGGCCAAGCACAAAAGGGCTCTCCCCTTGTGCGAGCCGTTGTTTCCGGGTCAGAGTTCAATGTACGTTCCAAAAGAATCGTAGTGCTCTGATGTGCGCACGATGCTAGAGCTACGCTACTCCCAGTTACCCTCGCACTCGATTTTCCCAGTCGTTTCCGAGGATGGATCAGCGGCTGCTGCTGCTGTTGAACCAGCTATGCATTTGTCATTCGCCAATGATCAAAAGCTTCGCGATAATGCAGTTGCTTCTTTCACGCTTAAATTGAATGCTACTCACAATTTCAAAACCATCCATAGCACTGTTTTTCCATCTTTTTTATCACGCTTGAAACTATAGTTGCGATTTTCTAACACGAATTCATTAATTATTGAATTATTTCATTCTAATGAAACTGAATGTGAATCCTAAAACTGTATTTATTAAACATTCTATAGTAAATAACTTAAGGATCGTAAAATGTTTTGTAAAGGACAGTGATTTGTCGTGGGAAGAAGGGATATTAGTCAGCGACTGAAATCCTAAAATCGTCAGGAACATTCCTCCGGTAATATCCATTCATTGATTACGCTCGAATCGTTAGGATTCTTCCCGATTGAATTACCTCAAACTCAATTACGAGGACGAGCTCGTTGTCGCGTTCCACGTGGGAGGGAGTGAGAGACCTTATTTGCTCGCGCGGGCCGATGAACTGCGACCTGCATTCCGTAAATTCCCCTGATAATCCACCGACCGCGAAGTACCAGCAATTTGGGGGCTAGATCCTCGTTGCCGCAAGCTTAACACCTGAATCATTATTATTACCGATGTCAGTTTCCACACGTTTACACCAAGCAGAAATCCTCCGAAAAGAAATTTATCATTTGTCATTTACCATTAGCATCGCGTAATCGATTATCCCATTTTCCACTCGTGAGATAGAAAAAATCTGACTCATCAAGCGGAGATATATTTCGAGCTAATTATACATCGGTCTAATTGAATCCGGGCTGCAATGGATTAATGAATCAAAGGACCCTTATTATTGACTATGGATGTGTGATCAACGTTGAATAGGAATGAATAAAATCGTTCGGTTTGATGCGTGGATTTGCAGAAATGAGAAAATTATCCATTTCGATTATCCGCTTATTCAATAGTTTTACGGCTTCTCTGTTCAACTTTATCTGGTTTATCCTACTCTCAAATACTATTTATTTTTTAAATTTAATAACTCACAATCACTTCTGTGAAATTGTATTCGCTTCAATTAATCTTCTAATTGCACGTTCTATTCGTACGCATACCACGTGTGACACATAAACTATGTGCTATCAACCACCACATACATACACAGATAATCCTTCATTGAATCACAAATGCAATACAATGTGCGCCTAAACGAAATGAATCCAGAAGCAGAATCACAGCAGAATTCACGTTATTAGAGGATATATTGAACATAATTTTGGCGCGGTGACATAAACTAGTTAATTCCAATGAGTATTCATACTACGCTCGATGAAACTACGGTTGGCAGAGTCTGGCCTCTCTGACAGATGTGTTCGTTGGGGAGAAGTTTTTGTTCTAGGATTAAGCTCGCCTTGCATATGTGGCAGGGATTTAACACGATGAAATAAGTCGGTGGAATAATCGACAATTTATTTGCCGCTCGGTTTGACCATCTGTTCAGTGGAGTTTCAATTGAACGTGGCCCCGCGTTGCACCTCTCGCGAATTACCATGGTAATGGTGACAGTCCCATGGCAAATCTCCAACGGTTGATTCGTCTCAGATATTCTTTTGTTTTTCATTTTTTTTTTTATTATTCCATTTTTTTGAGAGAAACACTCGACATCTGTGCAGCATTCCTCTTAATTGCTGGCAGATGCCTGATGTTTGTGACAAGTGCTGCGAGGTCAATGTCTAATTTTCTTATTATCTATAGGAGTGATATATGGAAGTAGAAAAGAGCAATTTAGAATTTTTAAGTAGAATACATAATTACTCATACAGATAATTAATCTTGTTTATTTAATTACTCAGGTAATTTGATTTGATTTAACAGCTTTGATAAACTATTAAAAATGACGCAATTTCCTTTCATATTATTTCTATAATCTGTAGAAGAAATAAAATAAGATTCTCGAATAATTTTCTCGTGATGCTAGTGAATTTCACCTGTTCAAAGTAATAAAATCTCAAGTCGATCTGCCAAAAGTTGAACCAAAAAGATTACTTGTTAAGTCGACTGTATTCCTTTGTCGTTCATCTCTTTCGCCTTCTTTTCACTGGCGATGACTAAACGAACCAGCTTTTGAATCAGCTCGATGAATAGAAACTCTCGGTCCAAGGGCACCACTCTACGAATCAAGGCGTGGCTGGCCAAACGAAAATCATACTACAAGTTCAATCGCAGTTTAATTCAAAGGACTCTCGTCTGGACTGAACTCGTCAGCTTGAAATCTTACTATCGGCTGCTTAATGTTCACTCGGTATATTCAGTAGTTCTGATTAGTAGCCTACCGATTCGCTAACTTTGATCAATGAACAAGACACTGTCGATTGGCATCCAATTGAATCCTCTGTTTGATTCATGTGAATTTGTAGAGAATATCCTTCATTGATGGAACGAATGAAACTAGTGTACTAATTTAATGACTGATGATTAATTTAGTAGAAACTGAATTATAGAATCAGTATCGTTCATTGAAACTATAACGAAGGAAAATATTGTTGAAAGTTTAATAGAGCTATATTTTACTTTGGTAATTTTAAAGTATCCAGATATGTAAATCCTTCTTAAATTGCTGGTTTGGCTTCCAACGGTCGCAATAGTAATCCATTTGGACCTGTATCATCCCAACGGCGAGAAAAGTCGAAATATTTCATCCGGTGGTACTTTTAAGTGACTTAGCTATGTATATGAATGAGCTGCTATATTTTCACGATGTAAATCCCCTTCAATCGCAGTTTTTTCTACGATGAATCTTGGAACAAACTTGATCCCGCGTGCAACTTGCATAGAGAATAAGCTCCAACTGCTCAATGGAAAAAGAAATCACTGAGAATTTATATCTTACCTCTTATATTGCCGCGTTCTGGCTGCCAATGCTGACTATTATCGCGGATCATTAATTCTTCCCTCGAATTCGTAGATTCAATGCTGATGGTCGCTCGACTCAAATCGACTGTGAAATTCAAGTTTCTTTCGAGACGGTATGCTTAAGCAATGGGAATGGATTTAATGTGGGGAAACTTAACTTCTGCAATGTAAAATGCATAAAGATACCTAGAAATGGCTCTTTAACCTTTTCAGTATTCCTTTTTTACTCTCGAAAGTAAAAATTCTTGAATTTCCTATGCAACCTTTTATTCAACAGACAATAAATTCTGTTTGTTTCCTGCAGTTAATAATAATTCTTTCGCGATGAAAAGTGATTGATAGTCGAACAATCGAGAATGCGCGAATGGGCGATAGAATTAAACCAGCGATAATTCGAGTGCCCCCCCCCTCCCTCCCCCTGAATAATCGTTGGTTGCTCAATGCGGAGAAATGCAGCAGACAGGCTCGTTATTGGCGATGATGCATTATGCACGGTGCGCTAACGTTCGAAATTGGTAGGAGAGGAGGCCGATTCTGTTTTCACGGATGTGAAGACGTTTCCCATAAATTGCTGCTCGATCCGGTGCTTCCGGAACTCGAGACCAGTTGCGATCGATTTCCATCTTCGTGCACGCGAGACAGCTATCGATTGCTACCTGTCGGGAACTGGAAAACGACACTCTTCTAACTGATGTTCTCGAGATCGGTACTGCACCGTGTTGACCCTGAAGTTTTTATTTTCAGTTCTATTTCCTGTATATCTCTCTTCAATAACTTCTTCCTCGGAATAATTGTATTTTGCGTAAAGATTAATTAAGTTATCGAATGGTGAATTATTCAAATGGAATTCAATATGGGAAATTACTCTAATAATAATTTCTGATAAAAATTACCCTATTATTTTTCAAGTTGATGTGAAATCTATAAAAAACTAAATGGACAAATTGTTATTCGCACGTGCGCTCGTTAATTACCTTATGCTGCGTTACGTAGCAGCTGTCAGCCTTGGAGAGGGAGGAAGAAACTCGGGGGAGAAAAAAGGGAAAACGAGTGACAGTGAGATGGAGACATGCTGGGAATAAAGCTGGAGAAAACATTGAGCGAGGCTCAGCTTCGTCTGGCAAAGTGCAGTGACGGCAATTTGCCAGTTTCTGTGAGGACGACGACTACTGATTGTGAGGGTTGAAACTACCACTGAGAAATTACCGGTACACATAGACCCAACTGCTTTTTACCTAAAGCTTTGCTCGACTGTTTGACAATACTTATTATGATCATCCTGTACATTAGAGAAATGAATTTTTACTTTTTCTTCAATTACAACTACCAAACCTATCATTATAGAACTCAAATTGAACTAGGAACAAATTTATTGATGCGAAACGTAAATTAATTAAAATACTGAGAAATTTAAACGATTCAATCTTTTTTGGATCATTAGATCTTTTTCAAAAATCCTATAAATTTATCTCACTGCAGGGTAGGATGGAGTTCCGAAATTCAAGAAAAAGGGGGGCATGAAACATTGAGGTTTAATTATGATACAACACCGCGCATCGTTAGGGAGGAAAGAAATGTAGGTTGAATTAAAAAGGAATTCAGATCCGTGTCATTGGTGAACAAGGCCGAGCTGAGATCCTCATTGTGCAGTGTATTCCTTGCGCAGGGTGTTGAAAAATGTCCCTTTAAAACTGACTCCATTTCGAAAGATATTGAACTAACGATAAAAAGAGAAATGGGTATAATATTTATTTTAAAATTCAATAGAAAATTGCTACTAAATTAGAAATTTTATTAGAAAATATTCCAGAGAATTATTAGCACGAATCGTAGCAATTATTGGTAGTTGTTTGCAAACGCGATCAGTCGCGCTCTTTCGCACTATTGGAAACCTATTTAATGCGCTGGTAGAAGAACCGCAATAGGATTTAATTGGGCACTGCCATGACGTGTTTGTCATCGCGACATTTCGGCTGGGCGTTAATTATTAATTATCAGGGTTATAAATTGTGCAATGATCGGGGAACGTTATTGAATGAAAAACAGATCACTAACGACGTGATCATTATCGGTACTGAGGTTCAATTTGTCAGAAGCTATTCCATTAATATTCAGTTATACAACTCGCGTTTAACGAACGAATAGAATTTATATCCTCCGACTCGGTTAATTAGATTTTTAAATGGTTATTCTTGGAGAAACATTTTCAATAATCTTTTGATACAATTTCATTCATAAATTCATTTTTTAGCATGACTCTACGCTACACAATGCACTGATAAATGTTAACTAAAAACTGCCAAACACAAAAACCTCTAATATTAATTTGTATTAGTTTCGCGATAGCAATGGTGGAGTGAAATTAATTTATTGTTGTTTGACGACTCGGTAGACGTTCTTGAATCCAGTGCAAGTCCCATTAGAAGTTCAATTTATACGTAGGTCGTCGAGATTTCGTACTCCTTCCTCTTTTCCCTGCTTTCGCGGAAACTTCCGTGGCGAAGAATTACGTTCGCGGAATGAACATAACTCCTAGCGGCGTGGTGGTCTTTCCGTAAATCACTGAGAGTGCGTTTGCCTGGCACGCCGCTGGTAGCGCAAAAGTTACGATAATAATTTTACCGCGCGCTACTAGTCGATTGGCCCTTTTTGGGACTGTGGGAAATGGTAGTTTCGGTAGCGTGCCTTCTGCCACTTCAATGCCGATGCAATTTATTTCCTGTTTCGTTTGGGGTTTACCAACAATGCGAGAAAATTAATGGGACGCGAACGAAGGAGAACATTGTTACAGTGTAAAATACAGTTGTACAGAGAGTAATGATTTAATAGGGATTTTATTAAACCTAATGAGTAGAGTATTAAATATATTGTATATAATGATTTGTTATAAATGAATATCGTCAAAAAGGAATAGGAAGATTGGAATCGAACATTATTGAAAATGAATTGTACTTTGTATAACAATACATGCCGACGATAGAATTTCCAATAATTTGCTAAATGAAGTACATTCAATGCGAATATGATGGTTTCATGCGATGAGTGAATTTGGACCGGCCGAATCATTTGATTGAGGAAATGTCATGTGGCCATCGAAACCACATATCGATCCACGTTAAATTCGCACACATGTCTCCTGTAATTGCATTTCGCGTACGTATGAATTATCCAATATAATTTTCAAATTTGCTGCAACATTTAAAAATCGTTTCGTGTCACGTAAAATTGTTTTAAATTCCTGTAGCTTAAAATTGGTTAAATTCCAGTAACTTAAAATTGGTTAAATTCCAAATTTTACTGATGTGAGTCTGGCTATATTTTTTATAAATATCTAAAAAGAATTTATCCGAAGAGATCGAGAGAGAAATTTAATGTATTCTGCGCAAGTAAATAGTGTATTAGAGGACCGAAGACTCGTTGGCTCGTTGCAAATCACTTTCCGCAAGGTATCAGGAATCGGAAAGAAACTTTTGCATTAGAAACTTGCGCGTCTAGCCTCAGTAATTCTTTCCGCAGAGAGAAACTAGCAATCGTGAAAACAACTCTGGAAAAGATCCTCGGAGATCCGACGTCGGTTTCGTTGCAGTAGTATAGCCAAACGTATCCAGACATCGTAAGTGGAAGAACTCAAGTGAGAGCCAGTCGAATGGGTGTCAATATCACTCGAGACGTTACTCCTTCGGAACACTTCGAGTTTTCCACTCTTTCTTCCTCTTTTCCAACAACTTCATTCTTTCGTAATTGATCATTTTAATACAAGAATATAGTAATAATATACTCTGTTTATTCGAAACTCATTTCTTGAGTCTTATAGTATAAAATTTTGCACGAGAATCTGTATTTTATCGAAGCCATTGCAACTTTAACAACAATGAGAGACGTTTTTCTCTTAAAAAATCCAATTAAACTGCGGTGAAAGCTAAATTAATATATCGAATTTGTTTACGTACATCGATTTATTCGAAGGAACGATGAGGCGATTCCTGTTCATGCTAATATTTGCTGGGTCTCATTTTGCAGCGTGCGAGCGGGTGTTTAATTATTCGTTATCCGATCCAATCCAATTTGGGCAAGCTCTTCCGATATGATATCGAACAGTAGAATAGCCACAATTTCGACTGGCGTGCGCTCTACCTGGATATTTTTCAACCTGATAATTTGGCATACATGTATGGCTCTAGTAGTAAACCCTTCGTACTTTGCGTGTTCAGTTTCCCTTGGCAAAATTAACATCCACCATACCATATGTTTAGTCTTGCTCAAACTATGGGAGTCTATGGTGAGGGTTAAGAAAGTCAGAGAAATTAAATTCGTTTATCAGGACCGAACTCTAAACTGCATTCTATATAATTTACGTACTTTTATCAACGTGCATGTTAACATTTGAGCTCCTGTAATTGATGGGAAAAACCAAACACGAATATCTCGTTATTTTTACATACAGAAATCCTCGGAAATTGTAATCTCATCATGGTAAACCTTGTTAATTTAAATTTAAATTTAAATATTAATTTGTTAATGTTAAATTAATGTAAATTTAAATTTAAATTTATATTCACATCAAACCACAGAATTAATGATACTTTGGTATCGGAACCTATCTAAACCTAATTCTGTTTTTACACGGTAGATAAAATAATAACATATGTAAAACAAAGGCTTAAAAACTATAACTTAGCATTTCTTGACTTGTAGTCATGTAACAAAGGGAATTAAATATTATTTCTAATTCGCGTTTTCTAAAAGAAGTCTGTGTAAAAACAGAATTGAGTTTATTGTATAGTAATCTCATATTAATATTTAATTAAATATTGGATATATCGTTATGACAATATATCAAACGCGATATCAAACGCGAAGTTTCAAATGCTCCGTACGATACTGTTACGAAATTATTGTTACACCGTAATAATAATTGTCTCTTCTCTGTGGAATTGTTGCAACTAACGAGTCCGAGAGATAGTTTCGGACAAACACGACAAATCTAACATTTACGAACGAATTTACATAGGTAGGTCGAAGAGCATTCTCTCCCTTTGGTCTCTTTATGCCAGCTCCCAGAGGGCTGCTAATTATCTCGATTACCAATGGGTGGTCCCAATTCGCGATTATTCGCTCGGTTGCATTAGTCGATGGCTAGAACACGGATCAATGGAAGATACGTGCTGGACTCAGAGAGTTTCGCAAACACGTGACTGCTGGTTGCAAACCTTCGTTTACGCGCTGTTAATTAATCCGTTACAATTTATACGCGACTGCGACCAGTTTACGCCACTGACAATGCGTTTTTATGGAAATATAAAAAAAAGAAACACGAAATATGCATTTCAAAATTTGCAAAATGAATTTATGAAGCTTTTGCATATTCTCATAAACTCATGTAGATATTGCTCTATACAATAATTACTTTGTAAAAAGCTCAAACTATCTCTAATTTAAATATTTTAAATTAATTTTATCGCCCCAATTCGAATGAAATATTCCACATAATCCTTTAGTAATTGAATTGAATTGAATTCTGCTCATCGAGAAAAGTAGGTGATCAATAATACGAATAATATGTCGAAACAAGTTTTTTTTCGCAAACAGTGCATGTATTCGATGGATGATGGATTATTATCGAAGTTCTCCTGTGGAATGACAGGAGTGTTATCAGATAATAATCAATGTTTTGATGGTAAATGCGTGGGCTATACAATATGTGGCGACAGTGATAGGTGACTGCTAACTGGATTGTCGATTAAACACCTGAGAGTCGATATCTGAAGCTGACGCAGTCGGTAGATATAGTGGCTCGGTGTACTCAGGCTTAACAGGTTTGCTCCGATAAATCTCATCGTAAATACCATCGTCGCAGGGACCTTTATTAAAAGTTTTTTTTTTCGTCGGATTAAGTGCTAGTACTCGTGAACTCTCCTCGCTTCATCTGTATTCGATATTTCTTCAGTATTTATTTCAATTTTATATTAATACTTATGTCTCTATCGCTCGAGAAGAGATTAAAATTGGAAAATTTCAATTTCTGTCTTATATGTATATGTATACGATACATATACACTTGAAAATTATAACGCGTTAATTATATGCGTGTGTATAGTTAAATGATATACAGTTACTGACAATGAAATGTGTCTGCTTTGCTCAACTGGAATGCTAGAAGCGTGGCAGTTCTAGAGCATTAACTATTCAGCTTGAAATATTGAGCGCAAAGCGCATATTAATCAGCACAGGTCACAGTTAGTTTATGCACTCCTTGCGGCAATGTTCTGACGCAATTAACCGAAGCACAATACCACGGAAATTTTGCCAGTAGGGTGCGATGTGCACTCAAATCCCGCGTGAATTCATTGATGATATCGTCTAATTTCGTACTGTGATTATTCGTCAAACCGGATTCGCAATATTGCTATAAATTTCCTGAAATCTGCGGTAAGTGCTGATGTAGAAATCCACAATTGTCAGATAGAATTTTCCGTGTGGTGCCTTTCGTAAATAAATTACGCAGAGAATTCAATAAATTTTAACTTTTAAAACGTTGCTATTAAATAAATGATGAATTAAAACACCGAATTAAAGAAATCTGATAAATGCAATTAAGTTGATGTTATTTCTTTATGAAATTATTGTATGACGTATACAATATCATAGAACGTAACACGTTCATGTAATAAGAGAAATTTAAATAATGAAATTATTTACTTGGATGCTGAAAACACTTTATCCAAAGAAACTCGTGAAACTTTTAATCTCCGTCGTCTCAACGGCTAAATCCCCCCTTCGCGAATCCGAAACCACCAAAGTCTGCTTTAACAACAACTCTACGAACCGCAGCGACTCGCAGAAATCTCAAACCCCAAGAAACTTAAGGAGTACATACCATCACCAGTATCCGTGGCAGCAACAGAAGCAGTAACAGCAGCAGGTGAATAGCAGCTTGAAGAAAAGAGTGGGGGAAACAGCATGTGTCTGGACTCGGATTTCAGGAGGGAGCCAGCGATCGGTTCGAATCGATCGAAGAAGTGCTCGTGCAGTTCGGCGCGTTGCGATCGTACGTGCTGGCCGTGTCGAACCGTTAGCCTCCGCTAACCATAAACGAAGTAGAGAGCGAACAAGTGCTACCACAAAGCGTTCTGTGAGCTGGCTAGTGCGCGATGTGCCACGAGACCAGCCGTGCTTCCGGTTTCAATAAGATTCACGGTGATATACAATACAATATAGCTACGGTGAAAGAAAGGTGTCTAAAGTATTACGGGATTCACGAATCTCCTAGGAACAAGGAGATTATCTCGTCAGTGCTTCGGTGAGAAATCTCAAGATTTTGATCATCGGATCCTCGAAAGTTCCACTTATGGTCATTCTCGAAGTCACGGTCGCACCAATGATGGGATATATTATGGGCTGCACGTGTTTCAAGGGTACTAGCCTGGCGCATCTCTTCCAAGGTTGGTACTCTTGACTGCTGGATATGGATTTCTGCACGACACATCGCTCCTCGTATACGATATATCCCCTGTGATCGAGTTATCTGTCTCTTTCTCCCCGGCGAATGACAGACCATCGATTTCTACGGTTAATCGATCTCCATATGCAAAGTTTCGCATATATCCGCTTTTTGCGAGTGATTTTTCTTTCGTCGTGCACGTTTTATTTAGCACTTATGTACTCTAATTGTAAGATTTGGGAAGGGTTGCAAAGGGTTGCGATAGGGATGTGAAAACAGTGAGTAGTGAGAATCGAATCTTGGATGATATAACGTATGATTTATCAATCGATTTATTGCTTGATAATGCACGATTTTCTTGCGATAGTCTTAAGAGCCTTTTACTATTGGGAAATTTAGGAAATTTAAATTACAAGGAAATGTGACGCTCTAAAGCATGTAATTGAAAGACTAGACTAATTTAGTGTTTTATTCATTTTTGATATTAATCAAGCATTTTTATAAGTTCGAGCTCAAAGTGAAATATTCCAATTCAAAAAACTCAATATTAATCAATTTTTGATGCCTGTCGGGAATATAAACTGAAAAAGTTCGTGATCATATATCATTCTATTCGAAATCAATCTCTTCGTTCCATTGTGAATAGCTCCCAACATTCGCGGATTAAAAAATCCTCTCAAAAACTCTAATATTAATACATCATACGAATTCGACAGATTCCAATCTACCATTTTTCCGTTTTCAAAGCTTTTTCTCTTAATGTACATTTCTATTTCGCAAAGCAACATAAGGGAGGAAAACAATGAACGAATAGAGATTCCATTTATCGAGTGTTTCACTCTACACTCCCATTAACAACGCTTCTGATAGTACCATTTACGGCGATCGATTCCTCGGTAAAATTCAGCAACCCTAAACCACTTGAAATACTGCCATCAATACTATCTTATCGCGGTTGAGTGAGTGAAAATGTTCGCTGGTCACAGATAAAAACTGATTTGAGCCACGCGGTACGATGAATTTGCTCGAACAATAAATTCTGGGTATTTCGATGATTACATCGGAACTGATGGCTATTCGACGTGATCGACAGGTGCCAAAATCGGATGATCGTAGGGTTGGATGAAACGCGTTGCTGTTGGTGACACGAGAAGCATCCGTGTGACGAGATCCCGTTCAATTTTCGATAGATGTATACAGTAGAATCGCTTCTAAAGTTCATTAAACGAATAATGTAGATTTCGAAAACTACCTTTAATTAATCATTATTAAACTTTCTTTACTGTATAAATGTATTTTCACTACAAAATATATTTTCAAATTTGATACAATCTTCGAAGAATACGACAATTCGATAAAATTTAAGCAAATAGGAATTTTATGTAAATTGGATGGAAAGCTTCCAAAATCTTTGATGATAAGAGAATGATGCTGCCAAGTAAGAAAAGTGGAATGAAGAAAGAAGAAAGCCTTGAAGCTCTTCACTGCTCATTTACCCAGTCGCGTTTAAGTTCGCGAGCATAAATTAACGTGAAACTCTAATTAGCCTGGTTCGTGACCACGTGTTCGCGCGCACGAGAGTATGCAATTGAGAGAATCGGGCAATTGGTGGCGAGGGAAACCTTTCTCAGTCCCTTTGCATGACTAGGCTGCAAAGTAATGCGAACTATTGTAAATTTTACATGAACTTACCTCGTCACAGCTCTTATCGATCCTTCTACGTCGACTGGAATTGCGATCAGCTACTTTTACATGACGTACGTTTTTTTTTCTAAAAAATCGTCAATCGAAATTTAAAACAAATTATGAGGAAAGCAGTTAAATAGAATTGAATACTTAGAGTTTTATATTTGATAATTTAAGACGGATCAACGTAAAGTTTGAAGCAGAAAAAAACTCGAATGATCTTAAGAATGATCTTAACATTGTCCAAACATTGTTTGTCACGACATATGGTTTTTAATCGCGCGATGTTACGAAATGAAATAAGCTAGCATTGAGAACTCTGCGAGGACGTTTAATGCGCAGACTTTTTCGCTTAGCGCACGTAACAATAAGAAGTAACTAACTCTCTAATTTCCACTCTTGCGACCGTCTTTTGTTTCGAGCAGGCGGCGGATCATTGCCAGCTGCGAGGGAAACAGAATTAAACAAAAATTTCGTCTCTAACAAAAGAGGTCATTACACAACCAGCACCTTGTTTCTCGACATACACTGACGGGAACTTTTTCATTTTACACCCCGTCAAGTATACAGAGGCCAGTTCTATTTACCTGGTGCATATACGCTGACAATTGACATGAGATTTTTGTCCTTGTCGCGTGGGACCTATTTTCAAAACTTTTTCATCTTCTACCGTAACCGCTCGTTAATCGGTCATTTATTCAACACATGGTTTTGTTTCCTGTCATTTCCAGTATTTTGCTTTGTATCGTAGTTTTTATTCCTTCGAAAATATTCGCAGTATTTTTAACTCTGCGCTTCGAGGTTTCGACCAATATTGAACTTTTAGCAATTTCGAATTTTATCGCAATGGAAAAACGTAAAAGAGGAAAATAAATATCCAAGTAAATTAATCCCTGGACAATATTTAGCTTTAAAATTTATTTTACATTTGAATTTTGTGAATTTCATATTAGAATTTGAAATAAGCAATAATGAAGCTAACGTCGATACTATAAACAGTAAGAAGAAACAAATAATAGTTATCTAATCTATGTTTCCGATCTACCTATCCATTATCTAAAGAGATTAACAGTGACACGTGAATTTTCGTTTTCTTTACTAAACACTATCCGTCTACAAGTATCGAGTACAAAATATGATCGTGGAATATGATTCATAAAAAAAGAAACCTTCATTCGGTAGCTGGTTACATTTTTTATTAAGCATTTCCTTGCTCATTTTTCCATGACAGGAGCAAGAAGTTTTTGTCATTTTATTTCAACGGTGTGTCTCGCAACATAAATCCAGTAAAATAGCTACAGAATTCATTCACAGCCAGTGCAACATTGTTTCCATATCTCTATTCACTGCGAAGTTATTATTTATCTATAGAAGAAGTTACCTGCAAGAGAATGTCTATTCACAAGTAAATCATTCAGAAATACGTATTTTTCAACTCGTTGACCCGACAGTTCGACCAAGACAGAATTGTAAACTAATTGAATATCAGGTTGAATCAGATAGAATATATTATGTAAATCACAATTATAATAAAGATATACATAATATAATTAAAAACTGATAAATGAAATAATCCTATTTATAATTAAATAAAAAACTGGGAGTTAAAAAAATGCAGTCGTGAAGTAATAAATCTTCGTTCAACTTTCGAAGCAACAATGTTTCTCAAGCGAAGTAGCTCTCGAACTATTGCCGCTTGAAAAGGGATCGTTATTCCACTAGCGCATCGCTAGCTAATTTGCTTACAAAGAAGTACGCGACTGACAGTGTAATCCGTAGGTAATTGGCATGCGCGACGCGTTGCAAATGAAACGTCATGGGCGCATTCTGCCCATTGCTATCTCGACTTCTGGTCTGATCAATGCCGCCATTCTACCAACACAATCGACGAAAATAACAATTCCCTATCTCTCGCGGTTCACTTGAGTCTTTCGAGCACATGTCCTCTTTTTATTTTATTATTTATTTTACTGCTCTTCTTTCTCTCTGAACGTAATCAGGATCGAAAACCTTTTTGAAAGTGTACCATAAATGGTACACGGTGTGCTGACTATTCTAAATAACCTAATTACTTATGGATTGATGATTTTATGGAATATTGTGTGATAATGTATCAATCTTAAGTAAAAAATAACATGGCCTAATGATTAGATATTAAAAATTAGAGAATTTTTTCTCAAATCTAAATTTATATTGTCTATATTGAATAAATTATATGTATATAGATTTTATGAGAAGTGCTTCTAATCTCTCGAGCGTAGCAATTATTCGGTTCTTCAAAAAGATCGCTTGGACCCTTGGAAGTACTAGCGCTCTCTTATCAAGGGCCTGCCACTTGTACAGGACTCGTTAATGGAATATTCCGAGAAGATAATTAATTCTCCGTGGATCACTGATAACAATGGCTTCCGAATAAAGCAGTCTCGCGAACTGAAACTTTAAAGAAGAATCTCTCTCTCTTTAATACAAATTTCCAACGTTCCTTCAATTTCTGCTGGAAGTCGCATATTTCATCGAGCATACTTAAATACGTGGGAAAATGCTTTCTCCGTTTCGTGTCACCGACCCGTAGGAAACTATATCCACCTATATCAGAAAACTCGTCTACAATCGATGTGTCTGTATATTTAATCTCTTTCGCGAGACATTAGTAGACTATCATTCTTGGAAACGCCGAAATAATCAAATACGAAATCTAGGATACGTTGAAATTACTAGGAGATATATTCTAAAATTATTTATTCAATATATAAAATATATAGAATTTTATATAAATAATAGAATTAATGTGTACTATGTCCAGTTATTGTTTCCAGTTTGAACACTCAGTTTGACAACTTTGTTTTGGAGACAGTTTGCAACCCACGCTAGCCTGTTTCACAGTTACGTGACTCCGATAGCTTAAGGACATATACAATGCATACATATGCGTGTAAATGGTCAAATTTCGGCAGAGTAACAGTATGTATAGTGTTTGTTGAATCAAGGTGGAACGTCATCACTCGCCATCCGAGTTAAAGCAGAGGTCAGAGCTCCGGCACGTATCAATGTTTCTGACTACATACTACATGTATATGTCTTTTCCATCGTTGGCTTTACTCCACTGACGTAAATCAGTCTCCTGACTTCTCATTCCCGCTAGTAATTATTTCTAGCTACGATGAAGCAAAAGAATCGTATAAAAAGTTTTCTCGATAATGATTTCTATCGAAGAACTTTGTCGTTTAACCAGAGAATACTGTTGTTCGATAGTATATAATAATTATTTCTGCGAAAAAGTATTAATTTAATAGTACGTTAATAAGTCTGTTTGTTTCTGTTCCAGGTACGTTCAGTTTCTTTACACCTGTCTCTTGTTGCAGTTAACTTTGTAAGTAATTTTTTAATTATTAATACTGTCGCTTTTGCAAATAGTCTACAACTATTTTTATGAAATAATCGTCACTGGTGTTCTATGTGTGAATATTACTCATGACGTTATAGGAAATAATTCTATTAGGCTTCTGATAATAATGAATTCTGAAATTGCTCTTTTCATAGAAACACTAATGCGCTAAACGTTCCCTTTGCAAGTTGCGATAGTGCCGGTAATAAAACACTATCAAGGTATTCAGCGATGCGAAAGCCGTAAATTTCACATTTAACCTTTGTTCATTGCTGTCAAGTGTTCTGTTACTTCGAGTCTCCCGTTTTAGATAAATACGTCAGAATGCGAGCGAGCTTGCACTCTTAGCTGTTTTGCAGATAATCGTCAAACTGACATGCGAAACTCGTTGGTAAAAATAAACTACAATGTAACGTTGCGAAAATACTGTTTTTAAAAAAATCTTCTTAGAGTTTGAAGCCGTGTAAAAGGAGAATTACATTTTTTTCTAATTCGGATTAAATCGAGATCTTGTAAAAACTGAATTGAATTCAAGACGCTGCGGTTTATGATAAGAATACCACGAGATCTCTCTTGCCATCTGTTGGGAAGTTCGCCAGATTAGAGCTTTCCATTTTCTTCGGCCGATCGATGAAGCTTTACCCAGTGCAGCTATCGGATCGACCAAGGCGCAAGCTCAAGTTTGCAAAACATTGATAAACTATACAAATTTTACGTACTTAGAGAAGATTAAATTCTGTATTTCAGTATTTCGAGTTTTGCAGTTTGTCGCATAGGTTTCAAATGAATTTGATAAATCGAAGGATTTCTGGAGTTTAAAACAGTGGAAGCACAGTTGAAAAGTTCCGACCTGCAGCCGGTAAAACATTTCCCTCGTTTCGTCGCCTGTGGAACTTGGGACTGAATGCTGGCGCCATCGTGATTTCCAACAATCTTTCGATTATAATAATAAAGAAAAAATCAGCCTTTTATCGTAGAATTTATCTTTTCTGCGAATTTCAATTTCTTCTGGCTATAAATATCGATAATTCATTTCATTGGAAAATAATGAGACGCGGAAGAATACTGTCGAACTGGTTACCATATTGTGATAATATGCAAAATATACGTTTCATACAATTATAATTCGGTATTATGAACTCGATGTAAATTGATATAAATTTTCAAATTGAGTGAGTCTTCGTAAGAGTGAATGATTTTCACAGAAAATCCTAGAATCCATTTAAAATTATAAATTTCCGGTATTGTACGCCGATTATTTATCAATTCCAATAAATTAAACCTCCGAAGATACTTAATTCTCTTTGTCGACTAAAATGAAAGACTTGCAAAGAATAATTAATACAGTAATATTTCGTCTTGTTCGGTATTAAATGATTTGCACTATTTTTCAATTAACTATTTATTGGACCATTTATAGTCTTTAATCTTCTATCTAATGATAAATTACACGATAGACATTATGACACTTGTATAATTCTACTGTAATTATCAGCTTCATTTAAACAGTTGTGAAATCCTCTTCCCATTAACAATTTCCAATTCAATCAAAACGATACTGACAGACGATTACAATCGCGCAAACTTTAACGTAAACCACAATTGTTACTGTATAGTTGTATACGTAGACAGATCGGATCTCGTGCAGGTACGCAGAAGTAGACGAACGGGAATTACAAATTGGATCTGACACTGGACTCACGGGAGAGAACTTAATTCGACTAATTGACGATGCATTAATAACATCACTGTCAAGACCCAGTTTCCCTACATTTATTAACTGAATTCTGTTCGTGAAGTCAGTAATTCACTGGTACCTACTCTACCAAGCTGAAGCAGATTGCCGTTAGATGTTGCACCGAGTCTAAAGTGGAACCTTTAACAGCAAAGCAACTCATATCTTTGACACGACATTCCAACACACTTTTGCATCTCATAGATTATATTAGATTCGTGGACACAGATCGATACTCAAAAATTCTCTTGAAAATAAAACTTTTCATTAAACTGAAATATTTGCAATAATGGATCCATAAAAGCAAATTTTAAAAACTGCTAGTGTGAATAAACGATCAAGCGAATTGTTCTAGGAACAGTTATAAAGTTCATTACTTTCAGCGTCAAAATTCGAGAGTTTTATTTCGTACGAAGTTCTCTTGATAATCCACTACTTTGATGAAATTATTATTTCCAATGACAAACGAAGACTACAGGAATGAATTTATCGGGCATTAAACATTTAAACTGTCGATTTTCGACGTTTTGTTAATCTACCATCGCATTAATCTCGCAGAAGCGAACGTTTTACTGCCTTTTTCGCAAGCACGCTCTTTGCAATTTCGCGGATAACTTCGATATTGACTTTCATCGCGGAGGAAACGGTGCGGCGCGGCATACCGCGTCGACCCAATTCCCGACGGATTCGTTTTCTGCCTTCCATCTCGTTTGGCGTCGAATTATTTATCAACGCGAACGTTGCAATCGGTTTAGCCCCCGCTAACTCTAAGTCAATATCAGCCTACGAATCCTTATGCGCCGAATAAATTATTCTGATAAAGTCCAAAAGCTTAAAAAGCTCTCTCTCACTCTCTCTCTCTCTCTATCTTTTTCCCTTGATTCCGCCGAATCAGGAATTTCGGCACTGCCGAATGAAGTTGAACGAATTGCGAAAAGCTGAATTTAGAAGATAATAAAACCTGTGAAAATAAAAATTATCGGAAAAGGTATCATTCATAATAACATCAATTGCAACATATTTATACTATATTATCCTAATTTAAAATGAAATCAGTTAATTAAATTAAGTTTCAGTTAATTAAATTAAATTTCTACTAAATCGACAATTTTATAACTCAGATTAGATTCTCATCAACGATTTGACTTTGAATCGTTCAGAGACACATTAGGGAATTACTTCGCAATCAAAATCCTCTGTTCTGGAACCCATTTCCAGACATAGTTAACGTTTCAAGGGATGAGAGAATCCGATCGATCCATGGTTTTAATCTACATTCTACTCAAGATTCTCCTCCACAAAGTTACTTACCAAGGTCCTCTCGATAAAAAAACAAACAGCAGCAAGTAAAACTATTTTTTCCCCTCACACTGATTCAGGACTTTTCTCAGCAGCGCAGAGTCCAGTGGTTGTCTCAAATATCCAAGGACTGGTTTCAGCCTCGTCCCGATTGCACGTTCCTCAGCTTTACATCTGCATCCTTCTCCTTCTCCGTCTCCATTGGATGAGGGATACAGTGGTGGTGTATCGTCATTTTCTAAAATGCCTCGCGGCCGCGAAATCCTGCACGAGTCGTGTCCTTAACCCACATCTCCGCACGCGCGCTTCTACGTGTCCGAGAAGATTGTTCGACCCGTGAATTCCTCGAGTACAACCCTTCAATTGATGCTACAATAATAGAGCTTCGATCTATAGAGTCATCCCTTTTGTCAGCGTAAACTTCAGGGAAATATTTGTCTCGGTATTACATAGTTTTAAATTGTTTTGTGTCACGCTGGAAAAACTCATTGATGCATTTTCATCTGTAATATATTAGTTGATATGATCGAATGGTTAATATCAATTTTAAGAATGTTTCTGAACAGAGTAAAGAGACGTATCTCTTTAAGTGTTGCACGAACATCATACATCTTGAAGTATGAGTACTTCAGCGGTTGTATCGTCTTACCTTCTAAATTTGTACATAGTTTGTGCGGTAACGAGTAGAGTGATTTATAGCCACTTGGATCTACGCTCGTATTTCGCTAATTAGTAATTTAACGAAGATCGCAACCACCAGCGATGTATATATTTGAAATTCTTTCAACAAAATATGAAAACATGCTGCTTAACTCAATGAATAGTAAATTAAGGGAATGAATTTAATAATAAATATTTCTTAATGAATTGAACTATTGTATCAGTGAACACTTTTAACACTCTTTTTATTCGTTTCCGACTGCAACGTGCGTACAATACCTCGGCGGAGCGACGTGCGTGTCAAGGACAGCATAATTCATTTTCCTCCAGCCGAGTATATCGACCTCGCGACGTGACTTTCCTCGAAATAAAAAGCTCCTGTTTCGAATCAGAAAAGTTATACACATAAATATCTATTATTATTCCTATCTAACAATTACAAGTTTCGCTAATCTTTAAATTTGAAATTATACGCGATAATAATTTTGAGAATTTTAAAGGTACAAGGTCCGAAGCCAAAAATTAATTATTTATTTATTGCATAAGTAATTGAAGTACAAGAAAAATCAATTCGAGTATAGCTTGATGTCCGAATATTTTTCTGACTGCATAATAACTAGGTCAAAGTGACAATTCTATAGAAACGACCATATCTATATTTGCATAACATCCATGCCCTAAATATTGCTATCAAAAAAGGGAAGTAAATTCGCCAGTAGCACTAGCTGCATTTTCGTTGAAACGTAAACGTTAGGCAAATTTAAATCGTAAAAGGAGATAGGAAACCTACTTTGAATTTATGCGTCCATTTCGAAGAGTGGCTGCATTGATTTTGACAGGCTTGCAGCCTTGCACTGCGCATTTCTGACCTTTACAAGAAATGCGGAAACCGCGAAATGAGTGGAACGAAAGGAATCGTGGCACTGAATACTAGGTTACACGGTGAATAAGATTCAAACGCAGATTTAATAAATACCTCTTGACATTTATTACTCTGCGTTAATAATGAATTAATAACTATTATTATTCTTTTCGTTATTAGCAGCTGTTTCTAAAAGAACTCTAATTTAATTCTCCATTTTATTATATGCAATTAGAATTCTACCTACTTTCTTCATTGTTTTAATTTTAAAATTTAGTCTCGCATAGTTATACAGTATATTTAATTCACAGACACACACACACACACACACACTCTGAACATATATTTTATTTAGCTTCTTGCTTTCAGATGTGTTTCGCTAATTTTCTGACTTTTTTCAAATTTTATTCCAGTTTACTGTGTCGTAAAGCAGAAACTAAAGTTCTTTGCAATACTTTCAACTTAATTTCTAATTACGAGGATTCTGCGAGCAAAGAAGTTACGTGAACTTGGAGTAATTATCGAGTTGTCGAGCAACTTTCACACTTTTTTGGCTGCTTATTGCCACTTTTCCGAGTGTTTTATTTTCAGATTCGAGTTTCCTTCAAATAGAGTCCTTTAGTTTTGCGTGTAATTATTCGATGCCACAGGGATTTCTAATGTTCAAATCTACAAGAATATCTCTTTCTCAATTTCTTAGACTTTAATCAGTTACAGTTAAATTTTCTATACAATTGAAATTCCAATAGATAAAATTGAATGAGTAAAATATTATTGTGAATTAAAAAAGTGGTGTTAATTAAGAAGTTCGTGTCACAGTGTTCTCGGTTGCCTTTTACAATGACAACGCTCGAGATAATGGATTCCACGATTAATAGAAAATTTGAAAGGGATATCTCGAGATAGGGTAAAGGATGAAATTGAGTATTTCGAGATTAAATCTGCTTTGCAAAAGCGGTCTGATCGACATTGGCCAGATTTTAATTGAGTATCGATTCAATCCCAGTGTTTCTGGACTTTCCAGAAATGTTTCGGATTCTCGATAGTTTGAAAGCTTACCAGAGTCAAATGGATCCAATAGCCGAAAAGATTTGCTTGTCTTTATTGCTTTCCTTTAATTTAAGAGGAATTCGTGTCATTCTTTTTCTTGTGGCAACAGTCTTCCGCTGAAAATTAATAGCTTTTAGTAGCCATTCTCGTTGTTCCAATTACCCAAGGGACAGTGGAGACAGTGATTGAACACCCTGAAACCGAATGTTAAGCGACTGGTAAATATTCATTAGTGGTTCACTGGAAAAGTTGATGACTTCTTGTCGAAGCGATGATTAATGATACCAAGCTGGAAACCAGAAATTTTAATAGGTCAAAACAAACGAGGAAATCATTGGCAATTGATGGTCGAGATTCAATTGAAAATAAATTCCTTGTAACGAGTGTATTGCTTAATTTACAACATTTCATTCGAGCTACGTATTATAAATACAGGTATTGTATAAATTTGTAAAGTTTTAATTAAGAGATTTATAAAGGAATTTACGGAAAAAGCTAGATAATTACGATGTAATTACTACTCTTGTATTTGCACCGTAAATTAATTACTACGATGGAATAAGAGCGGTCGATTTTATTAACTTGTTAATTAATATATATATATATATATATGGACGTTAACTTATCTGACGATTCGAGCGAAAAGCAGCTGATTTGCAGATTCTAAGTTGGAACTAAAAAATCCTGGAATAAATTAGCCGGAAGTTTTCGTACTCACGTGCCTGGTCACGGGAACAAGGATTTGAAAATTATCGGACGGATGGAGAATAATTACCTGGAGGAGTGCTCGTGTCAGTAAAAAGCTTATTAGCATGCGAATATTTCACTGCAAATTTCCAGCGTTCTCTTTAAAAGTATAAAACAACTTGCTCTGTCGTTTTTTATACGCGACGTGCTCAATTCTCTAATATTACTTTTCCTCGTTTCTTTATTCTTTTATTAACCATTTTTTGCTTTACATCATACTAAATCTGCTTTCTCCGAAGCTTTTTTCCTCTGATGTCGTTAGTTTTAAAGACTCAGGGCGATAATACTTTAAACGAAACACGTTAGGTTTCTGCAATTTCATTTTTTCTGCTTTTTTACACCTTCTCAAATTTCAATTTATCTTCATAAGTTGGAAACACTTTGTTTTACGCGAGAGAAAATTAATTTTATATTCCAGAAAATTAGAGAATATTGTGTTTTCACTATACAGAAAAAAACAAAGCATTTAGTAAATATTCATTTTTACACTAGCATGTACATGCATTGTATATTTTAATACCGAAATAATTTGGATAAAGTAAAATGTGCTGAGAGATTGAGATTTTAATTGAAACTTTTTCCAGAGAGATAATAAGTTGAAATTTTGGGATTTCGTGATTCAGAACGGTACATGCAACATCGGAAAAATGCATATCGATCATTTGCAAAGTCAACGAGACACGTGGGGAGTTCGTGTTTCTGGAGTACTCGTTCGGTTTTCATTAAACTCATACCGAGTGCTCGCTGACGGATTACAAAGCTAGACACCGAATCAAATATCGAGCCACGTTATGCTGTCAGCTGACGAAAAACAAAAGGAAAATGTAATCCCACGCGTTTGCTGTTTGTTTGGAGAGCTACGAAGAACGCTGATGTCGATTGTGAATCTGTCAAAAAAGAAAAAAAAAAAAACCTTGTAGTGAAAGAAATCTCAATTTCCCATAGATGCTTACCACATTTAATAAAATCTATTATCAGAGATTTCAGGACTAAAATGAATATTAAAATCAAAATTCCAATAAACAAAATTGAATGACTGAAGTTCTCTGTTAATTTTTATAGTTACCTGGATATTTGCGAGTGACATTTTACGAAGATAATTTTCGCTAGTGGATCGTTGACTATTTTACGCGTAAGGGTGTAACAGGATTTGCAGGACCGAAAGAGTCAGGGTCGCCGGGAAGCGCAACAGGCCTCAGGGCTGTTGGACGAATCGAAGCAGAGGTAGATTCCCGGGTGCAGAACGCCCACGCGATTTGATTCTAGCTGCAGCTGCACTGCACCATCGAACGCCCACGCCTCGTGTCCCTATCGGTCGCACTTCCCCTATTCGTCCCGGTCAGAGAGAAAATTCCTTCATCCTCCTAGCTCAACTATTCAGATGCATTGTCATCCTTCTTCCTTTTTCAATGTTTTCCTCTGTTTTCCTGTTTTCCCTTTTTTTTCATTTTTCGAATAATTCATAAATCATTTCAACAACGAGAATTTCTCTGTCAACCGTAGAGACGATTGTTTTTGTGGATTTTTTTCGCGAGAATTCCGGAAGCGGATTACGTGCTTCGAATAAAGGTACAGTTTTGTCAATTCAAACTGTGTTTTAAATAACGTTTTCCTATCGTTTGCGAAGATTTTTTTACTGTCAGCTGTATTTATTGTGGAAACTGGTGATGAGCAACGCAGTCGCCACGAAGATCGTTGGAGAGAATACTTTAAAAATCGAGAGCAGGAGAAGGTCTCTGTTTAATGTACACGCTTTGTTCGAGTTGCGAAGTGATAACGGATAGATGAAAGCCGACGTGCGAGGGCAGTGCGAGATAGCACCCCAGCCCTGACAGGGACGAATCGATGCGAGCCAGGCACAAGGAAGTCTACGACAAATGTCAAGGTTAAATCCTTCCAACTTCTTCCGGAACCGGACGACTTAATCTTTTCGCAACTCTCGCTTTCCGGTCAACTTTAATCGCGCGAACATTTTGCGATGAAACATTGAATGAAAAGCTTCGTGAAATTATTTTCTCTTGGATTAATTGTGTTGCTTAATTTACATGTGCATCGTAATTATACACTTTTATTGAGCTTACGATTTATGTAACTTATACTATATTGGTAGGAATATTTGTTTTAAGAAGTAGTTTGACATGAATTTTATAAGGTACGAGGAAAAATATAGTGAAGATTAATGGACAATTTCATCGTGTTCTATTGCACTTTCCACAACGGTGACGCGAAATTCGCATTATCTACGATGTGACCTGGTAACTCATATTCCTTGGCAGTTTCTAAGTCAAGTGACATTTTAGACAGCGTGGTTTATACTCATTTCTGAATAAATGGACTCAGTATCTTGAGGTTTATCCCAAGCAAAAATGTTTAAGATAATGAAGAATTAAATAAATTTTTTGATAAAGCTAGTTTGAAATCAGTATTAGTAATTTCGTGTTTAAAATATTTCGCGATTGACCTACAACAACACGTTTCATATGTTTCTTGCAAATGAAGAAAGAAAATTTTGCGAAAACGGAATTCTCTCAGTTTGTTTCGTTTGAAATCCGCGTCACAGCAGGATTGCGCATACTGTTCTGTCTCAATCCCATTTTCCAAATAACATCCTTCCATTTCCCTCGCGATTTCGAAGAATCCAAGACGTTTTCAATCCGGGATCCAAGCTGGCGTTGTACATATTGTAGAAAACAGCGATATCCTTTTTCCGGGTTTCTCCGTTATGCCAGCAGGATATTATTTCTGTCATTTGCTCGGGAGAATTTTGAAAGGTGTTTTACGACCAGAAGAATCTTAACTCAGCTTTTTTTCAGTTTCCATCGTTGCTTTTAAACTCTATTAGACACACGAAAATTATTTCCAAACACAATGCTTTCCTACCTCTTCTAAAATAATTTCACAAATAACATCGACTTCTAGCTGAAAATGATACAGGGTGTATTTCACATGTATCATAAAATACAGTCCAGCAACGAGTCTATATTTCCTTCGATTTTCAAAAAGAATATACAATATAGATGCAACATCCGTGCGAAGATGGCTCTTACAATGCACAACACTCTTTAATGTCACTTTGGGAAACACACGATTTCCATCTAGAAGGGGTGAGAAGATCGTAAATTTTTGAGGGTGTCCAGGTGGCAAAGACGTTAAGCTGCAACACAGAATTCGGAAATCAGTCGAAAGTGGAACGTCTCTGGTGCCAATCGATTTTATTAGATGTATCTATGTACAGAGAATTGGCAAGGGAAGAGAGATATTCCGTACAGTTGAAGAGTACGACTCCCTTGCCAATCGTAGTCTAACTCTAACCCATTTTACAAGTTGTTCTAAAAATGATTATTCCTTCGGGCCTGTCTACTCGACAATTCATGCCCTCAGCAATATTAATCGAACCTTCAATTTACAATGTTTAATTTCGAGAAATTCTACCGAATCAGCAGATCAAAACTTAAACAACGAATTATAAATAATTTATTCACAATCCTGCAGTTATTCCAGAATGAAAGTAAAAGAAATTAATCTCCAATTTAAATTCATTTTATAGTATTAAAAATGTTCAAGGTTTAAAGTTAGTTTGAAACTTATGCAATTTTAACTTTCAAAAAATACTATATCCATAGTTATTTCGCTGTCTAATAGAAATAGAAGACTTATTCGAAAGCTCTCGATCGTATAAAAATTGAATAAGGCAGTTATTGATATTGCGTACATACAATAATACAAATAGCTAGATATAAATATTTATTTCAAACAATAGGAATAAATTGCGGAATTCCGGATGAGAGATTCGTCCTGAACGTGCCACTAGCAGGCCACTGGAGCTGAACCATAAGCTCGCGAGCAGCCGACATTGACCGATGAGCTTTTTCCACACTTTATTTCAGTCCATATTTTATCAACTTTTTTTTCGCGATCGCGATCCTCCAATCGGCTTGGCGATCGCGCGAATCTCTACAGTCCAGTCTATATCTGGTTTCACAAAAATAACTAACTAATAATATATAAAAATTCAAATACATACAATTGAACCTAAAAATTCATTAATTATTCCTAAATCCATATATCGATTTTCTATAATGTTTAAATCCTTGGATATTTCTTCATTTCATTGATTTACTGATTTATTGATTTATTATGACGTAAGTTCCCCTTCGATACCAGGTTAACGTATTCTGCCACAATATTTGCTTCTATTATACGTGTATTCGAAGATCTATTATTGTACGTAGCGTAGCTCGACATGGAAGAATTTTCAGACCAACATTTCTATTGTACGAGCAGTTTCCTTTCTTCGAAAGAGTAGAACGCGACATAAAAGTTGGGCCACCTATTTCTAAAGCACCTTGTATACCTGAATTCTGGCAGTAGAGACTGAAAAATATCCGCAGTGTCATCCCTCGGACTCTGTAGGGTCATTGGCTTTTATCAGGACATTATTCTCTTTTCTATACATATTTCGTTTCTTACTCGTTAAACTCCCACAACGTGTCGACTTGTGAATTAGATCGGTTGTTTATACCCACAAGTTCCAATGCGAAATATAATACTTATTGTTTATATCGAAATATGTGGAGTTATATGTTTTCCTGTGGTTTTCCATTCATTTCGCGAATGTAGAGCAAATTCAGCGGAACTCGAGTGCCGTTTGTCGTTGAAACAAGAGATTAACATGCACTAGTATCTACAGTAAGCACGCAGACACTTGACCTGCCGTCTATTAGTACCGAGACAAGGTTCAACACATAATCTGCAACAGTGACGTTACATATCACGATCAACGTTGATCAAGTGAGACCCATTATAATGGTTTAACTATGGTAATGGCAAAGTTCCAAAGATGCAGCAGATAATAAATAGATTCGTAATTGAGCAGAAATTATTAATCGATACTGTTGAATTATGCCTCCAGAAACGTTATTGAAATAATTAAAAAATTAGATATATTAGAGGATTAAAATAATTTTAAAGAACAAAGTTGAACATTGTTATTTGTATTTTAATTTAATACTTGTTGAAATATTAGGTGATGAAAAATTGTTTAGCATCTGTACTTCATAGAGATTGACTTGTAAAGTAATCTGTTTCTTAATTCCGAAAGCAGAGCACTATGTTTGGAAATAGGATTTGATCAAAGCACGGTAGGAGCAAAAGCAATTGCATGGTACATACATACATAGGTTTAAGCGTTTGCGCAAATACGTTTCGCGAAATGAGAGACAGCATGAGATAGTAGGTCGTTATTAAAGCCAGCGCGTTTTGTCGGATGACTCGGAGCCTCATTAGGTTCCGAGGAAAATCGATCCTCGTGTCTTAGCCAATCAGCCGAAATCAGTGAACACCAAGCTGACATATCCAATCGCACATACACAAATATATCGCCTAACAGCCGTCGCTTTGGGAACTGTATTAATACCGAAATTTCACTCCCAGTAAATTGAACGACTCAATTTAACCGACCAAACAGTGCGTACTACGGAAAATTGACTAATTAAACTTCGGATTGCAATTGTCTCCTACTAGATGCTCTTTGACAATTCCTTTCGATAATCGGAAATAATTGAACAATTCAGTGGTATAAGTAAATGATATATTAGTCATTGGTTAATAAGTGAACGCGAAGGAAATTTTTATAATCGCATCTCATTATCGGTGAAGTATCCGAATGATATTTTTTTCAATTATGCGAGATTTATTAAAAAGATTGCGTTAGAAATTATTCTGAAGAATGAGATTAGAAATTTTAATGGAAAATTGTAGGATCTGTCAAAGCATGCGGCTAATGATCCTTCGAGACGTAAGGATTAAATTCGTTGAGTGACAGAACATGGAAACGGAGTCGTCTTTTATACTATTTTCAGGGAGATGACTGAAGAAGCATTGAACGATAAATCAATGGTAGATATTCTCGTTATACACTTGTATCACCAGCAGCGCAAGCCCCAAGGCTCGTTTGTTCTTGTCAGTCGAGCTAATCCAGGAACATTATGGATTTATGCCGCTTGGGAAACGTTGGGAAACGTCTCGTTATGCCCTTCACCGTTCGATTCACAATGGACATTTTCTTTTCGATTTCTACTGACAATTTTCCAACAAATTTCCATCTTCTTGTTTTCAGCAGAATTCAGTGAGAAATAGTTTTAATTGGCCGCAAATTTGGAATTGGAGAATAAATTCACGATAATTGAAAATGAAGAGAAATAGGAAATATTGGAAATTCAAAATTGTTCGATGATAATATTTGATAATTGCTTTGGTAACATTGAACAGTGTTAGAAATTGTTAGACTATACAGTGTTCGTCTTGTTAGTGTTTACGGTTAAACTGTTAGAGCATAGTTTCAAAGCGAAAATAAAGAGGGATAGTTTGATGAAGTTTGGCTATTAATGCTTTATTGCAAAATTCGAGGAACTTACTGAAAGCTGCTGCTTGAAATAGCTTCGCGACAATAGAGACTCGATATTGGAGTAATATACGAAAGGTCAATCGCGTTTATCTTATTATTATTCTATCAGTTCAATAGATTCCATTTGACATCGTGGTCAAGCTTCTTTAGTTCAATATCGAATTACAAGAGAAAGCAGTCGAGCGGATACTGGAAATCGCGCAAACAAAAGAAATTAATGTAATGGAAAAATCTGAAGTAAATGATATGAAGTTGAAAATTAATCGACATAACTCGAAATTTGTCAATTTGTTTTCTTTAATTTTAATATTTCACCAGTCTAATGAATTAGAGATACATTACGGAGTTAAATTAATCAAATCAATCAAATTAATCAAATTCCCGAAGAAGTGGCCTTGAAAATGAAGAACGAAGTTCGACGCGCATAACAGGAGGTCTGGTTGAAGAGCAGTTGAAATTTTAAGGGGAGCGAGAAACGCAACCTTGGGAGTTCTCCAGTGAGGAAAGTAGCGTCAACGAGAACAGTGTAGAAGAGAAGATTAGCCTTTGGAGTGTCTGCCGCAGTGATAATCTTCGCATGAAAGCTTAGCCATGACGGGAGGTGTCTGTTCAAGGAAAGTTAAGCTTTCAACCTGTCAGCTTATCGGACTCGTTCCTCTCTTTTGACAAACGAAACTCTGCTGCTTTGCAAAAATTATGCAACTCGCGATATAAACTTACGCCTTTCATTCTGAATCTACCGAAAATAGTAAACTACCTCTCATGATTCTTTATTCATCTAATTTCTTATTTAGCAATTATTCTAATTCTTATTTCAAATTTATTCTAATTTGAAAAAAATTCGTGATTGATAATTTGATAATTCTTGATTAAAGAGGATCTTCAATAAAATTGATATCTCCAGATGTAACAAGAAAAGAGAAGAAGCAACACATTTTAAAGTCTCTCAGGTCACAATGTCACAGGGAAAGATTTTTCCTGAGGAAATACAACAATGCAATTTCTCGGGTTTTCTTCGCACTCGGGAGACACTAGATTCGAAACAAGATTCGAGGGACATCCGAGCATTACATAGTCTCGACAAAGCGGAACGAAGAGAGGCGACGGAAGAGGATAGTGTCAGGTTTTTCCGGAGTATGCGGAAAGGAAAACAGTGGCGAGAGACCGCCAAGTGGTTTGTAATCCTATTTCTATGCTACCGAGAACAGGACCTACGTTATAGATTAAAATCTCGGAGATATTCAAACGAGATATAAGACTCATCCTCGAGACTCTTTGCGAACAAGAAATTTCCTATCTTCATGACATATATTACTCTCTTCCTAGAATCTTCTCTTCATCTTCTCCATTTCCTTGAATTTTGATTTCGCGACACTATTGCCAATTTTCACGTCTTCGCGAGAATAAATTGATGCTTTGACTACTTTCTAGATCTTATTTCGATCCTTTCAAGTCTCCTTATTCATTTTTATTCACCAGTAAGAGAGGATTCTAATGTTTTCGTACGTAATAATTCCACTGACCAATTAACACGTGACTGCAATTAAATCCTCACAGCTCTCAGAATTCTTTCTGCTTTTTCTTTCAAATAAATTTCACTTCTAGAATTTTCTTAACCTTCGAGGATTTCTGGATTTACCAACGGATGAGCACGTTTCTAATTGAATAATCGTGGGAAAATTTGGTTAAGCAATGATCCACTGATGAGATAAGTTACGTAATAATATTATAATAACACAAACGAATTAAGAGAAGCAATTTACAGTGCAAATAGATGGATAATTATATTCGCATGTTAAGCTTCTAATGCGTTACGAAAATAGCCTGAGAAGATCGTCAAACAAATTACCCTCGAGGCCATTACAAACTACTCACTTAATACCCTCCATATTTAATGAAGTCGTAGCGAACTTTAATTATCCACCTCCTTCATTAACATTCTCTCCACGATTAACAAGAAAAGTCTCTCGAAACCATTTCCGAAAACTTTCGTCTTTACTTGCTATTTTACTCATGCGTCGACCTAGTTCCCTTGAATTTTTGTCTCGAGCTACATAGATGCTTATACCAGTACCATCGTAAATCTATCAGTCTAGTAGAAACATTACCAGAGACTAGTTTCAACCAACATTTGCTTTCATCCTGAACCACAGGCTCGAGTCAGAGAAATAACTACCAACTGCAAATGTAACGAATGCCTACGTTAAATTTATGCTGCTTCTCCCCAATGCTGCTCGTTTGCGAAACTTGGTTCGATAAAATATTTTTCGTTTCGAATAAAAAACTTTATATTGCAATAACCATTCGCAAAGTTTTTACTAACGAATTTGATTCTTGAGGAAAAAATTATTATCTATCGCTGCTTCGATTCTTCAAAAAACTGCAGAAACAAAAGTGTTTCTCCTTTTTTTGCTATTTCTCCAGTTGCAGTAGGAAGTTTTTTATCAAAAATTGCAAGAACTTTATCTGCGAGCGATAAATTTTCACGATAGCAAAGAATCGACTCATACGGCTCCACCGCGAAATCGTTAGTCGGTGAGTTAGTGAGTTTTGGGATATTTATGATATTTTAGTGGATTGGAAGATATAAGGCTTATTTATCGAGCAGTTTATTACGGAGTTATCGGTATTTGTGTCAGTGCATGCAATTGCTGCAGTGTGCATTTTTAGGATTAAATCCGACTTTGATTATCAACATAAATACAAGTTTTAGTTTTCAATATTTATATTCTCAGTACAGTTTCGATTCCAAGTTCAATCTGTAATAAAATTGTCGAATACTCATTGTCTCTTTCATCAAGCAATTTTAGCCTTTTAATCCGCGAACTTATCGAACTAAAATTTCATCGATGTATATTTTCGTTTCTTTCCTGGTATCTGATTTGTGTTTTTATGTACTCGAGATACTCGCGACGGTGGTATTTCAAGCTCGCGTAAATATACATGTATACTGCACGGACAAAGTCACCTCGAATCAACGTTGTCGTTCTCTGGAGGACTGGAATATCTTTGCTATTTTTGGCTGGAGCGTTTAAATACTGCGGAACTGGATGAGTGACTTTTTAAGTGGTGAATCAGAAGAGATGTCGTTTATGATAATGTGCTGCTGCCGCTACGAATGAACTTTGTGTTAATGCATCATTTTGGTTGAATAAGTTTCTCGAGAGCTTCTGTTTAAATATCGATATTCTATAGAAAAAGAAACGTTGATGTAGCAACTGCACGTTCATGATACCGTCAACTCGAGTCATTAATCAACTTCGGAAGATGCAACACACTATCATTTCTCAAGATAAATTTCTAGATTCCTACGTCAAGTGAAATTGAAACTTTAATCTACCTTCGATCTAAGATAATTATTATTCAGTTTATTTATCATTGAATAATTCATGAATATTAACCCGCGATACTTATACTTTAATCATTCGTAGTTTGAATGTTAATTTCGTCGGTATCGAAAAAAAACGGAGTTTAAAGTGCCGGATCCATAGAATCATATCCTTCCGACTGGTCCAGTGAGCCATTCACGAGAGCGAATGAGTCTCATATTTTATTCATGAGGTCCTTGCGTAGCTTTTTACCCCAATTTCCGTGCCTTATTAATCAGTCCCTTTCTCACGCCATCGGGAGAATGAGAGAAAATTTCAAGAGAATGAGAACGGATGCTCGACAACACGTCGAACTGACGACAGAAAATTTTCCATTGAAATTATTCAATCGCGTAAATATTCAAGGATGGCTATTTACTCGTATGTTATACCTGATGATGCGCATCTCAATTGGTATAATTTACTAATGATTCATTTGGCCAGAATCAAATTTCTATAATTTCCAGAATTGATATGATTTTAATAAAATCCAGAATAAAGACTTCTTAAATTACTAAATTATTCGATCTTTCTATTAAAAAAGAAAATAGCATTCAGAGGACTCATTATGTTTAAGCCAAGCTGATACGCGAAGCATATATCCTCAATTTCAAACCGTTCGCTTTTTATTAACGACTTAATTACATCGCAGCTGAGAGGATCTCGGTTCCCGTTTGCCTCGGGGGAACTATGAAGCTCAAGACAGAGGGCAGAAATGCGAAGAAAACGGTGGTTGAAACAAAGCGAAAAAAGTCAGGCGAGAAAAAGGTAGCCGCGAAGTTGGTTCGGTATAAGCAGCGCTATAGAAATCTATACTTATAAAAAAAAAGTGTTTGTTGCGTATGTACGTACTATGTGTGGTATCCAGAGAAATGAAATTTGGCACAGACGTAATTTTAATGATAACTCAATGCACCTCGAAGCTCAAATTCGAAAATTTAACTTACTTAGTAATTTATTTTATTTCATATTTTCTATTTTCCGAGCTTTCTCACAGGCAACGCCTTGCGGATACTGCTAGTATTTAATAATGAGGAGAAATCCGCGGCTGTGGCCTCCGCTGCATCGCCCAGGCATATATTGATCTTCTTCTCGAGCGGGTTGGATATTGAGCAAGGCCGGCACATGCCGTGCCAGAAACACGATTGTCGAGAGACGATTAACCCTGCATTAGTATTGTGCTGAGACCCAACGTGTTACGATTTTCCCAGACGATCTAGTTTAACTCTTCAAAAGAATAGCACACGTACGAATCACTTTCACAAGTGAGAAACTGAAATTTGAATTTTTTGGAAACTAAAATGAAATGCAAAGATTCGAATATTGTATAAAATTCTTTGTGACATTTTTTATTATTTTTAAATGTTCAAGAGAGTAGGAAAAGGTTCGTCCTAAATGTTCATCGTTGTTAGTGAAATAGATGACAGAAGAATCCAGTGCAAAAATGTAATAACAGCCTAGTTTGGAATATTAGCATATCAACATGCATTTATCACCTTCAAGCGGCACGCCATAATTTACGTTTATTGCAGCGTTCTTGTGCAAGGCACATTTGTACCGGGTAATATCACTGTGTTTACTAACGGCAGCGTTTATATCTTTGCCGAAAGTCGGATGCTTTTGCGCATCGTAATCCGCTGGAATCTGGAATCTGGAATCTGGATTTCATGTAGTCAAGTTTGAGAATCAATGTGAGTATAGTAGAAAAAAAGAGAAATTCCTTATTTAAATAATAAGAAATAATTGAATAAAAATTCTAATTTCAATCTTAATATTGGAATTTATGATTTTACAATTTTTTTCGTTACAATTTTTCTTCTTGATTCACGTTTCCCCATTAATCATTTCTTCTTCCGTCCAACTCTTTGTCTTCTTTGTTATGCAAATTTTCCACTGTGTTTCACGAGTTACTTTCTCTTCTCTACCATACTCTTCCGCGTTAATTGTCTCGTCTCTTCCGCAATTGTTTTGCAATTTAGAAAACCAGAAATCCCATTTTTGTTACTTGCACAATTGTTTCGAAAGAATTTATTACTTATGAAGTGTGTTAATTTCGGTAAAATTATTATCTTTAGTTGCGCTTTTAGGATATATATGCAAGAACGAGGATAGAAGATCACGCTTTAAATTCTGATCGTTTAAAGAGGATAGCACGTAACGTTCGAAAGTTCACATACTATTTTCAGAACTGGACCAATTCTTCTTTATGCTTTATATTTTTTTTAAATGCATCTTTTAATTATCATAATGCAATTTCAAGTAACTCAAAAACTGTCGATCTAACTCTGCCCCAATTTTAAAAGAAATCAAAGATACATCAACTACTAATTGACGTTTGCACATTCTCTTCGACGAATCCTCGAAAATCGTGACGTCTCTCTTTTCATTTCGAATGGAAACTGAAGCAGCAAGACAGTTCTTTGTACAGTTTCTCCATTGTAACGAGATTACATAATTTGCAGACGTTGATTTAACCTTTTGCGGTTCTACGTCGAGCTGCGAATCCAAATTATTCTGTCGTAGTCGTTAAGATTACGCTCATTACTAATTCACAGGGTAATTAGACATTAAAATCAGATATTCAGTGAGCCAGACGTTGGAATACAGAGAGTGAATATGGTGCGATTAAAGGAGGCTTAGTGTTATAATTACGTTATTCGATGCGATTAATTATTGCACTATTTATATTTCATTGTAATATCAGTAAATTATAATTAATTAACATTAAGAAGTATTATAGCATTAGAAACATTTTTTATTCCGAACATATTATGTAGCTTTGATCATTTTTTCGATTGAATTAATTAAAAATGGAAGGATAACTAATGTAAATAAACAAACAAGGATTTTCAACTAAACTTTTATGGATAATGAATTTCCTTCTTCTCTGAATCCTTTGACTTTAGACTCTCTTTGAAGCTCAGCAAGCAATCTACCAAGCAATCTACTCAAAATACAACTTTTGAAAAATTTCAATAATTATATGAATTCCATTTTAAAGCTAATTCTACTATATTCAAGACATACACAAACCCATTTTTTAAACAGAATCCTTATACCTGCGATATAAAGATCCATAATTCTCTGATCAATTTCTCATAAAATTTCGAATTAAAGCATGACTATTCATCCGAAACGAGTGCAGCTGACGTCGAAGCAGATCCACCCAAAAGCCTCTCAAATTTATCAGTTTACGCTCTGATAATCCGATTTGTGCCAGCGACTCGCCATCATCCCCTGTCGATGAGACTACGATTTTTGCGATAGCGAAACCGAGTCTCGATTGGCATTAATTTTGCTAGAATCTTTTGGATCGAGAATGACGAAACGACAGTGTTTTGTGTCAATGGTAAATCAGCTGTGCGTCTAGCTAGTGCATCCACTTCAACACACGGCTGTGAAATATCATACTGGCGTTATCAGTCGCGTTTCAAAAAGTTTAGTGATGCGAGATCCACTCACAATAGCGATCCATTGTACTCTGCATAAGGAGAAAGAGATATATTAAATCTGGAAGCGATATGGGCAGGTTGCGATAATAAATATCTGATGAAAATGTTGCTGTATCAATCTGATCAAATCGAATCTATATTAACATTGTGAATTTTGTTACTCAATTAACTGGCTAAAATATAGGAAAATTCCAAAGGGGAAACTATGGGAGGAGAAATAAATTTCGATAAAAATCGAAAGAGATATAAAGTGACAAAAGGGAGAATTGTTTTGTGAAATGAAATAAAGGGGGGGAGAGAGAGAGAGAAGGAAAAGCATCTTCTTGCATTTCAAGGGAAACATTTCAGGTTGGCATGGAGAGCAATGAAAGTCACCTCTCGGTCCTTCGAGACAGGAAATTCCGATTCGCTCGTATCTCAGTAGTAAGGAACAACCGAAGGGAATTGGATCGACCGCCAGTAGACGATGTTGTTTAAGAATCGCTACTATTCAGCAATGAGAAAACCACTGCAGTTCAATCGAAGCAAAAAAAGAGAATCGGCAGTGGCCTTTTGTCCGCTTTTTTTAGATGCATAATGTATACGATGTATACGTAAATACAATGCATAAAACAAATCAATTAAATCCAAAGATTACAAAATAATCTTATACAGGGTAGTAAAAAATAGAATATAATTATTTTCAAAAATCAGTTTTTATTGGAGGCCGCGATAACTGGAAATTTTAAATAAATTACGAAGACAGTTATAAATTCACTGCGATCAATCTCAGCTACATATTCCCGTTACCAACGTGTCAAACGAGTATCATGGAACAATATACGTCGCATCACGACCGTGCTCTTACTGATTTGAATGTGAATAATTCAAATCCAGCCCATAAAAAATCGCTGGGTGGTGGTTCGGAGTGGTAAGAGATATTGTTACCGCGACCTTGCAGATCGGAAGACAATATCTGTGGTGGCACACGAGCCAGAGTCGAGACCCGTCGGACGGAATACAAATGTGAAATTTTCACAGCTCAATCGTGTTGCGGAAGAAAATCGGTCCATCGCTCCTCCATTTGCATACCTTTGTACTCGAGTCCGCCTTACGCTAGCACCACTTCCGTCATTCTAGCTTGCCTAACGGCAAAAAAAAAAAATCCCCGCCTATGAACGTTACGAACCGCGACCTACTTCCGGACTTTATTTTTCCCCGATCCTCGGAGATAAGTCTGCGAAAGCCTCTATTGTGTTGATCCTAAAAACATTGTGGATTATGCTTATTTTGTAAGCTATGCGCAAGGAAAGTCGACTTTCTAGTATTCTACTTAAGGAGATTAACAGTAGGATTAGCGACAGTTAAGATATTCCTGTTTTTATTAGAAGCAGTGAAAGTGACGGTTAGTTAAAAAATTGGGAATAATGAAATATTTTTAGTTCAACTCACAGTGTTTTTGACTCACGATTAAAAAAGAGAGTCGAAGCAAAGAGACATTTTTAGAGCAATTGGATTTTAGGAACCTAGAGGAATGTTACGTATTTTCTAGCACACTGTAGCGAAGGCTCTTCCACGTTGACTTGGAAGATGACTGCCGACAATCGAGTCTTTTGCTCGTTGGTACTCTTGGAATTTGGCGAATCCGGTTTTGAAATTCTATGCCTCTTCTTTTTTTCTCATCTCGCGCTCTTTGTTCTCGTTGCATTATGCTGCAGCTGTGCTTTTTGATGAGCCTCATAATGGGCGTATCGTGCCTTAAGGATCCTCTCAAGAGGCAGAAAAATATAATTGCGTGGGAGTTGCGGGGGCCACTGTGATTACCAATATTCATTGTGGTCCAGTAACGTATTTCTGAAACACCGAGATAGGTCGAGATACAGAAAGAGAGAGAAGATCCGAAGATCGATAGTTCACGCTAGCAGATTTAACATGATACATACTCCTCGAAGTTGCGATCGGATTAAATTATACGACGAGTTATTAATTGCTTCCCTATCTGGAGTTTCGGTATACGAATAGATTAATATACTCGTGTCATAGTTATCTTGTTATAGAAACATTTCGTTACGCTAATTATACATTAGAATACATTAGCATATTTATACTCTTTAATCTATAATTATTATTAAATCGATTTTAGTAATCGATTTTAGTAATCGATTTTAGTAATCAAATTTTAGTAATCGATTTAAATCATCTATCGATACTATCGCAAGCTTCTTCTATTAAGCGACCGAATTTGTCTAAATCGTCTGAATGGAACGTATCAATATGTAATCGATTAAAAAAAATTTATAGACGATCGAACGAAGGCACCATTGAACAATGATGGAATCCTATCAAGGCGATGAGATTACACGTGTCTGATTCAACAAGCAAGAAGATTAAAGGTACCGCACTATGTACATGAATTTGTGGACACAGGATGATGCAGGGTTGGTTATCTTCTCGTGTACAATCTCCGGATGTATTATGGAATGCGTAGTTGTCGGTTTGTCCAACGGATATTGATGGAGGGATTTATGTCAGGGTTAATTGATAATTCCTAATCGGCTCAGTCGCTATTGGATTATAGAATCCGCTAAGGATATCGTAATACTCGCGAGCAACATCTATCGATTGTTTAACAATCTTCGATTCTTACGTTGCAGAATAATCCATTTTCCAAAATTAATTGTATCTGGTTTGATCGTTCAACTTGTGTATTTCTGCTCTTTCGAACAAAGGAGTCACAATTTCGCGTTTTACTAGTCTTACGTCAAGGGTGCATTGCGATATGTTGGGTCAAGTGCGCGATTTTTCACTGGACTCACTAGTTTTAAAAAAGAGGTAACATACGCACCATGCATCACCAAGCACCAGGAGGAGAAAATTGCTGGAATATTTTAAATTCTCAGTGTCACGTATGTGAAATTTATATGGAGTTGCAAGAATATGTGGAAACTGGGGTATCGTTGGATTTACAATATTGTGGCATAATTACCTATGCATGAAATATTCTCATGCTTTTCTCGCGATTCTTAATACGCTGCGTATGCATTATGCAAAGCATAAAACTTGCCAGATTAGGTTTGATTTTATATAATACACTGTATTTTATTCTACCATTTATTTCACACAAATTCGAATTACAAAATCATGATTCTTTGAATTAATAAATCTATAACTAGCGAAGCTCGTTCCAAAATTTCCCAATTTTAATCTCTTAAAATCAACACTAATACTTTTGTATTTATTTTTGTCTCCAATAACCCTTTAAACTTTATCACTCGACAGATACTTGAAAAGTGCGAAAAAATTGACCCATTTTTGTAAAAAATTCGTGGAGTCTCTGATCGTACGTTACCTTGTATGTATACCGACACCTATGTATAAATCACGAGCCATTATACTAGCTGGATTATGGATAGCGTTTCACCCAGAGGGGAACTAAATGAACGAACACGCTTTGATAGGCAGACCAGTTGATGGATGGGATGGGTTCGGTTCGCGTGCCACTCAACACGATAGTTTTTAGAGTTTTACATCGTTTAAACTCACGCTTTAAACTTTGTGAATTTAACAAAGTAAAAGCAGTGAGTAAAAAAAAGGGTAGAAAATATACAATAGAAGTCAGTAGGAAAAGCAGTTAAAAGCTTCGTCCAGAGAGTAATTTAGTATAATTCAGTAGACATAATGGAAAATTCTGATTATTCATATAAAGCCTGGAGATGTAGGACTTCCTGTAATGACGAGATCTCACCCTTTCGAACATAGTGGGGCAAATATTGTAGAGTGAGTTAATGCACCTCGGTAACGAGATTTCATTGTTCACCTATAGATACTAGTGTACTGGTTCCTTCTGCTGCTGGAACGCTGGAAACGCGTTAATCGAAGGCGCGAGGTTGCCGCTGGAGAATTTCTCCTTTCTCAATGCTTACACATTCACTGGGTGTACCGAAATCAATGAAATTCATGTTGACACTCTCGAAACAAGATCTTCGAATCAACAATAGAATTCTGATTTCACGTAACTGGAAAAGTTTTGTGAAATACTGAAAGATTCTTACTAAATTTTAGATCCATTTTTATAATAAATTAATTTAAATATTCGTGTAAAAATACATATATGTATCTAATATTTAATTAGAATCTTCTGATTTATGCAAATGATGTGATGATGATTATGGATGATGTTTGCTATAACAATTAAAAATTTGTACCGAAGAATTTGATTTAATTTTAATCGAATAGTTATATTGATTATTGTATAAGAATTTCGATGATTTTATTCTTGAACACCCAGTACATACTTACGTATGTACTGTAGATAAAGACACACGTCTCTCAGATAGATAATGCTTAACACGAGTTTTCGCTGCCAGTTAAATCCCTCGGGTGCCCACTGAACGAAACTTCAGCTGAAATTCGCAAATTGGTTCGCGGATTCGTTTCCTCACATGAGTCTTTTACGCCAGAAATACGAAACGTGAAATGTCAAATTTGAAAATATTATTCGAAAAGTGTTAAACTTTACCGGAGTATCTCTGGAACGCAGCACATACTTGTACGTGAGAATATAAAGTTCTACGTGTCATATAGTATACATATATTCAATAGGTTCGATATAATCGATACAGTTCTATTCGCGAATCTGGGAACCTTTCGTGCAGTTTCTCGTCTATCAATACTGAAAGAGATCAAGAAGGGAACAAATTCAACCAGAACACGTGAATTTTGATGTGCATGTTATCGTATGAATAAGATATGGCATAAAACATGACATTTGATCGCAACATCCACCGTAATACTTTTCCGATTATTTTCCTTGTATGAAATTCACTAGAAATATTGCGAACAATAATTTGGATTTCATCGGAAATACTGAATATTATAACAACGTATCATCAATATCTTGGTCTCAAATTTCTGCTTGGAAATTGATGTGGAATTTAATCTCACTTATGTTAATCATTTTGATCAATTCAGCCACGAATTTTGGACGAAATCATTGACGGATGAAAAAATAATAATGACGCGTTTACGAATAATTATTGGAAATATATTTTACCGTCAAAGTGGCATTGCGATATGAGCTCTCAAAGTATCGATGGATTAAGTGGTATATCCATACTTGATGTTAATCCACACGTCAGATTTAATTGCACTTAATTGATTTTACACTTCGCCGTACCGCAATGGAAATGATCATTACTTAACACTAGTTCAGAGTGATAATCGTTATACCGATTTTGGTCGAAATCGCTATTTAATTAATGTACCACTCAATGGACACTTAAACAAAATTTTGCCAAGAATCGTTAATTTTCGTTTACGTTTATCTTTTAGCATTCGCTTTTTATTACATCATTTATTCCAATTCATTTACTTTACTGTACACAAAAATTAAACAAGGAAAAGATCAATTTCATCAAAGTTAGAATATCAGACTTTAATAGTATATCTTTTTTAAATTCTTTTTTGATGATCATTCGAACTCGAATAAATTCAAAAATTTCTTTACGAATAAAGCCAGCTTACTGTGGCAAATAATCAGCTAAGTAGAGGACAATGAGGAATTATCTGTCAGTAATGCCAATTGCGGCTTTCTAAGCGGGTTTCAGCCGCTTGAATGTTAATTATTACGATCGTCAGAACCGCACGGCTTCTCCGATAACACGATTAGCCCAAGCAGGTGGACATTTATTAAATATATTACTAGCGTAGCCAGTAGAACAGCAGCCAATATTCCCAGAACGCTGACATAATTATTCGACTGGCAGAATTCCAGACCCTCCAGGGCAATTGTCTCGGAATGCAAACTTCGAAAGAGCTGGGATCACGGGTAAGGTGTCTAAATAATAAGCGAGATTCGGAAAGAAACGACAGTCAATTTGCTCAAGCTAAGATAGAAAGTAAAAAGAAATTGATCCCCTGATTGATCCTATATCAAATATCATTTTATCGATATTCTTATAGTATCATATAATTGTTGTTATACTTATCAGACAAATTTCTAAGTTTGAAAAATTGTTAGACTGTTGCAAATTCATATTGAAGACTAGTATTCGAAGATCCTGCAAAGAATCGCAATTAGAATTGTGACTTGAAATCTCTCTTCGAGTATTCAATACTGTAAATTCTTTCTTCTTCTCTTTCTCTTTCTCTTTCTCTTTCTTCGTCGAGGATTTTATAAAAGTTACTCGAGTGCAGTAAGCACATTTCACCAGAAAGTTGTGCCGCGTTAAACAATCTTCGTAAACAAAGACTCCTCTTTAGCTACGGTTTCTGCTGGTGAAAGTTCCTTCGCAAAATTCCAAGGAAACTCCTCTGGAATTGGTTCGAAATGAATTTACTGCGCGTCTCAACTTGGGAAACGTGTTACACGTTCTGGATACAATTATCCACGTCGATCTCTGCGTCTACCTACTGCGACCAAGTTCTTCTTTTCGTTCCAACTATCCAAATCCTATTTGCTCCAGTCGGAATTCCTACGAGGATCTTCGTCGAAGCTTTCTACCTGCCGAGTTTCCAACCCGTTGCGTTACCTCTTACGAGGTTACTCTGACGAAATTTGCAATAAACTTTTAGTTGGCACCTTAGGAACTTCCGGTAAACGTATTAAATTACAAATTATAATATGAAGTCGTAAATATAGTTCGACATATTACAACAAAAATTATTATAATAATCACTCAACAATGAATTATATATCGACTTCTATAATTATGATTAAACTCATTGAACCCTTTTCAATTAGTTGAGTGGAATTTAACGAAGGTGGGCCCGTGTTATATAAATCCTCATCATTAATAATCGTTAAATAATTCGTAAAATATATCATTAAAGCAGATTTTGCGTTGAAAAGAATTTAATTTGATTTAGATTAAATACAGAATATTTCCCGATCGTTTCGGACGCTAAATAATAATTAACGCATAATATTAAGTTTTCCATAGGCGTAAAAGACCAAGGTTTACAGAATGTGGGACGGTATTTGCGATAAAGAGAATTTACACTACCACACAGACATACGAAACCCTGTGGAACATGTAATACGTCAGGCACAAACGTGATACAAGAAAGCAACCGCCCGTGAGCCTATTTATAGCCCACGTCATGAAACCGTCATCAATTTAAACTGTCAGTGAAACTGCGATCGTTTACACGCAAATATACCCCTCTTTGGGATAAAGAAAGAAACTATCAGTCTCATTCACGAGAAGCCAAATTTTTCTCAAATAACGTTAAACACATTAATTTTTGTATGAAATAGTTGATTCGTTTTATGCAGAACATCCAAATTCAACTTGCACTGAACGCAAGTAGTGCGAGTCAATCGTTTAGTATCCAGGGATGGTATGTTTGTCGCACGTGTGCTTCTGGTACTTTCACGATACCAGTTTCCTAAGTACACTGTGCTGGCTCTTTGATAAATGTGTGAAACATTTAGTTGGATATACCGATAAGCCCCAGGTTTGATTTCGAAAATTGTTCAATGGAACTTTGCATGGAACTTTCGTGACCTTCCGTTAGCTCGAACTTCAGAATAATACATATACAGTCGTACTGCTCAGATTTTCTCAGGGAATCCAGAATATTTTATTTCGAAAAACGTGGAAAAATCATATAAAAAATTTCTTTTCTTACATTCGCATACGATAAAATAATCTCTGAATTAAATTCGATCTATTCGATGATCGTCTAATTTTAATATCACGAATACGTATAACTACCAAAATTTCAATAGCGTCTATTCTCTCTGTATTTTCAATATTGAAAATTGACTCACCCACGCGAATACCGAGCCGATTCAAATTGCCAGCATGACATCGATGCAAATTAATTATCTCCAGTCGGTTAGCTTTATTCAGACAGCCGTCAGCCGATACGAACAATTACTAAATAAAACAACAGCTTTTCAATGCATAGCGTCTGAAATTAAATTGAAAGCTTTCTCATGTACATGTATTTTCATGAAATTTCAATATTTAATTTCTCACAATTTGGTAGCAATATTGCTACTCACTGAAAATCATATTGATGATCGTCATACCAACGAAAGGTTTCAATTTTGATTAATTCATTCGTATGAATCCAAAACTGGAGAAAAGTTTATAAAATTTTGTTTATCCCCAAATTATCCCCCTCTGAAAGGCTTAAGAGGATAATTGAATTATTCAATCACCAAGAGATCACAACTATAATTTTCATCATACGGAATAAGTTCGCTGATTTTTCTGGTACTTATAGTGGAATAGAAGAGAAGGTTGTTTCACGGTATTGCACTGTCGTCACGTTTCATCCCCTGAAAGCATCCACTCGCGAAAGTTTCCCTCCCGTTGTGCCAGAGGGCTGCCCCTAGAAGGTGGAAGGAAAGAAATGGAAGAAGAGGGAAAGCATCCAGTGAGTGAAAACACGTTTCTTCCCGGAGAGAACATTTCCTCGCGAAGTACAGCATATCCGATCACGTTCCAAGAGTCGAAGGAAGCTTCTTCTTCTTTTCTCGCGTTTCGAATCCTGTTCTGGCTTCTTCCTTGACCCTGGCTAACTTAATACAAAGATGCCTCTGTTTGTGGCTTGGAATTCGAGAGCGAGGTGTCAAAATTCAGTGGCTGACATTAACCAGAAAAGAGAACTTGACTTTGGTGGAAATACTTCTTGGAAGAATATAAAATTGAGTTTATTTTGAAATGCTAAGTACTCTATGTATTTTCAACCTTTTATCGAATAACATTAGCTCCTTAAATAACCTCTTTCTTTTTTCCTTAGTTTTACTTATTAATCAAGTGAATAATAGTGAAATAAATGAAACTAGTATTTAAGCACTTGACTCGTTTTAATCAATATAGATATAATCGTTATAGATATATTCTACCAGTGAGAAATAATAAATAAATCTTTTTAATCCCTTTGATAATCCTTGTATTAAACATTCTTTACAAAGGCGTGTCGTTATTTTTCTGTGATACATATACATGTTATCCAAATGGCCTTTTCTAATATCTTTACCCAGATGGGTACTTACCTATCGCGCTTGCAGCAATGCAGATGTGCAAGACTGAGCGCCACCCTCGCGTATTATATAACGTTCGCGCATTCTGGGAGTATAGTCACGTGTATACAGAACATTTGACACAGTTATACGTCACCGAATCACGTATCATCTTAATGGGTACTAAATTTATTCTGTATTCTTAAATCTATTTTCCTCGTGATAAACTAACTTCGCGAATGCTAATTGCCTCGTTATAGATTTGTTCGTATATTAGAAATTATTTATCTAGGCATTTTTGAGGAAAAATGTTTACAAGCTCATCTGAAAGTAAGGACTTTTTTAATAATGAAAAAAAAACCATTTTTAATTCTGCTTTTTCGTAATGATACTTACATATACCGATATTATTAACAAGATTCTTGTTTTTTGTTTCAGGTAAGCCCATTTTTGAGTGCATGCGAAATCACGAGATCGTGGAAACTTCTCGTGGCGTTGATTGAAATGATTCTTGAGGTCTGTAAGTTATAGTATATTGTTATTGTATGGAACGACAAGAAAGTGGTTTGAGTGATATGTAAAAAAAGCAGCACAGCAATTCCTTTTGCAGACCAGACTGTTTTATGAATCTATGAATGGTTAAACCGCTATTTTTCACTTTTCCCAAAAGCCCATAGCTTACGCAAATTCAATAACCGATGCTGTTTCCGTGTTGCTCCAGGCGATACGTATTCGGCTCGATCTGACCAATTACACGCGAATTATCGCTCGAGGCGAGCAAGTTTGCTGACCTTTCTACTTTTTGCGAAACGTTCACCGTGTAGGTGAAAATAACCCTGGCCAAACGCAATTGAGTGCGCTGAATCGTGCTTGAAACTTAAAATAAAAATATCTGCTGAATGGTTTAGTTATTGAACTTCTGGTTCATAGATTTTTATCGGCATTCTAGATTGACAGAAATTTGTAAAATATATTTATTTAATGCTCTGATAATATCTAGTAGATTGAAAAGATACAAATAATTTTGCTATTAAATTCTTGTTATTTCCTTGATTTCATTAGCGTGTTAAACAATTTAACTATGATCTTGAAAAGTGTCTTTTCTTAGTTGAAGTTAAAGTTGAAAGTTCGAGAGTTGTAAACCTGCTTCTAATCAATAATTAGAAGAGCCAGGACTTGACGTACAATACGTTAAAATTAAATTCTCAACGAAGCCATGATGCGCTTCCAAGTTGAAAATTAAGGACTAGTACTGAAAAGATAATGAGAAGTATAACTTTTCTCAAGGGAGTGGGAAAAGTATTAGGCGCCACCCACGCAAGCATCCTTTCGGACGTCGGACTACAAAAAATTCCCCCCAAAAAAATTCAACAAATCGAGTATCGATATCTTACAACACTCCACTTTAAACAATACAAAATTAATTCAATTATAGAAACTTGGAACTAAACTATAACCAAATAATATCATTAAAAAGTTACTTAGAAAAAATACAATTTCAAAAGACAAATTTATTAAATCCAATTATTTTAATTAGTCTGATGATTCGATAATTAAACAATCAATAATAATATCAACTTAAATGAAGAATTATATAATTAGAAAGTTCAAGTAAATCATTCAGAATGTCTTAACTGTTCCAACACGACCTCAGTAAACAGGTTAAAAGCGTAGCAAGAAAGTTTTCGAGATCGATCGAGTTTTCTTAAAGCGCCAAGCCATAAAATGATCTAGCGAACAGGAAAACCTATCAATGAGAGTAGGTAAAAGTATCCGAGCCTCGGGGAAGAATATTGCGTTTAAGGTATCTGGATAAGGAGGGTGCTGCTCATGAATCAGTCGTAGCGCTTTCTCGCACGTGGAAAAATATTTGAGCCAATCGTAAACGTCCGCCCACACGAGCTGTATATCCAAAATTTATTCGCAAGATCCTAGCAGACAGCCCCGAGGGACACGCGGAAGTCCCAACTAAGGTTGTGTTGTGTCGCTATATCTACCCTGGTTATACGAGTACATTCAACCTGTGAGTCGAGTAAGACTAGCAATTCACTCGAAACGACAGCGTGGAGTCGTTTGACGTCGTTTCCTTTGGGAGGAATAGCTATACTCGTAGTGGTCGCGTGATGTTCGCTTTCTGCAGGTTATTGTTCTTTAACGAGAAGCTGCCTTACATAGGTGGCCTCTTGCAAGAATGAAGGAACAAAGACAAATTCGCGTGGGCAAACTTGCACACGACTGAGGGGTTGAAATATCGAGAAAAAAGAGACTGCAGTAATGATAGAATGAGGATTAAGTCGTTCGAGGGTGGCGAACACGATCCACTAAATCTTACGAATTACCTTCGGCTAATAGAGAGTGAGAGAGAACTATAGAAGTGTCTAAAGATCTCAATTCTATCTGTCTCGGTTCAATAAAAGCGACGATCTCTATAGATCTGTTTGTCTTGGTGGATTTCTTCGGAATTGCTTTCTCCTCTGCACAATTCGAATGAGGTTTAACTGGACTAAGCTGATTGGTGTAAGAATTGGTATTCTTAACAATGATAACGTTTAAATACCATTTATCTTGACAACAAAGTGACTAACTTCAATTTAGTGCTTTTGAGGAAGTCGAGAAGTACTCGGGCTTTTAGTAAAAAATTAGAATGGATAAAATGGTGAATTAAATAACCCAATGCAATAAGACTTTGGTTCGTGTTTTGATTCAGAAATAGGGAAATTTCGGTTTCATTTTCTGATGAAAATAGGGCGATAAGATAATGGTAATGAAACTATAACTAGTTAAATGAAAAGAAACGGTGATGATAGAAAGTATTACGTCAACGGAGGCATAATATTGAACGGAATAGCGATGTATTCATCGGTGGCGGAGTATAGCCTGACTTTTACTACTAGTTGTATTAGATAAAGATCTTCGGTCTCGAGAACGTATCACTATAAAGACCACTGAATAAAAGATAATGGCGCGAGTTAAAGATCGTAAAGAAAATGAACGAAGATATTAGAAGGAGCTGGAAGAAAATTGGCTCATTGTCAGTACATAGATATGTATCTACACATGTATAGAGGAATGTCTGACCAAAATCGTTCCAACTCCACTTGTCCAGTGCACTGTATTCAGTGCCAAGTATCGAATAACGCTAGCTTGCAGTTTAATTTCCTGAAGCCACTCACTATCCAGCTTTCCAAAATCATTCTGTTCCAACTGCGGACGAGTTTATTTAATTTCCCTCATTTGGCGAAGTTAATTACTGGTCATAGTAAAATAGTATGTACCTGTTGTTTGTTAATTTAAGTAACCGTGAATATTTGTGGAACGAATTCAAATAAAATAGAGATTTACAATTTAACGTCAGAACAGATTTTCTTTATTATTTTACTAACAATTTTCGAAATTAATATTCCAATTGCACCTAAGACGAAATGAAGAAAATTAACGATATTGTTGAACTATTAGTCCAACGCCTCAAACTAATTCATCCAATAAATTCCTTTGACGTGCAAAAAGCGAAGAGACGGGATTTGACGTAGTCGCGAGCGCGAACTTAATTCCACTCATTGATCACGATTCTAATGAAAAGGGCCCGTCTAATTAGGGAAGTTTCGTTGAAAATTTATTTAGAGTCGCGCTTCGGAAATTCTCATTTCTCAAGCGGAAAGTTCGTTGAGATAAATAGCCGCAGTTGGTCGCGCGCAGCCACTTGGCTTTTGGTTAACGTGGTTTTTCCAACTTTAATAACGTGTTCCTGGCGAGTCGAGTTGCCCACGCAACTAGTTGCACTGGAAATGAAACCACCTACATTGTAGCGCAATCTGAATCTCGGCTTGGGGGGAGGGGGGTTAAAGCTCAACCGCCCACAGTTCTTCGAGTTGAACCTGTATATTGCCAAGGCCAACCTCCAAAAGTCACTGGTTATCCATAATGAACGATCCCAGCGGCGGGAAATTGTTCGACGGTGAGGTTTCAATCTGCTCCAATGAAATTTTCAATGGATAGCATGCAGCAGAATTAGACTCTCTTAACGGCAAGTAGCGAATTATAAGCCACTTGTGAAGTGAACCCATTAACTCATCTTAGCTATTACAATTAGTTGCATTGACAGAAAATTGTTTCTTAGAACTGATGCTTCTATTTTGGAATCAAAAATTAAATTGAATGTCACTTTTGATAAATTATAAATAATTCAATTTGAATTGATACAAGTATTGTTTAATCGATTATAAATTTGTAATTTCTTTTTCAAATTTCCATCCTATCTGCAACATCAGAATATCGTTCGATAAAAGCTTCAGCGAAGCAGATTGAAAGCATCGAACTAGGAAACTTCATCAAGCCGTTCTTTAAAACGTTCCATTATAGCTAACTACTGTTATAAGTTTCCAAGGTTGACTGTAACTGTATATTTCGCGAACTACGATCTACCTTGTATTAAATTCTTCGTCAAATACCTCTTTTTCAATAGGGAACAAACGCGCTTACCGTAAAATTGATTTGATATTCCTCGAAGAAATACCGCAACCCGAAAATCTTTGGCGTGTTTCTCTCTGAGGCTTGCCAACAGGAGTATTCAGAAGCAGACTTGCTTGATCGACTTTATTAAGTAGGATTCTTGCCTAAGGCATTCTTCACAAAATTGCTACACCACGTACATCTTCGTATAAGTGTACAAAGGGCCAATGCAGCACTGAAATTGATCCGACAAGTTTATAACAATCCACATGAAGATTGGAAGAAACCTTTAAAAAAATCTATTACTTAAAATATTATGAATAATTTAAGAATCCTTTTCAATGGGAATTATAGTCCAGTTTAAATCGTATATAACAAATTAATTCAATCGTTTGAAATTGAGAAGATAAACTGTCTAGTAATTTTATACACATTGATTTTATTGTGTTGAGAGCGATATCTTTAAAGTGAATTTCGTATAATGTATATTTTGATTGTCAGAAGTATGTGTTCGTGGCCTCTGGCCAGTTCCAAAACTGATTTCAATTCGACGTAACACAATATAGTTTGGTTTATGAATTGGAGCATGAATCCTAGCCGCTGAAGGCTACCGAATCAGAATGCTACTCTACGAAGATTAGCACACAGGGTGCCCGACTCAAAGAATCTTGTGTAATTATTGCGAATTCTATATTACGTCATTCAAAGAATTCGTAAACAATGAAATTTGTGAAAAAAACTCCAAGATCATAAGGTAAAATATTTGATGTTGTTTACTTTATAAAAGTGAATTTTATTTTTAATCGATTAAACTGGCAAATTTTTTCAGTAAAATTCAAGGTTTTTTATATGTACATATAAATGTGAATAGAAAGTGCGGTTTGCGATATTAAAATTTTATTGCTTTTTACTTCGTTAGTTCGTCGATATCTCCTTGAACCTGACATTGAAATCTCATTTTCACCAGCCTTGGTAGATTCCCGTCCAGCTTCAATATTTGCCCGTCCTTTGTGAGCGAAAATCGCAATTAACACTTTCCGAAGTTTAACACGGTTCCACTGCAAAACGGCACACACACGGTGTGCCATAAAAAATGTCATACTAGAATATTTGAGAAGACCAAATACCAGTGATCATTACATTTAAAAGTTCGCAAAAAAAATATTTGAATATTGCTCGAATCTTCAATATTACTCAAATAATATTTTAATAACACGTGAAAATCCTCGAGTAATATTCACTGTCATTAATTCAACCTATTAAAACCCCAATAAACTTCACCGACCTCTTATTTAAAAAAGTGCAATTTATTCTTTAATTCTATTACATTTATTTAGATTTTAAACTATCCGAAAAGATTGAAAATATACTGTAAAATTTGTTCTCAACTCTATAAGTTACTCATATTAATTACTGCTTCAAATAGAGAGATGTTAATCACTGGTGATGCTATCTTTAATTTGTGAGTTCAGTATTCAAGTTTACAGTAGCGAAGAGTATCAGTGAGTGATTTAGGAACCACCCAGTAGATTTGTAAAGGGAGATCGAGTCCATGCACGTAGAGATGGTTTCTCAGCTATGTAGATATAGGAGATTCGTTGGCACGGGTTGCAGTGGCCAGGTTCTGGGCCCCCGTGCCAGCGGGTTTCCAGTGGGTTTCCAGCGGGTTTCCAGTGGATGCCCGAATAAAAAGGTGGGTGTGCCATCCGACGAAATCGATGCAAGGACCAGCACGAAAAGCGACTCTGCTGGAGAGAGAGAGAGAGAAAGAGAACAGGGTCAAGGTTTCGCGGAAAAGCTCGCGTGTCATGTTAGAATCCCCCTGTAAACTTCTTCACTAGCGGTGTTTACACCCGTGTCCTCCGATTCCGGTGCAAACTGACAAACTCTTTTCTTTTATCTCTTGATTTCTCCTACGAATCTCCTCCCTCTTTCACCCCAGTTATGACTTTCAACGAAGATCTATCTTCCGTACAACTGAGTTTTTCAAAAAAACCTACTGAAATATTTAGGAGAAATGTTTAATTTTAATCAGCTTTCGCACTTAAATTATTTTCACTCCTCTTTTTTATTCATTTATGTTTGCTAGGAATTTGATATTTGGTTAATATTTCGAAAATTACTTTGTAGGACGGCACGCGTTTCTTTGGTTGCATATTCAAAATGAATTAAAGTAGATGAAACACGCGTTGCCCTCAAGCAACTGCACGTGGCTTCTGCACTTGACAATTCGCATTAAATCCTTCGCGTCTGAAACAACTCTTGCTTAATCCAGCCCAGTAGAATTAAGTTGCAAAAATTATTACGTCCGACTGAATTTAACTCTGGACCTTTAAATGTATGTAAAGCTGGGGATTAGACTTGCGAAGAGATTAAACTTAATTGATAACGTTCTTGATGTTTTTCAGTGAGTTAGCGAAGAATGCTAATTTTTATAATTCTAAAGTGTACTTACTTAAAGCATGAAAGTTCTTCTTCAAAATTGTAATGAATATTTTGGTATATGCTAACGTAAATTGCGTTGTTTCTATTTTGTAACGTGTAATGCTATTTTAAAGAAATAGAATTCTGTTAGATTAGATTCTTTGGTAAAACTATGGCGTATCGCTCTTATTCTAGGGATTTTCCCCCTTTTACGAAATGCAAAATTCATATGCCTTGGCACGTAGTGCGTGTGGATCTTTCGCTTGAACTTGCATAAGGTAACTGATGAAATTCTGAGTAAAAAATTGATCGAAAATTTAATAGAAAAGCTGAAGAAAAAAATGGAAGAACTATTTAAAAAAACACGTGATTATTTCTCTTGTATTTAATATTATCAAATTTCGACTCAACTTCAACTCTTTTTCGAAACTAACACCGAAATTATCTCGAGATCATTTCGAAAACTATCCAACTGGAATTCCCATCCCGAATACATTCACGATTCCGTTAACAAATTCCTCGCCCACGATGAAGAGGTAAACTGTGAAATGTCACAATTCCGAGAACTGTTCTAGCAGTAGGTAATTCTGAGTGTTGAACAACAAAACCCATCGCAAATTCGTTCTAAAATGAACTCGACTCTCTTGCAATTATATCTCCAAGCCACAGTCGGTTAGTATTCTATAAAGGACACTGAATAATTTCCAGATCAAACTTGCAAGTACCACGAGTCACCCACGCTATCTACAGATTCGAAACTCCACTTGTTTCGCGAGGAAACTCGTAGCTTCACTCACAAAAAACTTTACCATTTCTTGTTGGATCTTCAATCAGCAGGGAGGAACCTTGCCCTTTTTACCTCTTGTTCTAAGCGCTGCTGCCAATACATGGTGCCTCGCGTAACTTGAGCATTCCTAGTATGTATTTTACTTATCTTATTTTCTTCTTTTCACAAATTATTTAACGATCTATTTAACATGCGAATTCTAGCCAATTCCAATTTCACATTGAACAATTATCCATTTGTAAAAGACAAATAATATAATAATTAGAAAATTCATTTCAATGACATATTATTCTAAATTTCAAGATCATTGTTAATTTATTGTATGAGACGATGTATTGTGTGTTTATCAACCTAAAAAATTCTTAAAAAGTGTCAAGAGAACGAAATTAATGACAAATATTATTCAAGATGTTCAAGCGAAACACCCGGTATAATCCTTACACCATCTAACCAAACTCGTACTAATATCTCGTCGATGAACTCGGTGGCCCTGAAAATAGGTAGGTCACAAAAAAAGGGTTGAAACTCGTGAGAAAAGGTCCTGGTGTGTTCATAACTCACGCACGCGTGTGACTAGCACGTTTTTTGTTGCTGATATTAAAAAGTTTTTCGCCGAGATTCTCGATGTTCACACGGCACGTGGTCGATTCTAGAGGACTGTCGACGTCATTTCAACGTCCTACGGGAGGCAGTACATCTCCCAATGCACCTGTTATTCCGATTACTTTGAATTGCGCTCGGGGATTTCGCATTGGGATTACCGAGCATTACTTACACTACCGCAGCTAAAAATGACGAGAACGTGATATAGATGTATAAGGTTTTGAGATATACGTTTTTATTTTAACACGTTGAGTTATAGTATGAAAAAAATGTTTTTATTAAACAGAGTTATGCACGAATTATTAACTGGGAAATTTCTTTTAGAAAATCGGTACTAGTGAAATGTTGGATGATTGAAAAATGCGAAATTTAATGATATCGTGTTTCATGGAATTTCGACAGATCTGTGTATTTATTCGATATGTAAGAGAATTCGACATATTTAATGTATATGAAGTCGGCAAGGATTCAATTTCACTGCTTTGATGGTATGAAGCTTTAGATAATATTCCTGAGGTTTTCGTGGATAAGATTTTATTGGTCGTTTTGGGAAAGGGTAATCGATAAATTAAAGATATTGCTAAAATGGAAGATATCTTTTTAGTATATGAATAAGGTTAAAGAGGGTTCTGCAGACGCATCGTAAAAGCATACTTTTAACTCGAGCTTATCCTGTGATTATACTACGTACCATAAAGAAAAGTTCGCATTTTCAATTCAAGAATAAAAATATAGAATTAATGGAAATTATTATTCTTCTACAATTAAAACCATTGACTCTTGGAATAATTATTAAACAACTCACATTGTAACTCAAAGTCACAATTCGCTTCTAATGTATTCGTCCGCCCTACAATTAACCTAAATTTTTTATCCGGTCTTTATGACTTCTATTTTGGAGAAAAAAAAATATAAATCCTCGAATTTGCGAAACACTCAAAGGAGACTCTTTTGATGCAAATATGTACAATTTTGCATATGAAACCAGCAAAAGCTTCTCTTGAACAACTATTAAACTGGCATTAAGGTTTCTAGCTCGTGGAGAAACGTTCGAATTGCGAAAACAGTTCGCGAGTAAAACTTTGTTCAACTGCGACAATTAGAAGGGCATTAGTATTCGCGTTATTTCGCATGGATCGAGCTAAGCTCATTGGATTACTGGACGAAAACAACAGTATTGCATCCACTGAATCCAGTGGACTTGCAATTATTCTGGTGCGATCGAATGCAATTCTGACATACAATACATATTCTCGTTTAAAATGTAGCACAAATCCAAACAGTGCAATTCAGGATATAAGGATATAATATATTTTATCAATGAAAAGTAGAAATAAAATGAATAATTGTCTAACATTAAGATCGTGTGATTTTTTTTTTTATTTCTACTGCAACTGAAAAAATAACTTTATTATGTGTGATTAAAATTCGACTCATAACGATAACTCGGATGTGTCCATTCTTGAGCAAAGTGACTTTTTAACTGGTGGTGTGACATGTGCAAAAAGAGTGAGAGAGAAAGAGAGAGAGAGAGAGAAGTAGAAGAAGGGAAATAGAAAAAGGTAAAGTTATGTCGGAAATCCTGACGTAATCGCAAGCGGCAGATAATTACAAAGATAAAGGACTTTTTGCTGACTTGTACCAGGGAATTTCAGCGTTCTACACGCCCACATATACACTTTTAAACCTTTAAGCTCCGCCAGACGCGCGTTTTTATCCAGTTTCCTGTAAACCCAAGGATAAAGTATACCGAATATCATGACTAAAAACGCTGACACCTGGAAACTGCTTTAAATTTATAATCCTGCGAAATGATAATTGTTCTTGTTCGTTTTGGGAAAATAATAAAGTTGTATCAAAAATAGAAATCCTATATTGTTCGTGTCGATATAATTATAGGGAAATGTAGGTTTTCGCGTGGGATGATTTTTAACGACCTCGAGATATAATTAATAATTATTGTAGCCGAATGACGCAGAAACACTATTTCTATTTATAAATATTTCTATCCGGAAAAAGGACGATATTTTTGCAACTCTTTCAAGATGTTAAATAAGTAACATATACTTACCAGACGCCCATATAATTTTGCTAAATATTTTCCCAATACTCAATGACTCGTTAATATATTAAAAAAACATAGTGTTGTTTTTTAATAAAATCGTTCATTCAGAATTAAACTGACACTTTGCAATAAGCTTCTGACAAGAATTTATTCAAGTGACATCAACAAAGTTCCATAATTTATACCGAGTCTTCCATTTGAAGATTTTAGAATGAAAAATACGGTATTTCGTCCCGAGTAAAAGGAAGAAAAGCTAGGCAATGGCGCATTCAGCATTGGCTTATTCCACTTAATCCTCCACTTTGAGCTGCGTGCATGACCACCATAAAGCACCACGGGCAAGTGCAGCTTTCACTGTAAGAGCAGGAACCAACCCTGACCGAGTTTCCGCCGAAAAAAGGAAAAGAGAGAGAGAGAGAGAGCTACCACTACGCGACGCGTCCCAAGCCAAACCCCGTTGGCGGAGATCGAGTGTTATAAATACGGAATCAAAGAATGCCCACAATTCCATCCGATCGACCCTGACCACATTCCACACCACATCGCCACACTGTGAACCGAGTACACAGACCAATTGGACATTGATCTGTTAATTGTCCTGTTGATACCTCTCATTAATACTATCTTGTTTTCTCTTATTTCTACTGCGTCTATATCTAACAATTTATGTTTCTTAACAGAAGTTCAATATTAATTATAGTATTATTTTATGGGACACGGTTGTTTTCAGTATTTTTCTTTACTGTGAACTTCGAATTTTAAAATGAGGCATTCGAATAAATAGTGGATATAGATTTGATAAATTAATTTAAAATGGTTTCGAACATATTGTTATTGATATAGAATGTTTTTCACTGGCCTTGGCCACGTAGCGCTAGTTTCTCTCCAAGTCGATAAAAACGAAAAGTAAAAGAATATACACGGAACCTTGCTTCGGAGAAATATTGTCTCGTGTACACTATGAAGTTGCTAAAGTTTTCTGAGGTTTTTAAAGTTTCATCGACAGTGGTTTTAATAGCTTTCAGTTCCACACGAACGTTCTGACATATCTAGTTTTTAGTTCTTGACTTCATATTCCTGGCTTCATACAGTTTTCGAGGCTGTTATTTTCGGTTTCTTAGGATCTAGCGTTTTTTTTTTTCTTTTCCTTAAAGTTGCGATTTTATTTAAGTTTTTCATATTGACGTATTTCTTTTTCTCTGAAAATTACTGGTTTCGTGCTAGTTTATTGGTCCAATTGGATTCTTACTAAATTATTTGACAATAAATTGCAAACTGTAAAAAAATTCTTAAAGAAACAATTTAAATCCGTACATAAACATTATCATACCAATCGCATTTCTTCTTTAATAAATTTGCGAAAATCAATGCAAACTGCAACGTAACAGCTACCGAAGATTTTTTGCATAACAGAATTTCTTTGAGAAACATTAGAATTGCCAGTGAAGCGCATAGTCTTCGAGATACACTTTAATTTGAGTTCGAGATTCTAAGCCGCATAGCCGAGCAGACTTTGCTCAATGCTCTCTCATTTCACGATTGAAATCAATACATGAAATTGCTCTCGGGCGATTCGCACGTGCCGCTCAAAGAAATCGTAGCCCCTTTGCCTGACGTCAGCACCTTTTCCTCCAACGCCGTTGCAACGGCGCGTGCATTCTTCAATGAAGAGGCTACTTCTCTTTCCGAGAGTAAAGTACTCGGTTAGTTCTGACGTCAAGGTGTGCCACTGCTTTTTTACCACGCAAATCGTTCAAACATTCATGTGTTTCTGCTCGTGGGTGCATGCGACAGTTTCGTCCACAGTATCTTTATTTATTGATTCATTTACTCGTAAATTTACTCATTTATTTACTTATTTGCTTATTTATTTATTTGTTTATTGGATAATTGACAATTTAGCTTTGAAATTTTAGTCTTCGCGGCGAAATTACTCTACTAGCTACTTCACTTTTCGAATATGTTTTTCGAGTGAAAAACTAAATTAATCTACGCGGATTCTTTGATCGAAGAGAAATTACCATAGGAAATCAGCTGATTTTCAGATCACAAGCGAGTGCGAAAAGTATAGGTGAATCTGCATAATTCTGCAGACAGAATGTAAAATCAGTTCGTGTCGATTTTTGATCTGGAAAATTGACTTCTCACAACTTCTCACAGTGATTTTTTGCGAAAAGTAATATAGTGCCAATAAATCTGCAAATATGGCATGAGTTCAGATCGCATTAAATTTACTCAATATTTTTATCCTAACAATTTCGCGTGTCACGTTGCAAAAAACGATTCAAAGAGATTTTAGTATTTGCTCTTCACTTTTTTTAACGTTGCCAGCCGAATATGGGAATAATTTCGCGGCAATTAATATTCGTAGTTACATTTTAAATGAAGTAGATAAAAGTGAACAAGTGCAAAAAATATCCAGTTTTTTCTCTATTTAATTTTGTAAAAATGTGACGTTATAATTTCGTCAAGGAAATTGCGCTGTCTATTCAAGAAAAATGTTAAATTTTGTGAAAATTTTAAAGTGAAGACATCACAAAATTTTGACTCATATTTTAGCGTCTTTGAAAATCTTTTATTCACAAAATCGTAATTCGAAATATTCGAATGATAATCATAGAAATAAATTGAGAAATTTATGAATTTGAGGTTTGACCGAAGCGAATCAAACTACCAGGATTTACCTGGTTCTCGATGACACCTGTTCGTCTTTCGCCACAAACCACAGTGGAGTTTCATGCAGGACTGACATTTATGAACGAAGTGGCGACCCCAGTGGCAAACTTGACAGTGAAATGTCAGACTGACAAGAACAGTAATTCGAAAATCTCCAACCACGCTGTCCAACAAATTTTTACATTTAATTTTATTTTGAAAAAAATTTTACTCCTCGAAAGTGAAATAAATGAAATACTTTTTTAAAAACTGATGAAAGCTACTTCATACTGTCAAAAGAAATGAAAAGTTCAACCATTAATTTAATCTGCAATTTCATGTTAATATTAGCCGTTTTTATAATTGTATCTTGTTCTTCATTAGAGATTTACAAGTTTCACTTCTAATTGACAGTTTTTAAATCTTGTATCTGCAACGAAGAAATACTGTTATTTGGAAGATATAAACTCAAGTTAAGTCCCGTGATTGTTAGTAACAAGTTTACGACGTATTCTAATTATTGAATAGCTGGAAAATCGAAATTCCCGAAGACAACGAATGGTGTCGTTGTAAAGATTGATTTTAGAGACCCTATCCTGAGTAACCGTTTCAATAACGAGTTGTGGTCGGCGATATTCGTTAACCGCAACCTTCCTCGTTCCATTTTCCTGGATACTGTAAACTGTTTGATTTCCATGCCTCTCTATTGCGGTTGAAAACATTGTGGTTGGAGCTTTTTGATATTGCTCAGTTGTGCGTGTTCTTTGCCCTTTGCTTTTTTCCTGGTCTCGCCTTTGATCAGAGTCAAAGCTGAACTCTTTGATCTCGCGGATACTAGGGAACCTGAACTTTTCAGTTTCCGGCTGCCTGGTGATTTTACTGGTAAACTTCATTGACCACCTTCTCTATATTCTCGTTCTCTATGCACATAGAGAGAGAGAGAGAGAACTGCGAAAACTATCGTCTGATCAATCAAGTTCATTTTAACTGAAATTTCTGGCATGAAAATGAAAATTCCATTCTCCATTATTATTTAATTAAATACCTGTCAATACTAATTTCGAGTGCTTTTCCCAATAACCCAAAAAGAAATATGATGCGATAATAAATATGAATATTAAGTCAAAACATCAAATGACCTAATCAGCAAGTTGTTCAAAAACGACTTGGCACGAAATGTGTGTAATGATACAAGAAATATCCGAATCGTGTTACAAGTGTAATTTTATTTGATCGCACCGGTAGTGAAATCCACCGAAAGCACAATTCCAAACAAATGAACTTCGAGTGACTTAACTCAATGACTGAATTTCATATTCACAAAGGAAAAGGACAAGAGACCACACAGCCACGTGTCATTAATCACTCTAATTCAAGCCTTCGGAGGGTTTGCCTTCTAATTGAATGTCCAAACGAAATTCCCTTATTTGCCATTTACATGCCGACTGCTGTTGCAAGTAGCCCTTTAACTCGATGAACTGCTGAATTTGTCTGTTTATTTCGCAGCAGTGGAGTAGCTCCGTTGTATTTGTGAGCTGAGCATGCATCAATTGCATGAGAGTCTCGTAGGTGTGGTTGGATGAAACGAGTGATAATCAAGTGGCAGAAACAAGGTCTCTGACCTTTCGCGTGTTTCTCAGTTAGGTGCTCATTCATCGTTTATTCGCTTGAAATTGTCGCGACACGAATCGTTTCGTGAGTAACAAGTTCGTTCGTATTAGATCCTTCACGGATCACCCACGCACCAATTCATTTCCTAGTTGACTCCTTTCGATCGTTGGTAACACGCTTGCTTTCAGCTGTTCCGAGAATTATCACGTATTAATCCACATGTGGTCGTGAGTAATTACGAGATAATCTGATATATCGTGACATAATTACATGTTGCTTGTCACGGAAAATAGAGGAATAATATAACAGATAGAAACTAGGATATTATATGCAGATGTCATAGATTAAACTAACACAATTAATTAATGTACTTTATTTTGATTTATTAATCGACCAATAATTCACCTCGGATAAATCAATGAAATAGAAAATAATTTTTGGTTCAGGAATTCGATCACGTTTATACGTAAAATACAATCAAGAGAATAGTCCTATTGTGTCAATATTTATGTATTCCGTGTAATTAATTAGCATCGTTTACTGTTCCTTTGAAAAGGATATCCAAGTTGCGGTAGCGTTAATATTCCAATATTCCCCTTATTTACAAGCTGGAAACGAAGATACAAAGGATCAAAGGAAATTAAAAGCGAAGATAAGATCATTGACAAGTGATAGAATTAATCCCACGGGGATTTACGATAACCCACAATGAGAGTTTAAATCCTTTAAGGGGTCAAAGGTGCATCATGCAAGAAAATTACACAAGACTCGGTGTAAATCCGATTCCTGGAATGAGAGAGATAGAGAGATTTGCGAGAGGAAAATTGGATTGTTCAGGGAGGTGTGCAAATAGTTTGAGGCGCCTGGCGCGTTGCGTCTCGTTGCTGTCTGACCTTCCTTCCGGTTTCTCTGGGCGCCAAGGTCAGCCGGAGGGTGCAGTTACGAACTACTGATCCCTGATGCCTCTGGAGCACCAGACGCTCCAGTAATGATCGATACCGCTGATATACAGTGTTCCGATAAACGCACGCTACTGCGAGTGTCGGTTGCTTCAATAAAAATCTCCTGAATCTTCCACCATCATATTTATTATTTTGCGTATACGTGTATAAATATGTGACATATATAGCGCAGTAGGAATATTTCCACATGTTTCACTATTTTTTAAAGTTGAACCGCTTAGTTGCCGAGCGAGCTTTAATTTGAGCTATGGTTCCGTGGGTTTTGGATTTAGCTGAGAAGCTTAGGGATTTTGGATTTTATTATTGTGTTCCATCTGTTACCACCAACTCGTGTGTACACGTGGATTGTCAACGGGATCCTGTTTTCCAATATTTTTCTATACAGTATTTTATGCAGAATCTTGTGTTTTGTTTTATAAACATCACACGAAACATAGCCTTAACTAATATTCATCATGAGAAATTAATTATTGTATGGTGAAGCAAAAGCTAATAATTATTTATAATTCGTTCACACCTACAATATCTCATTCTACTTATTTTACATAAAAATCCGCAATCTATACATTATTAATTAATCACACAAATAGAACTAAAAATGTTTTAAGGATGTAGATATGGTTTACACGTGTATCATGGATAGACATTTGAAAGGTAGATTTCAGGTATGAAGGAGCAAAGAAGATAGTGAAATTTTGTCTACGATCCTTATTCGTGATTTCGGCAGTGGTAAATGCGCCCCTTGGAAAATGAAAAGGCCCCTCCACTCCGCCCGAGTTTTCCAGTAACGATCGGTTCCCTTGGGCGGTAGGGTACACGCGAATAGCGGATGGCAGCTCTCTTTCTCTTTCTCTCTCTCTCTCTCTCTCTCTCTTCCTCTTCTCTTTTCATCCCTCTGCGCACCGTACTTCCCCCCCCCCCCTTCAGGCTCGAATCGCCTTCGTCTGGCGCCCCACTGCTTTCATCGACCACCCTCCTTTCTCCTCTTCACCGTACCCAGCACACTGCCGCCTTTGTCCATCTTGTTTCATTTGTCCCATTCGCTGAAACTCGCCGTCTACTGCTCGCATCAGCCTTAACCCATTAGCTGCTCGACTGCACCAATGAAAACGATACCCAGACACAAAGAACTAAGAGGAAATGCGGAAAAGAGTAGCCTGATACTCCTGGTAAATTAATTGCTTAATGGAATTTCTCACAGTTCAACGTTCATTTCGTCTTTATCTTGTTTCCTATTGCTTCTAGAATCTTGTGATTTAATATCAATTTTGTATCGTGTTCATTTTTAATCATTCCAATTGATTAGAATGATATTACCATTCCTTAACAATGCACTATGTTTACTTTTATTACTTCGGAGTTTCGATGGGATCAAGTTAGTTGTATTGGGAAATAAGTTGTTCTCTAATTAGTTGATTAGAAAAATATTAATTATTGGAATGAGTGAGAAAGTTTGATTTTCATAGCAGTCAATAGTTCGGTTAACTGAGCGGCTGAAAAGTTAAGTTAGTTTGAAAGTTGGGCGTATGTAGGTACTAGATACGAACTGATAACTCTGACGCGTTTCGATCAAGCATTAATAGAGTGGAAGTTAAGGTAGATTAAAGTTGCAGAGAATTCAAGTCGAAGTTCCCATTTGCTGGAATAACTGATCGCGAGACTTATGCTGGGAGTTCCAGGCTTATGAATAGAACTAGGAATGCATGATGCAGGTGCCGTCGTGTAACGTGAGGAGGAAGCAAGTCGAATGGTCTTTGCTGTAAAACATGTGTATATTATAAGCAATAATATTCATAATATGACAATTCGATTTATTAAATGACACAAATTGTTTAACAAATGAAGAAAGTCATTTAGAAACTTTAGAATTAAACGACTCAATAAATTGTAAAACTAAACGAGATTAATTGCTATTATCGATTCAACTAGTTCCCTTTTTTTACTATCGTTTTTTACTATCACATTTGTACTGATAGATCGAATAGTCGTTCTGAGTGTAGAGCATACTTTTACAAGACCCTTTTCGAGATCAACGTCTGCATTTCACTTGGAGAAAGCACTGGTAAACTCTAGGATGAAAGCTTGAAAGAGATCGATCGTGTGGGTTTATGCACCACGGAGAATCGTCTTGCATTTGTTACGTCCTCATTTTACGCAGACGATTTTTCCTTTTTTATTTTAGAATATTCTGGAATCGTTCACCTCAGAATCACTTTTCCGTACCTAGAAACAGGTTTTTTGAGCCCTAGCTTCGCTTCGAGCCGACCACCCCCGCATTCCACAACCTCTCCCAAGGTGAAAAGCTGGTTTCAGGTCAGTTTCGCCTGACGATCCCGAATCCCTTCCCGCTTTTCCCGCACTATGGAAAACCATAGCATCTTCCCCACTCCTGAGGCAGATTTTTGGGTATATAAACCTGCTCAGAATCTATCTCGACGACTTAGTCCACCCAACGCCGGGCAGGGCGGAGCCCCTGCCCGAATAGCAGTAGATCGTGCATTAGTCACCTTCGAAGCCAAACCAGACGCGAGAATACGGGGTTATTCTCAAGGAAGATCGTACTCAGTTACTTTCGACCAAAATCGAGACGCGAGAATACGGGGTTATTCTCGAGGAAGGTAGTGCTCTGTACCTCCGACCAAAATCTAGACGTTAGAGTACGGGGTTACTCTGAGCGAGATCGTGCATCAGTCACCTTCGAGCATTTATAATCGCGAATCCGTTGAAAACGCAAGTAATAGTGAAGAAAGTTAGATGCAGTGCGCAAACAGACGAGGTAAACACAAAGAGGTAATTGTAACAACCATACACACTAAACACGAATTGTATCATTACCATTGCAACTCAGAATACATCTCACTTGATTTTCCGTAAAATCACTCCTTATTTGGAATTCCATTTTCCACCTGTCATTGAAACAAAATCCAATATAACACTGAAATCGACAAAAGTGCATAGAGCCCACATTAACCGATAGGATATTTAGCCGCTCGAATATTCCTATCCGGGGTAATATAAGACTTGGAAGAGACTCGGCGCCTAAGCGTAGCCGGGTGGTGCGCCAAGCTATTACCTTTCAGCCATCCTGAACCTTTTTCCCATCTGGGGACCTTCGAACCAACTGGGTCATACACAGGGAAGGACTGGTCTCTGGACTGACACCCTCGCGACTTAGGAAAAGCAGTAGTATAGATCATAGAAGCACTTTATGAGTAGGACTACCTGCCCTAAGACCCGTAAGACTTGGAAGAGACTCGGCGCGTAAGCGTAGCCGGGTGGTGCGCCAAGGCTTATTCCTTCCGACCCCAAACCACATCCCGCATCAATCGGTATTGCACCGCCTGATTCTAACGAATCGGCGACTATCGGTTGGTCCCCCATAAAGATTTAGGAGCGGGCCTGACCAGTTTTCCACTGCACCAACGCCGCATTGCACATACCTGCGGCTGGAAAACAGGCTCGCACGGCTGGCCCGTAACAAAACTGGTGACAGCGGTGGGATACTCAAGATAAGTGGTTCTTCGAACCGTTGAGTATTCTGTGCTATTGTCTTTTTCAGTGTCTTAGATTTTCGTGAGTTAGAGTCGTTTCAAGCACAGTCGTTAAAGCCAAAATACTTGAATATAGCAATGAGAATTAGATGAAACCGTTGATGAAAAAAATATTTCAATCAGTTGGTGAATTGTTACAATACCTAAAGAAGTGTTTCGCGCCGCGATAAATGAAGAAAAGTATGAGGAAGACTACCTTCATCAGCGACTGCAGAAAACTACGAAGAAACTACGTCTTCTAATCTCAACTGGCATCGGTACCAAGGATTCGAAGACAAGATCCTCGATGACCAGCGGATGACAAAAGGGCGTATAACCTCCGGATGACCCAGCGACGCACTCGCTGCGCCTGACGTGTCCCCGGATGGCATTCTAATATTTATTACGAGGAGCACTATTCTTCGTGAAACTTACGTGAAACCACGTACGAACGGCTACTTCTTAATCCGAATTGGCGTCGATACCAGGGATTCGAAACCAAGATCCTCGGCGACCAATGGACGAAGGAAGAACGCTGAACCATCGTCGACCCAGCTACGCAAAATTTGCACCTGCGTGTCCCCAGATGGCCAATTCCCGCCTCGGTGAGAGAACAGACTTCTCAGCCGAGTAGTTCTTAAGAAGATCAGTCGGATCAATAAAACGACGAAGAAGAAGGAGGAAGAAGTGACCATCGGGCTGCTCAGCTCTGCTAGCTACCTGAGAGTCCCCAAGTGGTGAGCTTCACTATGAAAATCGCGACTCGGTAACGAATCAAAATTCTTAACCGAGTCGAGGAAGAAGGATCAATCGCGGCAATTCAACCTGCAACCGCATACATCGAGCTGGCGATCAGGCAAATGGCCACGATCAAACTCGCCGAAACCAAAAAGGGCTCGAGAAGAAGAAAGAAGAAAATGAATAAAAAAGAGCAAAAAGAAAAAATAAAGAAAAAGAGAAAAAGGAAGAAAATAAATAAAAATGAAGAGGAAGACTACAGCGAGAAGAAGGGAATAAATAAAATGCAAAAATTTCAAAAAAAAAAAAAAAGAGAGCAGCAGAAGAAATGGAAGTTACAGGAGTAGCATAAGATTCAATCCTGGTAACCGAACACTTTTTTCAACCCATCACGTGAAGAACTTTACAAATATTCAACAAGGAAATTGCATCACGTGAAGATAAAGTTCAAGAAAACCAAACTCTGGGCTTGGAGTCACTTTCTACCTGGAGACCACATGGAAGAGGCGTCGAACTTCTACCGACCCTTCCGCACCACAGATGACATCCTGATAAACACCAGACAGTACAGGTACCCGCCGACCCACCCCAAAAAGCAACTGACCACCTATAGGTAATCGTAATACTCAGAGCAGGTATCATTAGACCTTTGCATTCAGCGTACGTTAGCTTACTTTGGATAGCCTGAAAGAAACGACCGTTTAGGATAGTAAAGCCATAGAATTCAATGTTAGGATTATTAGCTACAAACCCCATTACCGCAAGCTACTCAGATACCATGTAGAATAGAAGAAGTAAAATACCTTCAGTCTTCAATTAACGAACATTTGGCAAATAGAAACAAATTCAAAGGATCAAGCAAAAGTTTCGTTTACCTCACCTACCGTCAACAGGATTTTATACACATGCCGTATCACTTAAAGAATGAGCAACCGACTTTTCAACGAATAATGTGAATCAGGTTTTAACTGACTTGCAAGGACTGAAACTATTTGAGTATTTTAAAACATAGTAGGTTATCTTTTCCTTTTTGCGGATATAAAATCAAAATTCGAAAATTAATGAACAGACTTCTAGAAAACAGATTAACTTTGCAGATCAGTAAATACCAATTATTGCGTAAAGAAGTAACGTACACGAGATAAATAATTTCCCAATAGGTATCAGAGCATAAGAAATAGCGAGCAGAATTTCCACCTCCGATAAATCAGGAAAATATCAAACAGTTTTGGATTTACAAGATAGGATATGCAGTTGTAAGCAATTTCTTCAAAATTTTTTTTTAGAGTAAGATCATTAGTAGTTTTACTGGTAAGGGAATAGAATCTAATTAAATAGTGAATACCGAATAGATTCAAACAATTACCATGCGAACCCTGTAAACAACCGATATTTCAGAATCCAAATTTGCCTAAACAATTTATTACAGCAACAGACAGTTTAACCGTTGGAAAACTAAACCTAAAGAATATTATAATACATGAAATCACTAAATCTGAAATAGGAACTAGCATAGGAAAGAATCTAGACTCATTACTAGCAAATTCAGTTCTTGATACAATGCAGTATAGAAGATAGTAAATACAACCGACTCAAACGAACCCAAACTAGCTCATCCCGTATATTGTATATGTCCACTAGCAGATAATCTGGCGAATAACATAGCGAAGATTGTTGTATCATTGGATCACCAAACAAAAATTATAAACTAGCCGTTAAGTACACTCACGACACACCCACACTGCGTCTTGCATACCCTCGTCTGTCTAGAGTCATACATACATAGCAAAAGAAAACTTGTCTGCTTACTTTTGGTGAAGCACCGCGCTTTACCGCGATGTTCAATCTAAGGTGGGAGGTGTTACGTCCTCATTTTACGCAGACGATTTTTCCTTTTTTATTTTAGAATATTCTGGAATCGTTCACCTCAGAATCACTTTTCCGTACCTAGAAACAGGTTTTTTGAGCCCTAGCTTCGCTTCGAGCCGACCACCCCCGCATTCCACAACCTCTCCCAAGGTGAAAAGCTGGTTTCAGGTCAGTTTCGCCTGACGATCCCGAATCCCTTCCCGCTTTTCCCGCACTATGGAAAACCATAGCATCTTCCCCACTCCTGAGGCAGATTTTTGGGTATATAAACCTGCTCAGAATCTATCTCGACGACTTAGTCCACCCAACGCCGGGCAGGGCGGAGCCCCTGCCCGAATAGCAGTAGATCGTGCATTAGTCACCTTCGAAGCCAAACCAGACGCGAGAATACGGGGTTATTCTCAAGGAAGATCGTACTCAGTTACTTTCGACCAAAATCGAGACGCGAGAATACGGGGTTATTCTCGAGGAAGGTAGTGCTCTGTACCTCCGACCAAAATCTAGACGTTAGAGTACGGGGTTACTCTGAGCGAGATCGTGCATCAGTCACCTTCGAGCATTTATAATCGCGAATCCGTTGAAAACGCAAGTAATAGTGAAGAAAGTTAGATGCAGTGCGCAAACAGACGAGGTAAACACAAAGAGGTAATTGTAACAACCATACACACTAAACACGAATTGTATCATTACCATTGCAACTCAGAATACATCTCACTTGATTTTCCGTAAAATCACTCCTTATTTGGAATTCCATTTTCCACCTGTCATTGAAACAAAATCCAATATAACACTGAAATCGACAAAAGTGCATAGAGCCCACATTAACCGATAGGATATTTAGCCGCTCGAATATTCCTATCCGGGGTAATATAAGACTTGGAAGAGACTCGGCGCCTAAGCGTAGCCGGGTGGTGCGCCAAGCTATTACCTTTCAGCCATCCTGAACCTTTTTCCCATCTGGGGACCTTCGAACCAACTGGGTCATACACAGGGAAGGACTGGTCTCTGGACTGACACCCTCGCGACTTAGGAAAAGCAGTAGTATAGATCATAGAAGCACTTTATGAGTAGGACTACCTGCCCTAAGACCCGTAAGACTTGGAAGAGACTCGGCGCGTAAGCGTAGCCGGGTGGTGCGCCAAGGCTTATTCCTTCCGACCCCAAACCACATCCCGCATCAATCGGTATTGCACCGCCTGATTCTAACGAATCGGCGACTATCGGTTGGTCCCCCATAAAGATTTAGGAGCGGGCCTGACCAGTTTTCCACTGCACCAACGCCGCATTGCACATACCTGCGGCTGGAAAACAGGCTCGCACGGCTGGCCCGTAACACATTAATCAGACAAGTACTTACTTACTCTGTATTGTAAGCTTCTCACTACCTTATTCCGAGTGCCTGTTTCAGTGCATGCACATTTGTCAAAACGGTTTGCACTAGCATTGCAGAAAACAGGATTACGGTAAGTGAGTTGCTGACAGTGCAACAAAGTTTAAATTATATATTATCTTTGTTACTTTAAGTTATAATTACAGAAAAATCAATTCAATAAATTGATCAATTACATATCATTATAAACAGCTTATAAAAGTAATAACAACCATCGAGTTACACAACCAGATTATATCACTTTCGACCAAAGTTGCATAACATTCTTCTTCTATGAAGCGTTTAATTAAAATCGTCACAATTGGCAGGATTTTATGACTTTTGTTTTTGAATCACGAGGTCAGACGAACGATTTATGTAACAATGAAAATTATACAAGATAAATGGTACATTTCTAAGAATATCTACAACTAACTGAAATTTTCATTCGCACGAACGTGTTATATTGCTCGTTCGTAATGTAATCATAAGGTTTGAAGAGACCGGAACCTAATTTCTGTAAAGCTGTACTGCGAATCAGCTGGTGCGCGGGCGCAAACCGCCACGATCGGCCGAATGCGGCAATATTAGAGGGTAGTTCACGGTTACCACCCTCTAATATTAGTCCAACAGTGTACATACTCCTATTACACTATGAGGCGCTAATTAATCTTCTTGCATTTTCGTATTTCACCAACTGCAGCTTGTTACAACGAAAATCACAAATGCGGTTGTTCCATATTGATCTCACAATTCACAATAATTCAAAAATGTTAATTAACTCTATAGATTTATTAAACTTCACGTTTACAAAATAGAAGTTACTGATGGTAAAGACTCAAAGATATTTTTATTTATACAGAGTATAAACTTTATATACGATGCTTCAGTCTATTATTGATAAACTGTGGATGTTTATAAAAGCGTGACTTTTATTATTGGTACAGAATTGGAAGAAATTGCGTTGAAATATAATTGGCTTCTATAAATATTACACTCGATACCAGATTTAGCATGGAATAAATTCTTGTTTATGGAATAGGGAAAATAGTATAAAATCTGACAACAGCGATAATAACAGTTGCCAGCGAATTTCGATAGCGAAAATTCAATGCGACAGCAATTGCACGTTTATCAAATCGTAAAGCATACTCTTCGAACTCACTTTTATTATAGTCGTAAAGAGTGACGCATTCACTCTAATATTTCTTGCCACTTTATTCTCGAGAATGCAATTTGCAGCAACAGAATAATATGCGCAAACTTTGCTACTAATGACCATCACCTGTTGATAATCTGTTAAACGTGGAACGTTAAGTTCTGTCAACAAAATTAGAGCAGTTGGAAATGTGTAGTAGAATAATAGAAGTTTGTATAAATTAACGAGTAATAGCTAATAATGAAGAATTAGGGTTTGCTGTATTTCAATGAAATATAGTGAACTAATAAAACAGTCTAATTTTTCGAAACACAAGCTTACAAGATTTATAATCTTACCATAATTCATAATACAGTGTATTAAAAAAAAATGGTGTTTTCAGCGTACCGTGTAGCTTATTGTTAGTTTAATATGTATTTCGCTGTAGCGTGCGGTTTATACAGTGTTCCTTGCAGTCTGCTCAACCGGAGGCGTCAAGAAACATAAACAGATTTCTGATCCACTATAAGTCGCAGCCTCGTTTGTTTACACCTACTGATTCGCCGACTCGGTTGAATTCTCGTTAGATCCGATCAGATCCCAAATATTGTCTTATAAAGAACCCTAAACAACTACCTGAAATTTGTTCTTAGAAAAAATCTTTTTCTACTTCATATTATTAAGAATTTCGAATCGAGGAAACTGTTTAAACTAAATATTGTACCATAAAGAAGATGGGTTAAAAAAATGTTACAAAAGTAGGGATTTTAAAGTGAAAGTGTCGAACCAGTACGTTTTGACTCTTGTGGTAGTTCTAGTGTTAATCTAAAGCTAAAGGGTTCGGCATTTGCCAGTGGTATAACCGAGGCGCAGGCGATACGAGCTGAATCTTCGGCCGGGTTCGCGCGGCTCGGGCGCACGAGGCGAGCCACCGGCGCAGGGACGAATGGTGGGGGCCGGCGCAAGGTGCGAGCGGCGTCTGCGTGCGCTTGTCAGTCAGTACGGTGTACGCTCTCGCGCGGAGCGTACCTTTCACCGATTAAAAGGGTGAAACACGAGCTCGCGGCGGTCACGCGCGCAACTGGTGATCGATCTCGCACTTCCGGCACCCTCTACGGCCTTCTGCGGGGGCCACTCGAGCGCCCAAGGTCAAACGATCCAGAACCTTGCTGCTGCCTCTCTCTCTCTCTCTCTCTTTCTCTTTCTCTCCGACACCGTGGACAGGTGCACGGTACGTCCGTGATGTCGCCTCACTCATTCTGCGGGTAGCCCTTGAACCAGTCGCGTTCGCGCCTCTTGCCTCCTCCCTCGCATTTGGATCATTCATACGAAACCGGAAATATTCTCTGTGAATCCAATCTCGGGGTGGTGATTGTAATTTTTAATTATTCTCGCGAGAATCGAGTGTTCGAAGAAAGATTTTTATACCTCGATTATTTGATCGGTGCTGGAGATTTTTCGTGTTTTAAAACTAAAGTCTCCAAGCGAAAAGCAAAAGCTGCTTTTGGGAATTTGAATTTTTGTGTGTAGTACGAGTTTTGGAAAGGAATTCGTAAGAAGAAACTCTGCGGGCACAGTGGACAGGTTAAATTCGATGTAATCCGGCGGAATCCGTAGATCAGAGGATTCTTGGAATTTAGTCTAGCAATTGCACGTCTTGAATATCACGTACGACGCGGATTTCAGGATTTCAAGCTGGAAAATTCCTTGCCACAATTCTCTTGGTACACTTTGTCTCCCTCTCTCTCTCTCTCTCTTTCTCTTTCAGTAGATATTCCGCGCTTCGCAGTCGTCCCATTAAACAGTGGAATATAAATCGCGAAAGCTCTCGTCTCTGGCAGTCCAATCCACTAAGCTCCCCAGTCAACTTAAACCATAGTAGTCGTAGTAGTAGTAGTCGAGTTTCTCGAGAACTTTAATCCCACTTGCGTAAAAAGCAGTCGAGACTAATTTACGAACAAGTATTCGCGAACTAATACAGATTTCCTCCGGTCATAATCGAGAGTAACTTAAACGAGCCTTCCGGCGGATTTCCGTAATTCTTCTCGCAGGCAAACCGCATGAACCGAGAGTTCCTTTCCAAAGAAAGAATTTCCAATCGATGAGAAACTAAAAAAGAATTCTCTCTCAATTACTAGCTAAATTTCCGCCAATATCGTAGAAAAGTTTATTGAATTTTCGAAAAGTGCTTTATCCGTTTAACCGAAGAAATTAACAGCGTCTGTTAATTAAAACTTCTTTCCACGTAGGCTCTCTCGCGAATTGGAGAACATCAAACTTAACGCGCGGAAGGCGCAACTGGTGACCGTTTAAAACTTGTGTTATAGCAGTGAGAGAGAACAGTAGCTATTAAGAGGACTATGGGCAAGGAATAGAAGCTCAATTTCAACTAGCCACAGAGTTTGCCCTAAAGTTCGATCAGTTTGCCAAAGGGTACACAACGTTAACAGTAAGGATCGTCGAGTCATTTTCAAAGAGCCAACATCTATCAGCTTTGCCACGCGAACCTATTGAACTTGATCGCAAGGGCTCCCGCAGGATACCACCACATTGAATCGATCTTATCGTCATCCTCGCGTCTCCCCCTCTCTCTCTCTCTTTCTCTGAAAGCCATCGTTCACGACATTCCAACAGTCGACGGATCATATCGCCAAGCATGAGCATCGCAGTCGTCGCAGAGGCCATCCAGTTCTTCTAAATCACTCATCATCCTCGCTCGACCATCTTGAGCACTCGCGAGCTCTCTTCTTACCTTTACGCGAGGTCATCTTTTGATCGACGTCGGAGTGCAGGGATCATCACCGAGGACGACAGCTCAACGGGAGGAGATGAGCGGTGTCGGATTCCTCGCTGCCGTGAAGACCTTCGCGCCGGGTGTAAGACGACGGCGTCGATGCGAAAAACAACAGAAGATCTTAGAATTGCCGCCTGGTTATACCATGCAACCGGATGTCGTTCCAAGCTGGGATGCCGCACCACCTATCACCCCTCCAGCAGCTTTTCTACCACCGGGATACAAGAAAGGTTTTCCAGGTAAGCTTCTACTCGCGGCTCTTCTTGTAGTCTATTTCTGGAGATGTTCATCTTTTTCTTGGACCCTATTGGGGTAACCTTGGACTCGAGGGCCGCGCGTGTGGCGCTGGTAATCTGTTGTCTGCTCGGTGAAGCTGTCGAATGTGGGTGGTATGGGGGTGTTGCGTCGAGAGATCAGCCGAAAGGATGACTAGGTGATTCGTTGACTGTCTATTGGAAGGGCGATAAGACGAAGGTTCGGAATTACGTAGATGAAATTCTTATAGTTCAACGAATTTTTTTTACGGAATATTTGTTAGGTTTTATTGTTTATTCACGTATGGCTGAATGCTCACGTACGTGTAGTATTTATGCTTGGATAAATGGTAGGGTAACATAGAATATGTACTATGCCCTTTAACTTTACTTTAAAAGGAACTTAATGAGAGACCTGAACGAAAGAAAACGATTTTTAATAAAGAACATTCTTCGTTTAGTGACTGAACAATTTTTATTAATAATTGAAATGATTTGTTTTTTAAGGAAATTAAAGACAAGGATGTCTTTATGTTTTGTTATGTACAGGAATTATAATATCAATAATTAAATATTATGTTTAAAGGAAAATTAATAATATAGCGTTGTTACTAAAGCGAGAGAATTTTAAAGAATGAATTACCGTGAAGTTTTATCACATTCCACATTAGTTCTGTTGAAATCGTTGAACTTGAAACAAAGAGTACCAGGGGAAATTTCTCGAGTTGCCTTTTGACTCCAGACGACGAAAGCCAATAGCTGTTTCGCGTTTGTTGTGTTGTCATTGAGAATAATTACGTAGAAGCGGGCGCGTTCGAGTTTCTTCCGTAAGAATAAGAAACTTTCAGCAAAACAGCTCTTTGCGATTGTTTGTCTTGCCAATTATGCGTGAGCATCGTCTTCTTCTTCTTTGCAGTTCTCTCCCAGTTGGTTTTCTTCCGCGAAATCACCGTGAGTCTCGTGTTTACCATCGTTCAACATTACTTTGACATTTTGTTTCTTGTTTTCGCGAGAGCACTCACTCGCCTTTTGTTTCAATTCGCTTTGCAAAATATGGGAAACACACTGACAATTGAGCTTTATTCTTCTCGTTTGGATGCTTTTCGATTCTATGCCAATTGTTAATATGGTGTTTGATACATTAATTTTCGAAGACTACAATAATTTTACAACAAATACGAGAAAGATTTTAAACAATACACACACAAATATTTATACGTTTTATTATTTGAAACTGATTTTTTGTTATATTTACTTAACTGACTATTAAAGATTTTTTATGAAATTCTGAAATTTGTAATTGCATAAATTGTTGTATTGTGAAAAAAATATTTTTAACAGAGCATTTATCGTGATTGTGAAACGTATGAATCTAGTTATTTCAGAAGTACCAACACTTTGCTGCACACTTTCGAGTAATTTTCCATTCGAAATCGTAGAAAGAGAGAAACTTGAGAAGTAATAACGAGCCATTGATCCGACATTCTCTGAATGCACAGTTAAAATTCTGTAGTAACTCGCGAATACTTACAATCAGTTCGATTCATTCGAGTGTAGCAGAAATCGCAAGTAAAATGGCAGGTTTCCGAGAACAAGAATTCTTCCATAAAAATATCCCACTGTAACAAACTCGCCAATAATTGAGAGAGTCGTTGAATAACTTGCGTGAGAATTTTACGATACATTGAACAGCGACAACAGTCTCTTGTTTCAGTGTGACTACGTGTACAATATAGGACCATAGTGTATATTGAGTCTACGTATCTCGTTTCAGTTATGGGCTAGTATAGCTTCATTGGTATTGGAAAACCTACGTTGCGATACTCTTCGCAATCTCGGTACCTTTAAATATCGATTGTAACAACAGTCTGGTTAATAACATTGACCTGGAATTAAAAAGAAAAATATTTACAAAGCGAATAATAAAAATAGTGTTAACATATGAATGAGATACTTGTTCCTCTAATTATAAAAATAATGATTAAACATGCTTTATATCTGAATATATCGATTTTAATGTACCATGTAATGAGATTCAACAAATTTCATTTCTGTATGTGATCGCAGATTCTATTTGTAAAATTTCTGATAATTTTTCTGATTGATGTCTGTAGATGACGTGCCATTGACGTCACTTACAGACGAATGCCATATATACTTATACAAAGTTAATCCAAAATCCATACAATTCAAATGTAAAACGACCACCGAAAATCCTTATTTTCCATTCAAGTTTAATAGGTATAACAAGGTTGCATAAATTGGAATCGAATGATGATTATAGCAAAGTTCTCATTTCGCGTCGCATTGGACGTGGATACGTGGGTTGCGATTTTCATTCAGCTAGGTAAGAGAGCTGGTGTCAGGGTAAAATTCGATTGGAAATTTTCCGGGTGAACAAGCAATCGGCTGAGAGGGTTTCCGCGCCGATACTGCGACAGAGATGCTGTTGACCTCGAACAACCCGCGGTTCAAGTTCACCTCGAATACCAAGTTTTCGTGGCTTTAAGCTTTTCCTGAATATCTACCTTGTCTTGTTACTAAAATTTCTTGTGCAGAATATTCTGGGATTTTTTTTTATCAAGAGACTTAATTCACAGAGAAACATTAAAGAAAAAGGATATAGAAAAATTTAAAACTTGGAATATTGGAATGAACGAAGATGTTAAAGATTTGTTTTTAACCGAAAAAACTTCCTGGTTGTTCTATCTATATACATATTGGAACTGCATTATAGAAGATTGATTATTCTGATGATTTTATCAAGGAATTTTAATAAAAGTTTAAATACTAAATATAAAGAATTTTAAATTGAAATATTCTAATAAATTTATACTCGAAATTCATGCAAAATTCTGTGTAGTTTTGAATATTAGCGAATAATAAAAGATGGATACAACGTGGTGTGTTTAAAGAGACATTACCATAAACTAGGTCGAGGATGTCTCGCTTCACGAGAATCTCCTTGCCATATTCTTATTTCCTTTAGTCGAATTTGAAAAGCCTATTAATGTCGGAGGCGCCGTCAAGAGGACCGAGTTTTTCGCTGATGAGTCAGAAGGTGGCATTCTTCGAATTTTAGGTTCGCCTGGCCCAGTTTCTCTTGCGCTCATTTCCAATTCCCTTGTACCGCTGGCTCGCGACTTTTGCATTAATAGGCTGACTGTCATCACGAAATTATCAAAGTTCCTTTTTTCAATTTTTAGCAGTATTTTAATATTCTGATCATCGACTAATGAATATTTCTGAATTTACGTTTAAGAAGCTACGATTTTTACAATTAACATTTAAGAAGAATTATTTATAAATAACTTATTTAGACTCAACACGGAATGAGACATTATTCATGATTTTAAATGATTAATTAAATTTTTAATCAAATGCATCTAAGCCTGTTTTAATATTAAGACAATTTTCGCTATCGCCTTTGCAACTTTTATTATTTGCTTTATAACTTGTTTCATAACGCGAATTCGGAAACTATCGGATAGACCGTTGCATCGTATCGATGCTACTGCTACGTAAGTTAGGAATTATTTAGTTTCATGGGAACTGCAAACGAGGAAAATTTGGCAGGCGTCAGCCGGTTCTGTGAGTTGTCTGAGCGTCGAAATTTCACCGTTGCCAAATATTTTTTCAGTAATTACGGAACTTTCCCGAAAAATTGTTAGTGGGTCACTGGCTGGCGAGGCTCCAGTTGCAAATAAACTGGCTTATGTTAATTCAAATTATTTGCACAAACTCTTTGCATTTCACAACTTCGAAAATCGGGGAAAATATTTTAAATTATCGTATTTAACGTATTAGTAAAAATTTCAAACTTCATTAATCAAGTATTAATAAACGCTTTTAATCGTTATTACAAATATTCAACTTTGAAACATTTTTCGAGTTTGAGTAGAGGCGTTTGTTAAATTACCGCAGAGAAAATTTGTGTTTAAAAAGCGCAGTTCTAAAAGGATTTTAAAAGCTGCAAACAGAATTTAATTTCTAGATAAACTTTTTATGAAAATCTTAATTAATACGTGTGGAAATTCGTAATCACAGTTATCGATAATACGAATATTGATTTCAATAGCCTTTCAAACACTAACACTTTCTTCTCAATGAATCTGATTTGAAAACTAATAGATTTTATGATCAAACGTAGATATGATTTGCGAAAAACTTCGATCATCGAATAATTTTTTTTTCCTTGTCTTCTTCACTATTAACATCTGATAAATCTCGTTGCTTTTTTCCTGGTCACATATTTCCTAGATGAACGAATTATACGATGTCGTGTTCCTGCATTTAATGTAACTCGGTAAAGTTGGATATTTGCAATTCGGATGAATTTTAATAGCTCGTTATTGGGGGAACGGATTGCAACTGTAAAAAGGGAATGTAATACCAGGGATGCAATTACGAAAAGCGTATAACGTGGTTGAGCTTCGAGTGATTGAGTTCACCATTACATACAAACATGCATTCACATGTATTGGTCAATTGTAACTCACACAATACATGTATCAAATTAATAAAAAAGCAAAATAACAAATTTAAAACCAAATTAGATGTAGGTTTTTTTCATAATAATCGATTAATTGTTTCGATTGTTTTTTCTTCAATTTAATCTGCCAAAGTTATATATCGGACGACTTAAACTTTGCTTTTGAAGCTATGTATTTCTTACTTATAGTCCATTGTCTCTTACCAACACGCGGGTGACGTTGAAAATTCACACTTTATCTTCAACGGAGCATAAAAGCCATACCCCGTCACTTTTTGCACGCCAAAAACTTTTTTCACTGTCTACTAACACTCTGGCGTTGGGCGAAGAATGTTGGTAGACTGTCCGCAAAAAAAATTTCATAACACCCCGTCAAATGGATCTAGCTATGTAACAACAGTGCATTTTGAATTTTTCTTCCCCCTCTCACTGATAAATTTCAGGTACGATGCTTCAATTGTGTTTCAGTTTATATTACATCGCCGAGAAGGGATCTCTTTTTTCGCATAAAAGTTCAATGTGACAAAAACTTGGTCACATAAGTTGTGAAGCTTCTGAATTGTTAAGAAAGAAATTCGTGAAGCAGATTAATTTAATTGACTGAAATTGAAAAACAGCGACCTGTTAAAATATTTTTCAAGCTGACTGATTAGAAATATCTCAGAAGCAGAATTGATCTGTTAATGAAACACGAATTAGAATACTGATTAGGCGAAAATGCCTTAAGCGAATCCGGAGGAAATCTTCTTACACCTGATACGCCAATTAACGCGCTAAACCTTCCAATTTGGTGCGAAACGCTTCCGCGAAAATTTTGCTGCTTCGAGCTGGGCAGTGTTTTAATCGCGTCACCCCCGCGCAATGCGCAACTCCCGCCAACTCCAATTAGGGACGTAATTTGCACGAACAGTCGCCAGGGTCAAATGCCACGCGGCCTGCAGATAATGGGCTTAGGTGGCGAGACCCATTTATTCCGATTTTCCCTCGCAAAACAACGTAAAGCTGTAAGAATATTTCTGCAGTTGGTCGCTCAAAATCTAGGCAAATACTTGTATCAAATTGAAAGATATTTTTCAATTTCAACATCGTTTCTACATCAACTTATTAAACACCCTGGAGAAAAGCACTGGAAAATGATAAATTGGTAAATCAATGGATCATAAGAGACGTGATCTTCTATTAGATATTGTGTCATCAATTAAAATCCGAAAAACAAATCCCAACTCTGTCACCAAACAAAAAAAACTTCTACGAGAAAAAAATTCTTAACACGTTCTTTTGACCTTCTCTTCGAGTTCCGCGTTTAAACTACTTTGAGAATCGAGCGATAACGATCTACGTCAGACGTTAAACGTTCCCAGAAAAATGAAGCACTTTTTCGCGATACCAGCTGTGCGATTTTCAAACTCATGCAAGTGAGTGTAAAGTCTTCTCGACTCGTTACTTTCCAGTACGTGGGCAAATTCGTCTAAAGTTTCGCTGTATATATCACTCGGTGTGTGGGTGTGTGTAGCATAAGTTAGTTAGTTAGTTCGAATTGTTAACGGTTTCCTAACACTACTAATTGTCTGGCGCTACTAGTGTCAGCTTTTCATAATTAGAATCAGCAGCTTCCTACTGCTTTATTAAATTAAGCCACGTACCAGCTTACCTGTAATTATTCCTTATTCCTGATGATCCAATTGGCTTTAGAAACACGATAAACGAATGGAAAACACTTCTTCGCACAACTACGAAAAATTGCAATTATTTTTGCATCAACTTTTCTCGTACATATTTTTCTGCTAGATTTGCATTTCTATAACAAATATGCGATTTCGGGACGAATGAAAATATTTGATTGACGCCCATTCGCGTTAGATTTTGAAAACTGAAATATTATGAGGAAATATGAAATTGGGTACGATTTTAATGTTAACGCGAAACAAGTAAATTGAGAGACATATTACTCGAGCGGACGGTTACCAGTTTCCAGAGAGAGGTTGGAATACCTCGAACCAGAGACACAATGCTCGCATTTGGGCAGCGATAGGAATAATCGCATAGCGTCGCGATCAATAAACACTGCAACACTTCCGAGACAACAATGCCTCGTATCTATTCACGAAGCTTTGCAGGGCAGCGACGCGAGACGAGAGCAAATGCTCGCAAGCCTGGGTTTCATTTGCCAGCTCTCCCCATCATTCATTCAACCGTATCCGTGTTACTAATAATTCGATAGAAAGCACCGCGAATTACCGATCAATACTTCCGCCATTTGCTCAGGACACATAATCACCAATCGTCCAGTGAATAAGTCAGCAATCATTGATTTGCAAAAAAGTCTCGTATAATTTATTTCCCTATAAATCAGATTTTAATTCGACTTACTCTGCATCGATTAAATTCATTATTGCCTTGACATTCGATTTGCAAAAGATTCTTCTTTATATCGAATTATATTTGCAAATTATTTCTAACCGGAACAGAAATTCTACTTGTTTGTAACATAACGATGAAGAAAAGGAAAATCGTATAATAATGAAATTCAATAAATGAATATAAGTTTTTGAGTATTTGTAGAAAAGTCTTTTGAAATAGTCTTCTATGGAGTATGTGTCTTAATGCGCAATTCTGACACGAAATTTCCTCTTATCCGTTTAGTAATGCAACACACGAATATTCGAATTGCACCTATGGTTTAATTCCCTGTGGTAAATATCGCTTTATTTATCGGTGCGGGTGCATGCACGTGTATATTCTCTCATCACTGCATTCGTAATGCGAAATCACACTAAATACATGTGCACCAAACGAACAATCATCACAGATGACGAATCTATCCTGACGTTTATAATAATAAAAGGCGATTTCAATTTGGGCGAATTATTAACGCGACGCGATTACGATTTCGCCCAGTTTCGATGACAGCCTGAATAAATACTCTGGAATAAAGCACCCGTGATAATATCCATTAATCATAAATGTGGAGGGTGAGCCGTCTAAGTGAGACCACTTGAATTTTTTTTTTCACTTCTCGTGGTAGAAAAAATACTTCATATTTAGGTTGAATAGGTAAAGTATTTTAAACAGCGTACTTCAGTTCTTTGAAAATTTCGCAATAATCCCATTAAATTAGGACCAATTTACTTAGCACAAAAATTGTGAAGATCATTGAAATCAGATTCACGAAGGAGATCAGAATGTTTATTGAATTCGAGAAAACGTTGTTACTCATAGATAAGAAATATTGAGCGAATTTTCCACGTGAAGAAACGTTGTTTGTTGCGAGTTTCAATTGGCTGGAAAACCGAGAAAAAATAAGGCGGAAAAAGCGGGGCGGGAACCTTTCAAGAGGAAGTAAAATAAAAACGAGCAAATTTTAGTGTCATTAACCCGAAGAGCTATTTTTCGAAGCCGCTAAACGATGTAAGTGTACATGGGCTACCGATGTCGAAAGGCTTCAGAAATTCGCTCCCTATTTCCGTGGTACCTGCTGGTGGTTTAAGTCGCGAAACAGAGAGGAGTACTCGAACTCAAAGATTTCTCCAGAACGTCTCAAGAAGTCGGAAAAATGTAAGGGTCCTTACGGACTACAACCTTCGTCGGAGGATGTTAAATTGAAATAGGCGGTGTGCTTTGGTATTCGCTTTGAATCTCAATGAGAAACGTACACTTCAATTACGCACGATTCTGGAGATACAGTGTATTCAATTAGCTCTCACTTTAACTCATTCTTTGGTACTCGTATCTTTCAAGTAACAATTAACTGTATTTTTATTGGAATTCTTTTGATTATAAATATCGTTTATAACAGAGTTGACATGAAAAATGGAATCATTATTTAACCGTGAGATTAGATTGACTTTTAATTAATTTATAAAGTCAGATATTGTGATTGGAAAAATTGTGTAAATCATTAGTAAAACTCTATTTACACGAAATGTAGCTATCTGTTTTTAAAAGACTTTTTATAATACTAGTTATATATTATAAGCATTGTACATATTGCCATTTATATCCTCCAATTTACGCTCCGTTAGAAGTTTCCCGCTTTTACCACAGAAGCTTTTATTTCATTCTTGTCAATATCGAGCTAAACCGAGAAAGGGATAATCTCGGGGTTAAAGATTCGAGGAAAAATGAAGGAGCGGAAACACATTCGATTCGGATAGAGTTAATCACACTCGGTCGAAACAGTTGGTCTCGAGCGGTCTGGAACGCGGAGAGGAGAGGAAAATGTGGATAGTAAACGCGTTGCTGACACCCGAGGAAAACCACAAACGCGTGGGCACGAGCGAACCCTTTTGCGGGATTTCATCGATTGCTCTCGTTAATCGACTCAGATGGCCAACGGTGACATTTCGATGGCGAAATTGAATTCTTCGCTTCCGAGCACAACGTTTTCAACCTACTGCGAAAGATACAGTCGCAAAAATTGACAACTACAGTTGTCAAAAAACTGGAATTAACGTCGAATCTGTGCTAGTAATTATCGGCCAATTTTTTAATTTGTTTTTCTAACATACTTGATTAGCAAAATAATTGACCGACGATTTCATTTAAACCGGTTTTTCTCGATTAAGTAACTGTATTGTTGTTAATTGGGAATCTAAGCGTGAAAGAAATTTTAGCAATATTGTTGAAAATTGTAGAAATTATTAATTACGGAAATTGCTGCATAAAGCAACAGTCATTAACGGCGCTACAAATTATGCAGTCAAAGTGTCAAACCGATAACACAGTACGTTAATTAGACCGGATTGCAAAAAGAAGCACTCTTGACATCATGCTAATGCGCAAACATTAATTAATTTGTCTAGTGTCATGGAATAAACGAATTAAGGACTTGATTAAATTTGATTCAGCAAATATTTGCAACCTTGTACTCTGGGTCAAAATTAAAATACGTGAGTTGTGTAAAAATTATTTAAATTTACATTTTAAACTGTTATTTAACAAAGAGATTCTTTTTAAAAAAAGCTGTAGCAGTCGCGCATGACCCCTTTAAGAATATTGATTCATCTCGAAAATCTACAGACGCATTTAAAGGGTCTCGGAGTGCCAGACAAGCACGGTCACATGTGGCCGGTGCAAAAAAAGAGGCCGTTTTTTTCCCTCCTCGGCGTCCATACTTCCACGAATTTAGGCGTGCGAGGCCGCAGTATTTTCTCTGGCATTTTTCACTGGAAACTCAGCTCGACTATTTTTTATAAACAAATATTACAATCATAAATCACTCGTGATACTCTTTAAGGTGTAGATTTATATTAAAGTATTTAAAAGTATTCAACTTTATTGAGAGTCTTCTAACTTTAATTCTATTTAAAGTCCATTTAATCGTTTAATCGATAGCACTAAAAATTACAGGGTATAAAAATTCTAACGATAGTTTTTTACAATTGGAATATTTTATCTCTTTACTTATTGTTAAAACCACGTTCGCTCAATCCAGTCGCATTTTCTCACGAAGCACATTCCTCCACGAGTCACGTTGGTCGTAGAGTTGCAGTCTTACATAATATAGGAGAGTGCAACGACACCCTTCAACTCGATTTTCGCGTGTCCGAATAGTCTCGTGGTAAAAGCCGAGTTTACCAGCAGTGGTGGTGGTGGTGGAATCTCGCGACGGCCCTATAAAATAGCAAACAGCTCTCAGAACCTCGAACTATAACTCGGCGCGTTGTTGCGCGTGTTCATTAAATGTTTATCGAGGACTTTGACCGTTGAACTCGCCGTTTCTCGGTTAAAGCACCACCGTTAATTGCAGAGACGATTCTCGTGAATTTCCCTCGTCTACTCTATCCCCCTCAAATTCAATCCTGACTCAATGTTTAACGAGAATAAATTGTTAGTTTATTTCAACCGTTGAGAATTATATTTCAATTCGATCGTTTGTTGTTTTTTTTTCCTTTTTTTTCTTTTATTCGCTTCTTCCGATGATTCTTGATTTTTATCTCTTCTACAACATTTAATACTTTAACGCGAGAGCTGTTAAGGGAATCGGAATAATTCGTTGAATCTAAAGAGTGAAACGTGAAATTCGGAATTTGATAAAGAAATCATTTGCAGCTCGCTGCTCCAAAGCATTATCAGAGTCCAGCGAAGTTGAGAGTCGCATATGCGAATGTCTGTTTCAAATGCATTTCCTTTGATCTCTGCATTTTCAGGATATGAGGTAATCCGATCTCTTTGATCATCGTTATAAAATTCCACCGAATCGCAAACCCACGAGACTTCATACGCAGCAGAGGTGGTGGATAATATAAAGGAGATAACATAGTAAAGTCAATTAGCAAACGAACCTATACAATTCAGAAATTAATATTCACTGTTTCCTTATTTAAAGTATTTGAAATTTTCTAGTTGAAGCAAGTAGTCATTTAGCTCAAAGTTTCAATATAAAAAATCGAAAATTGATGTTATAAACTGAACAGATTTGGGAAAGATTTTGTTAAATGAATAATTATTAAATGAATATGTCTAAATTCAAAGCATTGCTGAAATAGTCGATTAGATCTATCTAATTAATAGTTGACTGACGACCAACATGATGTTTCTCAGTGAATCATGATCCTCGATAATTATCATCGAAATGCAACCCACCGAAGAGGCTCGCATCCCTGTAATTAGTATCGAATTTGCAATGAGTCAGCTATCGAGAATTCGCATGGAATCTGAAATTTCGATTAACAGAACCGATTTTCGTTACTAACCAAACTACGTAAACGCATTAGCAGTATTAGTGAACAATAAACCTTGAGCCTCGACTCAGGTAGTAATTTACATTCTTTATTACAACCAATCAATGTCGAATGAAATAAACAAAGATTTGCGTACAATGTAAAAATAAAGACTATAAGTTGATATTTGAGAAAAATTCCAGTTTAATCAACACTTACTGGATGTATCATTGCTATTTCGATATTCGTTTCTCCGTAATTTCCGTGCAAACCCGTGGCGCAAATGAAAACACGCGAGCTATTGTTCCGTGCGAACGGCAATTCTAGTCAATAGGATCTATACATAGCATTGCGAATGACGATACAGCTCTTATCGAAATAGCCAGTGGGAGTTTAATTAGAAAAAGTGACCTGGAACGAGCTACCTGCAGGGGTACTTGCTCCCCTTTTTCCTGGAAACTTGCCACAGGTTCGAGCTATGTTAAAGCTGTGTCGAGCTTAACGACTTTGCGCATAAATCCTCGAGATATCTGCACAGTCTGTGCCATGGAAATAATGCTGATTTAATGCGATACATTGTAAACCACAGTACAATGGATTTTATCATTTAACAATGTTAAATTTCGATCGAATAGTTTGAACCAACTATAAAGAAATCTTTGTTTCCTTTAAATAAGATTTTAAGAACAATTGTAATTATCTTAACTGTTACTTTTATTATTAAATTTGAATACTTATCTCAAAATACTTTTACAGATGAAATATATTATTTAAACAAAAAATCATTTGCAAAGTACTGTAATAATTTTATTTTTATTGTGGTTTTCTTGTTGGATCGGCAATAAAGTTTCGCGGCACGGAAATCTTGGCGAGGGAAGAATACAGCTTCATCACGAGAAAGTAAACCTAAAGAAATATATCAAGAAGTTTTCAGCTATATTCCACAGTTGATGAAAAAAGGAAAAGAAGAAAAGAAAGAAAAATACTCAAGGAAGAATTCGCTCATAAACTCGTAGCCAGCCTTTACGCAGATCGTTCCAGTGCCCCAGAAGACGTAAGTTTTGCCGGGTAGCAATCGGTTCCTGACCTTTTTACGGTTTCGCGTTCTCGCAAATCCCATTAAAACGTTTTGCTCTCTGCATTTCGCACAACGTAGCTCGCTCGGAACCAGGGTTTTTCTACCTGTTTCCAGCGAAATCAGCGAATAAACGTGAGACCTTCTCACGCCAATTCACCGGTAATAATTTGCTTGCGCCATCTTCTGCCAAAATGGTTCAAATAAATTTCCTCCGAATTTTTTGAAACTCGATTATGACGAAATAAAAAGTACCAGTGTTAACCAGAATTATTTATTATTTATCAACGATGTGACGTCGATAAAAATTTAAAGAATTATATTGATTCGAGGCAATTGGCTCTCGAATATGGATTTCATAACGCTGTATTAAATTATTAATGGTAATTAAGAAGGAATAGGTATTAAATGTTGTCGTAAATATATAGATTCAGTATTTATTCACCCCCGTAAGAAGCGAATTGAAATCTCGTGTTTATAATCTGAATCAGGAATTAATTCCAATAAAGCTATGCTCTGTACGAAAACGTTTAATAATACATTTGCAGAGTTTAATGCAGATATTTAAATTAATTCAAGCTAATAAGCATAAAAACGATAGCAATTCGAATCTCACACTTAATAAGTATAATAACGATTAAATATTAATTTACGAATTTTAAGGTAGCTTAAATTCCAAACAATTCAGACGATTTTAAACGAAATTCCTCGCGTATTAAGTAACGTATCGAACAGGGAATATTGTTGCCTTGCAATTTAGTCTGAATTTAACGCCAATGAACTGTATGAAAACCTCGGAAAATTGGGGAATTTCATTCGCTTTATAATTAAGTCTCTTGAAATCAACGAGGATTCGAAGACTCATTCATTTATATGTACATTGGTTATTTCGCGAGCTAAACAATCAATGGGTACACCGCTGGCATTTTTGTGGCTGTAGAAAATTGTTCGAGGGTGGGGAAAGTATCTGGTCAAGGTCGTGAGATTTCAGGTGAAATATAACTGTTTACCCTGACACAGTGGCAATCGAGTGCCACGAATGGTTAAAGGCTGACAAACGGTGAAGCCTTAGGCAGAGGATGAACAAGCAAATCGTAAGGGTACTGGAGACTATCAATCAGAACCCAACCTTTTAAGTGTCTTATTTCATGTTGAGAATGTGCATTGGTTTGCTTATTGTTAGTTATTTTTACACTGCGACGAGTATACTCGACGAAGAAGAATACAGCCATTCTTCTGCAAAATCGGAATTAACTATAACAAATCGTAATAAATTATCAAATTGTTTCATCATTAAAATATTTTCTCTCATACAGAATTATATGCAATTATAATTTATAAGAATTTGATGAATAACAGTAGATAATATTTATTCTTGCAATAAACGGTAACTTGGATTTGCGTTTTTTCTTCTCGATGGTACGCCGTCATTTTTCTTGGATAGCGACGAATTAAGGAAATGGCGCATTTCGCGTGTTCTCAAGGAAAGGTATGCTTCGATGGAGTGGCATAATAAAGTGGAACGTGAACGAGAGAACATCGTGAATGATTGGCAGAATAAAGTCTGCAGTATTGATCAGCTGAGAATAGGAAGGTGGAGTGTTCTGAATAGAAATACGTAATCGTTGGGCTTTATTCTAACTGATAAATTTCTTAAGTATTCCATTTATATAATTTCTTCAATTGCAATCAAGAATTTCTCGAAATACAAATCTAAATCTGTAAACTGTTCGATAAGTGTTTCTTTAATTCTCTAACTTCACAATTTAAAAACGAAATATTCTTTTACTCTGTAATTTAATTAAAATCGATGATCATAATTGATCCCTTAAAACTAAATTCCTAATGTTTGTTATCTGAATATTATCTGACAGTTATTATTGTGGGTAGTTTTTGGATTTTCCTCGTAAAAATTTTACGATCTACTTATGAGTCTACATTTGCGAAATGAAAGAGATCAAGTATGTCTTAGCCAATAAGAACACAGAACTATTGAGAAACTTGCTAGAATTTGATTACATTTCGATAAAATATGCGAGAAGTTTTAGGACAGTCTGGCTATGAAAATAACCATGTGCCAAGTATAAAAGTAGAATGTGACTGCCCAAAGCCAGACACGTGGGACTACTTTTGCCCAAAGTGCCTTTTAAATAGAGGATCCTGTAGATCAATAGAATTTATTTTCACTCCGTCTACAAAATTTTATGAGGGAAATTTGCTCAATATAATCACAAAGATCGATCATTCGAGGGTTAAACTATGGGGAATAAATTCTGTTACTTTCATTATCTTCCCATTAACCCTGGAACCTCTGGAAAGTTAGACCAATTTGTCTTTATAAAAGCTGTAATTGAAATTTAACCTTATGATATATTCAACAGAAGTTACAAATTCTACTTAATTCGAGAAAAATGTGTAATTATTAAAATGGCCATGGTAAAACTTAATTTTTTTTTAGTCGACAGTATATTTGATGTATATTAATTAAGCACCATTGAATAATAACTAGCTTTATCTTTTGTTCCTGAAAATCAGATCTTCCACTTTTCTTGGAAACTATCATTTATCACGGATCATGGTAATCTTTGAAACCAGGATGTGAAAGCATTAGAACTCAGTGCCTTGATTCTTCTGACCTAATTAGCCCCGAGAATTTTTGTTCACCCGTGTCAGCTGGCATTTCCTAGAAAAATGGTTTTTCAGGCCGCGAATAATGGCTCTCGCTCGCTTAAGTCCGCCTTATCATGGAAGGCCACGTGTAATGTGTCCCTGGCTCCCCCAGTACTCGCATTTTTTTTTTTTGTCAATCTATTATGACGCTAATCGAGATCAGCATCTCCAACGATAAATATTCAGTTCGTCTTTCACGATTCTACGAATTTTTCTTACGCTGATTCGGAATTCCCATTTTCAGTAAAAGAAATATATCCTAACTCAATAATTGCAATATTAGAGTAAATATTAGAAAAGATTTTTATTGTAACTAGAATGTGATAGATGATTTAATATTCTTCTTAAGCAATCGAACGATAGTGTTATTTCAGGAAAGTGCAAATTACACTTGGGAAATGTAATATCCTTCGAAGCTCTTTCCTGGGAAAAATAAAGAGAAACAGGTGGTGTGTGGCGTTATTGTTATTGCGTTCAAGTAGAACCAATATACGATCGAGTTAAACGTTGTCTTCAGAGTATTCGAATACTTCAGAATATTAGCTTTGCGTAGGATACAACTCAATTTTTCAACCCTTACGTAATTAAAATTATTTTATCTATTATCTCTGACAATAGAGGAATAATTTACTTCAATTTAAACGGGAATTAAGTTTCGTATGAAATAGAGTCACCTTATGCTCCCAACTTACTTTTCGATACTTACTTATAATTCGAACGATAAAGTAATCTCTGATTATATTTTATTGTCATCGTTAAATAAGTAAAAGCACATTGATTATCGATTACTATTCAGTAAATCTCTTTCGATTATTCCCAATGTAGCCCGAATAATGGGGATTTCGCTGTACTCATTAAGATTTGGGTTAAGTGTGAGCTTCATTACTGGAAATATCTGAATATAAAATTACGATTTTTCTTTAGTTAAGAAGACTTAATTATCATTACTGTTTCATTGTCGCAATTGTTTCCATTGAACAATAATCACAGGAATATTTATAAAATAAATACTCTACATAATTTTTACATTGACAGAATTTTGCAATTAGAATTTGGAACACTGCTACTTTATTGCTTGCGAAAATTTCACACACGACACTCGAGAAACTAGAAGGTATTTAAGCAGAGTCGAGGACAAGCCAAAATGAGCTTGTGGGAGGGCGGGTCATTAACGTGAGTCAATGGCTAGGTTTACGGTTTATTTCTATGGAGATACACGAGATTCAGAGCTTAACATTTGTCGCAGCTTTCGAATGGAATTAGCTGGTTGGTAATTAATTAAGATCGACGAAGGTGAGATGGAACGTGGGAGGGAAAGGGGGATCATAGAAAAGGTGAACTAAAGTGAACGAAAGAGAGAGAGAGAGAGAGAGAAAGAGAAGGAGAGTGAGAGAGAAAGAGATAAGGGCTTGCGCGGAGCGTGCGCGGAAAGAAGGAGCGATCGATGGTAGCCAGGAGGAAAAGCGGTGTCGTCGACCTCTCGGCTATGCGACGCCTATTCACTGGTATTCACCCGGTCGAAAGCCACGAACACCCTCCGATATACGCCATATCAATTTCACTCGACTTTCTCAATGAATTTTCTCGAGACTTTTACCTTTCGTGCAATGGAATCTAATACACCTCGAGTGAAATATTGAAGAAATTGTTCAATGAAAGTAGTATAAGGTATTAATGATATTGAAATAATCAATAATATGAAATAATAATAATAAATACACTGTTCCAATAAATTATAGTAATAAAGATTTTTAATCAAAAATAATCCTGAACATTTTAGACTTGTTAATGCTTGTTATTGGTGGATAACAATCGTTAGTACGATATTTGGAAAATCCGATCAACCGGAGCAAGCAGCTTGTGTCAAGTATTCTCTCTGTCCTCGGTAGGACACCATGAAATTTCGAGGAGGTTTGCCGACCTGTGAGTACATATACGCAGGAGAATCGATCGGTTGCGGCTCCTGGCCGCATTATAGCTCGTGAACTCGGCATCTCGCAAAACCCAACATCCTCTGCCACCAACAATTCCATCTACCAGTTTCAAATGTATAGAGACAGTTTTCCTACAGTTTGGCCAACTACTCCGTTTGAACAAAATTCAAATACAAAATGCTCTAAACTGTATGACGTGAAATTCGATGTGTCAAATTTAGTTGAGCTTTCACAAAGTTCTCGCATAAACTTTGTTAGAACTGTATAGTTTCTCAAAATATTTTTGTTCCATATTAAGTTTTGACTATTCACAGCTGTCACATGTATCTATTGAAGCTTTTGTAATATTTCTGGGATCAAATTTTTAAAATAATATGATTTTTCTGTGAAAAGTTATGGATCAATGTTTCTATGATCGAATAGACAATAGTATGATGATTTTGAATTTGTCCCAATATTTGGGAGAGCATTTCTAATATAAACCTCGTGACAAGGATTAAATCTGGCCGCAATGTTGTCAGTTATTCGGGCCATAGTACACAGGATCAAACAGTTTGCGCAAAGGACTCGTACTGCGCAAACGTGGCGATATATGGGACCTTTGCAGTGATTTGTGAATGCTACAGGGCTAATTGAACGAGCCTCTATCTACATACATGCACATACAGCAGAATTGCTGCATTCCTGTACTGTCGTCCTGAAATGCCCATTGAGAACACTGTTGGCATAGTTGGGTCATCCAAATGCGTTCCTTTGATCATATGTTCCTGAATTAGAAACAGTAGAAATTCTTACTTTCAACGAATTTTTATTTTTGACTAGTTTTTGGAAGCTTGATTGATTTCTATAGTTTTCGATTGCGAATTTGGACTTTTGAAGTAAAAATCGAGTGCAAGCGTGTAACGGTGAGAAAGAACAAGAATTAATATCTTCGAATGAAAGTGAGTAACGTTAAGGTGAAAAGCATCGTTCATCGGAAGTAGATAATGGAACTAATCTACTAGAAGGAAATTGTTGCTCGGACACGTCGTGATCGATCTTAGTTAAGTGGTAGAATTGCCTTGAGGGTCAACACCCAACCCTTGCGAAGTCGATTTCTCTGCAAATGCGATATAACTGCGAAGCTTGTTCCCTGTCTCTCGAATACCTTCAGGGCTCCTTGTGACAGTATAGTCGCATCCTCTATCCGGTTTACTGCGCGTCGAGTTTCATACGTAGGAGAATCGCGCTAAATTCCATTGATATAATCGCTTGCTCCGATATCCCGCGATTTCAGCTCTCTCGATATACACTGTTGATCTGGATTATTCGCACATCATTTAACACTGGAACTACCAACAGTTAAGACATACTTGTCTCCATCGAAAGTAATCAAAATGGCTGGTCTTTAAAAAATAGGAAATAATAGAATATTTTCATGTTTATTTATTTTTATTAAATACTATTCCATTGAAATTTCAGGTCTAATTTACCGTATAAGATACTCGTGATATTTTCTAATAAATTTTAATGATAAATATAATCCTATGGGATTTGAAAATCTTGTCAGAGTTTATCGTATCCTCGTATCGTCTTCATCTCCATCGGTTCACTTTATCCTTGTTATACTTCCAAGCAAAATTGAAACAGTAAAATGATCTGTCGACTCGCCTTCCGGCTGAAATACACCAAGCGCTTCTCTCACGTCGCTTTAATTTTACACTATATTACCACGGCTAGTAGATAGAATTCTTATCTCTTTGATAAAAGATGGCACATAATAAGAAGAAAAAAGAATGTATTCCTGCGAGATTACTGGATCCTTGAACCACCGAGAAACTTATTAGTTATCTCCAGATAAAAATATGACGATATTTTACACAAAACTAATTATGAAATAAAACACATATACGTGTATAGATTATAATCAACTCTTGATGAACAAACAATATAAAATGAAATCTTGTGTTAGTCGACAATCACGTACGTTGAATTAAGTCATCAATTATTCCCAACAATCTGTTTTGATCAAAGATTTATTATTAACAGTGTTCGAAATGCATTACAAAATTCAAAACAGGTTCGATCATATTATTACATCAAATTGGAATTAATTTAGAATTTTGTACTAAATTCGTCGATCGTTTGAAATCTGAACTAATTGCTGTTTAACGTGTATATCGTAATGTACTGGTTAAATTGAGTTTGTTTCGTAAATATTGCGATGCTTCGAAAAGTCTCTTGACGATAAACGCTAATGAGAAATAGAATTTCTCGGATTACAGTTTGTGTGTTTCCATTTACTGCTGGTGGAAGCAGCAGTTTAAACGAAGTATATAGTGACATTTTGTTCGAGACATTTCTCTATCAGCGAAACTGAATCCTCTGGTAAAGATAGGAAGGTAAGGTAAAGCTTCCCGCAGGAAGTTCCACGTTTTCACACGATCCTGATGAAGCGTGTTATCGCGAATTTCTCGCGTTATACATGTATACATACATACTCTCCTACTTGAGTATACTTTTCCACCTTTACATCTACTTCGTCGTCGATGCAAACTGAATTATCTTAAATCACTCTGCTTTCTTGCGTGTTGATCTTTATTATTCCACGTTGGCCTCGTTACTGCCCTTTGTTTTACGTTCGTCAGAGTCACAACGGAATTTTGTCTTTTGTCTGGAAACGTTGAAAAATTTAAAAAGAAAAAAATATCCTAAAAAATTCACCCTTCACATTTAAAAGTTTACGGTTCGAAAGATATGTTTAAACAACGATTTAGTAATGGTACGAGAATAAGTAGGATGCAGAATAGATTGTAGAAGAAAATTATTAATAGATTATGTAAGATACTGATTACACGTTAGATAATACAGATTATCTAACATAGATTTCTCATTTATTTTCTGAAGAATTAAAACAGATTCGACAAACCTGAAACTCGAATATGAAATTCTCCCAATTTCAATGATAGAGGAGGAATAATAAGGGTTTGTTATTTGAAAAAACAGAATTTCCAAAGAGCGATTTTTAGTGTCAAAGCTAACAAAAGCATCGCGATTTAAGTGACAGGAGAAATTCCTAATATGTAGCTATCGTAGCAGAAATTTGCTACATATGTCATTGTTAACGCATCACTGATTCGTTGCCAATATTTCCCTCGATTTTTCTCGAGCGTTCGGAAAATCTTTATACATCAAACCCTTGGAAAATATTCAAAATAGATTTAACTTTCCAAGAGAATACACATTCAGTCTTTCCACGTTTTCACCCCTCGTAACATTTGTTTCTGTCAGTCGCGTTCTTCTCTCTCGCATTTCGCTTTTTCCACGGCGAAGTCATTTTTTCCTTATCTCGCTCGCTTCGACGCTTTCAGGTGTTGCTTTCAGGGTGACCCATTGCGAATTTTTCCCTTTGACTGCGTCCTTTAGTGAAAACCATCGCAAAGTAAAATGTTTCTTGACGTTTTTCGGGAAAAAATTATGTGGGTAGATTTCAAAGTAATTAATATAAATCTTTCTACTCTCTATAATTCCCTTTTAATTTACTTTTGAAAAATATTTTCCGCATCGGTATCGCTTTGCAACAGCAATTTATTGTTTGCAACTTTTTCCCGTTGCGCGTTGGCCGAACAAAGAGAACCAACGGAAATTCGAAGTGTGGGTGGAAAATGTGACGCTGTTCGCTCTGACGGAGATTTGCAATGTTCTCATTTGTAAAGACGGGTAGGGTAGTTTCGTGCATCAAAAATCAATCTGTCGGATTACAGCGAGCAAGAGAGTGAGGGAAAGAGAGACGATCGATGCGATGGAAATTATGAAAAACTGGCCTGAAACGCGCGCACACGAATATAAGAATTATTTATGAATTTTTTATAATTGTTTGGTTTACCTCTTGCAGAGATCGCCAGGTTTTTATTAAAGTTTGATTAATCGTGGAATAAGATTCTTATTAATAATAACAAAAATTCTTACTTAGTAATAATGATAAAATGTAACAGTATGAATGGTGTTACAAATTCCTTTGTTTACTTTGGATTTGCCTTTGAATTCACTCAGACAGACTATAGAGGCTCAAGAACTTTCCAACTTATTAGCAGTGGCAATTAACGAGTGAATCGGTCTAGATAGCTCGCGGTGGAGCAATTGCAAAAGGACTTGCGGATTTTCGCGAAAGCGGCGTAGAGATAGAGGAGGCAAGGAAAGATGAAAAGAGAAAGAAAAAGAAAGGGAGCTAGTTGAGAGGGAAGAATAAGGCTGGTAGAGGAAAAACTCTTCGCGAAGCATCCTCGAAACTCGAGCGGTCCAGTAAACAATGCTGCATCAGAGATAGCGTTCGCCTTTATTGCCTGGCTCGACGATGCGAATTCGCAATTTACTATAATCGTTTGGATAAAACTCCCAGACTGGCCAGGACGATCGATACTCTCTCTCACTCTCTTTTTCTCTCTTTATCTCTCTCTCTCTCTTTTTCTCTTTCCATTGCTATTGTCTATTTCCTGCAGTTCTTCCGCTGTTCTTCGTCGTCCGGTGGACAGAATCGCTCGAGAAGCGTTGCTCTGGAAAGCTCTGCATTCCTTAATAGCACTAATTCAATGGCATAGTTATTGGACTGATTACGCGAATCGTTCTCAATAAACGTTTCTTTAAAAATCTTCGCTATTCAGTTCGAGATTATTGATTTTTAAACACGAAGGATCCTTTTGGTCTATAAAAGTATCTGTAACATAACTGTGAGATTCATTGTCAGATTTCAATTAAGAGTTATATAATTAATTCTAGAATTATTATCGTAAGAGATTAAATATATTTCTTTGAATTTTATTTCAATTTCCTTTTATGCTTCGAAGGTATGTTAGTTATAGGATAATTAGAGGAATAACAGTCTGCGACGACTTAAGAAAGACGTATTAACTCAATTAAGCTCACTGTCTTTATTCTGTCTTTAAGGAATAGTCGTATCATTAGGAACTATTATTCGCGAGCTTTCCATCTGCAGTATAGTTCGAGGTAGATTTTTCGCTGTGAGCCGGCTGCGCGTGATTCGCAGCCTTTTGTCAAGCTCTCGAAGCTCAACTGCAGTCACTGACATAATTCCAAGGTAGTCAGAGACTGAAAGAGAGAAGGAGAGAACGAAACGAAACCTTTTCATTTTGACTAAGAGGCGTGACAAAGTTGTCAAGCTCCATCGAAACAGCCATGGAACCTTCAGAATCTCCCGACGTTCTCCTAGGCCACGTCTGACCTGTTTAGTCTGCTTTCACTGATGTCTACGACTGCTCCCTAAATCCCTCGGAAACCTTAATACACCTAGGATTAATATTGAAGCAGGTGTCTCATCTGTAACAGAATTCGCAGACCCTGCACTAACTTGGTGAAAATCATGCTGACAAATTATACTGGTTCAACTCTGAATTTAATCCTTCAAGGATCTTACAATTCCTGTATGAATCAAGTAGATAGCGTTTGCAAAGAAAATCACACAATTAATCTGACTCTTTTTATAAAAGATAAAAGCAAATTTCTGCTTTTTCTATTTTACTACAAATTTTATATAATTGCTTATAGAAAAGGAAAATAATATTTTCATTATGATAGTTTCGATTAAGAATTGAAAATCGATTAATCAATTAACTTTGACGTATTTGTTTATCTACAAAATTTTTTCCATTTCACCCGAATAAAATTCTGCCACCTTTCGCTATTCTTTGGTCCATCCTGCTGTTGGCGCCGCGATAAAGAAGGACCTCTCGGGTGCTGGGCCAGCTAAAAATAGATCTGCGTTGCGTAATAATGGTTGAATGGTTCCACGAGTGTAATCAGGATTCCTGAAACGTAATGCCACGTAACTAAAACGCTGCCAAGGGCAAGCGGACGCGAGTGCTCTATTCATAGAGAGAAAGAGAGACAGAGAGAGAGAGAGAGAGACTTCCTCACGGTGCGGTGTGCGGATGCAAAGATTCAGCAGTGTACGCAAGGCGATGAAAGCTGATGCGCGCGCTTCTGGCATGTGTAGTACAACTCGTACGCAGCTGGTGCGTACGTGAACTTGTGCCACGCGCGAATTTCTCTGATCTTGGCACCGAAACCGTGCTCAAGGTGCGTAAATTTTCTATCCAAATAGTGATATCACAACTCTGAACAACGTGTCGAACAATTTCAGTCCACTCGATTTGTGTTTTGACATAGGCGATTTTTGTTATTGGATCAAATTCACAAGCTTTATTTATTGACGAAGCTTGTGCATTTGTGGGAAAAGGATTTTTAAAGAATATTTCTAATATTCACTGTTTAATTCACAAAAATACATTTTCAGAAATGTGAGTTTAATTTGTTTGATTTAATTTTAACTCGCGAATTATTATAGGAAGAACTTACTCGGTTATGTAGCTGTTTATTTTATACTTCCTAGATACACGATGCATATATATATATATATATATATATATATATATGCACATGTTCTTTGCACTTGCACAAGTCAGCATAACTTGGCGCAGTTGTTACTTCAGATAGAGTTACGTATAAAAATAAGATCGATCTGAATGTCCGAGTCGCTTTGAGAACAGATTAATGAAGCAAATCAATTACGTGACTCTGTGCTGTGGAATCTTGATAAATCGTATACATTTCTACATAATATCTGCGAGATGTACGAAGAGGGTACCAAAGATTGATTGGACAGATTTAACTAGCTCAAACTGATGATCCATACTAAAATTAACAAATAACAAATCTAATAAGTAGACACCAAATTTTGTGTAAAAGCAAATTTTATTCCAAGTGCAAAATTGCATAAGGTAATTCTTAAAACGTAAAATACATATATCTGAAATTGATATATCGCATAAGTAATTCAGTAATAATTTTCTCTAATAATTAAGAATCAAAGAACGATAATGATGCAGATTCTTATTGATAATAAAATTCCGAAACATTAATCAGTTAATTTATAAATGAATGATGAAGTAAACCATAAATAATAAGAATAATAAAACTCTGCGAAAAAGTGAAAATTAGCGTCGTCCTAAAAGTAGCAAAACCCACGAAAATAGACAGTGACTAAAGTGTGTGGTTGACCTGGGTGTCAACTAATTAATCGTCGACTGTGAACGCTTCGATAAATCGAGTCGAAGCAACGCTCGAACGATCAGGAATTTGGGCTAACGAGTAAAAGGATGGAACGTCGATGGAAGAGTATCATGCTCGCGGTGTCACACAGCATGGTAACATCGCTATCCTCCTTCCAAGCAAAGTTTCTCATCTATTTTAAACCTCCTCGGGTTCCTAGTTCCTTGCAGTTTCGATCGGGCGTCCCGACAAGCAGCATCGGGTGCCGCGAGTCTCAATGGGCCGAATCGTCTATCTCAAATGGCTAGGCAAGTAAACAAGCATAAATTGGCAAGCCTCATTTCGCAATCTTCTCTTTAACGCTTTGTATTTATTCGATTCTATTCACCGAGAATTTTATTTCAAATGGAAATCGATTCCATAGATACAATTAATTTTCTGAACAGAAATATGTAAAAGAGACGAGTATAATCGTCACGAAAAAATAGCATAATTTTGTATTTATAACGAATATATTCGCCAGGAGTAAACAACAATGATGACAATTGCAGTTTAAATTGCAATTTTACAATTAATCAGAATTAATGGAACACAAATTTAATAATTGTCTTTGTCCCAAAAATCTCTCTGAAACTATAAAGTTTTAATGATATGGACAAGATTCCATAGAAGAGAATTTGATTGAATCGGTCGAAGTTTTAATTAGCTGAGCAACCAGAGATTGACTGACATCCACCGAATTACTAACTGTAAACGTTTTCCAATTGTCGACTGTTATTAGTAGCGTCGTCGCGCGTTCGGCATTCCATTGGCGCGATTCCAAATCGACGTCGACAACGTCGACGAACCCGACGAAAGGTGGCCAGTCCGTGGAAGGAATCGTGAAATCGGCACACGAGCACGTCATTTCCGGTGTATGCTCGCGAGTGATGCTGAATCCTCGAATTAGCGAAAACTAATCGATTCCAAGTTTCTCGCAAAAAGAATCTAACAAAGAAGAAACTGAAAGCAAACATTGCAGAACCATCTCTCTATCCTAAACCATTGATTACAAACGACACCCAATGAAAATTACAATTTGCTACAAATTACACCCTGCATATAAATTGGAATCGATCAACGTTCCCCAATTAACGTGAATATTCTGTTTTTCACCAGAAAAAAAGAAAAATAAATAAAAGGTCACGATGAAAGAACCGCGATTGAAACATGGAGCAAAACTTGATGCTCGAATAATGGGTGGAAAATTTTCGCGAACCAGTTGGTATCAGTTCTTCCAATGAAGTATCTCTTCCGTAAACTAACTCGAGAAACCACAACCTTTAATTACTCTCCCTGTCTGTGCTGGCCTACTATCAGTTCCGCGCTGGCTGATTATTGATTCCGAATCCTTCTATCCCGTCTGTCTATCTCTATATTTCTTCGGGTCGCTATTCTTTGAACACCTCTCACGATGTCAAGGTCGCTCGAATTGAATCCGCGATTGATTTCGACTGTGCATACATGTGCATACATACGCGTGTATATCGTATAGCTATAGAGTGTCGAGTAATCCATTTGCTGGGAAGAGGCAAACGTCGAGAAGAGGCTAATCGTTCGTGAAAATGATTCTCGCGGTTGGTGGCTTTGGGGCTTTTCGCTTCGGATTCGAGGAAAGAGGATTTCATACCGGATTTAATATTCGAAGCGATGCGATCAAAATCTGAGAAATTTAGTTGGACAAATATTTGAGAGTATTGTTGAACAATTACTAATTTTGACAACAACATATCCGTTTCACACGTCGATATATTAAAAAAGGGATTTAGTACCAAAATACAACTTTTAATTAGAATAAATAGGAGATTATTCCATTGTGTGTATTTCATTTTAAATATATTAGAAATAAATCATTTCAATATTTTTATTCTCGTATTTCAGTGTTTCAATTGTTCTGACGTTTTTGGAAGGACCAGTATATTTAAAGCAAAACCGAAGGTTTTCACAAAATCGTCATCTCACATTTTTGAATCACGTCACAAAAAATACGCTGCTCTTGTGTGTTTTTTTTTCCTTTTTTTCAATGGAAGTTTAAAATAGTTGTCGAGGAATCGCGTCGTTTTAACATAAGACGCGAGTCCAAAGGTTTCGCGATGACGAAAATCGTGTTGGTGCGACGCACGTAACAGCTGATCGATCATCGACGTTTCAAGCTGGTGAATCTGCTACGACGAGAATTATGATAAAAGCAAAGTTAAATCGTGACGCTGTGGTATCGCGGTCGACGAACCTCTCGCAGTATCTGGCAACGCGATCCAACAGATTTATTTCTATCGCTATCGTACCTCTGTTTACGAGGCGTTCGTAAATATTTATTTCTGTCCCCGCGGAATCCTCCCGTAACGAAACAATGGAAAAAACGACAATCCTGAACAATTTCCGCTGTGAAATTCCAAATGAATTTTCTACTTCCAGCAGAATTTTTCCAGGAAATAGTTCACGATGACTAAATTGCAAATTTAATGACTAAATTTTAATAGTTTCGATTGTTTTTACAGTTAATTCATTCTGGTGAATTGAAACATTTTTCAAGGATGTGTATGTCAGAAATGATAGATTATCGATCACTCATCTTGACAGCACAAGTTTTTCAAACTAGATAAATTTAATGTTTTACACAGAGTAACGCAAAGTTATTTTGAGCTTCTTCATCACTCTTATAATAATGTTTCTCTCGAGAAACGAGGGATCTCGAATATCAGAATTAGCATTGTTCTACGTTACGATAACACACCGAGGCCTTGTTCATTTAAACAACTCCTTCTATTTCCGCTGAACGACAAAATGCTAGGGAAAACAGACTATGTACATAACTTACGTAAACATTTTCCCTGTGGCAGACAATGTGTACTCTGCAGCTTGTGCACAATATTCTAGTAGTACCAATTGAATTTTGCGAACTTTACTCGAATTTTACTCGAGTTTGATTAAATTCTGTTGAAAAAATTTTCTTTTGAAAAAAGTATAAGAACTTAACGCGCAGAATTTTTTCGAAAATGTTTGCAAAATTCAATCTGATGAGAACTTTGAAAAGCGACAGGGTTCAAGAATTTTCTTATCCAACTGGGTCTTTTTTATCAATTGACACAGTTCGCCTTGACACAGGACGGCCGAATTTTGCCACCAATAACTTCTACGAGGATCCTCCAAGTGACCTTCATTGTCCACGTGCCAAATGTAAACTGGATTTAGAGGACAGTGCGGCATGAAACTGTGCGGATGAATTCATCGTGAACGATAGAGCACGTTCATTTGGCACTGCTAACAAGAATATAGTGTCCCAGTGCCTAATTACACTCAATTATCGAGTAATCGACCGTTCGTTGAAAACTATTTTTCCCCAAATCCTGCTACAGGATAAAATTAAAAATATGCTAAAAAATTTCAACCACTAAACTTTGCCTCTAGGAAAATTAATTTTAAAAGTAGAGCGAAACATTTTTATAGCTTGTCTATTCGAGTCACGTACCTCGAGAGATGAATATTTTCGGAATTTGTTAATCAATTTGCTTTTAGTCAAATTAATAATATCAAAATTGTTATTAATATATTATTCCTAAATTGTTGAAATTTTCTCGGAAAATTGCATGTACTTTCAGATACACAAGCAATGTGAATTTTAGGAAGAAATATCTTTCTCTATTCAGCCTGATTTTCATGGATAAAATGCAATCTTTTTGTACTTGTAAACTTGTGGGTTTTATTAGAATTTCTAGTGGACTCAATTTACCACTTTTATTCCACTACAAACTACAGGAAAGTTGTAACAATATTCTGGCTAAGTTAACAGGAATGGTAAGAAATGAATGTGAAGTAGACATAGAAAACTAGCATGAGCTTCTAAAATAGAAGTTCCTCTAGGAAATATCACCGAGTTAAAAAGACTTTTCTCTGAGCTTTCTCTCTATGAATCACTTTATGAAACAAGTAAAACCCGTAAGAAGAACAGTAAGGATGGATTTACGAGGGATAATAAATAAGATATATATAACTTGAGATATATGTTTGTGATCCTTATGTAATTTCCTCTTCCATGTATGTTGCAATTGTCTTTCAATGTTAATGCCAAATGTTTACGTTAAAGTAACTCTCTGCTCTCCTCATGTCCCCTGCAAATTTTATGTATCAGTTACGAGTACTGGTTCTATTGATTTTCTAACTCGACTTATTAACTTGCCTCTGTCAACCGTTAAAATATTTAAGATCACTTTTAAAAGCTTTTTTAATACGGGCCATTTAAATTTTTTACTAAAAGCTTTATAAAAGTGTCCGCTCGTACGTCGATTACCCGTCCACTTCCGGTTTAATTAAACTCACGCGAGTATAAGTTTCTCAAAAATTCCCACAACTGGTAATTAAAACCTTTTCAAAGTGCTTTCTTGATACTTATTTCTTACATAATTAAGTAAACGGTGATGTTGTAATTTCCTTTCCTCGAAAATAACAAATTTTGGTTTATCAGTTTCTAATTATCTGATTTTTTAAAAAACAAATTCTGCTGTTTAAATTTAATGTAATATTGCAAATTATTTTTATGGAACCAGTACTCATTTTCATTTTCACCCTCACGATACATTCCCATGAAGCCTCGATTTAAGTTCACCTAACCCCAAAGTTCGCTCTGACCGTCCACCCTCCTTTTCTCTGTTGCAGAGTCGAAAAAGGAAAAGACTGAACAAAGCGCAAATGGCGCGGTATCGCCGTCGTGCGAGCCGCAGCCGAATCAGGGCTCAGGCATGGGCATGGGAATGGGAATGGGCCCAGGAGGGACAGGTGTTACTGTCGCCAATGCTACCGGTGGCGACGCTTCGCAAATTGCGGGCGAACAACAGAAACCTAGCAGGCCCAACACCCTTGAAGGAAGAGTCGTAACCAGGCGACTTATCCTTTTGGACAGTGAGTATATTCCCCAAATCGCTTCGACATCCATTTCCATTCATCGATAATGCTTCTTGTCCTCCCCCCTCCTGCTTTTAATTGACATTCTTGCTCACTGGTGTTGGTATAACAATGGAAAATTCAATATGTATCCTAATAACTAAATTGAAAAAATTTACAAAAATTAACGAAGATTAAGATTGCAATTACTAACATGGATGTATATTTATTTATCAATGGCAATGTGGATTTGATTGGTAGAAGATTAATTGAAACGAAATTGATAAATGGAAAATATCAGGGAGTATAAAGAAATTCTAGTTCAATTGGAAGAAGCAAATTCTTTTATTTGCTTAAAATTACAAAGTTGAAACGTTTATTCAAATTGCTCTATATATCATTTCCCTGTTATTTTAATCTATACAACGTTTCTCATTTCGTTGCATCTCTATGTGCTTCATTTTTTCATACTAACGTTAACCGTGTTTATACTACGTTCCACCAAAAATACTAGTTCCGCGGTTTATTTATTTTGAATTATTTAAGCAAACATCGACGACTTTATTGTCTTTTGCGTGCGTATGTACAACGCCAGTGAGCAAATAATATCGATAGAAGGAAGTAGCGGAAGAAAGCATTGTTGTTGAAGCGAAATTCTCCTATTTGTATATCCTATATAAGTGGACTGGAGATTAGCTCAGAGAAAAGCGGAAACTCGGAGAGAGAGAGAGAGAGAAAGAGAAAGGAAGTTTGGTCGCATTGATTTGCGGGTTGACTGCTTGAGGGTTGCTTTGGGAATTTTAATGGGGAGATGTTGATGACGCAGATGTTTGGTGGGTGGTGTGAGATGAATATATAGACGCAAGAGTGTCTATGCGAAAATGCGAGAGACTTAATGCAATGGGCGATTGATTTCTGAATATTGATAAGTTGTGTATTTAAAACCGAAATTGGAATTATAATGAATATAATACTGCTTTTTAAACCACAAGGAAGAATATTTCTTATCTAAGAATATTCTTGAATTTATGAAATGGAATTGTTTAAATAACACGCAAAATTCTCACACGTGAGATTCGAAGAATTTGAAGAAAACTGTGAAGATGTGCAGTTAAATGTGTGTAGAAAGTGTAACGATGTATGTTTCTATGGTAAATAGTGTATTTGTTATAAGTGAAATCAGAAAAACTGAATGATTAGTATTCCTGACAATCGATGCTAACATAAGTTCATTATTTCCACACTTTTCCCCAAGTCAGGGTTGGAAATGATTTCCGATCAAGTGGCAAGAACTAAAGGCCCCTAGGCACTTATTCGAAAGCTCCTGGAAATTCCTGACACGTAAAAGACAGTCTTTCAGTTTCGTGCCACGAAATAACTTCGTAATGGATTTTCGTTGCCTTCGACGATCCTCGTCCTTCCGTTTCGGTAGGACGAAATTTTTCGAAGCTTCCTTTAATCATCCTTCGCCTTCTTTCTATCTTCTTCACGTTCCATTCCCGTTTTTATCCAACCCTTCCCTTTGTAACCTCTTTGGAACCGTTGGATCCTCGTTAAACGAAGTTTTTCTCGTCTTTTCATTTCCGTTTCCTCGCTATTTCGACCCTGCTTTTTTTCAAAGAAAAATTTTGTTCGCCGGGCTCTCTTTTCGAGGAATGTGATAATATCTCCCCGAATCGAGTGCTTTGTCGTAGCGTTTTTACACCGGAGATTGCATATTCGAAACTCGTGTATATACATATAAAAACTGATATTGATTTCTAGTTGAAGTAAACGTTCGCAAGAACTAGTCTTCTGCTTCTTTCATTTAAAGTAATGAACTGCTGCATTTACAAACAGCGAAATATCATCGCAAAGTGGAAACAAGTATTTTTCTATGAACCTGTTCTCCAAACGACAAACAAGATTCATTCATTACTAAAAAAAAGTTAGTAATGAAGAAGAATATATTGTATGATATTTCCTAAATCGAAATATAAAAAAATGTGAAAATCTTTGTGTCGTCGATGGTATTTTCCGTATCTCGAGTCTTTCATCACTAACAATGAGTTATCCAGAGTATTTGCCTCAGTTACGGCCCAGTGAAAACATTCTCAGTCACCAAATAGTTTCTTCGTGGAATTTTAAATGAGGATTATGTGACCGTGCGGCACGTAGCCATAGTCAGTAGTATCCGAAATTTTGGACCGAGAGGGAAGTTCAGAGGTAGCTGTGGAGAATTCATCGAATGCCAGGCGTTCTCCTACACTGGCGGCTGCCAAACCCATTTTCAACTTAAACCTCTCAGTACAGAAATTTCACCCTGCTGACCTGTGCTATCACTGCCAATGAATCTTCCCGAACGATCTACAGCAATTTTCGCGATACCTTTCGAGCTTCTGTTACTTTTATTCGACGAGGCAGGTGATATTGGCGAAGTTGTCAAAAGAAACATAAAAAAACACAAAATCGACAACTACTATAAAGAAGTCTTCTTCGACATGAAAACCTTTATGATAGAAATGTTCTCCAAAAATAACAGTTGTAATCAATCTCTAAATCCGATTGTTAATATTAAAGTTAAATTTCAATTTCTTTATTTTCTATCGAATTTTGTGGTAATTGCGATCACGAAGATTCTACTTTTCAATCAACGTGAATATAAGAATTGAAACAGTCGTTCCTAGGTACAGCACGAGTTATATTCTAAAATGAACAAACAGAAACTAACGAGTACAAGGAACAAGATAGAGTCTTATCAATAAGTTTATCAGAGTAGTACCCTTAGTGTTCTTGTAACATTGATTTGTCTGGTCTTATTACATTGGCTGTAGTTTCCAAGCTACTTCAGAGAGAAGCTTAAAGTTCACCTAGAAGCTAGAAGTAGTTGAAGTTTACGAAACTTCAAAATGATTCGTCACGGTTCTAGCATAGACATTTAAAAAATTCAGGATTAAATAGCTTTGAATTTACACTACTTGCTATTTCTACTCTTTTTTTATGTCATTGCATGTCAGGTGCAATCTCTCAGCATTAGAAATGAAATAGTTTGTTCAATATTATGAATTAAGCTGTTTCATGGAAATTCACAGGGATTTTGATACTTGTCAGATTGTGTATTCCATCTGAAAGGCATCTTCGGAAGTGTTATATGGATAGAGTAAGTTGGATTCTATGTAAACCGCGGGATCAACCTGTCACATGCAACATGCATCGCCAAGAATCAGCAACATAATACTGCAATAACAATGCTAATGGAATTCGTGATGCAATGTGCGTTCGTACAAATAAATCCGCGAGGACAAATTACTAACGTTTCGCCGACAGATTTCCACTTCCGAGTACGTGTTAGCATAGATAGTACGTAGAGAGATATGTGTACATGTATTTGGCATGCGCGATCCTACGATCTGTATCGTGTCAAGGCTGTAACGAGAATTGTTACGACGGAATCTTTCTTTTGGAAAAAAAAAAAAATGATTTTTGGCGAAATCCAACGATTCGTCATGCGACTGTTCACCACCGGCCAACATTCGAAGATTAAGTACATAAGTTATATGTCTCTGATGATTCAGGTTCTTCGAACTGACTGGCACGCGCCACGAAACTAATTTTCTCTTGGCTCCTTTTCATATGTGGTTTAGTGGATTGATAATTCAATTCCGCAATTTTCATACAATTTCGTTTCGTTTATCAAACAAACGAATGTTTTAATAATATTCTCATGACAGTACAGAGTTTATGATTTCAAATCGATATTCAACTATAAATTGACAAAACCAGTAAAAACTATATTTGCTATTTTTATTGTAAGTACTTTCTTTTGAAAGAAAGAACGAAACTGAAAGGAGGAAATAATAATTTTACAGTTTGTACGAGATTAATCGAGCAGTTAGATTGCATAGTACAAAATATAGTGTAATTTCTGCACAGAGTTTGAGAATACGCGTTATAGCTCGTTAGAACTCCGAATCAGTCAACGTGCGTAACTATTGATAGACAGGATTTAATTTGGCTATTAGCACGTCAGTTATTTCAAAGGCTGCATAATTGATAATCATGTTCTGTAACATGGAAACTGATCGCTTATATAGCACGCGAAGCGTGTAAATTACGGTACATACTCTAAAATTAACGTATATCTACCAATCAATTGATCTATAACTAATCTAAAGGTTTTAGAATCATAAACAATCACAAATCACAAATTACTATAAGAATTGAGGTGCCAAAAATAATTTTCGCAGCGATGCATATCTCGAATTATTTATTTCAATATTAGATAATAGATATGTTTAAAAGCGTGTGTATTAATTTATACGTATTAAGCTAAAGAGAAAAGAAACGGTATTCTAATATAGTCGGTATGGTTTTGTTTTAGTAGAAAAGGGGGTGCTGGATCAAAGTGGCGAGAACCAGCAACAGCAGCCACAGGTGATCGAGAGATGTTACCCATTACCACCTCAGAATACGTTGCTGCTTTCGGAATTGCCGGAGCCGCCGATCCCACTTAGCGAAATTGGGCCCATTCCGCCCCCGCCCATGTTCAGCTCCCCCAGTCCCACTTTGCTGGCCAGACAACGGCAGCAAATCCTTCTTTCCGATTGCGAGGATGAAGGTAAGCATGATTCAATTCTTTCCAATTAACTTGCACCCACGAATCTTGCAAACTTACAAAACTTTGCTCAGATCGCAAAGACGATTATATCGTACTTCAATTAAAAATTCACACAATTAATAAATAACAATTTTCCCTTTATCAATCGATGCTGTAACATGCATATTATAATACACAATTTCTCTGTTGGATTTATAATTATTTCGTTAATTGGAAATTAGAGCAATAAGAGGAAATCAGGTAGAGAAGTTTTATACGTGTTTCCTGTTTACTTTACATCACAGACGAGGAGGACATCGATGTGGAAGACGAGGACGATAGTATGTACGTATTCAGGGTGTCACAGCCGGATCCAACGATCGACACTTCCAGAGTCGAGGAGATTCCAGCAAAAGAGCCCAAGTTCCACGCGGTGCCTCTAAAGAGCGTCCTGAAGAAGAAAGCATCCGGAAGCGGGCCAGGAACACCGCAGAATACACCTACCCAGGAGAACAGGCCCTTGACGCTGCGTCAGGAACTACACGCCTCCTTCAAGTTAGTGCAAGTCCAAGCCTCTGTCCTCCTGAGACTCTCCAAAACCTGCCAACTGGGTCATTCCCAAAATGCCTCCTCACTGGACAAAACTCTCATCTCTTCATTTCTCTTCTTTTCTCTTCTCTTCTCTTCGCGTTTCATCTCGCAGCCAGAAGAGAGGCTTCTCGAACAAAAATGACCCAGTTAACAAACTAAACTCTCTCGGTGACTACATCACTCACGAAATCCTCGAGTACGTTGGTCCTGCAGTATCAATCGCCCCTCGCCACATTGACCCCAACAAAAAGACAGTCGCGCGTCATCTTCTTCGTACTCCCGACCGTTGAACAGTCAATTGGGAGATCAAGGACATTAAGGATCCATCGAGGAGAAACAGAGAAATAATTGCGGATAAGTTGTAGACGCCGAAGATTCCCTACAATAATCAAATACGCTTTAGGAGTCATTGGTAGAGAGAGAGAGAGAGAGGGAGTAATAGTATAGCGAGCTCCTCGTCTGGGTCGAGTTCTCCTTTTGTGCGGGTTTGCTTTAATTAAATCGTCCCGACGCCCTCAGACGGTAGCTACGCGATATTAAAGCGGCTGTCGCGTCGTTTGACTAAACTAAAGCGAGAGAGAGGATCTCGGTCTTCCTTGTTAGTTTGTCGCGAAAAAAAAAAGCTAAATGTAGATCCTCAAGAGGCTGAGTTGTCTGTGAAGAATCATTCTGTATCCGACTGTTGCGTCTAGTTGCTACGGTTTCTTCGGAAATTCTTTCTATTCACAACTAAACATTTTCTCTAATAAGATCGTAAATTCGTGTCGGTTAATTGTCTATTAGACTCTACGAGCTTAGAGTTCCCTTTGATGCTGTCGCCCGAAGGTGCGATTCTCACTCAACGGATTCTCTGTCTCTCCTCTAATTATTTATCACTTGCTCACTTCAGACTCTCGTATTCTCGCACACTAAACTCCCACGGAACATGTGGAACATGTACACGCGAATATGTTGGGCCACGCGAAATCAGATTTGGGTACGGTGAACCTTTTGGGCTAGAAGCTTAATATTGGTTTAAACTCACTGATTCCCTATGTGGGACGGAAACTCTCACGACTTAGATTTGCTTAACACTGTTTTGGGACTTTGATATTCCCAAAGAGGCGTAAATTGGAATTCACAGCACTATTAAATCACTATTATCTTACGTTCAATTAGACTCAACTCATGAATCGAATAATTCATCTCGTGTTTTAATAAAATCTTGTAATGAGATATAATTACAGTATAAGTGAGAATATTCTTGAATATTCCATCGTCGAGAGTTACTTATCTTTAACAAAAAAAGAATCAGATAAGACTAATATTGAGCTTTGAGATTAGCTCGATTACGAGTTAATCGTATAACGAGAAGATTGGTCCGGGGCGAATGCTGCGTAACGTAAATCCTGTACCCATTACCATTAACATGTGTCAGTCATTAGTAAAAAAAAGTCTCGTATGTTTCTTATGCTTAACCAGAAGGCCGCCGTTGAGGCCTAGGATGAGAATATGGTAATTGGGCATTGCTCTAACTTAAGCATGCGCGATCCAATGGTACATTATACTTGTATATTGTATATATCTATATAAATATCTACGTATATATATAAATATATATTTGTAACCTTTGTCTCGTCCACGGCGGCCGATCGCAAAGGTTTTCGAGAGCTGTCTTGCGAACTCTCCTATTCGATCGAATTATCCTTTTGCGAACGCCGTGAGCATGGTAATCGTGTGTCGACCTTTAAGCATGAGAAAACCTTAGGGGAACCCATATCGACAATTCTCGCCTAAGCTTCGCGCAATGCTACGATCTTTTATGTACATATACATTATACTATATATATATATATACATGCATATATCGAGACCCTCGGAACCATCGATCGACGAAATGGAGGATCTCAGCTTTCGCGGGTCCGCTCTGCAACGACGAGCCCCTTGACCACCAAGGGAATACCCTGCCATCAGCGATTTAGGACTATATATTTCACATTCTATACTTTATTACTGTGTCTTCCCCACTTTTTTCCCTATCGTGGTGCCGCGATGGATGGTTTTAAGCTCACCTACTTTTGCAAATATCCTGACCCTTGATTTCAGATTCTACCCCCGATACTCTGAATATTCTAGCCTCTGGTACCTTGGAAAAAATATGGAACTTGGAATATTTCATTTTGGATTGTTCAGAAATCATGTTTTAGAATATTGAATATTTCATTGATGAAGTTTACTTGAATTTTAAAGCTGGCTGTAAAGTACATATTTAACTTTGAATCTAGATGTCATTATTAAACGTTAATAGAAAATTCAGTCAGTATTGGATTCTTCGTTATCGCAAAACATATAATGACTCTTTTTTTATTTTTATTTTTTTTAAAGAAGCCATGCGATTAAAGTTTCTCGCAAAATCCATTATTCTCGAATAAATCGCACGAGGGAGATTAACTTGATAAAAATCTGCCATTGGCTCTTTCATTTTGAATAATTGATTAAATTTGAGAAGGAAATCTCTGGGCATTGTGAGTGAGGACTAATAACGGATATCCATTAGTCTCTCTTCGGAACCAGAAGGTAGATAACAAAAATCAAGGAAATTGGCGTACTCCCAAAGTCTGGGATATAAATTCAAGGATTAATTTCCCTTTTGTCGTGGAAGAGGATACTTCACTGTTAAAGTATTTGAATAGTTACGCGCCACGACATTGAGATTTACTTCCAAGTGATCCATAGCAAAAGAAGGGAGCTTATCCATATCCGGAATCGGTAAAATAAGATGCTTCGAACTCGAATTCCTCGCAAGTTGCTTCCACCTTTTAAGAAAGTACCATCCAGTAATCTACCAAAGGCCAAACTCCCGAAGGAACTTTACCAAGAGCTCATTCGAATTCCTTGGAACTTCCCAATTTCCCTTTTTTGCTTATTAATATTTATCACTGCTTTTGTATTGGAGAAGTTGGCCAAGAGTGTCCCGCGCGATGGCAGATTCCTAATGCCCTTCTTTTTTTCGCGCTACAAACTTCGAGGTGTAATCGAATCGAGGTGTAATTCACGACGGAATTAAGTTGAAGAAATATCGAGAACTTAGCGCGCAAACTTTTCACTCTGATTCACCCTAATTTTTTTTATACGATTCTCAGGAAAAATCTCCCCTCTTGGTTTTTCCCTCTGACTACTTTCGATATATTCAAGTTCCTCTTACCGAGTGAAAGATTTCTCGAGTGTTACCCCAAATTTTCTGAAAGTCAAACTGAAACTTCTTGTAACAGTTTTCTCGAGTTTTAACTATGTTTCTCTATTTATTCAATATTGTCGTCTTGAAGATTTAATAACAAACTAATTCTAAATGTTATTATATTTCCTAATGTTTCTCAAAATTCCGATCTCTTTTCAATTATATCCGTTTCACGATCGTTCTTATTCACTTTAGCACGATTTTACTTAAATCAACGCACGAGAAATACAGATAAATAAAGTATTTCACCAATGAAATCACGTACAGCACTACTACACTCCATCACTGTCAATATTACTGTATGGTACTTCTCTTCACTATTTTTCTCTCTTTCTCACCACAACTGCAATTTCTTTCTTTATCTAATTCATTTACTTACCTGTCGTGCGCATCTCGTTCTTAAAACATCGTAGAGTAGAATCTTTTTCTCACGTAGCATCGATTACGCTTAAGAAATCAGATAAAACTGAGCTTTAATATATACGTTCGATCTTTGTCACCTGTCTTACAGTGTTCGACCAGTGCGATTTGGGCTTGCTCTACCGTGTACTCTGGAGAACAAGGAGAATGCAAGGCCGTACGTGATAAGAGAGGATTCCGACGGTGACTCTGGTGATGGACAGGTACTCTACAGAGAAGAGTATGACGACGAGAAGAGTAAGTATCCTCTCAAAGTCACGAGACACTCTTTCTTACTTCCCTCGGTAATTACACTTTAAACCTGCGCTAAACCACTGCTAGAATTCTCTAGTCTTCTACTTCAAGCTTCACTCTAACGCGACGAGTAAAACTTGCGTTTACAACTTGGTGACAGCGATCTTCGTGCGACCTCTAACTCGATGTCACTAACAAGAGAGGTTTCCAAACGTGAAATCTTTGATCTTGATCAAAATATTTAACACATAAAAATGGTATTAAAAAATCACGTTTTGTTAAATATCTTCGAAACTGAAATTGAAAAATCGTTAAGTATTATTTAACGTAAATAAAGGAAGAATTTGTTAACACCGTTCAATTATTTAATACAAATGAGGAAATTGTTTTTTCGATTCGTAGGTTTCAATTACGTAAGTTAATTCTTAATTTGCACACAAATCAGGGGTTCTGTCAATATACAATCAAACCGGTGTTTACATGGACCTCCATCAATCAAGCTCTGGATCGAGATACGAAGCTGGCTGGTGACATTAGTATCGGGAAAAATACTCTGCCAGAGGTGGTCGCTTAGCAACCGGTGAATGCTCCCTTATGTACACACTGAGCAGAATAGTCTACAAGAGTTACAGTTGCCCATTACTTTGGAGAAGAATCTTTAGAATTCTATTGTTTCTTCCTTTTTCAAGATATTTGATTCATCGATCAATAGATACATTAATAAAAGATAGATTAGAGAACAATTTCTAGATGGTTTTTGCATTCTAGGAAAAAAATACAATTTCAATATCAATTTCTTCTTTTATCAGTGTAAAATTCTGGAAATATTGCAGCAATTACGGATAGTGCAATGGAAAAACGTAGTCGAATGTTCGAAAGCTTACTCAAAATTCTTCGTGTAATCCTTCCGCAAACATCACTCACATGGCGTTGTGTGATTCGTCGAGTAAAGGCTTGTCTCGTTTCATCGACTCGCAAATGGGAGATTTTATCGCGGTGCTCTCAGTGTCGGTGCCAAACGCGAGAACATCCGAGTTCAGAATTTTTAAGCCAAGACTTAAAAGCTTTAATGCATATATTTTGGATGTATTTGAGGAATAAAGTCCAGTGATGCGCAATGGAGAGACGATTTTACTGACAAATATCGTAAACTATACTCTCGGTATCTCGCGACTTAGAGAAAGATAGAATGAATTTCTGATCTATATACAAAAAGACAAAATTAACGCGCTCGATGCATTTTAAGATAGATTGCAACTGATTCGTCGCGGTTTCTGCGTTCTATTTTTATCCTATGCTAGTCTGTATTCTATTTTCTTCTTATTATTGAGTTTCATCGGATTAGATTAATTAACGAATTTCAAAATTTTTAATTCAGTGAGATTGAATAGAGATTATAAAGTAAAAATCATTTCTGTAATATACTTGATTTTATTGGGAGATAATTAATGAAAATTGCCTAAGCAATATCGCGATTCAAATAAAAGAGAGTTAAAATTGTTTCCTCATCTGTCTTATATCACACGTTAACTTGCAAATTGCCCGAGTTCCTTTGAACCAGGATATCCGACAACGTCAAAGGACGGCTGATGCTCTCCGTCGAGAGCCATCCGCGTGATTGGCCAAGTCTTCAAATCAGCCTTCGTGAACCAAACTAATTATACTCGCGCCAGGGTACACTTACACTCACGAGTACAGCGACACAACGATACAGACACCTCTTCAAAGTTATATTAATCCCCGAAGATCGCTGGCAAGACTCTCAGTACGTTCCTGACCGTTGTTTTGTCCCTGACTTTCCGTGAATTTGCCACGAGTCGCAATTGTGAATAAAATTTTCGCGAATTCACATAAAATCTCTGTCTCTAAGAAAAAATTTCTGCAAACGTTTCCCCGAAAAAAGAACAATATTCCTGAGGATTTCTCAATGAGAAAATCTCTCGCGAATTGTTTCTTTTGGCAAGTTTCGACTGTTGGAGAATTTGAGTCAGTGTTAAAACGTGTTCAGGTGAAATCCTGAGTTTTGAGGTGTTAGTGGAGGTAGGATAAGTTCTATGGTGCACGAACGTTCGGTTTGTCATGAATCCAATGGATTACTGGTCGCGCGTGGCCGATCGGAGCTGATTTCCGCTTCGACGTTACGAGTGGAAAAGGGATGACACAGGATGCTGTCTATTTGGACTGCATCGAGCATGTCGATCGCCTGCGCTTCCACCGAATCGGTGAAACGGTGCTCGCCGTTACAACGGAGCTTTAGCTGTCTGTCCATCATTGAGGGTATATCGATGTTAACTGAACGGATAAAACAAACAGTGAAACCGGGTGAATTTTAAAAGCCTACTCTATATCGATGCGTCTATACATATACTCGAACGCTTCAATTCACAACTACGCATACAGGATCTTTCACACAAAGTATTATAATTTATGTTCTGAAAATTTAATCAGAATATTAAATATCGTCAATCTAAATAACAGATACTTGAATCACTTTTTTTATATCTCATATTAATAGAATTAAATTGAAAAACTTATTTGGAATGTGTGAATTGGTTATCTTGAAAATTAATTAGATTGAGACAATTATTTATTGTCTGACGTAAAACTGGATAACATTGGAACTCGGAGCGTAATAACTCGTAACTCGTCGAAACCGTGCAAGAGTGAAAAGCTTTGTTACTTTGGCTAACTTTGTTAGTCTGCGAGCGATATTAGACTGCGAAAGGTTTATGGAAGATACTTGTACTGCTTCCAGGTCGACTAGCAGCAAAGATCGCGCGAAAGGAGTCACTGTCGCTGAAACTCGCTCTCAGGCCTGACAGACAGGAGCTCATTAATCGGAACATCCTCCAGCTGCAAACGGACAATGAAAGGCAGGAAACGAAGGAGGCCATTGGGGCCAAACTCATCAGGTGAAAAGATCAGATTCCTTCTCTTTCTCATTCTAATCTCCCTTTTTCACACCCCAGCCTCCTCATATATTCAACGTCTTACTTTCTAGAACTTATCAAGAGAATTTCAGACCAAGTTTCAGACGTCTTTTCGCGAGATTATGTAAAATCTTTGGAAACGTGTGATTTTACATGAGTATATTTCCATGAATTCGAGTAAAATGACACAAGTTATAAAACCCGAATTTGTCTACCAGGCAAACGAAGCCTTTCCGAATTCGCGTTTACACAGTCTTAGAGAGCTTATGAATCGCGTACTGACGCAGTAACCGGAAGAGCAAATCAAAGCTCGTGTAATTCCTAAATTTAGGAAATCCGAAGCAGGGAGCTCTGAAATGGAGGTTTGTTTTCTTAAGGTAGTTATTACGGATTTCCTCAGTATCGCAAACGTTCATATTCTCGGTTCGCGAATTAAAGATTGAACATTTTTGAACTATCCAATGTCTTTGACAAAATAAAATATAAATTGTCGCATTCTTATCTGTTATTGATTCAAAACGATCGGCATCTGAGATGCGCGCGGAATAACAGCTGCTATACGAAGAGATTAGACCGATAACGAGTGGTCTGCGTGTGCGGGTGAATCATTTGTTTGCCTCTTCGGGTTTCATGTCCCCTCTCTCTCTTTCTCTCCCAACCTTTCGCAGTCCACCGAAAAGCAGATCAAACTGGCCAATGCACTCGCACTGATTTGCTTTGCATTCTTGTTTCAGGCGGCTGAGTATGCGGCCAACTCAAGAGGAGCTCGAGGAACGGAATATTCTGAAAAGTAAGCTTCCTACCTCGTCTGTCGCAGATATACATACGTAGTAGTAGTTGGATCACGCTTGCTTCGTCATCCAAGTAAATTCGCGTCGACCGCGTTAACGTTAATTAAGACGAGCGCCGCGGAAGATGAGACACTGTTACAGCAAACATTTGTATCGCGCTGCGATAGGTAATTCGAAGCAAAGATGTATGACAGAAATTGTCTGGCACTGTATATCGCGACTTACAATAACAATAAGACATATATATGAGACCAGGACAAAATAGTAGCTTGTACAATTCGTTTGCAGAGCAAAGTCCTGCTGAGGAGAAAAAGCAAAAGGAAGAGAAGAAGAGGTATCTGCTACGAAAGCTGAGTTTCCGACCCACCGTTGAGGAGCTCAAGGAAAAGAAGGTGATTGATCGAATCTTTATGAAACGCGGAACATTCTTTTTTTTTATTGCTATACGTGGACCTTTAGGGGTCCTGTAATGGATATCGATTTCGTGATTGCGCGCGACTCTGTGTGTACATGTACATGTATCTATGTGTACTTGTGTAAGGACAATCTGTACAGGGTAGGTAATATCGCACGTGTCCGGTTTCCTTTCACAGATCATCAGGTTCAATGATTACATCGAGGTCACGCAAGCTCACGACTACGACAGGAGAGCCGACAAGCCCTGGACACGGTTAACTCCAAAGGACAAGGCAGCTATTAGAAAGGAGCTGAACGAATTTAAGAGTATGGAGATGGCCGTTCATGAAGACAGCCGACACCTTACCAGGTACTTTATCCTAGACATTTTTTCTTTCATAAGTAATATCGAATAATTAGTTTTCGAATATGATTAATTAAGAAAAATGATGAAACAGTGTTTTATAAAAGAATCTTTACTTTTTGGTTTCAGGTTCCATAGGCCTTGACAATTGCAATGTGTAGAGGTGCTACAGTGTGGTGCGGGTATAGGTGAAGGTGCAGTGTGTTGGCCTCACGCAGAGGCTGGGTAAAATCGGGTATCGTGGCGAGTAAAGGATTTAATCGGCAGAGTGCGCGATACTCAACAACGGTTGGTTGACGATGGTAATTCTTTGACCTTGCTGCGTCGTGTTGTCATTCGTCGTTGTCGTTATCATCATCATCATCATCATCATCATCGTCGTCGTCGTCGTCGTCGTCGTCGTCGTCATCGCTGTACTGTTCACTCGCCATGATCATTCGTCGTCATCGTAGTCCATATCAACGCATGTAAAGGCCGTGATCTCATATTCTCACAAGTGATAACGATACAACGCGCCATCCATATTGTGACGCAGTGTGTTCGTATCCATCGGAACGCTGACGACGAACGCCTCCACGACGTTCACGAAGATTGTGATAGAGTGACCCGCCCCAGGTGCAAACAATTCACGGCGGGTTCCTCGCTGATTTCTCTTTCATCGAGATTCGTTCACACTTGGGCTCATCCCGTGTCTCCGTTATAAACTCTCTATCTAATCTCTCTCTTACTCGGGCGGATTTAAACACTTGAGAATTACGTTTAGCGTAGGTCTCTATTCTAACGAATGAAAAAGAAGGATTTTCGGTGGCCAAAAAAAGAGAGAGTAACATACACATTCAACGTTCTACTTTTGCTTATGGCTCACTCGAGTGAAATTAGACGTCGGAGCCCCGAGAAAGCTCTAAAAGTTGAAAATACTACTGTTGAGTATTAAATAGTTGACACGAGAGAATCAAAAAGAGTTAATCCTATACGGAAATGTGGCCAAGGCCAATTCCATAGTATAGAAGCCGAGGGCAATAACATTTAGGTATTTATCTTCTTCTTTGGAAGCTTGAAAATCTCGAGAAATCGGGAGAATTGTCGCATTGAGGATCTTTTAACAAAAAAAGTACCACAGAACAGGGTCGATGACTCGTAATTACACACATGTATACTTGAGAGGTAGTTAGATAATTGCACGTTAGCGATAATCACGATTAATCGCGACTTTACGAGAGTACAGATTCTCGCGAAAATTGGGAACGCGTAAAGGCTCCCGTGTGAACGAATCTTCCTTAAGGTGATAAGACACCATTTTTTTGCCATCAAGCTAGCTCATCAGTGTCACCTGGCATCGCCGTATATACGTAAACAATTCTCAAGTTGTATCCTATTTTTGATTCTTCGTGTAATATGTCTTGTGAATGTATCGCGTAATACTCACGTAAAAGTCAAGTATTAATTATCTTTCACGAAGGAACAGATGCATTGCATGTGTATAGTAGCCGCCGCGAAAATGGCCGTGTATTAACGATTTAGTTCGATTTAGTTCTTAAAGATGTGTTAGTTTGAATATTTTTATATGTTGAACGTTACAAACGATATGTCGAAAATGTTTTTTCAGCGAACTCGTTTTTAAATATGAAAAAAAGAAAAAAAGAGAGATATGGGACACGCTTGACGGCGGATTAATGTGATTTACAATAATTCCACGAGAACTCGTAACTTTTAACGATTTTAATCAGTGATTCGTTGTATCCGTGGCTCACTAAACTTTTATTGTAGCCTATTTAAAAAAAAAAGCTGTTGATTGTGCGCAATTGTGAATCAGTTCGAAATGTGTGAGAATAATCTACGACAATCGGTCGGCTGTTCGATCGACGAAAACTATTTTCCTTTACTGCCAGGTATCACTTCTCTCTCTTGTGGAGCTGCCTTGAGGAGCAAACGCTTATGACTATTATAAATAGATGTACTCGATTTACAAGAAGAAGGATGCATTGTGCAATTACACTTTGTACAGAAGTATACATAGTGTGTACTACCATTAGTGATTATTATTGTTGTTATTGTCATCGCTGGCGACGCTGCGATCCTCGTTAATTTTGATCGCGCACCAATCGATCGCGGAAGAGACGTCAGTAAAGGAAACTCGACAAGTGTGTACACATCATTGACTTGTCCAGAGGATCCGATCGACACGTAATAGAAACAAATGTATTTGCCATTCGGTCAATGAGATTTTCGATGGAACATCGGAGTTGTAATTAGAACCGACCAACTCGAATTATGTACAGAAAAATTCGATTGGTCGTACACGATCAATCGTAGGAACAAAGAGATAGAAAGCGAACAAAGATTCGGAAAAAATGAGAGATGGAAAGAAAAAGCGGTGGAAAAAAAAACACAGATAAAACGTGCTTCGATGTGCGATCTCCTGCGCACTCTGCTTATTCCTTCAGGCTTCTTATTATCATCCCCTCCCCTTGCCCTCGCTTCTTGTCAGCCAATTGTATAACCGGCCTTTCCACGTTTAAAGTTTCAATTGTAAAGTGGACCTCGTCAGTGACAGCTTTTCTTTCAAGGGAAGATACACCAAGAAAATGAGAGAAATAAGAGGGAGAGGAAAGAAAATAAAAAATAACAGGCTAGCGCGCATACAGATTCTTGGTAATCAAGTCGCGTAGCGAACGACGAGTCGAAAGAGAGAAAAAGAGATCGGTGTTTTTTCCGTGAGAAATCAATATTTCCTCCTTGTTTAGAATCTAGTTTTAATCGATCGTCCAATGGGGTGAGAGGATCGGAGTGTCGATCTTTCTCGTAACCCGTCGGTGAACTCAACAGTTCGATATTAATTCGTCAACTTCGAGGTCGTTCGAAGGTATGCAATAGGACCTTCTTCGAGTACCACGGAGACGCACGTGATAAGGAACGATTATAACACAGGAAGATTAAAAAAAAGCGTGTCTCTCTCGTTCCATTGGTCGAGCGCTGTGGCTACCGTGTAGTCGAACAAAATATATCCATTTCCGGATTGACTGTTGGTGCGTGAACGAAGAAGAGCGTGTCTGTCATGATAAATGAGAAATTGCGAGCTTGAGAGTGAGAAAGAGAGAGAACGCAAGGAAAAGTAAGGATAGACACGCGAAATGAGTATTTTAGCGCAATGTTGAGTGGGCCGAATAACGCGAAGAGAAATTCGAAAAAAAAAAAAAAATGAGCCAGTAATCTCTACATTGTGCCACAACGACGTTCTCTTCGCGCTCTTCGCGCTTTCCCACTCTGAATGAATTAAATGAGAGATGATACGAAAACACGAAACGCGAACACATACGACTAATGACGAACGATTCGTGTAAATATATTAATAACGCGTATATTGTAAAACACTGCAATAGAAATTCACGTTACACGCTACGATATTACGCATTGTAAACGAAAAGGATTACTTATAAATACTAATTATAGGTAATGGCGCCCTAATGCAACAATACACCGTATACATATATAAATACTATACGTATACATATATGTATGTATATATATAGGCATATATTGATATATGTTCGTATGGGTGTGCGCGTGTCTGGGGATATGTGTGTCTGTCTGTCTGTCTATATGGATACATATATATATACAATATTATTATATTGACGCATACAAGCGGTATGTGCATTTTCCAGCACAGATAGTTGGTATATTGTGTACAAAAGCGAAACAGAGAAACAATTGTTAGGAGATTTTTGCGACCGGATTCTCACTCGTTACTTGGACTAATCGTCCAATAGGATACGAGTGGATCAACTGGCGCATATTATATTCCTGCAGGAGTAAAGCGGAGCGGAGCGTAAGTGCACCGTATCACGAATCATCGATTAATTTTATACACATCTCACTGATGCAAGGGCAGATACATATATATACAATATTGGCTCTCACTCTCTTTATTATTCACATTCACCCGTGATTCTGTTTGTCACCCGTAGCACCGGATGCACTTGCGAACTGCTCTACCTCGGCTTGTTCCGCAAACGCGTCTCTCGCTCGTGTTTGCAATTAAGTGTGATGAGTACATGTCTAGCGCTGAACAAGATGGCGAGTCACGAACAAATGGAGGTAAAAGATTAAAAGATACATTGAGATTTAGGAGGATGAAGATTGTGGATTCCTGGACGCATCCGATTGACTTTGTCTAATCGGTCGCGTACGTTTAAGCTCTCTCTCTCTCTCTGTCTCTCTCTCTCGATGTTTGTATGTATGTGCGTGTGTATGTGGGAATGTACGTATGTATCCTAGAGAGTACACGACTTTGCAGAACAAGAGAGGCCGAGCGAGTGTATGGTGTCCGTTTAGGAAAGTCAGGCTGTAAAAAGTAATTATCGCGACATACGGCGGATTCTACTTGTATTATAATATCTCTACGATAGTACTATGTATAACGATAAACAGCAGTAACAAACAATAAGAATAATAATTTAAGAAAGCGCAAGAAAGGAACGAGAGAGCGAGAGTGTGTCGATTAAACGGTACGACGAGTACATATTAATGATCGACGTGGACACTAACAAAGCAGCATCTTAGGCCCCATGACATTTACCTTTTCGCGAACTGTTTATTCTCTGACTTTATTGTTAAAACAGTATCGACTTGATTCAGATTGAATATACAAGTGATCCTTGATAGCAACAGAGAGAACGGGACTCGATTGTCGAGAGGACGAAATTAGTCCGCGCGAGGGTAAATCTTGGCGTCTTGGAATTTTTACCAAAATGACTCCGACACAGAACCGTGAAGGCAGTCTAATTAGAGATAAATGAAAATTTCGTTTTGTTTTTGTAAGCGAAGCCGAAGCACAAGACACCTGGCGACTGGTTCGATTGTTGGTTCGGGTGATCTCTCGACTTGCGGACACGGTGGACGATGGACTTTTTCTTCTCTTTTTTTTCTCTCTCTCTTGTAAACGCGGACAAATCGGGCGAACGATCGCTGGCAAAAAAGAAAGAAGTTAATGAAATATTGTACTTTACGATTAGACCCGACGTCTATCGGAAAGGATCAAGTGTCAAATTTTAGCATCGTTTATTGTTGACTACGATTTTATAATTTATATGTATTCGGTAATTGCGACGTGATATTGCATCAAGGATGTTGAAAGGAAAAACGGTTCTCGCCGACGCTCGTTTACGTTTTAAATTAATTCTAAGTTCTCAGCCGATTGAGCGTGATATATACATATATATATATACGTAAAGAGAATGTTAGCGACTAATTCATATTCTAATTTATTGATAACCGTATACACGGGAAGCATTATTAATCGTACGTGCTGGTAATGTTTTGATCATGAGATTTGTAAAGTTTTGCCAATTGTCTCAGTTTCTGGGACACTACTCTAATTGATTAGGGTTTACGGTGTCCCTCGTTACGATTGTCACACTGTGATTTTTTTCTCTTCCTCCATTTTACGACGAGACTCGAGAGACTCGACCAGTGATCGGTTGCCGACGCGTCGCACGGGACGTAATTTGGGGAAAAAAAAAGGAACATGCATTGTATTATACATTGAAACCGAGAAACCCTCTAAGTGTAAGAATAATAATGTATATAATTATTATACGGTAAACTTGAATTAATTGCGCTCCATACAGAGGAGCTATATCTCCCCCCTCCCTTCATCTAACAAATGAAACTGAAGCGCCCATAAGAAACGGAGGATAAATCCAGAATCCAAATTAAATTGGTGGATTGAAGGAACACACGGAAGAAGAAACAAATTAACAGACACATACACACAGACATGCACACACACACACACACACACACACACGCCAGATACTAAAAAAGCAACTGTTCTCTCAATTGATTTCGAAAGACGCTGCGATCTTTTTAATTCAAATCTATTCTGATTCTTTTTCTTTTTTGTTGTTAGTTTGTACGCACTAAGATTATCGCAATTTATTGTATTATCGAATGAGAATACTGTAACAAACAAAAAATACTGTTAACTATTCTTAAAAAAATTAAAACTTTTTGTAAACTGAGACCAATGCGCGTCATCTGTGAAGTTCACTCTCAGCACACCTTGACGAATGATGGGATTCTTAGAGACTCTCTGTGTGTTGTACCTCTGCATTCTGGGAGCCTATTGTCTATAACTTATCCGAGCAGTAGCTTATATACTACGAGAGAACGCAATAACAATTGTCTGCTAGTACATATATATATATATATGATACACACAGTTCACTTTTAGCTGCTGCCTTACCTCTTTGTCGCACACACCACTCAAGACACTTTGGCTTGCGCAAAACCAATTGCGCAAACGGTGGAGAACTATCCAAGACCAGAAATAATATGTTCAACTTATAAGGACAACTTATTTTTATTCATAGTACATTTTCATGGATTTATTTCTGTACATTCGGAATTATAGCCAACACGCGCAAGCAGCTGGGACACAGTTATTAGAGATTGTATATATGTATAAGACACACAAAGCACCAACAATGATTTTTTTAAGCTGCTGGATTGTACAATACGAGTCTGACCGAATAGGATATCTTTTGGCGCTTTCAAGATCAGACAAATTTTTCACGATATACATATACATATTATGTGGCACAGCTGCAGGAGCTATTTCTCGAAAATTAGAATTTTATAAAAATTAGTTCATCTTCAAGGTCGGTAATGGTTTCAAAAAGTATATTGTTCAAAAATGCAAGAAATCGTATAAAAGCGAAGCTTCTTTTTTGGTTTTCTTTTTGTACAGTCGAAAGCTCAATTGACACCGAGACACTATTAGAAATTGGACCATTAATTCTAGGAATCACAATCTATATCTAATATTCACATTGATATAGCACCATTGACAATTAACAAAATTGTACGTTGAGTAACAATTGGAATATTGCAACTTCGTACTTTCAGATCAAGCAGGCAAGTGTAATTAATAATATAATAAAAAAAAAAAGGAAGAAGAAAAATCGAAGTTGGAACATCGAGGAACTGGTAGATTTGCCTGCAATTAATTGACGATACGAAAGTCTGTCAGTCGTGACATATACATACACCGATTGCATATATACAATAAACTGATGGAAGTTCATAAATAACACAGCTAAAATTGGACGGCCATCACAATCAATACTATTCTAATCGCTGGTTCGTCCGATGCACTAATTTATAGATATCACAAAAATATATATATATATATCTTTGCACATTGAAATAAGATATCTGAAAATAATAGATTTATCGATCATCCGCATAGGAAAAACTATCTCCAACCATCGAATCGAATCCAGAAAATTCTCTGGACATCCTCCCCACATCTTCCTCAACTTTTCGACCTAACAATCGAAAGGGTGATTCCTGCGACAAAATGAGCAAAGAAGAATCCTTACAAAAATACAACAATTAAACACGTACCGATTTAATCTCAGTGACTAATACAAATGTAAAGAAATATACAGAAAGAGATCCGTTAACATAAATAATAAAAACCTTTAATACGTTAAAAAAGAATAATTTACTATTTTCAAAATTGTGGAAATTAACGAAATTGATCGAAAATTGCTTCTTTCGTTGTTCGTACCTTTTTAAGCATGTAGCTTTGAAGATCGTAGCCCATGTAAAAAGCAATCCTCTGCAGAGCACGAAGAGATTTCAACCTAAGACGAGGATCAGGCTGCAGGAGTCGCTTGATCAGATCCTCTGCCGCTGGTGATAACATTTCCGCGTTGCTTGGCAGCGTACCAGGCGTCCTGTAGTCGACGATACGATCATCTGGCAGAAGCTCAGTGGGACCAATCGATGGATACTGCAGCAACAGAAATTTACTCTTGCGATCCTCATGAAAGACAATACGCATAAATAAAACATTGCCTCTAGATAAGGGTCATTTAACTTTCCGCGTAATCGAAGAATCTTTCGAGGAAAATGCGCTAACAAATGGATTCGTGGATACGTCGCGATGACGCCAGATTACAATTAGCATCGATTCTCGAGGCTATTGTGATTAGTCAACTTGACAAAAGCGTCATTTAATCGTGACACTATAATCGCATAATGAAAGTATCAAAGGTATAATGATGAAAAGATTGCAAAGTATAGTGAACGATTGGAGTATTATGAAATAAGTTCTATAAGTTAGTTTTACTTTAACTCACTGCACAAAAGTACTATCAAATTAATTAATAGATCGTTAAATTCATTCGCAAATATATCCATTAATATTATATTACGAAAGTTTAGTAGATTTACTTAAAATTCAGCAATGGAAGATTCATCTTGTTTTATCGATGACCCACGCAATGAATAACTTGTTAAAGGCTTAAGATCTGCCTAGTCTCTTCAAGGGCCAAGGAGTCATTTGCCCCTTTCGTCCATAAATATTTGTCTTTACGAGCACATTGCCAACGAAATGGAGAGAAGGCGATGCCAACTCTCGGTGACTCTAGCCTGACTCTCGTGCGTGTTCCGGCTAGCAGCGCGATATAACCTACAGGTAGTTATACATAGGCGCGAGCAGGGTCAACGGCCACTCGCGACCCTCAACCTATTCGCTTCGAACGCTCTCATAGCTACGATCTGCGACCTCAACAGCGCAGAAATTGAACCTTTACGGAAAGATTCCTTCCGCCCTCGACAGAATTAAAAAGAAAAACAAGAAATTTCATTGGTTGCCTCTTATATTTCCTGTTACCCTCATCCAATTACTACCGTGAAATTAGTCTGACTTGAATCCTACCTGGAGGATGTTGAACCTTGAAAACAGTTAATGACAGTGTGACCTGAGAAAGGGTTGTATTATAGATCAACTATAACATCTGCCAACGATAAATTAAAACGTATTATTGAAAAATTGATTTACAGTTCCTCTAATAATTAATTATAATACTATTAGCAAGATTAAACATTAAAGAACTTCACTTGCATATTTTTTCTCTCACCGTCATCAGTCGATGTTACGGTACTCGAGCTACTTACACTATGTTTAATTTGGTACTTAAAAGTACTAATTGTATACGTATATTGAAGAACAGGAAACTAAAGATTCATATGCTTGAAGACTGTACGGTCTTGGTGATTGACAGTATAAATAAAGAAAAAGAAATGGAGTGATGCATCTGAAAGTCTTCCCAGAAGCTCAGGAAAGACTTACATTAGACGAGTCGATACCCCAAGCGACAGACATAACTGCTGTGTAATAACACATCCTATTAAATCCAGTCGATTTACTCTTCTCTTTGCACGCACGAGATACAGGAAGACATTGGTCGCTATATAGATATATATGTAAAACCCGAGAGATACAAAAAGATCGCGTAGACATCTTGATCTTGAATGCGTCACGATACGACGGCGCCAAATCTGCGGAAATCGGAGGTAATAGGGTCGCTGTTGTGTCGCAATCCAAGGCGAAACCTTTCGCCAAAGATTTGGTCAGTCGCCTATTAGGCCAAACGTTAGGTCACCGCGTTTCTAAATCGTTGTTTACACTGGACAACCGACGGAAAAGAGAGGAAGAGAGCCGCCTGGAGGCATGAACGAAGATAGGGGAAAGAAAGAGAGAGAGAGAGAGAGAGAGAGAGGTCGTCGGATTACGCGTGAGTCCGATCACTCATGGCAAACGGGATATTTCAATTCGATCTCGTCGAGGACCTTGACCGAGAATAACGGTATACTATAATGATCATTATGAGATCGCTCATGGAGGTAGTGTTCTTGACGTCGAGAATCTTTTAGATGAATTCCATCAAGTACTGTCTGTGTTTACTTTCGGTATATTCAATAAGATAGATCCTTCCTGATTTTTTGACAGAAATTATCTGATTGGCAGTTTACTGGATCCAGAAGATTGGTTTCTATCAAAGAATCATAATATTGGGACTCTTTCACCCTCGATACCGACCCAGTTGATACGAACAAAGAATCGATTTCTCAGAGCAACCCACCTTATAAAGCTACATTTTCTCCGGCTGGAAGACAATACTCCTGATGCAGGACCTTGGGAGGCGCCTTGTTGAGACGCGAAAAATTCGGGCCATTGAACCCTCGGTCCGTAGGAAAAAAACTGGCGGCGGGTCTAGAGTGATACAGGAATATACGAGATACAAGCGAAATGCAAATGTGCCGGCAGCCGTACCCGTGAATTCCACTCTCGGATGTGCCGCGCCTTGTGGCAGCTAATTGCTGAGTAAACTCGAGAGCTTCTGGACGATACGTTCTCCCTTCGTTAGCGCTCTACTCGCAGTCTTAGCTAAACGAATGCCCTGTGGGAACAACAACGATCACCTTGAGACTATAATACAAGGGCTGGCGTGTCCCTTTACGTGTTTTGTTCTTAACCACTGGTGTCCAGTATCCAATTCCTAATTATTAGACTGAACACAGGGTTTCTTATTAAAAACATAATTCATTTCTCAAGCTAAAGTGTATGTTTCGTACTTTGATACAAATAAACACACATAAACGTATTCTGTTCAGTTGAATAATTGTATAATTTTAATAATTATCAGTTGAAGACTGTTGACGTCTAAAAAAACGTGTACAAAGTAGTAATGAGAAATTAATGTTGCAATTAATAAACTACTTTTATGTTCATGTAATGCAAATGTTGATGTAATGTTTATTAGTCTTTTTACGTTGCTCGTTTCTGTTCTCCACAATTGCGTTATCGTGTAACGACTGTAACGTAAGTAATCGCATCCCTCGAAGAAGAAGAAACGTGGAATTCACGGTGGAATTGTCAAGGAGTATTCACACACAATCGTTAAGAGGTCTCATGTCCTTCGAGAGCCCTTGGTGTTTTCCACGTGGTTGCACTTCTACACGATCATCAGACGGCGAACGGCCAAGGAGCGTTTCCTCAAAGGCTCCCGTTTTCTGTGAGAATTCTTACGACTCACGAAAGATACCATTGCCGAGATCGGTTTTCCCCTATGAAGTGCGCGAATAAATGCAAGACTGTGCGAATTTCATGTGAATTCAATAGTAAGGGTAGAAATGTGTGACTGATTGCATTCGAGATTAACAACTGGCGAGTAACGATGAGTAATTAGATACAGTTAAACTAAATTACTCATAGAATAACTTGATCGGTGAATCTAAACTTTCGAGAAATTTAAATTCTGCACAAAGTCCAAATCACTTATAATTAATTTTAATTATATAAAGTGGCTTCCATTGATAAATCAAAGGGGTAAGAAAATGAAGTCACGTTTCGAGAAGGGAAAATATCATTTGAAAAGGATAAAGCGTCTCTCTAACCCCACATTGAAGTTTGCGCGAGGCATAGAAGAATGCGTGGAGCCCACAAAAGGCGGATGTCACGAAACGGAGAGGAAGCACCAAGATAGACTGAACAGACACGGTACGTCTGCAATCGCAGTACAACAACCACGGCATTTCACACGTTTAATTTCTCCCGATTCTTTTTACCACCTGTTTGCCATTAACAGCCCCTCTTAGAATTTTGCTTTTAAGCTCGGAATAATTACATGCGACCAATTACATCATTTACATCGAATGGCCGGTCAGCATTTCTTGCCTTTTATGCGTTCAGATTTATAAGAAATAAGCATGCAAACTCACGGCATTAACGACTGCCGAGGGGGAAAACGCGTTCCCCAGATGAGCAAGAAGCTAAAGGAGGCATCAATTATGAGACACATTTGCATTGAATGCCGTGTGTGCGGTGCCGTTGTCGTGTTTCCACTAATGAAGGATTCCTCGCAAAGCGTAGAAACGAAGGACAGAAGCAAGCGTGCCACGATTGGCAGTGCATTGTACACGACAGGATTCGTTTCTCGCTTGATGGAGCATCGACCACGGGTTGGATTTATTCCTATACCGATGATGATGATGCTCTCATCGGAGGATTAAATATCGCGTGAAGGAGATCAGAGTTAGAAATAGAAACTGATAATTGCGAATCACTCTGCGATAGGAGAGAAAAGTGCCAACAGTGCTGGATATCTTCGATGAGATCCGAAGCTAAAATTGCAGCATTTAAAATTCCAAGGACACTAAAGTTTATTTCTAAACAAACTGCTATTGGATTCTCAGTTATAAAGGAGGCAACTTAAAAATCACGATATTTGAAGTATTATCATTATGCGAATTGTACAAATTTTATTTCGAGATTAAAAATCGTCTTTAAAGGCACCTTTTTGTTTCTAATGAAAAACATGGTCATTCCAGGTTCCTCCAATATTTCTATAAAGTCTCATCATTCCTTCATAAACATAAACGAAAGAGACATAGTTGACGTATACCACAACGAAGTGCAACAAAATCACGACAAATCTCAACGACCAATATAAACCGACCTATACCTTCAATTTTACTGTTCAAGAACCACTTTGGTAGAGAGAATTGCAAGTAGGATCTTGTCTCTGTTTTACGACTCTAAGAATAAATGCGGTGGACCAAAAAGGACATGGGAGGAAAGAGGGCGCACGGAAAGCGCAAAGAGAGGGTGAAAAGAGAGAAAGAACTCACGGAAAGAGAGGGACCGGTTGGATAGTTAGCACACAGCAGACATTAACTTCCCATTAACCGTCAGCCATTAGAAGTGGCAGGAGGGGCCCGCGGTGCGCCGGCGCCAGGAGTAATCGCCGTTGCGTATTAAGCGTACAACTCTTCAAGGCTATTTATAAACCTGCCCTGCTGCCGTGGAGGTGCTGCGCGTGAATAAACCTCGCGATAAAATCCCCTTTCGACGCCAGGCTCGATAGAGTGCGACAGCTGAGAGGGGTTTTTCGCGCGTCGCCACTAAACCGACCTTGGAGAAGGGTCTCTTGCGGATAGACTGGTCAGTTTGGTCTTCTTGCCTAAATCTTATTTGATAAATAACTGACCACAACTCGCATGGGAAAACTATCGTATCAGTATTGAAAAGATGAGTTGATGTTACACAATACAAACAGTGCAAAACTCATCATCAAAGGGATACCAATTTATTTGGGAGTAATTTATCTACAGTATTTGTATAATTTGATGTTTAGAATATTGATTTGATTTGTTGAGGTTTATAATGTTAACTTGTAGATATTTTGCATATAAATCGGCAGTTACCGATGATACAATATCAGTTTTACTACGCGCTATATCGATCGTATAATTTCTTATAGATGCTAGAAAAGTGTTACAGTGATACTTGGTTAAATATACTAGCAATAAACGTCCAGAACTCTTGGTCTGGGCGTTCGTGAGAAACGATCAAATTTGTTCAATTGAGGGTAACCGATGGAACTTAAGGAACACACTTATATTATCGATAACTATATTTTGTACCGTTTTCCTACTTTGATCAATGTAGTTCAAGCAGAACCGAGGAAGAATAATAATACAGAGGATAAGAAAATTGCTAGTTATGTTCTTCCACAACATCATCTTTCTACGCGCCCTCGCTCAATTCGGACCAGGTCACGCATGTCCCCGTTGGTAGGATTCGCAAAACCGGTAATTTCGATCGAAGTCGATAACCCGAGAAAGGTGGAAGAAGAACGACGTAGCAATCAAACCACATAAAGTTGCAATATCTTCGAGGCCAGCGGCGATCACGTAGAACGCGGATAATAATCTAGGATCTATAAATAGTGCGAACTACCGTACAAGTGAGCTGATGGACTCTCCGTCAAAAAAAAGAACAAGAAAAAAAAACAAAAAATAAAAAGAAGCCCGAGGGAAGTGGATTGCAATTACGAAAGGAACCAATATAGCGGGCATGGGGCGTCACCACCCGGTCGTGGCATCCTTAAGAAATGTAATGAGCTCACTCATACCAAAGACCCAACACTCACTTATCCTGAATGATATTTAGGATCTATAAATAGCTGGAGACTCGCAGAAGAAGAGTCTGACTCGTTCTTGCTAGACTGGTATCCCAGGGTACCTGGAATCAACATGTTCCATCCTGTACTGCAATCGAGATCGGTCACGGCGACTCGCTCTACATGGTATTGTCAACTATAAAATCGATCCAGGACCCTTTTAATGAACCTAGTTGTAATTAATACTTAATTGTACCGACGATGCTTGTAGTATTGGTCGAACGATATTTCTTCCGAAGAAATAACATAGATATATAGATATTCAGAATAAGGCTGCCCTTTAGCAAGAAACGTCCCTTTTTCGAGGTGAATGCGCAGAACACAGCTGGAGAACAGTAATTACGAGCGACCACTGCAAGGACACAGCGAGTGTCGCTGTACAGTGGATAGTACAGCAGGAGTTCTCGTGGAATCCCTGTGTACAAGTTGCCCACATAGGTACATACACTCCTCCGTCCCCTGGTCAGAAAAGCTGGCAAACATTGTGGAGCTGCGGCGTGTTACAATCGTGCAAAGCACGGTGCACGCAAGTGCAAACACGCCGCGCTGCTAATGCTCAGATCCTATAAATAGACCCATCCGAGGGTGTAGGGCCCCTCGCGAGGGGCAGGTGGGCACATTGCACGCGAGCCGTCTTCCACTCGCGAGCCAAGGATAGGTAAAGAAGGATCAACTGGTTTGGCTTGGATGCGATCCTCCAGCATAGGCGCCAGAGCTAGGGTTTTATCGGGATTCTGCAAATTGCAGTTATAGGGCCTTTGTTCATTGAATCTTTTACGATGCAACATTTGTGGTAACTTGGGATAACAGCTGGACCAACTGTAAATTAACAGTGAATTACGTAGTCCTTTCGGAGGTTTTGAACCATCATCATCGATGCTGGAGCCAGATTCAGGATAAGATTCCATTATTCTCTATATAGTCATATGGAAAATTAAGCACATATTTTCATACGTAGATCATATCTGTGATACAACTAGCTTTATACACCACTATTTGACCATTCCTCAAATTACAATATGAACTTGTATGCCCGTTTACGTCATACGTGTACGTTGTACAAATGAAAAAATCGATATACGGTATTTCGTTTGATTAACAATTAAGCGACTAAGAACGATACCAAGATGAAAACCTTCGTAGACTATCCTGCGCCAATGGTACTGAGCCCTTCTGACACAGCATTGGTTGCAGGTAGACTAGCTCCCGTCCTGCAGAGGTTCTCGAGGCTCCAGAAAGGAAGTAACGTAATGAGGCGAATCGCGATGCAGCTACAGCCCGATATCGCCAGTATTGGCAAGTGGTAAGCGGCAAGCGATTTTTCCGAATCGAGCTCGGGGCTGCTCGCGGAATAGTGACAGAAGGGGAGAGTCCATAGGGAAGGGGACACGATTAAAGCAAGCCAGAGCTGGTTTGCCTTGCGAAGGTTTTCTTGTGTGCTCGCGTCCTGCGCGAGGAGTACGCTGATCCTGGAATCGAGGAGCACTATCCTCGGGAGCACCATCCTGTCAGCGCTTCTAGCAATGAGAACAGACTTTTTCTTGCGTTGTGGATCGTTTCAAGGGCATTCGTTCCGCCCGCAACGGATGCTGCTGAGAGACACACGAGCACCTTCATTCCATATATAATCCTACTGATCGATAACGTAATGCGCTGGAGAATGCTTTTAAGCAGAGGCTTTATCAATTAAGATGGATTTTGACTTATGATTGTAAGGGCTAAATGACCAGCTTCGAATGGAAAGAAGAACAAATGAAAATATCAGTAAGAATATTGGCAAATGGCTAAATACAATAAAAGATGTATAAGGGAATATGAGAAATAGAAATATGAAGTTGAAGAAAGCTCGAATGATAAAATGGAATAGTGACTCCATAGTGATTCAATAATGACGCAGTTGAAGAATGTACAAGGTGATATTGCGTGGATTTAAGAATATCCATCGTAGAAGAAAATTCGTGAGGAACGATTAAAAGATGGCATCGCGTACAATTGTAGGATCAGTGTTTAATGACAAGCGAGAATGATCCGCGAACGGGTTGGTGAACTTGGCGAACCCAGAAAAACCTCGAAGGCCGTATTCTCTTCTACCCGAGGAGGATACGATCCCTTAGCGACCGGTCGTCGGATGCTCATCGCCTTCAGGCGCCATGGAGGGTGACTCTTTTTCTTCCTCTCCCTCATGCTTCGACTACTCCTCTTGCTCCTCGGTCCTCTCTCAGTCCTCCCTTTGGTCCTCCCTCGGACCTTAACCACCTTATGCGATGCCCCTTCTCAGGATCCTACACACCCGTATAGGGGAATTTGCGCCGATACGCTCCGCTCGCTGAACGCTACGCGGCAAAAAGCCAAACCTGCTCCATCCTGTGTGTTTCTTCCTCTTTTTTCCAACAGCCCTGCGGCTCCTCTCGACGCCTCACCCTCTATGTCTCTCCTTTACCCCTCCTGCTAAGCGACCTGCTGCAGGATTCTTCGCTCTAGGAGACTGCTGCTAGTGCTATACATGGTGTAATCCAATTTTTCATCGATTATTTTTACTTCTAGTTTTATAAAATCTCTCTGCTAAGTCTGTAAATATTTCAAAGTTGCAATTGTTAGCTAGTTTCAGCTTCTTTCGCGTGAAAGTACCGTTTCAAACACTTTTCAATTTAATACACTGTTCGGGAAATAAAAAAAAAAGAACCCTATTTTACTTTTAATGCTAACTTACTTTTAATCCATACACGATCTACTGCTGAAGAGAAGTTTTAGATAGGCGTCGAGTTTAAAACACGTGGAATAAAAAGATTATGCAAAGGCAAGCGAGAGAAAACGCTGTGTCAGTATTTATCGATTCATCGGAGAGAAAGAAAAGGAATAAAGGAAAACAGAGGGGAAGGAAAGATCGCAGTGAATCTCGTGGCACGTCGTCCGGCCGGTTAATTTAGTGGCTGGCGCCAGCTTCTTCGTCCGTGCTAGCATCCGTTAATCCTGATGCACCTCGCGGTTTTTATTTCTGCGGACATAGCCGTCTTTTGCCGCTGCTGATCTTGCTGATCCGAATACCTAGCTATTCTGCTAATCATATACTTCACGATGTTCATAGAGGTAGCATGTATGTAAATGACAAAAATATGTGAACATTGATCCAATGAAAATGTAATATTATTAAACGAAATAGAATTTCCATATTTTTATTATTCTCACTTGTTATAGACGACATTTAGTTTCGCAATCTATGAAATGATCAGATTTTTTATGCTACGCTGTTCTTCGAATATGAAAAATAATTATTTTGCTATTCTTAAATCAATTGCAGTACGTTCGGAACATGTATGATTATTACCTGATAAAAAATAGTGTCGAATGGATGATGGCGAATGACACTGAAAGCGTAACAATTTTCCCGAGAATTGCAAATAATTGAGATTGTAAAATTAGAAGCAATTTGGTTCTCACATCAACGAATTAAGTGTAATTTTTATGTATCCTTGGCCCCTTTAACAGCAATCGATAGTGGATAATAGGCATAACACTAAAATCTAGTTATTCTATCTCTCTGCTGTTAGAGCTAAATAATTTCTGCGAGTTTAATAAGTCGTAACCCAAATTCAATATCCAAATCAATTATTATCATCGATTATAGAAATCTTCAATATTGAATCAATCGAATTACAAATTTCCCTATTCTTCCATACACAATTCCTAAATATATATTTGAACTACTTGAAAACAATTACTCCTTTAGAACTGCTTCTATAATTATCATCATGCTCCACTAAATCTAAACATCGGTGTACATAACCAGTTCTTTTTTTTTTTTAAGAAAAGCAGTTTTAAATAAGAGGTTCACACATTGCGTGTATCACGCTTTCCTATACCGAAGCTGCGTGATCTTATCTGTTCCTACTTTTCAGATGTTTCTTGACCGTTCGGACCGCCTCCAAACATACGTGTGTATGTAATTTCAATGAAATTGATGTCCTGAATTCGAAAGAAAGCAAACACGTAAGATATAAGTTGGTCATCGGGTGAATGATTATTCAGTCGCCAGGCGAATGAACGCAAATCTCTAGAAACGGTTCTGATGGTTAAAAAAAAAAAAAAAAAAAAAAAAAAACTTGGCTATTTGTGACCAAGCGTTATAGGCAGTACACAATGTAACTTGTCAGCGCATCCATAATAATCGAAGAGAGTAACACGTGTGCTGCCATGTGAGACAGACTTTATATTTCACGTGACAACCCAATTACAAGAGACTTTACTCAAGAAATAGAGTCACTATAAACTGATGTCTACTTTATTACTATGGTATCAAATTTCACAGGAAAATTATCTTCTACTTTTAATATTCTTCATACCTATTTCTAAATCTATAGAAATATATTTCTTGATTTTTTAACTATTTACAGCAACTACACTGAAATAACTGTAACTAATTAAAAAAAACTGTTTTTATAACATAAGTATAACCTGAAATTGAATATTGAAGAAATTTCAGAGCTCGAGTACGAGAGACAATACTGAAAAAAAATCCCCTGCGTCGAGAGATTAATCGATCCTAGAATCTTTCCGCAGTCGCAGCAGGGGGGTGAATCGAATCCTAGGAAGGGAATAGATCTCGAACCTTCTTTCACGCATACATAGCACTCTCGCAGTGCTTGAATAACGGGCGATAAAGCCGCACGCCGCGGGAATATCGCGATAATCGCTCGAATGAGGGATAATGATCGGGGCGGCTGCCTTTCGCGCGCGAGGCCATTATTCAATTGAATTCAATGCTACGAACGACCATTACGGAATTGACTTCGAGAACTTTCTTTCGGGCATCCGTCTCGTCGGACAGACCCTATTTCCGTCGGTGGTAGCCGATGCGAAACCTGCTCGATGAGAGACCCTATATATCTCACATGTTCGCATTTAACCTACCATCCCCCCCCCCCCCCTTCCATCTCTTTACCCTAATTGTGCAAAAAGAAGGTGTCGAAGAGAAGAATAAAACATTGAGATTGCTTGACGTTTGTCTTATTAAGGAGAATCTTCTTGAGTGGTAACCAGGGGGAAGAAGAAAGGTTGGAGATTATTGATCTCAAGTAGGGTAGTTGTCACAAGAGAAAGAGTGAAATTGATTCATTGATTTGTTTCTTCTTCTTTTTCCTTAACCAGTGTACTGTGTTGGACGATTATATCCGTCATGGAGTAATGAATATAAAATAGACGTAAGATTCTTCGTTTTATATTTCCATACGTGTCGTTAAATCCAATCACATATGACACACGTAATCAGTTCGTTGCCAAAGTCTCAAGAGAGAGAGATAGAACGTGAGATCGATTAGCGGAAGATCAACGTGTTCCAGCTCGTGGAGTTAAAACCGCTATAGACTCGATCAAAGAGACGAAGATGTATGAGAACACGAGTAGAGAGGTTTGCAGAGTCTCTGACGTCCATAGAACCAGTGATCGATTGAGGCGGCTCTTGTCCTCTTGGCACCGTAGCTCCAGGGCAACACCCATCAATCGAGGGATCGAACGATACCAGTTCAACTTCTGGGACCACTGACCGCCAGGAAACGTTAATTGCAGGATGAACACTGCAAAAGTGGCTCGACAGAAAAAAGAAAAATAGATAGAAGGGACCTTCATCTTTCTTTAGTCCTGAATAGAACTTAATGATAAACTCTCGGCTCTATTTATTTCATTGACGCCATCGATATAACGTCACTATCGTCTCGAATGCGAAGACGAAATGGGCTATTTATCAGTAGTCGTTTATTTTAGTATTCTTTCCAGTACTTTAAACGACTCTTCGGAGAAGACTATATAATTTTGGCTCACTCTGCATTTTCCCATGATATGTCACTTCAATTATATAAATATGAATATAACAGATTTATATAAATATATACTATATAATTATACTAATATATAAACTTAATACGTAGATCTATATTTTAGTTATTGGGGATTAACTTGAATAAAATTGAAGAATTTTTTACTCAGATACATTACGCCATCCACTTAACGTCAATAAAAAGAAACTTGCTAAACAATGCTCCTCACTTGTCAGTCAAGAGATGTTGACTTCCTGGTACGGATGCGATCATTATTTCGTTGAGGATCTCGTTCGAATTCGCTTCGTATCACCACAAAGTGGCCAGCTATGAGTAAGCCGCGCAAATTTGCCGGTTGGATTTATGGCGCGGCAATCGTTAATTCCTGCTGACACAGTCACATCACGCATCACGTACCAGGAGACGGAGTCTCCGTCGATTCTTCTCCTTTTTTCCCCTTTTCCGGTGGCGTTAGCTCGCGCTGACTACTACTGACATTGAGATCGTCGAGAAGCGTCCATTGTACTTGCCAGTCCGCGGTTGGACTCCTAATACGTCTTTTCAAGACAGGACGACGTTTTATCCGGTGAAATAGACTTCTTCTAAAATTGCAACCCAAAATTCCTCGTCTCTTCAAATCTCTAGTAAAACTTTCTCTATTCTTTTCCCCCCACTCAAACTTTCTATAAGTGTTAGAAATAACACTGGAAAATCGTTATGAACACTTATTTCTCTTTTTAAGTTACAATAGTTTTTTTGTGTATCTCTAATTTTTATTTTGAATTAAGTTGTGAGAGCTATAACTGTATTAAATTTTTAATGTGTCATTTACTTGTTTTTCTAGTAAAAAATTATTATAAGGATACTTTGAGTTCTAGCTTGACATCATAGTCAATTTGCATAAGTTTGCAATAAAAATTCGCATAGAGCCTGTTCCACTTAAATGTGTAACTAACGTGATTCTTCTAGCACTGCGTTTATTTATAAGAAGACGTCGATATTTTGGTAAACAGACTATTTGCACGACACTTACACGGTAGACATCGTTTTGACAAGTATCATTACTGTTGACGCAGTAAATATTTAAGTTGCGTTGCAATATTTATGCATTGACACTTCCAGAATCACCGACGCAAGAGAATTGTTTGTCATCTTCGAACGTGTGACTTATTCATTCAGTTCGCGTTTTTACTCGAGTCGCTTAAACGAAGACTGCTTTCAATGCAATCCTGTGTCACGGATCAGTCGCATTAATTTCCATACAACGTAATTTCTGCTCACGAGTCCTCATGAGTTAAATAATCGTAATTAACATTGACTTATTGTCTATTATCAATTCTGACTCGATACTAACACAAAATTGATCTGTGAATTCTTGTTAAACAATAAAAATTACAATAAACTTTAGAAATCCAAGTTTCTAGTTAAAAAAGCCAATTTTTCTGTTGTTATTTACTGTTATGTTAAAATAAAGAAATCTGTAACGAAAATTCGCATTAAGATGAACATAATGCAACTTCGAGATTGTTGATTTTCTACTAGAAGAAAAAATCGGAGATAACATCGGATAGATTGTCAGGACGAAACATACAGTTAGAAGAAGCATAACGGGTGCGATCAAGATCACAGGTCAAGCGGAGAATCCACATGAAAAAAATACCGTTCGAATATGATTCCGGTATAATTTATTATCGATTCAAGATCAGATAGCGGCCAGTGTCCGCGACATTGGTAACGCCTTGAATCGAAATTAGCGCCAGGTTTGTCTTCTCTGAGATTTTATTAAGCCGCGCTAACTTGCTTTCATAGTGTTTAAACGCGTTACGCAATTAGCATGAATCTCATAATTGACACAACTCAAGGCTGAACACACGAGGAAATAACTATTTCGATTTCTAACGCTTCTACCGGAAAGATCTGTCTGCTAGCTTATTAGTAGAATTTTCTTTGTAAAGTGGATGGACCTTAAAAAATTATAGCAATTAATATCATAAAGAAACACTAAAACTCAACTATTAATTCTTTTAGAAAAATAAAGCTCGAAATGTGTTTTGTGACGATTCGAAAGTGTTAACGATCTTTAAGGTACATTGACCGATTCACTGAAGAATGCTTCAAAATTGCTAAGGCTAAAAATCAAAAAGGCCTTGCTTATAAATGAATGAATCACCGTTCGAAGTATTTTTAAGAAATCACTATGAATTATACATATGAGTTCAAGCGTATGTTAATGCTACCTAACATCCTAATATAAATCTTACTGCGCGGACAAAGCTCGCCAGATCGATTTAAAAAAAGATTATAATAGCATTAAATTGCCAGTAGATCGTCTATTAACACTAAATAAAAATTAGTTTTATACTTCAATTCACTTACTCTTAAAGAACAGCCATATAATCAACCATAGTAAAATACTTAAATGATGACAATAGTAATAAAAAGTTTATTATAATTGTTTTGAAACAAGAAAAACCATTCGCAGTGCAAATATTTCTATAAATCAGAATGAGAAACGATACTTGGAGAAGCTATTTAAATAGCGTAATAAAATTCAGGGCTTTAAGGAATTTATGGGAGAATCAATAAAACGATAAAATCATAAATCCCAGAGTATCGACTGTCTAAATCAGTTCCAGCAACAAATATATCAAGTGCGAAGATAGAAAACGACTGCAAACGAACCCGAAGGTCGCTGTTTGAATACAACGATAATAGACCCTTCGCCTGGCTGCCGAAAGATAAAGGGGCCCTTCAACCGGGGCAACAGTTAGTGCTGATTACCGACCCGCCCAGCAGGATTATCTCCTGCTTGACCGAGGGTTGACAGTGGAATATTACTCTGACGAGTAATATAGAGTTCCAGCTCAAGAAGAATTTTTCCATGGAGGTCTATGGACTTTGGTGCTTAAAGTCGCAGGGTGGAAAACTACCAGGGATAAACTAGATGAAACGAAAGATCATTGATCACCCGAAGCTACGATAATTTTCAACTATCAATACTTTCAGCAGTTTCCTCCATTTTGTCTTATAAGTAAATCACTGCACTATAGAATAATTGAAAAAATTGAAGTTTTATATTTCATCTCAATATTTAATAATTTCAAAGTTTATGTCTTTATGATAATTTTAACGTGTTTTAGAATCCCTTAGGATGGAAAACGATTTTCTTACCGAATTAGGAATTTAGGGGACTAATTTATGTGCTCATTCAGTTAATGATTCATTTTTACCTGTGTTTTATACGGAGTTTCAAGAAAACGAACATATTTTAGGAACTCACCATGTGGTTGTACTAGGATGAACGCCTACAGGATCGAAGTTGCTGAGTTCGAAATTTCCAGATCTATCCCTGGAATTTTCCTACAGACCTACGACTGGTTTTAAGCAAGGCTACTCTAATCCCTGTACTTTTCCATCGTCCCAGCATTCCTGCGCAGCCCTTGGATCACCGTATCTCTACTGTAATTCGGTTCTAGGATTGTATACATCCTTCCAAACGAATCACAAGTTTTTAAAAATAATTTAACGGAATATTGTTACAGTAAAGATAGAAGTATCACACGATAGTTATTAAGAGCATCGTAAACGGAGAGATGAGATGAATTATATTAGTGTCAAGGTCGGTGCTTTAAATATACTCTTCCTAGTTCCGCAAATGTTTCCGCTGCGTACTGTATATTTTACACTTTTTAATTGAAACGCACATAGGAAACGCAAAACTATGTTAGGATAAAACGTGTGATGAAATAAATCAGTCATTAAAAAATTCTGTTGATTCGACTTTATAATGAATGGTAGCGTAATTATGATCTCCTGAGATTTACAGCAATAAGGAAAATCCAGAATTCTGGTAGAAGTGGAAAATATTGTAAACCAGTTCTCTCACATAACTTCAAAAGACGATAAGTGCGACGCATATTTTTAAATTGCCCATTTTCTGAGAGTTAATTGTTTAATCAAAATTCTCAAACGTTCAGACGTTACTTGAAATATTCGATTCTTTAAGAGCCAATGAAATATAGAATCTGGAAGATTGTTTTTCGAAAATGGATTTTAAAAATTGAAAATGAAAATTATACAAGGTAGAGCGAGGTGATCAGCCACGCTCGCGGTTATCAGCCGCGTCATTGAATCCGCGTGACCCTGAATGGCGAGCGAGTCAACCAAGTTCGCGGTCGCCTCGGATTTCGTGATCGCGCAACACAGCTACGCGGATTACGACACGACTGTCGGCTCCGTCAAATGCAAATCGAAGCCACTGACACCGTTCTTCGTGCAGTCAAGTCCACCATACAACGAAAACGGCACTTCGAACGATCTGAACCTCGGATCTTCGAATCATTGACTAATCAGAAAATGATACAAATAAATATAATACATTATTCTCTAAATTTGCTGATAAAATAATAAAACAAATTGAAAAAGAACAAATTCGTACTTCTTCTTACAACTTCTCCATGTCTAAAAAAAAACATTGAGACGAAATAGTTAATTTAATTATGTTACAAGTAATTAAAATATACGCAGATAAATAAAAATTGACTCAAATATTCTTCTGCCCATTTTTAAATAAAGAAATTCTAACAAGGAAGAGCTGTGCTGTGATAATAGAAATGAAGGAATTTAGGAACAAATTGAACAAGCTCAAGACATACTTTGCAATACGAATCGTTATTTTACAAGCTTCTCTCCACAAAATAGGAGAAGCCAAGTCATTTAATTCAAGGATAATTGCAATACACGCAGACGCCGCGAACTTCGCAATATCCGTTTTAATATTATTAATGTGTCCGAAAACCTTAGTCGCAGTATCTTTGCGTGCTTGAGATAGAAGTGTCGGTCAAGCACAAGCGCACATGACTCATTGGCAAAGGTTAAGAAAATTTGTCGTCTCGGTCAACTGCGTTGAGCTGAATCCTAATGACAATTCTCTGAAATTCACACGGCAAACCGCGAAATTCAATTGGAATTTTTAATTCTGGAATGTGTGCGAATTTTTTCCGGGCAAATGCGGAAATATTAACGAGTTCCGCTGAAACGTATCATATTATATAATTTGGAAATGTTATACGACTCAAATTACAGTTAACAAGTATTTCACAGAGAAGAAGTGAATCCACTTATGACGATTTTATTAACTTCAATATTGCTATTTGACTCGAGATAACTGTTTCGCGTAGCCTTTTATGGAATTCTAATTAAAATACAGTTATTAACCAGAGTAAAAAAACGCACAAGGCCGATCAAGGACCGATATTTCTTCATAACAAAGTTACTGAGGGAGTGACTAGAAACTTTCTACTTTATTTTCCACAATAAAAACTCTCTAATAAACCTAAAACCTCCGATTTTATTCCAATTAACATCTACTTTTATTTCTTTCATTTAAAATTTCTCAATTTTCAAAATTGTTTTAATTCTTGTTGAGAAAATCGAAACATAATTAATTTCAGTATTAAGAAGCTAAAAGAGAATGTATAGAAACGACAAGCTGATAGTAGTGATTCGAATATCGTAGAGAGAAGAAAAAAACGTTGTGTATTCGTGAACTCTTCCACTTGTGTAGCGTAGGAAGCAAGTAAAATCCGCGACGTAATTCATCGCATAGTCGACAACGAGCCATGCAAATCGATTCTCGCGACCGGTTTCGTTAAGGTCGTGCACTATAATACATATATAACGAGATCATTCCGTGGCTGGCACTGCGATACCCAGTACGACTTTGTATCTGAGAGACATAATAGACAGCTTCCCTTCTGACAAGCAACGAAATCCGTCCTCGCCGAAGTGGTACTCGCTAGTGAAGAGTAAAGCTTAACATCATACAATAACTCGGACATCGACTCTCTTATACAATATCCATAGTCTTCATTTTCCCCTTTTGGAAATCATAACAAATAATTGAATATGAATTCCGCTGTATTTAAAAAGGCAAAACATACATTATTTACTAAACTAAATGCAACTTGGTAGACGAAATGCTCGTTGAACGAACTTAATCCACTTAATTAATAAGGTTATAAAAAATGAATCAAAACGGAAATTGAATAATATACAATATTGTTGTATTTAATCTTAATAGGATCACAGAGCAAAGTTCTAGAAGAAACGATTACCAACACACACCAACGAAGATATTATATCGCGAAACACACGAGACAGAGTGAATCGAAGAATGGTACATATACATATTACACGAATACATACGAATTCGTGTGCGCCCAGCTTTGTGATGCGAATTTACATGTTGCACAGTGTATGCACCTGTCTCGAGCGATGCAAATGCACGGGGAACCGGTTGGCAAAGGTCGAACATTATACCGAGGTCGTTTTCTCTGGGAGCGAAGATCGACGATATCTCGCGTATTCGATTCACGAAGATTACCCCAGCTACAAACCAGCAGAAGCCGCAGGGATAATCTTACGGGAGAGAAGGCAAAGGAATAGATGCGAACGAGTTTTATGAATTGCGCATTGCACATGCGAACCATTGTATCATAAACATCGCATACTCATGAATGTTTCTGGTGATATGTAGAAACGAAGGGGAAGTGTATATTGGTCAGCGATTAATCGAGTGACACTGACACTGATAAAGTAACAAAAATTGTAATTAAGAACTTTTTATGATCACAGAAACAAGTAACACAGATAATCAGGAATTTTACTATTAAATCATAGTCAAAATTGTATACGTCAACATGCATCCTTTTAAGAAGAAGAAATATTCCATTGACAGATACCAAGATCAACCATCAAAAATTTAATTAGATTTTTACAGTAAATAGAATTTTCCACTTCGCTGTACATCGAGTTTCTTTAACTATAAATAGTTATACTGCATTCCTTCTACACTTACTGTTATTTATGGGGACTTATTCTGCAAACAGGTTTCAGTATTTTGAAATATGAACGCCTATAAAATACAGCAATGATATTTATTAGCCCGGTTTAACATCTGTCTCCCGTATTCTTCTTTTGAATTAATAGAATTAAGATTCCCCCTATTCAACAACATGAAACTATAATAGAATTTCTTCTGTTCCAAAGCGATACCACTAAATTTAGAATACTTCGCATTAAACTATAAATCGAATTTAATAATTAAAATATATATTCATTGTATAGATTTATCTGAATAAGCATATTTTAATATGAATTCTCTTCATCCCTTCGAGAGATAATCGTTGGGGTCTAGCTTTAAATCAGTTCCCCAACCGAGCACGATGTGTATCCATGCGAGGATCGAGTCACGAAAGACAAGAAAAAGAGCAGAAGAGTAGGAGAAAAGGAGGAAAAAGTCATAAGATTCAACAATCGAATAGAAACGAATCAGAGAAAAGGACGAGGTATAGGAGGGGGGGAGGTAGAGGATTAAATACGAGGTTCAGAGGAGAATAGGATGCGAAGAAGAAAAAGGAAGGTATAGTATCAACGAAGAAAGGAGAAACAGCTTGGATGGAGAATCGTGTTGTTGCCTCGAGGCCGCACGTACGTCCGTATAATACTCGTAATACGTGTAATACGGATAATACCTGTAATACCTCTGTAATGCATTACACACCAGTATACAAGCTACTTCCAACCGGTCACCATACCATCTCGGCCTTGCTGCACGAGTTTGGAGCCACTGATGTCGCGATAATTGTGGCTTAGACCATTTTCTTCCTTTCTTCACTCCACTTTTATTTTTTTTTTAACTATTTTCACTTGGTGCAAGACAAAATAACTATATTTTCAATCGAGAATTTTGCAGAAATTCTGCGAGAAGTATGATGAAATTTCTAGCTTGAAAATAGTTGCAGCAAATTTAGAATTATGTAACTCTTCGAAATGTGGCAATTGTAAAACTGATAATGAAAAATTAAGAATTTGTAGAATTAATATGGTTTCCTTATTTGGAGAAGAAGCTAATCATTTTAGCTTATAATTATTATAAGCGAGTTCGTTGGATTGGTTTGCAACATAAATATAAAACGAATTGATAATGAAACGTGACGACGAAAGGAACAATTCCGTCCCACAGTCTTCTGTAGATACACATCGCATACACACCAATGAAACTGAAACTAACCACGAAAAACCAGCTACGATCAAGCTGATCTCTCAATAAACTAAATAGAGAAAATTTGAGGCGGATCGTCATCTGCGGTTTCGCATAGTTGTAAATAGATACGCGTGTCCACATAGATATAACTCGACTGGCAGAAGAAAAAGCTTGGATTATGCAGAAACGTTGAAGAAGACACGTGAAGAAGAAGAAGAAGAAGAAGAAGAAGGAAATTATTGATTTAAGTCGAAGAGGTGTCAGGGAAGAAAAGAATCGAGAAAAAAAGGGAATATTTACTTGACAAACTGAGTAGGTATTGTCGTTTAACATATTCAACAAGACCGACAAAGGATTAATAGCTAAAATTTCTTGGATTCAAAATAAAAGAAGAAATTCTTCAATCACAAGCTACGATTTTCTTGAGTTCATATATCAGAAGAGGCTTCTCTCAGATAGGTAATAAGAACGTATTAACACGAAAATTACATACTGCTTTCAATCCTATCCACAGGAACTCGACTTGAAGATAATACGGTTTATAATTGATACTCTCATCACTGACTGATTCGCTTTCACGACTTACGATAATTATAAATATCAAAGCCATATGAAATGCCATCAAAAATGATTTTCCAAAACAAGAAATAAAATAGTTTTAAAAAAAACAGTTACGTTTCCCTATTTTATAGTTCTGGTAATATCTTATAATATCAAATTGAATATTGTGAAGTAATTCCTCAATGAAGAAGCCTCGAGAAAACTTTTTATCAAAAAATCTTTCAAATGAGGAATTTATTAAAACCCACCCTCCAAATGGCATTAAGAACATCTATGTAATTAGAATTTTATCAATGACAAACTCGTTTGTACATTAAAACGATATAAAAGAAAAGCTGAATAAGAGGAAGGAAAAGTCAAAAGAAAGAAACACGAGATATACACCGATTTCAAGCGAGAAATAACCGTAGGTTATTTTCAGCGGACGCAACCCAGTTTATATTGCTCTGAACTAACTAGAGATACATCCGCCGTGTTTCTGGCATCGGCTCGACGGCAGCAATGAACCAAGCCCCAGCAACGGCAAATAGCCTGTGCAGCAACAGGAGAACAAAGTGGTATGAGGCTGATACGAGCTACGAGCATCGTGAGAAGGGGAGGAGAAGCTGGGTTGCCATTCAGGTTTTGCTGCAAGGGATCGTTAAGATAATCGCTGCTATCCTCATCCTAACTTGGTCTTAGCCGATGCATCTTCGCTTCGAGTCGACTGCAACAACCCTCTTCATCTACCCTATTCTTTTATGTCGTAGAGTCCTTGGTCTTTTCCTCTCGATATATGTTTTCTCCTTGAGTTAATTTATATCGAAATAACAATTATTCATTTTCACGATTTTCTATCTTGTTCTTCTAATTTTCTATATTTTAATTATCGGATCATTATTATTATAAGTAGCAAGCAATCGTTATATTAGATTAATTAAAAAGGTTGAAGTTCTTTAAAAAGATGAGTTTAAAATATGAAATATTATAGCATCGATGATACAGTGAATTTAAAACTGCGGATATTACAACTGCTATCGTACGAACATGTAAATATATCTTTCGATTCTTAATCTGGCTTTAGAGATCTATAAATCAACGAAGATCCGGAGATCAACGATGAAAAATAAAGTACGATGAATGGCTTGAATTCTCAATAGCTTAGGTCGCCTTTCTTTCATGTATTTTTCATAACAAAATAATGATTCCTGCACGAAAGCTTCGAATCCACCATGGCAATAAATCCGCAACTAATTCACCATGCAGGTTTTTTTTTCCCCCCCTTATTCCCACAAAAGCATCGGATCACGATGTTGAAAAAAAAGATACATGTATTGTGGGTAGGTTTACGTACGATCCAATTGACTGAGAACGACTCCCTAAGGCAAGAAATAAGAAATACAAAGACCCGCAATGTATAAGTCAAGAATTATTCTTCTAAAGATCGTAATTTACTGGAATCGTGTAAAGACGAATGCTAATAAAAGAATATAGTCGTTTTCTCGGAAGAAACATGAGAAAATCGTTAGCCTTCTCCATTTAACACACGAGCAATATAGAATTTACTTTCCTTCTTAGTAATGGTGCTCGTAAAGATGAAAAAAAAATCAATTCTAAATCCAAGTGTAAAATGAAAAATTGCAAGGGCGACAGAAATCCATAATCATAAAATTTTTAAACGTCATCATTTTTCAAGACAACGATACCGAATCGTAGAATTCTATTTGAAAGAGTTGAACGGAATCCAGCAGTGGGTTCACTGTACGTCCTTCCACTTGCCGTGGTAGCTATCATTGTCTCGCAGTGGGTCCGTTCCCGCAGACCACGGAGGATGCAGCAGAAGAAGCAACAGCCGAAGACGACGACGAAAAGAAGGACGAGGAGGCGTCAAACGAAAGAACAATTACACGAGGGAGAGGACGAGCGAGACCTTGGGCTCCTTGCGGGATAATCATAATGTTACACGATCCAACACCATAATGTCGTGTAATGTCTGTGGCACGATGTGGATTTGCACGAATGCGGGACCCATTTGCGAGACTGCCGCGCGAAAAGTGCCACCGCAGGAAGAAACGCACCACTTCTCTCCCATTTCTCGACCACCGTCACTGCCACAAACGCCTCTCCTTATTCGAAGACCAATACCAAATTGCTCGTGGGCTTTTTCATTGATCGATTGACGTGAGAAACGATGACAAACGAAGAAATATCAGAATTTTATAAAGTTCGATTGAACCTTTTGAACAAATTATATGGTTCTATATAAATTCTTTCATCATTTAATCGAGTGAAGAGTTAAATATGTAATTAATACTTTTAAGATTTTTCTTTAATATTAATTTAACGTCGGACGTTTCATCATATATTTTCTTCAATTGAATATTATGTATAAGGTTGAATCAATTAACGTGACAATATGAATATAATTCTTATTCTCGATTAGCTGGACACCCTAAAACTTTTTTCGATTTTAAATTTAACGTAATCCTGTCATCTCTGATGTCATAAGAGTTCCAAAATCCGGGTCTATCAGAATTATCCGAAAAATAAAAGATTGGGAACTCGATGGGTGATCGGACGAGCAAATCGATCGGCAATTACTTAATTAATTAACGATATAGGCACGGTATCCAGTTTTGCAGGCCGTTACTGGCCAATGCTATCCTAATGCAAGCCTTTCCAAGCAACCGGTACCAAAACCGGATCGCGTTTGGGATAAAGATAGAAGTCAAGCAGTCAAGGTCAGTCCGATCTGCCTAAGCGTTGGCTCCTCGTTAGCTAGGGTTCTTCCACATTGTACTGGAAGAAGCTCCACACCGCAACAAGGCGGTTCTTTGTTTCAACGATTCAGAATTCACATAATGGTCCACCTCGATTACCGACAATTCTGAACACACCGACTAATCTTGCAAAATGCAATATCCTACTCTGCTTTTCCTTGTGCCATTTATGAACAATGGGAAAATACGATCTTTTTCTAAATATTTGGACCAAGTAGAAAATGTTAATTATTCTTTGTCTACTGAGTTTCTTTTAAATTCAAAACTAATTAAATTAGACATCGTTGCATTGATCTTGCCTCCATCGAAATTCCTGACTTCTAGAAAGATTGAAACAATCAAAAGAATCATTTAAATAAATCATTCACTTTCTATTTTATAATTTTCTATTTGTAATATCGTCGACTATCTGATTTCAAGAGATTTCTAAAGAAAAATCTCAATTTCCAAGTAAAGAATTTAAAAGGAAAACAATTAAGATCTCACAATGTTGCATTCGCAAAAGTATCTTGCAAAACAACTAGGAACGATTATTATAGTACGTACTGAGAAGAGTTTTTGCTGGTGTGAAAGTGAGATTCCAATTGAGAAGAGACGAGGGCTTCTTTTCGAAGTAAGGATATAAATCAGAAGGCGAAGAACAACGCATTCGCGAAGGACGCGTCTATTGGCTCGTTTAATGATCGATGTGCGACACGAATTACACCGCTATCATAATGATTCACCGTGATTAAATGAGAATGAACGAGCAGTGATAGAAGCCCCAGGCTGGTTCATTATCGATAGTACGATGAGATGAGGAAACATTTGTTTCATCTTTCATGTTTTAAAGAGTCATGCAATTCTGTCAAAGTGTTACAAGAATTTTACTTGTTAGCACATAATGTTTCTGGTAAAAGTAACTTTTCATCAAATAATTATTATTAATGATTTTATGTCAAAATCAAAAATTATGATCAAATTCAAATTTTATCACTTACATAATTGCAGAAATTTCCTTTAAATATGTTTTCTAAAATTCTTGCTAGCTGTTTCGTAACTTTTACGCAACGTTTAGAGTATTTTGCTTGAGAATCAACGGTTTAATTATAAGAGTAAACTTCGCAGGCTTTTGTTATTTGAAGCAAAGATGATCGATCGATTTAGTCGATATAATGGAAGAAGTACAATTGTATAAGTAAGTCTATTGACGGAAAGTTAGTTTAGAACATGACTCGGATCGGTACAATGAGTATGATTCACTGAAAACCGAGGTTCACGAGAACAATTAGACTGGGCATGGCCAGTTAACAGCACAATGCGAAATTCTCCGCAGCCACGAACTGTATCACCGTCACGCAAATCAACCAGCAAATTTTCCATCGATTCATTAGTCTTAACGTTCAGAAACCACCGTTAACCTAGATTTTATCATTTCATCTGGTAGTTTTCAATTTTTACAAAATTCGCAATTCGAAGTAAGGAGAATCATAAAAAATTAAATTGATTTTAAATGATTCGGATAGATTATTTTTCAAGTGCTGTATTTTATACTTTATTTTGTATACTGTATGCTGAGAGAATTATTAAGACATATTTCATTCAACTCGATTTCCACTTGACCGTACTCCTGCGCTATTTTGCAAGATAATCTACTGCAAATTCGAAACTATCTAGCCAATTTCGAAACTATCCAACCAATTTGGGGTCTACCTGCAAGTATAACTCGATCCCGTCCTTAGTCGCGAGCATTTAGCAGGGAGACTGCGTCATCCAAGAGAATCAGAAATTGCGGAGTGTAATTTGCCAAGAATCTTCCATGCGAACTTGTATCGGTTCTTCTCATCGCAACAGAAGACAAATTTCTTCTTTATTTTCCCCCCGCGAAAACCTACACTGCTTCGTCTCTAATTTTTAAACGCACTTTACTGACCTTGGCACATGCGAAACCGCCAATCGGCGACGAACGACTCCAGCAATGCGCTTATAATCGATTTTATGGAAATATCGCGCACGTGTTCCGCGCGAAAACAATATGAGGAAAAAAGAAATCCGTGAATATGTTGGGTGAATGGATGAAGAATAAGAAAAATGAGTGGTAGATTAATATCGATGTTCGGTCGGTGTTGTTAGTCTGTAATTAGTTTTTCTTCGATACTAATTATCTTGCATTATTGATCCGTGAATCTTTATGCAACTCTAGATTTTTCTCTATTTACAAATTTCTGAATATCTGATTGAAATTAGCCTGATTACAATGACATAATTATTCGTTACTTTAGAACTGTGCACGGAGCGATTGAGGAATATAAAGTAAATGAAAAATACCATCGGTTTTTCGAATTACTGGGAACTGATGAAAAATGTGGCGACGTGATATTTACTAAAAATATTTTTATCTCATCGTCGAAATGCAGGAACATTGAATTTAGCTCGATTAAAACTGGATCGTGTCTTTTTATAGAAGTTTTCAACCATGTTACGATTCACGTCTGCGTTATCTTTTGACTCTCACAATCAGTTTGAAAAAATAATTTTGTATGCTATAGAAGCGAGTTACAATGGTCACTGAATATTTAAAGCTTCGAGCAGACATTCATAGTACTTATCATAAATATCTGTCTAGGATATGTGTGTCAGTTTTATATGGAATAATCAAGGAAGGATTCGCGGTCAATGGGATTATGCTTGCAGTTAAGATTTCGAATGATGCACGAGCATCCTTGTCCCAATTCCTCAATTTAAATAGAATACCTTGAGCCTTGTACCACGAAGGATTATGATCCTCCAGTATTATCTAAAGAGATTATATCCCAAGTGAACAATAAAATTTAACAATTAAATTCTATTTGATCATCGTCGAACTTGAATTGCCAACGGTATACACTGATTCCATTCTGCAGCAGCAATTACTGACCAGTTAAATCTCTATCTTTATTTAAATCAGAAAATTATTCTCTGGAAACCGATATTTACTATTAATGAATCTTGGAAACAGGCGATATGTATTCAGACTTCCTGAATCGCGATCGCAGCAAAGATTCGAAACAGTATATCGTATTACTCACAAGAAACATACCGTTTTATCAGAATCACTTGCATCAAACAATTCTTTTTATCAAATAATCGTATTGTATAATCTACATTTTATCACACGATCAATGGATCAATGTATCATTATCATCAATATCTTTAGTATTTTCGATTTTCTCATGCATCAGCGATGCAGTTGCGCGACGGAACAAAGTCCAAGTATTAATTGTCCAGCAATTACCCGTTCCGAATTACAGAGTCACTCAGTGGAATCTTTTCCAGAGCAAAAGCAACAATTACCCCAACGGCGTCGCCAGGTAGAAGTCTTGCACAGCAAAAACCCATACTTTTCGCGAGAGAAACAGCTTAGACGATCCTAACGGTACGTAACGGTTGGGAATCGCTGGTTGTAAAGTACCCTTTTCCACGGCAAGTGCCACGAGAATCCAGGAAGAAGAGTTGTAACGCTTCGCAGGATAACCGTGGTCCAGAGCAGTAGGCTTTAATGGTCGAGAATCTCACGTATTTTCCTCGGTGGCTCTATTCTTAGTTACTGTCAGCCCAGTCGTATATACCACTATTCCAAGTAACCAATTTTACTCGAATCACCTCCGGCGAAATCAACGGCGCCAGTAGCACATTTGTTCTTCTGTCATTCGCCGATTTTTTGCTCTTCCTACACCGACATTACGAATATACACTCCATTACCAGAATTAACTTTGCGAAGCTTTATTCGAATCTCTTAATATAGCAATAACTTGAACGACGTATTTTACCAATATTATAGACACTTTCGCATAATAATGTATGATTGATTACAGCCTCTCAATCGAACGTAATATTTTATAGGAAGAAAGTACCGTTTTGAATTACATTCTACTGAAGTAAGTATAATTAAGACTATTTGATACTGTCACGTTATATCGTGGAAAAAACTTACTTGTTACATGAAAATTGTTTAAGGAATTTATCTCATATACTATATTCCTCGCAGAATTTCTATTGCCCAACAACTCGTTTGCATGCACGATCGATTAATTCTGACGATTATCTGCATAATCGCGTAAGTACGTTCCAGAAGAATTTAATTCACGTGGATCTTATTAATTTTGCTTTTTTCTCACATCTTCATAAATAAAATAACAAAATAACATATACTTAAATAAAGTATATTATTCATATTATTCATGTTATTTATGTGAGTGTATAGTAAATAATATATTAGTTGGTTGAAATAACTATTTCGTATTGGTGAAGTAGTCAGCTGCCATTGAAGAATCGCGTCGTTGGACGAGTATCCTTGAACGAGATGTAGTAAGCAAATATTTAAGGTATTAATTGAATAATAGTGTTCCGCGAATCGCACGAGCGACAAACTGACAGGAATTGTTATTGCTGAGTGCTCCAACAAATCCTTCGCGTGCAAATCCTGACCGAAATGGTAATTGCAACGTGATAAATCATGCATGACCAGCCGTGTCCTCGAAGGATTTAAAGGGGCCGGTCAAAAATGAACGTGGATGGATTTTTGGAAGTTCCATAATCGGAATTGATCATTGGAAGAAACTGTGATAAAAGAATTATACCAAAACTGATGTAAGAATTGAGTTAAAAAATGGTTTATTCATTTTCCCTCTTTTGCCAATAAAATAAACTTTAACGAGAGCATTTAAAAAATTCTGTGCGTCTGTAAAGTCATTTATTAACAAATATCCAGCATTATTAATAACATCCATTAACGTTCCATGAATTATTAAACCCCCACCAAGTGGTTATCGCGAAGAAAATCTTGAAATCTTCATTATCGCGATAAAACCGTGTAACTAATGTCTCGACGACCTTCGGCTCACGAAGCGAGCCCTTAGGTGAATATAGAACCAGTTTCAGGGATGCGGTAAATTTTTTCTCTTAACATTGTTCAGTCCAATCAACCACGATGTATTTATTAATGTAGCTCACCTGTGGACGCTTCCACAGTTTACATAATGGGCCACGTACCAGTCGCATACACACATACGCGTCCCGCAAGAGGAAAGGCTCGATGAGTCATGAAGGAGCGTACCCCCTGTTCCATTAATTCTGACGGTGAATAAGAAGCAGACGGTTAAGTATTCCTAGATCGTTTCCGGGTTTATATTATCCAAAAAATATAAATTGACATAAACCAGAATTCTATTTATATTTAATCAGTTTAATCTCAAGACTTTGATAATGATTTTCTACTGTTCGTGAGAGTTAGCGTAGTGGAGATCTCATAGGATGTTAAAATGACATTTTAATTCGACCTGTCCTCGATAAGTAAGTAAGTAGGTTTCTCCAGTCGGATAACATTATTGGATGGCTTAATCTGTTAAATTAGGAGTAGGGTTTGGATCATCGCTCTTGGTGCGTGTCTTGTATCACTGAACAAAATGTGATCCACGGCATCTAACGTGCTAATTTTATTATATTATATATTCCATAAATAATGGAACTTTAACATTTCTTCTAAATTACATTTCTTCTTCCATTGAATAATAAGCATAATGTAGAATACGTAGCAAAATATAGAAACAAGTTTTTGAAAGCTATTAATTTTTGAGATAGTTTAAGATAGTCGTAGCTGCTAGTTTATTAAGTTGACTGGAAACTAAATAAGCTAGAATTAGTTAAGCTTCGTTATTCTGCACGTGTTGCCACAACACCAACAGGATCTATGAAAGTCAGTCTCCGAGACAGTTGAGTATGTTAAGCACGTGCGAGATAATTCATTTGCACTTGTTGAGGGGAACGTCTTGGAGGTGAATGAGGGAAAGACGTGCGAGTCGTCTGGTCACAAATTTTGCTAATACGAGTAATTGGAGCCTGTTTAGAATCACAGTGGCAAGGCCACGTGATGCGTCAGATATAAAAAATATATTCAACGTAAAACTCACGTTTATTTTCTTTAAACGTACATTTCTCGATAGAAGTTCATTGTTAAACTTGTAAAACATTAAGAAAATGTGTTTATGTCAAAATCAAGCGAATTTATTAGGCGAATCGTACGTGATATTAGTATTCAAAATCCGACTTTGTAAACTAATTACTAAGTTCTGACGTGTCTGTTGTCAGTCTTGTATCGCGAACAAGCATCAAGGTCCTTTTCACGTCTATCAACTCGTACCGCGCTGCCATTGCACTTCCGCTCGATATTGAATCATGCTCAACGAGTGCATTTTGAAACATGACCGATCGCAGTTTCAGTACAATCCAGAACGAAAAACTGCTGACGCGCAGGTGCGTCTTCAGCATTGACTATGAGACCAGACGACCATCCGCGAATAGTGAGAATTTTCATCGAATACTTTAACGATACTCGAGAGAATAATTTACCTGTTACGAATCAATTCTATTCATACAATTACTACTTTCCGCCCAAAAGATATAAGAATTTGTTTATAAGCAACATGTACCAACGATAAAGAGAATGAAGAAGAAGAAGTGGAGGAAGTAAATAAAACAAACAAATAATATTGCCAAGTAAATAGCGTGACCAACCCCATGAATTATCCTAATCACCAGTAAAGTATTTCGCTCAGTTGAAAGAGTCAATAATATAGCGTCAAAGCCGCACGAAACTCCGAAGCTTCAAGAATCGCGAAACATAACGTTAAACTCGTTTAGCTGTGGACCGCGAAGATCGTGGATCAGAGAGGCAGGTCGTCATTCTTCAGCAAGCAGAAGGCACAGCGGCCTGACAAGGAAGAAGAAGGCCCCAACAGAAGGAAGAAGCAGAGTCTGGCGACCTAAACTCACCAGAGGTCCCCGAAGCGAGGAAGAAATCTACAGGCGAGAAGTAGAGAGAGAGAGAGAGAGAGAGAGCGAGAGAAATGGAGGGAGAAACAGAGTGAGAGAACGTCGAAGCACTTGTGTTAGTGCAAACCAGGTAAGTAGGGAGTCGAATAACGAACGAACGAAAAAGGGCGACGAAACGAAGTGAAGACAAGAGAAGAGAAGAGAAGTGAAGTAAAGAGAAGAGAAGAGGAGAGGAGAGAAGAGACGAGGAGAGAAAAGAAGAGAAGAGTAGAGAAGAGAAGAGGGGCCTCTGTTGATGGCGGAGGCGGGTCGGGGCCCCCTGTACGATCCTGAACTGGCGGCCGGGTGGGTAAATGGGTATATAAGCGGGGCCCCGACGATTCCATCTCGACACACGACCCAACCTTCATCCCGATCACCAGCAGTCCCTTGCGAAAGAACGTAGTCGCACGCGCGCGTACAGAGAGAATCGAAAGACTCCGCGTCACATTCCTCTTGTTTCCCCCAAGAACCAGCCGAGTTTACGAAAGTGGTATTCGGTGAGCCGACCGGAAGAGAATCAAGTCTACATCGTCCCAGTCTATCGTCTGGTGTGACGCACTCTTATTGTCACTGGAGGAGAGAAAAAGACGTGAGTACATTCTCTTTATTAAAAGCGAACCTCTTCGAACTTACGAGCGAGTGATTTTTCTAATCTAACTTGCTTATTAAATCGATCATACATCGAAAGTTGAAACTTTATTCAAAATCATTTAACTTTAACTATGCATGATGCTCGACATAAAAATAATACTTTGGATGTTATGATACTTTATACTCAATCTCGATAAATGCGCGACAAGAAATCAGTACTCGTACTGGAAACTTGCGTATACCAGGAAGCACAGAGACATTTCTACAATTAGATTCGCGCGCGTCTACCGTATCATTAGAATGGAAGATTTCGCAAGAGTGGCAAGTTTGGATGTCATCGCTCACAATCCGCGAGTCGAGCTCTAATTGCTTAGCGCTCGCGAAATCAAGATCTTCGAGGTGATGACAGGAATTAGAGAAAAGAAATGGTAGACTCGAAACGCGTAAACGGAATAATCTCTCTGACATATAATTTGTCGGTAGATTTCTCAACGAACGAAGGCGCATTTGCGCAATTCCGGCCGCTTCTCGCGACGCCTCTCTTTGCATCCTGCCACCATCACTCAATTAGACCCCTAATCTACTAATCTGCAAGCCAACCGAGAATCCGTCGATTCTCTAGCAAAGCTTTTTCGCTAAGTATCCTAAGAAATATTGGCAAGAAAAAATACGAAATATGTCTCGCTCGTAGGAATAAAGCTCAGAAAAGAAAGATAGAAGGGCAGAAAGCTCCAATCGTTGATTTGAACCACTTGATGGTTACTCGCGACTTCTTTGTAAGCACGGTGCCATTACATCTGCTGATGATCTTGATGAGGTAATGGCTGGCCATCATCTTTCACGAGCATTTCCTCTCTATCGACCGGGACCTCTACTCGTATTTATTGCTCTCTTGCAAATACTACAGTATCATTTTCTTGTAAAACCAAACTTGCCTCGCTTGATTTCTGCCTCTTGGAATTGTTTTCTGATTTTTTTCGGGAAGGTCAATCGAAACGCACTGTCGAACACTGGCGCTGCTAATGTGGGGCCAACAATGCCACCGCTACTCGTTCTCACGTAATTCTTTACAAGAGAGAGAAATAATTAAAATCACTTCCACTATGGCCAGATAATCGCTACCTGCACGTCGACGAGTGGCTAAAGCAATTTACAAATGATTTCGTTACAGTACTTCTTTACCACAGCTTACAACATACCAATGACTAATGATCGTCATTAGAGTCGAAGTTACGATTGAAAAATGTTTGGAATATCAATTAAATACTTCGTGAAATCTTTTATTCGAAACTTTCAATAATGCGTGGTATTAGTTTTCACTAATGGTAACGAGAATTTGATACGTTTCCGAAACATATACGATGGTTAAATTGATACACTTTCCATTTCCACGGGGAATTTCGACTTTTTTCACGGAGCTGGCCACGAAATAGGGGCGCAGCTGCAACCAGGCAGTTGCATTGCCAAACACGAAATCGTGCTAGTCTTTGTAAAAACTGGACCACAGTATTCCCTCTCTCTCTCTCTCTTTCTTTCTCTTGGTGTATGCTACTTGGGAATATGTACCGCGTCGTTCTCTTTATCTTCGTTTTTTTGCGATTCTCTTTCACCTTAAGCTACGCTATACTCATCCCAGAAGCTTCTCTTTGTTTCACGAAAGATTTTAGTCATTTTCTCACAGATTCACCTATAGATTCTATCTATATTTTTGCATACTGTATAAACAATTCAAAATTCTTTTTCCAATAATCATTCACAGAACTTTGAATATTCCACATAAAAATTCACTGTTTATTCTGCACATGTCTCGTGAAAGACGCTCGACATATTTCTGTCAATTTCTACATTCTTCCAAATTTTGCGCGATCGACTGTTCGCCAACTGGCAACAGAGCTGGAAACATGACCCCTTTCGTCGAGGCGATTGCATTTTCCGCACACACACAATCAATGATGAATAAATCCGATGTTGCGATCCTAGACAGCCACCACCGCATCGATTGTCTCTGGTTTCCTATCGAGCGTATCATGTGCATACACGCAGGAGCTATCGTTACTCATCGTGTTGTTAAGTGCTAGCCAATCGGTGGTGTTAATATGCGCTGTCGTTTCACAGCACACTGCGACAAACGTAGATCGTATCGAAAATAGACTGGATAAAGGCTAATCGTATGCGAGAATGTTTCTATCAGTCGCAGGAGTGTTACTTTTGCGTCATGTGCAACACATGCAATTGAGAAATCGAATTTTTAATTTTGATATAAATTTCCAAGAATCTTATCTTTATTAGTTTTAGATCTGGTCGATACAGTTTTTATTAATGTAACCGAGTAGCATAAGCGACGATAAATGTTTTCCTTTTGGGTCAAAACTGTGGAGGACAAAAGTGATGAATTATTCGTTGAAAAGCCGTAACGTATCGTACTGCGAACGTTCAGTGTAGTAGACTGCACGACCGTTTCCATTACAACCTGTTGCGGAAGTTCCACCCATATTTCACTTTCCGTTGGCGACTCGCGCGATCCATTTCGCTCCAGGTTCCGCTGATAAATGACCATTTCGTGCACCAAATGAAACAATTCGAACCGAGGGAAGCAGGACAATTTGTTACTGAACCGACCCGCAGTAGTTAGCAGCTTCCGCAAGCGAAATCTGTCATTGCTCGAGACTGATCGCCAAGAGAAAAACCATCTTAAGATTCTTTCCTTGTCATTAACAAACAATTACCAACGAAGGTAATTTGACTCGGAATACAAAAAATGTTGTAGAATTCCTAGTAACGCCTGCGTAATTGGTATTCGGTTGAACAAAAAGTTTCGTTGCTGAGTCTCATTAAAAACATGTATTAAAAAAAAAACGATATACTTCTGAATTTAAAATATATATTGCATGGTTCGATACGGATGACCGTATAAAAAGAAGAGATATTTAAAAAAATACTGAAATCCTTGAAAAAATTGTATGAATTCGTAAGAATTTTAGCAAGAAGGATTTCCGTGGAATAATGCTTCGAGGATAGAGTACTCCGAACACTTCCGTTACCAGGTGCAAGCGGAAGTTTGAGAAAGATGAACATCAGGGCAACGATAGAGCAAAAGCCGGGAAAGAAGAGTGTCGCGCGAAGTCGCGAGCATACGTAACAAGCGCGCGAGGGGCATGCATCCTGTCATTAGTTCCATAACGCTCGCCTTATTCAATGCATTCGGTTCAATGTCATCCGTCCCTCTCCTTCCTGCCAGTTCTTGTAGCAGCCCCCGTGCCCATCCTTCCCTCGCTATCCGCCCCATTGATAATGCCGCACAACGGTCACCACAGCAGCAGAGGCTTTCGTCTCGCGTATCCGCGATGTGTCCACGATCGGCTCCATTCATCCACACACATCCATACCATTCATTCATGCCAAGTACGAAAGCACGTCCTCACGTCCGCTCTCCTAACTGGAAGATTGCGAGGAACGTCCCCTGGCGGTTAGCTATCTCGCTCTTGGTCTGGTTGCGTCTCTCTCTCTCTCGCTCTCTCGATCCCGCGATGTCAACTAGCTGACGTGTGTCTGCTGTCGCATACTTGACTTCGCGTACATCCATATGTATGTCGTGGCATCTCTCATTCTCTTGGTGCCCCTGCTTCGTCGCCCCACTCTCTCGATCTCTCTCTCTCTCTCTCTCTTTCTGTCTGTCTCGTGGCGCTTGATTACCTTTTTGTGTTCATTTAGATGGAAGGGTTGAGCGCCTCCTTTGTCGAACGATTAGACCAATCGAGAGACGTAGGGTGAGTTTGTTTGTTTGCGCGCCACGTGTTTTGACACAATGTGCGCGAGAGCCGGCCCCGTGAACATTAAGCATAATTTCCTTTGGGCGATTGGCTCGATGCGTTTATCTCACCGCTTTGCAAGTGGCCGAGGAGATTCAATTTGCCGGAATAATAAAGCGAGATAATCGGTTAAATAGGTGTTGGAATCTGGCGGTTGTTCGCACGGCTGGCGTCCACTGACTAATCTGGAGAAGTTTAATTGCCGGATCTCGAGAGAACCATGATATACGTATTACGATGCATCGCGATGTTCGGTTAGAAATCAGACAATCATAGTATCGATGTTTCTTCTTGCAGCTATCAACATGATAAAACTCATTCTGGTCACCCTGGTGTGCTTGTGGGGGATGAGGGCGAGCGCCATGCCAGTGGCTGAGAACCAGCCGCAATCGTCCGACGCACGGTTACAGGTGGTGCCATTGGAGAAATCGGCAAGCCCAGTGAACCTAGCACCGGTTGAATCGGCGGCTGCACCAGCACCCGCTGCCGAATCGGCTGAGCCAGCAGCACCAGCCGAAGTCAAACCGGAAGCTGCCGCGCCAGCCGAGATACCGAGCCTGAGAAGCGAACCTCTGCCAGCTGAGAAGCCTCAGGAAGCTGAGAAGGCTGAGGAAAAGAAACTCGAAGAACCTCTGCTAGTTAAGCCCGAGGAGAAGAAAGAAGAGCAAATTCCGGAACAGAAATCCGTTGAACAGCAGCCTCAGCCAGAAGCGCAGCCAGCTCAGCAAGAACCAAAACAGGAGGAGAAGAAAGAGGAGGAAAGTCTAAAGGTAGCCGCTTCGGAAGCTAAGGAATCTGTGGAAGCTGCACCACAGGAACCACAACCCGCGCCTGTTGAAGCTGCAGTTGAAAAAGCGGTAGGTACCATTAAACTCAATATGCTATTGCAATAAAAACTTTCAGTCAAGTATAGTCACATCTCTTACAATTAGTTTAACGAACGACAAATAATGATGGAATTGTAGGAAGAAGCCCCAGTCGCAGAAGGAAAGAGCGCTGAGCAGTCGGAAGAATCGGTAGAAAAGAAGGAAGAGCCCGCAAAGGAAGAACCCAAGGAAGAAAAGAAAGCCGAAGAACAGGCTAAGAAACCCGAATTGCCATCCGACCGTGTAACTCGCGATACTGAACAAGCAGCCCCAGAAGCTGCCGCCGCCGCCGCCGCCGCCGTCGCACCAGCTGAAAAGCCAAGCCAGCCGGCTGAACCAGTCCCAATTGTACCCGCCGAAGCTGAGAAGAGCCTACCCGAGGAAATCAAGCCACTCGAAGAGGCAAAACCCGTTGGCAAGAGCGAAAAGTCTGAGGAACCCGCTACGGAACAACCCAACAGTTCCGAGGAATCAAAGAGCGAAGAGAAGTCCACCGAGGCTGCGCCAGCCGAGAAAGAACCTGAGAAGGCTGAAACTCCACTTCCAGAGGCCGCAAAACCCGTAGAGAGCCAGGAGCCGAGCCAAGCTAAGCGGGACACCGCAGAAGCACAGCCACAAGCCAAATCCGAGGAGTCTCAAGAGAAGTCGGAAGAGGAAGAACAGAAACAACCGAAACAAGAAGCCGCCAAAGAAGCAAAAGAACGCTCCGAGGAATCTTCGGAAGAGCAGAAGCCATCGTCGGAGAAGAAGGAAGGCAAGAGTAGCGACGAGGACAAATCCTCCGAGGAGAAACAACCTAAGGCTGGTGACGAGGCAAAACCCGAGCTGCTGCCAAAACCACAGGAGCTCGTCCATTCGAAATAAAAGCTGTGTCGAGTGAAAGTTCCAGCGAGAAGAGGGAAGACAAGTAGCCCCAAAAGCAGCAGTATCAATCCGAACGACTCCTCATTCCGCTAATGTGTGATGTGTTGCATCAGCGGTATATGTGGAAGTTCTTTCAGAGACGGGGGCGAGAGGGAGAATGCCTGCGATGATAGGATGGAAAGAATGAGAGAATGAGAGAGCGAAAGGGAAACACGACGAAACAGTATGAAAGTATCGGTGTGAATGCGCTATAAAGAGAGAAAGAACGAAAGCGCGAGAGATTGCTAATCAATTGTGGCAGGGTCCAACTTCCCAGGCGCGCTACGATTCCGAAAATTCATAAATTCGGGGCAGGATGACCACGTGCTACCTGAGAATGAAGCAAATGGTCGCTTGGCCAAAGAGACAACAATGTTTTTTAAGGCTTGAGTCCAAGTTGTGAACTTAGAAGATATAAAAACTGAAAAGGAAAAGCAAAGGAGCACGTGGTGATCCTTCAAGATCCAGACTTGACCATTGTCAAATCGTATCTTTGTTCGTCCCGGCGGACACTACGCTTTGTCCGCGGGGACGAAAATTGCCCCAGGTTAGTCTCCTCATCCCCGATTCCCTTTTCTTTATTTTTTTTTTTTTTCAGAAACAAAACTACGCACGAACACACCCACAACCCCATCCCAATAAATTAGTGTGTAGGTCGACTCTGTCTTCTTTAGAAATACGTGTCATTATTATTATTATTATTATTATTATTACGATTTAGTACCAGTACCACTATTATTATTAATATTATTATTTGTATTATTACTATCATCGTTATAATAATAATTATTATTATTACTGTCAAGTTCGTCGGTGTTACTCACATTAATACCATCATTCCTCTGAATACATACAATTCACCAGAACATGTTTCAACTTTTTTACGAAACTTTAATCTCCGAAATCTCGACTGACCAAAGGCGAAGAGAATTTCGCGTAGCAGTTTCTCAGTCGTAAAAGCAATATACATTCCTACCAGAATAATTATTAAGAATGGCTTTTAACGTTCGAGAATGACTATTGTCAGAATAGCCTAGAGTGAGCTACGTAGGGGTCCTGTGACATTTAATGCAATTGTCAGTAAATATTCTAACCAGATGCCGCAGGGGACCGAGATAATACTCCAACAATTTTCTCATAGTCACAAATAGCTTCCTAACGCTCAAATAGAAAAGTACTCGAACACAATACTTTTTTATATTCCGAGAGTCTCGCACTTCTACCTCATTCCTTTTAATGAAGTTTTGAGTGTTTAAAAAATTAATTTTTTCATCCTAAACTTGAAGCCTTTTAGTCTGATACTAAAGAAATTAAATATCTTCGTGAGTTCAAACAAAATTATTATTTATCGCATTAAATTGGAATTGGTATTTTCGATTAGGCTCGAGTTACAATTAGATGTAGATTTCTGGGTTGTAATGTTGAATCGGTTTTACTTGACATACAGAAGCATCTCAGGTCGAAGAGCGTTCCGAACAGTCGTTGGACCGATCGTGCGAAAGTAATGACACCACTAAGAATTAAAAGGATGGAGAATGCACTTGCACAAGAGCCGGTTTTCAAACAACTGCACCTCGCGCCCGGTAAATAACACACTGTACATTAAAGATGGTACGGCGACATTTTCGATGTGATATACCAGTGCATCAATTCGCCAAAGGGCGAATGGGAAGAACGGCCGTACTTCGTAAACAGTAAAAGATACACGAGGTGAGTGGACCTGCTAAAATGTCAAGGCGCTGTGGATTTTGCAATGAGCTCGAGACATGCAAGATCTTCTGACTTTTGTAATTTAAACCCCTGTTTGGCCTTGCGCAACACGAAAACACCGAAAAAATGGTATAAAACTTATAATTCTTTGAAAACTATTTTGGGAAAAGGTAGTATGCATTTAAGTATTGCACATTATTACGATAGTACACATTTAAACATGAGTGTACTAAACGTACTTTAATTTAAAAGTTCATATTCGTATGCATTATTAGAATACTATTAGAACTGACGCAGAAAAAAATTCTAGCAAAAGTAAGTTTAAAAAAATCTATAATAGCTACAATTTAGCTACGTAGTAATAAACTTGTATTTCAAAGGCAATTCGTAATAATAATAACTATTGTTACTACTATTACAACATAATAACTCCTGCAAATAAGATTGAAAACAAAACAGAGCTAAATGGACAACAATCTCGTTTTGTCCACACAAAATGATGTTAAATTAAAATATTCGACTAGCAACAAAATCCATGTAAAATTTGTAATACATAAAGAGCGAATAAAAATAAAATTATACAATTATTGACCCCGACGTGATTTGAACACGCAACCTTCTGATCTGGAGTCAGACGCGCTACCGTTGCGCCACGGAGTCCGTTAAAGGTTTTCAGCGCTAACATTAGATATCACCGATCTAATCATAAACGTTCTAACACAAATCAGTTTTTCAATTTTAAAATGCATGAAAAGTACAAAGTGTACTGAGAAATTACTAAAATTAAGTACGAAATATTGATTCCGTGATTAGCAAGATTCAATGATACAAATCTCGCCTTAGGAACAAAAGACCAAAAAACTAAAATTAACAGGAAAATTATAAAATGTTGAAAATCCTACCTGGTTGGTGAGTAAGAAACAGGCCAGAACACCCAGTGACCACCAATCGACCTCTTGTCCATAATATTCTTTCTTGAAAATCTCAGGAGCTGTAGAACAATTAAACAAATGTTAATTTGAAAATTAATAATCACGATCAATAACTGAGTGTCTTTAATTTATTAAAATTACCCATATATTCAGGAGTCCCACATATGGTGTTTGTTCTCTCCGAATGATTTAACCACTTCGCAAGACCAAAATCTATAAGTACAGCGTGTCCTTCATTGTCTAGGAGCACATTTGTCGCCTTTATATCTCTGTGCACTATTCCTGCGTTATGCAAGAAATCTGTATAAAGAGAAAAACGAAAGATAAGAAGTTTGATTCTAAAACTCCTAGTCAATCAGTTTACCTAAGAAACATCTGAAATTATTATATTTATACGTACCAACAGCTAAAGCAAGTTCTGCCATGTATATTCTAACAATTTGCTCAGGTAATGGACCGCATTGCTCTACTAGTGAGTATAATTCTCCTCCGCCAACGTAATCAGTCACTGGTGACAAAATAGACATGAAATCATGAGAGAAAGTACAATATTACGTTGATAAGAAAGTTATATATATTCACAGTAATACTTACGTATATACAAAGTTCTTCTACCTTGCCATTTATAGCAACAGTTCAATACAAACGGATGATGGCCAATGAGCTTTTGTATCGCAACCTTTAATTGTATATTTATATTATTAGATAGAGTTGCGTTATTAGATCTTGATGTGGAAGAATAAATATGTATCTTGGCGTACCTCTTGTTTAGCCTGCTGTACAGCATTCTCTGTCACAACCTTTGCCTTGCTGATTACTTTTAAGGCAAAGAGTTGCCCGCTGTCCTTACTCTGTATCTTGTATACTTTTCCAAATGCGCCTTTTGCTATCACATTTAAAAAGGTATATCCATGTTGCAAAGGGATCTGGCGAATTTGAAACTCTGGGAGAAAGATTGACTGAGTACGCGCAACTGGCCATAGAGTCTTCGACGAGCCAAGTGGATCTTGCAGCGTACCTTCGCTCCAACTATCGAAAAGAGAGCGAAATGAATTAGGAAAAAGTTACGATAATAATCTATATAGAAAGAATATAAAAAGAGTCAATACCTTCTATGAGACGCATGAGACCACGGTTTCAAATGCTTGTCCGATAGATGTGTCGAACCAACGCAGCTTCCACCGATTAGATCACTGAGGCTGTACTGTAAATTTTGAATAAAAAACGGTGTATGTATTATTTCCTAATGTTTCGTTAACTATGCAACAAATAAATGACAATTTTTTATGTTGTCAAAGGACTTAGAAAGGTTCGAGGTTAATTTCGAATAACACGTACCTGACTAGTATATTTGTGACTATCATGACAATGATTTTTCGTGTGTGTATTACCCATTCGTGCAGTAAAATACGAATTACTGTCACATAAAAATTTCACTATCGACACTCCGTGAAGGGTAGCTCCTCCTTCTCTGAGTTTTGCCCTCTTCAAATTCGAATTTGCTCATGACGCGTGCGGGAAACACTGTATTCGCTTTTCGATTAAAACATTCAAATCAATCGGAGAGTATTAAAATTACGCGTAATATTAGAATTCTCGTGGAAAATGGAGTTTGAACTAACGTTTGTAGGAAAAGTTTCACACTTCGGATACGGCTTCTTGCACATTGAATTTCTTTGTTATATTGGAAATGAAATTTGAGTAGAGTAATTGAAGATTTACTGTTATTCGCGTATGTTATTTAAATATGTAATTCAGATCGAAGATAAAAGAGTGTAAACCACCTGCTGCTAAACCAGCTGATTTCATAAACAGCAGAATAAATGCACGATAATAGGAAAAACAGAGAACATCACTTTTACCTTCTACAATCCTTTTACAAAGTTGACTCGTATTAAGTACACACTAACTTTCGTTAAACAAACGTAACAAAGCAATGGAAGAAAAAGTCTAATTTCCTGCGAGTATCGCAATAAATTTAAAATATCACGCACATTGAAAGTTAAAATGACGAATATGATATCACGTGACGAAACTGAGACCACTAGTCAAATACATTACTAACATTTGACTCTACGATACATTGTTTAAGATCAATGCATTTTTTAAAATACTTAAAACATTATTTAAAAACATAAGATAACGAAATATACTTGCAATAAATAGAATTTTTATAATTTTAAGTTTATATAAGACGATTTACCTGTAATTGGTTGATACACGATCGTAAGAGGGTAAAGCAGTATTTCGATTTACCGATAGGCGTTCGAGTGCAAACTCCAAGAGAACGATAAAGGTTGTAAGACAGGGCTGAAAAATCATTGAGGAGCATCAGTCGAATTCATCGCTGAAAAGATGCAGGCGACCAGGAGAATTGTACGGGCGTATTCTTCGCACCAAAGTGAAAGTTTGCTAAAAGAAACTGATGAATTAGTAAGGAAAACGAAGGAGATGCTAAAGGGTGCTGGTTCACATGGAGGTAAATGAAAAATCGAATTTCAACGAATATTGCAGATCCACTTGACAATTCGTAGAGAGCAATGTGCACTGCAATTACGTTGTAGGACGTTTCGAGTTCTTTCTGAATACAATAAATCCGCTGTCTTACGTATTGAAAAGGAACACGAGTCCGATCAGTCATGGTGGATTTCGATCGAAGCTTTTGCAAAGTATTTGACGACGTTATGTAACGATTACCAAAATTTTTACAGATCCAGGCTTGTGGAAAAAATTGACCCTTTTCCTTGCCATTCCCTTGATTACACTTTCTACAATCAACTGTTACTTGTCGCACCAGAAGCACGGTCATCAGAGAGCAGAATTTGTTCCGTACGACCATATGAGGATCATGAACAGGGTAACGTCGCAATGTTTACTTGTAATCTTCTTACAATGGAATATATATATTCTATGGTTTTTCTTTTATTGCAGCGTTTCTCATGGGGCGATGGCAAGCGCTCCTTGCTCCATAACCCCCACGTCAATCCTTTGAAAGACGGCTACGAGGAATAAAGGAATAGCTGAATTTATAAGTTATATTAGTCGCTAGTCTATAATTGGGAATACAATAAACGCTCTACTGAACTTTAACTTTGTATTTCCTCGTGGGCAAGAAAATTAATAAAAGTAATACGTTGAACTTGTGTTGTCTAATTACACACGCTTATCGGGGAGCGTCGAATGCAAACTACTTGACGCGCATCAAAGGAAAACCTATATGTACGTACAATCGCTAGACTAGTAATTAAAGAAATAATTGTTCTACTTCCGCGTGGATTAATCAAGGGTGTGACAAAAAAAATATTCCGGTTGTTTGTAACAATACTTATACTTAGATACTTATACATATAAAGGGAATAACAGTCGTGTTTTTATAAAGGTACAAAACATATTTATTAGAAACAAAATAACCAAACCCGTGATCAATGAGGGATACGAGTTTCGTTAATGTGAAATATCAGGTAACAATCGTATTAGAATTAATAATACATCCTATACAGACGTATATCTCTTTTTCGTAGCACCTTTTTCGCAAAACTGAGTAGTGCTCCTAATAGACTCTCGGTACTTCTATGCAACTCGGCGCATATTAATAATAGTTAGACAAAAAATAACAGAGTATCTATATCATAATAACACAGTAAGAAAAAAAGGTACTGTTTAATATAACAGAGTCGTAGTTGATTGTCAACTGCCCTGTTACACGATATACAGGCACAGAGAGACTTGCATCACAGTTTCTATACTTTAGGTTTACATTCCTTGTAATGAGCGGTCCAATTTAAATCGGAACATATTTTCGAGCAATAAAGAGCTTCTTGACAACGCTCGCAGATGAAAGTGCTTTGCTTACGACAATGTAAACAACGCATGTTTGCAGGAACATTGTTGCCATCATTCTTGCTCTTAGTATTATTCTTCTGCGATGAAGACTTATTATGTTCCTCTATTAATACTTCATCTTCCACGCTCATTGTATTTTCAGTATTATCCAACGACTGAAATGCACTGATCGATATACTTTTAACATCTTCAATAAACATTTCTGCCTCCGGTGAATCTACTTGAATAATTTCGTACGTATTTTCAGTATTTTCTTCTTCGTCATCATCGATCTCGATTATCTGTATCTCTTTCATAACTGGTTCGCAATCATTTTTAACGCTATGTTTTTCTGGTGATACCGATAACGGTTTCAATTCGGAATCATCTAAGGAAGTATCGTCATATTTGTCAATCTCCATTTTTATGTCTATCTCATCATCACAATTCTCCATTAAGATCTCATTTGTAGGTGTATTGCTGCCTGAATTATTGCTAACGGTCCTCGATCTATCAGTATCAAGAGATTCTTCCATACTATCCTCATGGAATGTGCTTACACTACTAACACTCTTTGCTGCATTAATAATATCAGCCTGAAATTTTGCCTCATTGATTTGTTTGAATATGTCGATATCCGCGTTATCAGTGTCGTCCATACTCAATTCCTCAAAATCAGATGCTACTTTTCTAAATGTGTGACCATTAAGTACTGTGTCCTGACTATCGGTTTCTTCACTCGAACCGTCAGAGTTTTTTATGATACATTTTATATCGCTGATAGATTCTTTGTCAATATCTATCATTGTTTCATTCGAGTTAGGAGAAATTGTTTCATTGCTATTCTCCTCGATGATTGTTTCAGAATTGTCTGAATTGTCGTCAGCAAATGTTGTTCTAGAATGTTCCTCAAATATATCAGAACTCAATTTTGTTTCATTACTATTATTTGCTGGATCATCAGTTGTTGCTTCTTGTTCTGAAATTTTGTTCGCATCGAAATTTCCAACCTCGGACAAATCTTTGCTTGTTTCCGAAACAATTGCACCATGATCAATAGCCTCATTATTAACTACAGTAGATGAAATGGACTTTTCTTCGAATTCTTTTGTTGTTGCTTCTTCTAAGATCTCAATCGAATCAGAATTTTTGTCCTTCGACAAATCCTTAATTGTATTTGAAACTGTTTCATCTTGAGCAATATTTTGAGTAGTCTCGTCATTAATCATAAGAGACTTTATAGATCTTCCCTCCGATTTCTGATTAGTTTCTTCTTCCGAAATCTTGTTCAAGTCAGAATTGTTATCCTTTGACAAATTCTGACTTGTTTCTGGAGCAACTTTGTCGTGTTCAGTAGACTCACTATTAGCCACAATAGATATCATGGATTTTTCTCCAACTTTTTCTGTTTTTTCTTTTGAGATCTCACTGGTATCAAGATTCGCCTGTTCCGACAAACTCTTATTTATGTTCGAAATAATTTCATCTTGTTCGCATGCTTTGTCGTCTACTAGAGATTTTACAGAATTTTCTTTGAATTCTTTAGTTGCTGCTTCTAAAATTTTGCTCGAGACAGAAGTTGTGTTCTCTGCCAAATCCTTACTTGTATCTGGGACATTTTCACTTTGACAAGTAATTTCATTATGATTCATAGCCAATTTTATGGAATTTTCTGTGGCAACTTTCACTGGCGATATAGTATTACAGTTATTATTACTGGATTTGTTTGAAGAATGATAGACTATTACTGTCTCACTCTCGCGATCTTCTTCATACATCGCGCGTAACATTTCCATTTCTTCTTTGCTCGGCTGCGATATAGAGAAATCTATCTTTCGTTTCTGACTTTCTTCACTTTCTGACGCTGTACTAGTAGTAACAAATTCTTCAACCGTAATAGGTATTGTCTTGTCAACCACTTGCTCTGTTTTCTTTTCCGCAGCTATCACAGTATCATCCGGGACTTTTGACGTATCTTCTACCTTCGTAACATTATCCTGCCGCGACTTTGAATCCGTAGTACTACAACTAACTGTATTCTCATTTTCAGTCGAAAGAGTTAATTTCTCTCTACTTTTGTCTTCAGATTTATTATTCCCAACATTAATTTGGGAATCGGTACTTATCGATGTTTCTTTCGAAACTTCGCTATTCGACCAATTCTCTAGTATACCCTTCTGTAAATCTTCAGTCAAGACACATTTAAGCTTAATCAGTAAAGATTTCGTCCCTTGTGCTGAACTCCACTCCTCTCTCGACATGTACGGATAAAGTACAAAACAGTTCATTAAATACTGTTCTAAATGAGTAAGTAATTGGAGCTTTTGCTGCGAGCTTAGGAACTTTAAAATGTGAAACACCCCATCAGTATTTGCAACTGAAGATGACGTAGATTGCCCTGGATATTTAGGCGGTGGTGTTATATTTTCATACAAGCGTCCAAGCAGTCCTTCTACTGGCCTATTTACAGGACTATTATCCTGTACAACTGTCATTGATTGCGTGGATTCTCCACGGTTCACAGTGTTTTGTACACCATACATTGGTACCTGTTGTGGAGGCACAGTAGGATTTACTTGTACCCTCATTACTGGCACAGACTGTCGTACATTTCCTTGTAGTCCAGATTGTTGAGGTACGCTTCGATACCAAGCGTTGCCTCTTTGTACCACATAATGAGGATGCATCAGTACTTGATTCGTAGTTTGTGGCTGCTGGTTCGGAGCCGGTATTTGATGATGTGCAACAGTGTTATTCATACTAGGAAAAACTGTTAGATATCCAATCGGTGGCCCAAGACCAATAGGATTTAGGTGCGGAGTGTGTACTCCAGTATGAGGCAAATTTGTTGTATGAGGAAAAGCGGTTTGTTGTTGTGCGGGTGTATTTAAAACAGGAACAGGCGTAGACGTGAAATACTGCGGGTTTGTACAGATCACTGGTGGTTGAACAGTATGGTTAATTGGATTTCTCTGTCCTACTTGTGGAACCTGATTATTATGATTAGGCAAAGCTGGCGGATTAAATGGATACGTTCTCGATTGGCTATACAGATTATCAGACTCTATAATAACATCGCTTTGTCTAAGATCATTCGACGGTACGACAGTATTTCTTTGATGCTGTTGATTTTCAAGAACGCGTTTGTAAAGATTATTTATCGTTGTTCTGTTCGGCTGCCTCTGTTGTGATTGTGTGAACAATACTCGTCTGGTTGAAACGAACTGTTGGGACTGTTGTTGTTGTTCTGATATTTGTCTGGGTGGGGTGGCGACATTTGACGACTCGTTTTGTACGACCGTAGAGACTGGTGGAACACTATATTGATGCAAACGCATATCCGTTATATTGTTCATTGGAGCAATCGCCGAAGCTTCGGAAACAACTTGTGTTTCAGTGATAGCTGTACTAGGAACGCGATCTGTACGATATAAAGTAGGCTGTGGAGTTATAGACGCTGGATTGTCATTTAAAGGGTTCTGATGATCTACCAAGTCTTTTAGTTGTTGGACTGCACTTGGAGTAGAACGACACGATTTTCCAGTCTGTTTTTTAGCTCTCGACTGCTTTGCTTTCGTCAAAGGAACGGAACTAATGATTCTCGGTTTTGCGTATCGTAAGTTTGTTTTTATGATGGGGATTTTCGGATCCTGTAATGCTGGTGTGCTTAAAGAGGCGGTAAATGGTTCTACTAGAGTAGGCAGAGTCGACTGGCAGCTCGAGGCGATATTTTCTATAATACTAGGTAATAATTCGGTTGTAGCTAAAGGCTGTTCTTCCGAAATATCCGGTGTAGGATTATTTAGCGGTGTCGGACACCATCGCGAGCCTAATTCTGCACTGGTACGTACTCGAAGTTTACCATAAACCACTTTACTGGGTTCGCTTGTACTCGAATCTGTCGGTTCCGAAGATTCTTTTTCTGATTCAGGTTCAGTCTTCTCTAGCACAACAGTCGACTGTGTGTTTTTAGAAGTCACTTCGATAATCGATACATCTTCCAGTACAGGCATATCTTTTAAATTCGTTATCTCACTTTCGCTTCTATTTACCAATTCATCTTTATCAGAGATACTTTTCTCCCTATTTTTATCCTCTACAGTAACATTCGGATGCGGTTTATCTTGACATACTTTGTCACGTTCCTTAACAATATTTTGATTCAAATCTTTCGTCGGTTTTTCGATGATGCTTAGGACATTTCCATTCGCTACGATTTCGTATGACTTGACGACCTCCATCTGGAGAAGTTCTAATAAATTTTCTTGCAAAGGTGCATCACTCTTGTTGTACAAAGTTTCTTTAACTAGAGGAGTATCCTGACTAGAAGATACGGCATGTTCATCATCGTCATTTACTTCGCTACACTTAGAAGTTATATTTACAGGCGACAATGATGTCTCTATCTGTTCTGGCCGAGTTGAATAGTCAAGTTCTATAGTTTCTGCATCCGAATAATCTTCCGTTGTACTCTCTGCGTTTTGTACTAAGGTGGTGTGTTCCGTTGCTACATTGTTAGAGTCTTCCGCCGCCTGTGAAACATCGGTAACCTTCACTGGGCTCTCTGTTGTCTTAGAGTTGTCATTGGAGCTAATTTCTGTGTCTGGTGTACATGGACTGTTTTGAGTATGTTTTGAGTAGTAATGATCATCCGTTTTCCGAATCGGTGTAGAACGAATTTCGAGATTCTTAGATAAAGCTTTTTGTGTTGAAAGGTTCACCCGATTTTGAGTTTCACCTTCAGCTTTTACAGAAGTAAAAGTAGTCACATTTTCTATCCAAGAAAATTTTCCGGTACGATCAGATTCAACTGAATCGTGTTTCCGTTTCCTCTCTCTTCGTAAAGCTTTTAGTTCGTCCTCTTCTTCACTCAAAGTTAAGCATTCTCCGAAACAATTACGCAACAATCGACGCAATTTTCTTCTACGCTGATATAAATATTGTAATTCAGACTCTGCGTCTTCGACCTGCGCTTTCAATTGAGTCACTTTATTTTTCTTCGATGGACAGCCTGACGATACGTCAATGGTGGATCGTTTTCTGCGTTTGCTTTCCTTGCTTAATTCTGATTCTTGAACGTTATCTTGTTTCGGACAGTCGACGGAAGTCGTAGTGATGGCGACAGATATTTTTTCGGCCGCTATCTGTATTTTATTTCTAGCATGTTTATAATCCATCGCTGAATTCTTCTCTGAATTAACGCCATTAATGTTAATATCAGTCGTAGTATTATTTTGTTGTGACTGAGAAAACATATTTAAGTTGATTTTTATATGATTCTGATTGCTAGATACAGTTGTTTTAACAATATCAAATCCAACTTTATCAGATATTAGTTCGGGAGTTTTGCTTCTGGAGTTCTTTTTCTTTGTAGAGCTATCCATACTGTCAGATTCCGTAAAATCAGGTTCCTTTCTTTTTATCAAGTCAGGTTTAACTGTTTTACTGTTAGTTATTTTCTTCGGTGGAACCGCGAGCATTGGCGCCGAGGAAGAGAGCTTTTTCACAAGAGTCCTTTCCGCACTCCCTTGTTTCTTCGGTTTGACGAAAGCTTCATCCAGTTTTGCTAACTCTGTGTCAAATACATCTGACTCCAACAGAGTTTTCATTTTTTGAGCACTACTCGTTGATATAGACGTAGACTTTTCAGGACTTTCGCCCAACTTTTTCGAAGTCGAAAATCTTCGTTGTTTCTCGTCATCTTTGCCAGATGCTCGCCCTAATGATTCACCTGTAGGTGGACATTGATCTTCCAGCGTTATTGGTTTGTTGCTTTGTGCAACTTCCGTGTGATTGGCTTCCCATTTTTTCTGCTTTTCCTGGCGATATCTGAAACAGTCGAGTATACAACGTTACGTGAAATTCTACTTGATACAAAAGAAATTATAGGTCTACGTTCATTCCAAGCAAACATTCACTATGAGATACATAAATCCTATGATATAAGAAAATCTTAACGTAAGAACATGCGTTTTTATAGATTAGTCAGTAAAAGGAATTTTCAAGTGAACTGTTTGGAAGTAGGATTAGTCATGTTATGAATTCTTAATTATTTCATGCAATGGTACATTTTATTTCGATATGAATGAAAAAGTGCGAGTATTATTGGGCATTGTCTACTTTTAGGGTTGTGTACATAGGAGACATTATCCGCAGACGTAAGTACCTTTCCATGAATTTCCAAAAACAATTTCCTTCCGTAGATTCAGGTACTTGAGTTGAGAATATTTCAGATAATCGTTGTTGATAGTAAGATTCCTCATTCATTCCCCCAATGAAATCGTATGATTCTTCTACACGTTCATTATTATCCTCCATACCGATGGAGATGGTAGATTCATCCAAAGGATTTGAATCGCTCATTAAGTTTTGAGACTCATTTGCGTTGCATTCATTTTCCATCTTATTGTTAGAGTCATCGGAAATTTCTTTTCCCGTCGGTAATTTCAATTTTTCATTTATAACTTCTTTCTTCCAACTGGCTAGCGTTTCTAATGTAATATCACTCATGATTTCATAGGTCAATCGTCTAAACAAACATATTGCTCCGACTTGCATTTTTGTTGGCTTTGGTACAGTTCGGCGCGTTCTCTTCTTTCTTCCAGTGGGCGTCATGTCTTACGTTTTCAAGAACAGAAAGAAACGTTGGAAATCGGGAAAGAAACTTACGTGCATACATACGTATGCCAATTTAGCGAATGGCTTACAATGTTCAGAATCTTCAAAACCAACACCAATCCTTGCAAATATTTCTAAAGTACTACACTATAGTTCGCGTTTAAATTTACACTTAAAATTTCGTACGCGGTGTCTGTCTGTCTTTGAATTGAAACAATAGTTAGATGGCATTTTTCTTTGATAATTTTGTTTTAGATTAATACGGTTAACTTGAAAAGATTAAATTGATCCTGATTATAAATTAGTGTCGAAAAATGATTAATATACGCATTTCTTCCGAAAACTTAACAATTATGCCAAGGGGTGAGCAACAACCGTCGATTTACACAAGTACACATTATTTTCAAAGATTTTGATTCGACATTTTCATTCATGCTATCATAACGCAGTTCCATAAAATCCATTCTGCTTAATTTTACAATAATATTTCTCACGCTTTTCAATATATTACAATATCAACACTAGTTACACTTACATCGAAAATATGAGAATACTGATTTTTATTATCCATATCGCAGTGTTTATAAAAGTGACGGTATAAAAAATTCACGGCGTGCTTTCTTATAGCACAATTCTCGAAAGGAATTATTATTTGCACGATAAAAAGTTGTTTACATTCATGTATAGTTAGCATCTCTCGAAGTGCTCGCTTCGAAAGATGTCGCCCGGAGGGATTGGTTTAGCGAAATAAGATTTTGCATGTTTCTTGTGACCTTAGCTGCTGTATTTAGCTACGCGAATAATTTGTGATCATTTTTTATCAAAACGTTATGCCGTGAATAACTATACAAATACAATGTTCCAAAAAGTATTGATATACAGAAGTGAAGGTGGAACACATGTGCTAATATCAGACCTATACAAATAATTGCAAATATTCTCAAACTTTGATAATAAGGTTTAAGGAACTAAATTTCAACAATGAACCAATGGCAATGTTTAAATACTCCTATGATTCGATATGGTAATGTTATAAGTGTCGTTTAACAAATAGTTTCACACTTTCTATTAAACCATTCCCAGACGAAATTTCCTATTAATATTCATAGTAACTATGTATTCAGTTGTACCCAAACCTACTCATCGGGAATCAAAATTTACTAAGGTAACGTAACACGAAATGCTACTCAGTTACAATAATTACTCGTTACTACAGAATGCAAAACTTGCTGTCGATGAATCATGCAATTTACGGCCCAGCGAGATGATGACGAGAATGCTCAAACGATATCGTAAACATTTGAGGTAAACGAGAGAACTAACAAAGATTCCCAAAATTCATCTCCGTGATTTTCTCGCAATTAGTTTCCCATCGTTAATCGTTATACCAAGTTGTTATATGTGAAATATGCAAAATTCCAATACCTTTGAAAGCATGCACATCAAACAAGAATTTATGGTAACATCGAAAATGAGAGTTAAGTTGAAAACACGAGCTTACCTATAATTCTCGACACAATTCTTGTCCAGAGAAACGTGTGGCTCGGTGACCAATTGAAGTAAGCACTGTCGTACCCTGGTCCTTGGCAATCCAAGGCAGATCAGATCTCGCTTCAACTGAAACAGTAACCATTTCGTATCGCGTTCAATTCCCTTTAGCTTCATACCACGCGCACTTCTCACTCGGCACAACATCGAACGACGATCCGGTAACCGGCATGGGCCAGAGAAACAAAAGAATTCTCATCGGAAACGATCAATCAAATAACCACGCAAATCAAGCTTTCGTTGCGCCTTTTTTTGTTTTTTCTTTTTTTCCGTTTAGAGGTGTTCCCATATCCAAGCGACGCGAAATAAAATATGCGAATTAGTGTCGAATATCGGCGCACCTTTCGTAAGTATTTGCAGCGTCGGGGGCTTCCAATTTCACGTAGCCAAGACTTCAATAGGAAATTGTTGAACATTTGATCTTTGGTCGAATCCATTGACGAGATGTTTAAATTTTAACGCTGCCACCAGTGGCAGCTTTTGCACCCCGAATTTAATCCCGACAGGCATGAATTTAACGCGAATGAACGATTCGATCGTCCTTTACGACGTTCTGAGTTGCACGGTACAAATCGTGCGTGTTTAGCGCAATATAAGCCACACGAGATGTCAAAAGCGTCATGCTACGACGAATGCCGCGTAGTAACTGACTGTCGTTGGGTGTCGGATGCCTCGTGCGAAGAAAGATGCCTTCATGGAAGGATCGAAATACGAACCTGACGTACATATGACCGTTGCGAGCAGCTTGATTAGTTGGTTGATTGTGAGAGGGCGATTTTCGAATGTGTCAATATAGAGGGGGGCCTCTCAACAATTTCCTTCGTAACCCCTACTATTTCCTCTGAAATACACACAAGCATGTAAAGGAGTTTTACTCTGTGTTACATGAAAACCCTTTCTCCAGGATGCAACAAATCTTAAAACAATGACTAACTTTCGAAAAACCCTTAAAAAAGGTTTTGCATGTTCTTCGGAAAAAATAGTCATTGAAGAAAGAATGATTTGAGCTAAGTTGATGGTTATCTGTAAAGGAGCCTACCCTCCAAATTCTTTAACCAGGACCCCAATTTTACCCCCCTCGTTCATTTCTACCTGCTCAGGCACAATACTCCTACGAACACTAACACGAAAAAGAACTCTGAACGGATGACTGTGAAAGTAGAGTTTATATGTATAAAGAATAAGTTATATTCTTCTTCTGTCCATTTTAACACTTTTACCCAAACGCACGCGCCACAGGGAACTGCACAGTTTCCATCGCGCTCGGAAAAGCAAAACTGCACTGTCTACCGTGCATTTTGCTAAAGTAGCACAGGTATAGTCATAGATATAAGCTCCCCGATTGGTCGGCCACCAACTAGTTTCTTAGTGGGGAGATCTCCCCCGATCGGTCGGATGAGTGTTAAGTCTTTTTACTAATTGTAAGTTACTTTAAGTACTTCGACTAATTGAGAAAATTAGCATACCCGGTGTTGAGTATCTGTATAACATTATGCGAGTGTCGTTTCATTATAAATTATCTTTATCGCTGAAATATACGAAATTAACCAAATCCTTTCCCCTCCGTCTTATCTTAAAACCGGTTCGTATCTTGATATATAAATACTATCCGCCAAGATAACCTGCAATTTTTAAATCCTATCTTCTTCAATCATGTAACAATAGAGTTCTTCAAGCAGCGTCCTAACTTGAAACTTATAAATTTCTGACCTCAACTGTTGATTTTTTATAAAAGCTGAGTAAATAATGTTATATAAAATTTATGAGAGATCATAAAACTCTGTCAATAGATTAGATCGCCCACTTTGCCTTCCACATTGAAGACTTAACACGGGAATATCTGTGTTATTATTAACATATGATAAAGTTTCAAAAAAATAGTTTGAAGAGTTGAGTTTTGCAAGTGAAGTGAAGAATTGCATATTGGAACATACATTTTCTGAGCCCGATAGCTCAGTCGAGAGTTCAAAAGATCAATCTCATATGATATGATACATAACTGAAGAATCGCGGAATGTATCTTCCTCCTTGGAAATATGTTATCAAAGTCCGTAATACGTATCTGTTGGTTATTATCAGTTTTTATGCATATGCATATAGAAGTGATTGTATTACAAGTAACTAGACCCCTGCCATGTATAAAGAGATAAAATCTAAAGCTAGTAAGAACCAGGTTCATCTTATTGCAAATCTTTTAATCAAGATAGTAGTCTTATATTATAATTTGTCCATTATAATTAGAAGCAGATAGTTAAATTGTTGTTGAAAATAATCGAGAGCGTTCAAATGAGCAGTGGGTGCTGTTCGCGTTGTAACAAAGACTGGTGACCGCACGTTTTGCTTTTTTTTTCTCACAGAGGAGATATGATAACTGCCCGTGGGAGCAGATGTGCCCTTATCGGTGTGCTTCAGTAGCGTGTGAGTAACGCCGTAACGTAACCTAATGTAAAAGGTAAAAATACAGTGTTGCTGTGCAGAAATTATCAGAAAGCATAAGACGGGTCACACGGTGGCATTTATACGTTGCTCTTATCACGGTCACAGGAAATGCAAGACCTCAATGTACTTCTACCGCGCCCTGTTAAAACAGTGGATGATTGTGGTTTCAATATCTGTGGTACTTATCACTGGCGCTATTTAGAAGTTCGGTTTATGAATGTGGCGAAAGAGCTTCATTGAACTTCAAATAAATTTTATTATATTTTAATAAGATTTTCCAATCTGTTACTCATCCTGATTAAACAAAGCAACCATTGCAATGATTTTAAAGGAGTTTGTCGAAGATATGTTTTGAATTTTAGATCCTACTTCTAAACTACCCTAAGCCTTCTTATCTCAAGTGACCCTCAACCCTAGATGGAAACGCGACTACAGCTGCGTGCACCCGGTGCATTTGAATTTGGTGTATCGTTACATCCTCCGGCTGCTTAGAAATAATTATGCAATTGTTTTGTCAAGTGGTTGTGGGGACTAAACAAAAAGTTAACCGGAACATGATGCTTTTTCGGGTCAATAGAGATTAAGGAAGGGCAACTGCATAGGACTACACTTGACTGCAGATCTAAAGTGGTTGAACCTAGTGTCCTGTTCTAACTCAATAGTCAACTAAAGTGTCCAAATTCAAATTATATACATATGTATGTACTTGAAACGAGACGATACTGCGTCTCTTGAATTTTTCATCCTCAGACGTTGTACATAAATGTTACAAACACGATTCAAAACTCGAAAAAATTCATGTTCCCCAGCCACTAACCTTAGGTGTTGTAAAATCTTATAGCGTTTAGAATAATTTTGAAAATCTCGGTCTACATGAAAAATTGGTTAAAACAAATGCCTCGTTCAAATGTGACTTCCCGAGTCATCAAATATACATATACTTATATTATTATACGATAATAATAATATTTAATGCAATGAATTCGGCAGACTTCAAATTAATAGGCGAATGCTTTTCAAACGGAATCAATCGATGGATAGGTTAATTCACAGTAGCAATGAAAATGAACTCGAACTGCAAAAATCAAAGGAACGAAAACTTTGAGTTACTTCATTATGTCGGAAGAGAAAAGTCCGATGAAATATATGACAGGTAAGAAAGGGGAATATAATTGGTAAAAATATTGCATATTTTGACTCGGTCAAATAATGTCTGATTAAATCTGACAGGAAGTCACAGTTAATCGTAACTAAATAGTTAAAAGTTAAATTATGATTTAGAACAAACTAGACATTTAAATATTCTGTCTAATAAAACTGAAGTTTAATGCTCCACTTTTATATAGCTGGTGCGTTTGGCGGTTTATGCACAGTTATAAGTGGCCATCCCCTGGATACGATTAAGGTTCGTCTGCAGATAATGCCAGGTAAATACACAGGAACCTGGGACGCTTTAACGAAAATTGTAGCACAAGAAGGTCCACTCAGCTTGTACAAGGTACATACCCTCGTTTCTACTCCCAAAAACCCAGATATTGCATTTATAACACCTATTCGCGCCAATATAAAAACAACCTTCCCGTGTCTCCACGAAACCCTTCCCCCACATAACCTAATAAAAGGGTCAATATTGTCTATTGTTGTGTTCGAAAAGTAGGGTATGCATGTATTTGAGGTCTTCGGTAGAATAGTCCCTTCATGGAAAAACCCGTCGGGGTCGCATGGAAAACTCTTCTAGTGACCACGTGCTTAGATTCCTTCTTTGAGGATTTATGGCCAGTGTTTCTTTTATGGTTTACCAGATGTGTCAGCTTTCTACGCGCGCACTTTGTTTTATTTTTCAAGCTGATAGAGCTATCTAAATAAATTATGCTGAATTTTATTTATTATATTTATTCTTTAACTTTCCCGAGTAAACTTTGCGAGACTCTATAGATTATAACAAAAAAGGTACGTGGAACGCGGATTAAAATATGTGCTGTTAATATCATACCAAAAATAACCACATATGAATTAATATCGAATACGCACTCTAATTACACGTCTATGTATACTTTGCAATAACTTTAACACACTTTTCATCTAACTAAGAATGTCTCTGCATAAGTTTCGATTCACAAATGAACAATATGTAAATAGTATTCAAAAAGCAGATATTAAAAAATAACTACCTTGAGTAATATTTTCTCGCAGTGTCTGCACGTGTAGTCAAAAACATGTTCTTCTGTAAGTAATTTCTGCTTGAAGCATTTTAGGGACGAATGCTGATTTACTAGAAGAAACGTTGAATATTCACTATTGTTACTGTATATGTCCATGTTACTTTTTCACTATTCCACCTTTGATTAAATACGTATTATCAACTACCGTCACCGGTACTGCGTTTGACACAGTACCGAAAACACAGAAAGACACCGGTGGACTGCGCGATCAAGAATGATCCTAGCGACCCTTATACCTGTATTACCACTGTAGGGAAGATCGGCAGATGGGTCTGCTCTTTGCTAATTGGTCACTTTCTTAGGTTTTTAAATGGCAGTATACGTAAGCCAATCAGGATCCTCGGATTTGCAAGCGTCAAAAGATTTGATGAGATCACATCACATCACATCTTCTACATGGTTGCCGCGTGAGCGCGATTAAATACAATTTATGGTGTAGTATCTGATACTTTCTGATATACACATGCATGCATGTACTATGTATGCACTATACATACATATGTAAATACGTTTATGAAACGGTAAGCCGTACCGGAAATTGCATAATAACATTGATTAGGGTGAAAAAAAAAATGTTTAAAGAAGATAACGTAAGGAAACTACAGATTGCACATCGATTCCCAATACTTGTTGACGCAACTTCCTTGAGAAATTCTTCACAGACAAATGAAACAGCGAATTAATGAATTAGTCACCGCGTAAATTAAGGAACAGATATAATTTAGAGAGTAGAATTATTTAATATTCTTTTAAATGGATGTTTTGTACGGTTCCATATTAACTGGTAACTCATGTTAGGTATATTATTTTTCTTTGCGATAGGGGCTGTCGGCACCGTTAATAACAGTTGTACCAATGTTCGCAAGCAGCTTCTTGGGTTTCGGGTATGGCAAGCACCTGGTAGCGGATCCAGGACAAACGCAGTTATCGAATTCACAATTGATTTTCGCTGGATCGTTCAGTGGTGCCAGTACCGCTTTTATTACAGTGCCTGCAGAACGTATTAAGTGTCTTCTTCAGATGCAAGTAATCATTGTATTTCACACAGTCGACACATTTTACGTGATAAAACAAGGGAGTAATACTTGTGTTCGAAAAACCCGGTAACTAGGTCAATAAAAAGAAAAATCTTACGTATTTAATTGTTCACTTTCAATGAACATCCCGGATGATTTTTCGAGTCTTAAATAATTCATGATAAGCACCTCGCGATGATTGTCTTATTTTGTTTGAATTATCTTTCGAATATGTTTTGCTAAAACAGAATTGGCATATATGCGGAATTTCTTAATCTTTTTAATAGAAAAGTTGTTTGAGGGATTTCATACTGGGCAATACGTAATAGCTGAATTCAGCTGTGTCGACTTACTTGGCACGAAACAAACGTAACCCAATTGTTCACCGCACAAAAAAAATTTCAATCTCTGTCCAAGGGGGAGGGACCGAAGAAATACGACGGTTTCTTCGACTGTGCTATCAAACTGTGGCGAGAAGGCGGAATCCGTAATCTTTACATTGGCACTGGTGTCACACTACTACGCGATTTACCATCGACGGGGGTATATTTCTGTTCCTATGAACGTATTCTTCAATATCTCTTGGCGCCAACTGCAGAAGTACGGTTTGCTTTTCTAATCTTATTATAATTGTTTGCTCATTAGAATATTACAAAATATTTAAGATCTACATTACAATGAGCAGTCTAACAACAATTATGATTAACCATTCTGCCAAATGATTTAATTTTCGAAATTAATAATTACAATCAGGAGAAATTAATTCGCGTCGAATTCATCTTCGCGTGTTTTCTTTTTCCCAAGGTCACATGGCAACCGTTTGTAGCAGGCGGTTTCGCTGGAATGATAAATTGGGTATTGGCGATGCCGCCAGACGTTGTCAAATCCCGATTACAAACATCGCCATTTCGAAAATATCCTCATGGTGGTAGATCTGCATTCGCAGAAATTGTGAGAGAAGAAGGATATACGGCATTTTACAAAGGTATTGTGCCAGTGATGTTACGCGCCTTTCCAGCAAACGCTGCTTGTTTCCTTGGTCTCGAAATGGCTCTGAAGTTTTTCGACCTGTACGTACCGTGGCTGTGACATTGTCCTAAAGCCATAATACGGTACATATCTTCCGAACGTAGAGTACTTGACACTACACATGTTCAAGATGTTATTATGATATACGAAAAACTCGAACTGGCACGTGAAGAAACTGTTGTATGTACTTATAATATTGTATTATGAACTTTGTCTTGCAGGATTATAATGTATATTATAGAAATATAGAATTTTTGTACCAAATTATTATAATATGTCATATTGTTATCTTTGCGATCAGTTAATAAAAAATCGTTGAATTTTAAAAAGTCACTGATCATGTACTCGTTCGGAAATTGAGCTACGCCTGAGGTTTTTACAAGTCGATTTCAAATTTCGTTATCTGTATTAATTACTGGATCACTCACCTTCTGATGAATCTTGCTCGTACTACCGGATCCGTCACTATTGACACCATTTGGTCCATACGAAGTTGTGGAATGGGAGGTACCTGCCTCAATTATTTCAGCATTATTTTTTAGTTGTTGCTTCAAACGGTGTAAATACATGCGACACGAACTGCAAATGTTTACATTGCTTGGAATAGTTTTAAATACTGACGTAAAACTCGCAGAAATACGTCGAAGACCCTGATCACAATGCGAGTGGTTTGCTCTCCACAATGGGTTCCAGCAGTACCAAGTATCCATGTTTACTATCGTTAGAACGCGAAGACGTGTACACTATCTAAAAGTCACCCGGAGACTGAATTTTGAGTGAAACATTTTAGACACGCTGCTAGATTTGGTATTCAACGCGCGCATGCGCCAAATTTTGTAAAAGAATACCGTGACTCTAGGTCTATGTATTACCTTATTTTTACTAAGTTAAGACCCTTCAGCCATGTAGCGTAGTTTTATTGCCAATTTCCGTCACATTTTCGCTTTGGATGCTAGCACTTCTACCGAGGTAAGCTGCTGACCACGTGGTAATGAAAATGACCGTGAAGAACAATCCGAGGGATATTGCCCACTGAACAATACCAAAGACCATCCTTTTGTGTTCAATCCTGCTGTTTTCTGACCTATTACTGCTAGGTGACTTTCGCATGTTTTCTGTCACGAAGGTCAAGTCGATGGCTTCATTGACTTTTTTTCTTTTTAATTCGAATATCCTTGATCGATTCAAATTAAACTAATATATTTTGATAAACGCAAGGGAATCATATATTATGTGTACTTTGGAATATATTCCATCTTTATTTAGTAACATTTATAATATAACAATATACAAAATATAGTTCCCCATAAAAAGTTCAAAAGTATGTAGATCCATTTTTTCAGTCTCTGTGAATATAATTGCTTTCGAAGATTCCGATAACTCAGAATTAATTAATTTAAAACTACAGTATACATTGCAATTAAAAAATGCATCCAATTGTTGTAAGTGTTTTCTCAAGTATAGATATTTCAATTTTTTCCTAATCTACACTTAACCCTTTTCACCCATAAATATTATGTTACACATACCAAATTTATATATAAATATGTATATATATTATTTTCCATAAAAGTTAATTGCACTCGCGTGTACTAGAAAGTAATTACGGCACATTTTCCAAGTGCAGTGACATCTAACTTTTACTCTACCAACACAATTAATCCAGTATGTGTGTAATTGCGCATTGCGCGGTGTCAATGTACCACCACGAGTGCGCTGCATTGTCAGCGCAAGCATCCGATAAGTTTTTGTTTATTAAAATTACGTTTCTCGATCCCTTTCTTCGCAATATGGTTCAGTGAGAGTTTTTCATAAGGAATGTGAAGAAGTAAGAGGAAAGGGTTAATTACAGTAGCCAGAATTTTCAAGTTTCCAAGAACATCGAATAGCAACATAACCTATAACTCGCTGCGAGAATTTTCAAAACAGAAGCAGCAATTTGAATTGAAAGGAAGCTTCGATATGAGCCAATTACAGTTGGTAAAATGAATCAATCACTCATCAGAAAGTAATCGAGAAACGTGATATACAGCTGTGGGTGGATTGCTGCAATTTTTATTCCGATCATGCGGGAACACAAAGAAACGCAGCTTTAATGGTGATCGTCTGAACGAAAAAGTAAAAGAAGAATGCCGAGTTGGGGTGGTTTATTTCGAATTATCAGACGGCGACTTGTTCTCGGATTAATCTTTGCCCTTTCTTTAACGTACTGTGCGTTCTCGCTGCTTCGTAATGAGGTAATTATTAGTTAACATGTCAGCTTTGAATATGCTAAAGTTTTTCAATTTACGTTTATCATTATTGTATACGAATGTTTTTGTTTCAGAGAAAGCCTGCGACTTTGGATAATGACATGGACGATATGGACACCATGATCATGAACGATAACAATGACGATCTAATGTCAGATTACGATGCCTTACCAGAACAGATGAGGGCTTCCGGTGGCAGTCAAATGGCAGTTCTAGATCAAGGGATAAACGATAATCCACAAAGTATAGATTTAGCCAATTTAAACGAGAACGACACCTTGTCTCATCCATGCCGCAACTCTATTCAGGTACGCGTATAATAAAACTGTTTTATTGTCAATAGTTTCTAAATGTTATTCAAATATATATATATATTGGGACAGGGAAAAGTTCTGATTGTCGACGAACGGGGAATCGTGTGCGCTAGAAAAGATGTGCTCTCAAACGGATGTTGCAGTATAGAACAGACCGAAACGGCGAAAGAGAACGAAGCATCTTCCATAAAAAAGAGAGAAAGATACAGCTGTAAAACGTGTAATGCGCATGGGTGCTGCGCTATCTATGAGTATTGTGTTTCGTGCTGTCTGCATCCGGACAAGGTATGTCACTGTACTGGAACGAGTGCTCCGTTACTTTTGATAAATCTCGTATTAATATCATGTTTGATGTTTCTCGAACAGCAAATCAAAGGACGGAAGGATATATTATTGAATTTGCATAGAGATGGCAGCAAATCATATAAAGACGATGATGTTGTTCGTAAGCGTCTTCGGAATCTAGACAGATTCCAAGTGTGTTTGGCTGCTTGCAGGACGTCCAGTGCGAGCGTTCGTCACGAAAATACCTACAAGGATCCACATTCGAAACATTGTTACACACCGCCATATATCAATTCTAGACGTAAACGCGATGTTGAGTCATTGAATAATAATGGCGACAACCACCCTGTTGTCGTTACATCTTCTTCTGTTATGCCATTACTTACCTATCCCCCATCCTTAAATCCTTCGGTAAATATCAAAGCGTACGACTTCTGTTTCCAAACATGTAAACGTCAAATTGAAAACTCGTTAGAAATCGTTAGATTTTCAAATTAAGCAAAATCGAGAGCAAATAGAAAATTGAATATGATTTACCATTTCTTCTTTATAAATTTGATCGAATTCCACGGACAAGAACGGATTTGAAGCGCCAGACATCTGCGTAATCAACGTCCATACCAGTCTTGCCACGGACGTATTGCGTAACTTCATCTTTGATTTTGCTTTGCACAGATTTATTCACCTAAATTTTTGTAACGACGGTGAGAAACACTTCCGGTGCATATACAAGGTGGTAAAAAGTGACCATAACTTTCAGGGTAGTTTTGTTTTATTTTTCATTCGACGAAGAACACTAGCTATACCAAAAGTTGTGGACACTTTATTACCCTGTATAATAGACAACAATACAATATAATTAATAACGTCTACTGCATCGGAACTTACATCTATATATTGACCATCGCACGACGAATAATGGCAGGAAATAGCTCGTCTGTTTCTCTGAGACCGATTGACTCCAGAACCATGGATTAGCAATGGATGGAAGAAAACAGTGTCTCCAGGTTGCATTTCGAGGTCCATGTGCTTTACCGTGTCAGGCATATCCTAAACATGAAAAGCTTAGGGAACTGATTCTTTGAAGAGTCATTGATTATTCTTCCAAAGTGATTATTAGGTACTAACGAGAATTCCATGGTAGAATTTGTTCACGGTTCCAGGTTCCGAACCTGGTGGATAATCGTGTGCAAAAAGTTTACCAAGACGGTGGGAACCGGGGTACACGTAAAGGCAACCGTTTTCGTTGTTACAGGGTTCCATTGCAGTCCATGCTGCTACAATACTGTCCGCTGGACGGATTGGGAAGTAATACAAATCCTGATGAGGTGGATGTCTAAATATGAAATACACTAATTAATTATTACCGAACAGTACAAAATATAGAATATTAGGTTCTGGATATTCACTGATTAACTTCAAATGATTAGAGTAAAAAAATTAATTGAAACAGGCAACAAAATGGTAGGCGGTTTTATTGGTAGAAGTGTGATAAAATTTTTGCCATTACTTGGTGGTACCGAATCCTATGTCAGGTGGCTTCGCAATTAACATATTGTGAATTGCAAGAATATTTGAACCAGTAAATGCTTCCACGATGTCAAGAATCTCTTTGCATTTGATGTATTCCAGAAAGACTTCGTCATTGTGTATATCTTGCACTTTGTTAACAGATTTGCGATCTTTCACGTCGTGCATTACTGTGATAGCTCTTCCTGAGACTTTTCCGCTGATGATGTCCTCGAATCTGAGTACAAGGAAAATTGATCTTTAAAGTTTCCGGTATGTTTCACAATCGGAAGACTATTTGTGTAATTTTTATTTTAATAAAACAAGAAAAATTCTTGTATTATTATTTATAACAGCTGGTGTTTTCTTAGCTTAAAACGTTTTTACCAATTCTTACCAAATTTAACGTTTTCTTCTGAGAATCGATACTACGTGTTTTTCAAACAAATATTTTATATAGTGTTGTAAAAATCAACGTTCGTTTAATATCAATTAATAATCAATGATATACCTTTCATTGCATCTATCCAAAAGGTCCTGCGGCACCAGTTTTGGAAAAACGATATATCCATGTTCCTCGTAAAATGCGCGTTGACGCGGTGTTAGCCGACTATTATTCTTCGTATACCGAAACGGATTTCGTAAAGAACACATTTTGCGGATTGTGCTTTTCTCTCGCCTGACCTGAAACAGTAAAACAATTTGACCTTCACAGGGTGCGGTATTCAGAAAGGTGAAGTTTTATGTGTTTTGGTCCTGATTCACGTGGTGATTTCGATTTCTCGATAACATTTTTGGTCAAATGTATGTCCTTGACAAGTGACAACAATTATGACTTCGACTTTCCGTTTGCGGTCTTCGTATGTGACTGTGGTCACCATATCGCATTTGTGAAGGTTTTACTGTAGAAAAATAGGTGGGAATTCGAGGTATAAGAGACTTAGTGGTATGTATAAGTCATCATGGTATTGTAACAGCTCCGTAAGATGAGACTAATTTAACGTTGAACATTGTTGCAAATATTCTTGTTAGTGACATCTTATTTGTGTAGTGATTGCTCGATTCGTAAGTAGAATTTTATTTTTACAAGTATAGTACACTTGAAATTCATAATTGAAGAAATTTCTGGATTATTATTAAATTCTTCAAATTTTACTCAAATTATAAAAATATTGCAATATGAAATTATGTAAAAATTTTAAGACATGGCGGATTTAATAGCGTGAAATATTACTGACTTTTCATTAAATCGTTTCTAACGTTAGAAGCTAATATCGACCAGGAGTCCAAATTCGTCCATGAAATCATACGACAGAATCTGGGTCAAAAATTCAATTATCGTTGTTAACATGGGTCGCGTCAATTCATCTTGTTTTAGAATTTTGAGTTACTAGCTCTGCTATCGCTTTTTCATTATCAGACGAAACTTTGAGCATTTTCGTTCCTCGGTGCCACTGCCAAAATTGAGGTAGGAGATGGAACAACCGACCTCCATTAGTACCAACGCAATAAGTAGATTCCATTGAATTAATTACTTGATAGGGTTGCTTATAGAAATGAGATTATTAAGAATTTAGTCAGACGTTAATAGATTGTCTGACTGGGCTTTAGTTTCTCTTAATGATCTAAAAGCATAATTGTCTGCAAGATCAAGAGACGTGGCCGCGTCTCGCGCCAAGTAGAATCAGACAGAGGAACCACGGCGCACCGAACGCGAGCGAGCGGCCAAGACTATTTACCGGACGGAGAACGAAGCTCCATGTATTTTTCCCTATACCCAGATTTGCCTCCTTAATATCTCCCTTTAAAACGATCTTTGAAGGAAACTACTGACACTAATCGAAAGATTGAATTTTTTTGAATTATTTTCGGTATATTTTCGGTATATTTTCTGTATAACTTTATTTCAGGCTTAATTTTTACGTTACATTTATCTAAAGTTTTTTGTGGAGATTTATTATACCGCAGGTGATTGTCACAATACTGCTTATTATAATGATAGAGTGATGGGAGTGGGAACGAGTGCTCATATAATTGTTTTAGCTCTTAATGTCCCAGTCGATTAATAATTTCTGTTTAATACATTCGAGTTCAGCTGCTTATATTTCAATAGGGTTTATATTAATTACTTTCTATATATTACACTAATTAAAAACTATTTCCACGAGTGGTGATCCAAAAACAGTATTCTGGAAAAATGAATAAAGGAATTTTTTACATACACCACAGACGTGGATGGTCGTCTTTAAAATGACTATTTCGACGAATATCGTATGTTATCTTATTAAAGAAAACTCTAATGAACGGGGCAAGGCAATTACGGGGAAGCGCTAATCAAGGATCAACATCGTCGATCGATTGATCACGGTACAGAAAACGGAAGCATAGCGGTGTCTACGCACCGATGACGACGACGGAGGCGCCGCGACGCATCGGTCCGTGCCGCGCCGACGTGAATTCTCTCGCGCACTCGCCGTCTCTTTTCTCTCTACTGGCGCTCGCTGATTTCAGCACGTGGCATCAAAGGGAAGATATACACCGGGGTAGTCGCTCTTCCCGGCCAAAACGACGACGACCCTCGTCCGTCGTCGTTCCTACGGGTATCCGCGATACGCGATTAATCACACGATTTTATCGACTCATCTATTTCTCGTGTTAATTAATTATAACTATTTCACTCCACTTTCAAAACGTGCGCTTGTGTGCTTCATTATTTTTTAAATGTGACGAGTAAACTCGATCGGAACAGAGTAAGTGTATTTATTTGGAAATTCGAAGAAATTAGAACAATATGACATAAAATCATATTTTATTGATAACAATTTAATAACATAACGAATGGGTTAATGTTTCAAATATACTGTTTGATTTATCTAAATTTAATTCTAATAGCAAATGCGAATTGTTTTGCTGTATGACGAGTATACTCGACATTGGTATTGAAAGGGGGCTGATATTATTATCAAGTGTTAAAAATTGTGAAAGTTAAGTTATAGTTTTGAAAGGAAGATTTTAATTTTGCTTTGGCAGATTTAATCGCGAGTCACTTCCTTCGGTGTGATGGTTTAAAGTTCAAGGATTGTTTTGCTAGAGTGCGAATTGAGAAGCTCAAAATTGGAAGAACGAAGAATGATCGTGGAAACTTGTGGGCTTTGAGACGGTGATAGCTTGCGACGGCATGGATCTGGAGGGTAAGTTTTCCAGGTGATGGATCGAGGTCTGAGGAATGGCTTTTAAAAAAGCAGTAATTATCCTCATAGTTGCTTTCTCTATAAATTATTTGAAATACTATAGAAACAGTGACGCGTCATTAATTAAAAAATGTTTCATAAAATTTTCCTCCACGTATTTGCAATTCTTTAAATGTTTACTCCATAGTACGAAGCTTGAAAATCGTCTATTCTTATAAGAATCATAACATTTCATAATTTTCTCAAATTTTTATTTCATTTTAATAATGTAACTTTAGTAATGACATTTTACTTCTAATAAAAATTTATCTTCGAAAGACTCGAAAAACTTATATGTTTTCGAGAAGTGTCAGAGTTAAGTCAATGTCAATTTGAGTCAAAATCATCCATATGAAGCTATAACGTATACATATGTGTGTGCTCAAACAGATATCGACAAAAGGGAATACAAGAAAAACTAGGTAGGATTGTTTTCCTTTAGCAAATCTACTTGTTATGACTCATTCACGGTTGGTGCACTATAGCTAGCGTCTGTCGATGCTCTACAATTTTACTCACAGTGGTTTCGAGCTTCGCTTTCCGATAGAGATTTGAATCTAATAAGAAAGAGAGCAAGTGGTCGCAGAGACCAATGTCGATAGAGTTTCCACGCTCACAGCACCAGAAACGAGTTTACGAAGCCAGGCAGACAAAATCGATGTACATCGCGTTAATAATAAAGTGGCAGGGTCTTCAACCTTCTGCGAATGAGCGATGTTAGGGGTTCGATATTCCACAGGGGGTGTAAAGACACGTTCCTTGTCCCTTCCTAATGCTGGCCCTTTTGCACTCGACTTTCTCGCGCGCGAAACTCTGTTACCTCGGGACAAAGAAGATCTAGGTTGTTGGTGTTTAAGTTTTTCATCACTGATTGCCACTTTACGTCACCTGGGTTCTATACTTTTAAATATATCCTAATCTTCATTCTAATTCTTCTAATATTCTCGTATTCAATATTCACAAAATAAAAAACAAATGCGAAATATCTCATAACATTGATTTAAAATTGTTACTTTCTTACATTATATTTATAAATTATGTGATTTTATTAATTTTACATCGTGGAATCTATGCCTCAAAGTTTTATTCAGAGAAACTAGTATCTGATTGAGATTTTCATTTTTCTTTTACCAGTTGTATGAAAAATCTCTCATTTATTCTCAATTATTTTATGAGTACGTACATACGTGTAGTATGTACCTGATTGAAGAATGCAAACCCATATGCAGGTCATGTTTCTAACCCAACAATGGTTATTTGCTAATGCCAAAACTGTTTGTAATTAAGCTTGTTGACTTAAGCAAAACGAGACCAATGAACATACTGAATATTAAATTGTTAGAATTTACGATTTTCATATTTCTACCGATTTTATAGCTCATAGGAATGGCAAATAACCGCGAGGAATCGTTCGACGATTGTGATTTTATTCTAGTGCAATAATACGGAGTGATATTGAATCAAAGGAATTTTTCGTTTAATATTTCATTCTGCTGCGTGTCCTGAAAATTCATCGCTATCGATCTGTCTACTAAACGTGGTTAAAATTCTCGACAAACTTCGTCCAGTTTTCTCGATCAGCTGGTTGCGTATTTACCGAAGAGGGGTTGGATTACGAGTGTTGTGGATTTGTCGCTTCCGTAAGCTAGGAAAGAATATCCGAAAGAAATCTCATTAGTGCAACACTGCAAAACAACGAAGAAATGATATATTATTAAAACCATTCTTTATTTTTTTTCTTACAACTAAAGAAATAAAAGTGTCTATATATTTTTCTACACTTTGTAGACAATAAAAAATTAGTAAAGGTATGTAAATTATTGATTATAAAACATGTTCGTATAGTTAAATTAAAAAATTCTTTTATAATATACCGCAAAAAATCATCTGGGAAATATCCTTGAAAGTCTACGTTGAATTTCTTCAGAGACCTTAAATATACAATTTCTCTTATTATTCCTCAGTAGCTAGGACACGCGAATCAACTATATCAAGGCGACATTTATTTTCCACTATTTACTTGACCAGTTCTGCGTGAGGAGTGTCGGCACACGAAAAGGTCGGCTTTATTTTAAAATGAGCCGCGCAATGTCGACAGGTGCATCGAATGCTAAATCGTTGAGCAGTTCGCTTATCGACTCTCCCGCAGTGCGGAATAGAAACGCAATTACGAGAGGGATTCCTTTTTTATTAGAGAAGTACAGTTCTTAAAGCTCAAAATCTGCTGTAGAATTCAGAGGAATCTTTCGTTCATTTATCTACCGTTTGTTCCTTTCTTCTTTAGGACCTTTTCGTTTTGACATTAAAACCGATAAATGATCTCTTTGTTCTCTTTGTGGGAAAAGTACGACTTGATAATCCTCGTGAAACTTTTACCTGTCGTTCGATGACAATATTAAACTATGGAAATTTCAGTTTCTCTTGAAAATAAATATCTATATATTTATTCTGCCATCGTTCACTATGGTTTTAATACTTCATAAAACGTAATGTGGTGACACGTGTCATTAGATTCGAATATAATTTCGTACTTAATAGAAAATTGGTTAAGAATAATCGTGTGAACAACTTGGGAATTTGAAGAAAAAAGTTTATAAATTATTTGAATAAAGTGGAACGAAAGCTTGTAAGCACTTGAACACAGTAAATGTTTCTCCCCCATGATCGCTGTCAAAGAACGCAAAAGTAATTCTGATTTAGTAGCTCTATGTGTAATTTGGTGTGGCCCATAAGTGGAAATTGCAATTTCGTTCAGAGAACGAGATTAGCCACACATCCGCTCGTTGTGGAAATTCATTGGACTGTGGAAGAGGGAAACTGGGTGGTACACTGTGTGCAAGAAGTTTCGAAACCATCCACTTTACCTATAGATTCTCCGTGCGTTATTATAGTAGTATTATAGTATTGAATTCTCAATCAAACTGGAAGATAATAAAAAAGAAAAAAAGAAAAATGAATAGCTGAAACTGCCAAATAATTGTTGATAAAAAATTCCAATAATTCAAGTCTATTAATGATTATAAAACAAATTCATCTAAATTCTACAAAAGAAGAATTCTATATCCAGAATAAATTGAATAGTACTACAATCATTGAACAATAAACAAATTACGTCGAAAAAAAGTATTTTCTACTAAAGTTCGACTTGCTACTCCGAATATAGCTGATCTAAAAATATATAGGTTTGTAGAATCAAAAAAAAGAAAAAGAGTCCTGATGTTCCGCAAGTTTTCGTCGGCGATGTAGTTGGCTTGAGTACAGAGCAAACTATGTAATGTACATAGTTGGCCAGACATTCGGGCACCTTATTCCGATAAGGGACGTTGTCTACCGAAAGAGACTGATAGTCGCGCCAGATTCGCGTACTAAGAATCTTCGATCTTTTTATTACAAGAAACGCAGCTTTTCTAAATTTCCTAGTAGCCAAAACGATCGTTGCGATCGCAATGCTGACGATGATCTTACGTCGGTCTGCCACTCTCTCCCGATTCTGGTCTAAAGCAAACAGAGTAATAAAGATTCCCTCGGAGTGACTTGGCTATTCTTACTTGTATCGCGAGCTTCTTACTGATCCGAAACCTCTGCGGTTTCTTCTACTCGTTCATATTGATACTCTATGTTTAGCCAGAGTGGTGAAGATCCGCTCGAACCTTGAAAGCCGGATAGGCAAAATTCAGCAGAAAATGTTTATCGAACCAGAGTAGAAAAAGAAGTAGAAGTAATAAACGATCTTTGGTTAGAAGGTTTTTTAGAAAAGTCTGTTTTACATTAAACTAAAACGAATCTAGAGAAAGAGAGTTTTTGACGAATAGTGATAATCGTTAATTATTGCAATCTAATTTTTTTTATAGCTCTTAGACGAATACCTTTTTTAAAGGAATCTCTAAACTTTGATAATGATTGCAGTACATCTGTAATACGAAATTTCTTCAGTACAATAAAATCAATACTGTCTATAAAAGTAAAAGCTTCTTTCCACTTCAGTTTAAAAGTTAGAACTTGTTCGTAAACCAGCTGGAGTAATCCCAAAATATACATCGGGTGCTTAGATAAAAGTTTTCAGTCGTAAAAGATCATCTGTTCAAAACCCCTCAATTGAGTAAGAGAGTTAAAATTAATATAGAAAAAAATCCTATGTGAATTGAAATATTTAAACGAAGTTTATGAAGAAGAGTCAAGTTCTTCGGTTGATATTTTCGATGTTACCTTGTGTGAATTGGCAGTAGTTTTCGCTCGGGAGGTAGATGCGCTAGACATTAACGACAAGTTTTACGATCTTCCTAGAAAAGCGTAGGTGTCTATTAATGCTGATCAGGCGTTTCGGCATAAATGTATCACTCGAATATAAAATAGTTCGGGAGAAGTATCCCAAAGGCTAGAATTTATTTCGACACGCAAACGTAAAATAGCGCACACAGCCTCTTGCCGATAATTCTTCCGTAAAAATAATACAATATCTTGCGTGGTAAACCACGTACAAGATTCTACTTTGCAAAACTTGTTATTTTTTCCGAGCTTTTACATTCAAAAACTTTTATATTTAAATTAACTTTTACATTTCAAAACATTGTTGACAACGAGGAACTTTACATCATTGATTAAAAATAAAAACTAATTAAAAATTGATTTGAATTTCATGTAAAAAACGTTAGTTTCAAGTCCACCTAATATTTTACCTTCGGTGAGACTATTAAATATTGCTGGTGCTTTTCGCGTTCGTGTTTTACAAATGTAATATATGATCGAGAAATTATAGTGAGCAAATGTGCCAAGGCCTGCTACTACTAAAAGCTCCTTCCCTGAGGCCTTTCGCGTGCCCTTCCTAATGACCACTACTTTTCGAGTTGCTTCCTCTCTCTCTTTCTCTCAGGATATCTCCCACGGTATCCGGATTCTCGAAATATAGATCCTTCCCCTGGATCTCTCGATGTGGGAAACGATAACGCGGTAGCTTTTGGCTCTTTGCGAAAAGAATCAATTGCTACTCGCTTTATGAGTCAGATTGAGTTACGATCTTGGTGGAATGGATTCTTGAGATAAGTTTCATAGAGTGTCTCTCTGTCAGTTGATTACTGTCACTCGTAGAATCCCTCAATCGCTGTGTAGTAGATTGTTTACTGCCGCAAGATCGTTTGACAAATTGACCACAAAAAGCTTTACGGAATTCTTTAGTACAATGTAGCGATTAGATTGAATAGCAAGGATTTGGGAAACGCTAACTCACTGATCTCTTTTTAAATAATTGGAAATTATTATCTTAATTCATCATGGTTTCAAATAAAGTTAACGGTAATAACTAAAGCGTCTGCCAATGAATTCTTCTAGAATAACTTGTTTCGACATTTTTAATTAGTTGTGTCATTTCCTCGGATCCTTATTATAATATTTCAGACATCTTTTTAATCCTTTTTGCAATCAGCCAACGCGATCCATTGACCATTATAAAACCGGATTGGCGATTTTCTATCTTCTTCAAGAAGAAAGAAGAGAAAACGAAGAAGAAGAAGAAGAAGAAGAACAAGAAGACTAAGAGGAGGAAGAAGAAAGAGAAAGAAGAAGTAACAAGATCCAGTCTTTGCGGTTATTACATGACTTCGAAGAATCCACTTTATCCTTTTTCCCATAGACGGTGGTTTTCCACTGCGAGGAGTCTTGCGTCTCTCCCCAGAAGCTCGTAAACAGGACGGGTAATTGGGCCTTATTACACGAAATTCCACCATTGTTAATATTGACGCTTGCAGCATCAACGTTGATGCAAGGGATAATAATCACCCCGTGACTTCACGATCCTAGAAAACGTGCCAAGGTCAGAAGGATCCACGTGGACAGAAGAATCCCACTTTGTTCCGTCTCGTTTTCTTAGGTTTACCCATCTTCTTTCATCGATGTTTGGCCAAAGAAACGTGGGGCTTTTGGTTCTGCTCGACCAGACGCTCGAGAGCTACAGATAAGACTCGACTAGAAGAGCATACAAAGCCTGTTGTATCCTTCGCGATTGACTTGACGAAAGTAGGACGTAACATGGGAGAATCGATACGTCAGTTGTCCAGTCCAGTTTCAATTCGGTATATCGATCAATACAGTACTGGTTGACTCGCGCGAAACCGTGGAACTCACTGTCGTTTAAAGACCCATAAGGGGATCACTGAACAGACCTATGTATCTCTGACCCTCGAAACCTTGTTGGATATCGATCTAGAATCAGCAAGACTGTCGCCAATCCTTCGATCTTTTATTTTTCTTTTAACATTACGGATTCATTGTGTGGTGCGCGCGTGACACGAGTAATATATCCTACTGTATTAATCATTATTGATTTTTCGATATGTCAAATTGACACGGAAACCTTGTCTTTCTGCGGGTGAAAGTTACACCTTACTTAAAACTGTTTATCCTAAAGAAAATAATACTTTGAGTTGCATCAGTTTTTAACTGAGGATCAGTTTTTGGTATGGAACTTTTTCTGTAATTCATCTGTTTTTTGATAAACAAGGGTTTCACAAATGTTTCCTTGTGACACTGTAACCTGCATGTCTCTAATCGTTTACTAGGGTTTAATAACATTTGGCCAAAGTGAATAAATCGACTATTACGAAAGCAATATTCGAATGAATGATCGCGAAACACGATAACGAAGCGAAAGCGAAAAGCAGGAAAAGTAACGAAAATTGACTGAATATTATATATCCTCGTATATCTTGCAGACTAACAAGGAGTTTTGAAAAATAAGGGCCACTTTTTTTTATTGCAAGGAGAGTATAAATTATGCATTGAATACATTCTGTGTATCAAGTCTCCCTATTAATCCTATTCCTATTAATCTTGTTAAAAAGGTCCGAGCTCATATTTTTCATGTTTAGTCTAATTAATGATTACTTAGGAGATATCCTGTCACGATAGTTACGATCATGATCGAGATACAGATAACGGTTGCTGTTAAGCGAACGCAGCAGCCATAAATGATCTTCGTTAATCCTGGGTTTCTCGTCTCGTCCTTCGTAGCCGCATTCTCGTTATCATTTTTCACATCGTTCTTCTCCTCCGTGTCAGCTTTCGCTTCTTTGTTAGCGTTTGCGATTAGAGAGTGCAATTTTTGCGGGTTATACGCGATACGAAGATTCTAAATTTCCACAGAATTCGAAAACCTACTTTTTTTTAATGAAAATTCCTTAACTTGTACCATTTGCATATAAATTTCATTGATCTAGCATATGGTATGTTTGGTATTTTCAATCGTATCTCCGTTCAACATAAAATTCTCAGTGTTGAATTAGAATAATGACAAATTCTGTGGAAGGACTAATTGATTTTTTTCAATAATTGCATAATGACAAAATTCAGAATAACATATACAAGGATAACCTGATGTTGTGGAACTCGCTGTGGTAATCGATGAATCTCGAAATTGTACCAACTTTTTTCTGCCTTGTGTATCATCAGTAATTTCCATTTTAATGTCATCTTGGTTACTTAATTCATCGTTCTTTTCTTCGCTCTGTTCAATCTTTATCAATGCTGTGAAGTAATTGCATTAATTTGCAATTCACACTAATTAGCACATATAGAATGATCAATACAATCATCTCACTTGCAAAATCGCGAAATTTTCCTGATTCCTCAGTGAAAATTCCTTCTTTAGTTTTGCCAATATTATTCACCAAATCTTCCGTTCCTTCTTTCACTGTCGCTTTTGTGTCATCGTTTCTTCGTTTTGATGTTTTCGAGGGGCAGACGCAACCCTTCTGCTTTTTCATGATCCTCGTAAAATTTGACTCGTTAAAGACATTTTTCGACACTCTACGTTTAATTGGGGCCAACTTCGCGTACCACCCCACCTTTTCATTTGGGGAACTTCTTTTCCAGTGACTCGTTATCTTCAAGATCCTTCCCTGGTATCCCTATTGGCGCCACCCTTCCTCTTGGCTGAGGCGAAGCAATAAGTTAGAGGGGTTCATTCGATTACGACTCGCTTAATCGTTGCGAAGTATCGAAAATCGTTACAGTCTCCATATACATATCGCATCCCACTGTTAAAAATGACACATTTCAACAAACAAGTATCATAAAAAATGTGGAAATGGATTTTGAATTCAATTATTGTACATTATATTGCTAATTTGCCAGTGGCAAATGATATCCCGAAAATATTTATGTAATTGCTTAGCTTGTTATTGTCACGACCTTTAGAATTATTCAGTGTTACCGTTGCATGCGATATGCGAGAAACGAAATACCACTCGGTGGTAATACTAAAGATAAAATCAGCTAGCAACAGCATGTACTCCTGGAAAATTAATTTCCTCCGCGATTCTCGCTACGCGATGAACACATACGGTATTGAGTTTCTTCATATTTGACATTGCTCAGAATAGTTTGTATTTCTTCCAACGAAGTAGAAGCATCTAAAATAAAATTCTGTATTTTAAAGCTGGCGAATATTTAATAAACGATGCTATTATGATCAAACGTTGGTCTCAACCGTTCGAAAGAATAATAAAAAGTAATTTATTGATAAATTGAATCTTTGATACAAGATTAAAACATTGTAAATTATGTATTAAGATTTCTTGACATTTAACGAAAGATTTACGGGTCAAAAGAAAGGGTAGTCTGAGTTTTTGCGTAGCCAATTTCAGTTTATTAGTCGTTTGTCAGTAGATTTACAATCGATCGAAAAATAGCTATGAAACTGCAGGCATTTTCAGAAAAGTTCAAAATCAGGAAAATTGCAATTTCTCTCACTTTGGGTCTATGCGTGGTCGTTCGCATTTGTTCCAGTGCGGAATGCTCCGAAGGGACGCGTTACTTTGTCAAGCTTGCATAGCACTCGCTACGAAACAGAGACGAGTTTTCTCAGGACCGCAAAACACTCCTTCTGGGATAGCCGATCAATTACTTTCCGATCGATTCGTTTTCTTTGCCCTCAGGGGACTTCAAACAGAGTAACAGGGAAATTGGTGAAATAAATACTATTATTCGATTTCCAATTAGCCGAACTACATATGTTTTCAAGTATTTCAAGTATTTCAAGTATGAACAGGAAAGTAATTTCCGGTTTTTTACAATAAATTCTGATATACGTACATTTATATGCTTTCGAGATAGGTAGATAGAAACATGAGAGCTTACTATACAAAATGCAGAGCTTCCTATATGTACATATATGTATATTGTTGTTGTGGAATGGAATTCCGATGATTCTACTTGTTAGAAGCCCACCTTCGTGCGTTGTGTATTCTGGAGAGGGTAAACATAGACGAAAAACAGTTTGAAAAAATAAGAGCACACGTAACGGTTTATTTACTTTTTAGCCATTCGTAGGCAGGTGAACATTAAACGTACGCTCACTCACGGATTTACACTCTTCGACATTATTTGTATTGAATCTAACAATAAAATTTAAACCGGAAAGCTAATAAAGAGGGTTAACTGTTACAATTTGCTACGTAAACAAATACTTTTTATCGTTCAGATCTCCCATTCGTTTCTAAATCGATTAATTGTTTTAACGATCGATTAAATCAAATGTATTTTAAAAGTTTCTAATTTTAATAAAAAAAGAAGCATTTATTTCTTCAATACGATAGTTCCGATCATAGTTAAAATCTGTATATTTTCTTTACAATTTATCCTGGATAAAGTAGAACTACGTATCTTCTATCAAAACCTTTGGTGCAATTTTCTTTCCTACTAAACATCAATCGCGTGACGTACTACAGCCGCGACTGGTTACTGTCTGACCGAGTGACTCTAAGTCTGTGAGCTTTTTTTGCGATAACGTTAGCAATAACACTAAACTCACCGCGAAACCCTTACATATACGATTCGAATCTTACGTAATCTTTTTATTGACGCTGCTAAACAAAGCGTTCGCTCGCTGTGTAACAGAATTCGGTTACCTTGACCCTACCGACTGAATAAGTTAGTGGTGATCGAGCATGAATTCTTTGGAGTAAGACACGGAATCTATCTCTTACCGTATGAATTTAAGAGTAAAATGAAATATTTGTTATTGTTATAAGACTCTTGGGTTCGACTAACAATTCATTTGTAACAGACCATTTATAAGGAAATCGTTTCGACGAATTATTGTTTCCTTGGGGTTTGTTGAACGGAATAAGGGGGTGAATTGTGAAATGTTTCATGGGCCGAAAAAGGGGCCAGACTTCGTGGATTGTAGAAGATACATATCAACAAGATTTTGAAAAGCTTGTTTTCGAGAAAAAGGACAATTGTTTATGAGTGTAATTATTGTGTGGTATTGCGTTAGTCTGTTAGTGAGAAGTATGATTAAAACGAACAATATTGAAATATATAATATGAAAAACAGAATCATTCGTTTAAGTTTACACACTTTTTACAATCTTTTCACATACGTAATTTTTAATAGACAGCTTTAATATACGATTATATCATACGAAGACCAACAAAGGATTCGAAGAACAAGATCAATAAGAATTTTCCAGTTACGAAAGTCTCATTGAAGTTTTATAATGCTTTCACTGTGAGTCAAAGCATCGAGGAACGATTTACCAACCCATCGCAGCCATTTCAATATCCTGCCGATTATCGAACAGCGCGTAGACTTTCGACGATAGCGAGCACATATTTCAAAGATATCGCAATATCCAGAAGAATTCACTCGGCAGAATTGCTTTACATTTTCTCACGCAAAAATTCCTTCTTCCCAAGAAAACGAGACGATCCGGAAGTATATCAAGCGAGGAAAAATTTTTCGAAAGAGTGAAACAGTCGAAAAGTGAATCCACCCTAGTGAGACTTTTCATTTTATATCCTTCGAATTTCTCAAAGTATGCCTGCTGGCAAATGGAGAAAGGCAACCTCGAGGGAAGGTAGCGAAGACAGTTATCCTTGCCTTAGTTCGGCAAGGATCTCCCTCTACTATATATTTTCACCGTTAATGGCCCGAGAACCGTCGTAAGGTCTAGCTTCACGAAGCTCCTTTTGCTTCTGGGACAGTTCGCGTGGCAGAGTTCGATTCTGTTTGGCGAAGATTCGCATAACCAGCCAACCGTATCGTAAATAGCTGTTGAACGCTTTTAAGATGGTTTCTGTGCTCTTTGCTTTTTTCGCTAATTGGGTTACGTGTACGTGCATATGTATATGAATCTTGGCTTGCGAGATCGACCCCCTTTTATCTCTGCTGATGCGTACTAACCCGGGAGAAAGCTTGTTTTTAACTGGAATTTTAGTGCAGTCAATGCAATATTTTTCTGTATTTATGTTAAATTATGGACTTGAGTTGGGAATTTCCCAACAGATGTTTCGTCCGAAGGAATATAATGAATAAGGCAGTTTGAAATTCTGCTATTTAGGAGGATACATCTGGCGAACACTCAGTGAGCAATTATCGAAGGGCTGGATGGTCTAATGTCCTAGAACATAAAGCGATAGTTTCGCATGGTACCTATTGTGTGCATACTATGCTTTACAACGGTACTCTCGCTTCGAGTTTCGCTTGCTGCTTCACAGAGAAAATTCACGTTAATCGGAGAGTACTATTCGCGATAATTAAGTGATTATATCGTAAAATGTTATTGAATGCAATTGTAGATTTTAAACAGGGATGGGCAGCCTAAAATACATTTCACTATTCAGGTACTTGAGTAATGTCGTTTTTTACATTAAATTCAAACCACTTTTTAATAAGTGTTTTTTATATTCAATGATGTAATCATTCTTGTTATCATCAACGTTTCGAATTGCTTGCGTAGTCGATGCGAAAAGAAGCTCGAACTATATCGAGTGTTTATCGACCATCTGCGTGCAATCGGCCAATAACTGTATACCTATATCACGTCAATAGCAGTAGTAAGTATTTATTACCCTGTGTATCCATAATGCCCCATATCGTCAGGCGAGCAATGAGTCAACGAATTTCTCGCGTGTAAACCAAACGGCAAAAGCCCGTCACTTTTTGCTGCGTCATATCCTTCCTCAAGCAGGGACATCTATTTTTACGGCAACCTCACCTCATCTTTTTTTTCAATTTCTCCTTTCCCTCAAGGCTTTGTATGTACATACGACTGTATTTCGATTTTCTACTACGCGTCACGGAGGTTCATCTTCCGGGATGGTATTGCCAATCCCTCAGGAGACTTCAGACAAGACGTAAGCGAAGTCTTTTCGAATTTCCCGCGTTCGAATGCCTCCTATGAGAAATTCAGATAGAAAGGATTGCGAAATGGAACTGAATAGTTCGACGCGATTGGCCTTCGAATGATGCAAATCAGAATTTTGTCTTTCCACCCCCTTTTGTGCTCCTGTTACTCCACGCTCGATATGGCATCCGCAAATTATTTTTCTCCTACTCTACCTTCCAGCGAATGCTTCAAGGCTCGCTCGATTTCTTCCTGTCGCTTCAAGGTCTCGCGAAAGGACGACAATGCAACGAAGCTCTATCGAAAGCCGATTCAAATTTGATCGCTAGTTTCAAACTCGATTTGTGATTAGTTTTAATAAAAAGGGAGAAAAATGATGGTTAATCAAAATCCATGTGATTTGGATCAGTATAGAACTCTGTATTATTTCTGGGTCGTAGCTACTCTCCTTTTGTCCTGAAAAAGCAGCTTACCTGACTCATCGACAATAGATCGATCGGGAGTAGCAAAGAAAGAATTCTAACGGATGGTACAGTAAGCCGAAAGAAAATATGAAATTGGAGTGTTGTTAAAACCCTGTGAGAATCCAATTGTATCCAAACAGTGATTGTGTGAAATGGTAATAAACTGTTTCCACTCGATGACCAGTTGGGAAGCTCATTTAATTAGGGGTCAACTTTACACGCCTGTATTATCCTTTTATTACTCTCATCAAGGGGGGTTGAAATTGCGGTAATAAAACGGTCTTAAGGGTACCGTTCTAGAGTTAAGACACATTATACGGAAGCTATATCCTAAATGGCACCATGTATTTACTTGATCGGTTCTTGTAATTTAACAATGGTACACCGAAAGCAATAAGATTAAGTAAAATGTATTAACCCTGTTATTTGCAAGCTTCGTCGGTCTAATTGTAATTCGTAATACTATATAAAACCAGATCAGTCGGTATTATCGAAAATTAATACTCGATGACAATTTATGGTATGGGTTTCAAATCACAAGAAATCGTATATTATAAAAAGTAATACAATATTCTACGTTTCTAGTAAACTTAAATCATTCGAAATCTTCGGATTTGTGGTTACTGTCACGATTTAGGCGACTTATTCTTACATTCAAGCCACGTGATACGAAAAGCCCTCAAAAGAAGGATCGTGGATTCGGTCAACGTATTGTGTAAGGATAGCTTTCCTTTTAGAGATCCTCAGTCAATCTTTTCTACTCAAAGTTTCTTCTTCGCCATCAGATCCTACCTATACATATATTTTGAGCTCTTCTATCCAATAGTCTGAAAGTAAACGCATGGAAAAAAAAACAACTTATCAACTTGGGTTATTCGTGAAAAAAATGTTTTTAGATAAAAGTCGTAAAATGTTGGTGAAACGAAGAAACGAAGAGACACGTGTGCGGAATAAACATGAGTAGAGAATCGCTTTTGATTGCGAGTCTTCTCGTTGATTTTACCTCGAGGCTAATTTAAATCGACTCTGAAAGCACCGTAAACTCGTGTGAAGGTGAATCCGACCGAAGGAGCTAAAGATTAAATTGGGTAAAAGAGGCAGAGTACGATGAAAGGATCTTGGTCCGAAGGAACCACGTATTATATCTCAAGCTACTAGCCCCCTTTTTGCCTCTGATGAGATTTCTCCTTCTCACCGGATCTTCCGCGCGAACCTTAGAAACCCGCGCGCAGAGTAATTTTTTCGAATTGTAACCCGAGGAAAGTAATGATTTGCCGCGCGGCAAACACGCGGCAAGAAGAAAGCTTGCGAGAAAAAAGTGCCGGACTGACAGGAATACGCAGAAAATCGATCGGCGACCGGTTGGATGTCTATTTGTGGAAAGTTAATGTCGACTGCCACCACCAGGAACGTGAGTTTCTGGTTTCTCTTCGCTTCTTTTTCGATTCTTCATTTTGATCTTTTCGACATTTGGAAATTAGGTAAAAGAATATAATGCCAATTACTATTTTAATTTTGAATTTTATAGACTAAAATTATTTGCAAGAGGTAATTATTCACTCTTCATTACTGCAGATGACAGAATTCGCGAATAAAATTTTCACAAGGATCACGATTTTTTGGTTTTATCATTTTATGACTGAGATCGAGATATATCAGTGACATTATTGAATACAGTTAATGCAAAATTTTTAGATTCCTCTGTTTTCAATGTAAACTTCCTCTACATTTTTTTTCAGTATCTTCAAAGTGTCACGACATTGTTTTTTTATACCTCTTCGTGTTGTCGAGTAGCCGATAGATAAACCTTTACGACTGAGACTGACTGTTATTACTTTACAATCGCAGCGACATCGGAAAGATATCACGCACTGCTTTCGGTTGATCCCTTAATGGCGTGATTGATGATTATTAGAGGGTGTTACGCGTGATTGTTAAAGGATTGGTAAATGTTGGCGTTGCTTCAGTATCGTTAGTCACGATAACATAAAATAAAACACCTTTGGCATCCTACTTTTCCCTTATCGCATTAACGACGGAACTCACTAATAACTGTAACTGAATATACCTGTACATCGAACAACCTTACGAACCATTCGCTAGTCAACCGGATTTCCAATCAAGTTAGTTTGCGGTTATAATTGAATACACTGCAATTACTAATAGGCTTATTCGATGTTATGTGAGAAAATGATGTCATCTCTTAACGCTGCTGTTGATACAGTGTATTTTACAAGTATTAGATTGACGCATATGAAATTTCCTAACTTATTCACCAGATTTATCACCAACAGAATTTCACTTTCACAACTTTTGAAGAAAATATGCAGTTTTATAATACATATATTCACTTAAAAATCTGACATTTCATACTTACCAATCCAATAGAGAAAAAAGAGAAAAAACAATGTATTCCATAAGATTGTATAAAAGGGGTGTTTATATCTAGAAAACTTTATGTACTGAGCGGACCTAAAAGTCAAGTACACGGTTGTTCTACGACATCAGGGAGTTCCTTCAGCGAGTAGTGATTTGCCCTGCGGTAAATTTCATCCCGCCTAAACAGCAAGCTAAACGAGGAGAATCCTGTTGCGTCGAGACACCATTTGCCAAAGGGTCAGCGGTCGCCCTTATCCTGCTTCATTTTCAGGATCGATAGCAGACGAACCCTCTTTCCCACTGTCACTTCAACGTTAAAGGGCTAGCGATGAACGAGTTCCAAGAAGACCAAGTTCCCTCGAAATCCCTCGAATCCTATATACATTTGTCTGTGGCCTTCGATGAAGGAACTTCGATCGCTTTATCAGTCTCGTCTCATCCAGGAGCTTCGGTTGGAAGATACAACAGGACAAAGTGCCACTTTCGATGCTACCTATATATGCTATTGAAATCTCCGATACAATTTTCTTCGTGCTTTGCATTGCGAAATGATTTATCTTTTAGAGATTCTGTCGCTTTTGATGAATCGTTGTGGATGCCAACTTGCGAAACCCATCGATTATTATTATACTCATGTGATACATTTATGGATAACACTCGAAAACTTGATAGCTTTGTTTCAATTTCGGAAAGGGTGGACGATATCTCTGAGATTTGCAATATTACTCTGATTTCGAATCCCTCGGAGATACATATATATATATATACAGTATTCAAATGCGGGGGTGTAGTTGGATTTATTCCGTTATAACTCACAGGGGAAGTCTTCTAAGCCCACGGTGTAAATTTTAATACGCTTTTTTGTGGAATGTAGGATACAACGTGTTGACACGTTCTTATGGGAAAAAAACCCTTTGGGGGGGTGAAAGTAATCTAATTCTGTTTTGTTTAAGTAACTAATATGGTAATAACAAAATCAATTTGGATAAATGTTTGACAGAAATTTTTAAATCAACTATGTTTTATTCCGAGGAATAAAAGAGTGCAAGGAATCGAATTTATGTTTCTTTTATTTTATCTCGTGTTAAAGTCGAGAAATATGTCTTAAGATCCTGGGAAAAAATTAATTGGCCCGTTAATAGGGCTTTAGTTCCGGTATAATGTGACTCGAGATTTACGGGGTAAATTCTGAAGACTGAAATATCGTATTTGCATTTGAATTACCGTTGACTGGCGTCTAGTGAAATTAATTCCAAGAACAATACCACCTTCTTTTATTTCATTTTTCGCTTAACGATTGGTTCAAACTATGGTTCTTTTTCATCATTTCTCCCTTTTATACGCAATAATAAAGCGTCAGTGTTTCTCGGATTCCATCTGGCGAAGTGAAAAAAATGAATGTTAATTGAAATAACTTAACTGACAAGAGAATTTTTATTCTATACTTGTGACATTATTATTGGAGTATGATAAAATTGACAGAAATTGAATTCTCTATAAATTTTAAGATGCAAAATTAGGAAACTGGAATGGTAAATTATTTATTCAAACTACAATTTATTTTAATTAACTTTAATTCGTTTTAAAAGGATGGTTGATTAGTATGCTTCCTGATAACGCGCGCAATATAGTCTCCAAAACGTGTTGGCAAAAGGACACCTGCGGGTACGTGGCAATTTTCAGACCTCTGGAAATTGCTGGAACAGCGTAATGTCGAGGCAAAAGAACTCGTGTAGTAACTAATAGTTTCGACTGAAAATTCTACGCGCGACTAGTGGTAAAATGCGACATTTCCCACCTTTACAACTGCGAGACTTGACTTTGAAATTATATCACGAGTCTTCTTTCTAACAAATCTTCGTGAATTTTTAATTTATTTATAAATTCCTCCCAAGGATATTAACTATGTTTTCTTTGTTCTGACAGTACCAATGTAAAATTTATATTCAATTTGAAAGACACAATATGTATTTGGATTCAAGTGGATAAATTATTCGTACGAGGATTATTTTCGGGCGAAGAATTATACTGGTCGATTTTTTTCTCTTTAATCATTTTCGGAAAGCTTGCTGTCAGTCCTTTGTCAGGTTTTTGCTATTTGTGTCGAATAAACGAGCTGAATCACGGTGCTGCGTCGCGATAATTCCCGATAATTTCCTATTGTACCCTCCAAATCTAGCTTCTATTGAAATATTATCTTCCTCCGAGTGTCTTCCACCAGTCTTTATCTACTACCACTCACCCGGTCAAAGGAGACTCCAAAAAAGCTCTTTCTGTGTCTAAAGACTCTCGAAAGATATTTTCGGTATCGCTCAACAATATCCATCGAAAACCCACGATCCCAATGTCCCTTGAAAAAAACAGTGCAAAAATAGAAACTTTCTTATTTTTTCCACATAATTTTCCACATTAAGAATGAAAGTTTACGTTGCTACCAAAATCAAGTTTGCGTTAAAGCTAAGAATATCCGCTAATTAAAATTGGATTATCCACACGAAATTCATTTTTCATCGAGAAGTTACTTAAGAGAAGTTCGGACACGAGTAACAAGGCGAAACACAATTCTAGGATGAAGCTTCTACTCGTAAGTACATAATAGCTATACTCTAGTTCGTACAGCGTTTTCGACCTATTTCCAACTCTCGAAAGCATCGCTTTCAGGGTTCATATCGAAGGTTCTAGGGAGCTCTAGGTAACACTTTCGACAGTCACACGAATAGTTTATTCGCGTGGCAGGGTGACTTGATACATATCCGAATACTCCACGGTTCGCGAAGCTGTTCCGTTGAATTATTCATTTTAACAACTTTTGACACAATATGCGCCCTCGACGAGCAAAGGGAACCGACAGTTTCTACAGAACTTGGAATCTGCATCAAGTCGTTTGTATGATTTTGGGGAATTATACGTTTTCAATTACTAATTTTAAGATCAAATGGATTAAATATTCACGTTTTTTTTATAAAATTGTATCGATATGTTGTGTTGGGTGAACTAATCCAAATAATGGAGCGATAATTTTATTAGAAGGAAATTGTAGTGATTTTATCCAATTTTCTTAGCGAAGACTAATTTGACTCTTGGCCGATCGATTCTTCACTGATTTGGGGTTTTTTGGCACTGTATTCGCGTGAACATCTTGCAAGTTCGTCGATACGTATGCGACCTTGGCTTTTACTCAAGACCCTAATAATTCATGCAGGAGAATATCCATTTTTTTACAAATCTCTTTATATCGTGAAAGTCAGTCTGTTATCAATCACCAATTGTCGCATTCTCAGGGGACAGTTGGGCTTAAAGACTTTGAATATTAAAAAAACCAATAGTTGTTTTTTCCATGAATAAATTGCAACTGCTGTTCAATTAAATTTTATTCAATTTCTCATCGGTTCGTTCATTACGTATTAGACAGTTAAATAATTGTGGAAATTTTGTGAAATCATCAGAAATTAATTTGTATTCAATTTGTAATACGTACTGAATTATTAAATTGACATAAACCCTCGAAGGTTTCATTGATAAACATATGCGTGTTCAGCGCACCACGTGAGATACAATATTGGCTCTCATTTGGTAGAATAAACCTTGTCCGTCGAGTAAACGAAATATTGAATTTTAGAGTTGAAATTTTCTCTATTGGTCCACTTCCTTCCGGCAATAATTTCTCGGCTCATTTCGTAAAATCTGCTGCGAAATTAACAGCGCCAATCGCATTAACGATTCAGTCGTGTAAATTCATTTTCCACTTAACGAAGATTGGAAATTCGAAATATCAAAGAGTCTCGACTTGTAACTGACTGACAATAATATAATTAGCAGATGGATAATCACGTAAATGCAGGCGTTAATATTTCTGTAAAAATTGTGATTGAAAACTTCACAGAAATATGAATTTTAGATTGAGTAACAAAATTAATTATCGCTTCCCCGTTTAATGAAATCACAATATTCAACCCAATCAGTGGAATTATTTATTTTTACAATTGCACGTTAACAAACAGCAACTTCACAAGAATATGGTTTTTTAATATTAAAATAGAATAGAATTAAATGATTTATTACTGATCTTGAAACTTGTTAATAATTTTACAAACACTGGTGTCTCATGATATTTATGATAGTATTATATTTTAATTGAGTAAATCCTAGTGAAGAAACATTTGCTAAAGTTGGTAAGTGCTTGTTTACAGTCGGTGCAAACAAAATACTGGCTTGGAAGGGTTCTCATCGGAATTTGAGTGCTCTAAGCTCTCCTTTGAGTCTCGTTTATCGTGTGGTACTTGTTGCACCGAACACTTTGCAAGCCGCAGACCGTCAGTCAGCAGAGAAATGCTCACCAGGATCGATAAGGAAAGCGCTCGCGCATCCAGAGATCTGCTTTCGTATGGATGAATTCCGCCACGCTGTTGCACTGGATAAATAAGCGAATTTTAAAAGAATCTCATTGATTTTTTAACAAATTCTTCTTCAAAACTGTAACACATGGATAAATAAATGAATCGTTTTTATCGGTTTCCAATAAATTTGGAGATTTAACAATTTGACTAATTGTGATCATTTACATCGAGCTATTAGCACAACATGAAAAAAATATTACTGAAATATCTTTGAATAAATTTAATTCAATTTTTGGATCTTTTTCAAATCAGAAATTCTGTCAAGTAATCAGATAACTTTTTACAACAGTTTAGAAGAAGATCAGGATAAGAGAAATGATTAAAGGGCTTCTATTAATATTCATAAAATAATTTTCACGATGGAGCTTTTTCCGTCGCGTGTTCGTCTTTAAAGAAAGTGCTCAAAATAAAACAACCCTTGTCTTGCATGAAAGTCTGAATATTTAAAGCTCACACTTTTTAACTCGGGAAAAGATCTAGATAGAATAACAAAGTTGTAGATTGCAACGAAATTGAAACTATAACACGGAATATACGAAAAGTTTCTTGGATCAACTGGTAACACGTTAACGTAATTCCTTCTAAAAAAACACGATTTAATACAAAAACATAACGATACGATATACGATAACATGAAAATTGTTAAATATTTGAAAAAATTATTCAGAATTCAAAATACAATGCAAGGATAGATTCTGAAATGAAATTCACCAAAACAAACTAATCCGGTGAAACCTTAAACCCCGCGTGAAACGTAATTTACGCGATACGCGATCGACCCTTTACTTTTCCCCGAGAAATCCAACTTCCCGACAATAACGTTCTTCGAAAAGGAATCCCACCACTTTGCCCGAGTGGCAAATTATTTTCCCCGAGAGAGTAGCGTACCCTCTTTATTTAACTTTGTATTCGTCGACCTTTTGTCATCCTCCCAACTGCTCATTTTTCACGAAGAAAACTTGCTAAAATTCTTTTCGGTGAGTTTTGCGATGCCTCGAAGCGCGCTGAGCTCATTTTCAGAAATGCAATTTCCTACAACTTTTCCCCACTTGTTGTCTGCTCTCGACTAGTTATAAACAAACTGGGTGTAATTGACAATGAGTATGGCTCGCTCAATCTGTTCTGCTATGGTAACTTTGTTCGAAAGTTGCCAATGGTGCGGTTGGATGTTTAATCAGCAAATTTCATTTGCAATTAATGCAGCAAATTCTAATTTCACCATAATACAAATTGTTAGCAATTATAATAGCTTTTTATATTTTTCCTGTTACCTTTACAGTTTGCTAGATAGCATTATACTAATTTGTTGCTATACTTCAATTATTTCCTCAAATATATCTCGAATAATTAATAAGAATCTTCGGTTGATCATTGTCCAATTTGGTCCAATTCTAATTACAAAAATAATATTCTTCTATTATCACGATTCGACTTTTGAAAATAAATTTCAAATCAATTAACTCAATCTACTTAATTACATTTGCTACAAGTTCGTATTAATGTATTCATTGCAACAATTTTTCATACTCTTTGAATCGTTTAAATCCGTTGAAATATAAACTCGTTGCAGTTGAATTGCCTTCAGCAATTTTCAAATACGGATGAATTGCAGTAAGGGTTCTATCGCACTGCTTCCAGTTTTTCCATCCTCTTTGCAGAATCAGAACACCGTCTGAAACTCCATTTGATCGTGGCTACCAGAACCGAATGTAGAGAGCGCATTTACATTCGGTGAAAAGTTTAGCTGGTACTAGTAGCTCAGGTCTATTAGTAGAGAACAGTGCTATACGTTCGAAAGCATTGCACACAGAAGAAGATTACGCACTCCAATTCAGAAGGCTAATTCTACGGAAACTTGGTTGGTTTGAGTTTGAATGAAGCAGCAATAAAGAAAGCTGATACTAAATCAGTGAAATATATATATATATATATTAGTAAAAGCATTGGTATCAAATTTATGATCAGACGTCAGAATAGCTATAAGAATGTGTTAGAGTATAAAAGAATATCTAGAATAATTTATGTTGAATAGCGAATAGAGATATATGGTACCTTAGTAGAAATTTACTACTGCGTAGGAGTTACGATCTTCAAAGCGCTCTAGATTTTTAAGAAAACTCAAAGGCACTTGGGGTAGCAAGAACCGGTTTGGGCCTAAAATCATTTCGACATTCTAGTTGAGACTCGCTAATGGTCGATAATGGAGCTGCCGGAACAGTGGCATAACTCAATTACACCGTGAATTGGCTGCTCGTGATCCAGAAAACAATATGTGAAAAGAGGTCGTGCATAAAGCCTGCTTTGAATGCAGACATCAATAAGTATCCGTTAGAAATTTTGGCTTTTAGAATCACGAAACTTAGTATAATAAACAACTAACTACTGTATAACAATATAAATACTATTAATATTTCTAGTATTTCATACTGAATTCTATCAATACAGAAAATCTTTTATATATTCACATTAAAATATATATTTAATTATAACGAGTCACTGTTTGACCTTTACCACAGAAACTCTAATTTCTACAAGAAGTAATAATATAGTTTATCGATCAACGTCGATTGACCTTATCCCGAAAAAGATGACCCTTACCCTTGACCAATGACACTAGTTTATTTTAACTTGTGTAATTCGTTCAAGATATCTTTTATAGTTATTATTTATTATTAACGTAAAATAGTAAATAATTTCGTTGAATTCGTTGTTAACAGATATCCCTGCCATCTTCGCAGACTCAACAGCATGGATGACGGGTGACCAGATCGACAGAGGAGACAGGTTTATTTGAATCGCGATTTATTCTATTGCTTGGCTTCGTCTCCTGGCATCGGAGCTTTCGAAGCCGATCAACAACGCTGCGGAAGAAGGAATGGGCCCTTGGGCCTTCGGCGTGCCTATCGTCGTCGTCTCAGCTTTGGGACTCCTTCTCAATGGTTACGTTCTCCTGGTTGTTTTTGGACTCAGTAAACAAGTAAATATCCCACACACTTTAAACTGTAACGATTTTTAGGTGAAAAGTGACTCACTCAAAATTTTAAGTTTTCGGAAAAATCGGAAAACTAGTTCTGAACACAATTGTATATTGTTTTCTTTAAGGTAGAAACTGAATTATTTAATCCCGATTTGGAATCGATTTAGTAGTTAATTTCAATGGGTTTTATTAGTTGGAGTTGGATACGATCAAGCGTTAAAGGATATTAATAAACTTTTTGTATGTATGAGACAGTTGATAAATGTCCTTTTTCGCTGAATTGTGAAAAGCGTATGGATCGGTTTAATCCCGAAGATTAAAGGGCAATTTGTTACGCGGCTGATGATACGGGTCTCCAGACCAATTCATATTTGATGTAAAAGTAGATATACTTCAATGTCTCAAGGTCTTTCGAAGGATCGTTAATCTTAAAATTTCTGTTGATTTCGAAGCCTTCGTTTTTGATAGTCTTGATCTCTCAAAATTGACAAAATAGTTATCTTATCGAATAATTTTATACAAATTTCCGAAGTATATATTTTCGGAAGTATTATATATAATGGAAAAATTATTTTCTTCATTTCATGAGTTTAAATCATTTCGAATAATAGTCATTATATTTCGATAAAATCAGTCAGATTTCTCAGAACCAATCCGCGCAGACAAGTTTGACTGTAAACTGTTACGAGCCACGAACAAATTGGGATTACAACTAGTCAGAAAGGTCTGATATAACGGTAAAAGTTAAGTTCGCAAAGTTCGTCACGAATCCACGGTGGTGTTTACAGACGCAGCAGCAACAAACCGCTAACACTCTCTTGCTGATACACTTGGGCGCAGTGGAGACCGCGGTGTGTCTTATATTACTGATCTTTACTACTGGCTCGTGGCCGATCGCTGGCACCTGGTGTGTTCTTCACGGTTTTTTATTGGCACTTTTGCATCCCGTCGCGCTTTGGACCGTGACTGGACTCAATTGTGACAGGTATGGGATTTATTGTCTCTTATAGAATTTCAATTAATTTAACGATTTTCTTTCAATTATTCATGTCACTTTATACCTTCGTCTTATTCCTTCCACTCTCTATTCTCGCAACTTTTTTCCATAATAGTTTCTTCTTCTTTTAATTTAATGTACGTATTCTAGCCTAGAAACTTTTTTAATTACTGAGATAGTCTAGGTTTAAATTATTTTCTTCTAAAACTCTAAATTCCATTTTAAATGTTACTAAAAAGTAATAGAAAAATATGAAGCTATTTTACTAGAGTAAAATTTACCTAAAAAAGTAAATAGGGAAATTGAAAAATTCAAAAGGAAATGATTTAAATCTCATCGATCTTTTTCTTCTATTACACGGTATTTCAATAACGTTACCGTGGAACGTTACACGTATTGGAATCGCACGAGTATATTGGATTAAAAGTCGAACGTTTCTCAGACATTTCCCCTGCTATTTGATTATACGAAACCAGTATTTGAATTTTTCGATTCGAGGCAAACAGACAGCGGAACAGGAAAATTCCTTAGTGTAAATAAAAGCCCAGTCCAATCTCGGACTACTATCCGCAGCCAATAGCTACTTGTCGGGTGACACAGAATCTTCGATTCAATTTCAAACTTTCTAGTGAGTTGGAGCTAACCCAACACTTTTTATCCATCTAACGTAAAGCTCTTCGAAAATCAAATATCAAGCAATCGAAGAAAAACTTGATTTCCTGATACATCATTGATCGATAGAATCACATTTTCCACATGATAAACTTCCGTCTAACTTGAGGAAAATCATCAATCATCTCAATCATGCGTCTAATCAGGAAAATATTAACGAGTAAAAGGCATTTGGCGAGACATTGGTCTCTTCAAAAATAGTACAGGACACATATATCTTTCATGTATGCTCGTAAAATGTCGCGACTTCAGTCTCGAAGCCGATCGAACTTTAATATATTATTCAACGGATTCGTCAAGTTAAGCCACTGCATTTTTCATTGCGCATCTTTCGATGTCCTTTCTTATTCCAGTTTTTTCTCTTACTGCCTTATTTCTATTATTCATGAAGTGTCTACCGTATTGGCAGCGAAGTAACGCGAAATGTTCCTCTTTATCGAAGATCGTATGTTTTTAAAAAGATGAAAAATTGTAGTTTCTATGATTTCAGGTATTATGCCATTGCGGCGCCACTGCATTATGCTGCGTTGGTATCACCCCGTCGGGTGACAGTAGGATTAGTAGCTTCCTGGACGGGTGCTCTGCTCTTGTGTTTGCCACCCTTTTCCGGTCTTGTTCCACCATACAGGTTCGTTGTAATAAACAACAAATTATCCTTGATAATCTTCCATTTTTCGAATTCCATAATTCGATGATTTTGATAATTGATTGATTTTGATTTTGATGATTTTAATAATAGAATAGAATTCTTGTAACACTTCAATTATCATTAATTTTCTCTTTCACTTCATTAAATTTTCACAATTATTTAAATTAAATATATACTTGGAATATAATAATTTTTTCATTGTGTAGATACAGTCAGGTTTTAGGCTGCTGTGCGCCGGACTTTGGCAACGATTCCTGGGGTTCTGCTGCCACCCTTTACGGTGTCATTTACGCCATTCTCGGCTTAGCACTGCCAGCTGTCCTTGTGACAGTCTGCAATCTACGCGTCCTTGGTATTGCGCGTTATCATCGACATCGTATTGCCAGTGCGATCTACGAAGTTACCTTGAGCGCTCAGGTGACAATTACGCATCAACGAAACCCATTTTTTGTGCCCACTGTAACAGCACCTTCCGCTGGTGGCCCACCACGATTCCACAGTGCTGCTAGCACGGTTTGTACCCTTTGTACTTGTAACCGTATGTGCGACATTAAAAATACGAATCATTACTAACTGACTGTATTTGTCTAATTATTATCGTTAGTTGTGTTATTAGTTTTTAGTTTTGAGACCAATTCTTATTTTCTTGTCCACTTTTTCTTTAGATTAAGCGAAATTAACCATCGGGTGATTAAAGCTGATCAGTTTAATTAAAAGTACCCAGGGTTTTAAATCCTCATTTATGATGCAATTTTCGTAACACTTTGCAAGTTAGATCGATGGATATCACGCGGCGAGACAATGGTTTACTTTTATCTTATGCCCAATTAGTCGTCTCATTGGCCTGTCGCGCGTTCTAATTTTGCTCGACAATATCGACGTCCACGGGATATTGGTTGACGTTAATCGAATCGCGCTAACTTTTTCATTATTTTCCACCTGGCTCATTAATTTCCGAAATTCCTGCTATATAACGCTCTAAGAGAAAATAAGCTTCCTGCTAATTGCCATAAATCATTGAAACATTATGACGGGACATTTTAAATGAATTGGTTTAGAAATATATAGAAAAATAAAATTCAAATTAAACTTATTGGCAATTAAAATGTTTCGTTATTTTTCATTTTCAGGTAATGCAATTAGTGGGTTCTCTTTATCTACTCTATTTCCCTTATTGCGTACTGATTCTGTGGGAAGCTTGTCGAGCGAGTAATCATCATCTCCACGATCATCCGAAGTTAGCTTCGCTGGCGTCTCTTCTTCTAGCTTGTTCACCACCCATCAATGGTCTCCTCTATGGCTTAAAATCACAGACACTGCGGCGATCGGTCCAGAACTACTGGCGAAAAAAAGCCACTAAATCCGAATTTCAGCAGGTAATCAAAATGGCCACTGGTAAATCGGAAATAACTATGACACTTTTCTAACAGTAGATTTTATGAAAGCTGAGTAATATATCTTTTGAAGCAATAAGCATTGAAATGTCTTTTTACATCCCACTTTTTTCTTACAAATTGCATTCCCTGAGATTATTCGCCTAAGACAGCCATTTCGAGGGAAATGCAAGTCTTTCTTTCTACTCGATTCCCTTACTTCTAGATCAGTTTTATTGCAGTTAATGGGATTTATCAGTCTCTAGGGATTTCTCCGTGAAATTCGTGCCGTTGAGAGTATCCTGGGAGCAGCTGACCTGCTCAAATGAGACTTTACCCAATTTTTCCGCTGACGATACTACTAGTTTTATTATGAATGTTTATTTCCGAAAACTTGAAAAATGTTCTTACCGCTAAGAAATTGTATAACCGTTGGAAGACTCCATTTTAATATTGATATTAGACTTTTTTCAACAAAGACGAGTTATTATTGGAATTTCAAAATTGAAAGAGTAAATGGATGAAAATTTGAAATTAGGAGATACAAGCAAGAACACCGAGTGTCGCAGGCTCAAGAAGACCATCCGGAAGTGGTACCGGATCCTTCTTTCCTTTTCCTCCATTGCAAAGAAGATTAAGCGAGGTTCTACTAGCTCTTGGTACTTGTCGAGCTGGAAACAGTTTCGACAGCAACAATCTCGGCTTCCATCGCGCGAGACTGCAACCAGCAGCTTCTTGCAACACGCTTCGTGTACCGACTTCTGAGTCAGGTATAACTTCCTTTTTATATCATATCCCTTCTTTCATCGATATAAGACAAATCTCGAGAAACTCGCGAAATTAATTGACCATCTGGAAACTGATTGAAAGATATTTATAGAAAATAGTACTAGCGCGCACATGATTTTTCTGATAGATAACAACATATTTCGAACTAGTACTGTTTTAATCAATTTTCCGATACATTCCAAAAGTTCCAGGCCACTTAATAGTCTCGACTTTTGTGTCACCCAAATTTCACGGATTCGTTCATCTTGTTTTCTTGAAACGGCCAAAGGCGAGAGTAGCGGTAAATTGGTCCGGTCAAGCGCGAGTGCCGCCAGCTTAATGGGCCCGCATTACCGAAGCGATTTCATCGGAGCGGACGTGGGTGCTGGATGTTCGATAGCCTTGAGCGAGACACCTAGGCGAAGTCCAAGGATCCTCATCACTCGAGCCTGCAGCGAGGAGAGCCAGGATGGTGGTAGTCCTTTGCTCAGGAAACCTTTCATGTCTAATGCTAACCCTCTTCAATCCGAGAGTACGTTCCGCATGATTTCCAATTAATTCCCAATCAGAGATTCTAGTAATGTATAGCGTCAAATTGCAAAATTCTATTGTATACGTATATATGTGTACTACCTATGATAGATCTCTCATTAGGTGTTCAGATATCAGCATCTATGTACATAGTACTTTTCGACCCTTATTTTTACCTTTACTCGGTAGATCAACCCTTAACAAATGTTAGCAAATTAATCCAGCTTTAATTGGAAGCTAGATGAGACCAGTAATGAGTAGGAAACCTAATACTGTAGAGGAAAATGTACGATGTTCACATATAGTAGTACTTTTGTTACATGATTTAAATGAGACAGTGTTTGAATCATTTTCCAAGATTCGCAAGGAATAAAGAGCAATGATTTTGTGTTTATAGAGAGAAGATGGCGACATTGCAGTACTGGAAGCGACAGCAGTACCGGAAGCAGCAGCGAGACCAGTGTATGGACAACTGGCATCGGTCAGAAGCTCGCAAAGGGGAGCATAAAAAATTCCTCGGACATTTGGCCGTCAAGCCGACGTTTCGTTCGAGGCAAGAATCTCGAGGAGGGCGCTCTTTTGGTCAGTGTCAGGCCAAGTACTAACAGTGAGAGCAGCGATACCACTGACACGACTGCTACGACTACGACTACGACGTTGCCAGCTAAAGTTCACATCATCGTAAGTACATGTTGCGATGAGTGAGACATCTCTTATCGTTTACTAGCAATCTTCCCCCATTGAATGGACATCAATGATGAATATTCGATGAAAAGAAGCTTTTAATTTGATATGAATACGATTGAACCATTTAATAATTTATAAGAGAATGTTATAAGTAAAAAATTATGTTGCAAAATTCGAGATGAGTTTCCGGAAGTTGGATACTATTCTATTTCTATCTTGTCAAATGTATTCGTGTATATTTCCCATCATCAGTCACTATGATGGTTATTTCTGACCCTTGTCTTTAAGCAATTTCGCTCGGCTCTATAGGAGAACGGGGCAGAGGCCGACGAGGATAAAACAGAGTTAAACGGGATAAAGAAAGAAGGTGACAGAAGCGAAAGTGACGATAGCTGGAGTAGCGTAGAAGAACTCGAGACGAAGGAAGCTCTCGAGGAGAACGTTGAGACGGAGAATTCTCACAATGAAGATGACTCGCGACAAGGACAAAACAATAGACCACTGCGACGGAAATCGAAAACGATTCGCGAGCTTGAGGCTGCAAAGGACCGCGAGGAAGCCGCTCAACTAAGGCCTTTACTCGCTTCATCCTCTTCTTAGGTTCCTACGAAAGAAACCATCTTATAAGTTATCTGTGTCCGAGATGCAATATGGCTCCGTGTTTCTTGCAAGAAGAAAATTAAAGAAGACAACGTTTTTGAGGAGCTGCTCTCGTGATACGATCGTTTCATTCCATTAATAGTCAATTTCGTACATCTATTGCCTCTAGTATTTCGTTAGATCACCGATTTCCTTCGGTTAATAGGTTGACTGCCGTGTTAAGTTTAAGACCAATTGAACGAATTAACAATCGTAAGCTTTATCGATGTCCTCTTTTTTTTACAAATATATAACACTGTGAATATTATTTATTATTACTGATTTATTTTTTATTCAATTGTTTTAGGTCAATGGATCGTTATTTAAAATCGTACAATAATGTTTGCTAGGAAATGAAAAGGACAGCGTCTGGAAGTTTCATTAAAATGGGTCCAGTTTTCGAGAAGGAGCTGTATAGAAATTCAAATATTATAAAGCAGATTTTTTTGGTTTTGTTAATAAAAGTATTCAAATCAGTCGAATCACTTCGGATCATTCTTCATGCGGATCAAGCTCTGTTCCGGTAAAGTTTTTCCCGTGTTGACATTTTCGACAAAAACCTGGAACCTATCCTGTCCGAGAATCATTCGCACTATCTATATTAATTAATTACACAATTTTTATACAAATACTCGACTACAGTGAAACTTTGATTATCGACAAAAACGAAATATTACATCTTTGTATATCTTATTGAATTCAATACTCGTGAGAAATTGAAAAATAACCGAATCTTAATTACATAAAAATAAATTATTCGTTTAATTAAGAATTGATTTATTTAAGTAAAATTTCTTATTAAAGTTAAGATAATCGAGATTATTCTTTCTGTTCTGTTTTCGTTCGTCATTTTCCTATCACTAATAAACTGTCAGCCAAATGGCTCGTACTTAAGATACATTACCAAAAGACAGTCTGTCGTGAACAGAACTCCGGACATTCGACTGCCACGGCAGTTGACTTTACTCACAATATATCGAACATATCCTCAAATTCTATTTTTATACTTCCACCAAGCAGAAAGATCAGCATCTTGACACTACCAGAGAGCGTATTATTACCAACACGTAAACCATTCGTTGTGTCACCCTTCGCAAAAAACGACCCGAAAATTCAGAAGAAACCATAATTTATCGAAGTTAGCCGCGAGGACAGTCGACGAAAGTCCCGTGAGAAGTTAATCATTGTTTCGCTCCCTGGAGCATCGAACAGAACAAAGTTCGCGGTACCTGGCACATAAACTCAACGCAACAATAATCTTGCTCTGTTAGATCGTTGGCGATCGTTTCCCCGACCAAGTTCCGAACTGAGCAAGGTGAAAGAGGAAGAGAAAGATTCGCGGAAAAAGGAGGAAAAATAGATTGAGTACTCGAGAAAATCCTTTCCGCGTTAATGAGCCACTTGTATAGTATACATATTAATTAACTCTAAACTTAAGCGACCTTTGATTTGTCATCGATTCAGTCTCAGCGACGAAACTGCATCTTTGGTGAATGTCGTTGTGGACACTTGTTCAAGATCGTCATTTCCAATTCGTGGAAGCTTTTCAACGTCATCGATGTTCCCGAGTAGTCAGAGCTCCTTAATGTGATTCGCACGAGGTGCTTTAGGGGTAAAGTGAGCAGAATGTGATGATCGGTGTAACGAATATGTATATATACACATATGTGTACATGTATAAGAAAAAAAAGAACAAATAGAAACACGTAACTTTCGTTCTTTTAAATTCAAAAGATATTAAATGTAACAATTTCAATTACTGGAAACATTTAGCTTTACTATAAGTACTGAATAGTAATTTCACCTATTAAATTACTGCACTGTGTCTTTAAGTAATTATTTTAATTCGTCTATTCGGATTCGCATTATCATTAGCAATGAAATATGCTTTTCAACCTGGCAAGTTTATACTTTTCTATCATTTTTTTCTTACTTATGTTTATTGTAGGAATTAACTTGACCTGATTATTCGAGGATGAAACGTCTCGGCGCATTGTTGAATCGGAGGACCTTTTCAGTGAATACTGATATCTACTATATCGATAGAAATAGAAAACCATAGTTAGAGCAGAATTCAATGGCTAACAGTATGTACTTAGAACTTACTGTGTGAAAAAAGAGATACCCAATTAATGGAACCTGGTAATGCCTTTAAAACAAGAAATTGAAGAATCCATTGGATTCATAAGTTGAGAAAGTTTATATGGAAACAGCGATCGATTTGTTAGAAAATTACTTCCTAATGTCATTTCGCTGGTGTTTCCGAGATTTCCGTGATTCTGCGTGACAATCGCTATGCTAACGTGTGTGTTCATGTCAGCATAGTGTTTAATTGTTATTGACTATACAGTTACCCTCCTTCGCAATGCGAACCTCGGCTACTATGATCGCCAGATCATTGTTACCGGGACACCGCTTTCGAGACTTGTCAATTAGGGTGGAACAATAGTAGCTCGATCGGATTAAACAAAGGCGTTTAAGCGTATTCTTGTATCGTTGTTGATAAGCCGACGTTAGGAACTTTGTCGGGTGCGGGTGTTGTATCAATGTTAATAATAGTTCAAAGTTGCGATATAAATGATGTATGAATGTATGATGTTAGACCAAATAAAATGAGATTCATGGAAAATATTTAAACTAATATCTAAGTACCTTATTTTTCATTTCTTAAAATGCTATTTTATTGTTCAGTTTCTGATGCTATTTAGATTACTTTGTTTCGATGATTAACGTTAATTTAACGACTAAAGAGAAATTACTAAATTACATCTTCGTTTTCGGCTTTATCGCTGTATGGGAGTCCGTAACTAATGGTGCAAGTTGTAATAGATTTCGGTAATAGAGAGACGAAGCAGAAGTCTCGAATCTCGATCAATGGCAACTGGTTGCAACTTCCACAACTCATTATCCACGTAATCAGCTTTCCAACTTCATTTCCAAAAGAGATTTTGTATTTGGAATAAGTAATTGTGTTCAAATTCAGTAATTAATTATTATTATTATTAATAGTTGAATTATGCACGACAGTGATTTACTAATTTTCTCCTACGGTTTAGATTCTATAATTAAGCGGTTGTTTGCTAAATTAATGTTGCAACTAGTTTGCTCAAGTGTATCGCAATTTCGACTTGATCTGCCTTGTTATTAATTTTCCGAACATTGTTCAAGTTAATTGATTCTGATTTAATTTTCGATTCACGATCAACTTGATCTCGATATTCTAGTAAAAGTTTTAATTCTTCGTTAATATATTTGTTATATAATTTGAGAGTAAAATCGATTTAGCTATCATCGAGTAAAAAATATTCATTGGTTGTCTGTGACTCATAAACGTTAAAAAATGCGAATATTGTTCTCTTATCCGAACCATTAACATACAATGATAAAAATGAGTACTAAAAGTGAACTGTCACTAATCACAAAATTGATTTGCATATGCAAAAATCATTTTTCTATTTCACCAAGATTTAACCGTAGAATACTTAAAACGTGTTTAAAAGAAAAAAACTTAAATAATTGTGACTTGGAGTTCTGGATGTTTTGGTAGATCCAGTGTTTAAATATGGAATATTTATACGGACCAAACGTGTTGTCCTCAAAATTCGGAAATTGCAAAGAAGAAAGCTTGACTGTCCAGAATTCAAATAAGGCAAATTAAATGCACGCAAGTGAACAAAAAGCCTACCTTCACTGATGTTAGAGAGAAAGAGAGAGCGAACGGCGGTATGAGAGTCACCAGCATGATTTTGCAGTGGCCCTCAGACGTATGTTGGAACGACGACACATGTGTCGCACGAGGGGCCCCGTTCTCCACTCATTCATTCTTCATAAATGAAACGCGTACCTATCATCAGTGTCGCTTCTAAATTCATTAACGTGTGAATTGAGACACAAATATTTCCGGGTCAGAATATTTTCAAAAGATTTCCAAAAAATCAATAACTGGACAATTTTTATTCGGAAGGATATCTATAGTTTTATGCGTTGTGTGTGATACTGTTGATTGAGAAGGTCACCCCGGTTTACGTGAAGGATTTTAGACATCCCTTGAAGGAAAAATTGCTTAGTGTGATGTGAAATTGTGAAAATTCATTTCGTAAGTGATGTGTAAGTGAAGTTATATTTTTAGTATTAAAGATTCTATGATTTTAAGTTTATAGTTTCTTAAAAAGTTGTAGTAAAAATTCTTCTGTTCAAACCTAAAGAAATTCTCAGAATACAAGCTTGTTTTGCTATTGATATTGTTGCAAATATTCACTCTCTCTATTGGCTTAAATAAAGCAATTCAATATTTTTTATTTCCATTTACGTTTGTACAGGTATCGATCGCATGTCAACACTTTGATCAGCGTATTTGAACGTTTTCTAGTTTGATTTCGAGAAAAATGACAGGAGAACAGAGATCTGTGGGAAGTTGTGGAGGACGGAGGAACCTGAGGTAAGATCACATGAATATCTTATTAATTTGTAAGTATCGAATCAATCATTCGGGAACCAAAGAATTTCGAATTCATATGAATTGCAAGTATTTCGCTTGAAAAAAAAAAAAGTTAAAGAATTTGCACGTGGAGAGGATTGAGGTGTTGGAAAGGGACTGTACGTTCTCACACAGTAAACGATATCACAGTATTGTATTTGATCCACCGCATTAACCGCAAAAAATTTGCCCTTCACACCGAATCTCAGGTGCATATCTTTATTCCATCATTATGGGAGTGCAGTGTCACGGTAGTAATAATTGTTAGTGCATCCCGTTATAAATTGTCTTAATTGCATGTCCCTTCCCAATACCCAACGCGTTCATTGACCCAGATAAACCTCTCTATTCAATGATTTCATTGTTCCGCAATAAAAAAAATTACAACGATTTTCTAAGCATATTTTCTAAACGAAAATATTTTTCCCCCCTTTACGAATTTCGCACAAATTTCATAATTAATGATCAGAAACAACGTACTCTGATAACAAAGAGAATAATGTAAGATAAATATAAATAATGTAAGGTTAATAATAAAACAATACATTGATAAAGAAAACTTATCACCCGAATTAATTATAAATGATTGAATAAAGAGACTTGAACTTCGCAATGTCTCCAAGAGAAATGACAGTAAAATGCGATTAGTTGTTAACTTCCTGCTGAACAAGAGTTCGTTCCTTAAATGATTCGTTTAACTGCCATTTCAACAGTTCGATGCTACATAATATAATTCTTCGAAATTAGGGTCAATTCGTCGTATTCTATGGGAATAACAGTATTATACGAATAAGGAAGAGTGATTAGTAAAGTAATTAAATCAGAGCGAGGGATGCGAAAACGAATTAACTTGTAGTAAAAATATTAAGTTTCAAACAACTGTTAAAGCAATTATATCAAATAACTGATTATAAAATTAATCAACTATAAAAGCTTGTTATATGATAATATACTGAATAACATAAATATAGAACGTAAAGTATACTATTAACACAAAAGTTACAAATTTTAATCTGATCATTGTGATATGCTGATAAGGCAATACAAACGCGAAAAAAATAGCGATACTCGCGATATACTTGAACCCAACACTACTTCGAGATTGTACGTACGAAAGCTGCCACTGCGCCGGTAGTTTTAGAGCGCAAGCTCGGATCGATCCTTACGGTCAGCTGGTAGCCAGCTTCCTAAACGCTGCGATTACCGTTTCAAATGTGTATCGTCAGTACACGCTACAAAGCAAGCTTACGAAATAACCGCGACGAAATGTTTCCTAAAACCTTGCACAAACGTCATCGTCGCGTAATACGGAAAAACGGAGTGTGAATGGTGACCAGAGAGCAACAACCTTTCAAAGTAAGTGACAACTTACTTAATCAGTATCATACGGTTAGAATGAAAGGGAAGATCCTCGGTGATCATGATCATGATACTGATACACGAATATGGCGAGAAGCTAGTGACTATAAGCTTATTTAACATCATGGTTGAATCTAAAATTATTCATTATGATAAGATGATAATTGTGACAAGTAGTAACAGGTAGTAACCGGGTGGCAAATCCTACCGGAAGTTAATCAGTCGATTAAGTTGTCGTAATTCGAGAAAAAAAGTAGACGCAGTTTTACGAATTTATTTTCTTAAAGATTGAAAACCACTTATAAGTTTATAAAGTTTAGTGAATTTAGTGAGAATTTTATGATACTATGATTTGGTTGATAAAGAAGTGTAATTATGAAGAATTAGAAAAATTGGTGTAATCGGTCTCATGCGATTGTTTTCGCAGAGGAGAGTCATGAGCTCGTCACCTACGTCCAGTACCAGCTCCGCGTATGCTAGCACGGATGACGGCCGTCGGTACTATGATAACGATAAGAGTCATTTTCTCGATTCGGAGAACATCGGCACCGCTCGGCTCTTACGCTCGAATTCCTCTCGCGGTAGAGCTAGGGGATTTCTTGCTGCACTGCGATTCGACACGTGAGTCCCTGAATCTACGTAGTGTATGTACTTCCTTTTCTTGGGAAAGCACGATTTTCAACTTTTCTTTTAAATATAATACTGATCAATTATCGTTAGCATCAGTGAAAATGAGTTTTAGAGTTTTTCAAGATAGTCCATTAGCTAAATTGGTTCCAAGATAGTTTACCGGGAAACTGTTGATTGGCTCATAATAATTCCGTAATATAACACACCATAGAATATCTTGTACGTAATTTAATGAACGAGCACTTTTCTTAATGAAAATATCAAATACACGCAACTTCATATTAATGAATTGTGCCATTCGTAAAGTCCACAATCGGTAGTTATTAAGTCCCGTTACACTTTCATAATTCAATAACCATAAACAAACGAAAGGTGTAGGACAAAAAATGAGTACACGTTAAATTCTACTAAATAAAAAACTAAAATATTTAAACTAAACTAGGTTATTACTGCGTACTGCCTCGTACGTTTCTTTATAAGGCTATTGAACGAATTTAAATTACGTAGTCCATTGTATATTTGTTGAACTACTTACTCAATTGAATTGTCAGCGCACAACCACATGGCAAAACATCTGCTTTCAACTTCTATCACTTGCTCACTCGGAATCATACTTTGCGAGACACTCACTCACTCATAATCATGATCACACTAACCCAAAACTACGCGTGGCGCGCTTGTAGAAAGGAAAAGTAGTAGAGTGAGGGGGGGGGGGGGGGGGGGGGGGAGTAGTTTGAGTGAATCCTAAGGCAAGGAAGGCTAGTGTCCACGACCTACCTCTCTATGTAACGACGTAACAGCAAGGCTGATGCTTCGCCAGACAATATAAATACAAACTTATCGATGCTCACTATCATTTAATTACCCATTTTTTAGGAACCTATTTACAACACTGTCTACACAACAGATTTCTATCCCCGCTTGTTTTTGTTTATGTATTAAGAATTATGATAGAATTCTCGCGCTGTTATTATCCAGCGAGAGATTAGATACGAGTTTATCATGAGTGAAATACTTGGATTTATCAGATACTTCTTTGCGCTTGTAGAAGATTTATAAAAGTATTTTTAATGACATACTTAGACTCTTACGGTGAGAACGATTGATCCGTTTTATTATAATATTCGAAAGCAAAAGTCTTTTGCTTTAGAAATATGGACATGATGGATTTAAATCTTTCGCTACATTGACAGATGCATTTAAATCAGCAGTACGCATGCGCATATGTCTAATTTTGAAATATCTAACATTCAAACGATGATTTTTCATAAGTCACTATGAATCAAATGTAAACGGAATATCATGATAAATACAGCTAATATTACAAGTTAGCATATCGATAGAATATAACTTACCGTTGATTAGAATTTCACATAACCTCCACAGCTGCTCGTTTGCACTGGACTGTCCTCCTCCTAATCCTTTAAAACAGATTTACGCTTTAATCCTTTCTGTTACCAACGAACTTAAACTAGTATATCAAGTTGAAGCGGACTTTGACAGTGTGAAAATATCTACCTCTTGCTGTAGAAGGAATTTTTTGCTAGAGTCACTGCTGGGTAACACTAACTTACGTGCGAATACTCGAACGGCTGCAGAATCCCGACTGTGCAGAGACTGGCGCGAAAGTTAACTCTAATCTTACTGGGCACTGATCACTTACGTTGCATTACCATGACTTTGCATGAAATCTTTGGTTCTCACTTGTCATTTGGATTGATAACGTAGCATCCGACCTGCTGGCGACTTATTTAGTACCGAAGTCCACTCTTGTTGTGCAGAGTGATTGTCTTAATTGTATTAAGTATACTTTATTTCACAATTGAACAATTTGACTTCAAGAGCGGAACGTCCATCTTGCAATTCGATCGCGTCTTTGAATCGCTAAAACGAAGAATTTCGGAATAATTGATACGTCGAAATATCTAATTAGACTAATAAATACACAGAATATAATTTTTGTAGTAGAGAAATTCATACAAAGTTTGAATTCGATTTTATTATAATGAATTAGAAAATGAATATCTCAGGATTCAAATTGTATTACGGTGATGATTTTCTGATGTAATCGTATGAAATGTTCACGTTACAGGTCGTACCTTCGCAGTCGAAATATTATTGCAATTAGCATAGTTATCGGCATAATATTCCTGATTATTATTGCACTTAGTGTACATAGCGCAAACAAGAAAGTAAAACACGATGAGGGTGCTCCGATACCACCAGACCCAGAAGTATTACCACCACCTTCGTACAGCACGCTAAGGACATTTAAGAAAGCTGCTGTTTGCGCAGATGGTGCACCATGTGCTGTAGTGGGAAAGTATGTATACATAATGTCTGATTGCATAAGATCAAAAATATTTGCATATATGCAAGGTATAAAAATTGTTTACTCCTCGCAATCTGGTAGCAAGAATAAAATTTGTATTTGCATAAAAATCTACATTATCACTATCTACAAATCATTAAATGAGTATAATCATGAAATCACTGAAGGTCGATTTATATATTTATTTTGAAGTTCGCATTAACTATAAATGTTACTACTATAATGTTTCAAGGTCAATATTAGAAAAGAATGGTTCGGCAGTGGATGCTACATTGGCTGCGATGATCTGCAATGGACTTGTAAATATGCAAAGCATGGGACTAGGTGGTGGATTTGTTATGACGATCTACGAGAGATCTACAAAACGAGCGTATACTTTAAATGCGAGAGATCGAGCACCCTTGGCAGCTAATTCGACAATGTTTAATGGGAAATCCGCTGAAGATACGCTCATAGGTAAATATTGTTTTTTTTGTTAATTTTTTTTTATCTACTCATTTCCTTTACAGGTTGTAATCGAATAATTAAATATTTCCTTCGATCGTATTTAGGTCCATTGACGATTGCGATTCCCGGCGAACTCGCTGGTTACTGGGAAGCACACAAACGCTTCGGTAAGCTGCCGTGGGCGGACCTGTTCGAACCAACAATCGAACTTTGCGAGAATGGATATAATTTGACGAAAATTCAATACGATGGATTTTTATACAACGAGAAAAACATTTACCAGGATCCAGTATTAAAGTACTGTGAAAATAATTCATAAAGTTAATCTTATTTGCAATTTTCTTTATTATTCCATTTTTAGAGGATTATTCGTTGATCCAACTACCAATGAGTTCTACAAGCCTGGAAGTGTTATAAAGCCCACGGTCCTTTGTAGAACATTGCGAACAATCGCGAAGAAAAATGCGACGGAATTTTATAATGGTACCATAGGGAAACTGCTTGTTGAAGACTTAAGGGCTAAGGGATCTATTATAACAATGAGAGATTTGAATGAGTATAAGTAAGTGGAATATGATACTATGGTACTGTTTCTTTTATCTGTATCACATTCTTTATTGATTTCAGAGTTACGTGGGACGAACCGTTACAAACAACTATCTCAGAGAATATAACAGTATTTACGATAGGTTCACCAGCCAGTGGGGCAATTCTTACTTATATTTTAAACATTTTAGACGAATTTCATTTGACACGTAACAGCATAATCGATCACAATGCAACTATCCTGACCTATCATCGAATGATCGAATCATTCAAATATGCTTACGCGTTGAGAAATAATTTAGGCGATAAGGATTTTGTTAACGTAACACAAGTTAGTATATAATTATGTAGAATTTAATAAGAGGCTAACATCTTTTTTTTTGGTAATAGTTAAATTGTATATTCTTAAGCTTACAAAAAATCTGACGTCGAAAAATTATGCCCATACAACGAGAATAAGAATAACGGATAACGAAACATGGGAAGATCCGCGACATTATGGATTTTCCATGGAATATAATCCGGAGGATCATGGAACTGCACATATTTCAGTATTAGCGTCAAATGGCGATGCCGTGTCAACAACTAGTACCATTAATTTTTAGTAAGTGAAGTTGATGATTTTTCAGGTAATGGAAAGGTTTCGATTGATATTGATCAGAGAAATTTGAATTGTTTCTGGCAGCTTTGGGAGCGGTATAGTTAGTGAACGTACGGGAATTTTGATGAACAATGCTATGAACGACTTCGGTATACCGTCCACCGATAATTATTTCGGCGTTCCGCCTAGTCCGAGTAATTATATCGCTCCTGGTAAGCGACCTTTGTCATCTATGTCTCCGGCCATTCTAGTGGATAATGAAGGAGATGTGAGAATGGTATTAGGTGCTTCGGGTGGTACAAAAATTACCACAACTATTTCGCAAGTGAGTATCACTTCAACAGTATTTCTTCATTTTACAAACCAACTCAATTTAAATACAAAATTCTCTTGCAAATTGGATAAAAAAAGAAATTGGAGTGTTATTGTTTTTTCTTTTCTAATGTTTGATATTAAAAATCTATCTTCTTCCGTTGTAACACTTTCCATGATCTTCTAATATTATTCAAATTATTTTTAATTTTAATTTTAAAACTTTAATTGAGGTTTCGATATGAAATTGGTTTTATATTTCAATTCTTTAACTATTATTCGTGCTGATACCCAGGCTACTCGTTGCCCAAAGAATAAATCTGTAAATACTTTTTTCTGCCAACTAGATGTATATGTTTTTAAGTTGCATTACATAATCGACCATTGTTTGTTTACCTTGCGAAACGTAAATAGCAAGGAAGTTTAAAATTAACTGTTTGTAGCGTGAGCGTCTGTGTTCCCAGGTAGTCGCGAAAATTCTCTGGATGGGAAAGACAGTGAAAGAAGCCGTCGATGCCCCAAGAATACATCATCAGCTCATTCCAAATGAGATATCTTACGAGTACGGTGTGCCTAAGCCGGTAGTCGACGGCTTGAAGAAATTAGGCCATAGAATGTCACGTTACAGGACACGTGGCAGTGTCGCATGCATAATATTTGTTAACAATGGTACAATTTTTGCAAATGCCGATTTCCGAAAAGGTGGCGATGTCTACGGTATAGACTGATTCCGTTGATTGTTGCATCGAGGAAAAGCGTTGGACTTTCACAACGAGAGAAGTGTATTTGTAAGAGACATTGTTGTTAATGCAAACGACAAACAGAGAGAAAATGATGTTTTATATGAAGAAACGATGATTATCGTCGTTGTTAAGTTGACATATCAAGATATTTTACTGGAAGAGAAAAGTCTTTGATGAATTGTATGGACGTATGGAAAGCTTCCCTTATTTAATAAAATTTTTCACGATTATCTTCTTTCCTTCAAAATCCCATATAGTTAATTCAAACGTTAAGCTTTCGTAAAATTAAACGTATTGGTTACGTTTCGCGACGTTCGTATTACGCTATCCTGGAAAGCTTTCATCATACGTAGTTAAATATTGAATCCTTACATATTTTATAACTCCGGCAAATATAATTCACCTCCAAGTTTACTCGAAATTCGTCATCGACAGACGGCAAAAAATTTTCAACGCTTATCCAACAATTTATTTTCACTACGAATCTTACGCTCCAGACGTTTATTACGACTGTTTTCCATATGTGTTTATCGTGTCAAGTAACATATGTAAAATAACGATTTGTGCAATCAATACTCATTCACGTATCTGCAGTGACAGAGCAAATATGCATTTAAACTTGTTGAAGATATTTCCAGAGGGCAGCATTCTGCATATTGAATACGAAGCCAGCCGGCAAAATAACAAGAGTATGCGTGAGTATCGTCGCATTAATTCATACTAGCCGGTTCAGCGTCCTGCGACTGTCATTAATGATGCCAAATCGAGAATAGCATTCTTATACCTCTTATATTGTTCTCAATATAGTATAACAGGATCGTATCAATTAACGGGATGTTCTACGTGACCCACTTTTCATACGTCATAATCTTCTGGTTTTGATCCAGCTTGTTTTTTTTTTCTCAACGCAAGGTTCAATACCTCGTAAGAGAAAATCTTATTAGAAAGAGTAAGAATCGTGGGTGGACATTGAACGCTAAATCAGCTTTTCTCCTCGTAGAGATTGCAAATTCCTAACGCTAAATTTAACGTTTGCGGGGTCTGTATGATCTTGTTGATGCATTCAAGCGACCTTATCCAAGAGCCTTGGAAATCGTACGATTTAGCAGAAATTATACTCCACTCAAAACAGAGAGTCGCTTAATAGACAGTATCGGGTATACAAGAACGTTAAACTGCGCGAGTATATTCTACTACTGTTCCAAGTACAATACGTGACAATGCTCCGAGACTGATGATACCAATTATAACTGTCAGTAGAATTTGTATACGTTCGAACGTACGCGCACAATCGGTGCTGATAAGAGATGCCAAGGTAAACATGCGAAGAAGTATAACTACAATCGTGACAAGGTGCACGTACGCTAAACGATATTGTATGAGAAACTAGGCATCTTTTCAAAAGTCAACTCAGGTCCATTAAATCTCAAGTTTATTTCCGCAAGGTGACAATTAACATTCAACGCTATGAGGAACGACATAAAGACTGAAAGGCCACCGGAAATACGTTTGCTTTTAAGTTCGAAAAATGTTCACGATAGATTTGAGATAGATTACAGGCTACCTGTCCAATCGAGAAACTTCACCGGTACATTACGTATCTCATACGGACCAATGGGTTCATTTACGTTAGGCTAGGTACGACGTAGTAGAATAATAACGCGCTTGATATTGGCTTCTACCACACAATCCCACACTCGCATATACATATACATATATTCAGTTTTATCCCGTATTAACGCTCGCCTTCACACAGTTTCACGGATTATCGGTGAGTGCGAGAGAAAAGGAAAGAAATATATTCAAGTCCCCGAGTCCCCTTTCACGACAGTGGTAGGGAGATGATTCTACGAGGAAAAGCAAATGGACGCAGCTATGCGCATGCGCATTGTACCGTATCGAATCTTTGTTGACAAACACGATGCTCCGTTAACGATTTTCTTTTATAACCGTTGTAAATATAGAGATTCTCTCTTCACCAGTTGCATTTCGACTGCGTTTCGCGACGGTAGGATCGTCGACATTGTTCAGCGGCGTATTTCTCGCTCTCTTGCAGCGAAATTTCCCGAACTCGCAGCTGAATACACATTTGCAAATGGTCGTTATTCGCCAGGGCTGGCTACATGATGCAATAATTGCGTCTTTTCTAGTCTCGTAGATATATTTCAACCTTCGATGAATTCGATTTTTCCCTCAACACAATCTTCCTTCATCGATACTGCGTTTCATGCGGTCGCTTTAATACAAATTTTAGATAATTCTGCAGCTAACGTACTCTGTTACGCTTAGCGTAAGACGCAGTTTTTAAAATACGCCTTTACATCGTTTAATTGTAAGCAACTTAAGTTGCAGTAAATAATAACACCCGAAAACGATTCTCCCCAAAATTGTATAATATGTTGCAATGATGTGTTTTCGATTAAATCATTTCGTATACGAAAGGAAATTCAAGCTTCGTTGCGCAAAGTTGTGTTAAGCGCGTCTCTTATCAATACGCAAGGATCAGTGTGAAACAATAGATACCGGGTTTTAAAGTGGTATGCGAGTAATAGGGCGCTTGCGCGACTTGAGACTTTACTGGGTAACACGCATGCGCATTTAGATTTGGGTCCTCTATAAATACCTCAGAACCGGGCGCTTGTTGGCAAATACCAAGGAGACTTTCGAACTGTGCGTTACGCTGTGCAATTGCGGTACTTGCTGCTACGCAGTAAATTTTCCAGTGTCCTCAAGAAGTATCAGTAATTTTTGAAAGATTTCCGAAATACCGGTCATTTCGGACACACCGGGCATTTCAGAAACGCTAGAAATTTCGGAAACACCGAATATTACAGAAACGTCGTACGTTTCGAAAAACGTGAAAACTACAGCTATGTCGGATTCATACGTGGAAGACGAGTACGACCAGTACAATTACGCCTACGACAAGCACATTTTCAGCGGTCACAGTGGAAAGCAAAGAAGCAAACGTGAAGCTGACGCTCATACGAACCATTTCGATCCTTGCGGCCATTCCAGAAAGATCCTCACGAAACTCATGAACTGTGAACACAATAAGCGACAAATACCGAAGACTAAAGCGTAAACGGTAAATCTCATCAATTTTTTTTTACTTATCCAACACATCCATTCTTTCCAGAGTTCTTTTACCAACTTGGTTTACCGGTTTTCTTTTGAAAGTCAACAACGTAGGTTCCGCAACCTTGGCCGCGATCGCCTCTGTTTACAGGCAGAAATGATTTCGTATTTAGAATTCCTGCGGAAATCCAATGCGTTAACTGCGTAGGTCGAGTTCATATTTAATTCGATCGAAGGTCTCGCATTTCGCGTTAGCATTTTCTAATTAATTCGAAATCCTAACTATCGACAAGGTCTCTTGACAACTATGGCGTGTTGACATTATCAAGCGCGTTTTTTTCATATCACCGCTCTTTCCGAGGTGACTCACACCTTGACGCGCGTCTTTGTTCTTTTTCTTGTGTACCGCCTTGCAACATCTTGCGCCAATCGGAGCGGAGACACGAATTTCTGTAGATTTCTCGATACCTGCGTCATCAACGAATTACTTATTACGCGAATACATGTAATCTTCATAATTCAACTAAATCCTATCGAATTCGATGATTTTTATTCTGTTTCAGAAGCTCCAAGTGGTTCAGTTCCTATTGCCAAGCAAGGGATTCTTTTTTTTTCCTTCGAGGGAATAGTTTCTGCAAGACATCCGCACTTTAAAAAAAAAAAAAAAACAAAGCTGTTTTATCACGAGCAATGCATTTAGTCACTGATTACTATATATGCTCATTCATGGTAGCATTAGATCATTAGGCTATGGCTTCTGATTCCTTAATGTTAAAAAAGAAAAAAATCCAGTCATATTATTTATAGGATATAACTAAAACAGTTTAGCTCCTAGATCGGACTATTCTGAGTCAAGATTCTAGATCGTAAGACTGGGGTTTTCATGACAAATTAGTATGTTAGATAAAACGTCCACATCAGACTTTTTTTTCGTTAAACGGTAGATTCGATATAATATAAATCTACTATTCGATAGATTGCATTCCCTATCGCGAAGCAAGAGAAACTCGCTACATTAGGCTGATATACTTCTTCTACAGGGTTTGAATTAAGAAAATATCGATGCGAGCGTAATAGCGTACAAACAATATATATATATATATATATATATATTGTATGTCGCGAAAAAACTTAAATGATTTAAGTTAAGTGATTAAGAGTGTGATATTTTTTTTTCTTTTTTTCGAACGGTTGATGTAATGGTACAGTAAAGTCTTAAGAGCACAATATATTCTTTTTGGAGCACTCGGCCATTGTTAAAGATGGAATAGCTAATCCATCCGAGTATTTTCAGCTGTTGACGTCAACGTTGTAGAACTCCGTTTCAATGCGATGAAATAATTTTGAGTGTTTCCTAGACTTAATGTACAGTTAAAGACACATGCACATTGGTATTGTAACTCAAGAAAAGTACAATAAAAACTGTCATATAAAAATCTGACTATTTACTGTGTTAAAAAAAAAAAAACATGAAAAATCGTAAATTTAATATATTTCGATTGCTACAAAAATATAAAATGTTAGTTACGAGAAAAATAGAAGAATTCATTAGGTTTTATATTAACTTTATTCAAGTTACATGATAGAAAATTTAATTATTAACGCAATAATATTATCGACATAGAATAACGAATTAGAAGATATATGTACATTTATTGTTACAATATTACGAGAACTGAAAATTAGATACAAAAATAGTTCTGTACATGGAATTTTAATTGTGATTCATAGTTTTATTTTACTTTAGAAATGCCTAACATAATCAAATAAGTTAGGCAGAGTTTATTCACAATAATTTGTATTCTGTGAAATTTAAGTCTTGTCTCAGTATACCGGTTAATATAAATTCTGTCGATTGTACGGATACGTGTTCCGGTGCTTTCGCACTAAACTTTCTCGCATTCGCTATGTCCTCTTCGCGCGAGACGATTATAGCTTTTTCTGGCCACGACGTCGGTGGACGCACTAATGGTTTACCGCCACACGCGGATATTATACCTAGGCAAAAACGATTTTATACAGAAATCATACAGTATTGATGTAATTATTACACATAAGAAAGGGAAAAAAAAAACTTACTTTTTAATTCCGGTAATGGTGGCGGTGCAACATTGGGCGTTAGTACGACACTGTAACCACCCAACAGTGAATGCTCTTTCGCTTTTTCCAAACTATTCTTCAACTGAAAACCAAATTTTGTTTCTGCCTCGGTATCGTGTAGCAAATAATCATTCAAATCAATAAATTGCCCGACTTTTTCACTGTCCAAAAGCCAATTTACCGAGACTATCGGTACAGACTTTGACAGTGCACACAAAAATTTAACTGTTCTTCGTACTTTATCCGTTACCAAGACGGTACATTTCGCGGGATCTTCTACCTGTGAAGCTCCTACGAAAAAAGGTATTTAATCAATCCTCCTTCATATAAAGCCCGTAGAAAAGTCGCTCATTAGAATAACACTCACCAAGTTTCGTAATTATCTTCTGATACCCACTGTTCGTTATTCCAGTGAATAAAATTTTGTGTTTTAGTCTCGAGGGTGATGAAGACATCGAGTGAGCGGAAGACATGCTTCTTCGCATTCTACCAGGAGTTAGCATAATCGAAGTATTTTGAATACTAGTATCTTCTGCATGAACTTCTTCCTCCTTTTTCTCTTCTTTTCGTTTTCGTCCTCTTCCTCTGGGTTTCGTCGTCGCGTTCATTTTAGCGACAGAATTTTCCAATATACTCGATTCAATCGTATCCTCCATCGAGGAATCCGTGGAGGATTTTTGAACACTATTACTGCGAGTTGATCTTAAAGATACTACGTTATTCCTAGTTGCATCTTCATTTTTTGTAACTGTTGTCGCGATCGATTTTCGGAGGCTATTGCCGCGTGTCGATCTTGATGATACTCCGTTGTTTGTGATTGTTTCTTCATTTTGTACGATTGTCGACGTAGTGGCTCTTCTAGTGACTCTAGCTCGCTTAGGTTTCGTTGTAGGAGCTTCGAAAACTGGATTTTCAACAAGCGAAGAATCTATAGGGATCGCAGTCTCGTTAGCTATCGCTCGTTTTCTACCCCGTCTTTTTTTACCTTGTGGAGCCAATTCTACCTTTTCTTCTGTTTTATTCTTCTCGTTCATCAAACTTTGATTCATAATCATCTCAACTTCCTGTGATTCTTCGCCTACCGCTTTAACGATTGCCTCGGGTTCTTGCTTTTTGTTTCTACTTTTTGGTACTGTCGTTTGTATTTGTGAGATTTTGATATTCTTGCTAACTTCATTTCCACTTATATCGCTTGAACTATCTTTTGTTTCATCGCTTTTATAATCCACTCGTCTGGTTCTTTTCTTCGGAGGAACGCTCATCATTGACGGCTTCGTTGAACTTAAAACCGTTTCGACTTCTTTCGCGATGTTAGTTTTTGGAGTTGTGCCACTGTCATTCAGTGGTACTGTGTTTTTAGAACTGTCAACAGTTACTGGTGACACGCGTTTTGCAAAGAATGTTGGAATAGTAGGAGATTGTCTGCTATTCGTAGCTTTTGTTATATTTCTTTTTCGACCTCTAGTCGAACGGGGCACAACTTCAACTGGCTTCATTTCATTCTCCTTCGATACACTGACTTTCCGCTTTTTTACTGGACTCTCTGGCACTTCATCAATTTTATTCTGCGATCGCTTGCCACGAAGCGATACATTCGCGCCAGTCTTCTTCGTCGATTCAATTTCCACTTTATCCTCAGGAACATCGTTAGTAACCTGAAAAATATAGGAACGGTCACCATTCTTTGCGTTCGAGTGATGAGACGTTCTAGTAGTATTTCGTGTGAGTGAAACTTTTGACACATTTATCCGCGAATTATGCAGATTCTCTGTCAGTGATAAATTCAATGAGATCGATTTCTCTTGCAAAGGTAATCTTTCTTGTGTCACGTCATGTTTGAATGAACGTCTAACAAATCTTTTTGCTTCTGACGATTCGACAGGCTTAGAATTGATTTCATACATATCGTCGCATCTCACTACCTTTACTGATACATTGTACATATTAAGATCTCCCGGAAATGAATTGATTAAGTTTATAGAGAGATTCGTCGATCGCGTATTTCGAATTGTCTCATGAGGTTCTGCATTATCGATAATTCTTTTCACATTAGTTTTACGTTTCTTAGCCTTTGATGCGGCTTTTACTTTAGTCTTTTCTGCTTTGCGGCTTGGTTTTTCTCTATCTTTACTAATGCATGACCAACTCGATATTGATGATGTGGGACTGGGTGGATTGGATATAGTACCTGAAATTCTTACCTCAGGTAAACCAGCCATTATATCTTCGCTATCGGCAAATGCTGATAAAATTTCCATGGATGCTGAAGTTTCAGTAATCCCAGAATCAGTAACTTCTTTTCCCAGTTGAGTAGTGTTCAAATTATTGCAATCTTGTTGCTGATTCTTGTCCGAAACAGATGAACTTTCATTCCTTTGTTTTTCCTCCGATATAATTGTGTTATCATCTTTTTCATCATTAGCTTTGTCACTTGTATTCACCTTACTAGTGTTAATCGGTGAATCGCTTTCCGATTTATTATTTCCTGAATCCTTTGCCCCGCTACTTTTAGCGTCATCATCATTCGATTCCACAGTATCTTGAGAATCTTTCAGAATATTTCGCTTTCGTGTAGATGATAATGTAGAGAAATAGTTGTCGGTAGTTTGCGAATCAGATTCTGTGGGTTTCGACGTTAAGGCTTCTTCGAGACACTGTGTTGACAGTGGGAGTGGTTCGTCATAATTCACAGGATTTATTTCTTCGAACATTTCATTCAGATTTCTTTCGATAGTATCGTTTAAATTAATGTTGCTTTTGGATTTTGATTCTCTCTTGGAATTTTTTATATCCGATATATTTAATTTTTTCTCAGTATCTTTAATATTATTTGCCATTGTTTCTTTCTTTGGCGGAGATTCACTAATTAATTGCGTGGGTGCCATTTCGTATTCGATGTTTTCGATACCGCAATTTGTCGCGGAATAAAGTCCTGTTAGCTCCAACGAATCATTACTGGAAGATTCAGTAGTATCCGTGTTATCTGTCATTAATTTTATTATCTGAGTAGGAGCCGTATCGTCGACCAATGGCGACGACTTTGTTAATTCTCTTTCCTCTGCATCTTTTATTGTGTTTGCTAATTTATTAACATTGTCGCTATTCGGTAGTTTAATTTCATTCAATTCCTTTGCATTCTTATGAGGAGACCCCTTGTGACAAAATTGAGTAAATAGGCCTTCCTCGTCCGTTTCGCAATCCTCGTTTAATTGCAAATTATCGAGTACGTTATTATCGCGTTGCGTGATGCTCTTACGAATTTCGGGATCCTTCGGAATTATTTGCGTGACTGCGTCAAATATGTTATCCTCATCAGAACTTTCGTTTATTATCTGCTCTTTAGAAGTAGACGCGATTGGTTGATTGAGTAACATTTCATTTTCAAGATCAGCTAGCAAATCTTGCGACCCGCTTTTGTTTTCAGTTTCATCGAGATCGTCACTGCTTTCCTCGAAATCAGATCCGAGCGATAACGGTAACAACTTCTGAGGAGGACTCGCTGAATCTCGAAACGGTGATGGTCCTTTCCTATTACTGTTTGTATCAATTGTTTTATTAGATACTTTATCTACATGATGTTCATTATCAATATTTTCGTTCGTTTTATTCTCCGGGATCTCTTTCGCATTAGAATTAGCCGCTGATCGTAACATATCTTTAAGTCTTTGAGGATCGATTTTTTGCGTCTCCAACTCAGAAATACTATCGTCGTGATCATTCGTAACTGACATATCCTTTCCCACTTGCACCATGCGATTTTTTCCGAGCTCTGTATCGATATTTCCATTTATCGATTTCTTATTTTTAATAGTCTCGTCGGCATCCGACACATGGAATTCCGGGAAATCATCAGGATGCTGTGTTTCCATTTCATGAATATCGCTCGAGTTACTTTGATTCTTCGAGTTTAACATTTCCACATCAATTTGAGTTTCCATTTCATGGATATCGCTCGATTTACTTTGATTCTCCGAGTTTAATATTTCCATATCAATTTGAGTTTCCATTTCATGAATATTACTTACCGCAGGAGCATTCAAACATATCCTCTGAGTTTCTGCATCGTGAATATCGTCGCCTCTCTCATTCTGTCCTTCAAACAATTTCTGCGTTTCCATATCGTAGATACTGATTTCTCGGTCCGAACTCGTTTCGGAACCCAAGGAAACTTCAGCACTACCATCTTTATCAGGTGTTTGATTGGCACTGCGAGAGCTAGTATTTATGCTTTGTTTGTAACGGAGAATTGCCGGACAACGGAACGTCGTTTGCTCCTCGTAACCCTGAGTCCCAGGTATCGTCGAAACATCTTTTCCCGAACTGGACGAATAATTCTACACAGAGGTCGCAGACGGCACAATAAATTTGAACCGCGAAACTAATGCAATAATAAAATAATTAATTACCAAAGACGAATCCGGAGTTGCTGGAATCACCCCTTGTTGCGATTTTTGACGTAGAGGTGCAGGTGTTTCCGGGATGACCGAGTCATCCAGAGGGTCAATACACTTGTAGACTGCTCGCACTCGCCCAAACTTAATAACACTACCATTATTCAGCTCGTAAAGACGACCAGGTCGTAAAACTGTCTATACGAAAAGAAATCAAATAATATTCAATTTTTTTATTTACGTATGTCATCCCATTTTTCATATGCACCAATCTAATTCCTTATGTTGCTTATTATTGCTTTGAGTAATGTATTACGTACATCGTTCAGCTTTGTTTTATTAGAGGAATTCATATCACATATCCACACTGACGCCTGGCTCCTAGTAGCTTCGATTTCAGCATGTTGCTTTGATATCGTCTGTAATTAAAATAATTTAATAACCTCTAGTATCATCGTTGTCAAGTATGCTTAAAGTTTATCGTATTCGTATAGGTCAGTGCAATTCCAAAGAGTATCAATCGCCGCACCATTATTACCAATAAGCACACTTTTTCATTAAATTCCAGCACTGTTTCTTACCTTCAAAGAAGAAGTAAAACAATGGAAGGAGCAAAATTCTAATCAATTACGTCTAATTGTAAAACCACAGTCATTTTGATGCTTATTAAGATATTTAACATTATTCTTCATCGGATGCTTATCTTATCTTACTTGGCAACTGCCAAACATAGAAACAAGAATCTGAATCTAACGTCTATGCTTCTTGCTATGGGTCAGGTCATGAACCGATAACTTAAAATCCTTTCGATTTAGCTTCGGAAACTTAGTAACCAGGGTGTCGAGATAAATCGAGTCTCTAGATCACGAGTATCCCCGGAGTCTGCTCGTTATACCGCGTCGACGCTTATCTAATCCTGGTCGCGCGTATGTTGCGATCAGACGGTCGCTTGCTTATCGAACAGAATAAGTAGGTAGCGGCGCGAAAAGGGATTTCAGTTTGCGTCGACGAGCGACGCAAGTTGTTTCACGCGCGAAAATGATTTGGTTTAGACTTTTGGTCGTGTTGGTGACGGCGGTTGTCTTTGCTGCCGCGGTGAACGAGGACGCGCCTAGGGTCAGGACACCTCTCGGTGCCCTCAGGGGTTCTTATCAACTGTCTCAGGATGGTAGACAGTTTGAAGCGTACGAAGGGATACCATACGCTTTGCCACCCACGGGTAAAAAACGCTTCAAGGTCAGTTTTTCTTATATTGGAATAACAATCTTTATATATAATTTTATTAATAAGTCTTCAGAATCTTGAATAATTTTAATTTTTAGTTTAATTGTTTTATAATGAAGTTATTGAAATTTTGTGTAAATTTCATGTATATCGTAAGTTCCTAAAAATATTGTTCACAACTCTGAACAAATAGTAGAATTCATATTTGCATAAAAATTCGCAGTTTGTACACGACATGATAAACTACGGACACTTCTATGAACCTTGGATAATGAGTCTATAAAAAGAATATTTTAGTTTGACACAAAGCTAGTAGTCATTTTACGGCCGCAGTTGCATATTTTTCGATAATAACGTCTTTTACAGATAGCTTAGTTATCTTGAGTCAATTTCGAGTACAATGTGGGTACATGGTTCGTAAAGTTATGTTAATTCCACGATTAAACGAAACTTATCTGTCACGATGGAGTAGGATAAGGTCAAGGTTAAATACAATAAGTTGTAGTAAGTTAAAATAAATGTTAACTTATCGTTTGCTACATTATTCAGTGAAAAACGAACCAAGTGCCTGACTGGTTATCATATGCGTAGCAATTGATATTTTTCAATAAACACCCTGGCAATGTCATGATAAATTCGAAAAAAACAATCATTGCGTCAGTAATAATCTGTACTTCATCTCCGATGTGCGATATATTAAAAAAAAACGTACAAGGGGCTAAAGCAATTTGTCTTACAACTTCGATTACAGATAATAAATATCGAATATGATTATAATAATTTAATTAGCACTCGAAATTACTACATCAGCACGTCATTTTATGACTATCTCATTGCTCTGCGTGGTAAGATAACATTTAATTATCTCTCGCAACGAAGACTGCATTAATTAATGAGCTACTGCAGGCATATAATTGTAGTTTCACGGACACTCGGTTTGTAATTGCAAGTTGCTACTGGGCTCGTTACTCTCTATCATGAAACATATGCTTTGAGTCCTTATTGTGGGGAAGGTATTACGAAAAGAAAAACTATTAGCAGAAAAATTGTCCCATGATCTCAAAATTATATTAGACTCAAAAATTATAGTTAACATTTGTCAATTAGTTTCTTACATTTGTTAGAAAATTCTGCATATATACGTGTAAAATATGTATGTTTATTGATGTGTTTGTGTTTGTCGGTATCATAAAGCTTAACGTATTGTAAGAACTCAAATAATAAAATCTAAACGGATGAAATTTATGATTAAAATGATTAAATAATTATTTTAATCGCTTTATGGTAGCCGCCACATCGTATACCACCATGGACTGGCGAACTCGTAGCGACGAAACCCGGATCGGCTTGCTTGCAATACAGTCAAATGCCCATGGATCCTAAAGAAAAGGTGGAGGGCTCGGAAGACTGTCTTTACTTAAACGTTTACGTGCCAATACGCGAAGGAAAATCACGGACATCCTTAATGCCAGTGATTTTCTGGATTCATGGTGGTGCATTCATATTTGGCTCTGGCACGGTATATGGTCCTAAATACATCATGGACCGTGATGTTGTTTACGTGTCAATAAACTATCGATTAGGACCACTAGGTATATACTGCATTTACATCATTTTGTATACATTCTCCTCTGTGTTTAATCTCTTTGAAGGAATTTGAATTCAATTGGAATATTCACATTGATTTTTAATCTTAATGTCGATCTCGATATTAAGAAAATTGAAACACTTAATTGAAATTGAATAATCCTGAGTACTCGTATCACTAAATAACACCAAGAGAATTAACTACAGTGTTTTTATAGCTCGACTTGGAATGTTACGAGTTAATTACTTTATTTAAAGGCTTTCTCAGTACTGAGGATGACGTAGTACCGGGCAATATGGGTTTGAAGGATCAAAATATGGCTTTACGATGGGTGTCGGAAAATATTGAATGGTTTGGTGGTGATCCACAGAAGATTACTCTCGTTGGCTTAAGTGCTGGAGGTGCAAGCGTACATTATCACTATTTGTCGCCTCTCAGCGCTGGCTTGTTCCAAGGTACGAGATTCATGATAATTATAGATAAGCGTAGATCATTGCGATTTAAGATTCCGACCACTACGTCAGAACTAAGATAATTCTTCATTTCCTTATCAATTTTTCTACAGACTTTTCTCTAAAAGATTCGGTAGCTTTTACTTGTCTTTGCAGAAATCATTGAAATTAACGCAATATTCCACACATTTTTATAATGTTTTGTAAAGTAGAATTTCTATTAAAAAGTTTGAAGTTAGTTGTTTTGGCAGCACTAAAAAAAAAATTGCCTCATAAAATTCGCAAGAAAATTAAAGTCGACCACTAAAGTTTGCAATCGTTAATTAGAATTCTTCTTTAACGAGTTTTTCTATCGTATCACGCAGGCGGAATATCGCTCAGTGGAACTAGTCTCGATTGTTGGACTCAAACCGAAAATCCTTTGGAAAAGGCGAAACATTTGAGCGCTCTTATGGGATGTCCAACTACTTCTACTAAGGAAATGATACATTGCTTGAGATTCCGTCCAGGGCGAGCTCTTGTTCAAGCTGTTGCCGAATTCATGGTACATATTAATTACTCTCCTCAAAAATAGCAATTTCTATTACCTATCCTTTGTTAAGAAAGAACTAATGTTTGAAAATGTTAAATAATTTCCTTTTAGCCATTCTACTTTAATCCATTCACACCGTTTGGCCCAGTCGCGGAAAAGGTTGGAGATTCTCCGTTTATCAACGCTACCCCAGCCGAAATTATTAGTAGTGGTCAAGTGACCGATAAGCCGTGGGTCACCGGATTAACCAGCGAAGAGGGTCTCTATCCCGTAGCCGGTAAGAGTTGCCAGTGTAGCTTGTTTCATTTTTGTTTGTGTAGTTTCTACAATATTGGCCGAAATATTATTTTATACTAATATGTATAATAGTAGTATTTGATGGAACAGAACTTGATTTCAGTCAATTTCATTGGTTCCCCATATATTTACAGAATTTCTAGCAAAGGACGAAGCCTTGAAGAAATTAGAGACAGAATGGGACTCTTTAGCACCCCACTTCCTCGATTACAATTACACACTGCCAAAGGAGAAACATATTGAAGTCGCAAGACTCATTAAGAAACACTACTTTGGCGATAAACCTATCGATAAGGCCTCTACTAAGGAACTGATTCAACTTGCTAGCGATCGATTCTTTGTACTTGGCGGTGAAAGCGCTGCAAGAATGCAAGCTAAAGCCAATACGCAACCTGTTTGGTTTTACTACTATTCTTACAGAGGAGAAGATAGTCTCAGCGATTCTATGAGCGGTACCAAAGAGAACTACGGTAAGTAACGGTACGAAACATGTATATCGTTGAAGAAATTAAAAAAGTAATATTATAATTGTTCCTTAGGTGTATCTCATGGAGATGATGGACTTTTAATTCTCGACACATTCATGGTGAATCCAACGAAAACTGAACAAGACCGTTTGATGCAACAACAATTAATTGATTTCTGGGTTTCATTCGCAACAAATGGGTAAAGATAAATTAACTATAAACACTATTCTTCTGGTTGAACAGTTAAATTAATATTTGCGCGAAAATAAAATTGTATATTATTCATTTTTTTCTAGGGTTCCAAGTATGGGAGGAACCGAATGGCCAAGATTAGATCCAGCTAACAAGGAACTGCGTTATCTACATATCGCCGGGCCTAATAAGATTTACATGGACAGCAACACAAACTTAGGCGACAAAGAATTCTGGAGTAAAATTGCTTTCAATGAAAATCAAATTGACACTGCCAAATCGAAACTGAAAGAAGAACTTTAAATAAGGAATTTTCTAACGTTATATACTATATTATTAAAGTCACAAAGATTCGAAAGCGAGTTAGGTTGCAAAGTACAATACCCGAAACAGAATGGAGTTTCATATTTGGTTTTAGACAATTAGTATTAATTACATAAATATTAAGGGACAAAATTAGTATAACGATAAGTTATATGTGTATACATAATAAACAAACATGTGCTTATATTTATAGGCAACACAGAATTTAATGAAGTTTACGAAGTCGAATTAAACATAGTTCATTGTTGCGTATCACTAAATTGTTGACACTTTTGGACAATATACTACAATATAGGAAAATGAAAAATTTACCTCATCGTTTATATAGATTTCGCACGCCGGATGCCTCCCAACTTTGTTGATCCCTTTATTGATCGGATAGGTTTGGGTTCCGACTTGTAAAGTCCCAATCTGCATAAATAACATTCCATAATACATAAGTATAAAGGTCAAAATTGCATTATGCAAAACAATAAATCATTTACGTAAAGAAATCAAACTACTGTAATAAGAATTATTTGAAATTGAGGGATCAAGTTCTCTCGAGTGTACAATAAAAAGCTGATTTGAAATTAGAAAGTAAATTTTTCTATTTTGCATACCGGTTTATGTTCGTTCTTGAAAGATCCAATTATTTGCGTAGGAGATTCATCCTCGTCGTCGAAAATTTGTGTGGCCGGAATATCCATAATTAAAGCAAAGTTTTTCAAACTATTCTTACGATAGGATCATATCAAATACATTTTTTTACGATTGGTTTATCGAATATGACACATCCGGATCTAACCTTGCATTCCGTATACTGGAATTACGCACTAAGTATTATCGATAGGTTAGCAACGGTTTGACTAAAGTAACACACGATAATAACTAAACAAAGATAACGAAATGAACAATTTTCACTTATTCTTAGAATTCGAAAAACATATATTTAAATAAGACTGACACAATTGATGATACTGACACAAAACAAAACGAAAACAACGACCGACGGCTGTTAACCTCCCAAACGCAAGTTACGCGAAGCCATTTACGCCGCCCTGCCAAATTCCCGCCAAATTTTAGAAACTGCAAGAAATTCTACTGCAGTGCCATCTATCGAGTACGGAAAAACCCGAATTTACATGCAGCGCCATCTAATGGAAGTAGTAAACGTAGAAGCGCGCTATCGGCGCATATTGATCGTTGCCGGCTGCTCAACATGGCGCCGGGGGTGGCGTTTGCGGTCAGCTTGATCCTTGTCATCGGCCACCTCCAGGAAGGCCCGGGCATCCTTGCCAAAACTTTCACCTTCCCTGAGTACCCGTATAAGGAGACTACCAAGAACGTAAGTTCAGCCCTTTTGGCTACCACCCCTACTCGACTCACCCCCGGCCCGAGCGTCCTCTCCTGCCTAGGTTATGCCGCAACATCCCTTATTTTACAAGCAGGGATCCTACCCTTCCGGTCTGTGACTCAATTCCTGGCTGGATTTCTTACGGATTAGACCGCCACACGTTTTTTGGCACAAGTCTCTTGTCTCTTCGGTTTACGCTGCCTACTACTGCCAGAGGCTCTTGATTGTGTTCTCTGTGCTGCCATGCATTTATCTTACGAATATACATGTACATGTGTATACTTCGTGTGGTGGTGTTACCTGATTTGCTCGACGCTAATTGATTTGTCATTATTTTCCAACTGGCGGATTTGGTTTTGGCTTCGGTGCAAAACTTGTGGCTGAATGCTTCTTTCGAGTTTAATAGTGATTCACTTTTCTGTTCATGATAATAGTGTAGTGATTAGTGAAGTAATTGCACGTTGGACATTATTGAACGTGTATTAATTAGTGTTTCTGTTATACATTATAAGATGTTGCACCTCGTAAACTTAGTTTTAGAGATTGCGAATGCTTTTTATTTTCGGAATCATTTAAGCGATTAGCGTTTATACACACATGAGGAAATAAAGACAGATTTGAAGATGTGGGGCGATAACTGTCAATAAAATCAATTGTCATTCTTTTAATCCATTATGTATTTTTTTTAAAAATAAACTATGTGAACCCTTATCTGAAATTGACAAACCCGACGGCGATATTTAATTTCTCGTATGATTTCAAATTTTAACTTAATTAATTACTAGAGTTTCGATAAATACTATAATTAATTTAATTATGTTTGACTTGTACATAGAAACTGTACTACTTAGAATTTGAGCTGCTACTATTTTTAGTGCTTGAAGCTTGCATTTTATTAATATAAAAACGGTCATTAGCACGTCAGTAAAATTGACCCAGGCGAATGCTCAAGATTTGTAACTTGTATCGTTGTGAATACATGTGGACGCGTTTTATGCACGTAGGAACTTCTCTTTAGACAATTCGAGCAGGCTTGCGAAGAGACTGGAGCTTGCAAAATGCTGCCGCCACAAAAAAACGGTGTCACGAAGACACGGTGTATTCGCGAGTGTGTATCGCCGTCCTGCTACAAAGAAATTTATCTATTTGACCAGGTACTTTGATTTCATTATTCCTTTGAAACACCAAACCCCTCGAAAAACTCTCTTTCCAAAGGTATCTGTGTGTATCTCAGATATTCTTAGATATTATTAAACCAAATAATATCACCAAAAATCAGTATTGATGAGTTTTCAAATATTTTAGTTATTTTATTCCGAAAAATTTTGTATAAAAATGTAATAATGGAAATAAAATGGGCGTAATGGGGTAATGATGAATTCCAGTTGGAGGAGGGTGAAATCGACGTGAGGTTAAACTCCTTTAAAGGGTGTTTCATGCAGCGGAATGGTCGACCGCGGAAATAGCCAAGAAAGTGGTTGAAGCACGCTGAAAGTGAAGAATCAGCGAATCTGAGATATTCCTACAGTTATGGAAAAACTTTGCGATATACAATGTTCCAGGCTGCGTTCTTCGGCAGGAGCTTAGAAAGCTGCGAGCAAAACCTGCCAGATTTAAGAGAAACTCCTTAGAGACCGGATGATACGAGAATGAAATAAGGAGAGAAAGCGCTAGCCAACTAATACTCATAAGCCACGCAAGCACGCGTCACACGCGAACGAATTAAATTCGTCTTTGTTAGATAATCTTTTTCTACTTTTTGTACGCACATATTGCCATGTTAAACTACTGTTACGAATAAAGTTGCACGGAAAAAAAGGAGCTTTTCACTTATCTGCGTGTTCGACTTCCCTAAATCGCTCGAGTACATAATTGTCAGACTGCGACTGACAAAACTGCCATATATATTGTCCACGAGATTCTCATGGATTTTCCTTGGTTTTGTTAATCAAATGCTACTTTGTATGAACTGTTTAATATTGTATACAATATACATTATAAAATAAGTGAATGAATATCACCGTTTAAAATATATAATATACCGGATATAAAAATAGAGTAATAAAATAGAATAATTTACTATTTCTTCTTTCGAAATTCTTCTACAATAAATAACAATTATACACTAGAAGACAGATATATACAGTTCTATATACAGGTTTAAAAATCCGTTTACTCGTCAAATTGCTTTACCTGCGAATTATGAAATATCTCTCAGAATTACGTAAATAACAATTATACAAAATTGAGCTTACCGCATAACGTAGGTTGAAGTGGATACTGTTCAGGCTTGTTTCTTCCACGGTATTCAAGTATTCTCTAACTTTATCGAGAGCTTCGTCAAAAGGAGACTTGCACAATGATCTCGGGTTCCACGGTGCTTCGTCAGGAAAAAAGTATTTGTGATATCGAAGCCATACTGAAGTGTAATTCAGAAAGGAATCTCCAACTGTACCATCTTCAAAAATATCAGTAACGAGTGTACAGTTACTCAACGTTGAACTTAAATCATACATCAATTTTCTTTTATTCTCGTGACAATAATTCAAGATATCCGCGAGACATTGGTATACAAGGTTTTTGTCTGCACCCTTGATCTGTGGGAAAAGTTATTAGTTTCAAATCAAATTCGAACGTTTTATACATATGTAATAATCTAATATGATATGTGAATAACTAACTCTTCCGTGAATCATGTGAATGAGTATCTCGTAAAGATTCACAAATTCTACACTGTCACCATTCTTATTTGGCAGTTCTTTCAGTTTAAATACACTCGATTCTAAATTTTGGGTTAAAAGTTCGTGAAGGCAAATGAGTCCATTTTTCAAAGCATGTGGAAATGTTCGTGCTTCTATCAATAATTTCTTATAATCTTTAACGTCAATCGAGACAGAAAATTCGAACTGAAATATAAATTAATATTAAAACAGTGATTTAAGAAAAATACAATGGTGAATTTGTTTTGCAATTACCTCTGTTGTGTGCTTCTGATGACTTTGAACAATTAATGTAAGAAGTTCAAGGGAAATAGCTAACAGCCTGAAATCTTTCATTAGGAAAATCTCGCTACAGAATTTCACCAGAAACTTTTCGTTTACATAATTGTTTATAACTGTAAACACAGGATAAAACATATATGTATATATATATATTAATGGATTAATGAACAATTGCATTTCGAGAAACAATGATTTTAAACAATGATTTTAAGACACACCTGAAAAGACATTATTCGTAATCGATATATTTAACAAAACATACGCTTGTATAATTGCAAGTGATTTCAATTCCAAATTTTCTATCGCAGTTAGAATAATGTCAATCAGTTTGTCAGCACAATGTTGCACAGTACTAACTGTCAATCGGCTGGGTGATGATAGTGTCGTTAATTCCAACACGGCTGTTACATTGTCGTTACCTATAACGTCAAAACATTATCCACGAATTAAAGAAAATTCAAAAATGAACAAATTTAACTTTAGTTTCCGAGATAAATACTTTGGTTGCGAATATAACTGGATAATAGATTTGGTAGCATTTCCCATGCAACCGTGCCAATCCGACCACTATTGTCCACTTTCATCAATTTCCGAAGTCCTATTACAACTAGATCAATTATCTCTTTTGGTCGATTGCTTTTCAATGCAATCTGTAAACCACAAAAATAAATCAGATAATTTTGCTTATGAATTTTTTCCCCCATCAAAAAATAGCTAATGGAAGATTCTTACAATGAGAAAATGCTGTAGAACTTTTTCATAATTGAAATCTAATAATGGTTCAATCATTCCTTCTGATTCGATTAACCAAAGGTCCATTACAGGTCCTTGTAAATCCGATGGAAATTCAGGACATTTGAGGCAGAATTCCATGAGATTTACGTGATGAGTGTAACAATCGTCCAAATTCGCCTGTCGCAATGCTCCTGCCAATTGCTTGACAGCGCGTAGGTATCCTTCTTCCGAATGTGGAGCTGAATGCAAATTATAGGTGACCTGCGATATAAAAACAACAGTTAAACATAAGTATGATAAAGAATAATAAATATCAGTTATCGTAAGAATTGAAAATTTAAATACGATTAAATGAATAATTTACGAATGATTCAATTTATCAAAATGAAACGTACTGCAAATAAAAGCCATAAAGCTTTCAGAACTTGACGTGGTATCATAAACGTTGATTGAATAGTCATTGTTCTTTTCACTAAAGACTGGAAAGAGATCATATCTGTCCTGTAATAAAATTCAGTGTAAACAAATGTTAGATCATTTTTATAGTGAAGCTAATAATAGTTTCTTACTCCCGTGTGCCGAGATAGTGATAGTAGAAGAGGATTAATAGAGCAATTCCAGATTTTGTTTGTTCAGTTAGAATCTGCGATAAAAGATCCAAGTCGTTTGGCAATTTGGATAATCCGTGATACAGTAGATCTGAAAAGCCTGTAACATTCCCAGGCCAGCTATCGAGAGACATAATATTCTCGGTGAGAGTATTCATTATTCTTGCTAATAGTAAACAACTTCTTTGCCGAAGAGTATCACTGAAATTTTACAATTTATTTATAAGTTTCTATTTATTCTTTTTCATCGATATTCGCTTATCGATATTCATCATATTACGGAAATTCTGTCATCAATTTGAGAAAGTATTTCAGATATCCATTTGTGGCTAAATGATTGGATAACTTGTGACGATCACAATTCTGTAACTTGTAAATATTGTTCAATCCAGTTATGAAATTTCGCAGAAATTTTATTCTCATACTATCGGACAGATTCGTAGCCTGAAAATAATGATATGATGCGATTGGAAAATGTTAGCCTAACTGATTTCTTATTTTATTAATTACTTTGACGTAAGGTATAATTATCTTCATCATCGCGTCATAGATAGCTTCGGTTACGTTTCTTTTCTGTTCTATCATGTTATCGCTTATTTCGAGAGTGCTGTCATTTTCCATTATGCAAAATCTACGAAGAAATACAAGCGTTAAACTTCTATTCATTTAGTCGCTAAGTTCTTTTGTATACTTCAATTATTAATTGATTAAAATTGTAATTATTAATTAATATAATAGAAAAGTGTACCTAGCTCCAAATGCACAAGTGGCACAAAGATTCGTCATAGCGATTCTGTGAGTGCTGTCCTCATCGCTGTAGTCCAGGAACTCCTTCATCGCGCTTATAGCCTTCTTGCAAAGCGAAAAGACATGTACGTCACTACCTTCGTCGACAGTGATATTTTCAAGGACAATGTTCAGCAAAGTTGTTGCAGGGAGTCTCAGTTTCTTATCATCCTTCGCGAATAAAGACACCACAAATGTGAAAGCTTGTTGCGGCGAACAAATAGTATTGAGACGTACACCCCTTTCTATTCCTCTAAAAAGCGCAATAGTTAGTAATTATATTCAACGGTCTGGGCTTGGAAAATACGATATACTTGTGCAATATTCGTCCAATGATCAAAGTAAGTTTTTCCAACTCCGTTCTTTTGTTTGTCTGATACTTTAGCAAACAATAAGACAATTTGAGAATTGAATTCACTGCTTGAGCGGCTATAGGATCCTCGTAGAATTGACTACATTCACTTAATAAGTTAATAGTATCCAGTAAATACCTGCCAACAATAAATTTTATATTGTGCGGAAAGATGAGATTTTTTTCCCAATTCGTGTAAATGAAAAACTTACGAGAATGAGCGACCTCGTGCAGTTGGTACAAGATCGAATAAAATTGTTACAACGTCGCATCTAATTAATGCCATTACTATTTTCTCCCGATCCTGATTTGATTTTGAGTTCATTATGTTAAGTAATTCTTCCACGGTCCTTATCTGTAGAAATGTTGTATTTCTTAACAATGTAATAGATGTAAGTGAAAGATGTGTTAATGAAAGTGAATTGCCTGTATCTTTTCGTCGTTACGCATTAAATGTTTCTTGATCGAGTAGAAGAATGAGGTATCCATATCCTCGGCGGTTATTCTCACAGGTTTCATTGTCCAAAACTGTCTTCTTTTCACTGCAAAGAATCTCCACGATATTACTTATTACTTCTTTACACTAAAGAAATGCCACCAATAAAATACAAAATGTGTGCGACAAGGAAAGCACTACCGGCATCGCACTAGCGCAGCGCGTGCGACGAAGACAGAAATACCGGCGTGAAATGCCGCGCGAACAAGAATTAACGTTATAAAGGATATTGGACCAATTAGAAACCGCGATAGAATAAATCATATTGGACCAATGATTAAAATTGTTAAATCGGCTCATAGTAATCAACGAGACCGTAAAAAATCAATCTAATTTTTTAAATCACACGTTTAAAATATTCTGATACAAGATCAATCATAAAATAGTACATAAAAATATATTGTGACAGTGATAAGTAAGATCTGTGTAAGCTGCTTCGCTATTCGTCCGATAAAATCAGGATACATACGCATAGTTACATAATATGAATTTGATATGAAACTTGTTAAATATTGTTTCAACAATGTCAAATAAAGTTGTTTGTAAAATAATGTGCTATAAATATTGTTAGAATGTATCTAAAATTTTCTTTCCTTCTCCGTAGCGCGTAGCTGCGCGCGCATGCTTCACCCAACTTCTGCAATAGACCCGCTTCTACTGTGCGCGACGTGATGCAATTCGTTGCGTATACGATAGACGTTATGATAGACGTAAAATAATGATGTATCGATATATGTACGTATATTATACTCTGTTGTCACAGCGATTTCTTGTACCTCGTTTGTAATAATACGAATTACACGATAAGTTTCACTCAAACATGGCGCGCAGCTCCCTGCTGCTACCTGATATTTTCATATTTCCTTCGGCCAATCAGAGTGCTCGTTTAGAACGGGCAATAGACGAGCTCGCCGGGCGCTCTCTTTTCTCCTGCGGAGGGTGAGTTGAACGGATCCGCGTTACGGCTTGTAAAAATATCGTTATAAAAGTGGCAAAAAGTAGTGTTTCGGGTCGCGAGTGGTATTAAAAGTGTTGTGAGGACCCCACGTGCTTAAGAGACATGGATTCAGAGCAGAGAGCATCGTCAAAGGCAATTCTCTTACAAATCCTACATCGGCGCAGCAGTGGGGAGGATGTCACTCGATGGACTTCTTTTCTCGGTAAGTCACATCCAGTACTTCAAAACTAGTCCGCGAATTTTCATAATTTCTGTGATACGTAAATTTGACATCGTAGGTCGTAAAATATATGACGAAACCAATCAGTGCCCAAATGCAAAAATGTCCGTCAAATAACCTTGCATGTACATGTGCCCTAGTATGTCCCACGTATACATACTTCGTCGAACCATAATTCGTTTTTGATTTCAATTTATTCGTCACATTGGGTTTCGGAGAATTTCGATTCTATTGTGCGAAACATCTGGTGTCGATAAATTATTTACATGTTCACCTGCCTCTTTGTCGAAAGTAGTGTGTACAGGTATTTGTAGCACAAAAAGAACAAGTAAATTTTCATCAATGGTTACTATATTTTATTTCAAACGTGTTATAAATTATAATACAAATACAATCGTATAATTATAATATATTATAAATGTTAAACAATCCTGAGTAATACTCTACATAAGAGATAATGAAGTGTTTTTAATATCGTTATCGTCTCAATATCGGCCGAGTCACTGGAACGAATCATAATAATATTTAATATAGAATACAATAATAATGTATACATATATATATATATGTTGTATATATATATATGTATGTATATATATATAAACAATCCATTTAATATGGAGGAGAGGATGGGATCGGATGAGGGGAAAGGGGTGTAAAAGGGAAGGATAAAGAGGAGAAGGGTCAACGGGTTAATTCTAGATCTAATTATACTTTATTCGTTAATGAAACGTCATAAACTATACAGTATTAACATGAAATGATCGCAACCTGAAAAACATTTACACAATGAGAAAAATGCGGTAATTCACAGTGCAACGCGATAACGCCATATTATGTGCAGAATCTATACATAACAAGAGCGAAACAATCGTAAAAATATTTTCGATTTGAGATTAACGAAAAAAAAATGTCTCTCATTCACTCATTCCCTTTCTTACGTGTAGACAGACATTCAGAAACACACACTCATGCATTCTGTCATTCTTTCTATCTCGGTTTTTTTTTCTCCATTCTCGCGCAGTTGAGACATATCTGCCATCCGCTCGCACTAAATTCGCATAACAAATTTTCCTCGTGATCGAGTATATCAACAAATCCAACCGAACGGAATTGATCTTTCGAGCGGTTTTCGATAGAAGAATAATAGCCTTCTTGGAAAAGAGGCTCAAAAAGAGAATTACGAGGGCCTCACGCCTGGTTCGTTAGTTCGAGGACCCTTTGGAAGAAGAGCGTGCGCGCAACGTGGAACTAACCGAATGACTGACAATGAGAATATTATTCGGGTGACGATTTCGCATATACTATATGTATATATTGATTTGGATATACGGATATGCTCGTTTATTAGAATGCGGCAATCTAGTAAGACCGAGAACATGTATACTTGACTCGCGCTACTCCTTTCGATGCCACAGATCCTCGAACGTGTTCTTCTTCTTCTTCTTCTTCCGAGCTAACGGTTAAAGCTAATGCTTCGCGACCCAAAACCACCGTAGTCCAGGGTGGGAAATGTATTTGTAGAGGTCCTTACGTCTCTCGCTTTTTTATCACTTATGTTAGTCGAACTGTGCTACGAGAGAAGTTTGGCGTCGAATCACTTGTTAATTGTGTCTAGAATTGCGCGGATAGAAAGTAGAAAAGGAGGAAGACGAGATCGAGCGAACTGTCGCGATTTGCAGCCAGCTAGAAACGAAGGACCTCAAAACTCTTGATCGTCTTTTACTTACTTTTAGCCGCCGAAGCATTCGCGACTGTCAGAAATAATGCCCCAAAATAGACGTTCGAGGAATCAGTGGTTACGCACATGGTATAGATAAGAGCCACTCGCACCTTGCGGCAAAACCCTTCTATCAAAGTCTAAATGCTTTGTATCAAATGCTTTGTAAAACGTACGTAGCAAAATTGTGTCTCGAAAAAATCGCCCTCAAAAATCGCGGCGCACCGCCGGTAACATCATCCTCGCTCGTGCATCGCGAAGCGAACTTGGTAAAACCGGCTCGATATACAAAAAAAAAGGCACTCGCCTTGCGGCTATTGAGTCCTGTTTACTTTATAAACACGCTCAATTGCGGTAACGCGATCGCCGATCTCACGATCGTCGCTCGATCGAGACGCGAAATCGGCAACTACTTTAGATTCCAAAGCTCGTCAAACCTCCACTCGATCGTGTTTCTACGGCAGTGATTGAAGCTACGGACTATTTAGCATGGATCTTGCATATGTATCTACTATGATACGTGTGTATTATTGTATTTGAGAGAATCTACTCGATTATTCGAACGACAATTACCAATGGATCCTCGCTCGAGAAGGAGCTTGCAGAACCATGTTTTTCCTAGGAAAAAAAAAGAAGACTAAACTTACCAACGGGCGACCAAAGTAGCACCATAAAAGTCTACGAGCAGTAAACTGTTATCTGTCGCAGATTGTATTCGAGTTTCTAGTACCGTTTATTGTCGATTTGCGATATTTGTCGTTCGAATGCTCGCGAATGTAACGTAGCTTCTCCGTAATGAAAGGAGGAGGAGATGTGCGAAAGAGGGTGAGAGATGATTTAGAGCTCAAAGCGTTTCTTCCTCTCCGCGACCATGCCCACCGCGGGCAGTGGGGGGTGGAGCGGATGATAACTTGGTGTTGGTGTCGGCGGCAGACTTCGGCAACTTCGACTGGACCACCTCATTGCTGGAGACCTCATCAGCTCTGGAATTGACAATCCGAGACATCTTCTCTGGTTTTCATCGGGTCTCTCGCGTACAAGCAATTTTGCGAAGAAACGGAAGTGGGCGCGAATTATGGTCCAGACGTACAAATGTACATATCTGTTGTTTCAGATTTTACGTACAATAAAATACCGCTCCGACTGTAACGATCAATTATAAACACATATAATTCTAAGCAAAGATCAATAGGTCTGTACAAACAAATTTAACGTAAAACTAATATTACTATAATTCTTGACTGATTTAAAAACGTAAAATACATATATCGTAAAATTGATATCGTGAATATTTTACAAAATAAAAACGGAATAATATTTGGAATTCGGTATACGTCTGCACCATAAACCTGAATTGCCCTAAAAAATGTTTGATGAAACTCGTAAGTGAGGAAGAAATGAATACGCAAGCCGAGAGAGATAGAATAGCGAGAACAGTATAGAAAAGAATGAGAAATCAGTCAATGAAAATAATGAGAGTTAGCGAAAAGTGAAAAACGGACCTGCAACGGAGAGAGCTGAGGGTTCCGGGGTGAGGCGGGATGCGTGACGAGTGTCGCTACGGAGGGTGTATGTCTCCGTGGGTTGTTGTTTTTCACTTTGCTTGATCTCCTGCCACCGGATACCAGTGCTGCCGACTCGCATCTCTGTTGTGCCACCTTTGCGTGTCAAATACAATTTTCTGATATGCGGTTATCCCTCTTTACAAACTACCCTTTCGTACCGCGTTCCGTACGATCTCCGAATTATACGATAGCCTTTTCATAGCGAATTACCAGTCGCTTCGGAATTTAACGTACCCTGGCACCTCGTGCAATGAGAGAGAAATCTATTGCGTTATTGAATTGACCTTGATGACTCACGTGAAATATTACCATGATCCGAAAAATATGACGCTAAAGATGAATCTACGTTTAACTAACTCTTTCTCTCTTTACACGTGGCGGACGAATGTTCCGGCAGTATTCTACATGATATGACAGATAGATAGTATATAGGCATCGGTAGTTGTCTTATAGAATTACTGTTCCCAACGAGATTAAGCGAGTTTTTTCATGGATACACGTGCATGTTCCACTGTGTTATGTTTTGACCCTCTGGAATCGCCCGAAGCCTGGGTTTGAGACTTACGTGTATCGATCAGAAAAATAATATCCAGCGTAGCAGTCGAAAATACTGTTAAAAAGGAGTTCGAGTAGTCAGTGAAACTAGTGAAATTTACTTAAATGTTTGCAATACAGCCGATTCCAGCGAGTCGTCATTTCTAAAGTACCATAAATATTGCGTACATTAAGTTGAGTATCGCGTATAAATAGGTGAAACATTTAAGGAGTACAGAATCACAATCACGACAAGGCATGGTTATTGTTTTGTTACCGCATACCATTAATACTACGCATCGCCTATGTTAGCATAGAGCGGAGTTAGGAGACTCTTAGTGCACTACACTCGTGTGCAACGAGTTGAACAATAGATAGCATCGCGAAGTAATCCGTTCAATCGGCAATCAGTAATAAGCAAGCCTGTTAATGTTAATATATTGCTCGAGTAGTTCGCATTCAGGTTTCTCGGAAGAGTCAAACTAGTGAATCGAATATTGGTGAAAAGTCTGTTCGCCTTAAACGTGTACACACAATTATCTTACGGCAATCTCGATTATTATTCGCAGTTTCTTCCGAGATTAATATCTTTTTGAGAAGCAATTATTTTCGGCGAAAGCACCTGTTAGTAGTATTTTCGCAATGTACCCCATTCGCGCGTCGACACACAGAGCAAAAAGTCAGCGCACAGTCCGTATCAGAGTAATTCTACGTAGACGATCGAGTTCGTCGGTGTCAGTATCAAGCCACGATGATAGAGAAGACTCTCTTTGGGGAAAGCATGCTGAGAGAAATCGTTTGGTCCTCGGAGAGAATAGAAAGAAGCGCGTTCGAAGAGAATGCAAAAGTTGGTGATATTCGAGAATATCAAACGCGAGAAGAGAAAGAAAGAGAGAGAAAGAAAGAAAGAAAGAGAGAAAAAGTTATCCGAAAAGCGGAGCCAGTAGATTCCAAAGTGTAGCTCTCGTGGTCCATCACCATCGAGTAGGTTCTCAGAGAGGCGGTCTCGGGGGTTCATCTTTCTTCTGTACCTTGATACTGATGGGGCAATCCACTCCTGGATCTCAGGCTGTCCCAAAGTGGCGAAGCAAGCCCGTTACGTTCCTCGATCTTTTGTCCTACGCTCGCCTCTTTTCTATCTTGCGAAGGAACGCCTGAACTGCTTCCCGGCCTAGTCGCGCTCCCACCCGCGTACGGTAACGACACCGACTTTATCCGCTCAACTTTGTACGAGAAAGTGCTTGGTTTCTCTGCCGAAAATGATTTTTGCAGCAACGCCTGGGAGCTTTTCGGGCGTTCGCTCGCTGATCTCTGATCCTCGCTACTCGATCTGACCAGTGGCTCGTGAGTACTGCGAACGCGTTGCGGTGAATACGCCGGTGAATACGCCGGTGAATAAGCCGGCGAGTAAGCCGGCGAGTAGCTTAGCGACGGGGATTTCGATGGCACACCGGACACGGCATCACGTACGCCGTCCCCATGCTGTTAGTGAAAGATCGAAAATATGCGTCAGTGCGGCTAATGTGGGTTAACGATAGCCAGGTTTGATGCTTCCGATTCTTGGTTTTTTTTTTTTGATTTAGCTACAATTACATTACTTAGGGCAATTCCCTGTACCCCTTCTTACTGTTACTATTGCTCAATTTATTTACAAATCTCCTGGATCGATATTATGTATTTTATTTAAGCGTGTATTAGAGTGTGTGTAATTTTTCATGCGACATTTTCTGGTTGTTATAATACCATATTTCGAAGCGTTTTGCTATGGTGTTTGGTGAAATATTTTCATGAACGATATATATAATATTTGACAGTGAGTATTGTTTATATGTGTGGAAGAGGCTTTTTAATTTGATTTCTACTTGGATTTTATATTGGAATAGTAAAAGGGAACCCCATAGTATGTAATTGTGCCGGAGTTAATTATTAATTAATATACACTTGTAACCATATCTACCTCGTAAATGGAGATCGTTATGGGAGAGGTATTTCGTACCTTTAATGGTTGTTGCAATCGGTGTATTTCTTCTCTCTGTTCGGCTATCTCGTTATCTCGATTCCTCAGCAACTGGAGTGTCTCGTTCATTGCACCATCGTTCGTTTCTATGACCAAATGCGCCCTCAATTGCTTATTTCTCGCGTCAAGCTGCATAATATGTTGTTGAGCTTGAGCAAGTTGTTTTGTGAGAGAACCCACTTTCTCCTCTAAAGCTGCTGATTCCACACATTTTGATGAATATTTCGCGGATAGGGATAAAATTTCTTGTTTTATCTCTTCCATTTCTTCTCTGTAACAAGATAATGAACATATTTCATCAAAAATTGTTTAAAGACTCGAGAAACAAGCAGTTACTTACTCGTGTTCTTTGTGGAGCACACCAATGTCCTCTCGCGCTTGCACCTGCTTGAGAAATTCCTGCTTGAATTTAGCTATTTCCTTTTGCACCTCGTGTTCGTGCGCCTTTCTCATAGCATCCAATGCTGCCAGAGTAGCCTGAGTCTCTTCTGACAATGCTTGCTCTTTCTCTACCCTAAGATTCTCGAGTTCCTGTCGATGTTTCTCCTCCATTTCCGAGATAATTCTCCTATGAGAATTCTCCATAGCCAGTAAACCCTTCTCGCAGAGAGCTCGTAGTTGCTTGATCTCTTCTTTGTATCTTTTTCGCGTCTCTGCGTCCGTGTCCAATTCGGCGCTCATCGATCTCTGGTAAGCAGCTCTTAACTCGTTAACGTGTGCCGAGTGTTCAGAATCCATTGCGTTTAATCGGTGTTCCAATTTTCTGGCTCGCTCCCTTAAACTCGCTGCCTCGTGTTCGTACTGTGAAGTTAGAGACTGTCTCTGATTGTCCAGTTCTCCCTTGATGTCCATAAGGTCACGTTCTTGATTGCGTTTCAACGTTTCCAGTTGCATGTTGTGCTCAGCCGTAATACTTTGGATCGTTTCCTGCAATTTATCGCACTGTTTGCAGGATGCACCGTTTAGGTAATTATTCAACTTTCTGATCTGTTCACGCAGCTGCGAGCACTTGTCGCAGACACTCGACCAATCCGTGATGGTGTGCGTCGATTTTGGCCAAGAAATCTGATCGGTATTGTCATCGGTTTTCTCGCGAATACATTTGTTCAGACTAGCCAAATCCTCCTCCAAAGACAAGAGGCTCTGTCCAACATTTTTAATCTGTTCTTTCGAACCTCGCTTGCCCGATATCTTCTCCTCGCACTCCTTGGTAAATTGCTGATAAAGGTAACTGTATTCTGCGTCGAGCATTGGATTACTCGGCGACTCAAAGTCGCTCTCCAACAAGCAGGAAAGAATGTCCTCGTTTCGGATAAGACTAGATACGAAAGTCTCCCCAGGGAATGCGATCACTTGTCTCGTGTTCTCCTGAAGAAGGCCGATCCTGGCATCTATTAAAGCTTTGTGCGCGATTACGTCAGCATAATCCATCAGCAATTGTCGGGATTCGTGTTTCGAGTCAATTAGCGATCTATTCTTTTTCATTTGACGAAGACAATCTTCGTACGCTTCCGAGAGTTCCCGTATGGAAGCTTCCATCTCTTGACGTAGTTCGGCTTGAGCAGCGTCCGACCAGGACTCGATGGTGATGCTCTCAGAATTTTCTAAATTTAGGCACAAATCGGTGATGCTGGTAATATTTTGCTCGTAAGCTTGGCCGCATCGCATAATTACGTGTGAGACTTCCGCTTGCACGAGTTCTTTGCTCACGGTCTCTTGAGCCAAGGCCCATGCCTCTCGAATACGACGATCTTCCAGTAGTTTTCTATTTGACGTGCTGATTTGCTTGCTGTGATCCTCCTGTTCGGACAAACTGAGCGTCTCTGCAGCTAACACCTCTGCGAGTTGCCTCAGCTTGTTTTCCTTGTACTTGCGCATCATCTCATTCACCTCTCGCTGCTTTTCCAGTAAGAAGCTAAGGCTCTCACTACGAGCAGCCGAAATCTCTTTTGTCGTTTCTGTCGTCGAAAGGCCACCTACCAGAACTAACTTATTCGCTAACACTTTAGTAAGATACTGAATGTAACTCGTGTTTTGGTACGTTTTCGGCTTAGTTCCATGAATCTTACGCTTTAAGCTTGAGGCAAGCTGACTAGTTTCGACCAATTCACTAAGAACAGCACTTCTGTCGAGGGTCCTGCTGATCGCGCACTTAATCTGCCTAAGGATAACAAATTCGAAAGCTATCCTCTCGGCGATTAGCTTCATTTTCTCCCTCTCATCCAGTTGACCGTTCTGCGCGAGAGTCTGCCGTCTCTCGGTAAGTTCGCTCAATTTATCCTTAAGTATAGTCTCTAATCTAGATACTACTACTCCTACTGACTCGGTCACTTGAGCGCTAGCTTGATTTTTCTTACATTCTAAACACGAGTCCAGGATGTCGTTTACCTCCCGCAAACATTTCTCGGCTTTGTCCTCCGCTTGAGTCGAACCCAAACACTTTTCGAGTCTCCGTTTAGACTTGGAGACGACTCTCTCGAGCTTACGCAGCCTCGCGATCACTTCCAATGACACTTCGCTGGTAGAAGACGCACTTACTTCACTGCACTCGCTCGAATCCTTTTCCGCGTCACTCGCCATGTTCTCTGCAACATTGGCCACTTTCGTTTCCAACGTGCTCAGTCTGATCAACACTTTCATCGGTTCCGAACTCGTAGCACTGTCCAATGATTTTCTTCGTAATCGAACGCGGTCGAGATTCTTGCTATCGCGTCGTTTCTCCTTCTTTGGATTCGGGCTGGATTCTTTTGAACTGTTACCCGTCGAAACTGGGGTACTGATGCTCTTGCCACGTTCTATCGCGCATATTTTATTCTCTAAATCGATCAATTTGTCTTCCATCTCTTGTGAAATTTGGAAGGATTCTCGACCTTTCAGGGAAAGGGATCTTCGTTTGTCTCGCGTTTCCGCTTTCGTTAACTTTTGCTTCAACGTTCGCACTTGTTTCTCGCTTGCGGCAAGCTTATTCGTTAGGTCTTGTATTCTCGCTGCCATTAGTTGCACCTGAGATTGATTTGTTTCGGTAACGCTAGCTGCGTCCTGCTTATGAGCAAAGATCTCCAATTCCAAAGCATCCTGCGTAGCATGAGCTTCGCGCAACTCCTTGCGCATTGCACGGATTTCCAAGACAGCTTTTTCGAATCGACTTCGCAGTTCGTCGTATTCTTCCATTATTCTGTAAACGAATAATTTGGCCTTTGTTACAAGAATAGATGCTAACAATATTATTGTATATTTCAGAACACCGAAGACAGATATTAACTTACCTCTCTTTGTCAAGTGAATTAAGATCCAAATCCAATTCGATATTGGTTAAATCGCTGAGTGAATCGAAGCTTCTACCGCGATCTCTGCATGCGGACAGTCCATTCTTCTCCTCCAATTCTCTCATTTTATTGTACAGTCGATCGTTTTCTTCTATTCCTGTAGCATGAAAAAAGCAAGACGTTTGTGAAAAATGTGAATGGCTAAGTTATCCCGAAGTACAAACTACTTAGTCGTAATTAATTTCATACCTTGCGATAGTCTGCCACCTAAAGTGGCAACTTCGCCCTGCAGATGTTCGACACTTCTATGACTCGATGCGAGTTCATTCGTGAGCATTTCGCATCTTTCACTAGTCTCCCTGAGAATAGCCTCAGTCTCGAGTAATTTGCACTCCAGCACCTCTTTATCCCGATTGTACATTTTCTTCATCTTCTCCAGATCTTCCATATCTTTGTTCCTCTGCTGTTCGGTTCGTTGTATCGTATTCAACAACTCTTCTACCTGTTTCTCCCTTATCGAAGCCTCAGCCTTCTGCTGTCTCAACCTCGACAACTCTTTCTCCGCGCTCGCGACATCCGTTCTTGCGATATTCAGCTGCGACTTCAAACTCTCGATCTCGTTCTCCTGACGCTCAACAATGACTAGCAGCGCATTGGGATGGGACTGATTCTGCTCCAGCTGATCCCGCAGGCGATCGAAAGAAGCCTGATTCTCCAGTAACTCAACTATCAACGGACTTTCCGTGGCACTCGATAAACAGCTGTTATGCTGTATATCGCCATTGGTCTGCTCATCGCCTTCGCCAAGTTCGCAACAGGCCATCATCAAGTCTTCCGAACGCACACTGTCCAGGGTACTTCTTCTGGAGCTTGGCGGCGAGCTTCGACTTCTTTTGTACACTCGAGACCTCGAACTCGAACGCGATCTTGCTTTCACTCTTGACAAAGCTGTTCTCGTTAGCGGTGGCGATGGAGGTAGCTCGGACCATTCGTGATTCGTCGAATCTGACCAGTTGGATCCTTTGATGGCTACAGACCAATCACCGTTCCTCAATAAGGGTGGCGATGCTGGCATCTCGGACCAGTCTCCCGATTCTCTTCTACCACCTTCCGACGCTGTTCGGTATTCTTCGTCCGAGGAGAAGATGACAGACCTGGGCGTTATCGATGCTGATGGTACCACTGAATCCCTGTCTCGGTCGGTAATAGATCTGAGCACAAGAAACCATTTCTTTCTAAATTTCTGAATAAAGTTATTGAATCGAGAAGAATTCTCCTCGTTCGCTATCTTAAGGATGCTTACGTCGTTGGTGATTGCGGATTGGTATCCTGCTGACTATCTTGACACACTGCGAGTGGGTCGACATTATTCTCAGGATCAGGCAAATTGGCGGCTCTTCGAATTGCGGACATCCAACTGGCCCTAATGCCAGCGGTAACCGCGGAGAGGACAGTGGTCCCTCGATCGTCCCACGCCTGTAAAAACACACGAATAGACCGGCTAGAGTATTCGTAGCATACTGCGGCTAGATACCACGTCTCGCGTCGACTTCCTAGACTTCATAATGTCCATCACTGACACAAATACGAGACGGTCGCACGAGCGAACGTTTTGTTCTAGCGTGAAATCGAGTTAGAGTTAATCCAGACAATCCAATTCAATTGGAGTGCAAGACCTGCCATGGAATCGAGCCAAAGCCAACCACGATTCACCCATGGAAGAAAACACACTTTGGTGTTCCTTCCTTAAATTTTTCTCAGCTATCTCTAATCATCTTAACACACTTGAACTAATGACGTTAGCCGATGCTCTACACGACGAATCTTGAACATGCGAAGTAGCTAGTGCATAAGGTAATGAAGTTTGATCGGAAAAAGGTGTATCCGCGCGAGAAGAGAACGATAGATACATAGTTGATCCTACTTACAACAGTCTGGAACCCATAGTTCCTCGCGACTTGGAGCGGAGTGACGGCAGTAACGGTATTCAGATCTATAACGCCGTCCATGATGCCCTTATCCTCGGCACAGGGGTCCCTGTAGTACATCAAGCCGCAGCCACGAAGAACGAACCAGTGCTTGTTCCATTCCTAATGAGGAAGTAATATATCAGTGATAACGGCTTCTTCCAATAAAACCACGAGATTTAGAGTATTCCTCTCGGTACCTTGTTCAGGCCTTGCTTCATTAACCAGCCTTTCTTAATATTCAGCAGATCTTCCGCAGGCAGGTCAACTCTTAACTCTGAGGTCGGTGAATATCTAACGCCCGATACGTCCAATCCACAACCATCGGGATCTCCTCTGATCTGTATTTAAAAAGGGATAGAATAATTTATATTACTGAAAGTTCATCCTTTAAAATTGAAAGTTTATTGGTTCAGTATGTTGAGCTTACGAGTTTGTCTTGCTGGTTTGCGTTTCCTGTGTCAACTACGTCTCGTGTTGGCTCAGAGGCTCTTGGTTTGATCCGTCGGACTCGTGGTTGGGTCAGAGAAGCTGCGATATCCCTTAGTTTACCCTCTCTCTCCCTTTCGTGTTCCAATAGTATCCTTCGACAAGCATCGTCGTCTGCAGCAATGAGAATCGTTATTATTGATTTTCTGCTGATTTTTAATCAAAGGATGATGAGCGATGTTAATTATTTCGGACAAAGGAAGATGATGAGATCTATGTTACTTATAAGAAACGTTAGGTGTGAAAGAGGTAACATTACGGGAACCATCGTACATATTGTAATTATAGTGTTTGGGGGATCGAACGTTGTTTACGGAATCAAAGAGGATAGCGAGGGTCGGTGTAAATTGTTCGCGTTTTCTTGGCAGCAGTTCATTGGTTGTTATCAAACATTCGTCTCGGTACCTCATCGACCTGACCAATTAACTTCTTTTCCGGCGCGAAGTTGGGTCTCGCACCGACAAACGCACCCTACCAAACGAAGAACAGTCTACGTTAATTGACTGCCGACTAATTAATAACCGTGCTCCTCGCCTCGCGAGAGTATATCTTATCTCCCTCGTTTATCCGCGTTTTTATCGGCGGCCCATCGAAATCTAATCGCCATTACTATGCTAATAGCTGCCCCTGTCCGTAATAAATCGCACGCGCGAGCCTCTTCCTTTTTTTCGTCGAATGCATAATCGATATCGAGGAAAAACCAAAGTTGATTACTATGGGGACGGTGATTATCGTTAGTGTAGGTCTCCAAGAACGATCTGATAGAGTCACTTCCGGAAACAGGTCTTCCGTGACTGAAAATAGTCTGGGAAGGACGTGGACTGTTTTCGTACGGTTTCGCAACAAATTCGGATCAAGTTTGAAACGAGTTCAAATGTTATATTTTTAACAGTAGTCCAATACGATTATTTATTTAAAGAAATTGGAAAACTTTCTGCTTTATCCGATGTCGTAGAAAAAAAGAAAAAAATACTATTTAACAGAATTGATCTTCGAGCCTTATCAAAACCAGCTTTATTTATTACCCACGCCATACAGATGTTTTTCATTGCGAGCAGACATTTAATTATTTTCTGCATTCCTAATGACACGAGAAATTCAAATCTTATAAATTAAACCAGTTGAGCGTATGAGAGAAATTTCTAATATCGAGACTCATCGAAATGAGGATAAAAATAGTGAAGTAGTCTTGTTTAAGTGGAACACCTTATTACGCGTATGCGTTTCAAGTGGCGAATTCACTAAATACCAAATGCCAATCATCGGAGTAATTGCGATGACCGATACTCGTGAGTCTCTTTATGGATGAGGAATCTTATTATTTCTGCGGGAACGAAGTATGTATCGGAGGATAATCAGGATCGCAAGGATACCAGTCGAGAGGAGATCATTGGCGAGGATTTCAGCGGCATTGGCTCCGCGAAGAGTCCCATCGCATTCCAACGATCCTGTGGTTCGTTTAGCGCCAATCTAAATGAAATCTGCGGATCGCGAGACTCGGGAGATAGCGCGGCACGGCACCACACGCTATGGCACGCTACACCACGCTACACTATGCTACAGCACGCTACGGTAGAGCAAACCATTGCATTGCCGAGCCCGTAGATTTCCCGCGGCAGATTGCGCGCACGCAATTACGCAACGAACGTTCGAGTCGCAACCGAGCGAGCAATCAGCGGAATCTTTCAGAATCGGAAGGACCCGCTGGCTAGCCCGATCAGCTGCTTCTAATGTAAGATGCTTATCTCTTTTTTTTTCCTTTGCTGATAAGTGTCACATCGCCAATCGTACGAACCGATTTTATTGCTGCGCAAAACATTTTTCGATGCGTACTTTAATATGCTCGTAGCTAGCATCACATATGTCTGACATGTATCTCCAATCAACTTGGTCATTTTCTAGTCAGGTTGACAAGGTAATTTTCAACGCGTAAGTTCATAGATGTCGATCATTTTTTTGGACTTGTTTTATCTGTTTCTCAGCAATGATAATAGATACGTTGTAAAAAATTGTTTGCTACGTGGATTTCTTTAGAAAAGTTAATTAATTGAGATTATACAAAGTTTAATTATTTCTAATGATTATTCCGTTTATTCTTTATGTTCATTTTAATAAACTCTTACCGAATAAAAGAATATTTAATTATGTTGAAAAACGGTTTCTCGCTTCTTCTGAAAAGTGTACGTTTACAAATTGAGTTGAAACTATTAGTAGAATTGCAGAGTCGAAGCAAAGTTCATCCAGCATGAAATTCCCAGCTGCTCGTACAGCTCCTAATCGTTTTCTTACCGAAAGTTCCTTCTCTTTTGCATCGTACAACCGCCTTTTTCGTCGGAGTCGATTTACCGTTAGGCGCATAATATACTGCAAGATCTTCTGTAATTGTAGCGCGCCCGGCAAACTGTCATTAGGTCTCGTTTTCGTGGAGCGCATCTTCTACGCGCACTCCAACGACGACGAAGACGACAACGACTCAGGCGACTTCGATCACCGTAAAACCTGCAGCCGTTCCTTCACCTCGAAGAGACGGCCTCCTGCCTCAGAGAGCGTTACGAATCGCGGACATAACTCCTCGGCATTTCCTTCGCGTGCATAGTAACGAGTACGCCGCTAAGGAATATCCTCTATTGCGATGGTATTTGGAAAGATTCTCCGTGAAATGGCAATTCGAAAGAACAAAAACGGTACTAATTCTCCGATCGGGTCTTTTACGGCTTCGAGTGGTATTTGTGTTCAGTGATTCCATTAACCACGTGTCATTGATTTTGTTCATATGCTGATTATTGAATAGAATTTTTCGAGGATGAGACTCTTATGAATATTTTAAGAGAAGTAGTCATTTCTCACTTCTGTCTCGTATTATCTGCGATGTAATTGTTCTACTGGAATGTTTAAGACCGAAGGTCAATATGGAAATTTAGTGAAATCATTAGTTTGATGTGTTCGATGCATTCGAGGGCTTCGTAACGTTTTAACAACTGAAAATAAAGGAACAGTAGTATTTCTATAATTCCTTCAAAAATTCTATATCACCGTGTAATTTACATTGGAAAGCTAGTATTTATGAAATACGTGTTGCGTGGAATCGAGTTATAGTTCTAAGAAGAAATCGTAGTAGAGAGGGTTGAAATTGAATAGTATTTAAGTCCTCTATTGATATTTATTTCAATGAGAAGAAAGAGAACATTCTTGTAAAGGTATCCGGTACACCCTGTACTTACAAGATCACGTCAGGAATAGAAAATTCGCTTATCCAAGGATTCGCATAATTCACGGGACCCAGAGTGGCAGTGTATTCCAAGGAGCAGATAAGCAATTTTCTCGAGCGAGCAAAAAGTGGTATGCCAGTATAGGAAGAGAGGGTTGGAAGACATCGCGAAGACTCGCACTGTACTCTAAAGCAATCGAAGGCCAAGCACACTCCTCCCTCGTAGGTCGGTACGTAGGGAGAAGAGAGGAAAGGCGCGTTCGTGAGCACGAAAGCGAATCATATCGCGATTAAAGCCTCGTACCTCACTGGAAACGACAAGCTGACTTATCGCCGATTGGAAAGCACGTACTCGCGATATGTACTCGGCACTGGGAACGCCGCAGAAACCCCTTGAATTTAATTGGAATCCCCTATCGCGTCCAACGCCGAGACCAAGGAAGAGACTCGCTGATTAATTTCACTCGGGGAAGCTCACCTCGCCCAGTAATAACGACCAAAGACACTTGGTGCCTTTGCCAGCCAACCAACCAACCGAACAGATAAAACGATGCTTCGGCTTATTGAATTATATCACTGTTATTGCTGAAGAGCTACCTGAACAGTCGACGAGCTCGTTCGAGCGCGAGTAACGTAGGTCCAGGCGAATCCGATTACTTTCTCTTTTATGCTATAAAGATTATATGGTATATTATGCTAAATGCAATTTAAACACGTTATTTTTTATTATGGATCCTTAACAAGTATCCATTTGGAAATAATGTCTATGCAGATGCAACAGTAAATTCGTAATAAATGCACACTAACTACACAAATACGTATATGCTATATAAATAATCTTCGAGTTTCCTCACTGACATATCTATCCCTTATCGGTTACCAAGAGTTATTACCGGTAATATCGGGATCTAGATTTTTTTCTGACACTAACTGTATCGGTAACAGTATTAGCGATAATGCAATCCGTAACCAGCAGTAGCTTATAATGACGAGTATCGAGAGAAATTGAACCGACTGGAACAGAGTTGGTGTCGCGTGGGAAAATCGTGGAATTCGAGATTGATGGAGATTACTGGGTGGCAGAATTTCTCTATTTATCTTCTATCTTTCCTTCTCTCTCTCTCTCTCGATTGGATTAAACTCTCAGAGAGGAGTGGCGAGTTCACCGATCCAGAAGTGGCTCCCGGCAGAGGCAGGAATCACTTGTCAGTGAATCGAGACAAGTTTCATACAAGTCTGAACGTTAGCTACTAGAAGGCACTAACTACTTTGTTTATGCTGTCAATTGGGAGGGAAAAATGGGTCAGGTACGACTTAACGCCGAGTGCAGATCATCGCTGTATAACCAATGAATAGTTATCGTTTGTTACATCGACCTAGTTTCCATCCTCGCAAACCGTCTCTTTTACTATTGAGTCAATTCTCAGATCGCGTGTCGAGAGTCATGAGCTGGGAAGTAATGGAAATATGCTTCGAGGGTTATTTTCGATGATAAAATGCAGAGAATTCCAAGAAAATTGTTTGTTAGCTATTTATATGAAAACCGCGATCAAGTTAAATGGCTGGCGCGTTAAGTCATCGTGGATGTGATACATTACGAGACCGGAAATGAATAAATCCGTTCTTTTTTTTACTGCAGTCTGATTATACGTTCAATTGTAGGTTGAGATTTTTTTTTGCTGAGACTCGAGGTGCAGATGTGATGGAATTTACATAATTACTGTAATAAATATTGTGTCCTCGGTTACTATGTTATTTAGCCTATCGCAAGGACTCTCTTCCAGATGTCATTAGAGTCAACGATATTCACGGACTGGTTTAGAGACGGTTCTTGAAATTATCTTGTAATTGTAAGGTCCTGGAACGTGGTGTGTAACGGTATCGGATGCAACAGTTTACTTTGCGGATTAGCGATTCACAGTTCTATTTCGCTATAACTCACCGTATCCCAGAGAAATTAGTAGCCGTGGCAAGCAAACTTATTTTCTATTTACCCTCATCTTTTACCGCAAATGTATCGTTTTTACTCCGAATACTTTATCTCACGTACTTCATATAAATTTCTAATTAAACTCATCGACAAACTATCATTGATGGCAGAGATGATTCGACGAATCTGATCGCCACGCAGACAAAAAAAAAGTAAAAATATGTATCGGTCACGTATTTAAAGTGAATATTTACTTAATGATCTCGTGACTAACAGACAGTTGTCACAGTTTTTCGTGATCCTCGGAAAAAAAGTAGTTTGAAAAAAAATACGAACCTAATTTCTCGGTAGAGCCACTCTTGCCAGTAGCGATGCCTGGACGATCACTCTGCTGATTCATCCTGCGCCTGGCCTTGTCCTCGGCCCTCAGCTTGTCCCTGGTCGGTGGCGAGGCGCTACTTGCTGGTTGGTCGCGATAGTTGGTTCTTCCCTCGCTCGGCACCACCGGTGGTTTCTCCATCACGGTATTCGAACCACTCGAACCAGGAGATCCCGACATCGAGCAGTTCGAATAGACCGTATTCGAGACGTTACCGTTCATCGAGGTATTCGTAGATGACGTCGTCATTGATGACGAGTTCATGAAAGATACGTTGGTGTTGCCATTCTCGAGGGGTGTACTTGATCGCAATGGTGACATAGTAGTTTTTCGTTGATCGCTGCTAGTATCGGTGGTACCGTTGCTCAATACGTTTGCTGATGTGGTTACCACCGTACTCGTTACCAGCGAAGGGGTCGATGAGAATACCGTTGGTGGACAGAGATTCGCTGGGACACTACTTTCGGGAATCCACCCACTGTTTCGAGGCTCGGAACGACAACTGTTGAAGCGTGGTCGAGGTGGATTCGGGGTATTGCCTGGAAGACGGATAAAAGCTTGGGTTATTTTGGAGCTTCCTAAACTTTTTCTTTTACACACGGTCTACATAAGCAGTGTATTCATTTCCATAAGATTGTCATTTGAGTTGAATTACACTTTGACTTGTTAAGTAAGTATGCTTGCGACAATAGGGTTCCTTTAAGTAGAGGTAATAATGTAAATCAGTTATACTCACTTCGAATCGTTGGCGTAACCTGAAGAATGGTCGTTTGTCCACCAGGAAATGTCGCATTGCGCTTATGACGACCCTGCAACAAAGTACAATAATTCGTCAATTTAACCGATAAGTCCAAACGACTCATTAAATTTCATTCTCATCTTGAAAATATAAAATGTACATAATATGCTTATGTTGCAATGGAACAATTATGAAGATAGACAAATGACATTTTCAATGATCGAGCAAGAAATATTTCTCTAATATTTTTTTCTAATGATCGAATTATGTCACGTTTTTTCTGGGAGTGATTAGTGATCGATTATGATTATTGCATGGCAAATCAAAGCGACGACGGTGTCATGGCTTGAACACAGTGCACACGTCGGAATGCCGTAGAAAACTCGCGCGTAGGCGAACCCGCGAGGGCACGCGTCAGTAACGGCGCGGCCAATCGCAGTAGGCGTCCTTAATAACGGTAGATTACCGGTAACAATGTTCCTTCAATATTCTTCGCACGAGGTCCGAGGAACGTGTGAAAATAGGCACTTAATGGCGAGTGATGAGCACGATCAGCATTGCATTCGTTGCGATGCCATATGCCGTCATAGTTCGTTTTTATCCACAATGGTGGTTCGATGCCAACTCGAGGCTCTGGCTCTAATCGTTTCCTCGGTCATGGCGGATAATTAGAATTTCTTACTCAACGGGATAGACAATGAGATGTTACGTAGGTAATTACTCTTTGTCGCTGAATGCGACAGGCAATTCTCTCAATTTTTTTACGTAATAATAGAATTTGATTGTCTTCGAACAGGTTTAACTCCGAACCTTAATCAAACGGAATATATTTATTATTAGAATATTAATTTGGGTTTAATATATTTCATTTGGGCGGGATCTCTCATTTCCGGGAGCTTTAATAGATATTTCTAATGCTTCAGCTAAAGAGATACCATTCAGGTTCCAAGCTTTTTTCGCCACTTTTCGTATTAATTCCCTCCAAGCGCATTTATTTAATCAAACCAGGATCATTAGGGGAAAAAACTGAGTATGGCTAAACGAAGATAATTCTATGCGTTGCAATAATAATCGTCGATCCGTCTCACGCATCCGTTCCGCCCTTTCGCGATACTAATTTCCTAGTCTCTATACGTCAATTCAGCTTCAACTGCTTCTCCTCTATTAGCATCCAATTATAATACTTGTTCGAAAGCCGATGAACACTCGACGATTTTAAACGAGAGCTTCACAGTAATATCTAGAGAAAGATTAGCAGAATGCACGATTGGAAGATTAAAATACTCAATAGGAAATTAATTATAAAATTAAAGTAATCCTAAATCATTTAAATTATATTTAAAACATAAAAATATTTTTTTCGTTCAGGAAATATCTCTGAAACAATAATCGGAATAATTTTACCTCGGAACAATAACAGTAGCAATTTGCTGTCTGCGGTTGAAACTAGTTCGCGCATTCGAAGTGAACCGATAAGACTTATCTAGCCGGAAAAGAGGCCAAGGAATGAGTAAGCATATTGCAATCAATTTGAATAGTTCGTTCAGAATTACTGAATGACACTCTGTCACTGTAAGTCTATTGGTGATTGCCACCACTTATCTGTGAAACCCTGGATACATTGAGACAACCTTTTTGCCAGAGGTTCCATCAACCGAGTTCATAACAGTACGTTACTATAACGTCACCTATGTGCTTACTTACTAGTACTCACAACTGACTCGGCAATCAAGGTGTTAAAATCGTTACCGTTCCGAAGGATCGTTAAGAAGAACATTTCTCTCGCTCTGTTAACTCGGCGTGCTAACACAGTGCGTGTTGGCGTGCGTATACACTACATACATACATACATACATCCATTGCATCGCCTTGGCCTCCTAACTGGCAGTCATCGTACGTTTGCAAGATCGGAGGCGTTTCCATTTGCCAATCGATCATACCTTGCGTAACGACGAAATCGACGGGGGGGCTTTTGCCCGGCTCGTAAACTTTCAGGACACAATGTGGCTAACGTCCAGGCCATTATCCTGCAAGTCTCTACCGACCGAAGCATTTTCAATGTCTTAGAGTATCACCGATCAAATCTCTCTTAAGTTATACAAATTTTGAATTTAATTCCTGATAATTTATAGTTAGAAAATATTGAGCTTATTCAATGATCAGAATAATATGCAATTAATTGTACAAGTAATAATCAAAAAAGCAGACAAATTCGAAGTAATTTTTAATCTAGCGATATCAAAGAAATTGTTGAAATTGATGAAGAAGTCTATTTATATTGAGATACGAGGATTAGTTCAGTGATTGGAAATTTGCACTTAAGTAGTCTGTATCTTACTGTACTTATTAACCGCCTCTTATTAAAACGAAGCTCTCAACGATAGCTACTTAACTGGACGGCAGGGTCGTAAACTTCATCTCGAAGGTAGATACGAGTAAAATAGATTCCTGTTCGTACGGAACGGACACGGCCGATGATGGATCGACGAGAAATCACGGATCGTTTCTAACAAAATGTAATGTTTGCACGCGGGACTTGAGTACGTCGGTGGCGGCCCACAGAGTCGATAAATAATGAGTGGACGAGTGGCCCAATTTGGAGCGATTCCGAGTGGATCGAGTGAAGTGAGTTTCCAGTCGAGGTGGGCTGTCACATATCGCTCGGTGAAATGGAATGCGAGGTTGACTGAAGTATCACCATACTACGGAGTAATATGATTTATATCGTTCCCTGCCGTTAATTAATTTGTGGCCTACAGACAATTTACGTGCTTCAGAATGCGCAAGGTGGGATGTAACTAAATATCCAACTTCTCTTATTTCAATACTCTTAAAAAGTAGAATATTATTTCTTTCCCAAAATATACTCGATTTTCATTCGCAGTATAATTCACTTAAGAGACACAATAAAACTAAATTCGTCGCACGATAAATCCCAATAAATTTGAAAATGGTCATTTATCATTGACTAAAAAATGTATTAATAAAATGTTATTCCCAATATCGTTTAGATCGAACGAATCTTTAACTGGCATAATAAACTCATAAATTAATCCATTGGAAATACCACGATTCTACCTTAGGAAATGTTTTCGTATAAATTCTCTAACCGATCCAACTATAAAAAAGAACGAGGTTGACTTTAAAAGTGCATTGGTAGAACGTATCTCTTGAATCGCAGCGGTAAGTACTTATCTGTACTTACGAGATAGCCAAGTAGGTATGCACCTAATTGCCTGAAATGTACATACGTCCGGAGTATACGCGTGCGTCAACTTTGGTTGACGTAGCTCGGTTGGTAGTTTTTTTTCCTCCCCCCCCCCCCCCCCCCCCCCCATTTCGCGAATAGGGTACCAACGAGGAAAGAGCTGTTTCTATTTGTCGATCGATCATTTCTTACGTAAGAGAGACGCGGTGTCGTAGGAGAATTCTCCGTGCAATCTGGCAAATGAGGGTTTCCCAGTGGAGCTCGATTTACGACGTCAGATCGATCGCGAGGGAGAGTGCAAGGGAACACCTTACTGTAATTTATTAAACGATCAGGAGCCCGCTCCACCAGAGAAACTTGGCAATGGCTCTAATAGAGAAGTTTCATTCATCGGGTAAACGTATCGCGAGAGGTATTGTCAGATCCTTCGGCTTACTTTAAGTAGCTCGATATATGGGGTGCTTTGTAATCGAATCTCCTTTAAATAGACAATTCGGAAGGTAAAATAGTCAAAGAGGATTATAGAACATTACATTTAGCATTATTTAAAATTCCAAATATTTACATATCGTATACTAGATTAAATTGATTCGCGTAATCGAGAGAATATAAAATCACCCTGTACAATAATAAATAACGCAGTTTACTTCGAACTCGTTGATCCAGAGAAACAGCCGTTTCACGGCAAAACCAGGAAGAAGAAATAGAATCTGTCTTTAGGGAAGGAGCTCGAGGAGAGGACAGGTTTCAAGGAGCGAGAGTGAGGTATAGTAGGAAGGGAGGAGAGGGAAGGGTTTAATTTAATTCTCGGTTTGGCGCGGACGTTGGAGCGAACGTCGTCACCCGGACAATTGGCTTCATTCCAGGAAGAAAAGAAATCGGCGAGGAGTCCTTTCATGCGCGAATCGTGCAAGCAGTGAGTCGCAGGAAAAGGAGAAGAAGCAATCGACTACTATGCAGTTTTGCCGCGCTCGACTACCATACAACTGGCATTATTCCGATCTTAACGAGCGTGACGCTGTGTGACAGGAGGTACTAATGATCGTGCGAGACTCGAGACCGCCCGTTTTTTTTTTCACCTTGCTACTTTTTCCAACAGCGAGATTCGAATGCAAACACGCGCTCTCTTAGCCATTCGTGGTTAGACGTTAAGCGTACTGCACTTACTTTACTACTTGTTTCTCCAGTACGACTGCTGGAAAAATCAATCCTCGCTCAGTCAGTGGAATTTCATTCTTTGCTGACAAGACTACTACTACTACTACTACTACTTTGGTCGCGTAGAAAGCGGTTTGAGCTTTGATAAAAGGAACGCGCGCGCGTATGCTCGATAAGGAAATCGACTTTCTAACGCGATAGTACGGAGTTTCGAGAGAAGTTGCGCGATTGGAAAATTGTACGGATATAGTTGGATGTCTAGTGTTTTGCAGCCTAGGATATTTTTATCGCACTATTGTATTTATTTCTTATCGGTATTTTAGCATTATTTTTCTCGTTCTTTAAACACAAAAACTGATAAATATGTGTTACATAATATACATGTAGATAGGCTGTTAGTTTAGAAAATATTGAAATCCATAAATGCGGATAGATAAAGAGTAAAATTGGAAGAAACTTCGTGCATGAGTTTTAATTAAATAAAAACAGACTTAGGTAACTAAATTGTAAGTTTCTTGTTGTATATACTAAAATTGCACTATAAGATTAACTTTCTGTACCATAATTGCTCACATAATATGCATACCTACCAAATACAAAATTTTTCTCTTTTCTTTTACTCCGTTCTTCCGGCGCCGTTATGTTCTAATCCGTTCTATTTCCCGTTAACAGATGTACATAAGTATCTTAATATCTAATTAAAAGTCACCGTAGTCTACATAATTGAGACATCCACGATTCAAAGTAGTTCTCGTAGTTGACACCACCGATGCAGCGGGTTGAAACGGAATAATCCGCGAGTACGAAGACCGCAGAATTTAATTTAATACCAATTACGACTAGCCTGGTATCTGCAGGACGAATTACGCTCTTGGCAGGTACGACTCGAAAAAGAAGTCACCGTAGCGGACTCCTGTCATTCGTTGATTACAGCGGGTCTCGATTTATCTCTCTCTCTCTCTCTTTCTCTCTTTCTCGCGGTCGCATAATCATTACTGTGTCTCGCAGAGCGTCACGCTCGTTACTCGCGCGCGCGCAATAATTCCGCTAGGAGTGACTTGTCTCACTGGCGGAAACAGCTCTAATAGGGATTCGGCGCAAAGCGCAAAAAGGCGCCATCCGGAAAAACGTCCGTAAGAGATAATTAAATAAAAAAGAGATAAAAGCGCGTGATCGTTGCTATAGCATGTCCGCATAGCTCGGAGGATTTAACTTGAGTCGAGTGCGACTGTTAGGGTGACTGTTACGCGAGGCATTTGGAATCCTTGGGATAAGGAAATCATACTGAGGCGGAAGTTATTCGTTGCTAGGAAAGATCTTCGATATTGGTAAAGAAATTAATTTCGATATTGAAACACGACTTTATAAAAAAACAAAAGAAGAGAAAAATGAATGGAAACAAACCTTGTTCCTCGAATAAACTTGAAGCACGTCAGCCCACCATCTGGTCTCCTCTCGACACGTGCCCTTAACAAAAGTCACACCCTCTGGGGAGGTGATAGCGAGACTATAAGGATGTCCAGTGATGTCCTCGGCAGCTGCGACCTCCAGAACACGAGTCATGTCGATCCTCGCTTGGGGTACCGTCTCTGGCTGCAAACCAAATGACAATACTCATTAATTACAATTGCAATCTTCGTTGAACCACTCAACTCCATATACAAACATCGAAATTACCAATCTCAAAGAAAAAGAAAGAAATGAAAAATGATGGTAGGTATTAGCGAATCAATTTTTCAACGTTTGCCAATTCACTTTTCAAGCGATCAGGCATTTCTCGTAAAAGAGGACGCGAAATTCCAGTATTTTGCATAATTGTCCAATTGGAGCATTGCGCGGAGGCAAAAAGGCGAGAGGGAAAGCGTATGGCAAAAGAGAAAGAGAGAAAGAGAGGAGAAGCGAGCAAGGAAATAAGAGAGAAAGAGAGAAATAAAGGCTTCTCGCGTTACACCGCCGTCGTTGCCAATTTGACTCTGACTTTGCATAGACCTCGGCCGCATTTATTGGGCCTCGGTGGCTTTACCGGAAGCGTATCATTTCAGCGCAATAAGCTGCTGAGAGTTGCTCCGACAGAACTATCCATTCGGTTCTCGTAAAAGTGGCACTTGCAGCGAAATAACGCCTTATTACTATTCCGAGGAGAATACTTCTCTCCTCGTAAAGTGAGAGTGAGTCTCGTCAGGGCCAATTGCCGAGAATTTCAGTCGCGACCGAGCGGAGAGACAGAAGGACAGGCCGGAAACGATTCGAGGGGGAGACGCGAAATCTGTTGCTGACGCTGATCCATTATTTTCGGTTGTTCAGTCAGATTGAAGTACTTTGTGCCTCTGATTCATGCTGGATAAAAAGCTACGGAGAGAATAAACGTTTCGTAGAATCGTTTATTCTACATTTTCGTACATTTAGTAAAATTGAAGTTTTTTTCTTTATCATTGAAACTAACGAAGCCTTTAAAGTGGTACAATTAATTTAATTCTACAATTATATTAGATATATCATTCTGTATGTTGAACCTCAGTATGTACTTAAATCGTAGAAGTTAGAATTAACTCTTTTCCTCTGACAGGAAATGAAGTTTAAAATGGTTTTAAAATCATAATTATAAATGTCGATTATCCAGCATTCTAGAAAATAAATCAGTATCTCGGCAAAGTGTCAGTAACGGAAGCTTGTTCGAGGAATGTACACTGGAATGAAAGTAAGAAACATGCTAAAACAAGACACCCTTTCCAATCGATTACTCCTAGTCTGATGACCGGTCACAGACTCGGTGAAAAACTCTTTGCCTTATTGGTCGTAGAAAGTCGGTAAAGGGAAAAGAATGATTCGTGAAAACGTCGTCGTTGTCACCGTCGTGAAATCGACTGGTAACGACGATCCAATCGATGACTTTCTTGCACTCCGGTGAACAGCGATATGTACAAAAGTAGGAACACTCACTTTCTTTAATAATAATTTATCCTAGTGTCTAATTAAAGAGAAACACGATAAAATATGATAATTCGAGTTTATATTTGAAAAACGTTTTTTTAGAGAGAATTCAAACGATTTCCTTATAGAAACCATTGTAGGAAGGAATTTTTCGCACAATTCACTTCTCACGCGAAGCATTGACAGTGAAGCATTAGCAGAAATGCGAAATCGGGGAGAAAAGGGCGAGGGCATGGAGAAAAAGATTCGCGTATCTGGTGATCGTGACTGCCGTGACAAAGCCCACCATCTGGAATGCCAATTAACCTTTCGACTGGGATTGACGTGCACGGTAATATTGAACTTACGTGAACCACGCTTGACGAAAGCTACCCCATAATCCTTACCGTTACGGTGATTGCTCAACAATAATTCGGCTGAAGGCTCGTGTCTCTGGTATTTATGTTTTTTAATAGTGGACAAGAACAAGTAGAAATTTCAATCTTCCATTGAAGTTTAAATATCCTAGGAATTTGCCAATGACGGTTGGAATGAATTTCGTATTTATTTTAATATGTACTTTATTAATCAATCGATTAATACGTTTGATAAATCCAAAGAGATAAAAAGGAAAAAATCCAGTAGATAAACTTAACAATAGAGTAACATTTCTAATAGCATCGATTACGTTCATAATCGACATTGCCACCTTGAAGCGTTTCTAAATCGTAATCTAAATTCCAGTACAACTTTTTCCCCGAGCGAATACATAACGAATATAATACACATATAGTATCCTTAACAATATCGATAACATCGAGATATCATCGGAGATTTATCGATAGGTTTATCGATACACAGTCAGATTCTTATGCGGTACAGACGTCGCGGTGGTCTAATCTACGAGTGCACTCTTCGTGCACTCGTGCACGCGTGCACACGTGCGCATTCACGCACTCGCATAACTCAGCGCTCTGCGCTCTTGGGCAGCGACATTACTCTTGAAACGCGAGAGGTTCATTTGCGAGGACGTCTTTCCGCGTATATTTCTCTTGGCCGCGTCGCCCTGCCGGGAGAAAAAGCCGCGAGCCGCCACCGTTTAATTTCGCGGCCCGGCATGCGTGATTTAGGAGAGTTTTCTGGGTTCGACCTGTTATTCTTGAAACGCGAAACCAACGGCATTGCTCTTTCACTCTGCTTCTTTTTTTTTTGTCAGCATCTTGCTAAAGGTCGAAAGAGGGTTAATTATGGCGAAGAAGCGAAAATAGATTGAAAATTTGTATTACTGCCGCAACACTTCTCAACTGGATTCAATGTAATTAGACTTTTTAATCTTGTAATCGAGATACATAATCCTTCTAGGTATAATTTAATCGAAACCTGATGTGTCTAAAAATACCACCAATAGAGGCTTTTAATAATTCTGTTGGTTTTAATAGTCTCAAAAATTGTCTTCATTTTTTCAGGTTTATTGCGATAAGAATTTTTAATAAAAATGAGTTCAATTAGATTCAATGAATTAAATGGTCCATTTAATGTTTTTTTTTTTAACTACAAGCCAGTGAACGTGGAAAAGTTGTGCGAAAAGAGTTACACATTACAATTTATCGAAGAAAAATATTACGGTAGATGTTAGTATTTGCAGTTCTACTTCTGCTGTAAATAGACTTTATGGTGGTTCGAACGTATGCCGCTTGAGAATTTACGAGCACATGCTCTACAAAATACTGTCAGCTGAATTGATCGTTCTTTCGCTCGTGCAAAGTCCTGCCCCACATCCATGAGAACACTCGGAACAACATATCAGAATTTTCTTATACGAAATTCTCTCGAACAACTCGAACACGACGGGCAGGTTTTACTTTTCTAATTGAGCCTCGATAAATCGAATCTCAATCGAAATGTCGAAATCTTTATAGAGACTTTTGCAATTTTTCTGATTGTAATAATTTAAGAAGCGGAAAATTCTCTATAATTATACGAGAACTGGTGTTACCGTAAACTGATCACTAATCATAACATTCGAATATGTTATAGAAATAAATTTCCTTTATCAATGATCCAGTTTAAATAAAAATTTGGAATAAATTTTATTACGATTAATAGAGGAATTTGCGTTATAAGAAGATAAAGGAAATCTTTGCCTCGCAGAGGTTTTCGAATTACGAAGATCGGAGTTATCGAGGTTTGACTGTGTATTATGCGCGTTCTCGCCACGGCTGAATGGAGATTGTAGAATTAAGTGCACCTGACGGCCACACCACGGTGAGATCCAGGCTGGCTGCCGGTGTCTACATCGCCAGCCGAAGAGTGCAATTTGTTATTTGTTTATATTTCCTCGGTCCACGCTTGTACTCTCTGTATTACGTGGGAGGGATTAAAGCGTCCCCTCCGGCATGCTATATCTATATGTATATGTATATGTATAGACATACATACGTGTACAGTGTACCTCTGTACTACGAGGTACACGTGCTTCACGGTTGCGCAAGACCCTTGGATCTTTAGTTTACGAGAAGCCGCTTCGATAAATGATTTTCATTCTCGGATCATTGATACTCTGTCGATGTGGTATTTTGCGATCGCACAGCAATCGTGTCAATCTAATTACGCGTCAATATTAAATACCAATTATTTTTTTCAACTGGACACGTGGAAAATTATTAAAATAAAAAGTAAATGCAGTATATAAAATTCTTGGTTGAAACTTTCGAGAATTAATCGCCAGTTCTACATATGGAAAAAATGTATATCATTAATCACGGCTGTTTTAACTTTCCGAGAGATGACTAATGTTGAGCCACGAAGGTCGAATTTCGAGCCAAATATCGTTGTCTTCATGGGCGATATAAATTCTGGGCCAAATCGAGTAGCAGCTTTTTGCTGGACCGTTCCCTCGCGTATTTCGAAGTCGTGGCACGGACTTATGTATTAAACGGGGCCAAAAACCCATTCTACTTGCTATTCATCTTACGCTTAATGCCGCAGATTTCCGACAAGAGTCAAGGCAATTATATTGCCAAGAAAGGAGTAGCAATTGAAGACGGCGAAGCGGCCAAGTCATTTGGCTGCGACCGAATCTGAAGGATATTCATCCACAGACACACACACACACATATCGTGCATACTTTCAGTTAAAAACTGGCACACCTCAAAAAATTCAAAAACGTTTCATTATTATGTATATAAATGATCCAATACAATTATTACGTCAACATTCAATTAGTCGATTAATCAAAAGTATAAACAAAATGAAATCGAATTGAAGTTTTGGTTTTGCGCACCATCAATTCTATCAAATATTTTGAAAACTTCTGATTTTAAACCGATTCACGAGAATCAAGCTTCGCGTTACTACCTACGAGCAACGTGTTTCTCGACAAAAGCGCAGCTTCAGATTTCACGGGTTTCCTCGTAAAAGAGACTGGCGGAAAACACGAGTACCTCTCGCGACGAACAAGCGCGAAACTACGTCGAAACGGAGGTAAAGGTGTCGGAAGAGGCGTTCTTAGGCGAAAAGGAGCACGCACGTACGGTTGGAATCAGAGAGGATGAAGCTCGAAAATAAAACAGGTGGTCCAGGTGGGTTTGAGAGTCTCACTTCACAGTCGCTTCGTGACCTGGTTGTGCTCGCGGAGATAAGATCCATGAGGCTTATGTAAAACACAAGCTTGTGTTGCGGCCCGTGCCGCCGCTCTTCTCATCTGCTCTTTCTCTCTTTCTCCTTTGATACGTTTCTCAGCCGCTTTGCAAACTGCCAAGACATGGATTAAAAAATGATAATAATAATGCTTAATTTGAGCGAATTTCAATTCGAAAGAATGTTAAAAATAAAACTTTTAATCTACAAACTGTGGAATAGTCAATTTCAATATTTTAAAGGATAATCGATTTAATTAACTTTAACAACAAATGACGAAGAATTAGGAAGAAATTATGGATAAAAGAAAGTGAACGGGTAGAACTAAAACACTGGTCAAAATGTCTCGTAACTTCTCAAACTGCAAAATTCTTGTATAATTTGTCTACCGAACCCGGAATCTTTTATTCGATAGATTTATTAAGTCTTGTTACGAAATTTAATTGCATGCCACGTCTTATATGGCGCCGCAACATAGACATAAATATAGCCATGGTGCACCGTAACATAGCCATCGATGCCGTTCCACGCGATCATTCTCTATATCACAGTCGTTGGAATGGAACTTACATTCTTTTCTACAGCAATATTTTACAAGCTCTAAAAATAGTGAAACGATTAAAGGCATCTGGACTGTTGCAAAAAGTCAAGAAGAACATTCCAATGGAATAGAATTTAACGAATAAATATGAAAATATAGGTCTATATAGTTCTAGTGTTAAAAGGAATTACTAAAATATACATTCTGTTATATTTATCATTTAAGATTCAAGTATTAACAAATATCGAGAATCATTTCCAGCGTCTTAATTCTAAATTAATTCGAGTAAGTATCCCCTCGTGAGATCTAGATTAAAATGAAGTTCACGCGCAGTCGAATGCCGCTGAGAAAAGGATTGCTCCGTCTTTGGGAAGTGACAGCCTTATTCCGTTCTTGCAAGGACGTTCTTGCCGCGAGCGTCTCAAGGTTTCTCTCAGCGGTACGAGGGACGCGCCACGGTGCGATCGGCGTCCTAATTAATTGCAGCAATTAAAACGTAACCCATCGTTCGAGCCGCCAGCGAATTTGCGAAAATTAGCGACAGTCATCGGGACTGCACTTTAACTTGCTTGTCGGGTATGAGGTAGCCGCCATAGTCTCCGTTATACGTTAATCCCATCAATTTCCATCTGCTTCTGTCGATTTTAATGCGAGGTTCGATTTTTATCCTCGGTAAATTATTTCTTTCCAACTTAACCTCATTTGTTACAAATCAAACGCAATTACCGCGTTAAGTGTTCTTTTTAATGGTAAAGATAAATCGTTAAAAGTTTTTTGTAATTAAGACGTGCCATTTTTTAACCCTAATTGTATTTTATGCTTGGAAGCATTAATTATTATTGGACGATTATTTATCCGATATATTTTTGAGAGTAAACTTTTGCATTTTTAACCCCATAAAATATGATTCGTTTCGTTGAATAATACTGTGTTTTGATAGGTTTTCACAAATATCTTTGCAATCCTTCTACAGGTAGATCTCGAGCAATTTATATGGTAGAATCAGTGGCAAGATAGATAGGAGTACATAGAACTTAAAAGTAGCATTCTGTATCGGAGAGTCCATCTTTCTACGGACGAGTAAGAAGAAGCGAAGAAGGCTCGAAAAAAATCAGCAGCAAGAAACTGCCAGCTAATGGGCTAGCTTCGCGTCAGAGTATCGTAATTTACGACACGGAAGCTCGATCTCAATCTTGCTGGGATCGCAAGAGCTGTTATTACTTGCTAGTACTAGGTCCGCGAACCAAAGAGTCAAGAGATCCTCTCAACTTCTTCCCGATTTCTTAAACATTGAGAAGCTCGCGAAGCTTCTCCCCAATAATTTCTGCGAGCATCATAATAATTAAAACTTTGTGCGAAAGATGGGGGCTTCCAGAGTACCATTCTACGAACTTTTCAATTCGATGCTTTTAAAAGTTCGAGGCATTCATAAAAGTCTATTAATAAAATAATATACCTGCAACATTATGAATTTAAATAGAAAAAAGTACCCTGCAAACTTTTCATAATAATTCTACACTCTTTTGTAATTTAATTCAAGAGATTTGTCTTTAACAATACGTATTTCTCATTTCTACTATTTTGCAAATGATACAAATTGATAAATAAAAAATTTGAAATAGATAAAAAATTGATAGATCATTAGCCTCTGATAATGTGACATTTAAAAGCTGCTCCATCTCACTACTGTGCACCAATGTTTACCCACAATGAAATATTTTCATTTGACGTTGAAGCAAACGCGGTAAAATATCCCGTGATAGTATTGGCCTGAGATATAGCCAGTGAGGAAAGTGTTAAGATAGGAAGACAAGTAAGTAGATTGCAGGGTAAAGTGGCCCGAAGGTAGTGTCCTCCTCGAAGTGGCTCGTATAGAGAGAGGATATGAGTCTCGAGCGACCAGTTCGATCAGGCTCGCGCGCGCTCAACGATCCGGTAACTTTTCATCGGTGAAAACAGGTCCCACCGGTGGTGGTGCGGTGGGTACGTACGTAAGTAAGCACTACGTACGGACGTAGCGTACGTAGGGCGTACGGTGAACCACGCCACCGCAAGGAAAGATCGATAAAACTGGAACCCATCCGGTCGCACTCTGCTCCGCGCAATCTACCGACGAACGCTTAAACGCGACTGCTTGACAAATGCGCGTTTACCCTCGCGACATTCGTCAAACGCCGCTATGTTGAGAATTATGGTTGCTACATATCAAAAGAAGGGTTCTGTACTTCTTAAAGTAGATACTTATCGTTGCTGGCAACTTTAACCCTTTGCATTTGGTTATGTTACTCGGATTAATAATTTCGGTAGTTAACGGTATATCGATTTTAAGAAAATGGTATAATTAAGATATTTGTATGATCGGTAGTAATGTATTATTAATAAAATTATTTATAAAATCGAAGCCTGTAATTATTATAATTATTTGTGTTTAGTGTTATTATAATTCGTTTAATCGTAAAGTATTATACAATAGAAACACAAGCTGCAATTTGCAATTATAGACACAAACATATATTTCATATTCAAACAAAGAAGCTCGTTGCATTATTATTCAAGGTAAGATTCGAAAGGATTATGTACTTTGAAACGATGATCACGAATTCATGAATCGATCGATCACACCCAGGCTTCCCCGAATTCTCATTGCATCGGCTCGCTAGCAAAGGCGAAGGGGGCTACTACTACCGATTAGAATACCGCGGATTTCCTTACGAGGGACTCCTCCCTCTAACGTGATGGAATGCAGAGGTGGGTCAGCCCTAATGCGTCTTACGAGCAACAGCCAGCATTACCACTAGAGGATTCCCATACACGCGACGCATCTGCCACACACATCGCAAATGAAATTCCTATCAATCTTCCTGGCTCGACGAGCCACTCATTTTCTCCAGTGAAACTAGTGAAATTCCGCGGGTGACTGATCCCAAGGGAAAACAAAACTTCAAGCGAGAAACTTGTTCTCCAATGGGATAATAAAACTGGCAACTTTGCGACGGATGAGAAAGAGGATTTCACATGTTTTTTTTTTTTTTTCTTTCGGAAGAGAATAAATCACTGACACCGATCGCAATACTGTTGGCAGAGTCTTCGCGATCAGACACGATTGAGACGGGGTGATAATTTAGTGTTGGATGATTGGGTAGTGGGGATTGAGATGATTTGAAACGCGAGAGAAGAGAAGTTTGGCGACGAGGCCGCCAGGAAAATCTAGTAATTAATAATGCCAGACGGCCATGGAGGGGACCAGTCGCGCGAGGATGTGGCAATTAAATTAATGGCTTGATGTCTTTATTAATTGACTTCGGCCCGATTACAAATTGCGCCGATTTATGCCCGGCTGCTGCTGCTGGTGCTGCTGCATCGCTTCTACGGTGGCTCTGTGCTTTCATTAGTCGGGATATACTGCTGCAGGGTTGTAGGAGGCTGTAGAAGGACGAGTTTAACTGCTAGTTCGATTAAACTTACTTCCTGACTAATTTCGATCCCGCTACTGTCAGGAAAATTGATTGTCAACTGGGAAAGAATGTTCGTTGTTTTTTTTCTCTGGTACTTTTGTAAATGATACTCGATCGAACGAAGATATGTACTTGGATTGTCATTTTAGCTTAACATTTCATTCGTCGTGTTAATGATTGAGAATTTAACGCATTTTGGAACAACGATCCTTTTACTCGGAGATTTAGATAAGTTGGCTAACCGGTTTTAAAATAGTTAACCGGCTGAATCGAAATTTAAAATTCATGCCTGTACTTCATATAGAAGTGGAAATCATAATAATTAAAGGACACCGGTTGGAGTAACAAGCGCAGAGGAAAATGTCTCGATATTAAAATAATCATAAAACAACTGTGTAATGCAATAAAAGTATTTTTAAGAAAACTAGTAGTATTATAAATAAAACGCAATATAACAAATAGTAAATTATTATTAATTTAACTCTGCTCAATTGCTAAATATCTCTTCTGTTGTTTCGGTGATTTGTTTTCTACGCATGATACGAATGATCTCGAATAATTTGCAGGAAAATATCTGTAATAGAGAAAAATCGTCTCGTAAAAAAAGGGGGGAGTAAAAAACGAAGGAAAGTGAGACAACGTCGAAACTGGATTAACGTAGGGACCGAACGAGGGAGGGGTGGGGGAAAAGAGCGACATTCTTGGAAAGAGCATTTGCATCGCGCCGCGATGGAAAGGTTTCGCGAGTGGTGGTAGTGTCCTTGATCCCCGTTCGGTCGGCACTCGGATTTCATGAATGATCAAACGGGGACAATCGCGCTCGATCACCTTTTCTCGAGAGGGATCTCGACGCTCGCGAAGCGTGGAACATCGTTAACCTTTGAGATCATCTTCGAGGGGACGGAGAACGTGAAAACGGACACACGCATCACTTGACACACACGTGTACCTATTTACACACACACACATACGCATATAAATACGTGTATATAGGTATATATATATATATATATATATATATATATATATATATGTAAGTTTGATACACAGGCAGTCTCGATCGTGACTCATACCTGTGCGCGAAGCTTGTAAAGTGGCCAAGTAGCAAACCACATGTAGCCACATGTAGCTGCTGCAACACGCTACCTTTTTTATTGCGGGACCAATCTGTCACTGGGAGTGCTCTGTTAGTGCGAAAGTGACGGTAGCTCCTTGCAACGTGAGAGAAAAAGCTGCCTCGACTGCATTTATATTTTCATTTACCTTTTGAGCTCCTAACACTAAAGTGTTTACCTTTCAATTATTTTTTTTTCTTCTTTTCTTATAATTATTATTCTTACCGTTACCTATGTATATTTCTTTAGTCAACTATCTTGCGCATTGTTAAGTACGTATTAGCTTTACGTAATCATATTCATGGACCAATATGCTGACGATAGAAAGAAACTGTAGCGATGCTTACGAAACTATGCGTCGTATGGTAAAGAAAAGAGTTATGAATATTGCACGTGTTCGTTCAGTTTGTAAATACATTAGTCGTTGAGATGAGTGTTAGGTAACTATTAGCAATAGCTACCCACTCGCATTCCAAGATCTAATTTTTGTTAGAGTAACTGTATCTGTTTTTGCTGTACCACTAGAAGCATGACTTACGAAACTAACTATTACGTATCCAGATTCATAGAGATTCCACAGGTGGATGTGTTGCTTTGCTTTTCAAATCGTTATGTATCACTCGTAAATTCGGATAATTACTGTACACTATACTCACGAATATATAACGAGTAATTTACATGATAAAATAAATGAACATATGAGTGAACAGTTAAAAATATAATAAATCGACATGTTTGCGATATCTGTACAAAGATCTGGTGTGAAATAATGTTATCAAATGAGTATTTAAAAATTGTTAATTAGTTATTACATTTTTCTTAATGAGACGAGATTGCATTAAACGTTTAACGACAATAGTGTGTCATCGATGGTGTCACAAGTAGGATTTGCACGAAAAATCCTTTCACTCTCACGCGAGTTTCTCGTAGATTGGTATCTCGAATCCTCGGGACCTTAGCAGTTCCGTTCTTGCCTGTCTCTTTCCCAGCGCACGAAATCGACGCAAGATTTTCCCAGAAGAAACAACTCAATTATCGGATGGCAACGGTGGGTAATTGAAGACCCATTTAAAGTTAGAATTCTCCTAGCGACTGTTTACGTCTAATTGCAAATTAGCTAGAATGTTACTTAAATATATTTAAATTATCGTCTATATAAATTAGAATTGCATTAATTGGCTGGTTGTGCGTGGTTACTTAGAATTGCAACGTACCTATATAGATTCGAGTGTTCGAATTAAATTAGAATTGAGTAGCGACAGATTTTTATGTTTTATTTTTTTCGCGTTTTGTCGTAAGTTTTAAGATCCGATTGCGAGGGGACCCAATGGGACTTGCGCGTGTACTAAGCAGTTACATATGTATATGTATACATATAGGCAGTTTCGCAGGGATGCATTCCGCGAGGATGACTGCCCGCCAGAGAACTTCAGGAGGAGTAACGGGATCGTGGAATCGATCTCGGCCGAGATCGAAGGTCCCCCGAGATTCGATTCGATTCGATCCGCATCGTGGAATGGCGAAGGTCGCGCGAGGGAAAGGAATACCGTTCATAAGTTATCGATCGGATCACCGGAGGATCGCAATCGGCGTGCCGCGAAAAACAGACGTTCTTTCGCAAGTGCCTTTCTCAGCGAGTCTGGCGACAGGTGTCTTAGCTCCACCTCCAACTCGACGATGGATTTTCCAATAATTGATCGATCGTGAGAGATCGTTTATCGAGATTCATAAATGTACAGTGAATCTTCCTACTGGATGAGCAGGTCATCTATTTATTTGCGTCTTTATTTTTTGATTTCTGGTCACCTTTTGAAATTTTCTGAACTACTCTGCGAAGGGTGGAACAGCTTCTGAGGTAGAGAGTCGCGGTCCGACGAGCACAAGTCGTTCGCTCCCGTAATTAACACGGAAGTTATTAAAATACATTGCGCATGGATGGCTTTGTCACGAGCATAGAGCATTCCACTATCTATCTCGTGGATTAAGGGAGATTCATTTAATCCGGTCATTACCCGTTTGTCTCCCTCCCCTCACACTCCCCGCTCTCCAGAGCACCGACGAGGTATTCATCTCTCTTTATTCGAGTTTTCTTCGCGCTGCTTTCTGCCCCCTTCTTTTCATCACTGCTCATTTAATGATGTAGAGCTTTAGAGTACTCGGAATTTGTAATAGTCTCGTTATATATTTGTGAGACATACAAAGGATTTGAGAAAAGAGTAAAAAATAGTACTCGTGTGGGTTACCAGTGACCACCATGCCAATCGACGTGTTAATCGAACCGACCGTAGTTATGTATTGCTTGGTAACAAGGTCCGTAATTGTCAGCATGAAAATTCCATTGTGGTCAAGCTTTGCAACATCAAACGATGTGAACAGGAACTTTAATGATTCTGGAATTGAATTAGAAAAGACACTACGATCGCAATTGAATTTCTATCGCTGAACAGCATTACTAATTTTCCTGTTTTTGCAAAAAATGAGGCTTATGAATGTGAATGATTAATTCTGAATCTGTCGTACCCAGTACTGGTTTTAAACAACAACAAAGATAGTTGTATTTGATACATTGGATATATGAATCTGACTATATACATATATAAACAGATGTATTTATTTATCCAAATAATCGATTGAACACACGACAGCAATGCAAGAATCAATTAGAATTTGCTGAAAACTTGCGGTAGACAGCTCAGTTCATTTCCCTGTTAGAATAAAGAAAAACTAAAAGTACAGATCGATAGGACAATGTTCTGAGCGATGGTACGTGACGCCGATGGATCAGTTTATATCGAGAAGTTCGTCCTGCGCACCGCTGCGACGAAGGATCATATTACAAGCCGCTTCTCTATTTTCGATCGGATATAACGGCGCAAGACCTTAGCGCAATGGTATCGATTTACTGGTCTGGCCGAGCTATTGGTCCTTTACAGTTCAATGTTTCTTAATGGGAACAGTATTTATTGAAAACTGTTACTGGCAGAAAAATGTCACATTGGTAGATCGAAAAAAATTCTTCGATTCAAATCGGTGTTATTCACGCAGTATATTTCCGGTAGGTGTCGCGCGAGAGGATGGATTCCTAAATAATCGAAGAGAGGAAGGAATTCGAGTAATTCCAACGCACTCGCAAATTCTTCTGGGTAGAGGAACGGTGGAAGGTTTCGTTTGGAGACGCGGCTAGCACATGTATATTCATAGGAGGAGGTTCGGGTGGAATGTCGGTGATGTCGAATAGGCGATACCGCGGGGTGTAGGTACACGTAGCGAGGTATACATAAATACGTTATGCTGGATAGGTTGGACCGGAGTACGTGCGGTACGGGGCCACGTTTCCTGGTTGGGCGTGTCGCGAGATACGCTGCCAGCCGCCAGGATGCCTCTAGTAGAGTCGAGGAACTCTCATCGATACTAGATGCGAAGTTTGACATTGAGATTGATCGCGTCTTTCAAATAATCGGCAAAGATACCGAGAGTACTTTTTTTATATCCACGACTCCCTCGATCATGATGAAAATTGAACATTTTTATTTCATCCATTGAAATGATTTTTACATTTATACATGAATCGTTTTTTTTTTTTTTTTTTTTACTTCATTTGAGCTGTGGGTAAGAGAAGATTCAGGTTTCTTTATCGTTTGAACTTGATCTACTTAAAGAATGATGATTGCGATTCGCTTGAAGGAATACAAGAAGCTGCATTCGTAAAATGTTAGTATAGCTACAATTCTGTATTCCAGAAATAACAGTGATGAACAAAAGAAACCTTAATACCGCGATATAAACTCGTTGGCAGCTCTGATATTAAAGAGACTAATTAAAATGAAATAACTGTTTAAATTGTATGGAAGATTTTTTATTCAAGGTACCATGCTTAAATACAAGAAATAACGAAAGTATTTATTGCTTCACAAGTGTATACAGGGTGTTCTAAACAAAAACTGGCAGAAAATGATAGATACATTTGAACATAAAACATAAGTAAACCATATTCAATTTGAACTACTTTACTTTCCATTTTTGACTACTACTTTCTAGTATTTTCAATAGTATTTTAAATATAAATATGTTGAAAAAGTTGCTAACTCTTATCCGAAGCACCCCGTACACAAAGTTGCTTTCTTTATATTCATCTATGGATTAAGTTCTTTGAGTTTAACGAGCAGTCCACGGTACAGGATCTTATTTAATCAATAACATTATACCAATCCTTGAAAATTAAACGAGCAATAAGCAAAATGTAATGCTGCCGGTGCATGTAACTTTTAATTCGGATGGCCACTACTTACAATATCATAAAAGATACGTGTATCATTTACGAGCTATTAATACCAACAATTCGAATCCTTAAACATCATAATTCGTAGGAAAAAAATACACAATTCTACGCTTGGATCGCGATGCGCGTCTATCCAACGTTGGTTAATTGAATGCGTGCAGATTCGCGACAAGTCGGAGAATAAAACAATTCGGTATCATTAGCGTCTTTTAAGCCGAACACAATTATCCGACGAGGCTGTCGTGTGCGAGCGCAAGGAAAAATAAACGGTTTGCTTGTAAGAGATTGTAGGGAGAGAGACTCTTCGTTCTCGGGTGTCCCGACGCAGGACATTATTATCATTCGCGGTTCGGTCGTTAAAGTTGCGAACCGAGAACAGCAGCAGTCGTAAATATACTCAAGAGTGAGAAAAATATTTGGATAGTCCGGTGTATGCTTCAATTTATTTACTTACAGTTTAATTGTTTCGCGATAGATACCCTGCGTTTTTCCTCCTTATACGTCATTCGTTATAATAAACGTTTAAAATAATTCGAAACGTTATAATACAATTCCTGTAATACATTTCATCGTGAATTACAATTAATTTGTTAGTTAAGATAAAAATATAAGTGTTTAAAACTAGTATTTAATTTAATTAAATATGAATAATATTGGTTATAATTAATCTGTAGCTTCGCTGCAAAATAATTATTTATAAAGCGTTTTCCGACCCGAGTTATCTTTTTAAATCTACTCTTTAAAAACTTGTACAAATAATAATAATCATAATTCCACAAAGTTCCGAAATAACTTGAAGAGATCTTTGGTATTTCGTAATCATAATAATTAAGGTATCGGAAAAGAGAAATAATTAAGATACACGATGGTAAAAATAAGTATATCACGTTACTAAAATATTTTCGTTACATAAATATACATATGCACAGAGTACGTCGTCGCGGATATCAGGGTCAATATCGTGGAATTATACGATTCGGACTCTAAGGCACTTTCTCATTCCCGAGAATCGTTCCGCGCTTTGCCATTCTCGCGAGGAATAAAAGAGAAGTGGAACACCGCCGCCGTGGTTCGGAGCCCTTTCACGGGGTAAGTCAGTATTACAATGACAGTTTTTGCTCGCGCGCCTTAATGAATGCTCCGACGAATGCAGGAGGAACGTGGGAAAAAACTGCTGGTAATTGTCGAAACGAAATGTGGCAAAGTTTGCGAGCATGACGTGGGATAGGATAATAATAATAAAAATGATGAGACGAACGTACAGCGAGTAATTAAAGCGTTCGATTATTGCTCGGACTATTGTTGTGTGTTGTGTTATCGGATGTGCTATCGTTATCCGAATTTTTCATTGAATTTTTTTTCTTCTGGATTCACCCTCTCAATACATTTCACATATTAGGAAACACCTCGTATAGAGTTGATAATTAAAGGAGATACGTGATTTCTGATGTGCATCGTTCTTGAAAAATCTGGGCCGTAGACTTGTACGGGTTGCGGATTCCTCCGTTTTTGGAGTGCGCACGTCTTTTCCAACGATTCGCGATTTCTTTGCGAAAAGAGAGTACGTGTTCTCGTTATCTTGCTAATTGCAGCAATAATTCTGCTTGCCTTTTCAATAGGTATTCGATGCTTTATCTGAATTTCAACTCTCAGCACATTAACTACTCCAGGTTTATCTTAATTTGCGGATTCTTATGGTAATCCGCTTGTTCAGGATTGTTTAATGGACAAATTTTTATATTCATTGATTATTATATGGTATTCTGAGATTAATGACGGTCATATTGCAGTTGTTTCTTGAATATAAATTTACTTGTACAGATAGAATAATCTTTATTCGGTCAAATAATAAGTTCAACTTGCTATACTGTTTAACGTTAAACAGATTTAATAGTATTAGCAGTTTATTCTCAGATTTCGTTTACACAGATCACAAATAATTCAATCTAATTTTAGCTCGATCCTTTTCCCTTTCGATCAGTTTTCGAATCGATATCGTAAACTTAGAAGCAAGTCGATTTGTTCCGTCGTAGCCAGCCACTATCATCTTCATCATTGCGATAGACTCGGGAACTGTGTTACGCAACGAACGATTTGTACGTCAAGAAAATCTTTGGTGCAATTTTCGGAGAAAATTTGCCAGCTGATACTCGCGATCTTTGGCACGCGAGTAATTTGCGTTTGACGCATTCCTATCTATCGCGTGTCTTTGCTTCTTCGCGTGCAGATCGTTCACCCTTGCTTTGGCGTGCTAATCTTCCGCAACCACTCCCTTGTCAGCGAGACTTCCCTATCCCTCTAATTGAATCCCGCCAACGTCTTCCACCGTGAAAAATCGCTGCTGCCTACTTGAAAACACCAGCAAATATTTTCAACCTTAACGAACCACCATTAAAAATCTTCAATAATAAAAGTAATTAAATAATAATATAATAATAAAACTAATAATATAATAATAATATAATAATAAAAATAAATAATAATATAATAATTAAATAATAATATACTATAATAATAAAAGTAATTTAAAATTCGTACTTTCACACGACTCGTTAATTAAGTGGGTTGAAATTTTCAAATAGTGACAAGTGATTTTCCCATCTTCAATTATACTGTTATAAAACGTGTCTGTATAGAAATATGTGTCGATGTTCCATGGATTACATAAAAGCAAAGTGAGCGAATGCCACGTCTGAGCCTTTGCCCCAGGGAAAACTTTCTTTAACGCGTATTGTACCTGATCGAAGACGTTACGAAACATTCTCTTCTTCGTTCGCGTACTCGGGAAAGATTGAGGTTTCCCCTCTGAGAGAATTGACTCTTAGCAGAGTGATTGCAGCTCTGCACGATGAGTCGCGTTCTACCAGGATAATAAACCATAGCTTGTTATACTAATTAGGTGTATCGCATTAGTGGAACGACGAGCTGGAATGTTACGACGGGGGATACGAGGTCGTCGGCACGCTAACTATCCGTTACAATGTAAATATCAAACTGAGAACCAGCAAGATATTATACATATTTGAATTGTTGATTTCTATTGATTTGTCTTCAACTGAAAAATTGATATAATTTTAAATATTATAAAACAGATAGAATGCTTAAGGATGAAGAATTCGAATTTAATTCATTGATCGGTTCTCGTGAAAGTATGATTAGTATTCGATGGATGATTGACGTTACGAGTAAATTTGAAATTATGAACACGTTCGTGATCGATGCACCCGTGAATTTCTAACAGTATCATCGAGCACGTCTTTCGGTGCGTTGCGCGTGAAAAAATGCGCGCGGCTTTCGAGTTGGAAGGTGCTTCAATGGGTGCAGATGAGTTTTCTCTTAATTGAGATTGGACGAGTGGGCGAAGCATGGAAGAATTCTGTCGGAGAGTTTGAAACTGTTAAATCGTGCCGCACTGGAATGAATGAAGGAAGGCCCAGGGTAATGGCATGGAAAGATAAGGCGTGTTATACCATGAATGAACGCCTAGTACTATTAAAGAACGGAACCAAGCCGAAAAGAATGGAAGCGTTACGACTTCGCGCATGAGCGACAATTTCCGTGCCCCTGTACACTCTTCTTCTTCATTTTTCTTCGCTTTATCTATCTCTTTCTCTCGAGCATTCTACGGTTTCTTGCGGTCGCCTTTTTTCCCCTCCGTTTGGAATATCTGCTTCGCGAGGCTCTCTAAGTTACTAATTTAATAAGTCGACTGTTACACTTGTTTGCGGAAGTGACTCTGAGTCGACAGCTTAGAATGAATTCAGCTTAGAAAAGTTACATTTTTAAGATACAATAAAGAGTATTCGCAAAGATAATTGCGAAAAATATATCGAAATATTTTATTTGGCCATTTTAAAAGTCATCTATAAATATTAAAACAGAGTATATATTTTTTTTTTTATATAATGAACGTTTCGTTAGTTCTTAAATGCCATGGTGTCTTCATATTTTTTCTTGAGGACACTGGCGCCAGGGTTTACGCACTATTCGAATAAAACGATCGATAAATGCGTTATCGCAAAGTTCTCGGGTACACGGTACGCTAATGAACTCGTTCACGCGGTCAAGATTGCCAACAGAAATGAGCCCTTAGCACATTCGTTCCGTCAGTCAGACTCGCAATGAGACTGAAACCCGGTTGGTTCGTCATTTTTTAAGGGTATTATGCACGCACGAGTTTGTGTGTCGACGGTAAAAAGCAGTCTTCGGGTAAAATGCTTATTACCTGGTTAAAAGAATGATTTATAATCAATTTGGATAAGTCAAACTGTTTCGACGAAATCTATTTTAGTTTGCATTGATATCCACTCCCGAAGAATTCAAAACTGACAGAAACCACTTTGATTTTATGTTTCTCGAGTCTGACCTCTGACTTTTTATTTCGACTGTGACGATCAAAATTCTGAAAAATTACCCTCGGGAGCATTAAATCACGGAGGAGTTTCCGAGAGGAGAGGAGAACGGATGGTCCCGACACTGGAAGCTGACATAAATTGCGCGATCTTTTGGTCCAAGATCGTTCTTTTAACTGCGGAGGACGATTTATGGTGTTTGGGAAAATAATAGGAGAGACCCTCTCTTGGGTGAGTAACAGGGAGGAAGATGGATGTACCAGTCCAAGAGCTCTTACTCTCCTCAACTACCAAAACAAACCGCTGTTTTGTTTCCCTAATATCATATTTCATCGTCATTAATATTAAAACACATAATATTATTTCGTTTGTTATTTTACCTTCGACAGTATTGCCATCGCTATTAAACTCAAATAAACCGAGGAATAAGTTTCTGCACTGTAAAACTCTGACAACAATGCATACTAATTTCGCTAATTAATAAAAACACTGATTTTCATTCATTTTTAACAAGATTTAAAAACAACCCTCAGTTTAGAAATTTGTTAGATTGCAATTTCCAAGCTGTTTTATAGCAATAAGCGAATGGAATTTTGAGGTAAGTTTCTTAGCATTTATCTAACTTTAATTATGCATTACAAGGTACTTTGGCAAAAGTGGGTGGTCCGCGTACCATTGCGGAAACGCGAAGCTGCCAATTTCGAGAATTAAAAATCGCACGATGTTGAAAACTCATTAATGTTTTATGGAGCAGTAAAAAAGCATCGAATACGCATCCGCGGAAAAAAGGTTCCAGTAGGCACAAGGAGTCTTTAGCTCGCAGTAATCCGGTAAACGACGTGGCACTATTTAAAGAGCGATCTACGAGTTCGTAGCGTCTTTATACCAGGTAAATTACACAGTGCTTAGGTTCGAGTCAGGCGTAGTTTAGAAGTCGATTCATTTCATGCATGACTGTGCCGCTTAAGCGGCTTGCACCTGCCGATGAAACTATATTCCCGATCTTTTTTCCTTAACCGATCGAACAATACTCTCTTGTTAACTCGAATGCTCTTTAGTGATAGAAAACCGTGTCGTTCAGAGTTTTTCGATATATTTCGAGAATACACAACTTGACTCTGTTGTTTCAAAGTTAGTAGAGCAGAGTTAAATAATGGTTTGTTTCTGCAATTTACAGAATTGACTTATTATTTTCTATTAAAATTCAGGATCGTTTTAATCCTATTCATTTAATTTCCGTCGAATTTTAATAATTACTTCTTAATTTGATCTCGAGTCTTTTAAAGGAGTCCAGAAAGAAAACTAAGTTTCCTAGCATTCGTTAGAAAGAAGTTTACAGTAAAAATGTATTCGAAGAATGCTACGTTATTAAATACCGCGTAGAGAAAACAGAAAGAAAGAAAGAAATTGTTCTGGAAAAACCATCGGTTTCTCCCACGTTGGTCGTGATTTTCTCGCTGTGTTTGTCGGTAGCTACTATGCTTATTCGTGGCAGGAGTCATCAACCCTTTTTCTCAGCGGTGAAAAAGTGAAGGAGAAAAAAAAAGAGGAAAAGAAACCTCCTCGATACTGAAGACGTTACGAGCGCGAGAAGATCGCGGACTGGCGCCTTAACGACAAGCGGGTTAATTACGTGTCGGCTGGCGCTAATTACATCCGTGGCCGTGTGTGGATATGTGTGCGCTCGACGCGACGTTTCCGCAAACGAGTCGCAATTACGTAAAGGCTGATTCTACCGCGAGGGGACCGGCTTCCTTCGAGTCGATCGAGAGATAAGAATCGCTCGATCATAAGTGTGCTCATTCGAAACTCTATCTCTTGTAACGTACGAAACATCTGAATTTTTAACCAAACTTTATATCGATGTACACGTATCTTTCGTAATACGTACTGAACTTTAAATTGCGTGTATTTTTTTCCATGTAACATAAATACATTGCATTAATAGTCTCATTTAGTATCCTCATGTTTAATGTAATCGTTTTAAAGAAATTCGAATCTTTAGAGAAATCATATGGGAACGATTCAGAATTGACGATAATATGGATCTCGGAAGGGTTGAGATAACTGTGAGTGTTCTACATTAGCCATAAGGAAACAATCTGCTCGAAAGAATCCAGCTCTCATGCACCTTTGCACGAAGAACTCCATTCTACTGGTGCAATACTTTCCTAGGCTCTAAGAAATCATAGATCAGAGCACAATAGTGGCGTACTTTCCAAAGCTGCCTAACGCAAGAATTGATACGTTCCTCTTGGGTGCACGATGAAAACCAATAGCAAAGTTACCGTGATGCATGGCGCGGCATTATTCACTCATTGTTAGCCAGAAGACGATGCAGAGCCTCGTTTAACACACTGATTACCACGGAGGTCATCGGTGACCAACGCGCTTTGCTTCGAAATTTCACATTCGATTATGAACGAAGACATGAAAAAAAATAGATAAATATTGATCACTCTGTAGAGACGATTAAATAATTTCATTTCATTTCATTTCATTTTTCATGCCATTTTTTGTCTCATTTCATTTTTCATTTCATTTCATTTCATTTCATTTCATTTTTCATGTCATTTTTTGTCTCATTTCATTTTTCATGTCATTTTTTGTCTCATTTCATTTTTCATTTCATTTCATTTCATTTCATTTCTTTTTATCATGCCATTTTTTGTCTCATTTCATTTCTCATTTCATTTCATTTCATTTCATTTCATTTTTCATGTAATTTTTTGTCTCATTTCATTTCATTTCATTTCATTTCATTTCATTTCATTTCATTTCATTTCATTTCATTTTTCATTTCATTTCATTTCATTTCATTTCATTTCATTTTTCATTTCATTTCATTTCATTTCGTTTTTCATTTCATTTCAATAGTCTTTCTTGAAATAAATGTGAATCTCTAGGTTAAAAAAATTGATGCATCAATTGACGTTGAAAGAGTCGTGACAGCGATAAAAAGACAGATTGCGCTTTTATTGCGATTTTATTTGCAGAGACAGACAGCTGTCTCAACGTAACACAATGACACCGATGCTTGCTTGCTTTCTCCGAGTTTTTCCGCGAGCGCTAATTACGCGGAAGAACCTCGGATTTTCCAATTCCCGTAACGCGTTGCGCGAATGGGTTACACGCTTCCTATTCTATCGGAGACTCGTTAATTATCGCATGAAAGAACAGCGTGATCTACGAAATCCCGGAAAATTAAAGATTTCTTCGAGGTGATCAATGTGGTACATTCTCGATGGACACAATAAGAAACTTTGCGACATTTACAAATTTTTCATTTGAAATTTGAAAAATTCTTATAAAACTATCTGCATTCAATTATCCTGATAGCAGAGGCTCTTACGAAAACATTCTACTAGATGCAGATAGTTGTTAAATGGTAAAAAAGGTGAGAACTGAGATATTTTATTTGTCCATATCTCCAAAGAGTCGAATCATTAATCAATCTATTCGCGAGCTAAGAGATCGTTCCAAGAATCTTGGGAACCCTATCTGCCAAGAAGCAAAGGAATCCACTTCCATAATAGTAGAACCAGGTAGCCAAGCCTGGTAAAAGCTTGGCACACCGTTGCCAGGACCAGTCAAATCAATTCAGCCGCAGCATGTCGCGGCAATTACGCCGAGGAAAGCGGTTTGTCGGCATTCTAATTCCCCCGGATCGATTGTCTAGCCGCACATTGGCCCAATAAATCAGATTCCGCGGACGTCGCGTCGCGATGCAAGGGGCCACACGTGTCCCGAGTCTTGGGTCTTGAGTCCCAAGGTGGGCCAGAGCGCGTGGCGTGGGACGAGCATTGTTCGAAGACTACCAGGAAGAAAGAAGAAAGAGTTGCTCGCCGGAACGGCCCCCGGTTTCATGGCTCCTGCCACCATAAACGCCAGACGCTCTTTGCGGATTATAATTTGTGAGCCGATAATGAGGGACAATAAAGACCCGTCGCGCGAGTTGAGCGAACGTGCATTAGCAACCTCTCTACGCGCATTTACTCACCAATAGAATGATAATAACTTTGGTATACTTGAAAAATTTCTCTTTTACTTTATTTTTATTTCAACATTCTTATTATATTATATATATTATATATCTTATTATATTATATATCTTATTATACTATACTTCACTTTTTTTCCGGTTCTTCTTCTTTTTAAGTCAGAAGTATTAAAAATGAAATTACGTAAATAACGGTTTGGAAAAATAATGTAAATGGTATGATAAAAGAGTAGGAATCTGAATTTCGCTATAAAACGTAGGTTGGAAAACAACGTTAGACAGGAATCTTGATAAATTTTATAGAAATATCCAATTAAGCATTGCTGTAGTGTGATCAGCCCGTGCGAACCAACGCAGCGGTGTAAGCTAGTCCCTAGAACTCGTAGAACCGGACGTTGGCAAAGCCGATATCGCGACCGGTCATTTTCCGGATTTCGATGAACGAGTAACCGGTACTGATGGACGCTTGGTGTGTAACCAGAAGACTCACGGTTTCTCAGCGAGAACTGCGTAAATCAGAAACTTCAATTCGCGGTTTGAGAAATAATTCGTAAGTTAGAGAAATCTTTATTTTCTCGGGCAACGAAGATAATCATGAGATAATCTTCCAATTTGTTGAATCCCGTGACACTTGACCACGTCAATTGAGCAGAATTAGAGTCGAGTAGTTCGACCACGTTGATAAAACCTTATCTAATTATGCGGAGAACACCTGTGCGAGTGAACCTGTTACTCAGTTAAAAGAATTCGAACTGAACAGTACGAACTGTTTTCCTCCATGAATATTTTTCTAATTTGTTAACTCGATTTTGAAAATATAAAGTTGATTAGACTCGTAAAGATATTGGTCTGGTTCGAAGATAATTACAATAGTTACACGAGAATTAACTGTATAATCGAAACATAGATCATTAGATTAGGTGAAGAATTTGTTTTAAAAAAAGGTGCCTCAAGACGACTATCTTTACAAATAAGCTAAAGTATTCTGTTTACACGATAGAAATCTCACAAAAGGAGTTTGTTCACCGGCAGCTTCTAATTGTAAGAAAAATCTCTCGTAGTCAGCTTCTCGAACGAGCATTGCTACACCGTGGTAACGTGTATGCGAAAATAAAGGCAGGAGAGGTGCGACGAGAATACGAGTGTTACGTAAATCGGAATGCGGCAACGATGATAGCTCTCTTGACTGGATATATTATTGCATTATCCGATTGAAGGGATTCGTGAGACGGACGAATATCTCGATAGAGATATTCCAAGAGTTACGGCCAATTGTTATTAACAAAAATTGTAAGAAGCTAGAAGAAGACAGAATTCGACGAATCAAAAATGCATAACGTTGCTATGACTCATTATGCGATTGGCTTCTGATTATTATTATTATTATCCATGTGGACGGGTTACACTTACGATTTTTTGTGCTGCGTACCATTTTTTGGTGCCATTCGCGGTTCAACGTAACTTCTAACTTTCACCCATGGCAATAAGTCACGTCGCATCGAGTCTCCTCGTCGCATTTCGAGTCATGAATAGTTTCCCTAGTGGAATTGACTGCTTTCTTCGATGAGCTGTTAGCTCGAATAAATTTGCCTCGAAGTCTTCTTTACACCTTTCTCTCTATTTCCCAATAATTTTCAATTTTCCTCGATTTTAATTCGTATTACGATCGATGAATTATTCCCATGTTCCACTTTAACAATATCATCTTCATATAATTATCTCAAGAGAAATTCTTCGAGAACTTTATTTTGACACTCTTCCAACTGACAGATTGTTTTTACCCAACGATCTTCCAAATAGGGAAACTCGAATGAATAATAAAGGGTTTTAAGAGTGTTTAAAAAAAAAGAATACGTAGAATTCGAAACATCTGTATAACTCAATTCCTATAATTAAACTGTTGGAATTTGAGATAAGTACCGAAAAGAATTTGATTGACTGTCATTAGTAAATTACACGTGACTGTTCAGTTAAGTTTAGCGTTGAGCAAATTGCGGACGATTGAGAAAATTCAAGAGACATCCATCTAAAGTTAAACCAGTCGATTCTACTCCAACAGGAAGATGGTTGGAGAGAGTCTCAAAGAGCTGTCCCGTCTCGTGCATAATTACAGAGTTGAGCTGCGAGGCTGCGAGTCGTTGTGCAAGGCTGGGCGAGGCCACCGCATAGAATATTCAAGTCTCTTAAGTTTCTTCTAGTAGTAAATATTGTTATGCTAAGTGCAGTCGTTGTCACGCCTTCTCTCTCTCTCTCTCTCTCTCTCTCTCTTTCTTTCTTCCCGTCGCTCCTCGAGGTTCCTCTCCTCATCCTCAACCTGCCCAGCGTCGCCTACCAGCTATATTCTCCTCTCTACAATTTTCTCCGAATAGACACCAAACCGTCAGTTCCGCGAATAAACCAATGCAGAATGCAAAATATAAATGTTCTTCGGTATCTCAGAGTTGATGACTTTCAAAATAATTCTATCCTTCTTTTTTGGTGTAACTATACAACTATTTTGCAATAGAATCATTTACAAAGTACAAAATTATCTTTATGATCAGATCGTAAATGTTTTGAGAATTTAATTAAGAGTTTCTTGATTATCATGAATTGTCAATCTGTTTGTTATGCATTTAATTTAACCGCATCACTTTCTAACAAGAATTTCTTTGAGATTTGAACTATTTCAATTTCCGCCACTCCCAGTTTATTGTTTCTTCCTTAATCTGTTTTTCTCTGCTCTCGGCTCATTACCCTCGAAGCTGAATCGTAATGAGATCGTTTGCATTTCTTGCGTCGGTAACGGTTTCTGGCTTCTGTATGGATGAGTGTACGAAGGAAACGGAAAAAAATCCTTTCCGCTACTAGTAGCATACATATCCATCGAGTAAGGAGCGACAAATTAATTCTCGTTCCAGTACTCGCAATTTGCCGATTAGTTTTCTTACGACGAATCGTCTACCGAAGATTTAACTTTTCGCGACTCGATGTACAATCTCGTTTGCATAACACTGTGAAAATCGTCGTATTGACTCGTAATCGAACGTAGGATCTTCCTGCCAAGCAAATTGGTGGGTTTCCAAGTGAAGGAATCAAGACGAACGTTTCAATTTGCACGATTGTGGCGCCCGCGCCCTTCTCTAACGGTTAATGCAAATTCTCTTTCTTTCTCTCTTGCGGCTGGGAGGTCGAAGCCGGAATTACATATCCGATCGTTTTTTTCCACCCCAGGCATCGGTAATACTAGCTGTACGGTGATCGAACTCGGTACCGGTTCGTCGCTTCGTAGCTTGGGAGCATCCGCCAAGTACCAGAGTTCCTGTATCGAGTGGCAATCCTCATCTGCGATCGATATCTCCCTTATTGTTGCAAACTGACACTTGTCCAGATCAATTTAATACGGTTTTTAACACGTTCGTCGCGAGCTTATTCTAATGTCACTGACATTTTATCTTTAGAATCGATGGAAACAGTTCGAAACAAAAGTAACAAAAGTTTAGTAACGAAAAAAGTACTATTCAGGTCGAACTATAACTAATTTAAAATATTATAAAACGGTTTTTTTAAAAAAATATTGCAGAATATAAAGGATAATATTATTCTTTAATTCCAAATGAAGTGAATATATTATATTGCACGTCATTAGAATTCTCTCTTAGTATCAAGTTGAAAAATAAACCAACTGAACTCGAATGTCAAAATTGATCTTGAGATTACGATTAATGAATATGAACGTCGTATTTCTTTATCGAGAATTCTCATCGATGCAACAGAATTATTTTAATCATACGGTTTAGAGTTAAATCGCGTTTATAGGAGGAGCTGAAAGGTCATCGAAGTTTCATCGGATGACGCTACCACCTAAATTACTAATAATAAAAATGGCGAGGAATTTTTCCGCGGAAATCCAACGCTGTGATTTCGTCTGCACCTCGAAGGCAGAAGTGATTTATCCTCCGCAACTGAACTCTACAAAGGTACTGATATTTACCGAATTCGATTATTCCGAGGGAATCAATTTCGCGGGTAATTCACCTGCATGATTTGTCTAGAGCCTGCCATTTTCATCGATCAATCAACTGTTAGATTCATCCTACGATTTACCGAGTCTTGCGATAGGTCAGTCTCTTCTTTATTTTCTTCGATCAATTAGCAAAAGCTTACTTTTCATTACAATATTGTAATAATTATATTTATCATCAAAGTAGAAAAAGAGGAATAAATTTTATCCAATATATCGACAAATTTTCTTAAAAAATCTATGTTGTATACTCTCGTAAATTCAACTATTTAAATTACCCGTAAAGACGAATGAACTATGGCCATTGGTAGTTGAATTACCAAAACAATTAATTTGCAATAGCAGACTCGATGTAAGATACAATCCATCGAATGAATTACATTCTCTAAGCATTCGAGAAGCTACACTTTTGCCCCCGAAGCCATATTTGTCTCGAGAGACAATTTATTCTACCACGAATGGTAATCGAATGAACAGACGCGTATTTCATAACCGATTTGTGTTTCGCAACCGAGTAGCTTTTGCCATTCCTATCAACGGAGAACTAATAATGAAATTAAGAAAGGAGAGGCCATTACAAAGGAGCGTCAACGATTAATCGATAATTCGTGCATCGGCTATCTGAGATCAGTAAAGAATAGGACGTGATGCAACTGGCGAATGGGAAGACAGATTCGCACGACATTTGCCTAGGCATCCATTCGCAAGAGAGTCAGGAAGAAAGGAGAATCTCCTCGCGACTATCTCCAATTGCGTAACAGTGAAAATCGAGGACTCTTGGGGTCACGACCCTCTGCTGGTAAGTGATCTTCTTTGCTCTCGCAGGTGCCCTGGCTCGTGTTCGATGAATCAACCGGTCAAACGAGAGCGAAGACGTCACCAACTGACGACTCGTGATGCGATCTTTCAGTCCCAGCTGATTCGAATGCTTCTGCTTTTCGTGATTCCGCATATTTCAATCTAACATATCAATTACTCTATAATTAATCACGATTCCTATATTTGAAGAATTTGCAATATTCTTTTACAATTTCATTGAATTTATTCTCAAATTTATTCTTCTCTCAAACAGCTTACGAAAAAAGAATTCAATCGAATAAATTGTTAGAATAACGAATTCTCTGATTTAAGAATTAACAAGGAAAATTGGAGGAAAATTTCAATTGTTTGGCAAGAGCTTGGATTGCATTGAATTCTCGCGAATCTTCTTGCAACCGTTGCGTAAGAACAATCTGATAGGTTGCACGGTTGCAGATCGTCGCGTGCCGATTCTAAGGTGGGTGCCGTTTCGTGAGAGCTCGAATCGCGATTATCAATGTCACGTTTGGCAGGACTAGTGATCGACCGCGTGGAATCCGGGTACTTTCGCTTGTAACAGGAACGCTAGGAGGAAAATCGTGTATTATTGATATTTGCCGATCGGCGGTGGCATTTAAATCTGTGATCCATTGCTACCCGTGCGATCGTGCAACTTTTAGTTCGAATCGAATTCATGTGGATCAATATGAAGCAATATATGCTCGACATTTGTATGAATTTTTTGAAACAACCGAAAATGAACTCTGATATACCTGTTTTTCAATTATTAATTAAACCAATAGAATCACTGAGAAAATTAATACATTTTAATTTATGTTTACTGATAATTACAACGAATTCTTCTTCAATCGATGAAAATGATATTGTTAGAACAAATGATATTGTTAGAACAGAATTATAAGTTTGAGACGAAAAAAAATTCTAAATTGAATTTATTATAATTGAGGAATCTATTTGAATATTTAAAAGAAAAAGAATAATAGTAATCTTTTGATAAATTTAACAATGGGATTTAAAGAAAGAATATAAAATTATACTTAATGTATAAAATTCTAAAAAAATTCTAAATTGAATTTATTATAATTGAGAAATCTATTTGAATATTTAAAAGAAAAAGAATAATAGTAATCTTTTGTTAAATTTAACAATGGGATTTAAAGAAAGAATACAAAATTATACTTAATGTTACACGGTAATCCAAGGGATAATTTGGTATAATAAGTAATAGTGTTGTATTTTGAAAGTGCTAGAGGCTACGGGTCACGGTCGTGCACCTTGAAATTTCAGCAGGGTGTTGCTGCTGCTAGTGTTCGTAGTCCGAGACACCTGCCAGTGAACGATTCTACGCGAAATCTGCTCGTAAAGATAACGATCGTCGTTACCGAGAGGTGTCGTAACCACAGTCCATCGTTAAGCAAGCCTATACTCTGTGATCTCTCGTTTTCGATAGTCGCGTGCGTGCGTGCGAGAGAGTGCGCGGCCTTCGTTCAACGCGGCAAATTCCATTTGGACACAATCGTCCAGCAGGCAAATATCAGATTATGCAGCCTTTGAAGATTTTTTTTCTCAGATCGTGAACAGGACCCGGCACCACGTACCTCTAGCTTAATCGCGCAAATAAAAAGCCACCCTGTCGGCATAAACATGAAAAATACCACGGTTCAACGAACAGAACTATCAATAATCGAAGGGCGCTTTGCAGCCCGTTTGACAAGTTAGCTTACGTCAATCGGAAGAATGTACTGGTATCCTTAAGGTGTGTTAGTCAGATTGAATTTTTTTTATCAAGGCCTTGTTTTTGCGCAATTGAATAGTTAGCGTTAAAGCACCAGGATTTTTTCTTTTATAACTTTCGAGACCCCAATCTCCATCTGTTACTCATAGACAATAAAAGGAACTTTGGAATTTGAAGCAAAGTTTTGATCGTTAGATATTTGAATCTTTCGCAAAGAGCATTTGATTTTATGTTCTTCTCTCGTTTGAACAATAATAATAATAATAATTTGAATTTTTACCATAGCTTGAAATTCTTCAGACTCGCCGAGAGTGGTTTAATAGTTTTCTAAGAAGAGCCAATCGACAGATACAGGTATCAGTATAGAGCAAAGGCAAGAAATCAATTCCCCAGTGGTTCGCGAAGCCAAGACAATTTGAGAGCAAGTGCTCGAATCAGTTGAACTCGATTCGAGAGCGGTTTCCAACAGAGGACTACCCTTCGGACTCGATCGGGTCACGGTATACCAGTATACAATAAGTAGCAGCAATGCCAGTAGAGCTGGGTACTAGGTCTAAAGCCTCTGGGCAAGAAACTAGCGGCAATAATAATTTACAGTACTCTTTTCTTCCCTCTTGGCTCCTCCTTCGGCTGTTCCTTCGGTTGTTCCTTCGGCTCTTCTTTGCTTTCATGGGTGCAGCCGCATCTTTTTCGCTTCTCCCGCGGGTGGTTGTTGGAAGCAATTCCATATTAGGAGTCCGTGCTTCTCGGTCTACCGCGATGTGGAGGCTATTGAGACGTAGTTACCCTTACTTATCCTGTCGGTGCAACAACCACCGCGTTGATCGCGACCCTGCTACGGCGAAAGAACTACCAAAGCCCTCGGCTCTTCTCCAACCTCGCTACACTCGACTGGGGATTTTACTCTTCTCTAGGAGGAACTTTTGCTCGCGTCAGCGTCTACTTTCCATACGACTTGGAATATCTAGTTTTAAAGGCACGATTCTCGTCTCCTTTCAAATTCCACTAGACTTGAATTTTCCTTTAAATTCTTTTATGTGAAATTTTAATAAAATCGTCTTTTCCTTCTGTATTAAAATTATTTCGGGTAAGAGCTTTTGTAGGAATATTTATTATACACGCAACTAGGAATATAGAACATTTTCTATTTTAGTCTAAGAATGATTTATCGATTGAGTATCCAATTTACAACGCATCGCGTAGAAAATAAAGTGAGAGAGTTCGATAAAGTCTCGAGGAAGATGGATGCGCGTAGTGAGCGGTATTTCAGATTCAGAATCAGAAGTCAGAGGAACGGGAGTACGAGGGAGCAAATTGCAGTGAGTACGAGGAGCTTCTCTCTATGTCCGTTGCTGACGAATTTTCCGGTCCAGCGAATCTTCTCCTCTCGCCCTCTGGGGTTCTTGGCTTCCTCTTTTTACCCGCCGTTAAGTAACTCAATACTGTCAAGAGATGCTACTTTGTCGATCGGCATGGCAGCATTCTCAGTCGAGTGGAAACTCTCCTGGCGGCCGCGGTTTGCCTATCGTACTCTCTATGTATTTTCTCCTTGCACCGATGCCTTCTCTACTGACGCTCTTTATTGTTGGAACCTATGCAAATTATTATTCAAAGAAAAATCGATGGAATTATTTGACTTACTGCTTTGCAATGAATTACTCGAAATATAACGCCGAATTAATAATAATTCCCTCCACTAGTCGAATGAGAAATTATTTAATTGAACACTCGGAAGAAGGTCCACAAGATCTTTGTGCCGTCAACCGTATATTCATCTGCCGACTCGAATTCCTCGCGACAATTTGCTGTTGATTCCTCGCCACCGATATTTAAAATCGCATTTAAGTACAATCAAAAGCGTATTACGGGAAGAAAAATTGACAGAAGGAAATATTTTCTGTTCAATTGGCGGTGCTCAATCGAACGACCGTGAAATCATACGGAATGGTGGGTTTTCTTTTGAAAAAAGAGCAATCGAGAAACCGTACCCACTTCTGTACTGCCCGCGATGCTCGAATGCTCAGCAAACGAGATATTAAGTGGCTCGACAGTAAAATATTGCGATCTTTGGAAGCTACCAATTAACGTGCATCTATGTGAATTATAAAGGTTGACGCTGATCTCGAAATGTCGTCGATTAAATCCAACGACCGCTACCCACAAATATTTTACCACCCTTATGGTTTCATTATCATACCCTATAATTAGAAAAACGTTAGAACGACAAATATCTTCCATTTTCAGTTAGCAATATCCTGTCTACGAATTGTTGCACATCACTGGGTTAAAAACGAAAAATTTACTAGAAACAGAAATAAAAAAAAGAAAACTATGTATTATAGTCAAATGTATCTCTACAATATTTACAATTAAAATGAGTTTAATCTTGGCAATTAAACTGGAAAAAAAAGGAAATGTTCTTGAGACTGGAATTATGTGATCCAATACTTACAAGTGACATTAAAGAATTTTTTCTATTGCTATTTCTTGTGTTGCTCGATCGTTAAAGCTATACCGACTAGTATCATAGAATCTCTGTACGGGAAAGTGGAGGGAGAAAAGTGGATGCTCGAGGGACAATAAATATCGAGCTCCCCCGTGGTTCGCTTGAGACCATGGCGCGTTAAGGCATCGTTAAAGTGTCGTTAAAGTATCGCTGCCGATTAATGCCGGCACGCGATTCGAGCGAGAACTGCCGCACCTTCAGCTAGGACGATCTTTCCCAATCTACTCGTCATACGTGCGTCATGCGATCTTTAATGATTATCGTAGAATCAGCTGGCAAGAGGTAATATTACGATAGACGATTTATTATCCACTATAATACTACCTAGAGAAGGATAATTTTATGCAAAAAAACAGGATCATTCCCAGTCGGTCAACTGGATTTTCAGGAAGTGACTTTCGCAAAAAGCGATAATATTATAATATAGATTGCGCTGTTTACTAAGCAAATAGTAAGTTATTAATAGAGATATTATGCTGAATTATACCTGAAGTAATTTTCGTTGCGAAAGTCACTTCGATGATTAGATTAGCGAAGGGTTATAAAAAAATTAAAGCAAAATTTTCTTCTTAGAATTTGAGTCGATTGTCTTAAATCAAAATCGTGTAAAAGGAGAATTGAATGTATTTATATTATTACGTCAGAAATCAAGTACCGTAAAAATAAGCAAAAAAAGACATGGGACCATCGTAACAATACCTCCCGTTCGAAGTTACGATCCGTGATTTACTTGGTAGACACGTCGTTGTCGATGGAAGTCGTCGAAGCCTATAGGTTTTAGGAGTGGTTTTTCATGCTGAGGAAGCCTCAGGAACGAAAGAACGATCCCCGAGATTTCTTGCGGGCTGAAATGAGGCCTGTATACCCCGAAGCGTTTTCCAACTATGTGCACCCGATTACCAGGAACAAGAGCAGCGTTTCTTGTTTCCACCGCAAGCCAACGAGCGTGTTCCGCTCGGAACCGATCATGGAAGCGACGCAACGCGACGCGACGCGCGCTCTTGTCAGAAGAAGAGCGGCTTTCGAAGGGACGACATTCAAGTGTAAACCATCATAATCAACTTCGAACGATCTGATTTAGGTGGAAAAGCGTTGGACGAGGAAATTTTCAACGATGCATGGAAACCTAGTGACTCTGTATTAACTAGAGCATAATGTGGTGAAAAATATCAGTTTCAAACATATAGATTTAGAATATACAGTGGAATATGATATTTTGAATCTGTAGATTATAAAGTAAATAATGAAATAAATAAAATAAACGAATCCTCTTGACTCGATTGAGAGTCGAAATAATAAAGTTCCGTGCTCAACGGAAAGGTGGAAATGTGTCAGGAATGTCGAATCGAGTGGAAATCGTCGCGAAGCAATGGTTCGAAAGATTTGGAAAGAACCCAACAATCCGAAGCAATATTTGCTCACGAAAGATGGCAACGATTCTGGAAGAAACCGCCAATAGCCCGAGCCAAGAACCAGACGAGCGAGTGAATCCAATAAAAGGACACTTGCGAGTCGCAAGTTGCAGGGTGGATCCGATCGCCACGTAGAGTCAATCTTTGCATAAGAAGCGCACTCGAGGGTGAACAGCCTGCTAGAAAAGGTCCAAAGGAAAGTATCTTGAGAGGGGGGGTTTTTTTTTTATATATATATCGAAGCCGATTGTAAGGTGCACGTCAGTCTGCTCCAATTGCAAAAATAAAGATCCAGGATGGTCCGGTTGATTGGTCTACGACGACCGCAGGCAGACGTGCCGAAAACGATCGGCAACGATGGCTCATTCGAACGAGCCACACGAAGACCGATCCTTCTTCCTTTTTCTTCTTCTCCCGTTGCACCGGACTCACCTTCCTCTTCCTTCCCCTTTGCGCCCAAGTACATTGCAACCCGATACATACAAAGCCTCGAGACCGAGCAGAAGCGGCGCTTTGTCTCGACGGAGTGTCGAAGCAGAGAGGAAGAAGCCCTTCTCGCGGAAGAAGAGCCGCATTTCGGAGGACAATACGTCCGTGAGACAAACTACCGCTCGACACGTAAACGGACTGACAATGAGCTCCCAGGACATTGTGAGTTATGGGACTCTGAACGCTGTCTTCCCCCATTGATACTGGTTCTTCGAAGACGAGGAAAAAATATAAGGAGCAAGGTGAAGATTCTTCAAACAATAGCGCACCTGGTCGCCAATCGATTACATCTGATACGTACAGGAAACTAGAGATAACGTACATAGTTTTTTTTATTCGACACGAAGAAAGATTCCTATGTCGAATAAGAAGTACTTATAATATTACTTGAATAATGAGATGCACTTTGGACGGTTCATTTCTCTTCTAAAGCCAACGATTCGTACGAACGAATGATATATAAAGTGAAAAGTGCAAGTTGACAGTAACGTTGCTCTGGAATGTACAATTCCAATGAAATAAGCAGAGCTCTTCCGATTTTCAGTTGTCCCGATCGAGCGATCGGTTTCGCGAAAGCTTATTGGATTCCACGAGACCAGTGCCTGGTGTACTCCAGCTTGTTAGTGCATTTGTCGGACAAGTCGATATGAGTATGATAATTTTTCAAGTACACAAGCACCGGAGAGCCCTAGGCGGAACGGCTGTATAAGTATAAAGGATAAATTTGCTCGTTTCAGCGTATCGTGTCGGGCATGCGTTTTCTGAGGGAGATCGAACCGAGGAACATGCACCTGCCCTGTACTTCTATAACTTACCCCGCCTTCGATCACACACGGCTACATGCAATACGGGAAATAAGAAGCCCAAGGAGAGAGAGAGAGAGAGAGAGGACTTACCTGAAACATAAGAAAAAAAATATGGGTGATTATCGATCGCAAGACATTGAGAGTCGCGTTGAGATACGACGACAACCATTCTCGCAGTTCCTCAAACAGCAGGAAACCAGCAAATCTGGTGAGGATACCGCGAGCAAAGGTACCTATCCCGCGATATTGCGAGAACATAGTCGTATGGGAGTAATTGCTTTTAATGAAGTACGGTAACAAGGTAATTCGGTTGACAATTTACCGGCTTAATCCAATCGTTTTGAGAAAGTAGCGACATTATAGGCGAATTATTTCTTACTTATTGCCTTTGAGTGATTTTAGAGACTCTTGGAAAGATTAAGAGTCTGACGTTTAATTAATTGCATTCTTCAAATGGAGAAATCCACACCCTAATGTTCTCTTGATTTCAATAATGAAACGCTTAAATCCTTATAAGTTTATTTATAAATATGTAAATGTTAAAGAAATCGAGGATTTCAATTCAGATAATAAAAATACAATAATTGATGATTTATGATGATTCGTTACAGTCAAAGACGCTCAACTGATTATTTATATTAATTATTATTAGTAGCCAGGATCGTTTCAAGAGAAATATAATTGTTATCTGGAGACTTTTTCATTTTCAATTATAATAGTTAAGGTGTCTGATCTTCGTGAATTCCACTGACACGAGATAACCGAGAGAGGATGCGGAAAGCTAGGGTTAATACGAGAGGTGTTCGCGATGCTTAGTGTGTGCGCGCTCGCGCGTGTAGAAGTGCAGAGGTTTCGCGCAGCGCTTTAACCGAGCGATTATGGCCACCGTAAATTTTGCTCGATCTCTCTTCTCGGCTTCTCTTCTTTGGTGGCTACTTCGCGGTGACTTCCTGCCGCACTGCCTGCCGCGGAAACCCCCCATGATATACGCTAATAATAAAGAACGATGATCGGGGGAGCGTGCGCCGCGCCGTATCGCGCCGCGTCGAGTCGAGCCGCCGAGAAAAAGGAGAATCGAGCAATCTTATAAAGTGCCGCGCTTGTCTCGGGATATTTTTAAGGGTTATTTCCACGCGCCAAGTGCCGCACAATGATTTCGAGCTATTTTATCTCTACTATAACTCTTTATCTAACGCGATCACCCAAATTCTGGTTGTCAGCATAATAAGGATGAGGACTTTCCTTGTCTTATCAGGCTATTTATTGTACTAAAAAAATTATTACTAAAAAAGTAAAACTGCTGTTCAAGCGAGAAAACAATTATTTAAACGGTAGATAGAAGAAGATAGAAATTGTAATGTTGATCATGTTCAGCATTCCCGCCCCAAAGTATTCTTGCGTCAATCGAAAATCGATCGCCCTTCCAAAACTGGCACCCGGAAGCGTGGAGAAGCGATTTTTCTGCCGAACTCCGGGAGTTTGGTGGAATAACAACGAAAGAATCGAACGACTGAGAACATCCGCGATCGAGGCAATGCGTGAGCATTGTCCCGTCAAGACCGTAAATACTTCAGCAGTTTAGGAGGGCTTGTAACGCGTCCGCGAATATTTCTTGGACCAACCGAAGAATTCTGGCCACCCAGAAAGCACAAAAATCTTGGTACGAATCAAAATTCAGTAATGCTAATCGTCTACATTTTATTTCAACCTTGAATTTCTACCGAATTACAAAATATCAAATATCTTTACATTCACGGACACTTGACAGTTTCAAATGCAAATGTATGTGAATTCTAAGACAAAGAAAAAGCGAATATAGTTATTCGAAGAATCGAAAGAAAGAATAACGAATTTCCAAAACAAAGATCCATAAAATTAGCGAATTCAACGTCGGTTGTTATCCATAAGAATCGCGATAGGAGTTCGCGATAAAAGTGCACTAAAATTCGCGAACGGATAGGACCGTGCATTTCACGCGGTTGAAATTCTCAATTTATGGGGATGCTCAGGATCGTTAAGAAAGCGGTGCACATGGCTGCACTAAATCGTGGCCTCTCAACGGAGCCAATAAAAGTGCGCGACAGCTCGAAAAATAAGAGGCTGGCGGCATTTATAATCAGGAAAGCTCTCCGAAGGCAAAGTGTTCTTCTACTAGGAAGGGGGCGACAGATAAAGAGAGAAAGAGAGAAAGAGAGAGAGCGAGAAGGAAAGAGTGGTATATGACCCTCCTAATGAAGTCCGACAGACAGAGCCGAGCGAGCGCGCACGGAGCCGCTGAAGCATGGTGCGAGCCTCCTCGTCCGGTGATTGTAAGGGACACCATGCGATCAGGAACACCGTAACCGACTCGTGCTATTCGATATAATGCGAGCAGACCATAGACCAGCGCGCAAAAGGCTCGGCCAGGATTTTTAGCGGCGATACGGCCACGGGAAACTCGAAGGGTCGAAGGCTTGTGTTGAGCAACCATCCAGCCGCCAAGGATCCCTTGGGATTTCGCTGGAGAAACCGACCGAGAATACATTCCATATTCAGTCATTCAATCGCATATTAATCGTTTGTTAGATTTATTCAGCTCAATAAATCAGTTTATTCGAAACTAGATCATTGTTCTCGAATAATAGGAATAGATTCAATTGAAACCACTTTTCAAAATTCTATCTATCTAATTCGAAGTATTGTCTCGCGTTAGTTTTGACTCTGATTTTTATTTTTAAAATTATCCCTTCAATTTATTCCTAGTTGCAAATTTACAACCTGTATTAAGCTTTCGATCGATGCGGTATGAAACTGTTGCATTGCCACCCCTTTAGGGTTAGAAACCTCAATCAGAGGGTTGGAAAAAAGCGTAAGGGCGACGTTATCGCGAGGGATAATTGCAGGCGAGCCCGACCTTTCAATTAGCGTCGTTCTCGGGGTCCGATTAAAAGCGTGGCTCCGCTGCTGTCCTGATTAACACCGCGCTCGGCCAGCGGGCTCCTAATCTAATTAGATGCAATTAGAGGAGCTGCCCAGCCCTGATTGTTGCTTCTATCCGCATTCGGTGCACCACCGCTAGAGAATATGTATAACTGGTCGATCGAACTCGACGAGGCAACTTGCGAATAATGTCTTCCTCGAGATGCATCCGATCGCGAATCTGCTATTTCACATTTTTATTTATCTATTTATTTATTAATTTATGTATTTATTTATTAATTTATGTATTTATTTATTTACTTACTTATTTATGTATATGGACATAAAGAATTTTGCTTATTATTAATATAGGATTAATTAATTCGAATATTCAACGGTTGATATTGATTTTAATGGTATCAACTGATATTGATTTTATTAAATTCAGTTGTCATAAAGATAGTAAGTAGAAGCGAGAGTCGAATAATAAATTGAATCTGACAGTAATATCGCGTCAAGATTACAGGACTGATTTTGAAACCTAGATTAGCTTTTCGTTCGAGTCGAAGCTTGTAGCCCTTCCAGGAAGAAAAGACGACCCCCGATTGAAATCCTCGCAGTGGCGATGCGTGAGCTCGAATGAAAGAGCCGAAGAGCGAGTCAAAGTGAATTGAGTGACTGGCAGCATGCGCAACCCGGGAACAGGGCACAAAGGACCTGCTAATTTGCCAAGATGCCTCGCGAAACTCAGTCGGCTTTGAAACGGATGGTAGCGTGCAAAAAGGGCCACCGGGAGTTCGGAAAGATGCAACGGGTTATTTTCGTACGAAAGGATGAAAAATCTAGCGATGCAATAGCCAGCACAATGATGCACTTGCCTGGCAATCTTTTTCACGCTCCGAACCTGGCAATTTCTGTTGGTAATTGGTCCCTGACATCCTTTGCTCTGACTTAACGCTTTTCTTATTTCCTTTCTCGAACATACCCATTGATGTCTTTAATTGTATGTCGACCGAGTCGAGTGTCGTGTTGAACCAGTTAAAAGAAACTACTGAATTAGGTACAATTAGATTGCGCATTTGTATACAAATACGAATTGTACTGTTAGTACAAAATTGTTGTCCTTTTTACAATATGTAACCTCATTGAATTCTACCTATAGCTTTCTGAGTATTGTATATAACAATTGTACGAATAATTTAAAAGCACCTTTCCATAAAATACACAGAAGATTATTTACTCTCAATTACCTCTATAAAGTGTATGAAAATTAAAAAGAACAATTGGGATCATCGATTGTCTTATTTCCGCTCACTTCCATTATCTTTCTTACGGAAGATCCGATCACAATTCGAAAAATACGACACCGAGCTTTGTACGTGAAATAGAAGCTTTGTGATACTCGAATTCCCCGAGTCTCTTCACGACGCAGAGTAAAGGGTTCTCGGTGGTATTCACGGGACGATTCGTCCCATGGACTGGAGGGTATTCTTCGACTGGGCGTATCTGATGCGCACAGAAGGTCTCTCGTAAGATGGCCGCGCCTCATTGGGCTTTCTACTCGGTCGAGAGGCCTAAAATTACCCGGAGGAGTTCTCCTCTTTTATCTAGGATGATCTGGAGCGTCCGCGACGTCGGATCCACCCCACGAAGGATGCCGACTCGCCTGCTCATCCTCCTCGTCAATCTGGACAGCCGGTAAATTGAATTTTTTTCGACGAGCCCACTTTCTCTCTCTCTCTCTCCCTTTTCCTCTCTTTCTACGATACGATTGGTCGAATCATTCGAGAAGAACCTTGCCAGTGATGCGAGCCATCCAAATGGACCCTGAATGTCCAATCTCTTGGATGCTGGGATCTGCTTACTCAAGCACTCCCGCGAGAAGAACTCTCCCTTTCGAACACCATCTCAGATCACCTCATTTGCTTCACCTCTGCACACGTTTTCAAACTGCTCAGTTAGCATTCGATCGGCAGGACGCAAACGTTTATCAAAGATAGTTAACTAAATGATATAAAAAATTCTCACAAAGTGTTCAAGTTAATTAATATCGGTAGAGCGTTGAAAAATATTTCATGGCAGACAACATTCGAGTGACATACATATACATATATATATATATATATGCAAATTACACCTTTTAGTAGTCAATAATCGTGTACAGCCATCGATATTGGTTCAAGCTGATCGTCGCCTTCGCCAATCACTTAAGGATCCCAGGTCCAAAAGGAATAGCACATTTATTGCCATCAACCTCGAGCTCGTTTCCTGCGACGTCTCACTCAAGAATCATTACGTCGAGCGAACCACGAATCACCTATATCTTGCCGAGGTCTTCGTTATCCGAAGAATTCTTTCTTTTACCTTTTGTCGCGACTCTCGATCCTGAAGAGTAGAAACCTTATCGAGTAGGATACGAATCCTTGATTCCAGTCTCGGCTTACGCGGTCAGCGGTCAGCGAAGGGCAGAAAAGTCCCTCGTAAAAATTGGTCAATGAGTCTCAAGAGAGCAGCAGGGTTCGGCTTTACGCAAGATCATAAGTTAGATTAAGGGAGCGTGTGACGTTGCGCGCGTTGCACCCGGGACCACCTGTCGCATAATTTCTGACCTAAGTCTCGAAGAACCCTCGAGGAGAGAACCAAGGAGGGCCAAGGCAAGCCAGCAACGAATTTCGCGGAATCCTTCGACGACAGACTTCTTCCTTATTTACAAGGAGTGGACGGACCGAAATCTCGAGTCGCGAGCATCAGGAGGAGGAGGAGGAGGAGGGGGAGTAGGCATGCTGGGTCCTCAGCGAAACGTGTAATCGACTGTTCGCCAAAAGCTATTCTCATCGTAAATTTCGACGGAGGTTTTCGTATGTATGTGTGTGTGTGTGTGTGTGTGCTTCGCGAAGCACATTCTCACCTTGTCTTCTCTGAAAGCAAACCAATGAATAGAAGATTCGAATCTTAGCTTCAGATTTCAATCTGGATCCCATCGTCCAATTCTTAGAAGTAAAATCACCTATGACAGTTTTACTTATGATCTTCCCTTTTAGCGAGAAATCAGGTAAAATATAAAGTCAGTGATTAAAAACGCAAAAAAATGTCAGATCATCGTCATGTTAAAATAGATATTTTCCAACCCACATATTTTTTGACAAACGGCGACATTTGTTCTTCGGAATTCTAAGGATCAATAAAAGTGGATGAATGAAGATTGGGAAGAAGTCTAGGAAGAAATGGAAATTTCATTGGAGAGACTCGCATCGCGACGACAAGGCGAGGCGAGCCTAGAATCAACCAGACACACCTCAAGAGGATCAGGTGCGTTTAGTCGGTCCGTTTTGCATCCTCGCGTGTTTTCGCATTCAAATGCCGGGGCCAGTGCAATTTAAAACTCGTTTGGGCGCCACGCTGAGCCTCTCCCTTCGCCGATTTCGTGCAGCATCTGGCCCAGAAAAGAAGAAGAGGACCCACGGTGAGAGGAGGGCCCAGAAAAAGAAAAGGGCAGGCCCAACGCTCAAATAGAGCTAAAAGACGCACACCAGGAGGCCGGTTTTCAAAAGGAAGACGAACCGTGCCAAAGATAAAAAGAGGATCGCACTAGAGACCAGTGTGTCTTATTGTCCTAGGAGAGACACTCTGCGTCCTTGAGCGAAAGACCACCGACATTTGGCGACTCTAACGAAATGTCATATTTCTGGGAATTCCGTTTTATCCTTTCTGGAAATCATCCGCCAAGGCGCTTCTGACCCAAAGAAGAATAAGAAAAAGGAAATATATTAATACGAATTCTCAGAAGAACAGATATATTCGTCTTGTTAATTAATCACAATTATAACAGAATTACGTAATTCGAACTTTATAATTAATTAAACGAGGTCTTTGAAGAAGAGAGCTAAATTATGTGTAACCCAGAAATTGATTTCTCTTGCGATCTTATAAATTTATAAATAATTTATAACTAATGTAATTCAATTACGATACATTGTATTTCGCAATACTATATAAATTGTCTTGTTCTCTAATTAATGAGAGAATTCTAAAATACAATGCAATTGAATTATTTAACAATTACAATCTCTAGAAAAATTCCCTTCTAATTCTTGAGAAGTCTGATTAAAATTCGCATTCCCCTTAACACAAGCATTGCAATAATTTTCAGGTCGACTAACTTCTGCGGCTGCCCTTACGATCTTCAGCGCTTGTCCAGTGGAGCTCCGGTAACAAGGAGAATATCCCGAAGGTCCGTAGAAGCGTCCGCCAGCGGTACGTAAAGATAAACATTACAAATAGCTGAAGAATTGCGCTACGGGTGGATATAACTCTTGGAGAAGTTAAACACGAAATCGTTGGAGTAGAGTTTGCGAAAAGCGTCGATTGGTAGGGGCGGACTGGAAGGTGCTTCAAGAAGGGTAGGAGGTCTCCCTCTCTCTCTCTCTCTCTCTCTCTCTCCGTAGGGTATAGATCGAAGGTAACGATACTCGGATGGTACATACGTATATATGTGAGCAGGTCGCATCGTATTGGTAAGATAGGCCACCGCCTACCAGAAGATACACGCGTCCGCTTCGTAGCAAAGGTCGAGTCGGGAGATCGATTTGCATGTCACTGATAGGAATCCGCTCGAGTAACGACGTATGCATTGCATTGCATTGCGCTGTATTCCGCTGCATTGCGTTACGTTGCATGCTTGCGAACCAGACTGACGGAAACGGCTGACAGTTACAGACAAACGATCCGATATCTTTACGCGACGTAGCGAAATTTACCATGGAAAATTGTGTTACTAGTTTCATGAATATTTTTATTGATCGATCGACTTGAATAAGAATTTAAAAATTTTTTTTTTTTAACTCTATAGAAAGAGTAAGTTATATCGAGAGGCAAATTGATTTGAGTTCTAGCTTGATTTCGATGCGTATATAGTTCGCTCTCATCAAAGACACGGACATTGTTAAAGAACGATAACAATTATGAGAGATTTTTACGAGGCAATATGCGTCAACGTGTACTGAGACGACCTCGTAAAATCTGTACAAAGACAACAATAGCTGTTAGAAGCTCGCGGAAGGGGAAACATTAAGGCTCGAATGAACGCATGGTCACGGAAGAGCGAGTGGGATCGGTATTAGATGCATCAAATACGTTCGCCATAAAACGAATTTATCGTAGAGTCTGCAAAGCGCACACGTGCACCAAGCATCTCCCTTTTTTTTTTATCCTCATCAAATTGATTGCCCTGTTGGAAGAAACCCACCAATAGATCCAATAAAACAGCAACTGGCTCTTTAGCGGACTACGCCTTGGATGATAGCGCGACCCCATTAAGCAGCCGGCATTAAAACAATGTAACACAGTATCCACCGATCATAACCGATAAAGAACACATACATACATACGTGTACACGCATTATATATACTACATTCGATTCAAGAGAATCGTAAATTTCCATCGATGCCAGCTTAAGATACCCAGCAGGTGGAGTTCTCTTGGGGGATATAACGGAATGTCCAGGACCCAATGATCCTGAAGGGTCACGTCTACTTACTTACATTCGTTCATGCGCGACCATAATCGTCAATACGCCAGGAATAACTGTCTCTATTTCTTAAAGAATCATCTTCCTGGATTCCGCTATTCCTTCCTGATAATTAATATTCCGTTGTAGAGCAACTTGAAGGATATCTTCACGAATTTTTTATTTTCCATAAATATGTTTAATCTCTATTTTCATGAATATTTTACAATACTTCGATTTGTATTTCAATTGTGTCATATAAAAATCTTTTATCTTTTGGGGCTTAAAACAAGTTGTTTCTTTCCCTCGGGCTTAATTGGAATTCGTCTGGACGATGATAAAAAGGTGAGATAAGGTAGAAGGATTTTGAGTAATCGAAACTGGTGGAAAAAAATATAATTTATATGCCGGATAGCCTGCAGTGAATAATAAATTCTGATAGTTCGGTAAAGTCTACGTAGCTCGTGGCGAAGGGAGGAAACCATGATCATCCAGGGTGTTCATTATTCCTAGATAATTATACACTTCTCCCTGTAGAATTTTCGAACTGAGTTTCGAACTCGAACTACACCTGGGATGCAGCTTAAGTAGTTACTCAGGATGATCTTCACTTACCTTACATCAATATTAACAATAAAACGTTTCAAAAATCTTACTTTACGTTAGACTCGAATAATAATCAATCAATATTAACATCAATATTAACACTAAAACGTTTCAAAAATGTTACTTTACGTTAGACTCGAATAATAATCAATCCGATCTGCATTTATTACAAACGTTAAAATACGTTGTCGTATTTTCATGCGAAATTAGTACCACTGAACAAATAAACCGTTGGTTCGGGAGAGTCCTTACTAGGCTCTCTAATCGGACGATCTCATGGCCCTCATGGGATACAGTGCATTGAAACATAGTATGAGATCCCAACAATTCCATTTAGCGGAAGAATGTGGCGGTCGTGCGGATTCCGACAAATTTACGGCCGATCCGCTTTGCGGTCTGCTCTAGATCGCGTCTCATTGAACCGTGAAAATCAGCTTCCGTGTTCCGGCTGACCGTTAGCCGCAGGCACCACGGAAACAAATGTACAAAGGACGAAAGAATAATGCGAAAATAGAAAATAGTAGATTCTCGTGGAGAAATAGAAATGAATTTTGATCTAAATACTCGTATTATACGTTAATCGAAATCATTTGAAGAATATCCATTTGGCTATACACTTATCGTTAGATAATGAAAACTTTAAATTAATTCTTGAATAATTAATTATTCTACACAATATTCACAATAGATGTCTGTTCAATGTCGTTTACAATTGAATAGAAAATGAACTGAAAATAAAACACTTTCCATTAAATTATGGTAGAGAAATTGAACGAAAATTAGAATTTATTTGTTAAAACAATTTTATAAGTTAAACAGTGAATTAAGAATATAAACTACAAACGGGTCTTGCTCAGTGGTCTAGCAAGTAGGAAAAGCAGATATTCAAATAATACATGTTCTATCGTTCGTGTCTAATGCTTAGAAGTCTAGCATGAGTGTTATTCCAACTCGGAGCAGGTTAAACAGTTAGACAGTGAATACACCCATATTATTGTATCGCGGCGGTACCAATTTCTCTTATCTCCGTTTCAATTTTAGTCCCATGGAATCGCACGGTCAACTGGTCGTACTCGTTGTACGTTTCCCATGGGGGAACCTTCTCATCTGTCGACCATTGTTTTCACGGGAAATGAACGATCCTCCCTTGGTATTGAACAAGCCAGTGTCGCAAATTTCCGAGGAAATCCTGTCTAATCGCGTCTGAGAAGTCTTTGAATAGGGGAGCTTCGGTACGAAGGGTCCGATGCAGCAAAATCCTTGACAATGCGAGTCAAACTCATATACGAAGTGCTTCGGTGTAATAAGTAAACTGCGGATTTTTATGCAAATATGAATTCTATTGTCAGTACAAAAAAATAATAATAACTGCTTCAACTGCATTATTCTTTATTGACAAAAAATTGAAAGTAAAAACATAAACGGAATTATCTTTATCACGATAAAGTTGAAAAAAATATTTTTCAACGTTAAGAATAAAAAAGTAAGACGTAGATAGGAGAAAAGCTATAGTTGAGAGAATGTTCTTTGACGGTGAAAACTCTTTTGCTTTGAGTGTCGAAGATTGGCAAACCTTCTGACAAGTTGAAACGTGAGTAAAATGTACGGCCGCGCAGACACGTCTGTATCTACTGAATAGTAGTGTTTGCAGTCCAGTGGACTATGCGGTCCAGAATGACAATTCCAAGAGACATTTCCTCGCCACACCTCAACCTCCATGAGACCTGCTAACAGTTCGCTAACACTGTTTGAAGTCAACAGCGGCGCGATTGCCAGTCCCGAACAAGGTCGCAGGCTGAACCACGTGCTCGATCCGACGAGATACCAACGCATTTTCATGGTTTGGTTCGCGCGATGAAGATAGCCCGGAATAAGGCTCTTGGCTCGCGAGCACCGTTGCCGGAGCCTTAGAAGGCCAGCAGCCGGAATCGCGATCCGGGAATTAGATGCGAGCATACCACCAGGTGCCAGGTTTAAACGCGCGTCGAGACAGGATCGTTGCTTTCCTGATAGCGTCGAGCACACTCCTGCATCGCAACCTGTGCCGTTCGTTCAACACTGTGGAAATGAAAATATCCCGTTTGGAATATTGACAATATTTCTCACTCATTTATCGAAACTCGCGTCTTCGATTACCTTTTCAATTTCTTTCATTGACAGGATATTGATAATACAGATTCAAATCGATTGTAATTTGCGATAATGACAGTGTCACGGATTTCACAGTTAATTAAATAAAAAAGTGGCTTTAAAATTGTAAAATTGTAAAATTGTAAAGGATAGCTATCAGCTAACACTAATCGTTCGAGATACAGAGTAAATACATCCTGCAGCTTTGTCGCCTCTTAAACAGCTGTGTTTTGCTGTTTTCTCGTGTTCGAACTAGACTTTCGGTGAAAGTATTCCGTTATATGGTGGAGCTTGGAAGGTCAAGCGAAATAGCGATTCCGGAATTAGATGCGAACAGGCTGCGCCAGGTACCAGGTGTAAACAGGACTTGACGACAGGATCGTTTATTTTCCGTTGACCAGTCGAGCTCCACGCGCACATAGCATGGCAAGCACACCCAGGAGAATTTCATTTAAAGATTTTCCACGATTAAGATCTCTGGTTTCGATGCCACAGGATTCTACCCTTTAGTCCTTGCGGCACTTTGCGATCTTGAATCCTGGGTGTGAGTGCTACCAACATTAGCCAGTACTCGTAACGTTAAGAATAAAATATTGTGCTTTCGCTGCAACTTCTCGAAACATTTGTCATTGTTGAAGGGTGGTTTTGTGTCGAGAGACGCTAATCCTGCCCGACAAACGTTATGTCCTTCCTGACGGGATTATCACCAGACTGTGTGTCCTTTCCTTCTTCCAACGTGATTGATTTACGCGGCAAGGAGCGTGACCATTAGGTCCTTCTCTCATCCCGTTCCGCGTATCTTTGATCCTGTTTCTTCGTGTCTTCTCAGGAGAAACAGTGTTAAAGACTGCTTTCGATAGATTCACTAGTTGTACGTGGTAGAAGTTGACTTACAATATAACATTACGTGTAATATTGCAAATTTCAAATCTATTAATAAATATAATATTGAAAGGAATTAGTTTAACAGGTATCAATCGAAGTAACCACACCTAAGTAGACCTGATTCTAAACAAACTACGAGTCCACGTGTATGCTATCTTAACGTCAACTTCCTTTTGAGATAAAATTTCAGTGAACCCTGAATATACCCCTGATACCGGTTGGAACTTGCCCTTGCAACTTTGCCTCGTTATCTCAGCGGCTCTTTGCGAGGTTGACATTGAGATTGGATGGGTATTACGCAAGTCGGGATTAAACGTGCACAAATGTAACCAATACACGTGGCAAGATACACACACACACACACACATGTGGGAGAGAGCACGCTTACTCGAAGCGGCGAGAGGTGTTCGAACGTGTGTCTGTGAACATGGAACAGGGTCTATGCAAATCCCTACATGCGTATCGGTATTAATATCGACCGCAGGAAGGGGTCAACGGAGAGAAGAGGAGGAAGAATATACCGCGCACAGTAGAAAAGGATAATCGAAACAGACCCAACCCAGACCGCGATGGGATGAGCGAACGGGTCTGACATTCGCTACCGATCTACTGGATCCCTGTTAACTTTATTCACTGATTAGATTTTCATCAACAAAGTTGCTCTTTTATTCACTTTTGATACTAGTAAAAATTGCAAAATATTCTCAGCTTTAAATCAAATTTAATTGTTTTCTACTATGATCAATTGTTTAAATCAAATTCTAATTCAACGAACTTGTTAATCGTTTTAAGGAACTCGTTTAATGAACCGATTTAATAAATTCTTTGTTGAAGGGTGAGTTTCTTCGATACTTCACGGGTCAACGGTTTATACCAATTTCCACGTAGCAAGCACATAGTTTTCCCTTATAGATCGAACAATAAACTATTCTATTCCTTAGAGAGGAATTCTTTCACCGGACGGTTCAGCTTGGCGAAGTTACGCCAAGATCTATGATTAGCAATTAAATCCTCCTCTAATTGGCAGCCCGAGTACCGTTAGAGTCATATCGTAAACGGGAAAAAGAATTGGAGGGGGGGGGAGAAGATCGTAGGTGGAACAAAGAACGATTTAATGGGCGAACTAGGATTTTCCCCGGTTGTTATAGAACCATGGTTCATTAACATTTATCGGCTTATTGCAACTGTCGTCTCGGCTGGGCTAACCGATCGCTATCGTTTAATTGGGGTCAACCGATTAACCAGCGTTTAACTGAGAATATTATACCAAGGAAGAAGGGTGCACACCGCGTCGTTCTAAAACTTTGTTCTTCCTTTTATCAACATCATCGAACTCACACTATGACGTCTATGATGCTAAACGCTTCCTGGTGATCGAGTTATACGATCGATAAATCTAAAGAAATATATGTCATGCTTATCCAATAATAATTAAAAGCCATTATCATTAGGCGTTGGAGATAACAAAAGATAACTTGAATTTGATTTATAACTATTATAAATATCACTCAAAAGATTTAACTTTGTCACTGAAAATTCGACTCAATTGTTTTAGTTGTTTTTCCTTAGAATTTTCAAAATAAATCAAGTTGGAGTAACATCGACGCTTGGATATTTCTCAAGTAGAGTCAATTGATCCTCGTTGGAATGGAGAAGAGCCTTTAGTAGCATCCCGTCGCGTGCATATTTATCAAGATTATTTAAAGCGAGACAGGTCTAATCGTTCGACCGGCAGCACGCGTGAGCGTAATAATCGATAGTTAATTGGAAATCTCATTTCTCTCAAGGGAGTTGCTTGCCACTCTCCGCGTGCGCCCAATGCTCACCGCGTTGCGGCCAATTATGCTAATCTGCGCACGCGGCAAGCGCGAAATTAATCGCACGCAACTTCAACTGATTAGTCGTGTTTACGGAATATACGCCCTTTCAATTACATTCGACTTTTCTTTCAGTTTCCTTTCGGTGAGTTTAGAGAAAGCCAAACGACTTTCGTCAAGATTTCAATTTTGAGCCGAAGAAATTCGTTTGGTCGAAATAATTATTTATTAAAGAAATCCATGTTGAATAAAACACATACGAAACTAAATTAAAAATAAACTAATTATAAGTTTCTATCTCGTAATAAATTCTTTTTTTTTAATTAACCTGCATCCCTTTATAGCTGCAATCTCTCACTAGTTTAATTACCATTTTTTACCGACTATAATAAAGCAAGATGACGATAAATAAAAAAAATTGTTTTAATGTCCGATGGCTGAGCAAATAAAATTTCTTCTATAAAAAGGAAAGCAAAAGATAAAGAAGGAAGGGAGAAGTATAAACGCACTGGTCGCTAGAAACGAAGTAAAAGTGTCTTGTCGAGTATCGTTCAGTGGAATACAGCTTTTTGCTGCATTGGAAAGGTATAATTATGGTGTATAGAATACGCGAAAGTCTCTTTCACTTTCGTGTCCTACCAAGGGAAGCCAGTCCTGCGCTCCAATATAATTGCCGATCCCGATCAGAGTGGCCGATTGCGAGGAGCGTGAGCAGATTTATACGGGCAGTGCAATTAAACGAATTAGCCGTTCGCCATCCGGCGAACCAACATAAATCCAATGCGAGTGTCATATCGGCCCGCTTAGATATACTTTCCAGCGCAATTTCGCGCGCGCCAGATAAGGAAAAAAACAGGACGACCAATGCGAACACTCCGGATGTTGTGGAGCCTTTCTCCAACGATAAGCCTCTTACAATTGTACGTCTGGTGTAATTAATGGGAACAATCGCCGCAAAAAGCAATATCTTCTCCTATTAAATGGAACGCGAAGCGTCACTGGTGCCCATTATTTCAATGGAACGACCCAATTTCTTGGCAGTTCTGAGCGAGAGACCAATTGCGTGAATTGTGGTGATGAGCTTCGTAACGCGAATCACTGAGAGAACGATCTATTCTTAAGGTACACGTATACTTTAAGGAAAATTATCCTCAATTCCAATTTCTACCTGGTTTCTTTTCTTCCCACATTTTTCAAGATTTCATTTGCTTTCGAACGTAAAATGCGTTAATAGACCGATTTAATTGCGGCGAGAAGCGAATACTGTACATTTTTTGAGTTTGAAAATCTCTCTTGCTCGTTGGTTTAATTTACTACGAGGAATCGAATCTTTAATTATAATGGGAATTCTATCTTTGATTCTCAATTATTTTTCTGTCTAAAATAATAGAATTTAATATGAGAAAAATATGTAAGTGTTAGAAATTTTAGTTGAGTTAAAAAATGTAACTGATTCCGTTGAAACCACGACCGACTTTTCTCGAGAAGCGATTCCATTCGCATGGGGCAGTAAAAGAGGAAAGAAAATTGAGTCGATTCCTCCCAGGACTCTTTGGCTGGAAAGCGCTTTGGAACGCGAGTTGCCAAGTGATTTTTGCGGTCGCACACAATCAATTTCGCGAGATTGCTCGACCAAGAGCAGAAGCCAACGAGCTTACTGGAAATAATGATTCCTTCTGCTGAAGATAATCCACTTGGCAGCTTCTGTCTCTTTTGCTTCCTTCTGGAACCCTTCTCGAGAGACTGCTTTCCTTTATATTATGACCCGTTAGCCCAATTTCTCATTCCCGCCCCAAGGACGACCAGAACGACCAATCTCGACTACTGTCGAGCCACGCACGCATCTCTTCTCTATACTGGTTATTATCTTTTCGCATTTTTCGACCGAGATTATTCTCCAAACGAATGGCCCTCTTAAGCTCCGGGACTAGATCATTAATCTGGGTTCGAAGATGCCCGAGCTCTTCGGTAGGAGGAATTGAGTTTCTGGACTTCAATGTCTCAGTTATTCGAGTCATCGAAAGAATCTATTTAATAAATAAATGTGTAAATTGCAATTACACGTAGAATCAATTATAAGTTTATAAGTAAACTAAACCTACCGATTAGAAATAATGAATTGATGAAAGACAATTTATCAAACAATTATCATGTATAATTATAAGAATGTGTTGGAAGTCGTGTTAAAAGCCCGAAGATAAAATCTTATATTGAATAAATAAAATAAATGAATATAGAAAAAAAAAATAAGCGTTACTATCGAGTATCTGGGATTGCCGAAGAGCATCATTGGGAATAGGTCTTACGGGAAAGATATATCGGCCACCTTTTACCCTAACATCAGACAGAGCTTAAATCAATTTTGACGTTGTCGACCATTTCCTGGCGGTAATCGAGACGGTAGGAAGCAGCAAACGGGATAGCTGCACGCGAGATCGCCGTCACGAATGGTGATATTTCTCTTGAGATTCTCTCTCTCTCTCTCTCTCTCTCTCTCTCTCGTTCTCGCGTTGAGGGTATTGACGGTGTGAGTCGACTGACTGCTAAGTACAATTCACTCCGACCTCTGACACTCCTAGACTCGCCGAGCCAGCAGCCACTTGAAGGGGCAGCTTTTGATTCACTGCTTGCTGTAACGTTCTCTCACTTGACAGTTCACGATTCCTGAACGATATCGCCCCCTGACGTCCCGTTGCCTCTCGAAATCATCTCTTCTCGCGTTTGACTCAATTCTACACTGTTCAAGTAGAATCTTACAAGTTTACTATTTTCGCATATATATTTTCCTAAATCGAAACTACAATCTAATTTTCTAATCGTTTATCTAATCTCGGGATTATCCAATTTTTCTTCCGTTGTTCGAAGTGAATTTTAATACGGGAAAGTATTTGGGTGAGATAACTCAATAAAAAATTGAATTAGTTCGCAAGTGCGTGCAATCATTTTTGCCGGGCCAACTTGAACGAAACCGTATGAAAACGATAAACGGATTTGTCAGGGACAAAGTGGATTTTCGCGCGGCAACACAATGCTCCGGGGAACGGCACCGACACTAAGAGGATTCGGTTCCGTGTACCCAGGGGCTATCGAATTTTCAATTCACCTATATTCATCGTACATATGTATAGAACTTACGTGTTCGTCCACAGAGTATGTCAATTCCCCATCGTCGTAGAGGACAAACCATCTTCTCTGCCATCTCTGAAACACAAAACATATTCGAGTTATCGAAATGCACTTGTTACATATTTCTATTTTGATAAAAAAAAAAGTAATTAATTTTTCTAAACAAAACATTTTTATACTTCAAATACTTTTGAAGACAAATCACTTAATAGTATAAATCTTTCACACCCAATTTGTATACCGAAGAATTTTTGCACAATTAAAGAATTTTCCGCGACTGATTCAAGGAGAACTATGATACAATTTTAAACGACAGAGCACAATTCAATCAGAGTGTTTTGTCGTATAGCATTTAAAAGTTTGTCTCGAAGGGATGCGTGGAATTCGGAGAAGCATAGAACGAGAGCGTTTACTTTCAAGCTGGTACGCGCGTACGGCGTCATTTTCGTGGAAGTATTTATTGCAAAGAGCGAAAAGAATTCCAGTGAGACTATAGCAAGGGCTGCGTTAAGGAATCTTGCGGGAGTCTCTCGACACGCCAGCTGGACAATTAGCACGCTGCGCCCGTTAATTAGAAACAAAGACGAGGATAAGAAGAAGAAGCCAGCACGGCTGGCGAACAGGTCGTCACGATTTCTCTTTCGTTGCCACCTGCATTGGACCTGCGGGGCTCCTTACACTTCGCGTATCTTTCATACAGAGAACAGTTCAAATTACTACATTTCTACCTTTCACTAAACCCTCTTGTTTACCGACGAATTAAACTAATTGGCTTTCAGCTTCGATATCCTTCATTTTCGTAAATTCGTTATATAGCATTTGTAGAAATATAATACATCAGTAGAATTAATCTAGTGAACTCAAAGTACACTATAAAAAAGGATTTCGACAAATCAATTTTTCTAGAATTTAAAATGAATAGTTAATTAAGAAAAATCCACGAAATAAAGAAAAATGATTTTAATGTAGCCAGAGATTTCATGACTAGAATTAGAATCCTGAACATCTCCATTTAACCAGTAAGCATAAACAAGATGCCTCGGAGATATGCAAAGGAACAAATCCGTGAACGTATCTCAAGAGCTCATCGAATTTAGCGCTTCACCCGAGGTACATAAACCGCTCATGCATTTTCCATCGATGTCCGTAAACAAAATCCTCGTAGCTATAGATGCAGATGACTCGAGTATACATGCGTATGTGTATTCGTGAGTCTCGTGTTGCACAAAGTGGAACATTTGCATGGGGCCATGGTTCCATTAGACCTTAATTCCAAGCCTTTGGCGAGCCGCGAATTTGATGGCCGAGGATCAAAGGGATCCTGACGTTTATAGGGCAGCCGAGCTTTACGCCACGATTGTATGCAAATATCGGTAGAACGGATCTCTCGATGCCTCGCACGCAATACAGCTATCTCTCTTAGACCTCGTTGTTCATGGATCTCATTGTCAGTGTCCCCCGAGAGAACATGGTTCTCTAGGACGTAAGGAGCAGCATCGAACACTATGAACAATATCCGATCCAGAGCGAATCCCCTCCCCCCTGGAGAAAGTCTCTCTTTCCTTGGGAAAGGAGAGAAACATTCGATAGACAATTGTCTCCATGATCCTTTTTCGCGACTGTTCGCTATTGTTACCTCGGATTTTTATTACACGCGTTCTGTGGCGTTCTTTCAGATGTATATATTTGACAATTGGAACGAGTTTCATCTCAAAGTGTTCCGGGTCTGCAGAACGGTATCGTGTAGCTATTGGATTTCTTCAAGAACCTTCTCTTTTATATCTCAAAGTGTACCAAATATTATTTAACACAATCTACATATTTAAAATGACTTATAACAATAAATGACAACAATTATTTGCTATTGAATATATTTTGAATATATTAGTTTAATTTCCTTTTTCATGATTAGTCGAATCAAGATCATACATCACTTTACGATGTACATCATATTTCACAGTTTTAATCTAGATTCCTGAATGGACGTTTCTTGACATGGTATCCGTATTATCCTAACATTACTGTGGATGCATTTCGCAAGCACCGTGAAGGAACTGCTGCATCTCGCGAGCACGTTCTTCAGCAAAATTCTCGAGAACCCAAGAAGAAGATACATGCATCACGATGCAACCCATAACGGAAGCTAGAGTAAAACAAAGCGAAGAGAATCTTCCTAATAACACCTCTGGTAACACATCCGCTAGGATTCGACGGTAAATCCCCTCGCGCAGTTATGGTTCATAAAGGGTCGATGGGCCGTGAGGAGCTTTGCGAACGAAGGAACGTCGTCTCCGTTGTTGTCCTCATCATTGGATAGATAAATAGATAGATAGGTACCAAATCTTCACGAGAGTGTAAAAGAAAGGGAAAAAGAGATACGACAATGTAAAACTAATATTTCTCATTATTTATCTAATCTATAGCTAAAGTTATATATTGAAAAGCATGAATTATTCATTCGACCAATAGATTTTATTTACACGACGTTGTTTCTCGTGAAAAGTCACTCGACTCGAAGCAGGTAATTCCTGTGTTTTGGCGGTAAATCTGCAAGCGCAGTTATGGTTTATAAAGGGTCGATGGGCCGTAGGCCACTTTGCCAACGAGGGGCCGTCGTCTCAGTTGTCGTCTTCGTCGTTGGATAGGTAGATAGGTACCGTTGCAAGAGTCACACTAGGGAGAGAGGGAGGTGAAATCCTCGTGATAGGGTGGAAAAGAGAGAAAATAGACAGAAGAAGAAGAAGAGGAAGAGGAAGATGGAGAAGCAAAAGTGGGAGAAGAAGAAAGGAAAGAAAGGAAAGGAAAGGAAAGGGAGGCTTCAACCTACACGAGGCGGCGGTATCTTCATCTGGTAATTATTCACCGGGCCCCGCGGACCTGTACGAGGGTCCCGGCACGTGCGTGGGAAGATCTCCCGTGGAGGAAGAGGAAGAAGAGGAAGAAGAAGAAGAAGAAGCGAACGACGCCAGAAGAGTGAACAATGCCAACGAGAAAGAGAGAGAGAGAAAGAAGCAAAGAGACGATTCAGAGACGGTAGAGGAGAAAGCATAGTGTCTCGAAACCCGTAATCTCTTCCTTCTATTGCGCTTACTGCTAAAACCTCAAGAATTTTTCCGCCAAATCTCCAATACTTGAAGTTGCAAATTTTCGCGACAGAAAATCAAATTGTATTAATAAGAAATCCTACGTGGAATATTTTTATACTATTTTAAAACACATTTTTAAAAGCAAAATAGTGTCTTTCGGTACCAATCTTCGAGTTCTGCTACAAAGTCTTGACTTCGTTAATCTATATACTTACCATAGAGACTTTAACCGGATAAGATGGATTCGTGGTTGAAGCATGGCCGTAAACGGTCGTATTAAAAAGGGAAAAAGATAGGGAAGAACCGTTTTTGTCCCAGAGGGACGAGAATTTTTCTTTAAGTGTACACCAGTAATTTCGTGGATCGACGAGGACCCGCATATAATCCTGACCTACCACATCTTCCTGGTTCGAACAGCCGGTCGTTAACACCGCCCACCGACTTGCCTCTTTTCTCTCTGACCGGACCCGTTTCGTCGATCGTCCACCAGTAAAATCCTCTGGGTCCCTGGCCGACAGAACTACCGAGCAGATAATAGCCTCCGAGAACATTTTTCCATTGAAGCATGCAACGCGACACGAACTTTCTCGCGGCACGCGAGGAGCGTGCAAGAATGAGACCTAGACAATCTCATCTCTCGCAGTGTCGTTAATCCTCAATATTTCCTTTGTGGCTAGTAGAGCGTAACCGAGAAAGTCTTTTTTCCGCGAAGAGACTAAGGTCTGCTTCCTTATTGACCAATGAATTTCGTACTTTGATTTTAGTCGTTGAATTGCTTCTGCACGAATATTGTCCAATTTTCATTGAAATTTACTATATTTCATTGGAATATTGTCGAATTTTTGCAACACTTCACATGCTTTTTATTCGTTTTCTTATTTTTAGAAAAAGAAAAGAATCTGTCCAATGATAAATCTATCTAATAAAAGATTTTGGGTTCAGTAAAGAAATTTCATATAAAAATCTATTTATTCTCATTTTTACCAGTAATTAAAAAAAATAATATTTAAAGGGGATGTAAGTAGCGTAGATCGATCGAGTGATCGAAGAGGAATTATGCGGTGAAATCGTTTGAATTTTTCCAAAGTTTCATAAAGAGGGCGAAAATCGAGGAGAATCGATCGAAGCAGAGTCGACTGGGTGCGCTGACCTACCGCACCTTCTTCCGGATGAAGCGACGACCGTTTTGCATCGCCCACGGATCAAGGACTTCTGGTTTCATCGGCACACACGAGAGTCACATCGCAGCACCGTGGTGCGCTGTGTCGATCATCCGGGTCCTGTGAGTCTCGGGAACGAGTAACTATATGGTCAGCATCCAGCAAAAAGCCGCCGGATACCACTTTGTCATGAGTGACGCGCGGAATTTCGCGTCACGTCGCGTCACGTCGTCTCGCGCTGCTACGATCTACCCCTCTTGACAATCGGCAGCGATCCGCTTGACACTGCTTCGATCGGTGAGTGCGAAATGCTTCGAAATCCCCTCCCGAGAAAATTCTTTCTCAATTCATTCTGCAATTCAATGCTTTTGTTTCTGAATTATTGACTCATTAATCGACTGATATATCGATAACAATGATAATAAAAAAACTAATCCTAATGTATTTACTTTGCCAAGACCTTTAATCAGTGATATGAAATTAAATTAATTTTATGTAGAAATTAATCCTGCATTTTTCTTGAATTATGACGTTAGAATATGTTAGAGATGTAGAAGGACATTGAACAAAATTCCAGTAAATGATCTCGTGGATGAAGTAACTTGATCGTCGGATTATTAGCTAATCACAACAGTGAGAGGAGAGTATCTCGCGAATGGAACGTTAACATACCTGACGACAAGAACTCTTCGACTCGATCTTAAACAACGAGTCAACATTCATCAGACATTGATTTAATGCTCGCCACGAGAAATCTTTGAAAAGTCCATATTTCACAGAGTTTAGTTGAGCAGCTTGAGCTAAAGCTAAATTTACCGTCGCATAAATATTCTACGGTTAGAATTTATTCATGACGTATGCAAACGTCCTCTAAAGAGGCCTCCTACGATTTTCCTTTCGGCGCGTATCAGCCGATGATCGCGTCTACGCGACGTTACTCGAGCTGAAACTTAGAAAGTACACACAGACCGTGTGTACTCGTAGAGCGAAATTAAGCAACGCGAACGAATTTATTACCCGCTGTGTCGCGCGTCGAAGTGTTGGGTGCGAAGATGCACGTAATGTGCTGTAAGATAACATCAGGATTTAGAGGAATTGATCGCGCGAAATCGATGGCCTCGGTACCTATAATTTATATCACGCGTAGACCACATTTAGGGGTTGAAAATGGGGGTTAAAATTGGCAGTAAAAAACACAGATATTTTCTTGCTATTAATTTTCTCCTCGCCATCTACATTAATTACTTTGCACTCATGAATAAATCCTCAAATTAATACATCGACTTTGAGATAGAAATAGTGATCGTGTACTACTATGTTAGTCACTTATCTATTCGCGTCGCGTATCTCGATTTCTAGAAGCTATTTTTAATTCCTAATTAAGGAAGCTGTTTTTATTCAACCCAGTTGAATAACATCTATCTTCGAAAGTTCATTGGCGAAAAGAGAATTAGCAATGCGAAGCCTTTCTTCAAGTGGTGCGTGCCATTTAAGAAGAGAAAGCATAGCTATATATAAATTAATCAATATTCATAAATCAGTCGTTGAGTTAAATTAATTGGTGACAGTGTTATCCACCTGTTCAATTCAAAGATTTAATTCTCCACGATCTTACTCTCAAAGTGTGTTCGAATTTCATTAGTAATCGATCCCGTTAAATCCTCTCGTTTTAATGTCAACGCTACTAATTACCACAACACATTTATGCTAACAAATTTCATGCATGTTACATACCACAAATAAGGAAAGTTGATATACGTATGTAGGACGACGATAAATTGGACAAATGAAAAACCTGTAGATTTGCGATTTGCCAAGGTGTTCAAGCCGAATAACTAAGTATAGAAACAAATGATCAGCGATTAACTAAATTGGTCGTTCTTTCTCAAATTCGTATCTTCCCTTCATCTCTTTTATCTTCATTTCGACAGAATTATAGTCGTATTGCACGGACGAATTAACTCGTGGAGAGAAAATTAGCAGTAATTATGATACTGAATTCGATCGTAAGGAGCACGAGCTATCCGGTTGTCATCGTAATTTCGAGTAACCTTGATAAGGAGATCGACGAGGGTCCGTATGCGCGCGTTCCCATTTTCCTCGATGCACTTCCTGGTTATTGATTATCCTCCGTGAGCGGTAAGGCCAGCGTTTAGTCACGCTGTCTTATCAGGAATGTAGGCTACCGATTTGGTTTTCCTGTTGCGCGAATATATCAATTTGCCGGTCGCGTATCGGCGCGCTCGATCTCGAGGCTCCCATGCTTGACTAGAAACACCCACCGTCATCCTTGGGAATAGAAATCAGGGCCCTCCTGGTCGTCAAAGAAATTCATTCGCATCGTCATTCCATCTTTTCCCATCCCTCAATAAAATCGTATGTTGTAATCATTTATTCGTGTCTTTCAGACTGTTAATTAAAACGAAATTTAAAAATAACATTCTTATCAAGCAACTTGCAACGATAAGTAATTTCCAGAATGCTTTACTTTAACGCGAAGATATATAAAAGTACTCGATGATGATTTCTACGAGTAGATCCAGTTAAATTTAACGCGAAGATATATTTAATTGGTTCTACTCGTATAAATAATCATCGGTGCAAATAATCATCATCGAGTTGTTTTTATCGATCAAAAAGGGGGGATTCGACCTCACTCTGATATAGTTTGACTTCCTGGTGCTCGATTGCCTTCGACTACCTGGCTATATCTCTCGCGATCGGTGGTTCGAAGTAGATGGAAGCTGTGGAGGAGGCGACGGTCCCCTCCGAATGCTACACTCACGGTATCTTATGTATCACGAACCTCCATGGAGATTCTGCTCGCCTTGGGAACACGAGACGGGTGGGTCGCACTTGTAATTGCCGAGGAAACTCGCGCTAAACGATTGTTTATGGTGGAAACTGAGAGGTTGATATTTGAGAAAGGATGAGGTACATGCTTGTGGCGGATCGCTTCGTAAGTAATATCTTGAAAGGTGAGGTTGAACTGGAATTCGAATAGTTGCGTGGGTTGTGCAAAACTCCCTATAATTAATCAAATAAATACTAAAAAAAAACAATTGAAGAGAACTAAGATAGTACTTAGCTGTAGTTGTATAACTTGTAAAATAATTGATTATCTAGAAGTAGTCTTAATAACAGGCAGCCAGTTCTATATCATGTTGAAAACCAGTCATATCGTGAAAGGTAAGGTGAACTCGAATTCGAAAAGTCGTGTGGGTTTAGTCGAGTCGTTGCAATTAATCAAAGAAATTATAAACGAACGTAGAACCAATTGAAGAAAGGGTAAGAATAAATTGAAGGTATATAAACGCGTATAACTTTAAAAATAATTGATCGATTTAATAATAATATTATACAACTAGTATAAATTTTTATTCGTTTATATTTTAAGATTTACAGAGTGTTATAAAGGTGCACTATGTGCACCTGTGCACCATCTATCGATCGGCAAACCTCGATCTACCGCGTATCTTCCACCAAATGAACGATTATTACCGGCTGATCAGTTGTTCGACACTAAGACCCACGTATCTACAGGATAAGGCTTATTGTTCGCTGATAACTCGAACTCCAGAGCCGATCTCATTGCACCTCGCTATCCTTATACATCAACAATTTCACACTGGGTAATCCTAGTTTCCACAGGTTTCGTAAGATCTCAATTAAGAAGATCGCAGCATCAAACAAATCGAGGAATTTCATGCGAAGTTGAGAGAATTAATTTACAATGAGCGTGAAAGGTGCATCGGAGAAAGTGCACCGATCAGCTGAGAGAAAGTTGCTTAATCCGAGAATCCTAATGCTGAACGCGACTTCGTAAGAATTGCCGGATCAAATGGCATCCGGTTAATTGGAATGGTTCAAGTAGAACAAAGCAGCTATGGTCAGACGTCATTTTAGTATACAAAGTTGTTCAAACTGATCTATTTCACGAAAATCTATTTAATAATTCTACTTCTATTTTTTATGTCCACATATTAACAAAATAAGGCATATATTTAAAAAATAAGACTTGGCAATATTTCATTAACACAAAATTCATTGTTTTTTAACACGTTCTTGTTAGATAGATACGAAAAGGTTCCAACCGATTAATACCAATTAATTGTTTACGTAACCAATTAATTAATAGTATGGTCAAGTAGATAGTTAAGCACTATTGTTTTCGTTACTAAACTCTCCAACAGTTTCCAGTAGAGCTGAGAAGAGAAGTTCCGTACCAGCGAGTACGAAACTTTTACCAGCGGAGAAATTAGTTTTACTTGCGCGACGATAATCGGCGGAAAAATGCCAGATGACAGCCAGTAGCCGACGTTATCAGCGCGGTTCGACGAGAGTTAAAAGAGAAATCAGCGACCTTGATGAAAGCGACCAGTCGCCGCGACCGTGGACTAACTATGTAGTTAGTACTAAATACATATCTCGCGCGCTCATCTACGCTGGACAAACAGTGTTTTCTCTCCTGAGAAAATCGACCATTCTCCAATTAAATTCTCCCTATATTATACTCTCTACAATCACTGTTACCACCTACATTTATTTTGATAATGATTCCTTGAAAAATTGCTTTATGAATATGAATCACTATAATATACTAAATAAAAATCAGTAGCCTAATTATTATCTTTAATCACAGTAACTCCAGTAACCAATAATTTCAACATGAAATATTGTTAAATTGCCCTTAGTCCGTTAATAAATGACAAGAAGAGCAAGATTGAGCAATAAGAAATAATATCAGGTTGTGGAATTCTTATTTAATAATTGGCTGAAAATTATTATATTATCATCCAGTTCTATAATACACAGTATTAATACATATACGATTAAAGATGCCATAAGTGAATTAAGGGTTAAAATTGAAAAAGGTTTACACTGGACTGTTAATAAGTACCTTAGTGTACAGTGTGTACACGAAGCCAGAAATTCGCAGTGCCAGAGGCCCGCGTCTGGATCATAAAGTAGAATATGTGTGCCAGTGATAAGGCAGATTATTCAGCCGCTCGTCGATCATTACGCGCTATTCAAGCGCGCTTGCCACTTGGCCAGACTAGGAATTATGACCGTTCGAGTTTCCAGGTGTGCTATATGCCCAATGGGATAGTCTATGGAAGGATATGGGCCTAGTTATCGCGCGGGAAGGGTCCAAGAGTGTTACGGGTCATTGGTTCGCGGATCGCGAATAACGGCTAACGTCACTTTAGCACTTGCAAAAGCGAATCGCTCGTTTCTGCCGAAAGTCTAATTTATTAATCAAGAGGCATTCGAAGGTATAAGAATAGAGGCGAATTTGAATAATGCAATCTGTAAAAGATTGATTTTTGTTCTATAATCGATTTACTTTAAACAATAATATTCTACCAAACTGTATCAATAAGATAATATAAAAATGGAGTACAAAGATTAGTTAAGTAATTTAGTTTTAAATGTTAAAAATATCTGCTTATATCGATTGAAATATTTTTACTAACAGCTAGTATTTATTTACTGCTGGGCTCTTGACTCAATTACTAGACATGCCTGAACCAGCCTCAACAATAAGTGTGTCACCATTCGTTACGGTGTAAAAGTATTTGGGATGAAGGTGTAACCGAGAGCAGACAAAGTCTCAGGGCGAGATGATGATGAACGCCTTGTCGACACGGTCCGTCGACTACGAGCCTCGATAATTCGTCGGTTTATGATTATTTGACTGGCCACGCCTAGAGGAAAGTTGAGACTCTCAAAAGGAGTTCTCCACCGGGAGGCTTTCCTCGTGGTGCGGCGTATAGACCTTACTTCGACTTCCTGGTCCTCGACGCACGAAATGTAAGTCTCGATGGAACGAACCCGACGAACCAAAAACCTCTTTTTTCTTCTTTAGAGGAATGGTTTAGTTACGAGGCTACGCTTATTTGGCTCGTGGATAACAGGCGCATGCCTGGCTTGGAACTTTCTCCATTATTCCTCAGCAAAGTGTACGTATGCGGTAGGTATGCGGTGGTTACATAGCTACGCGACTTCATTTTTTAACTTGACTCGCTCAAACCACTTGGATAAGTAATTATTATTTCATTACTCACCTTTGCATTGCAACTATCACATGAATTTCTATGTTGTGAGGGTTAACACATAGTGTGATTGCAGGTTACATAAGTGTTTAACGCGTGCATTGATCAATTATTTATCAGTAGAAGTAATTTGCAAATTACAATATCGAAATTGATGTTGAAACTTTGAATCATAGAGTCAAAAGCATAAGTTTAAACGAATCGGTTGATTCTCGAATCGATTAATTCTACTCGATTGAAAATCAGATTGAATCAATTGTTGTTGCTCAACTCGCCAGACGAATTTCCAATGCAAATCCATATTAACCTTCCATTCGACTTACAATGCAACAGCGCCAGATAAACGTCGGATTTGCTCATTCGGGGCGAAGGTAGTCCAAACGAGGATAACGAGAGTCCAGTGCAATTTCTGCACTGTATCCAGTGTTCACTGGCGTACCGTTACAGAAGACGGTCGCGAATCAGGTGATGACGAAAAAAATCCTGATTTGCCTTCTGTATATACACCGGTAGGGCAACTTCACGACCAAGTTTTTGGGTCAAGAGCATCATCGCTGCCGTTGAAGTTCAGAATTAAGGCGACCGTGATCTGTCTTACTGCGTAGAGTGTATTAAGCCTATCTGGGTTGCTCGTATTTTCGCGAACTTCACGACTGCCGGTTTTTTATCCACCGCAAGTTTTAAAACCAGCACCTGTTGGATTCTCGTAATCTTCCGAATTATTTCTGTCTTACACTTTCTTACGATGTCTGATTTTTATCCTCACGCGTCAACCTGGGAATATTCTAATTTAACGTAACCCATAAAAACTATAATATATTCTAGTTACCCTTAAAAGCCAAATTCGAATGAATTTCTTAAAACTGGAATATATTATTATAAACGTTCTTTAAGTAAAACAAGTTTTAAGCTTATTAAATGTCTCACTGAACGGTAAAATATACAGTTGAATTGTTGGTTGGAAAAAATAAATTGCAGAACGTTAAGAATAAGACCGGAAACGAGAAGGATTTCCGTTTTGATTAAAAGCAGGACTCGTATCTTACTAGGCGAGGTCTTGGAAGTACTACTTACTTACTTACTTACTTATTTACACGTAGACGTAGATAAATAATATGTACGCAAAGAGATAAGTACATCGGATAGAAAGGCGGTAATTGGCCAGCGACTTTCTCATCGTCCTCGTCGAAGGTAAAGCAACGAAGAGAGAGGAAGAGGGAAGAAGCACGTGCACGAATCATAATTTGCAGTGACAAAGCTTTGTCCGCGGCCGCGTTCAATAAATCCCGACACAATGCCGTAGGCCCCATTACATTATTCCTCGCGCCAGGACAATGCCAGTCCCTGGGACCCAAAGGAAACAAGACCAACAGCCTACCAGGAGGACGAGGAGGATGAAGGACGAAGGACTACCAGGATCGGGAACCAAGAAAACAGCCACAAATTCTGCAAACCGCTGCCTCTGAATTCGGTGGTACATTTCGTATCACAAGTTTTTTTTTTTTTTTATTAATCAATCATTTATTTATGGCAGATATTAAATTAATATCCTTACCGACATTCTCCCCGAATACTTGTCGAGTAAAAAGCAATTAAAGTTGAAAATATTATCGTAAGTTTGCTCGATATAATGGATCGCAATTATTGGCACGAGCGGATAAAATTAAGTCGCAGTAAAATAATAATAATAATAATCAGAACTGAAATTAGCTTATTACTATATTGAGCACTGATTTAACTTTATAGAAACGATCGTGCAGAATTGTCAGGAAATTGCCACGAGTATATTCCCCTGTGTTACCTAATTCGGAAATATTCGATCTACCAATGTACGTACATGCCTGACAATAATTCAAAGGAAATCAACTTTCCAGTTATGTCATTATGTCCTAATCGATGTAAACCCAATGAAATTACATGGAAATATTTCTCCATTAGTGCCTCTACAATATGTTCAATACAATCTTAGATTCTGTTATAATAAAATAATTTCTGTAGTTTCTATTATAAAATACCAATAAAATTGATTCTTGATAACTCGAATAGGCAATGGAAATATCGATGCAATGAAAATAGCATGGCAATGAAAATGATTTCATCATTTAGTATCGTTGTTGGAAGTACGAGAGTAGTATTTAAGTTTATGGGCAATCCTAGTTGAGACTAGTGCAGCGACACATTTAAATCCTCCTGTGTTGCATTACCTTCCACGCCCCGATGATACTTTATGGCGCGACTAGCCGAGATTAGAAATCGAACTGACGTACTACTTACTCAGTACATACTACCATTCGACTTGGCGATTCAGTTTCAGCAAGCATGCTCGGATTTTAATTTCAAATGGAGGACGCACGTATGACCGTGAGATAAGCTAGCTTAACGAGGAAATCGATTACTATTCCGCTGACAAGCATTGCTTTTCTGACAAATCGATAAGGATAGCTTCCACTCGATAATGAGATTAGTACGCGTCGTTGATTAGAAGAAAATATTGATGACAGAATATCGTTGATACATAATTCCATCTAAATTGAATTTACATTCAATTCTATTTTACACGATTTTGATTTAACACGAATTAGCCAAAAAAAATTGAATTTTCTTTTTACACGATTTACTTATGTTTAAAACAGTGTAAAATAATTGAACTAGAGACAGAAGTGCTACTGGTAAGCGTCATGCTAAAAGGTGATCGAGATTCAAAAGGTTCCGCGAGAGTAGAGCAATGCGTACCGTTAATTTAATAAAATTCCGCTTCCTAGTAGAAGCTTGTAGCTACTTATGCAGATTGCAGAGAGGAGCCGCGTTTCGAAGGAACTGTAAACATAATGTCCTACCAGTCGTAAGACACGTTCCGCGAAGCCCAAGCAAAGTGGTATACAGCCTTAATAAAATGCCAGTGCGCTCGGATTACCGCGTGGTAATATAACTCGAGTAGCATTGCTTAAAACGGGCATTGCGCAATGAAGAACGCTATTACAGCCTCGGAATTGTGCACCACGCTATGCCGCGCCTCGCTGGATCCTTGCCACCTTCCAACAGGACACGGAAATCGAATCTAGCGGACGAGCTGTTAACACTGAAGCTTCTAACGCGATCGAACAGTAAACGCGAATTTACAATTTTGAATCTGGAAACATGATAAGAAATTAATAAGACGAATTGATTATCGTTGGTAAAAAATTGTAAGGAGTTTGTATAAAAATCCAAGTCTATTATTAATCGTTAAAGTTTCTCAATTGATATCCGTTTTGCAAAGAAACGTCCTCTTAGATTTACCATTGTACTTTCAAAGAGCAAGAAGCTAGCGTGACGAAACGTACGGTTGACACGGTGGTCGACGCGTTAAACAACTCTTTTTCCAGCGTGACGGACAATCTACAAGGCGCATTGTAAATATTGCGAGAATGGTTAATTTCATCGTTAGTGGTTTCGCAGGATTTCTTCCTGCACCAATTCAAGATTTACCAAGGAATGCGTATGTATGTGCGTGTTTGAGAGAAAGAGAGAGACATAAAGGGATAGATTAAAGCTTCTTCCGAACCAAGTGACGAGTAAAGTTCCCAACCGCAGTTGACGAGTGAAGAGTTCCTCGTGGTCAAAGGTACCGTTTAAATTGGCGTGCCACGACTCTCGATTATCATACGTGACGAATTTCTATATCAAGGTGGAATCCTCGTTAAGGTTGAGAGAATTCTTGAAGGTATTCGAAATTGCGGCAAAATCTCATAAGGTCCTGAAAACGTCTGGATGGCGAGGATAATGCAAAGTGGAATGCGAGGCGCGAGAATAGGGAAATTGGTAGTGAGACCAACTAACAGGTCGTGAATCCAAGGTACAAGAATCTTCGGTAGACTCTCTACTTTGCTGCCGTGCTACCGTGCATACCAACGCAACCGTAACGATTATTCTGATTATATTAGCGCTGAAAGTGCCAGGAGTCAATGTAAATGTGCGTTTCCTAACGGTTCGAGTTATTAGTCCATTTTCTAGGATTTGCATTCGATTGCAATCGAAAGTCAAAGGAAACGTGTTTCTTTATATTCGGAATAATACTTTTGAATTAAACGAGACAAAATGAATAGTTAGAAAAAATAATTAACTGCGCATTTTATGGGATAATTAAAGTGATAATTAACTGAGTAATTCGTTGATTAATTTAATGACCGATTAACCCATTACCCTATTCTTTAATTTCACAGTTAAGTTATTGATTAATTTAAGGATTAATCTAATGATTTACTTAATGAATAATCTCACATTTAATTTCCTAATTAATTCAATGACCAATTTAACAGGATAAACCTGGATAAAGATTTAATAACCCTTTATTGTCAAGTTCCAGGATTCTCCGTGAGGAGGATTAAACCGAGTTAAATCTGTCGAGTCTTTCCTTTATCGAAAACCGCTTACCGCGTTGATCCGAAATTCGACGTTTCCTCAAAAAAGAGGAAAATCCCAAGGGAAAATTGCGTCGGAAGATCCTGGGGTTCGATGAGGGGAATATATAGCGTCTCAAGTGAAAAGTAGTTCTTATCTGTCGCGAAAAAAAGAAAAAGGGTGAAGAAAGAGAATTGGAGTTATCGAGCAGGATGTCCTGCAAAAGGACGCAGAGTAAGTAGCAAAGTGTGTACGGCATGTCGGGGCATCGATTCCGGCTGGTTCTCAACGTTGTATCGTCGACAACGGTAAGGTTGATAGGCGGCCCATGGCTATCGAGCACTAGGCGAAGCCACCGCCTCGAAAGTCAACGATAAAACAAGAAATAAAAAGGCCACCGAGCTACTACCGTTAATTGAACAGACTGAGAGAGCGAGCCTACTTAACGCTTGGCCTCGTGATCCTGCGTTCTCCTTTCTTTCGCTATCTATTATCATGCGACACATTCGAACATTTGTTTCTTTCAAAAAATTTCATTATATATATATCACGAACCTCGCTATACATACCAATCACAATCCAGCGAGAACTCAAGAATATTCCAATGGAACAGTATTTAATTAATAAATATTCCAATATTCTAATATTAAGTATTCTTCAAAAACCAATCATTTTGGCTGCTTTTGGTGGAAATAGATATAATTTAACTCCTATTGTTTTGTGACAATGGAAGGGTTGTTAGTCCTCGGGTATATACAGTATAGATATATGTGTACTTACGTTAGATATCGAGTGAAAAGGTGAATTCGTGGGTATCGCTTGCTCGTTACGTAAAAGCACGAGCTAGCGGTTCCAGGTTAAAGGACGATCCTCGTGAATCCCGGACATAGGTGAACGCGACACCCTCACCGAACGAGGTTGCCGCCTTAACTCCCGCTTACGCAACGAATTATTGCACAGTCGGGGGCATGATCACGACGAGTTAGTTTCTCGGACCCGAACCAACTCTTAACGAGATGACCTTTCGCGGCAAAATTTCGATCTGACTCCGCTAGACGAGCTAAATTTCTTAGAGACCTAGGAGAGCAAACTTGAGTCTCTACTTTAAGTAAACTCACCAGAAACTAAAGTTTGTATTAAACTTGAATACAACAAAAAACATGGTCTTAATTTTAACAAAAACTAATTTTTGTATCTAATGAATTAGATCGTTATAAATTGTAATTTTGTGTAATTGTTTATGCAACGATTTTGTACTAAATGTTTTTAATCGAAAATCATAATTTCACGTCGAACGAGTCGAATGAAACGTAAGCAGAAGGAGTGAGAGTGTTCGAACCGCTCTACCTGCGCGAATTCTCAAGGAATTCGTCGGCGAATTCTTTGGCACGGTGCCTGAGAGCTAGAGCTCCGCGAAGAAGGGGAGCCTGGAATTCTTGGCGCGCTAAATAAGGTCGCGCTCGCGAGCCGCTTTGCGAACCTGCCACTGTACCTTCCCAAAGGGAATTGACAGGGCGTTTTCCATTTATCATTGGAATTTCTCCACAGTTTTCAAAACAATAGCCTCCAGGAATCTATCTTGAACTTGTTAGTAACATTAAGGGGCAATGGAGACTTTTGAAACGAAAAAAAAAAAAAACTGGAAAAGGAGATTTGCTCTTGATAATAACTAAATATTATTTCTTAACTCCATTGGTATAATTCAGAAAATAATTGCATAATTCTTACTTTTAATTCGGAATGAGAGTAAATAAAGATTTGGGTAAATAAATTGGTGAAATTATTTTGATTGATAGACCATTCCAGGTTAAAGAATATTCTTAAATTTCTTCCTGAAATCATTCGACACACGTCAGGAGAGATTATATCATCCTAAAGTGGTCGATGCACGAGATCCTCGATCTTCATGGAAAACATTCGAAACCAGGGATCCGCTATAATTGGCACGCAGCACGAAGCTCCGGTAAAAAGGTGGAGGTTTGGCTGGAGCGAAGTGGGAAGATTGCGGCAGTCGTAAAAAAGAAGAAGAGTGAATGAGGATGCGCGCTTGAAGCCCTCACCTGTGAAACGCGAATTACGAAGTTGTTCGGGTGCGCAGTTACATTCTGCTGCAATTCGAGGTGCAATCGACGAAGAGGGATGAAGAAAAACCGATGGGAGGAAAAAAAAGGGAGAAGAAAGACAAGCTATCACGAGCGTCGCAGTGCCATGTTACAAAAAGATGAGTTTCGGCGAGCCAGTCTGACGCGTCACCTTATTTAAATCCGCTACACGCTACAAAATAACAGACCTTAAACGAGGAACTTACCGTAAAAGCGTTCTTCAAAGTTTCGAATGGAAGACAATTTTGTCGACTCCTTAAAATAATTTTGTATCTATGTACATTTGTGTGCCTCATTCTTTTGGCGAAAATATACTTTAGAAAATGAAATTTAACACGAAATATATTATATTTTCAGCGAATTAAATAAATATGTCTTCGTCTACCATTTTTGGTACACGCGATACCAAACGTGATAAATAATAATTATTATGAAATATTTTAATTGGTGCGTATACTTTGATAATGATCAATGTAATAATTTATTATATTGAATATTTGGAATATTTTGAGTCGCGCAGTAGGAGTCGGGTTTCAGTCTAGAGAGCGAGCAAATTAATTATCGAGCTTGCACACGCGAATGCAAATACAAGTAGGAATTACGATTGGCCCATACCCAGACGAACGCGGAAACCACGAACCCGACCAGGAAACCAAACTGTCCAACACCCTCGTAAACACTCAAGTTCTCGACTCCGAACGTAGGCGCATGGCACGTGGAAGAAAAATTTCACGCTTTTTACCACGCCAATTATTCGCTCGACATTAATGAGTTTTCGTGGGCGCGACTAATTAATCCGGGGCGGAGAGGAGTTATAACAATGGGCAAACGAGCTCGAGTCGCTAAGAGCAAAAACTTGTACTCACGGAATTTATTAATATTGCACGGCAAAGACATTTTCGGTAGTACAGTAAAACTTGGATTAGTGGTAAAATCAATTAATAAAAATGGATTCATACAAATCTAAATTCAAATTGCTTATTTGTCATCGAATTTAATATTTAGAAGATATCTTAAAATTTATGCTAAAATTATAAGGTTTAAGGAATTTTAAATAATTTGAAAACACATTTTCACATGTTTCAAAAAGTTTACCAGGCAATTTTTAGGTAACAACTGTTAACGAAAGGCTATTTATGCGGATGATACATGACGCCGCTGGTAAAGGCTCTTTTTAGTACATTATATTAATTATCGGTGATAAGCCGAGGAGAATTTATTGGCCTCGTAAGATGAGTGGTAATACGCGAAGGAGGCTTTGAGCGGCTCGTTGATGCAAATTGATTTTAAAATCTCGGTGGCTTCGGGGTTTCTTGTGCACGAATCGTGTCGATAGCCATTCAAGATTATTCGGTTTCTACGGAATATCTTTCTGCGAGAGAAAAAGAATGTAATAGAGCAGAATGAGATAAATTTTAAATTGATAGTGTAATATAAATATATGTATTATAGTATAAATATCAATAACATTACCATCTTCTCTAACATAAGAAAATATTCAGTTGAAATTCTTTTAAAATTAATTTTGCAGAGCCGAAATATGGGGGGGACAAAGTAATTAGGATTAATTATCTGCAAAAAGAAAATCAAATTAACGCTAACAATAAGCTGTGTTGCGTAACGAGTCGCTCGTGGAAGAGGATGTAACGGTGGAGTGAAGCGAAGGTTACCGTGTTGAGTCTCTTGACAAAGGATTGCAGTGAATGGCAACAACGATCAGAAGGTCCCCTTTAAGTATTCTGTTGTCCTATCATTTTATACTTTCAAGTTTATCATGAATAACAATCATAATATTACATTTGTTTGGTAAATAAAGCAAATACAAGTTAAATTTTAAATTAAACATTTTTTTTTTACTTGCAATGTCTCAGAATTAACATCTAAATTTGTCACCGAAAGGTAGATGACGCGATGACGAACGTATTAAATGAATTTCTCGTGAAAATTGTAGGATGGTATTCGATAATATAGTCGTCAGTCTGAAAGTAAAAAACGAAGCAGTAATGTACCGCGAAATCGTTGTGTATCGCGGAGTCGTATAGTGACCCAGCAATTTCATGGCTCCACGAAATGTGTCTTTCTGGCTTTTGTGGCCTGTTTTTGTGCGCAGCTCGATATTACGATCTCGGGCTTACTTTACACGCTTGTAGTAAGTACCATTTCGCTTGCCGTGAACCATAATTTTTGTCACGTTCCTTGCTGCTCAGTAATTGAAGCGATAATTTCTCACCCGGCATCGAGTTTCACACTTTGGTTTCGCGATCTTCCTTGTAAACGAATACAAACACAGGTTCGGAGCAAATTTACATTTTAAAAATTTTAATTCTATTTTTCCGATTCAATCTACCATTGCTTCTTAATACATCAATAAATTCTTTCTAATATCGTATTAAATATTAATTCTACTATTAGAACACGACTGTAATTCCATAACGTACCAACAAAAATAAAAAAAAACAGCCTTGAGGGAGTTAATTAAAAAAAAAAAAAAAAGCAATCATAAGAGCAAAATGAGGTATTTCTAATCGAGGATTTTCATGGCACGCCGCCACCTGACATTTCCTAATCGCAAGTGGTCGCACCTTTCACTGGCAATCGACTCAGCGCAGCATCTTCCAGACTACTCTGGCAAAAGGTTACATTTACATGGGGCGACGGCATGTCATTGTCGCCGAGGTTACTGCCATGCCATCGGATCGGCACGTGCGAGCAGAGAAACCCTGTGCCCCTTTATGGGGGTGTCACTGATTGAAGCACGTAGCACGTGTTCCCCATCTCTATTACTGGATCCTCGAGAAATCAAATACATACTCCCACACAAGAAACACATTAACTGATTCTACGTTCAACAAAGTGAACCTAAAAACTCATTGTCAGTTGTAAAACTCATTAATAATTAATTTCTTGGCGATATTGATTTATATTTTATAAATCACAAAATTTAGAAAATATCCATAGAAAATCCTAATGCTAATACTAATAATAATCCGATGAACTCTCTTATCTACGAACCTCACTCGAATTCAATTGTTCTTATTAACACTCGAGGGAATCGCCATTTGATTATTTATCGATAAGCGAATTACTAGAAAGAATGCGTTTAATGCATATTGATATTATATTATAGTATAAGTACGAGGACGTAAAATTTTAAATGCGAATATTATTCTAAGAGGAGACTTATCCTTGTACAGCAGGATTTCCTTAGGGCTATAATAAATAAATAAACAAACAACGGGAATCCGAGGGTACATTATTTATCGTCCCATAAATTACCGCTGTATAGACTGATAAATAAAAGGCTGGTTAGGGGCGCGAACAAGCGATGGCAATCAAAGCGCAATTCGACATCGAGTCCGGTGGAATAGGCAGAAACAAATTCCACGGGTTTATCGGGGCTTTACCTCGGCGACCGAGTGTCCTTGGCTCTCGCAACTCACGAAGCCCAAGAGAACGATAAATAATAAGGAAAAAAGATCTCGCTTGTACCACGGCAAAGGTAGAGAGAAGCAGAAGAACGATCGATAACAATTGAGAAGAAATATCCCTTGGAATTAATTATGCCAGTATTCTAGATCCACAGTCCCATCCTCCATTAGATAAGCACTTTTCTCAACCAGCGGAAAAGGGAATGGCATTTCCTTTATCGTGGCTTTGCTCGTTCAATTAATTGCTGCCGCCAGACAAAGGGGGGGGGGGGGGGGTGCAATCGCAAGAGTAGTCTGTCGAAACCACTGTGAGTAAACTCATCGGCACTCGTACCGATCCTAGTACAATATATGTTTATATTGTATGCTTGTATTATCCTGTCCTACATTTATTTATATATTTACATTATCTTGTTTCTCTGTTTATTTTGTATCTCTACATTTTTTTTATATTCTACAGAGAATGGTGGAAATAATTTCTGAGCAATTCTTACCAATTTTAAGATATAATTTAAAAGAAGTATTTGTTTTTTATAAAAATCCCCGTGGAATAGCCATTGTTAGCCCGTTCAACGAAGAAAAAAACCAAAATAACACGCGATCATTTCCAAGATAATGGACATTTCGTCCTTTCAGAAAGTATTTGCAATAATGATTCGAAATTGTACGAATATACTCCGCGAAACAACTTGGCAATATTATTCCCCAACAAGGAGTGTATCTTCGCGAGTGAAAACGATAATTGGAATGGCGTGGATCACTGCAGAGACTTACTTACTTTCTCCGCGAAAAACCGCACGATATCGTCAAGAGTGTTGAGAAATTCAAAGACGAGGGGGGCATCCGCCCTCAGAAGCGAAGAAGAGAAAAAAGAAATGAAAGGAAAGAGCAAGCATCGAAGAAGATTGCGAGGATATTAAATCGAATTGTTTCGTGCGGATGGCTATCGGGTCTATTAGTTTTACCGTATTACAATAATTGGAAAGGGACTCGCTTCCAACAACTAGAAACTTTCACCCTGAAGAGCGAGTGCAAAGGGAACTATCGACAGGCGGTTTCTTCCGAGCAGAGAAGATCCTATTGAAGTAAGATAAGATGACCCGATAAATCATTTACATTCAATTGCTATTAGGACGAATCATGTAGACTATATGTCAAATTATCCGCTTGAGCAAGACTAATAACCCATTGTCTAAAGATACTAACAAGCTAACCAAGAGAAATGGTACATAACAAATAGAAATGATAAGTGAGCAATAACAGTGAATACTGACTGGCAAATGGACTACAACGTTTAATACGAAACACGTACAATTAAAATGTCATTTAATCAAATACATATCAAGAATTGTAGAAGGATACGTGATTTGTAGTTCCATTAGTTTAATGGTGAATTGTAATTGGTATGTGACTTTTGAAGAAAGGTGGTTTACTTTTGTAAGAGACATTGGGAACGGATTCTCGAGGGAGAGAAGGAGGGCGGGAGTTTCGGAAGAACGCGAAGAAAGGGAAATTAGAAAGAGGAGAGGGAAGAACGAAGGAAAGTAACAGCGAGGGTGGTAAAGGTATCGCAGTGGCAGAAGCTAAAAGATACGAGAGAAAGAGCGACAAAGTAAAGGAAAGGTAAGAGGCCAAAAGAAGCTCAGAACGGAAAGTAGACGAGAGATGACGAGAAAAGACGAAAGGAGACGAAAGACAAGGCAAGGAAAGGAAAGGGCAAGGCAGACCGGACAGTGGCCAGAAGCGAGCAACGTGGCTGAGCATGCAGGCGTTCGTCTCGGTTCGTCGACCTCGCGTGGAATGCAAGGCATAACCTACCGTAACACCACCACTACCACTACCAACGGCATCGACGCCGACACTGACACCAACAACGATATACCAACTTCTACCACACGACTCCATCGCGTCGCGTCGTGTCTTCTGGTACCGCGTAACCACCTGCGATCCCACCAACAACCCCCCTTTGAACGATACGTCGCCAAAGAGGTCCCTGTTTCTCCTTCCTCGTCAGTTGCCTCTCTATCGAGCTTTCCCTCCCTTTCCATGGGTCCCCGAGCCTTCCTCGCTTCGCGAATGACTCAGCTGGCCCGCATACGTAACAACGTTCTGTCGAGTGCTCTGGGCCAGGTGCTCCGTCTCGCAGGGAGCCGAGTGCTAACACCTTTTCAAAAGACTCTCGAACGTCGCGGTATTCTCCCTCAGAATTGCTCGCTCTATTTTTCGATGCTTCGGGCATTTTTGTCGGAGGATCTGGGTCAGTGATTCGACACGAGAGTCTATTATGGTACGACTGTTAATGGTTCATCCTAATTGTCTTAATGTGTTGGCTCATCTTTCGTTGTAGATTGGAAGTATATCCAATAAGTTTATGCAGACTTCGAAGTTTCTCAGAATCGAAGAATTCCTGAGAATTTCTGCATTCTCGATACTAGGTTGATCGTAGAAAGTCGCTAAGGGAAAGAATCGTAAAGCAACCGAAAGAAGAGCGATCCTTGAAGGAAATTGCAGTAAGAAAGAGAGGAAGAAAGACAAGCGAGGAAATCGTGCGGCCAGTTTGTAATCTCTTGGGCTACGTTAACGACACCGTGAAATAACGCTGGATAATAAGAATAGCGTAGAATAAGGAAAGAATAGGAAAAGAAAGCGGAGAGTAGTTGGTCGCGCAATTTCTGCGGCAGGTTAATCGAGCATTAATCGTTGCGATCCCCTGGCGCCTGGCACGTATTTATCCTAACGGGAGAATCGCTAATAGTCGCCGTTGCTGCCACCACTACCGAGGTAAGGAATCGCGCGGACAGGTACAGTTATCCAGATAAGACCACCTCGAAGGATCACGGCCGATTCTGGAATTTCCAGGGACTCCCGTAATTCGATTAAACCTCACCGAGTCCGTGCCATGGCTGATCTTAATCCGCCGTGAAAATTAAAATCGTGCTCCAGCTAGAGCGCCGCCAGTGCCGCATTGCCGCAGCGTAGCATGCCGATGACGAAAGTCCTTGATATCGGTTGCGATAATAGGAAAGAGACTCGGGTAAAATTCTTCGATGATTTTGCCGTGAGCTAGAAAAATTCCTTCCCAACCAATTTGACGCTAGACGTTTCTTATCGATCTGCAGAAAGTGCTTTTTTTTGTTCTAACAACCGATTGCATTGTAAAAACTTGAGATTAGTTCTCGAGAACGCGACATTGTACAAAGTTTCTTGCGGTAGGTTTGTAGATTATATAAAAATACAAATGCACGAAAGTAGTTCAAAAGTTTATTTAAGTATTATAAAGTTTTGTCTACACAATTGAAACTTCCTGATAATTATTTAGAAACTCTTTAATTAGATACAAAGAAGTAACCTTGCACAAAACTCCGATACTTTCACTAATCCAAAGAACCTGTCCCTAAGCTTGTCGTTTCTCAAACGGACTAAAAACTCGCGTCACAAAACCCACGTTTACTTAAGTAGTTTGGCGCGACAAGCCTCTCGAAAATAAAAATGAAAATATGATCAGGAATTCTCTCTCTTGATTCGAGCGCATTAACATACGATATGATGAAGCGGTTAAGCTTCAAAGCCAAGGTCCACTCTCCCAGTGAATTTCGAAATACGTAACTGCCGCGTACCGATCACTGCATAACGCGTATCCGAAGAGGCCAAGCGAGTAAGAGAGCCCGAGGCAATAAGCGTGGAAAAGCGTTCAAAGGAAACGCGCGTTTAACACCTAGATTTACGCAAATCAGCAATAGTCACAGCGGGGACGAGGTACAGTTAGAGAGATAAGACCACCTCGAAGGATCACGATTACGAGCTCTGCATGCCAACGATCTCTCTACACCGAGCTTCCCATATTATGTACCTCGGTTATGGCAGCCGATCTAATTCGAAATCCTGTTTACAAACAACCGCTGATAGTAGCCGTAGATATTTAATCCCGACGCGTCTGTCGATTGGGAAAAATTCAAGGAGTTCAGTAAGTCCATGTTTCGAACCCAAGGAAATCTGTTGGACACGCTATCCGATTAAATTCCAACTTTATCAATAAGGAACTAGTTCTAATTGATGTTAAGGAGCGAGTATGCGAGTCCGTAGAGTTCCGAGCAGACAGTTTCAAGGTTAATACTGGATTTGCTAATAGATAGGATCGTTTCAAAGGTTAATTTATGCGGAAAGATTTACGAACGTACTCAAGAGCATTTGTGACATCTCGATAAATCATATGGGTCAAACAGTTTCCTCATTCTATATTCCGTTTACATAGTCTTCTATCGTTTCTGTAGCGTTAAAAGAGCTTTGCTACGTCAAAAGGAGGTCTCTTAGGAGGGAATTAAAAAGAGGCGAGGTTTGAAAAAAGAGATCGGAAGCAAGGAAGCTTGCGAGATGACCTCAAACTCCATTGCAAAGTTTCTCGATTCGCAAGAGCGAGGTAGAAGTGTATTTAGGGCACTGAAGAGTAAACTGTGAATCGGGGTCGTCAGGTTGAAAGCAAAGTTCACAACTATTGTACATATACGTCACATCGTTACATATGAAATATCCGATTTAATTCATTACTTATTAAAACGATTCTATGAACACCCCTGTTCATGTTACCATTAATTCAACAAAAATTAATAATAATCTGGATAAAGACTACTTCGTACAATCTTTTATAAGAGTAGAATTAAATGAAGAAAAAATTAGTAAAATTGATTATAGAAAAATATAGATCCGTTGAAAGTTTGAATCAAAATTTGGACGTTTCGTCGATAGCAACCTGTAGTAAAGAGGAAGAGGGCGCGTTATTTCCGGATACTTTAGACCAGAAGACAATGAACCAAACTGAAATGATGTAGAGATAAGCAGAAAGACGGAAAGATGCGCGAGACACGAGTTCCTCGACGACGAGAAGAGCAGCATTAATGGGAATTCGCTTTCACCATTCGCGCAGGTCTCTCTCATTCCTGGCTTCTTTGGATCTTCTGGCCGCTTCCTCTTCTTCTCTGCAACCGGTGAAACCGGCACGACCTTTCCCCGGCACCTCCTCGTGACCTTTCCAAGGCGAGCACTCGCGAGAACATGCTCTTCTCGTTTTCGTTTGAACCGGACTCGCGTGCCGACACCAACACTTTTATAAGGACATTTGCGAGGATAATAAAATTGTACCTATAAACGCGATGCTTCTCGATCCTGGCAATAATTAAAAAAGCTAGAAAAAATAATATAAATGAATAAGAAAAATTATAAGAAACTTTGAATCTTTTTGCTAAATCAGAGCAGAGTTTTAGTAACGAAATACGTAAGAGTCTAAAGTGCAGAAATTGCATACTCTCAATCGTAATGCGAACATCTACTTACATTGACAGGCGCTTGGAAGGGTTACGCAACGATATTGTTCACCTTGATCATACGTCAAGCGCACCTGACCACTCGAGAGGATTCTATTTCTCAGTTTGGCTCTACAGTGTCGATACTGAAATTGTTGTCTGTTCTATTCTACTGATTTAATCTACTGAATTGAATGAGCATGCAAGGGCAGAAAAAGCAGTCGAAGAAACGAACCTTGAGAAGTGTAACGCGGAAATGGCACATCTCGACAATCGCTCGTAATCGTTGCAACATTGTCGAGTCGGTTTAATCCAGTTCTATCATTATCATTGTCGTGAGAGAATACAAAATAGCGGGAAATCGTATTATTCTCGGTCAGTGACAGCCTTGAACGAGGCAAAGAGAAACTTTTTTTCCAATTGATATTATAATGAAAGCATAAAATAACAAAGGAATTCAAGTACCATTCCTAGAATAGGATATATATATATATTTTTCATGAAATCATGAATCTCACTGAACTGGAATGCAATCGTAAATCGCGGACTGACTCACTGACAATCTGTCGCTCGTATCACCTTGACAGAACGATACCAGCGGAAAGATTTGCCTCTGATACTTCGCATTCTAGGTTAACACCGCGATCGTATCGATTTCATTAACCCCATAACTCAAGAAAAATATTTGCACCTTGCAATATCTTCTTTTGCAAAATGATTTATTCCGAAGAAGTCTCAAAGAAGTATGCCAATTATCACCTTGAATCAATAAAAAATCGATATAAAATTAACATTAACAGGATCAATTCGAAATAACTCATCCAACATGAGAATTACAATTGTAAACACTTACAATCGTATAATTAATTTTTCCAACTAGTTTCAATTGGTATTAAAAATGAAACAAAACGTGTAACAAAAGAACGAGTGTGGTAAATAGAGAATATTAATCTCTATTAGAAATGTTTCTAAAAGCAAGTGCCACCAGTGTTGGCCAATTCTTCGGAGCAAGAGCGCTACTGCCGATACAGAGGGGGGAAGAAAGTCCAGCAATGACTCAAGATACAGAGGAATTGGAGTGTACTCGGCGGAACGATGTAAGATGTAACGTTGTAAAAGGGTATGGCTCGCGCACGCGGCCACTTGCTTAAGCTGAACGAAGAAGTCAAGAGAGAGAGAGAGAGAGAGAGAGAGAGAGAAGGAGACTGCAATCCAAGCACAGGAAGAGAAGCCAGCCGGCGCGCTAGTGAGATCCTATCGGCTGATATTCAATGCGATATAACTCATTCTGGGTATGGACTATCCCGAGCACACATGAGCTCCTTCAACGTAAGGAACACAGAAGTAAACGTGTCTGCGGGGCTAGTTATCCGAGCAAAGCGCACTCGACTCCTGCGAAGCGCACGCAATTTCACTCGGAATTACAGAAAAGCGTGCGTGCGTGTATACCGGTGATCCTTTTAATTCAGCCGGCGTGGCATGGCAGCGGATAGCAACCCTCGGTACCAGCTGACGTTGCTGCCTATGTTGCTTCTGGCTCTAATGCTACTCTAGAACCCAAAGAGCTTTATTGCTACAGTTTTAGTTTCTTCGGAGTAACTGGGATAAATTGCTAGTTTCTATTTTGTGAAATTACTGGTTCGGCTATTTTTGAAACGAATAACTGTGTGTTTTGTTTATTGTTGAGTTTGATTTATTTTCTTATTAAACTTTTTCGTAAGAAGATTTTTTTAGTTGATTAGTATACGTGTTTTAAGTATCTTGTGTATTTGATACAATGTTAACTTTGTTGATTCAAGACCGTGGTACATATATATTCCTTTCAAAGGATGAGTCCACAAGTATCTATTTCATGAATGAACAGTGAAACATAGAGAGCAAGTGCTTCGTCATCGACACTAATCCAACTTCAAGTACAAAGCGCGTATTCCATTTTATTAATCTGTCAGTTAAATGCCAGTAGAGAGAGAGAGAGAGAGAGAGTGAGTAATACGTAAACACAAAATATTAAATAAAAAGATTATTAATAAGTTAAATTTTGTAACTGGGGTAGATGAGTTGATTAAATCAATGAATTTCTCGAACAAGAAATTGAAAGCAACTTATTATGCGGCACAATTCTGTAATTGGCAATATACATGTATATTTTATATCGAAATAATGAGTTTGTCAGGTAAAAAGTTGATTCAAACTGTAATGTAAGAAATCGCGTGAGCAATTGACGGCAGAAATTTCCGCTGCAAATAGGAGAACGTAGGACAGTTGTATCAACAAATTGGCAGTCAAAGAAAAATCAGAAGTCGACAACCACCAAAGAGGAACCGTTATCAGTTATATCGACGTTTTTCTATATATAGGTAGCTCGAGCGACAGCAATCCGTTAGCGGCCCACATAAATATCAACGGCCGCCTTGCCAGAGCCGATATGAATTAATTACGGCTCGTTAAAGTTACGCGGGTACTTGTCTTTGAGACTCGTGTTAAGCAAGTGCACCGGTTTCGAGTGTGCGTTCTCGAGTTCGACCGCTTCCTTCTCTTGCTACCGTTACTCGATCCGAATTAATTTCGACCTTCTCGCACCACTCGACTCAATTAGCGAACGATATTTCAATTTGAATCTCTCAAACTTTTTCCTGACACATAGTTTTGATTTAATCTTCCTAAACTACTATTCTCACTCTTTCCTGCCACTTTCAAGTTTCTCTTTCACTTTTCTACCTTTCTCTCTTCTAGACCTATTTCTGTCAAGCAATTTATTTTTAGCTTTAAACATCCTGAAACGGTGAAATTAATATCCAAAATTTACTGTCTATTTCAATTACAGGATAAACATGAAAAGTTTTAATAATTATCATTCTAGATATTGTAGAATTATTCAAGTAATTATGTATCAAGAGAAAACTAGAATAATTCCTGATTGAATTAACAATAATAGAATATTTTACGTATTGAAATTTTATTCAATTATTTACTCGATTCCTTGTATTTTTGGACCACGATTCTCGAATACCATATACAGCCGTAGCCACAAGCCATTTATTGGTAAATCAAGCTCCCAAATCTGGAATGAATCGTCCAGTCAGTCGGTCGCGTCCAATTAGGTTGCTCGCGAAAAGTTTAATACGCGATACAAGGGTTAATCGGTCGGCGACCTCGACCCAGTAAAAGGCGCTAATGAAATTTCTGACCACGGCTTCATTAGCATTATACGAACACTTATACTACTCAGCGTTTTGTCTTTCGAAGCACATACTATACTAACGCGTACCACCTGTCGAACCTTTCGACAATGGTATTCGATCTGCGTCAATTGGACGCAGGATCAGATAAGGCAAGCTTACTTATGTTAAATCTATACTCGTCATTAGCGAACTCCGTTAGCGAGCCAATGCCGAGATCTAACGTTCACAGTCCAGTTTTTCGAACGACTCAGTTACGTCCCCGCGAATCGATCTGTGCGAGGCTTAGCAATTGCGAAACTCCCTACACAACACTGTACTGCTCTCCATCGTGCGAAATGTCGCTTGATAAACAAGTACAACTCTATAACTGGATCGGTTTTCCATTCCAACCGCAAACTATGTCGCGGGTTTGATAAAGGCGCCTCTTGCAAAAACTTCATTGCCAAAGTGAACTGCGGTAGATCTTACCGTTGGTTACTGTAGCATGCATCGATTTACTGAATCCTTCTTTAATTCAATAGAGGAATAAATCATTTTTAATATTCTCTAAGTGATATTCTATACTATTGTTCAAAACAAACGATCAATCATCATCTACAAAATCTACCGATTTATTTATTTTCAATTGAAAATTAACGATACAAATATGCCCAATTTAAAACCTTTTTGAAAATTGCTACGTGTGAGAAAAAATACTTTACGATTCTAACGATAAGTAAAAAAGCTCGTCTGCTTTGTTCGCAGAATTCCATAGATTTGAGACTGCGAGAATACTGAGAATAGACTGGCTGGCTAGATAGAATTTTTCTGACTGCCTATTCGAGCCGTCAGAGTGAATAGCGGCTTGCGTACTAGCGGTGCACCTGGCACCACCCGGGGGCGACGCGGTGATGAAAGTGAATTTTAAAATCGAGGTCTTCGGCTCGTGCCGCGCAGGACGTCGACCTTAATTCGCCGCTAACGACTCGATTGTCTGCCTACCTTCTTCTAGCGCAAATGGCAATGCTCGCACACACCGGGAGCATTCTTTATTTCGCGTTCTCACGGCATTCCTCGCGAATTTCTCAAGTACATTGACAGAGGGAATAGATCTCGCGATTTGGTGAGACAGGGTCATAACGCGCGTGCTGACAATTTTTCAAAATTTCTTTTTAATCAATCTCGTAAAATAGAATAGATTCAGTTATACTATAAATTATAATTCTAATGAAATTATAATATTATGTTCAATGTATCTAGGAAAGAATGCAATATGTATATTGTATTATACATATAGGTTTTTCTGCTTTGTGGTAAGAATTTGCTGCTTGACTTTAGCGAAATTAACATCGGAGGAAAGGAGAAAGAGCAAAGTCTTAAGAAATCGGTAAGGGTGTTTCCGATAAACCAACAATGATAGAGTCGAAGTCGGGAAGTGACAGGGCGTTTAAAAGCCACGTCAGATATCTGAACTCAGTGTCAGTGAATGAAACCTTCGCAGTAAAACCAGTAGTGAAATATTCACAGGACTCGGTGATATCTGGAACAGCACTGAAATCGACGAGTGTACGTAGCTGTTAAAGCGGCCAGTTCCGGGCGCTGCTCCAGTGCTTTTCCTTGCTTTCGGGCCTTGCCACCGTTCGCGATCGGCTTCTGGCAGGTGGAAATCTAATTAGCATACTATTTGCTGCCGTAAATCTCTCGCGAATGTAGAGACTCTACGGTCCCACGCCTAACTCACTTTTTTTCTTTCGAATTTAAATCGCTAACATATTACACATTTCTCTTCATACTTTTGCGGTATCGATATCATACAAATATTTAATTTGGGTTAAAAATCAATTTTCCTTGAATGTGTGTAGAATTTTAATAACTGATTCTATGATTAAATCCTGTCTGAGGCGAGTACCGAGAAGAATCAGCAAAACAAAATACTAGAGACTATCTGCAAACGAGTAGAATAACAAGAAAAAATGGTAGGGAGCAAACACGCATTAAAATAAGTACGGTGGACGATTTTGTGTGTATAATATATCATACAAACGGGTGAAGCGTAGAACATAAGGACCTTACGCTCGCCGCTCGCGGCTCCATTAATCACATCACAGATGTAATTTCCATAGTCAGGGCCCAAAGCGTGATTGATTGCGCGCGAACGAGAAAAATTAGCATTAAGCGCGCGAGTTCAGCGGCTCATTAGACTGACGTACGGGGAAAGAAGTCAAACGTTCTAATCCATCATGCATCCACCACGACGACGCGTCCCAACGCGACAACCCTTCGTTTCGACCCAGTCTTTTTCTTACAACTCTTTCGCAATAATGAGCCAATGCAAACTGCATAAGAAGTTCATTTCTCGAGTTCAAGTTATTCTACAACTTACTTGTATATACGGGGATACCTGAATATTTTTGTGTTCTATTATCCAAACAACATTCTCTAACAATTTCATATAACATAACATTATGATAAATTGCATTATTTGAAAAAATGTATATGTATAAAATACGCAATATAAGTTTGTTAAATGTAAGAAGGAAAAAATGAAAAAACACACTTTTTGCCTCAGGGTTTAAACCATGAGACGATGCAAAATCTGATAAACCTTACATACTTAATCACCCGATGGAAAAAATTCTATACAGAATAAAGATCGTAATCGTCTATTTGAATCTTCCCGCTGATTGAAAATCAGTATTGGCTACTAAGAAAGGTTATATTCGTTTTTGAAGAATGACAGCATTAATAGCCGCAAACGAAGGATTTCATTATGAATTGCATCATTACAAGACACTATTAGAGGAATGAGAGGAATAAGACCGAGTGGCAGAATCGAAATAATCGATGTATTACGAAATAATATGGCAACTTATGCCATTCACCGCGACAAGGCTATATCCTCTTGCCCTGGTGCCAGGGTTTCCCAGTTCGCGCTTCCGGGTCTTCTCGTCGATTCTCTCGTCTCGAATTACCCTCCCGATCGAACTAGTCACCGATCCCGTGGATAACGATGCTACTGATTCGCTCCTCCGCGAGAGAAATCTCATTTTGTTCTTCCGTTTTACGTACTATCCAACTTATCCAACTTATCATTAAATTGAATTTCCAATCCATTACTTTTATCCTAACTATAAAAGGAAAATTTGAAAAATCATTCGAATCTTTTCCACATAATATATGCATAAATCATTAAGCCGTAATACTGGTAGATAATTTGTCTGACTCGAAATGAAATAATTATTCACGTTAGCTGGTACATCGATTACATAAGTGAAACGATACTGATCTTGATCAGACCTTTAGATATTCTTGAGTGCATATGTATAAAGGTTTGTTCATCAGTGGTAGATCTTCAGGAACTTAATTCAACGTACTACGAACACATAGTCCAATTAACACCGAACACCTGCAGCGTTTTGTACAGTCCATATCTCCACGAAGAACAATCTCAACAATACGAACTTCTCTGGGAACCAGAATTTTTTTCCAAAGTCATTCGAGATACAGAGATCACGATATCTAATTGCACTCGAGAGTTTTCGTTCCATGAATCACGAAGGAAGAGCCAGCAGAGAAGTGCGCATTATCTCGATGAGAAGATGTTCTTCTCATTAACTTCAGACTCTGGTAAGTACTAACTTCACGAGTATCTCTGCTTTCTTGGCCCTTTGTCTACGCGTAAGGAAACAGAAGTAAGAACCAGGAAATAGAGAGTCGTCGTATTTCAAAGGTTTTATAGCGACAGGAAAAAAAGTTTCGTATACATGTATATGTATACATACGACGTTTATGAAGAATTTTCTTTTAGAATGGAAAACCAAGAATGGAAGAAATATTTCTTAAAACACTTTTTTCTCTCAATGATCTTCCTGCTTGAAACATCTCTTATGTAACTTCGACTACTTCCTCTCGGATGTTTTCCGCTTAAATAAGAGTTACTGTGGCTCGATTCGAACAAAAGTCCCGTGGGAACCAACTCGATTCGTGCGAAATGGAGCGGATTCTTACAATTAGTAGGTTCGTCTATCTTTTACTTAATATAAAAGGCAGAATTATACAGAAGTAAATCTAAGAAAAAATGTTGATATTGGAAATGCCAAAATTAAAAGTGGTATTGAACTTTGTTAAATGTGTTTTTTGCATATAAATATAGTGTACTTCAAGGACACGTGCAAGCAGTGTTGCGTGAAATTTTTACACCGCGAATTTGAATCCTGCGTCGCGACAAAACGTCACAGAAAACGATACCGACCACTCTACCAATTCTTTTCTCCTTCTTTCTCTTTTGATCTCTCCTTCCTTTAACGATCGAATTACCGCGGATCGGATTCGATCTTCTTTCCTCGCCGAAGGTGCTGGGGTTCGCGTGTCCATGTCCAGATATTTTATTACTCGAGAAAAAAAGCTTCCTTCAATCTCTTGACAACCGGAAGTGGCAAGTGATGCCAAAAAAAAAATTAATTCCGCACATCTGATTTAACTAAAAAGAGTCTCCATGATTATTAATTAATGACGTCGATCATAATTATCATATTGTTATGTTGAATTATCAATAAAATTTCTCAATCGGAAATTAAGTACATATTACAAAGGTGAATATTTATGTATTAAACAAACGAACAGTTAGAGGAATTATACAGAGATTCTATTGTACACGCTCGAAACGTACAAAGATAAATCGATCTGATTCGTTCCCTCGTTATGAGCCAAAGTGCACCATAATTTCCCACAATTCAGCGAGTCGCGAATTATCGAAAAGATTTCGCATTCGTCAGTGAAAGGGCCGCGGCGAAGCGGGAACCACAGGAAGGAAAAGGAAAAAGAGAGATAGGTGGGCTTTATTCATAGAACAATAGACACTATGTCGAGGTACCAGACGATGAAGTCACGACACGTTCGCGTATACCATAGATTCTAGCTACATTGGGGCTCGCAAAATAGCGCGCTTTTAACGAGATTCGCCAAGACCAGCCACACTGAATGACTTGACCAAGCGTGAGGTAATCGAAACCGCTGCGGAACCAAGTTCCAATTTAAAGGAATTTAAAGCGAAACTGTATAATCAGTCATTTTGACTAGTGTGGTAGTTCGAGTGTTAAAGCAACAATAAAATCAGATTTTCCAATCATTTTTCCGTGTCTTCAATTTTGTTAATTATAAAAGTGTTGACACAACAGAAAATTTGAACGATCAAGCGTAATTCTTTTTTTTTTGGAAAAAAAGAAAGATTAAACGGATGTAAAATGGAATTACGTATTGACAAAGATTTTTCTATTTTCGACGAGAAAGAGGGAGGATGAGAATTTAACCATCCCAGGCGGTATCGAACACCACAGTCTCCATGGATCGTCGATCCGAGTATAATCCCATTGTCCACTGGTAGCGCGAAGCCTTGCAGATGAATAAAGTCCTCGTAATTGGATCTGCGAGGAGGCGCTTCGACATTCTCACTACACGGAGATCATTGCTCTGATCTCTCCTCAGTCGCCGTTATCTCTCTACAGTGTACGCGAGTCAATATTTGCGCGCGAACGTGATGCACCCGATTCCGTTGACATCGTCTACAAGGAACTGCTGGCGTCAGAGCAAATATGAGGATAAAAAAGCTTGTGAAAGTCAGAGATTCGATTAATTCGAAGAGTCAAAGGGAAAGTCACGTATCTCCCGAATTGTCGATGCAACCAATACAAGAAATTCAATTAATTTTAATGCTCGTACAATATTTATTGGCAGTTTCGATTAGTTGAACAATTAGATTTCTTGTTCCGTTTTTCGTTATATTCAAATCATTATCTTTATTTTTGTAATTGTTAAGTGAGGTTCTAATTTATTGGATTGTAATTCTAATTTTTAGTGAGAACTGACTGACGAGAAAAATGCGGGAAAATAATTCAATTTCGAAATAGTTCTATTATGGAACTGTAATAATTGAGAATATTTGAAATACTGCATTCTCTTTGTGTCGAGCTATACCTCGAGCTATACTAAAATACTAAGTACTGGTTGCAACGATATACGTTATCTGATGATGGCGAAGGCAGAGAAGGATTATTGTGTACTCTCGGGATTAGCGACTCTCCCGATAAGTAATCTCGCTCTCAGTTTCACTCTAATTAATGTCATCGCTTCATAACTAGCCAATTCCGACAAGATCGATTGGTTTCGAGACTTACGAGAGATCCGTATCCGCGAAAGGATCGTGTTTCCGTATCCTCCGATAATGGAAAGCGAAACGAAGGCGAGGTCGTCGCGGATGAACCCAACGCTAACTGGCTCCCGGCGAATTAATTCAGTGAAAGTGAACTCTTCCAGTCGAATTATGATAAAAGTTCGCCTCTCGTACCACTGCGCTGCTGCCGCTTCGACCACTTTTTTCCGATGCCGAAGAAAGTGTACTCGGAGAGAAAGATGCGCGATGCTTTCGGAAGATGATATTTAACGGAAGATTAATGTTCCACGGAACTCAAAGTACCGGACGATTCATAACTCCAGAGTTTTCCAGTCATTTCTTCCATTTCCCAACAGAGAGGTTAATCAAACAAAATTGAAATTGAAATAATTCTTTTACCAGTTCCTTTTCGTTATTCTCCATTTTCTTACCCAAAACTATGCAACTACCATTAATTTAGCCAGTAGTTCCTATTTAAAGAAAAGTTCCAAGAAAATTCAGCGTTGTCTGTTCTTGGCATCTGTCGCGCGCAGTTCGCTTGGTTCGCAAGAAGCCGAAAAAAGACGCGAGAAAAGGGGTGAGAGAAGGGGGCGAAAAAGGAAGAGGATACGTGCGGTGAGAGCTGCCTTACGGCTTTAAGAGCCAACAGAAAGGAGCAGCAACATAGGGAAAAAGAGTCAGGCGACGTGCGTATGGTGCATAACTCGCGAATAATGTGCCGTTTTATACGCCAACGAACCTGTGAGCAAATGTATTTTCCTACGAGAATAACCGCTTGACGCTAGAACTACAGCAAAGAGGCTAAGAAGACTCGTTTAAAATTTCTTCCTGAAGGAACTTATTTTTTAAGATGGTCTTATACTTTTTGCAAATAGAACTCGGTAGAACGAGCTAAAGTAAAGGAAAGCTTAAAATGAGCCTTAATCTGTGTTCGCGTGTGTCTGTCACGTTGGAAACGGCTCGTTAAACCTTCTGAGCTCTTGGGACTTTGCAAGGCCCTTAGCCAGAAGCCAAGCGGCCCTTCAGACTTGTCGTCATTCAATATCGCTCAATTAAAATGTCGTAAAACTTCTTTCGTGTCTCTGCGTCTTCCACAGATTCTCTATTTAACGCTACTCGTTTCGAGGAATACGAAACAATTCTGCTTCTGTCCGATGATCTTCGTGGGAAGACTCAATAATTTAAGTATCGTTAATTTCAGAAATATGTTGCAAAACATGTTGGTGAATATCGCAGGAATCCTTTTTTTTGTTTAAGAAGATAATATAACGAATAAGAGGAAATTAATTTTTCTACGTTTAAAAGGGAAGGGTGAATAGAATCATTGATTAATAGGAGGATATAGTAACGAAGGGACAGACGAATCGGATTAATGACGATTGACCCTCTCGTTAACATATTAACTCAACAATTAAGCTTATCAATACTTATAACTATATTTCGAAACCGAAAATAGATTTATGCAAAGTGAATAGGAAAATTCCTACTTAAACTAATGATGTTTTGCAAATTACACTGAAAATAATAGAAAGGTGGAAATAGAACTTAAAGTGCAACTGGTTAAATACCATATGTTAAAATAATTGTGTAATCAGAATGTTGAACTATTTGAGTCTGATAAAAATATCAAACGAACGAATTATATTTATCCAGAAATCAATGGACGCAATTAGAATGTGCCAATTTCCAAGTGAGTTTGCCCTCGCGTGTCTCTCGCGTTGCTGGGAAAATGTCTCGTTGGCGATTCAGGCCAATCGCGCGCGCGCGCGCGCGAGAAGAAATTAAGGCGGCGGTGCGGCGCCCAGCGTTAATTGGGTAATTAAAGGAGGCTGTGGCGCAAGCAAGCCCCCAGGAATTAGGAGCGATTGGTCGCGCTCGAACTTCGATCTCCAGAACAATATTGCCATTAATGCTTTGTTAAACGTCGTGCTGTTAATTTAAAGAAAGAAAAAATAAAACACTCCCCTGTTTATTGCCATGGCACGAAACCTTGAAACTAATTGAATGGTATTGCAAGAGAATATATTCTGCAAAGAATATATTTTTTTTCCACCGTGGCAATACCTCGAAATACAATTCCCAATTTTTTGACACAATTCATAGTTGTAGTTAATAATTCACAGAATCCCACAAACATTCGGTCTGGAATTCTTAATCGTTGAAACTTCTTTAATAGCTCTTTTGCAATGCAAAGAAGATTTATCTTCGTGAGAATAATTCTATTAAAACCACACAATGAATGATTAATACGAGTCAGTTTTTTGATGTTTGTCTGGCAGAACTGTGAGAAATAGTGTCACAGTAAGGTGAAATTGAGATTTTTATGGTATTTCAGTCACTCGAAGGTTGCATTCGTATAAAAAGAATGCAGACAGAATTAAGTTAAACCTGTTCTCTTCTTTTCTTCAAGGATTCTCACATTTAATTACGAGTTCCATGCGAAACCTTTGTAAATTTTCATCTATTAGCACAGACACTTAACCAATTGGCAATCTTTCAATTCCACTTTGCAATAAAATTTCAACGTAATCGACTATAAAATTCAATTTCAAGATAATTAAAATTAAACGAAAATGGTCCATTTGACGTTGGCAAACATTGTACTACGTGAGCAGATGAATCTCCACGGTAAACAGAAGGAGAGCGCTCTCTCTCTCTCTCTCTCTCTTTCTCTCCAAGATAACATTGTTTTTCCAAAGGCAACAAAGGCTCGCGGGCCAACAAAGAGTCAGGTTGATTACGTAATACATAAGTACAACTGTGACGGTGCGTTTGCCCGGATTGTGTAACGTGTAACCTGCGTGGACAAGTTAACGCAATGTTTTCGAAGGAAACATCCAGCAATAAAACAGCCAGAGGGAACACGCATACCTTCGCTTCGTACTCATCCAACGTGTGTTTAGTATACGAGTGTATGTAATCGAGGCGATCGTCGAATGGTAAATTCTCACACCTGATTCAACATATTGTCTGCCGAGCAGAATCTTTTCAAATGAAATCTTTGCAGCTCGCAATCGATCAATACTTTTTTCCCCATCAACAAATCCATTGTATTTATTTTAGCCATAGGTGGTAACGTATATATAATGATTGATTCAATAATGAAACGCTAATAGAATTTACTATATAAAATTTACATTGCTTAATGAAAAACAATGTAAAAAGAAATTGTATAAAATAGAGAAGAATATTGACATTAAAGCTACAGACATTAAATATAGATTTGACCCGGGACGGATTTTTATGGTTCGTGACACAATTGTTAATTCGACTCGATTCGTAAGTGGATCAGAAATTCGATCAAAGTCGATATTGTCGCTAATGACCCTCCTTTTCTCTGTCGCTGTCCAGATGTTTTGTAAGCTGATTCGACGAAACTACTACATACCGTGGGGCCTTTAAACCTTTAAACGCAATATCGCAGTGTACATATGTGCAAATCATTGCGCGTAATCGGTCACGAAGGGGACGGGGAGACTTCGCGAAATTAAATCGTGCTGACGCGGCTGCGAGTCATCGTATTAACGGTCTGACCGGATACGAAACACACTGACGATATTTGGCGGAAGCACACTGCGAATCTGTCTACTTGTCACGTTCTGTTAAGGGAAATTTTCGCCTGATGTGGATTGGCAACTGGAATTGGTAGTTAGAAGCTGCTGGAACAGCGGATGATTGAGTAACGAGATAGACAGTACGAGTCAAGTTACATATTTTCAACCGACGTTAAACATCTTTGTTACGATCATTTCCGAAAATTATTCAATTCATCTTTGATATTCTTAAAAGCTAAATATATCTTTTTGTTTGTCTCCAACCGTTGCAAACCGGAAGTAATGATCAATGAATATAAAATATTTTTATAAACAGAATATTAATTGAATTAATAGTGAATAATAATTTAACGGAATTGAAGTAAATTGATCAAATCTCTTGGAGTGATAGGAAAATTTTAAGATTATGGTTAATTACGATTATGCAAGAGGGTTCGTTTTAAGGAGCCACCTTGCGATTCGTTATCATCCGAGTTAATGCTTCTTATCGGTTTTGTCACGTTGCGACAGGATAAACACAAGCCGGGCAAGCATTTATAAACTTTACACCGTAACCCACGACTTTACGGCTTTCTCAAACTTCTTTCACCGTTTTCCAAGTGCTTTTCGAACAGCGTAAAAATCCGATGGTCACGGTGACTCGCATTTACTGCTGCTCTGATGACATATAAATTACTCGAGTAGTTTGAGAGCGTTAGATTTTCTGGAAAGACAGTGGGAAAGTTTCTAGCCTTTCTAGGGATATTCTTGCTGTTCTATCGTGATTTATCAATAGGATTATCCGGGAAATTGCTGGTTGTACGACAGAATTTATTATGGTCAGGTAAAGTAAAAGGTTATTGTGCGTTAAGACAGCGTCGATGTATGATCGTACTCGTATCGTGACATTAAGAAGATTAAAATCGCTGAGTTCAGATGCATCAGCATATTTCTCTGTGGAAAATAAAAAAAGTTTCCATTACTCGAATTACTCGGATACACTGAGATAACTATAAATCTATTAATTAAATATTAATTAAATTAATGTGATAATGTATATTTACGACGAGTATATGGAAAACGTGGAATAATGTATAAAGGTGTTTTCATCTTGATATCTCGATGGCAAACGTTATAACAAAGTACAAAGTTGAACGTCTGGATAATTATAATGGACGATCAACTAACAATTGCGTTATCCTATAATTATTCAGAATTACGCATTCAACGAGGAAAGAGAAACCGCGTGATATCGTGGCCCGCAGCATCTCGAAACCGCAGCAACGCGGTGCGCAGCATAAAGATCCATCGATCGCGGATCGCTCGATCTCACGAACCGTGAGAGATTCGAGAGAGAATCGACGCGATACCCCGCGGTATACAACTGGGCATATCTTACTCTCGCCTTCCAGGGAAAATAGAGGCCGGTTGCTTTATCACACCGACGAAAGGGGTTTTCTAGCGCGGCCACTCTTACCACCACCGTGAAATTTGAAACGTGCGAAATACACGACCTGTCAGATTCCTTTCTATCGGGTTTACAACTCGCAAATGATCAAAACTTGCTCGACTATCTGAAAAACGTTACAAGTGAATTTATGAGCGATTTTCTAATCTATTGTTTGCTCATAACTCATAAGTTTTGCAATGGAACAACCGGCAATTGTTCAAAAACTGCATAATATTTTTTAACTTATGTATTCGAGCAAGTGGAGCACATTTTGATTGATTAAACAATATTTGAAAAAAGATATACAGTTTTGTATATTTATTTTAAAATTGGATAATCTAACGGTAAAAATACAATTGACTGGATCCAGAAATAACGTATACTAATGTTGTACACGTGGATTTTTGTGAATGTACGGCAAAGCATAGAACGTAACGTATTGTACAGATTATCCGAGGTTTCGTAAGCTATCTAAGCCTTTTAGAAGCTTAGCATTTCCTGTTCCGAGAATCGAATGCTTTCGAAGATCCCTCTGAAGATAGTTACACTATCGCGCGCGTCAATATTCCGCAAAAAATTGTATAATTGGCATTTGGATAGTGCCAGGTGTCCAATTAAGCCTAAGTAGCTTATTACTTATCCGTTAAGAAAAGGTTGCGAGGATAAAGAAATCCGGAAAATTTCCTGTGGATCGCAAAGATTTCCTGCAGACTGAATGATCAATATGGAATTCCACGTATGTGAGCCTTAATAGGCTAACGCGTCATAACACTTTAGTCATAACTAGCGCATTCTTTGCCAACTGCCCACGCTAATCTCTTAACCGGGTTATTTATTAAGCGGAAACTCTTTCTGTTCCAAGAGAATTGTTGGATTTAACTGGAACGATATTATTATAAGTTACATTGAGCTAAATTTAACACTGAAATTATCATAGCGAATAAATCGATCGATCGACGATCCCTGATAATTGTTTTATTTTCATTCTTTTCGAAACAATTATTTTTAATGTCATGATACAATTATTAAAAAAAAAATTGATAATAAATCTAGTGTCACTAATAAATAGCTGTACTAATTAGAAAAATTGTTTGTCAACAAATTAAGAGGTTGACGAGTCGCAACCTCCCAGATATCGCAGGAGAGTCAAGCGACAAGGAACAAGAGGGCCCTGCCAGCGGATTTGTCGCGTGACAGACAGACAGACAGGAGAAAAAGGAGAAAACGTGGGGTACGCGCGAATTAACAAGGTCCACTTAATTAAGGAATCAGTAGCCCCGGGTATTAATGACTGTTACGCACCGGACTAGGCACCCTAAAGGCTTTTAAAGACCTTAAGGCGACTTCTAATTATGTATTCACTTTCTCCACCATCGTTGGTTCCCAGTGAAACGAACAAATTTACTGGCTCGCCTGGCAACGCAATTCCAATGATACGCGTTCGATGAGGAATGACAATCGAACATGAAGTCATATTAGTGTTTGAAACAGTGACTTTCAACTCGTGTGTCATTAACTAATTTATTTTCAATTATTTTTCTTTATTTGCAAATATATGCAAAATTGCAATATTTGTAAAAATAATGTTAAGTGAAAAATAATTTAACGTTTGATCTATCGATGTATACATACTTGTAACGTTTAGAATCGTTTTCTAAGTTTTCTTTAAAAAACACGTTTATTATTGTTTGTGCCATTTTTCAACGGGAGATGAGAAGATCGAAATACATTGACTTCGATTTGAACTTCTTCCCTGAGGCGTTTCTCATTTGTATCGGTCGAAGCCGCGAACAAATCGCGCGGCTCGTGCTTTCCTTGACAGAGAAGACAACGGAGAAAGAGAGAAAGAAGAAGATAGAAAATAGAAAAAATCGTTGGAAGACCAGTCACAGCTGTCATAGAGGATCAAGGGAGAGAACGTCGATCGAGGCCAAACACGAAACCGCTTTCTATTCGCGCGTTTCTCGACGGTCCTCTTGACTAAATGGTCCTGCGATCTTTTAACACTCGAAGGGTGAATCGTGAATGTCTGTCTATCGCAGCTTGATTCACAATCAGATCTATTCAAAGCTTTTTTCCCCCAATAAAGTTAGTTGGATTCTAAGTTTCTGGACAAAGAATTATTCAAAGAAAAAATACACTTTTTGGATTGACGATTTAATGATAATTACGTCTAATTACGAATATCGCAATTCGAATTTTTATCTCACCAATATCTATTTCTAGTATAAGGATAAAAATAAAAGCTTTAATATGAGAAAAAATTGAGAAACTATGTTTTAACGTTTAATATTCATATACCTTGGAATTTGAGACGTTTGCAAAATCTAGTTGATCCTGTAGTTACTTTAGAAATACTTGTATGTAATCGCCGACAGTTCTAGGGTTAAATGGATCACGAATGACCCACTAACGTCACGCGGGTATTAAAAGAGTGAGGACCTATCAGCTCGACAATAGTGGATTAAGGTAGGATAAACGTGAATCGCAATGTGCAATGGATTTTTACTTAAACACCTACTTCCATAAGTTAACGCACACACATTCAGTTTTACGAAATAAAATAAATTTGATTTATTCATTCATCGACGTTTATTATCTAACGTTAAAGAAATCTAAATAAAAAGAATAATGATGATGAATCGAACTCAGGCATCATTAGTATAATGACAATATGTAATTTGAGAATTACGTAATCGTTAAAAACACTATTAATCAATAAAATAGCTGCATGGTCTTTACTCTAAATCTGAAAACAGCAAGACGCATAAATCGAGGAGAGCAGCGAAGTAGCAGTAAACCGAGAGTCATAAAATTATAATGACGATTTCCTAATCTTCCGCGATCAAGCGATCTACGCGACGAAGTCTCGATCCGTCAGTAAATTTCTCAGCCCTATTACCCAAGCCGGAATCTCAAGGAGGATTACAACGAACCCTGAGGAAATTAATATCCCTCTTTTTTTCTTCCCAATTACCCGCGCGAATCTTGAGAAACGCGAAGGTTGCAACTCTTCCTCCTTCTTCTCTTCCTTCTCCTCCTTCATCCCCTCCTAGCTTCCACGAGAAAATCGATCCGCCAAATGACTGTGAATTGACTGTTCTAGCGACAATAAGCAATCCGTGCGATTTTCTTGTCGCGAGGGAAAAAAATTGCTGGACATTAAGCCTGCTTCAACGCGCGGTATTCGCGGGTGAAAGTTTAGAAAGGAGCCGCCGCACTCCTCGTTCGCGATCGTAAACGCAAAACAAAAAATTGCCGACGCGACTGTTTGCGTTTTGCAGTCACGATTCAATGGAATTGTCGTAAAATTGGCGAGAGGGGAGGATAAATAATTGGGCAAACTCTAACTGAGCTAATTAATGATAATCGAATGATTCGTAATAAATTTATTTGTTTAACGTTAATGTGCGAAATTTTTTTATTACTGATTAAAATTAGTATTTAACGTAATTCTCCGCTATTAATAAACTGATATTTAAATGTTAATGATTAATAATTATTTTAATTTTCAATTAAATTCGAAGACCAGTTGAAAGTAGGGATATTTCCAATCGATACATCAATTTCTATCCTGGGAACGACGTCGATATTCCAGAACAGCTAAAGACACAGAAGTCGCATTCCGACAGTTACTTTCTCGATAATGAGAAAATAGCATGATTCGATCGATCCTGTAACTCGATCTTACGATCGCGGATTGTCAGTAGCTTGACGTAGCTTCGTGGCCCAAGGCATCGAAACGGAAGTGATCGATGAACGAAGTTTACAATTTTCCATCAACCGTTGCTCCTTCTTACTTCGTAAAATCTTCTAATTATAAGTAATGTACCAATTGTTTTCTCTCTTACCTTTGTTCGATTTAGAGGATTCGAGAAGTCCCAGCCGGGAGCGACGAATAGGTATCCACATTTCGAAATTTTCCTCGTGGCCTGAAACAAGCAAATAGAAAGATTTACAAAATTATTCATTTACTTATCCTTTAATTTCATTATATCAAACCAATTTTAACGATACGTATAAAATGGTAACACAATAAGCAAACTATAGTAAAAAAATACTCGAAACGAAGAAGATAATGGAGAGGAAGGAAGCTGATTGGATAGATAAGAAGAGGGAAGACAGTGTATAGTGTATATCGTAGTGGTAAGGTGCATTCAAATAGAAAGTAAAGTCACGCGAGTAAAGAGCGTATCTTCGAAGAATCTTAAAGCAACTATTCATCAGTAGCGGTGAATTCTTCACTCACAATCAGGGGTCCAGACTTCCGTTTCACATATTTCCTACGCGGTCGTCGTTGGGTGCCCCCGTGTAACGCGTACCCTCCGTTAAGAGAAAAATCAACCTATCCGTGAACATGACTTCGATGTCGTACGCTTTATAAGCGGCCGCCTTTCTCCGAATAAATTCCGCCGCGCATTGTTTTCCTTGCAAATATGTTAATGGACGCTTGTACCACGTCCGCCTGCGTTTTACCTCCAGTCTTTGGATAACCTGCTGACGGCAGGATCCAACCAATCGACGGGAAACATTGGAAATTCTGTTAAAGTTTATCCTGATGAATTGGTCTTTGATTTTATCGATGCACGAATAATCGAATACCTCGATACAATCCCTCTTTTAATTAAGACAATTATTAATTAAAACGAAGAGAATTACTCGAGACGAGTATTTTGAATACAATGAAAGAAAAGAAAATTGATAGAACAATTTGAGAAAGGAATTGAAGAAATTTAACGTAAAATAATTGGTTTGTGTTGCAAATTAAGGAAGAAAGGGTTAAATCAGTGGTATGGGGAGATATATGAGGAGGATAATTACAAGGGGAAACTTTCCAAATATTTTCGAGAAGCCAACATCAACGTTGGGGGAAACAAAACCATGATGTGAGAGTATGAGCAAGCGTCACTTTCGCTCGTTACGAAAGTCGCGTCGCGTCGTATTGGCAAAGAAGAGGCAGGTTTTTCTTTCGCGATACCGAGGGCCTGAAATTACTCCTGTACATGCTGGATGATGCACTCTTCGACAGGCCCGGCCAGATTTCACGCAGAACAATGCTCCCGGTATGGTATGCCGTGCGCCGTCGACCCACATACTTACTTACTTACTTATGTGTACACGTTATTACGTGCCAGTCGAACTCCTTAACGAGCCGTGCTCAATGGCAATTGGTTCGTGTAACACAGTTTCCGTGAATACTTTTCGCGATTTACTTGCAGATTCTCGCGCGCCGATTATTCACTTAATCGAGTCTTAACGAATTTTATAATCAAAATCAGTTTTACACTTCATAATCGTATTTAAAAAAACTTAAGAAAAATCCTTTCGCATAAATCGTAATTATTCAACTTCGAATTTTCGAAATTGGTGAATTCGATCGAGAAAATATTTGAAGCAATTCCTCTTAGTGGTTAAAATATTATTAAATATGAAAATTCCGGTTGATTTCGTCTCGAGAGGAAGAAGTTTTCTCCAGCAAAGAATTAGACATTTGAAAAAGGGTGGAGATGCTCGAGTATTATGCACGGTTCGAAAGAAGATCGGCAAGAAGCGTAATACGTCTCCGTGGCCGTAGCTGACTATCATTTTCCACTGCGAGGCGATCTCGAAACGAGGCTATCACAGGGTTTAGCTGCCACCGGCAAGAACGCGAATTCACTCTGCTTTATGGAGAAATAAAGTCAGGTTACTTGCTCGAGAGCAGCGATCTTTTTCTTTTCTTTTTTTTTCAGAAAATTATGGTGTTCCCTTCTATGGGTTAAACAAAAGATCTCGAAAGGCTACCGACAAAAAGCTACCGATCTACACCTAAACACATGCTCGACCAAGTCAGCTTCGCGAGTCGGACTAAACTAAAGCAAGGCTAAACTAATCGTTCAACCGATCGAAAGAAACGATCGCTTACTTTCTTCGTGGAACATGGTTAACCTTGCGATCTTTCGATCTTATACTTTTCAGACCGAATAAGCCGGGCGTGGATAGACTCGAGTACTTTCCCTCGAGTCAATAAAAAGGAAATCATGTAAATTCGTTGATGGAGAAAGAGAGATAAATCTGATTAAAGGAGAACCGTGCGTGCAATCGATTTATTCGCTTGCTGTTTTTCGATTTTTAAACGACTGTCCTATCTTTTCAAATTTTATCTCACGTACTATTCTCTTTCGAGTGAATATCGGCAAGTTTCTTGCTCGTAGAGTTATCGTCGAATTCAAAGTGATTCAGGTGTTATCTAACAATTGGAAATTGGTACAGCTGTTACATCTATTCATAAGTCGTTCGCATACTTTTGACTTTTTTCTAGAATGCAATAGAGAGTCGCACTTAAAGCGAACCTCTCGACACAAGCGTATCATTTGTCTGCTTCCTGTCGTTTCTCCCAGAGCAACAAGAGTGAAAAGCATAATTACTCTAGGTTTGTCAAACCACCAACGAAATCCGGATACACGGTCCACTTAGTTCGGAGTGTATGATTAAATGCCACGCTTAGCGAAAAACGATTCCAGTTAGTCCCTCGAATCTAACCGACACCGTTACACTTTTACACCGATACATATGTATATATGTATGTATTCCTAAGGAGAGTTCGAGTGTCGAGACCGAGATGATTTTTTCCCTCGTTGCAAATCGATCCCAGCGAAAACGTACGCTCTGTTTAATCGCTTTCCGTCCGGGTTCCATTAACTTCCTGTCGCCGGTCGTACATTCACAATTAACTTCCGGTGCGACGATTGCCTCGCACACGCGGACCTCGTCGCTGCTCAACCGTGAACGACTCAAAAAGGCTCCTGAATAAAGGCCTATCGACACGTGTGATCTTTTTCTCTCTCCCTTTTTATTTTTCCCTTTTTTATCCTCGTTTTTACGAAACGTGCCGACAGCAAGAATGGACGAACCTCACTTTTAGATCGGTAGTCGGTATAACTCTTCCCAGAGAGGGATTAAATTAATTTGCAAAATTCATTTAATTGCAGAAGCAAAATTAACGATATTGTCATTATATATTAGAACCGATCTTTGATACAGTAGAGTTTCGCGCATCTTACGAAATCATTTGACACGTAACTTCCTTTAGACCCAAGTCTTACGAATCTCAAGCTCTCTAAAGACAATCCATCTCCACCGTGAGACCACTCTCATCGGATTCCTCCTGAAGTACGCCTCTGTCGAGCGAAATCAAGCGAGATCGAGCAATTCTAAGTCGAAAATTGAATGAGAATTGAATCAGAATGAAAATTGAATAATTGAAGAAGCGACAACGAGTCGTCGATCGAAAGTTTGGTCCTCGTCGATCCCCAAGATCGCGTCCTTGACACAATTCCCAATGAGTCCTTGAGGATCCTTAAGACTAAAGTGTCTGTGTGTGTGACCCAGATACAGGCCCACACTCGTACTTCTAATCTCTCTAATAAGGTCGAGCAATGGCATCCGGTCAATTGACGTAGGTGCGCCTCGGCCACCGCTCGATTCGCTCACCAGAAGGAGCTTTATTAAGGCAATTAAAGGTCTGCCTCGTCTGCCACCTTGTTAGCCAATCGGAGCGTGTCGTGGGCGATCCTCGCGCACTCCTTGGATACCGTTGCACTCGTGAATGTGGACGTGTCGTGATACACCTTGTACTGCTTTCGATATGTGTGCTTTACGAGGATATAAGAAGCGATAGAAATAAGCTATTATTTTGAACAGCCACAGAAAATAGCTTTGGTCAATTTCGTTAAGAGTTCGAAAAGAAGCTTACTTAAAAAGAGGGATGATTCGTTAATGAATTTCTGCATCGATGAGTGATCTTATGTTAGATAAAGGGGTTTTCAAAGAGTATTCTTGCTAGTCAAACTATTTAAAGAGTCATCCATGTCCGGCCGTGTAGAAACCAAATTCCCAAGATACTCAGAGGGAAGATAGAATCTTACAAGCAACATCCGCGGACTTGCCATTGTGCAAGCGACCAAACCATCAGTGTACACCAAAGACACAGATAGTAAGACAGGCCCATTCCCTCTCACAGTTCACAATTTAGTTCGGCTCGAAGAAAGCTAGTGTAGAAAACACACTGCCTCCGCCTGGGGGATTTCTATCCTTGCATTTGGATTTCCTTTCCCACAGGCAGTACATACCCCGCGACTGTAATCGGCGATTTTGTCAGCAATGCGGACGGAATGATGTGAACTGGACCAGAGATCTCTCAAGCGCTTTGGGATTTGGATCAGTGCTGAACGAGCGATGATAATCTCCCGCTTCAAATGGGTTTCATATAGAAATTGCCGTGACGCGAGTAAATTGGTATCAGTTTGTCGGTGATCTTGCACTGGAACACTTCTGATCCATCCACGATTTCTTGCATTAGAACCTGAAATTATGTCGAAACTCTTCCGGAAAACTAGTGTCCACGCATAAATCAAATCCTGCGTTCGAATTGATTTAGGTGTGTAGAAAGTGTATCGGTACGACTAGATATAATTTCCAGCGACCGATTCCATTAGAGACAAAAATAAATACTAAATAGAGATCTTAAATGATCTTAATCTCAATCTTTCACGAATATAGTACTTTTTAGAAAGCTCAATCACAGTCGGCTGATCGTGAAATTGGTAGGTAGTGATTGCGTATCAAATTGAAGAAATTCTGAGAATGCGTTTCGGTCCACAAATTCGTCTGCATTTTTCAAGAAATACTGAAAGTTGAATAATTCAGTGTAGAATGTAGAATTCTAGCAAGTCAATTTTCTTTTTACTTAAAACATAAGTTTTTACTTATTTAGTCTACAAAATAAGTTAAAATTCCTGAGTTTGCAAAGTGGTCCATTAGAGAAAAAGATTCGGGAAAATCTGATATAGAGAGTATTTCCACAATGTGTCCTCGCGGTTCGGGTCTGGTTTGGCCTGGTGTCGCCGTCGCGTTCGCGTGTGTATCAACGAAGGAATCCCACGCGTCTCCCATCCTCTGCATATCCCACATCCGGTGCGTGCGCCCCATCCACGATCTCCATCTCTACCGATCCCTCCCCTCCACCCCCTCGTTCACTGGAAACCTGTCCCCACTGTACGGCTAGTACATATTATCGCGCCGTGAAATCGATCGACGAAAGGATTAGAGGCGCCTCAGACACCTAACCTCACGATACCGCCACTTTTTCTACCTCTCTGCCTTCGAGATTACTATGTTTGCCAGGGTGAGATCTTACAGATCTCTAAGTAATCACTGGTGATTATCGGTTTTTACTTTAGGAAACGTCGTATCTTTTTAGCCTTCGGTGTTAAATTAAATTTTATGTGAGTCTCTGGAATTTCTGTTGTCTCGTGTCATTTGTACGGAACGCCAGGGTAGATTTTCTTGGTATTTCCTAATAGTGAGCTCAATTTGTTCAAGATACAGAAAACCCCAGCGCAACTTTGAAAAATAACGTTCAAGCTTCAATTTAAAAAAAAAGAAAAACGAGTGAAAAAAACAGCTGTGCGAATGTATCGTTAAATATTGGACAGAAGGAAAAGCGATACTCTAATTTTTGTGGGAAATGTAGAATTTCCAAGATTTTGCATAAAAATTCGCAGACTAATTATAAGAATTACTATTTTATCGGAGGTACGTTAAGCCAAGTTATTTCAAGATGTTTCGTCTGAGGGAAACTGCAAGCAACGGAACAATGTTATCTTCTCCCAGCATTATGTGTACCAAGATCGAGAGTGGTAGGATCCTAAGAGTATTAGCAGCACGTACCACAGGGTCCAGTGACAAGACGTTACGAGATTATCGTCGATCGAGCATCCTGACACTTTCACGATAAGAACACCCTAACAGAAATGTAGCGTAAGAGGCGAATATTGATATAGAGAGAGAAACGTAGACGTCGGCGCGTGTAAATTAGGCGTTTTATTAAACCTTCTTGAATCCTTCGGTGTACAAACTTGGACTGCTCCCAGTACCGCTGGAAGCCGCTCTTATACAGTGATGGACAAATGCCGATCGCGTCGCGCGATCGGGAATCCTCTCGGCGCGGAGACGCTCGGGAACCTTCTCGGCGCGGGTACGCTCGAGAACCTTCTCGGCTCGAGTACGCTCGGGAACCTTCTTGGCTCGAACCAGAAGCGCGTAACGACAAAACTATAGCTTATCGCCTACAGAAAAGTCCTATCGTCTCGGTAAGCTACCACGAGAAGGAACCGTTTCTCGGCTGACTGACTGAGAGAAGTGTAATTCTAGCCTTTTCCCGTCGAAAAGTTCTTGCCCCGATTGGCCAGTCGCGATTCCATCGAATAAATCGCGGATGGCAAGCGAACGCGGACATTATCCGAGGACGTTTAATGCGTCGAATGTAGTTATGTATGTATCCAAGTACCACCGACAAATTTCCAGTCCGCGACTTGGCTTTCTATTCAATTAGTCTGATTGTGAGAGTACAGGGACCAGGGAAAATCGCGACGCGAATTGCTGGCTATTCTCTCTCTCTCTCGTTCTCTTGGGATTCCGTTCTTGCCTTCGACAGTTTGTCGCGGTTTTAAAGCGACCTGCGACCTCTTCGGCTCCATTATCATTCAGGAAGTCGTGCCTCCGTTAAATAATCGTGCCACAGGGCAGTCATTATACTCGCGCGCGCGCGGTATTCTAAGGAAGAGGCTTCGCCTTGGAAACCTCGGGAATACGATGGAAACGCGAACCTCCGTCTCCGGAGACTTCCCGCAAGGAAAATCATATGGCACGTCAATTGTCTTGTCTCATGTGGGAAGGAATAATATGTCGTTTCTTGTCAGTTTAATAAGACGATCTAACTAATTTTATTAATGTTAGCTAATTGAACAATTAAGAGATTAAAACGTGGGAACAGGTTTTTTTTACTTCTGATTAACCTGTTCTCGTATAATTCCATTTAAATAAGTTTTGCGATTTTTACTGGTATTGGTGTAAACCGCTATGATATAAAAGTGCTTTGATTTTGAATAGATAAAAAAAGAATAAAATTCGTTTATTAAGTTCACTTGCACATTGAACAAGTGATAAATTTGAAATTGCGATGCTACCGAGACTGAAGCAATAAACTTCTATAGAATAAACACTAAACACGTCATTTTTTGCCATTTGGCAACTCTAATCTTAATCAGTGGAGTAAATTGCCTCTAATAAGACAAGACTGGCGAGCGTGGCATTAGAGAGCATGACGTTAACGTTAATGCAAACAGTGAATAATTCAAGGTGCGTAATAAATTTGTATACTCAAGATCGGAAAACTTTAGGTTCGAAAACCCGATGCGTTGCGGTGCTGGTTCTTCTTCCCTTTCCCACGAGGGAGACCATATTACTTGGTTCGCCTCGCGACCTGCAATTAACGAGGCGTCCGCGATGCAAGTCCTACAATTAAGTGGTCGTTAAACCTCCGCTCGGGAAAAGCGCACTCGTTCCTCCTCGCTAAATACGCGGCCGCTGAATTCAGTTAGTGCTCTCGAGTGAAAACGTGCAACCTCGTGTCGACGAAGTTCGATTTGGTGATCGAGAACTTGGATCCACGATGGACAGTCTCGGTGAAAGTAAAGAAAGCGATCGCGAAAAAACAGTGAAATTATATCGAAATACAATTCTCGATATTTGTCCGCCGATTAAATTCAGTCTTAATTTCAAAACTTAATGTATATAGATATACATATTCAGAAAGATGTATACTATGTGTAATTGTTAACAAAATAGTTTATAAATTATTAATGTGTTTTAGAAATGACCCGAGTCTAAGAAGAAAAAAATAAAGAAAGATGATACTTTCTCAAGAGAATATAACGAAATCTACGAATGTCAAGATTTCACGATTCCTGAAACGCAAGGTATCATCAAGATCTTTACAAAATAGCCAGACAATTTCCCACCATCGATTACAGTGAGAAAACCCAACGAAAAACGTCTTCGCTTCTCGACTCATCTTCACGAAGAGTCATTAGATTACGCAATACCACTCTCGCTCTCTCCATCCACGAGTATCTTCAGCGTGTTATATCGATTACCATGGCACGGTGTTTTGTAACAACAATACAGGTATGCAGAGAAATGCATTACAAATGGCCAAGCGAGTTACCTGGACCCCGAAGGAGTTGCCCAAGAGAGACGTGGGATCGAACGAGCAGCTTGTCTAGTCGCAGGAGTGAGAAAACTAGAGAAGATTGAAAGATGAGAGAGACCGAGCGATATATACATATATATGCATATGCGTGTGTATAGTATAATTATGAACTCCGGGCAGCTCCGTGACCGCTATTGTTATATGCGACGTAAATCACTAACAAGCTGCTCGTCAGAGGTGAGAATATCTTAGAGTAAAAAAATTTCAAAAAAAATTCACGGAAAAGTTACATATGAATTTGCTACTATGTTTATTAATCGTTTGCGAATCTTGTAAATGTATTGTATGCTTGTCGTTTCGTACCATACGTGTAATATCAAGTAGGCTCTGCGGTTTCTGCTGTTTCTATTTAGTCTAGTAATCCTGTTAGATTCTGCCGCAAGTACCTTGATATTTTCTTTATGAAACAGTATACATATATCCTTTGCAATGGAATACAAAAAGTTAATGAAGCTGTTTCTATTTATAGATGTGCGGTCACTTTTAAATAAGTGTCTTTCGAAACACATATATCATCCGGTACAATTTTCTCAATGACATTTCTTATTGTTAGAAGCATAATTGTGTAAGACTCTTACGATTAATGGTGGAATCAATTTTCAATATTTCAAGGGCAAGGTTGGAGGCTTTTGCAGTGATTTTTCCGAGATCGTGATAGTGAGTGGAATGAAGTGACCCAGAGAAAGAGCAGAAGCCGAAAGTCAGAGCACAGTGTAAAGTACTTATTTGTGTAGTTCTCTAAAGGAATATGGTAAAGAAGGTGGAGTGTGGGTGGATGGTAACGTAGGTGGATGTAAGGTAGATCGATGTCGTGATGCACACTTGTCGGGAATGATTGGCTCTACCACCCGCTCGTGGTTGCCTCGGGGCAATGACAGGTATAATCTGCAACTGCACACCGTCTCGCTCGCAATGCGATTCTACTTCTCTCATACGTTACGGATCAGACCTAAGGAACTCGACCGAATTACTTTGCCATTGTATCACACGGTGAAATCGAAACACTTCGTTTTAACGCTTTACCTATATTTTTATAGATATGGAAACTTTTTAGCAAGCTTCTTATTGCAAAACAGTCTCATCAAATTTAAGCTCAATTTTCTTTATTTAATAAAGTAATAAATAATGAGTGATAATTAGAATCGTATATTATATTAATAAAGTGAGTATTCGTTTATTTTAACTCTTCATTATTCGATTATTCGAAATCGCTCTTGACTTGACTCAAATCCTTCGAGAAATCCCACTGAAATGCTTCGGCTTCCAAATACCGTGCCCAAAGGAAAATAAAAAGACTTGTGCGAAAGTTACGCGAAATAAAGAAGTCTTTTTTCCGACAAAACTTGACAGCCCATGCAAAGGAGCTACTTGAAATGGCATCGCGGTGTCTCGTTAACCCGCGACTTCGCGTCGTGAAAGCACGCGTTCTTTGGATACGGTTCGGGCTCTGGCTACGTGCCCCGGCTGTAATTCCGTGAAAAGACAAAAATCGAGAGTATCGCTGCGCGCCACAGAGCTGTTGCTTTCGTCGTACGAGCTGCGAATAGCAATGTTCTCACGGGAGCCAAAGTGAAAACAATTCTCATTGACTGCCAATTCTATCGAACAAACTTACTGGTAAGTAAGTAGACTTTCTTTGAGCATCGGCCAAGCGACTTCGATTTCACGGCCAGCTGTTGGTGAAGGAATTCTAATCAGAAGCTAATCGACGCTCACCGCGATCTGTGATCTGTGACCCTCGCAACTTTCCTGCGAAATCACTTTCGTTATTTCTGCCTTCGTACGTAATTGTTCGCGGATAAAGCCAACCGGATAGAAAGCCAACATAAGAGACGCTGAAACCTAAAGGGTCAAAAGTCGTCTCATTCATTTTCCATCTTCCCCTGATCTCTGCATAGTGTATTGTTTTCTCGGAATTCGCAAGATTTGAACGCGAGACATCGATGATCAAAGTTCAATAAATAGAGTATCAGAATTTTCTTTAGAGTGACTCAATGCATATTTGGTAAATTGATTTACCAACGCACGATTAAAATCGTTCCAAGAGTCATTGGATCATCCTGGATGCACATTGTATGTATGAAATGGGTTAAGAGAACTGGTCGAAGCTTACGTTATCATTAGCGTAAGGATTGTCCCAAGAGGAATGGAAATCGATACGGAAACAATTGGAATTGGCAGACAAACCCCGGCGACCGGCTACGTAGATACTTACATACTAGATATATGTAAGTATAAGTATAGGATATGCGTGAACCTGGTGTGTACCGTTAGCAGCGTTACATGTCCGCTCGCCTTAACTCGACAGCTGAATTCGTTAGTTAAGCCAGGATTACGAGTAATGTGACGCCGGAATATTGGCCTCGAGTGCATCGTAGAGAGTTTCTGGGAAATGGGAAGATTGATCGATCTTCTCGATTCTCTTCCTTTCGACGAGATCTACTCGTTAAATTCACGAACGGCTTCGTTCTTACTCCAGAGGAAATCGAATACATACATACGTATAACGTATGTATATACATATATATATATATATATGTATAAGTATCTGTTTGTGTATACAACACTAAGTTTCCGCGGCTTCACTCTCGTTGTAAGAATTTTGTAAGCTACAACTTATCCCTCCACAATATCGTGCGCGCGTCAATCATGTTGCGTGAAATACCACGGTAAATGGGATAAATGCCAGCTCCACGAGTCGCAATCAGCCTCTATGAGAGCTGACTCCTTTCCGCGAAGCAAACAGAACTGGAAGAGTACACTTGGGATTTGTATAAGGCTACAAGGTGGTAAAAGCTACAATTTCTATAATACGAAGGTAAAAATTAATAATATACTTTGTGTAAAGATTTTTCGAAATGTAACGAGACTGTTTAGTGTCAAATTCGATCCAATTCGACTTTCTACCTTACTATCAGTTCATACATACAAACCTAGGAAAATTGTCTACTTTCCCCTAAACGAAGGATATTTGTAAACTTGTAAATCTAGCATTTTCAAATTATAGACTGTTTCAAGAAATTAGCGTCAAAATTCAGGGAACGTAATACTCGTTAAAGGGGGAAAGAAAGTCTCATTAAGTATCAACTATATTTACTATTGGATATAGATCGATAAACTTTTGTCTGAATTTTTAAATGAATACAATAAAATTCCCAAAAAAAGTCTTTATTTCGAGATAATCATCAAGAATTCAAACAACAAACAATACTCGAGTCCCCGCCCTACACAGATCGCATTTAAGCAACGCGCTTCTCTATCAAAAGGCATCAGCATCAATATTCCGCAGCGGCTATCGACGCCGTTCGCGACAGGGAGTCCTTTGTGCGCAAAGAACAAAGCCACAAGAGGGAACGTCCCGTTATCCGTAATTAATATTGATCCCAATTCGCGTCGGGCGAAAATCGAGTCGATTCGGGGCCCGAGCACGCGGCTCCGCGTACAAAGCGACGTCAGGAATGTATTTCCAGACCCATCATGGTCATGTGGGCGTTCGAAAAGAAAGCGATGTACAGAGAAATAGTAATTAGACGCGCGTCAAATTGGCTTCGCCTCGAAAGGAAGCGCACTTCTTCTTCTCTTTCTCATGCTTACCAGAATTGGTCGCCCACTAGAACAGTGCTCTTCAACCTTTTTTATCTCGAGACACCACTTGAAATTCCAGTCAACCACCAAATTATTTGTTATAACGCGAAGCAAACTAATATTAATCTACAAAAATGAGTTCGCAATTGATTCATCGTTTTAAGAAATTTACAAGAGGAAATATCTTACAAAGGATATTGTAATTTTGTATTCACACTGGAACGTAACGTCTTTTGGCATTGCCTTTCACCAAAATGAAGATCGATGAGGCAAAAAATGGCATGTTATGTATGTTGGCAAAAAATTGTAGAAAAAAGGCTATATTCATTGTGATTTATTTACGAACACAAATAAAACCCACCATCGTAGCTTAAATATTGAGAATAATTTAATTAATGATCTTTGAATATATCCTCGACGTAGGAGAGATTCTCTCGTTGGAGACCGGTTGAAAATCACTGCTCGGGAGGCTGTCTACACCTGCTACACAGCTCCGTTACGAAATTTTGACGTATTAGACACGGCGGGTACCGTGTTACTCGAGTGGTAATTCCAAAGACAACGGCGCAAATCGAAAGAGACTCGTCGACGTGGCAAACCGTGCCGAAAGCAATGGGGAAAATGATAGTTGTCGGAACAGGTTGTGAGATTTGGATATCAGGGGACGATTGAGACAGATAACTGGTCTGTCGAGTGGACGAGACTTTTCGAGGTGAAAAATGACGAGTGTAACAAAACGCGAGCATTTCAATTTTAATTATTAACGAAGACTGTATTAATATTTAGTAATTTAATATAGAACAAATATTACAAAATTGAAATAATCAAGATCTTCTTAAATATTTTTATTTTCCTAATGATTTTTAAATAAACTTTCAATATAACATAATATAATATATGATATAATACAAGATTCTTATTAAAACAAGAATAGCACAAACCTGCCATTTATTAAAAAAGTTTCTGAAAAGATATGTAGAAAGAAATAAAAATAACGAGAGAAAAGATAAATAAAGTTGTTACGATCAACGGTAAGATTTAAATGGGGAAAAAAGAATAATGATTCAGCTACTGCGTCAGTAATACCAAGAGGGTTAACAACCGAAGAAACTGAGGCAAACGAAGCAAGTAGCGTCAGGAAGCAAGAATAGAATCGTTTAAACTTTGATTCCACGGGCAGTTAGCTAGTCGACCGTTAACCGGTTAAGAGTGTCGCGAGGAGTCGCGCTTAAGGTCGCGTCGGGTCAATGAATCGGGTCGAATTGAATTTTCCAGAGCAGTCAAGAGGACACTATACCTCGAAGCCAACCTCAGCCGCAACCAATATCAATTTCAATCCGGTCCAGAGCCTTGAGAGAAACAAGGAGCAAAGATCTCGAAGAAGCAAACGAGAAGAATCTCACGAGCCACGATCCACCGTGCAAATCAGATTTCTCGCAAGAATTTCTCGAATTTCAATTTGAGTATCGGTCACCTTTTGTGACGATATTGACCCTGATTCTTTGGCTTCCTATGAACCTTGTATCAAAAAAAAAAAATACTCGACTAAATCCTTAAACAAGCGATACTAATAAATAATTCAAATCCAAGAATATTTCAACGGATAATTTCTATTCCAAAGATATTAACGTTTATCCAGATAAGAAATAGTGCAATGGAAAATAACATAGTGCTTCGCGAAGCATTAATTTACAGTCTAATAATACTATAGTCTCAATGCTTAAAGTTCATTCGGCTAATTGCTTCATTTAGTCTAATGAGAAAACGCTGTAGGAGATTTGTCACGATTTTCTCGTGGGATGAAAACCTTCGAGAAGGTTTTGGCTCACGATCTAACCGAGTGAAGAGACTAGATCGTAAGTGAGTACAGGTGGTTTTGGCAAGAGTTTAAAACTCGTTACGTGTTAAGGGGTATCGCGTACGTGGGTCTTGGGTCGCGGGTCATAGGTCACGACCCTTGGAGGCCGAGCCTCTTTTACGAGGAGTACTGTTACTGACACAGTGGCACGCTTTGAGCCGAACGTCTCGCCATTCTCGAAATCACCTGTGCTGTATTCTCGAAAGTGCCACGCCTTCGACAGGGAACCGTACACTCGATGGTAATCGCCGCGAGGTAAATACTAATTGCAAGGAAATCGATGGAAACGATAAATAATCACAGATTTCCTAACGCCAGACAAATAACTCGAGTAATCGATCGATCTTATAGATTTGTTCTAATCGGTTTTGTCGAAAGGAAACCTTAGAAATGAACTTTTGTCGAATCTCCTAACTAGAAAGAATGAATTAATTTTCCATATTTTATTTTTTAATCAACTTCTTTTTTAGAGAAAATATAAATGATTCTGTTACTCGAGATTTGTTTTGAGAATATTTTCAGACTGCTTTATCCACTTCAGTGAAGAATAATAGTTACTGTTTGAGAGTTAATTGATTTAATAGATACTTGGCGACTTGAGCAAGTTGCACTAACACTGGAATCACGGGAGGATATGTATTTAGGAAAATAGTTAATTCGAGGATCTCTCTGCTGACAAAATGGGAAATTGTGCAATCAACTACGTTGCTTAATTCTAAATTAGGCAGCAGAATAGTCTTAAAAAACTCTTATTATACACCGAGATATCTTATTTGACAATTATTTAATTTTTTAGCATCTTCGCGTTGCCACAGATTTACCTAGTCCTTCTCAGAATTAGTTTATTATTAAATCACCTTGCAGTTATAACCAAAAAAATTCATTATAATCCGTTCAAGTGTATTAAGAACATAAAGAGATCCAATTATGAAGTATTCCGTTGGTTTATACGATTGTACCAATTTACACAAAACCTATAAGATCTCATTCTAAAAGAAGCGAATAGATCTTGTTCAAGTTTCAAGGGTATTAATTCTCATCGATCAAAAGATTCCTAGACAAACAAATAAATCTGCACCGTAGCACGTTGATAGAATCCCAGTACACCAAAGCATCGACTATAACGAGTCGCTGCCATATGGCACGTCAAATTTGTGCGATGCAGAAAAGTAAGTGATTGCCTCTCTTCCGGCACGGATCGGTGAATCGATTATAAATGGATTTTAAACCGACCGACACCGAAGTCGAGTGGTAGAATGCACGAGTATGAGTAAGGTAAGAGAGAAAATATGATCCTACATCAACGTCTTCCGTGATATGAAGAGGAGACAACAAAAGGGAGGATTGGTAATCGTGTTTTGCGATGCAGAAATCGCAGCCCACTAATTGTATAAAATCCAAACCATATTCTATTCTACTACTAATAGTGAATACTAATTTTTGAATTATTTAAGGCCAACTGTAAAAAATGTTGATCACATCTCTATTGTTTAATATCGATTATAAGGATATAAATATGATTTCAATTCAAGTACTTCACTCAGATTTTTAGAAATAAAAAGTGGATAAAATTTATTGGCTAATCAAACAGTATCTCTTTTGAAAAGATTATCCGATAATTTTGGTCGAGCGACAAATACCAGGAGATTCGCCGCCAAGCGAATAAAAGCAAGAAGAATAAGAGAGGGCCAAGTATTTTTGGAAAAATCCAAGAACCAAGAGACGCGTCGTTGCAGGAAAAGAGGGCTACACTGTGAAATCTTCACTGTCGCACAGACGCCAAATGGATTGTCATTGTGCAGTAATGGTAGACTGACGTAACGCACGATCTCGCAGTCTCTCGCAGAAGCGTACACGCTGCTGGAATATACCGCTCGCGCAATTTGGCGTGACCTCAATGACGAAACTAACTATAAACGCTTCTAGGCAAAGAGACGCCCACGTGGTCCACGATACGACGCTTCAGGTCCCCAGAAGGGAGCTTGACACGCTGGTTTTCCCCGAGACGCGCTATGGGTGCGCTGCACCCGGAGACGTATTCTTGGATTCGCGCGATCCGTAGAAAAAGAAATCTGTACCAATTCGTTGAAAGATCACGACCGGATCAATCTACTAGTATTTCTCACTCTTTTTCATCTGATCCCACTCTAAGACTCATGGTTCAACTTCTTTAATACACTTAAATTACTTTGGCTTTAATACAGAAGTATATCTTATTTTTATCTTATGTTATCTTCATCATAATGTAGACGTATTCGGATAATTACATTTAGAAAGATTCTCCTAGCTTGAAAAAAAATATACTAGATCTACACAGACCTTGTTTGAATTTACAGAAGAATCCAACTTTTATATGAAATTCAGAAGAAACAAGAGTTTTCTCTCTGGCGAAAATTTCATTTCTTATATCGCGGATGATCTTAATACGTACACGCATTTCTCGAAACTATAAATCTCGAGGCAGAGAGCGTGTCTAACACGATGAAAAGATACAAATTGATTTCTACATCTGTGTTTGTACTATTCACAGGGTTAGAAATTGAATAGAAATTTAAAGTGCGAATCGAATGGACATGCACTATTATCCTCAAGGAAAATTGGAATCCGTTCGCTTAAATTTCTGAGTAGATAAGAAAACTGTTTTCTACTAGTCTACTTAGTTCGCAATGCAACTTTCTTCAACAACATTCTACTTTTTAGAGCACATCTTGAATGGATCTTGAAACTCCTAAGTTGAAAGATTAGAATCTGAAATGTTCTCAGACGCTCCATATCGCTCGTAATTAATCATACTATAATTAATTTTACAAAAATCTGTTAATTGAATTAAAGTGCAATTTTGTTTCCGAGTACTTGTACGTGAATAGTGAAGCCATCCCTGTTTCAAATGGTGACATTTCCAAGAGACTCGGCCCTTAGCCTCCAGAATCCAGAGTCCAGGGTTTTTGGATCGGCGCGGTTCGTTTGGGGGATTGATTAAATTAGCGTCTGTGCGCGCAAGACGTAAAGACGCACCTGCGAGCGCAAAGCCAGTCGGGAGTCGGGATAGGAGTGAGTGTCATTGCCCTGTAGTGCGCCCGCCGTCTAGTATAGACGGTACAGGAATAGCAGGCTGCTGCCTGCTGCTGCCCATCGCACTCGCTTAGACGTTGTGCCGCGCTACGCCACGCCACGACACGACACACCGTTTCCACTCGTCGCATCGTTCCTGTCGCGTATACATGTATGTATCTACAATATATGTATGTATCTCTCTACCCAGACCCGTCGAACGCCACACCATCACTTACGCCCCTCTCTTTTCCTTTTCTCTCAAATTGCAAAAAACTAGTATCATAATTATATTCGGTCGAGCGATCGATTAATTTCTGATTATGAAACAATCTGCGATGTTTTATCCTCTGACGTTAAATATTATGAAAAAAAAGTCCAATTCAACGGTGACCATCTAAATACCCCGGTTTAATTATACAATTAATGTATGTAATGATATAAGAAATATCTTGTAGGCAATTTGTACGCGACCTGTATACTTTTTTCTGCGTTTTTAGCCGGTGCCGGAGGGTATAATTTGATGCATTATTAATGAGAGGTACATTTTTTTTCTCAAACGGGTCACTCTCCTTGACGTACGTGACGTTCTACTTGAGTTCGCTGTGTTACGAGTATGCTCGATCAATTTAACAGTCAATTACAGTATTAGGTTGAAATCGAAGGAAAAGCTGCTAAATCAATTAATTTTTGGCAAAAAATATGTAAACTGCGAAGATAATATGAGTCAGAAGCAAACCACACCTATCAACACGTTTTGACTGACTACTATGTAGAAGCCGCTAATGACTTTAATTAAAGCTAATAACGGAGCATTCCAATCTCTCCGAATTAATTGACTGCTAGCGCGGGAGGTTTCTAAATTGCAGGAGCATCAGTTTACCGAGTGAAACATTACTTTGTCATGAGCAAAGTGGAATCGCGAGAAAAACAGCCCTTGTCGAAAAAGCCTCGTGAAGGAATTAAAGATCGACATGAAAATCGTCGCGTACTGTTTCGCACGGCAACGCGAGCTAAATGAGGGTTTCCCTCAGCTCGCCTATCTTATCCAGTCTCTAATATTAGTGTAAACGTCTCGCCACGCTCAAGTGCTAACCATAACACACACTGCCGGGACCTGTGCATCGTCTGCAACGCTAGTTCAAATAGAATGCACTCTAAGCTTGAAAAGAGACAGAACAAGGTACAGAGCGTTCAATATATGTGGGACACTTCTTCGTCTCAAGCTAATTTACAATTTAGACAAATATAATTTATTTGTATCGATCGAAAATTTCCTTTAACTTATAGACAAATGTTTAACAAATTTACCTTGAATTAAACAAAGGTGCATAAGTTACATTACTATTTCTATACTTTTACTACCAAAAATAGAAATTATAATTATTAACTGCTAAGTACTCAAGTACCAGGAAACTTTGTGAAATAATTGGTAAAGTATATTCCTCTATATTATACTTTTGAAATGGAATTTTCCCAATTCTCTTGGATGATGAGTCGTGAACAAAGTTGAACGATTCCGTGAAGTTCTAAGAAGCCTGTAGAATACAGGAGATAGGAGAGAATCGTGATGCTAATGGGACCTTATTGCGAGACAGAACGGCCCCTATTTAAAGTGTATGTATCAGTACCGAGTCGCGCAAGTTGCGTTTATCGCGCTATCACAATGTCAGGGTCACGGAGAAATCTCGGTTTTTATCCACGGGATGGTTCACCACGATTTTGCGCTGTTTCGCGAGATCTGGCATCGAGTGTACTCTCACTCGGGGCCAAGGAAAATCACGGCGATGTGGCCGTGACTGATTAACAATTAAATTGTAGCTCAAGTAGTAAACGAAGTTAATCAACGAGTTAATAGATTTCTATTGTTATTCTTGATTGACGCTAATTTTGAAATACGAAGAAATAAACTTAATAAACAGTCGGATTGAAAATCCTCGGGAATATACATAGATACATACATAGTTTGTGAGCGAATCGCAAGAGATGGGAAGGTAGAGAAAGGAGCTTTTGCTTTCGGTTCATGGGATCGACTGATTGCGATTGATGGCCGGATTAGAGCGATCCGCAATCTACTCTCCATGGAAGCCGATTGGAAATCCTGGAGAAACATGTCTCGACTACTCGCTTATCTTTGGAAGCCAGTCATAGAAGAGCATAGGATCGTTCGAGGACTAGATCTATCTACGGTAGAATATGAACGAAGGTCTCGTTAATTAAATAGAGCTTCGATATCCGGTCTGATACCCTTGAGAAGAAGCTATAAATGTTCCATCTTTTGCACACAAATCTCCCTTTCAGGAAACGTGAGAGGAATTCAACAAAATATGATCCTTGAAATATTGATTCTGTCTCATAAAATACGAACCAGTATCAAATCTTATTCCTAACACAATTATATACCGTTATTTATTTCAACTGATATAAATATCCAGCAACTAATTTGTAAATAATTTACATAGAAATTAAGTATACAATTTTTTGGTAGATTTAGCAAGAAAAAAATTAAATGAAATTTAGAAGAATATATATAACAAGATTTTTGTGAAAATAATTCGAATTGCAAAGAGAATAGAAAAATTTGTTAAAATCAGATGATCGAACGATACTACCGTTCTTTCAGCAGCGTGTATCTCTCTGTGTCGCGAGTCGCGACTCACGTTTCAACCGAGGCTCGCGCTCGTGACTCTCGTTTTTCGATTGCACAACATTTTTTTGTCGAGTGGCCGCAATTCCGCTAGTTCGCAATTTTCTAAAAGCCCGCGCTGGAGAAAAGGCTCTCGCTGCCAGTGTCACGCGTCATCGGGTGCAGCGTTGAACGCTAATTGGATGCAAATGCGAGGATTTTTGCGAGTGTCGCAAAGGCAGTAAAAGACGGTAAAAGACAGGAAAAGGGGTAAACTATCCTTTGCTCGAGATCGTAGAAATACCTTTAGGTCACGCTAATAGAAGAATGGATGGTCCCATTGTACTCGAGAGATTTTTCCATTGACTTTCCAAAGTGTTTCTATCCAAATTGTCATCTCATTGAGAAAGTTTGACCTTAAAAATCCCATTACACAAATATACTTGAGTAATCCAGCTTCGTGTAAAACGTTAGATGACCACAATCACCATTGATGTAAAGAAATAAAAAACTGGGCTAAAATTGATTTAACTTAGAGAGTAAAACTTTCCTGTCTCGTAAGATCCTCTATTCACTCAACTCCTTTATCACCCTTCGCAGGTGAACAGAGATCCAATAGGAGTCTTTGATCGATCTTCCTGGCATAGTATAGGTCGGTAGAGAAACTATACAGTACTGTAGTATACAGCTTCGGCGTAATCTCGTTTAAGAGGTTGTAACCGTACGACCTCCTTCTAATCTCCTGGAAGACGCTGCCGATCGATGCCACGATGCATGAGCGCGATAACGAGCGCTCACGGTTAAAAACTCTCACGACAATGGCACCTTTCCGAGGCAGGGCTACATACACCGCCGCGGATCGTCCTTTGTTCCCCTCCGCTTCGAGCCTCGACTTGGCTTTTTGCCACCGTTTATTGCCAATTGGGATTAAGACCGGCACGGTGCGGCACTCGCCGAGTGTAAACATCTCTCGCTCGAGCGCTTTATAGGTCAGGTATTAACCGCTAACTTGCAAGTGTATCCTGGCTATTTCTGCGATAATGGTCTTGTAGCTTTAAATTCTCCGTAACCGAGTGCCGTGTGGTCCGGTTTTGGTCGAATAGTTCTTGGAACCTACGATTTCACGATGCCAAAACTTATTTTGGAAGTCGATAAAAAACTGAAACGAGATGCAAGAAATCTTTCCTGTAAACATTCTTTACCGGCTTCTAAAATTAAGATTCCATAAGGCTCAAGTTAATTTCGTTTCAACATAACATACTGACTGATCGAAGTTATTCTTCTCGATATAACTCGACTGTTTTACATTCGACTATAAGTCTGTCTTCCAAAGAAACCAGTGAATCCAAGAAGAGAATCGATATAAGATTCTCTTACATTAGGATTCCCCTTCGAACTCAATAAATTCAAATCCCAGAAAATCGACGAACTTGGTTCAGTTCGAATTTCGATGACCCTCGGCTGTTTTATATTCAACTAGAAGTCGAAACCACTTTGAAGCGAGCAAAGTCGGAAATGGTCTTGCGAAGGGACCATCGAATCCAAGAGGAATCTCAATACTCGACGTTCGCATCTATCTTAGGTCCAATCGAACCCGTTGCGCTTGGAACTGGAATATTTCACCGGTTACGTGTGCATCGATAACCCTCGGCAAGAGATCTCTTTCCTTCTCTTTCTCTCTCGTTCTCGATCGTGAGGATTAAGTCCAGCATAGCTTAAGGGCATCCGCTTCCCGGAGCTTCCTTTCCTTACGTCGACTCCTCGATCACCCCTCCTGCAGTGAGCATGAGTACAGGGGAACGAGTCGCGGACCGATATTACAGTGATCTGTGCTACCGAGAGCTGAGGGATCTATCGATCGCCGCGATCTACGAGCAGGGCCCCACGCCAGGGTGGCTGGCCGCGCTCACTGCCCCTGGCTTCTGACTGGGCCCTCTGGCTGGGACTGACTGCCGATCTCCGGAATTCCACGGTAAAGATGTACCAACACGACGATTTTCATCCTCGGATTAATGTGAGATTCAATCGAGTACTCGAACCGCAATATTCAATTTTTTAAGATTCATCAAACCTCTTCGCCACCGGAAATGGGAGGAAAATATCAAAATAAGATATATTACGTGCCACGTCCCCACTTTGAAGTAAGAATTCAGAGTATTCTTAATTAAATATAGATAAATAAAGTATTGGAATGAGTTACTCAATAATTAATCTATCGAATATTCGAGTATCGTAGATGGTAAACGTTTCGAGTGTAGACATTTTACTCTCGCGTATCATCAAAAGGAAGAGTACCTATTGAAAATGAGTAAGTAACCGCAGTTTCCAGAAGCCGCGAACAGCCAAGTGACATGGTTCTTCAGTTGGGTTCGAATTGCATACCGTCATAGTGGCCGCGAGATTATAATCTCTGGCACTCGGATTGCCAATGGAGTAGGTATCGGTGGTTGCGCCAGGGCACTTGGCGAATATTAAAGACAGGTATATCGGAACGTAAGAGGTACCGGTGGCCCCAAACACGCGCGAGGAAGCTACCTAATTTGTACAGGTTGGCCCGAAAATGTCGCGATTGAGTTACGAGCCCTGTTTATTAAAGCATGCCGCTCACTGGACAACCCGAGTCGGAAGACTTTATTAAAGGCTAGTTAGTAATTGTCAGGAAATTATGGTCTCGAGAATTGTGATCGGCGGAAATTAAAGGCGGGGCTAACGTGGATTATTGTTTAATTATACCTTAGGCTAGGCTGCAGGAGATACGCTACCAAGTGACTGCCATGGTCATCCAAAGTATGCACTGTTTCTAAGTCACCGGAAACTGATTTATCAGGAATTCTTATCTTCGAATATTCATCTTAAAATAGGAGCTAATAAAATTACTTTATTCGTAGAATTAGGAGAAAGTTGCTAAACGGATAACATAAAAGAAAATATTTTATATTATTTTCTACTATCTTTATTTTAAATTATTTAATCATAGTTATATTTGAAGGCCGGTTAAAAATTAACAGACAGCCGCGAAGATTCTTTTTAATTAGACACTTGTTCTCTTTCCCTTCCCAAGAAAGTGGCGATTATTTTTGCATTATGCGCGAGGATATCGGGCGTATCTCGCTCGGAAATACCTAACAAGGAAGACGCGAACTAGCGGGACGGTTTCCGTGTTCCGAGTAAGGCACACCCACCGGCCTCGGTTCTAGTTACGTTACTGATACGGACTCGTGACTCGCAAAAAAGACTCGCGAGAGCCCGAGCCGAGGAGTCGAGATCTCAAATCGGAGGAAGCAAGATTGTTTCCATGCACGCTATGCGCCCCGATCGATCAGCCATCAGCTCGCTCTTGTGATCGCCACTGCGAGATTAAATGCGATCCTATACCCTCGCTTCGTCCTTTCCTCGGCACGATCCTTTTCTGCGATCGTGTAAACACCTCCCAATCTGATGATTCAAATAATATCAGATTCACATATTTTTTTTAAAAAAAAAAACTTTCTACATTGAGAAATCCTCGTATAGACTATCTTAATTGGGGTAAAGCATTTCCAATCAAACTTATCGGCAATTGGTATTGGTATTTTTGCAAAAGATTTTATTATAAGGCAATAACTAATATAATTCTTAAAATACATAAAAGAATTAAATTCGTTGGACTTCAAATATGTGGAAGAATAGTTGAAATAAGGTTGAAATGAACCATCCGACGTTTGAACAAGAGTTCAATGTTGTTCATTAATGTTCGATCGGTGCAAACAGCAAACGGTTTCCACGTGGCGAAAGGTAGAGGGTTCGCGGTTCGAGATATGTATACAGAATTGATCATTGCACGGCTCGCAACCGTAGGCGTGTCTGATAAAACTTCATTATTCTACGGTATTATACCGGACGAAGGCAGGTTCCGTTCTCAATGTGCCAGTGCCGTGGAATTTCTCGTAACGCGACTCGTCGGCAACATTAATAACGGTAACAACGTCGTAACTGATTCCTGTTTATCTTACAAAAACACGCGTTACACGGGGAGCCGCGCAAGCGGATGACCACGGAGGACGCTCCCGCAATAAATAAGTAGACCGTGAAATATGAATGAATTACCCGATATCCAAAAAAAGACACATCTAGTGCATATTTCTTACATAAAACTATCGAGCGAATAAAAAGCGAATAACGGGTTGAAATGTGCTCGCGTGAGGAAAGAAGTCTCGATAATAAATAAGAAATATCGATCATTTTCTAGGATATAATTCGTTCTTTAATTCGATAATAAAAAACTAGGACGACAGGTTGATTTCCTAATAGTGTCAATTTCTCTGACTTATCGAGACTTATCGAAGTTACATCCTAGATACGACAATCGAGGACAAATCTTTATCAATGAAATTGTGAGAAACTTGGGCCAACGGAGAGAGAAAAGAATGTTTCTGAGAAAGAGAAGCCAAACGGTGAGACAAAACAGCCGAATCCTATTTCAGCAGAAGTGAACTCGGGAAGGTTATCAATTAAGAGGCCTAACCCGAAAGAATAAGAGAAAGAGAAACTAGCCAATAGGACATGGTAAAAAAGACAAGGAACCGTTCGGTGTCGCTGCATGAGGTTTCAGTAACGCTGCCCTCAACGCGCCATGGGTGCAAATCGTTGCCCGACACCCCGTACAAGGGGCCGAATGAGATGAGAGAGAAGATTATATGGTATGAACCAGCAGGCAGGGGCATCCTGTCCATCAAGGACGCCTTCTATCTCGCTGCTTCCTCCGCGCCTTCTGCGCGCGCGATCCACCTTTTCTTCCCTCTTTTCCTCTCCCTCGATGAAGCCTCTACACTGGTTGAATCTTCTTGTCTCTCTCTCTCTCTCTCTCTCTGTCTCTTAAACTCCCTTCTTTCTTCTCCGTCTTCTTCTTCATCTTCTTCTCCCTCTTCTCCTTCTCTTCGTTCCTTTTCGCCTTGCCCTTCGTCATCCTGGCTGCTCACTGACTGCGGACACGTCGCGGCAGCCTACTACCTCGTATAACTCAAAGGTTATTTCTCCCAGGGCTGCTCCTCTTCCTCCATGCCCATCGACAGAACCACTGAAGAATGCACCCGTGATCACGTAACTCTCTCTTCGCTCCTTCTCCTCCTCCTCTCCTTTGCAATTAAAGTCTACCGCGATTAAAACTGGCTCTTCGATACTTTGCAAATTTCTCTCGATGATGCTCGTCGAGCAGAAATAATTAGAGCACATTTTTAACTACCTCTTGAAATAAAACGAGTCAATTGTGTCCTAAATTGACTTGCGTCGAATCGTTGATAAATAATCTTTGAATGTTTGATACAGGAAGATGTTATAGTCTCGTGGAATTGAATTATTGCTTGATGAAGGATTTTCTAAGGTTTGCTGTATTGAGAATCAGTGTAAGTATAATATATCACTGGAAATGTCTCTAAGGGGTGGACCACTAGACGAGTCAGAGATATGAAAATTTACGATGAAACGTGGGTGCGTGATTAGTTTTGCAAATCGTGTTTGGTGCCATTGGATAGATAGGATAATCGATGGTACTTCGTTGCATTCAAGGAAAACCATCCATCGCGACTCACGGACGATTCAAATACGTCGATTTTCTTTTACACTGACCGCGAGAGATACGCCAACGCGCCAACATCGTCGATGCGATGCTTTTCTAACCGGATAACATCGTTAATTCCATCAATTAAATAAACTTTTGGTACAACGATTATTTTCTCCTACGTTATTAGACCTGTGTGTGTAGTATGCTTAATGAAAACTTAAATTTAATTTAAGATTAAATTAAGTTCTAAATTTCTTAATTCGTTTGAAATTAGAATAAATTTGAATCGAGCGAAATCGGTTCGTCGAGGAGAAGCAGCTTTCGAAATCTCCTCTCGGCCAATCGCGATGCAGTCTCGTTTTAAACTCTTTCGAGCGGAAGCCGTATTTATAGAAGAGACTACGAGATTCCGTATTCCGTCGACAACGACGATTGTCGGCGATGGACCTCTCAAGTCACGACTCTGAAAATTCTGACCGGAACATTCCGATTCCCGAAACGGATTCTGAATCATTCGACGAGTCGTTTGCAAGACGAAGCGCGAGAGAGGAAATGCAGGGAAGTATTATTAAGCGATGACGATTTTTCCCGTGGGACCATTTACACTAGAAGAAGAAGCTCCACTGACCGATTCTCATGCCCGTCATAATACCTTCTAGTAGCGTAGATGTAAATGGGAACTCGTCGCAGCGCGCCGTCACTTTGGATTCAACGTGCGGCGTCGTTTTTGCAGACAAACCCTATGCGGTGAGTTGCTTAAGCACCATTACCATTCCAACTGTCTGGTCGTGAGACGAAACGCGCGAGAAAGTGGAGAGAATACATGGAAATTGATTTTACTTGATGGATTCTTGCCAAACAAATACCGAGATATTTGTCACTAACCGACACCCTGAAAAAGCCTACAATAATCAAATACTAATTATAAATATTAATAACCATTAATTAATTAGCAAATTTTCTCGTTCTTTAATCATCGATACTAGAACTACTTCATCAGCATCCAGAGTGTTACATCCGTTATAAAGTTGTGAGTATAAAAAAGGAATCTCTGCTCCAAATTCGTGAGTCACAAATCCCCCGGAAATTTATCGAGGCTGCGACTCTCCCAGTCGCAAGTGTCCTCCATCTGCCGGAGACCCGTGCGAGGAGAAAATATCACGCGCAAAAGAACGAAAAGAAGAACGAGAGGAAGGAAGAAGAAAAAAAAGAAAGAAGAGGAAAGAGAGTAAGAGAAGGGAAACATTGAGATCAAACATACGCCGATCCAGTAGTATCTGAAAATGATCATTAATTTCAAGCGTCGAGCACGATCGAAAGTGTGTTGCCTCGCCGAGTGCAATAATGGCACTTGATAGTATTACAGTGTGCACACTATAATAAAGAAAAATAAAAAGGACAACGGAAATTTCGCAGTTAAGCAAAAGTCGCGGCTACGGATTTTGCGATTGGTTCTGCCTGAATTATCGCGAAAAGTATCGCGCGAGCTGTTGGTAATTACCCACTGCTACAATTAGGCTACTGTCCAAACGACAACGACGAAACTGTCGCGAGCAACGAACGGTTACGCGCCGAAGTAATAGCCGGCTCTGATTTTATTGGCAAGCAATTTTAAAGTGCACTCGGCCGAAGCACGCGGTCATTATTGTGCCTCGGGAAAATTCGAAAATTTCGCTCGTAAAGGGAGAATACCGCCAAGAGTTGTCATTAGAATTTATATCGAGCAATTTCGGGGGGGTAAAATGAGGGTTGTTGGTGGACGTTGGTTTCACGAGCTACCGACTTCATTCTCTTACGGTTTATTACTGTCGTTTGTTAAGTCAAGAGTCGTAGGAGAAATTGAGTTAAGCGTGAAATCTCAGGTTATCGGATCGAAGGTATGTACTCAAACTGGATAAGAGCTTCGGTAGCATGACGATAGACACTCTTCACCTTCGTTTCACGCAGTTTGGCGTATACAATATCGGTTAAGTCAGTTAGTAATTTTCTATATCGAGAATGAATCTGTAAAAATGTTACTTAAATTACTACCCAATTTCTAGATAACAGGGGATGTAAGAAAAGATATCGAAAGGACTGTGATTTCTTAGCATTCGATATCTATGGAAGATCGAGTCAGTCAAGTCAGTTCTTTTACCGTAATTTCAAAGTAGCGATAATAAAATCCAACGAAGATTAAAACGCAATGTTTAGATTTATGTTTGAAAATTCGTCAAATTAATGCGATGGTAATTGAACAAAGTATCATTAAGCTTAGAAACGATCGGTAAACGTGATGAGCTCGAGACAAATATGATCTGGGTTAATACCAGTATTAACAGCATTACTGTTCATTGCACACATATATTTATTATAATAAGTCTTTTCTCAATTAACTCTTCCAACACCCTACAACAGTTATGATCGCTTCGCAGATCCAATAAAAGTCAGCGAGCCACTAATTTACGGGTCCATTACCTCGTGAAACTAATACACCGTCTAGTTCTAATAATTATTTATAAGCCATCGGAAATCATTATTCCACTTATCGAGGATAGTATATGGCAAAAAATCATTCCCTACCAACGACTTGGCAATCTGTACACTTTACTAATGAAAGCTCTACTAACTTATAAATTGTATTCGAACAAAATGACCAAACTTTAATTAAAAACTGCCCGGCTTATTTTTATGAGTACAAATTATAAAACACAGTAAAAAGTGAACTGAGACATTACAAGAGAAATGAAACCAATTAATTTAATGATTCGACATCAATAAGAATCTGGCGATTCGGTGGCCGAAAGAGAAAATAAACCTGGCAAAATACATTCCATTAGACAGACCGCAGAGATTCTTCTTGTCCGCGGAGAGCGCGTCAATGGTATCTGCGATCGGAAATCGCTCGTCCGTGAGAGATAACTGCACGTCACATCCGATCGGAGGACCATCACGGTCCCAATAATTTCTCGCAGGAGTCTCCACGCCTTTCTCTTGTCTTCGGGTGAGTACCGCGGGCCCGAACGATAAAGTGGAGCAGGAAGTCCCACAGGGAGCCTGTGAGAACCGTTTACCTCGAGAGTTTCCTGTGGCACAGCTCGAATAATTTTCTCTCTCTCTCTCTCTCTCTCTCTCGCTCTCTAACATAAGATCCAGTGAGATCCAGTTGCGTATGGACGTGTAAACAAAAGTGGCGATAGTTATCAGCGGAATCCGCGGTGCCGGGAGATATACAGGGTGAGGCTGTTAACGTGACCGGTTCGAGGAGATCCTAAACTCTCTTATGTGTTACGCGAGATCCGCTCAATATTCCGATGCGATCGATAAAGAGAGAGGGAAAAGACGACAGGTATTTCTGATCGCGGAAAAACTCGATTTTAAGAAACTACTGATCGATCAGGATTATTACCCAAGTAACATACTCAATAAACAAACAATTCAATTGTTTCGAAATTAACCGCACTGCAAGAATCCATTCTGCAAATTGCCGAAGAATAATATTAATCAAAATGGATCAAAAGAATTAAACCTCTAATGAACTTTGATCCAAATAGAATATGCTTCTTTCTATCTACCTTTAATAAAAAATTGTAGATGAAAAAGGGTTAAACCGCCTTATCATAATCCTTTGAATAATTCAAGAAAATAATGAACTAAACGTTGGACTTAAAATTAAAAATTATCCAATACGTCCTCGAGGAAATGATTTATGAATTATTCCAAGTCTTCGCGATACGAGACTCACCCTGTATAAACGACAAAACGTCAGGAAGGGAATACGGAAGCCACGTCCTCTTCGCGATTCTATCGCGCAGTCAGAATGCCTCGATTCAAGTGCAGGTAGCCCCTCCGAGTGCAAGGAGACCCTTAGAGAGGATCGAATTAAAATATAACGGACATCGCGTGCACGTTCGAAGTGTACACATAGCGAGAAGAAGAGAGAAAGAGAGAGAATTCAGTTTCTCGTGGAGCTCGATGTCGTTGGACGTTGCGCATGCATCTTCCTACGTGAGCTCAAAGCTCCACTCTCCCGATTGTGCAAAGCTTGAGCTGGTAACGAGCCGGGATCCAAAGAACGTAACAAAGAGAGAATTAGACTGGTATCTGTGTATTACGCAATGTGCGTGTGCGTCAAATCACGTGTGGGAATAGATTTAACGTAGGCGACGCGACACACGACTCGAATGAACGTGGAGACAGAGAAGAGACAGTGGTTGTTGTGTACTCTTACTATTCCTGGGTCATACGTGACTGAGATTTCTCAACGGTATTCCCTCTTTCAGGATCTTTTTTTTCCAAGCGACACCGACTTTTGGATAATTGCAACCAACGGATGAATGGAATAATTTACCGTAGACTCTGGTTGGAATGGCCATTACGCTGACACACGTTGAGTGTGGAAATCGGAATAAAAGGATTGTGGGTCAGACACGTGGTTTCTCAGATTTTTATTCAACTTGGCATAGATTTCGCGAGGGTAGTTTTTTCGGATACATTATTACGTGTCTCATCACGTATTGGGTCAAGTACAATCGCTTTGTTATTTTTTTTCTGATATTTTTCGTGTACTAGTTCATCGTGCTACTTTCGAAAAAATCAGGTCAACTCCTTCCTCTAACTCTAAATTAATCCATCTTTTAATATACGAAGCAGTAATGTTTTACTCGAATATTATTTAAATAGTTTAATTACTTTTTAAACTTTTTTTAAAAATCATGTATTACTCACTATTATTTACTATCAATCTACTATTAGAAAAATACTCAGACATCTTGACAGGAGATTTCATCGAGTTTGAATTCTAATAAAAGGCAATTCGCCCCGAAGAATTATGAAGATTGAAAGAGAGTTAGTTCCCTCGGTTCCCGAGTCGAATCGAGGATACGTTTATCAGAAACTCAAAAGCCGACAAAAAATCTTCACCCACTCTCGAGGTATAATCCTCTTGCATAAAGAGACCCTTTATTATCATTCAAAGCTCCACTTAATCACTGAATAGCATCTCGAGAAACGAATCACTCAAACTTTTCCAAAGGCTCAGATGGGAGGCTTGGAAGTTCATCGATATTGAGAAAGAGAAGAAGAAACGTTGAATGAGAGAGAGAGATAGAGACCGCAAGAAAAAAAAAAAAAAAGAGAGAGAAGACGTCGCGGCCAAGGTTCCCTTGGAGCGTAATCCCCTTACGCTTCCTTTATCACGATGACGTGCTTACCCGGAGGAGCCACGGCCACCACGAGAGCCGCTCACTTTCTCCAATTTGTCATTGGCGGTACGGCGAGCGATATTGCGATATTAATTAATCTTCCGGCCTCCATTCACGCCGCGAGCGAACGACTGCTCTCCGCGCTGCACGCGCGCACCATCCTCTACTCCGACAGATAAGATCCGCGGCAGGTGGACTGTCCTGTACACATTGGATCTTCCTGCTCGGTTTATCTACATACCTCGAAATAAGGGTGGTCCATCGACATCCAAATACGGTGATATTAACGGAATATTAACATCTTCTCCCTTTTCCGTAAGAACTATTACCGCACCAGAATTCATTTCCTTCTAATTGTTTCTTTGCACAATGTATCATTGAAAAATATTGTGAAACGATCTCTGTTGGAATTCCATTTAACGAAATTTTTGAAATACTTCTACAGCAATTTTACGACGTTAAAGTTTTAACTAATTTCTAGAATCTGCTGGGATTTTGGAGTGGAATATTTTGGAAAACAAGAAATTTAAGCCTCTCGTAAGTACATATACAGATTCCCATAAGTTATCGGTCAATTGTGATCGATGAATGCACGCGAGCCACTATACTCATTCTCTCAGTGGACGTGCTTGAAAAATGAGAAGTTAGTCCTTCGCAGTGATGCATGGCGTCAAAATATTGGGACCGAGGAGGCTGGCTAGGTGACTTGAATGCTAGTGTAAGGAGGTCAGTGTCGTACCATCAATTTTCGAGAGGTAGATAGAATCAAGACGGATTACAGGTAAACACCCTCACGCAATCCCTACACATACAGAGCAAACATATACGTGTAGAATTAATCTTAATATCACTCTCCCTTTTAACTCGATAGATTCTTGAATTTCACAATTGCCAAAATTTGGCCTGCGACCCAAACAACTCAATATTTACGAAACCCTAGTTTATACTACACTATAAATCAACGATTTTAAATCAGGTTCTTCGATTCAAGGTTAAGGAACACTGCTATATATATTCTTTCTAGAGATTCGAGAAGAATGAGTCAAAAACAAAAATTCCAAGACGATCAGTGTTACGGTGCAGGTCATTGAGACTGGTGCACGTGCAAGTACTATGTGCACGATGCGAGAGTTGCGCGTGTACTCGAGACTCACCGGACAAAGATAAGATCAGGGACAGGTGGAAAGTTCTTGGCTCCCACGCGACTCTGTGTTTGACTACGTTCGGACAGCCAGGACAGCCGATTCGACGGCTCGAAAGATTAGAATTAGGAATCGTTACACCCGCGAGAGGATCGTGGAGAAAGAGGAACGTGGGAATGATTGGTTCGAATCGACGAGAACCAACGAGAATCGACGAGAATCGGCACTAACGGACGTCCGAAAAGTATCGCTAAGAATCGCTAACCCGATGAAAGGCAGCTGTTAGAACCTGATTTTTCTGATTGCGAGCGTACCCGTCACAATAGAAAGCTCGTTCAACGTGAGTTCGTACCTATAGTGAATGCCAGTTGTACCCTTGACCCGTTCTCGCATCTAACTCCTGCTGATTTGTCAGTGTCTGCTGGTCATTAACCTGTATTATCTTTCTAAACTCTTTGCAACGGTTACTACAACCCACTGACAAAACGCGTTAATTGTAATACGAGATGGAGTATCGAATATAGTACAATTGGATACGTTGAGCGAATTAGTACAATAAGTTCAACACTGTCATAGCTAAAATTCGTTTAGACCTGTTCTGACTTTTTGAACCATTTGTTATACAATTTATTTTACGAGCGAGAAAATATGAGATTAAAAAGAAAATATTTTGTCTCTTATGATGAATCTGGAGAATTTAGGATTTTTAATATAGATTTAAAAATATAATTTATGTATATCATAATGGCAGATTCAGATACATTTTACCCTATTATTGAAGATGAGCAGCCCAGATCAGGCCGGTCCCAGAGCGGCTCATTGACAATTTCGGACGAGTTCGTCTTCGCGCAAGGTCCCATTCGCAAAATCAAGTCAGTCCTTTCTTGTCTGTATTACGGTACACAGGTCCCCGGAACCAGCGTGGCGTGGCGCGCCTCGACGTGTTGTCTGATACGCGTCGTGCGAGAAACGAGAGAATCAACTTTTCGCTGACAGGATGAATCATTACGACGCAGAGGCTCATACTAACCGCAAATGACGAGTCAGAGAGACTACTCTCGTGAGGGAAGAAACAAGCAGTTTTCGGCGGAGAATCGAAGCGTGGACCACTCTGCCACAAAAATCCTTTCCGCCAAAGTGCAATGACCGGTGAATCGCGAGTGTCATGGTGCCGTTTTGTTACACGACTATCGATATTGTTCTCCAAACAAGTGTGAACCTCTTCGTAGATCAATCATCAAAAGCTTATTTTTTTATGCTATTAAATGGGAATCTGAATTTCTCGGTTTGATTGTTCGTTAGGAAATAAATTACTCCTTTGTTTTGGGAGCAGAAAATCTACTTGGAATTCGAGTATTTATTTCTTTTAGTCGATATGAACAGATTTAGACAGAATGTATCAATGGAATATTTTAAAAGTTTAAATTTAATAAATAGTGTATTTTTTAACTTCTTCCTTTTAACTTTTGCTAGATCTTGCTTCTCATTTTAATAAGGGCTTGAAAATCTAATCAAACGCAACGGGAACTTTGAATATACATAGTAAATTGGTTCGAGTGGTAATTCTAAAGGGTTCACCACCGCTTCATGCTAACAAAGACCGAGCAAAACGGACCAACGGTCTAATTGGCATCGCGAAAGGTAGCCATGCTATTTTCGGCCGGTTACCATTCGGCCAGTTAAAGGGACAGCAGCGTGGTGTAGAAACTTCTGAATGAATCACGCTGGGGACCAAAACGAAGACGCGTGTACACTCTTCCACGTGCGCTTTTCTCTTGCTTTCGCCGTTGCCTTCGCGGCACGGCGCAGCGTTCAGTATAAATAAACGGCCCCATACATTATTTATAAATCGCTTATGCCCCGACCACAAGGTCGGATAAGATCTGGGCCTCTGGAAAACAGAGATACTCGCGAAGCATCCTCAGATTTTTGTGAAGTTGCGACTGACCCATGTGGACGATCATCGCGGAGAACGCTCGCGTGTGCCAAAGTGGATATTTCGCTTGAAATGGAGGTGTGACTGCTCAATCTGCCAGATATTTATGTACTGCCCGAGGTTCAGTAAGATATTATTGACTTCTACAGTCGGCGGATGGCAATACGGTAGAACCTATGTTATACGAACTAATGGAGAGAAAATACTTTGGATGACACTTATTTCCACTCACTGATGTAAAACACATTGAACATGAAATTCAAAACAGTATTATTCATCCGAGTGAATTATAAAGAAATTTCAAAACTCGAACTTATGGTATTATAATTCTTGTTAAAATGAAATTCCTCGAGCAAGACTATTTTATACTTCGATTGTTTTATTTTATTAGTATTTAATAGTTTTCGAATCGCTAAAAAAGAGTTACAATTAGTTAAAACAGAAATCTGTCCTGCTTTAGAAACTGTATAGTATAAAAATAAATACTGCTACTACACCAATATAATCAGCTCGCGCGTGACTGCATAATCAAAACATAAAACAGAACTCCCACAGAGTTACCCTCGCGTCTCTACACATGTGTATATCATAATTTAAAAAATCACTGAATCTGTCGTCATCCAAATTGTATATTTTCCCAAGACTACCGTGACCCAGCTACGTGGCATACAGACAGGAGTAAAGCAAACCATAACCGGAATCCGTTTCCGTTTCGGGTCATCGAAAATGACGAAAATTCTCCCGGAGCGTGTTGGTAGTTCGAGAAAAGGGTTGACGAAAAGTAGGAAAGAGGGAAAAAAGCCAAAAACGCAAGAAAATTCATGGAAACGCGAAAGCAATGGATGCAGGAAGAATCAGTTCGCCAGCGAGCACGGAGTCCAACTTACGACACAACATAAACACTGGAGGTTTACAAGGTGGCGCAAGGCAATAGAGAGAAAGAGAGCTTGGCAAAAGAGAACGGACTGACAAGGCGAGGAGGTTGGTAAGTACTGTATACTATAAGTACCGAGAGAACGAGATCTGGCACTACGTTATGCCCGCTCGATTACAGATAATCACCCTGCGCACTCGGATCGAACTTCATCGACCTATAAATCGGCACGCGAGGCGCTTATAGTAGCGGTGATTTCCACCTGATGAGTTATCCAATCGCGCTAGGCATAAATGTACGATTATTCCCCTTGGCGTACGTGTTCCGCCGATACATGGGGAATACATGGGGGATACACGAAGAATACACGAAGAATACATGGGGCTGTGCCGCGCAGGCTCGTAAAGAATATTTTAATCGACCAATACACCGCGCCACGTCCGACACAACAGCGAATTTGATTACCTCGAGCGAATGGGACGCTAATTGTGGAAAAATCTTTCTTAAGAGCTGCCTGGAAAAAAAACGCCAAGCTAACTGGATTTCAGAAATAAACGTGAACCGAATAATAATTAACGCACGTGGCAATCGTCGAAATCAAGACTAATGTATTAACGCGTAAAACGCTCAATTTACTTCGCGTTTAAAATAAACCAATGTCTAATCGCTCTATCAATCTCGTCTCGCAATCTTCCCTCACATACATTTATTAATCCGATCTACCGAAGATAATGGCCGAACAGAAAATCATATCGTTTCGCACAAGGTGGTAAGTAGGAGACGCCAAGGTTCGTACAGTGAACGGGCAAATGAAGTAACAACACAACACAACAGTTGGCAATTTGTTCGTGAAGCCAGAAGAACGAGACCATTATGGAAGGCCGAATAAAAAGGCAGGATACCAGAGGCGGTCGCGTGATTTCAGTCGATACGAAAAGCGAAGAAAAGAGAAAAAGAGAAAAAGAGAAGGATTGGGGGTGGAAGAAGAGGCTGAACGGCACCGCACACCGCACCGCACCGCGGTCATAACGATCACAAATTATCCATCCGGCTGGAAGCACCGCGGGCCCTCGGATCGGTAGGCAATATCTCATAGAGTAGCCGACCTGTGTTTAGCCTATCACGAAGTGGATGTCCTTGTCGTGACCGTGAGGCTAATTGCCGGCGGTCAGCACGAGGACGAACGCGCTCGCCCAGGAAAGCACAGGATAAATAGCACTAGTGGTGACGACGCGAACGAGGAGGCGAAATATCACGCTATTTCCGAAGAGGATGTCGACCTCCTGAGAGACAGAGACTAGGCGCAACAGCGCCGCGACCCTTCCTCGCTCTTCTATCTCACTTTGTTCATTTTCCTCGTGGTTTTACCATCCATCATTGAATCCCGCGGGAAGGCGCCACAAGTATTTCTCAAGATTCTTCATTCGGTTTCTACCACTGATTGTCGAAGCTTAGCTAATTCGCAAAGAATGGAATTAATAGTTTTTTATATTGGAAGGATGAAAAGTCCGAGATTTCTACTTACTTCGAAAGAAAATCTACTAATTGTAATATATCGACTGTGTTCGATAACGAATTACCGCATTAACGGCATCCGAATGATCATCCTACTTAAAATACTCTCTTACTATGAATAAAATCTTAATTATCCGTGTCCATGAATTTAACTTGATCACAACTAACCCATGAGACGTAGATGTAGGTCGTAAAAGATATAAGTGTTCGCTATGAATGCGGTGTAATATGTTCATAAAAGCGAAGATTACAGACTCGAAATTCATGTTAACCGAATGAAACTAGGGAATTAATTCCGAACTATGTCATTACTATTGGTTCGATCAAAAGTTTTACTGGAAAATATTGGAAAAAAATACATCACGAAAGAAAAGAGCTTGTAAGAGGTCCGATTTGCACACCGAATTCCCAATAAATCTCCTTTGGCAAGTTTCAACTCGTCGTCTCGCGAGTGGCACACCCGCGGCCGTGAGCAGTCTATAATTTTACAGCGAAGAGAAAAATGGCAAAGCAGAAGGGTAACAAGGGTGGTAAGAACAAGAAGAAACGCGTGCACATCGAGAAGCTGAACCATAGACTCCATGAACAAGGTAGCTACGCGGAAATCGCGTTACCGGGAACGAGAGTTTCTCGTTAGGAGAAACTCCGTAAACGTACAACTGACCGTCAGAGATCGGTCATTGATGCAGTTCTCGTCCAGTTTTTCCATGACAGCCCCCCCTTGAAGCACTTCTCCAAATCCTATCCCAGCTATCTCGGCTACTCGATTTTTCACTTACCCAGTCAGAATTTCCCTTAGCCAGAAGTATGTAAATACCCGCGATTAACTCGACCCTCGGGTAAAAGATAAAGGTCTCGAGGGTCTTCTCGAAAAGGGAAGCCGTGCTCCCCTAAAACTGTTATCTAGCGATAGGCGCCAGATCGAACCCTAGTCCCCATAACACGCTATCCTTTATTGAAATTAATGACACTCCTATAAAATGGTAGATCCACCCACGATTGCATTCTAGATTGATTCGGTTCCTTGAAAGAAAGGATCTCAACACTCGCTGCTCTACTGTTTATCTCGATAACGGAAATGGCCGTAAGTTTTGCTCGGCACTCATTCAACCGCTAGACTAGTAAGGTTCCACTCCAAGGTGGAGGATGAGAGAAACCTCCTGGAGACTTCTAGAGGTTGCGCCGACACAGAAGCACTCACCGCACCAGTGGCAACGTTTTCAATCAAGTCCTTATAAAGGTAAGGAGCGTGTATGGTGGCTTCTATGGCGAATGAGTCGAGGCGCTTGAGGAAAAAGGTTCGATTCGATGGAAAGGAGAGAGGATGAGCGAGACTAGTGCGGGTTTAGAGACTCGATTAATCGCCCTGGGGCCTATCGATTCAGGATGAATGCACCGCAACCTGGCCCACCGACGGCGCTCTCCCATTCACTAGAAGCGAACTACAGGTCCTTTCATTTAACTCTCTGTCTAGTATACTCAACCTTTTCCTCGGCTCATCTTCTCTCCCTTCTTACTCCCTCTACACGGCCGATATCTTCTTATCTCTTTCTCTTTCTCTTTCGTACGGCTATGCGGTATACCGTTACAACTGGATGGTCGGCTTTAAGATTTTCTGGCTTTTTGTAACGGCACGTCTCTCAGCTTCGTCCGGAGGCTGTTATTGCTTGCCAATCAAGATTACCGATCACGATAGTGCGAGCACCGGCAGGTGAAGGTGGCTGCCGCCTTGGAAAAGGGGCTAGAGTCGCGGTGAATCTAATTTTCAAACATGGCTGCTGTAAGTAATTGTGTCTTGCATTATTGTGAATCGATAATCTCATACACTCGATCAATTTCGGAGACAAATTCCTTTATCACTGAATCGAGGAATCATATTATCGCTTTAATTCTTATCTTTTACTAACTCTTTATGGGCACTTATAAGTAATATTCCTTTTTCTTAAGAAATAAAACATTCGCTTTCTGTACGTTTCATTGCTCCGCAATATTCACAATTGATACGATGAAGACAAATTTTAAAGGAATAAAATGAAAAAGTAACATTCCGGTTCTAATCGCAATTAAGCTTTCGCTGACTGTGATTTTTGGCGATTGTTTTGAACGGAGTATACATTGGGAACTGAAATACATAATTTCTCAATTGAGAAACCTGCGTTTCGGAGGCGAGAAAGAAATATCAAGATCGAGAAAGCGATACGTCATACGCACACCATCGGACATAACAGTACTTTGCTCGTGGCCGTGTACTCGCATCGCAAGCAAAGTAAATATGCGACTAACAATGGACAGGTTATATGCTTACGAAGCTGTAGAAATTTTGACCAAAGCCCGCGGGATATCAAGGACAAAACATACTCGCGCCGGGCCCAAAATTCCTGGGCCCGCGCAACCGTGCAACTGCGCGCGCTTCTGCATACTGATGCCCTTTAAAGTGATACCGTATCACTTTAAGCGCCGCACGAATTTCCTCGAGCCATTTTCCTCTGGTATGTAACCTTTACTGATAACGGTCTGCCATTGGCTTTACGAATATCAATTCCTATATGAATTCGTATCATGATAAATATTTCAATATGTAAACCTCACTGTAAAGCTAATAAAAAAAAGTCATTTTCTTTATAAATTTTTCCAACTTTCCACAGGATAAATGCAACGCAGAATCATCCGACGAGTCAGCTCAAACCGGTGAAGGTTAATAGCCGTATATCTGCGAAGCTGCTATCCGCTACCTGGAGGCATTACACTCGAGTATTTCACCTCAATTCGACCATAGCTTTGGAAACAAAGAAACTTTAACAACCAAACTCTCCAGCAGAATAGCGATCCCGTGATATGAAATATTCGCGAGGTTTTTTCAACATCGTCGAGCTAGTAGTACCGAACTGTAGTACTCATTCTAGCTCGATCGGGATAGACATTGACGCCGGTTTAAAAACACATAGAATTTTCTGTCTGTTATATAAAATATACCGTGAGCCAGGTATCCAATGGTTTTTGTACTGTCGTGTTGCACGACACGACCTTTCTGTGAAGCGAGTACGATAAGAATCTCTATTGCCTGTCCATAAGGCCATCAATAATTTGTCGTGACTCTGGCGAAAACGGCGGGCCTTTTTAAGGAGAAATTTATGCCCACCAAGCACGCAGATATCTACGCGTTATCGACGTCATGCGGTATATATATATATATATCTACGGTATCCTATATCGGCAAGCTTAAGCACGCGTGCGCAAGTGCACGCGAATTCTGGCGAGCGCACGCGTGTAAGTAGATACCCATCGAATTATAAATTGTTTCGCAGAGGACTCGTGTCATCGTTACACGTACCCCGCGCAGACTTTGAGGTAGCGCGATCATTACTTTTTCCACCGGTTCCGCGCCGATACCATCGGCAATGATTATGAGCCTGCCGCTTCGAATAGCCTCTCGCACAAGTAAAAACTGGCGAACGACTGTTGTTCTTACGTTAGAGCACCGTGAAGTAAGAAGAGTCTTTAACAGCACTCTACAGGACGCTCCTGCCAATTAACATTTTTCTTTGTATTTCATTTGGTCATGGTAATGAGGATTCAAATCTCGGGACACTTGTTAGCGGAGAAATTGATTGTTCGAAGATGCCAGGCCGATGGAATCTTAACGTTTTAAGTTGGAATACCTTGTAGAAGACGCGAATCATTTGAATGTAATTCATTATCGAAGCTAATTCAACTTTTCAGATTTTGTCGCAAATATTATTATTGTTGTTGTTGTTGTTGTTGTTGATGTTGCTGTTGTTGCTGTTGTTGTTGTTGTTGTTGTTGTTGTTGTTGCTGTTGCTGTTGCTGTTGTTGTTGTTGTTGTTGTTGTTGTTGTTGTTGTTGTTGTTGTTGTTGTTATACAGGGTGATTTAGTGACTTTGCACCAAACTTAAACCACGTATTCTATACGTCAATACAAGCGTCCAAAATTCCAGTACCAAAAAGGTGAAAACCTTTCGTTTCGTGTAATAAACTTGAAAAAAGGATTTTTAGGATAGAAAGATAAAAACTGACCGCAGATCTGAAGGGCAGCATACGGTAAATCAATTTCCCGGATCTGTAGCTGATAGGAAGTTATCTCTCTGCATCGACAAACGAATCTACCCGGGTTATGTACAATCGCAGTCGTTTTCGCATGACCGTTAGAGCGCACATGTGCAGATGCGGACATAAATGTCCTTCCCAGTTTATCGCCACCGTGCGTTTTTGGCCCCTCGTTGCAGCAAATTTTACCGTTTCTCGCGAGCTGGCGTTCGCGCTGCTACGTTACTATATGTACATGTCGACTTGAGCCATGGAAAACCTCGTGTCACTCCTCTTGCAATAACGTTTACTATTTATTCGCTTAAGGCTTCTGAATCAATTACAACAAATATCACTCACCTAATTAACCTTTTCAAGCGCTACCCGAGCACATGTGTCCGGTGAAAGTTATCGGTCTCGAGTATAGACGCGTATACAGCGCGTTTATCGGGTGTTATCTTTGATTGCTATTATGATTACTGTTATTGTTACGGTTGATTTTTTTTTAAAACCATGCATTGCATATTATTCTTATGCAAACTTCATTTCGCTTATGACAATATGCTTCTTTGTCGTTTATACGGTTTCTCCTGCTAATGAAACATGATGCATGTTTCATTTGATTACTAATGATCGTGTTTCTACTTTCAATTATGTTTGGAAATCTTGTCGAATTATCGGTGGTAAGAGAAGACTGGGATAGTGATAGAAGATCGATTCCTAATTAAAGAAAGATTTACTTAACAGATTGTTTTTAAAAATTAAAGAAATTATAAAACACTAATGAAGGAATGGAGTGAATTATTAGTTTGCACGATTGTTGCATCACGAACTGTGCGACTCGCTGGCTGACATCATCCCGACTTCACCAATGCAGCAAAGGGAAACGAGAGAAGAAAATCGACATTACGAATGCTACTAGCGGGTTGCGCAACGCTACGGGTTAATTACCATCGGTCGAATCGGGGAATCGGGAATTGCTGGCCGATCGTGAACACCGTTAATTAATTGAACGCACACGAGCATGCTCATTTGAACCGACAGAGAGCGAGCACTACCGCTGGCGCAGCATCGTTGCAATTCCGTTTAGGGGGATTTTATTCTCTCTCAGACTAATAATGCGGACTGCCTTTTGGTCTACGGAGAGTGGGTTAATGAGCACCGGAGAATATCACGAATTTCTAGTACCAATTTACACATTTTTACTATTCTACCTTGGCTAAAATTAAATCGAAATTCCGAAAGGTTATTAAATCTTGTGAAGCATTCGCAGAATTTGTACAGTAAGAATAGTTCAAGTTATAGTTGCATTAGGATTTAGATTGTTCGACTCTCCAGTTGTTAAAGGCGATTATACTCGAAGTACAATCACATAGTAGAACATAAAAAAAATGTCTAAATTTTCTCGTCAAATCTTCTGACAGAGAATCGGAAGCAGACGATAGCAACCCGTCAAAATATTCGAGATACGCGAATAACGTCCACAGCAAGAGGGATCCTGATTAAGCAGGAGTCGTTAATTACAGTGTGCGTGAAAAAATGTCGCGAATGAGATCCGTCAGCAAGCATGATCATGACGCAGCTCACTGAAATTGATAGCAAAAGCGTGCGCACGCAAGCCTGTATACACTCGTTGTATTCGCGAGGTACCGTAAGGCATCTGGGAATCGTTTCACCGGATCAAAATTTAAGGCCTCGCAACCACGAAACCCTCTCACTCCAGGAAATTATTTCTCGAAGGCACTTACGAGGTGCTCACGAAGAAGTAATCGGACTCTGAAAATACCGAGCCGCGGACCGATAATGGTTGGTCACGGGAACCCTGGCCCAAGGGTCTGCTCAAAGCAGCTGAACAACAGCGTACGTAATAAGCCTGCTATCATTAATCCTGCTCTCCCTCCCTCACTCTTTTTTCTTTCCCTTACTTCTTTCTTTTCTCCTTATTTGAATCTGACATCGCTACTTTTGATCACTTTCGCGCACGGTGTATCGGTCCCGAAAACAGCAAGGCCTGTGGTTATAGAATTTAATACACCGAGTTTAAGTCACAAAACACCACGAAAGAAAAAAAAATGCAGTGTACGAGAAATTTAATTCAACGCGTGGATCGCGGGGTTAAACTGTGATCTCGTGCTTTGTGATTTTCCTCTGCATCGATAATAATCGAGCGTGGTGTCAGATTGTGATTAAAAGTGTGATTGAAACTTTCTTGCTTATGGTATGACTTTGGAAGAGTAAAAAGTAAGTAAAAGTATGGATTCAGGAAGTATAATAGAATAGCGAAATCCGGACTCAACTTTGCAGAGGAAACTTTTTCCTTTATTGCCAAGTTCAGACTTGCACACTCGGAAAACACAGTAGATTATGTAGATTTGGATGACTTTTCAAGAAAATAAAGAGAAATATGCACATTTCAATAGTTATTCAATAATACTTCCTTTGTGAAAGATACACCGTTATAAGGAAAAGAAGTTGAAATTTAGCCAGAAATGTGCAGTGTGTCGAATCGTAAAAATATGGGGAAGAGAGAAAATGAGGCAAGTAATCTGTTAAATTTCGCATCGCACGAGGATAAAGAAGACTACCAAAATCCAGTGGTTTCGAGGGAACGGACAATCTCATGCTGAAATTGTGGCTCGGAGGCAAAGAAAAGTTACGTTGCGTATGCACCGGCTGCTTTGCGGTTATACGAGAGACTCGAAGATCCCGTGAAAGAAGGAAAAGAAGAGGTAGGCGGTGATGCGGCGAAAGCAGAAGAAGGATAAACCGATACAGAAGATACCGCATCCCGGCGAAAGCCAACAAGCCAACAACTCTCGGCAGGCCCTCTTACAGGGATGCTGGTGGAAGACGGTGAGGCGGCGTGGCGCGGCCCGGCGGCGGTTGGAATGCACGAAGAACAGGTCGCAAGGCTGCCGACATTCCGAAATTTGCAACGCCACGTTACTCGCTACCCAAGGAAAATAAACGTGGACCCAACGGAAAGCCATCCGAAAGAAGGAAATCCCAACCACTTATTTCGTATTCTCTTCTATTATGACGAGCGACTTCATTAACGACCCACCCTAAAATCCTCAAACCTTTAAACACCGCCCCATAAATTCGTCCTTTATCACTGAACATTATGGAAGATCCTGTGACTCTGAGAACCGCGCAGTTGCGATATTAAACAGAAACTGCTGTACTCCGAAGAATCGTAAAGGATAATTGGGCCGGATTGAACAAATTTCGACCGAGTAATAACGCGGGTTAAAGAAGCAATCTTACTTGATGCCGACCCTCGCGAACCGTCTCGCGATACATTAACATATTTTCCGCGAATGCTGCGCAGTACCGTACGCCGTACAGCATCAATTGATTTTTAATGCTTTTATTTTCGACCACCTCCTGCCCCTTTTTTTTCTTTATCTTTTATGAGGTAATTTGCTCATCGACGGGCAACTGCCGTAAATAAAAAGCATATATGCGGGAAGAGAAAGAAAAATACGCTATAAAGATTGCGCCCCCCCCCCTTCTCCCCCTTCCTCCACTGACCCTTAAATTATGCCTGTGTTGTACGTAGGTATTTATTGAGGCGAACGAACAGCATGCCGCTACTTTTCGCGATTGTAGTTAAGAACAACCAAGCCTGGTTCAATTACAACGCGAAATGTTGATGGTACCGAGAATCAAGGTTGTCTCAACCAAAGCCAGTTACGGAAAAAACGTAAACAGCGCGCAGTACGGCAGTGCGTCTTGCTTGACGGATTCCGTGTGTTGCCGTGTGCCGCTTATGGCTCGGTTTAGGTAATACGGATATGTACCTTTTCTTTTGCTTATTGACGACGATAACTCGCCTTTATTTGACTTGCGGATTATTGAAGTATCCGGTTAGGAATTTGGTATTCAAAGTACTACCGAAAGTAAGTTTAAAAATTAGCATATACCAAACAGAGAATAGGGATATCAATAAGCAAAATCGCAAGCCTTTTTACTATTCGGGTTTTTTCGTAAGAATGTGAGGTTTCAAAAATCTGCCCAGGAATTGACATCTTAGAGGTCGTTGAACGTAATATATGATTCCCAGGCTGCAGTAGCAGGCTACAGTATACAAAAGAGATTTCAAACTGCGAGAAACTTCAACAACGTCCTTCATGACTCGATCGAATAAATTAGCGTGAGCAAAAAGCCGAAAAAAACGCGAAATACTTGACACGTACGAACCATCGACAATGTTTGCCGTCACAATTAACGCTGAATAGCGAAGATAGCTGAAAATAGCACTCCGTGTGTTTAAAGCAAAGAAAAGTATCGATAAGACGATAAGGAACTCTGAAGTAAAGACATAGCGATACGCTTGTCGAATCCAACATTAGACAAGCAAGCTAAACCTGTTCCCAGCAATCGCACAATTTCCACGATCTTATCATTTACACAAGATGCAATTTCGTTAATACCCTTTTGCGGGAGATTGAAATCACATTGGAACCCGGTGTAAGAGGAATCAGCGTGACCTCACCCTCGTCTTACATAATATCGATGCAAGTCCGGCAGGACCTCCGTCCTGCCAAGCGGTCCCGATCACGCCAAGGAATTCGAGGGCAAGGAAGCAGAAGGAAATGAGAAGAAGAAGAAGAAGAAGAGAAAGAAGAGGAAGAAGAAGAGAAGCGCCGGCAGAGGAGAAGATCAAAAGAGAAAGAGAGATCGCAAAGGTAGTAGGACGAAGCGAGAAGGGAAGAGTCCATCAAGCAAAACTCACCCTGTTGCATTCCAGAGCCTCCGCGCTGTGCTCCTCCTTCTGCTTGAAGCAGCTGCTGCACTTGCTCTTGTTGAATATGTTCGGCGCGAACTTCCTGCACTCGGCGCCGGTGCCACGGACGCCCGCCGTGCCGCCCGACATCGCGACACGTGCGAATTAACCGCGACGACCGGACAGCATCCTTCGCTTGCGTCTCGCACCCCGCGATCGGACCCCCGCGCACCCTCAAGCACCCACGCCACACTCCAAAAAAACCAATAGAGTTCCACCCGCTTCGTAAGCACAAACACTCCGCGACACTGTGGATCCCGTAGATGCGGATGGAACTTACGGCGGGATAAGCAAAATATTTGGGGTCCGTTACGCTAACGGCTTGGGCTAACCGGATTCGATGCCGAGGATCGAGAAGAACCGGACGATGACGCGAAGGCTGTATACGAGAAGTAGAAAGGATAAATCTTGAGATTGAAGCACTGTATTACAGAGACAGTGATTAGGAAAGATAGAAAGATCGTCTGGTGGAACGAAATCCACTGGTAGAGAGAATGATAACGATTGCGGGAAGAGATTATTGGAAGCACCCTACGCGCACCGGTCGCTCTGTTTACATAGAGATACAGTCCGTGGCATGAGTCCGCGCGCTCCGTCGACCTTTCAGTCGCGGCAGATAGGCCTCTGTTTACAGTGCACTCGTGTCACGCGAGCGAAGGATCAGGTGCACAGACATCCGGCGCGCAGTCCGATGCTAGCAGGTTGCTTCGGGTCCTTTTTCACGTGGTTCCTGGCACTCTCTCTATCTCTCTCTATCTTTTGCGCTCTTCTTTGCTCCGTACAATCTCGGCACCCCGACCCAACGGGAACACGTGGATTAAAGATAGCACGGTGTAGCACTCACGATCAGTGGCATGCGTGCACCGCGCTCGAAAACATGTCACACAGCACCGTTCACCGATATCGCGTTATTCGCCAACACGGCCCCGAGCGAGGGGTAGCAGTCGTGAGGAGGGCGAGAGGTCGGCAGGAGCACGCACGTGCGTACGCGATTGGTCGATCGGCAATGACGAGAGTAACGTGTCTCTCGTCTGTACACGCGAGAACAGGCCGATCTTTCTCTCTCTCTCTCTCTTTTTCTCTTCCTTCTTCTTCTTCTTCTTCTTCTGCTTCTGCTCCTGCTTCTTCTTCTTCTTCCTTCCTTCCTTTCAAACTTTTTCTCTTTCTTTCTCTCTCTGTCTCTTGCGTTCTCCTCTCGCGGATACGTGGCCGCGATGTAATTATCCGACTGGCCCAGAGTCCACGATCTACACCGATGGTAGCACCAGGATTGCCGTGGTCCCACACCCGGCCCTGACACCGCCGACACTGTCACTATAACGAATAAGCACCGGCGACGCGACCCGGCAAGTACCACTTGCGACTGCCAGAACGATCAGGACGACGACAACCACGACGACGACACTCGAGCACACTTACGACACGTCGCGTTGCGCTCTCCATGACAGAACGCTCCCGCGGACGTCCATCTGCGATCTGGCCTGGTTAACTCTCGCTCTGCGCCGTCTGTAGCGCTCACTCTCGCTCTGCTGACCGCAGTGCGCTGTCTCCGCAAATCTACTACGCCAAACGTAACTAGTCCCCAAAGTTCGATCCTGATCCGACTACGTCGTTCAACCAATCAGCGTGCTTCGTGTTCCGCACAACCTGCGCGAGAGTTTCAAACGCTCAACTAACTCTTAGGTTTTGGTTCGCGTTTAAAAAGCTTGGAAGATGGATAATATTAACCCCAGAGGAAGAAATGACCTCCACAGGTAATTGGATTTAATTAAATATGTTAGGTGTATGGCAAATGAGAATATAAATGAGGATAATTACTCTGCATTGAGTATTACTAACTAATGAATGTTCTGGATTGCGAGAGTAATGTGTGACCATTGAAACAATGAGAGGATGTTCTTTATAAACATTGTCGTTTGCAAAATGATCAGTTGACTAAATCTTAAATTCTTGGCAAAACTGCTTTGAAACAATACTTACTTTCAAGCTGGAATAGCTTTGCGACGATCTCAGAATACTTGTTCACTCATTTGTCTAATGATAGTTCTAACAAGAAGACAATTATTATTGTATTTATAATGTAGCAATTATTGCGTGCAAAACGATCCGAATATTAAAGACTACTACTCGAGTCATGTAGAGGTCCAGATGTCGAAAATCAGCTGATTTTGAGATCCGGTCCGTTTTGCGAACTTACTTTCCGGTTCATCTTGACCATCGTTCCAGTATTCGCAAGACTGACTGTAAAGATGGTAGATGAAGCTGGTGACAGGTTCGTAGGCGAAATTCTTTTCGGCTTTCTGTACCAAATTTCATGCCTTTAACTAGCAACCATGCTCATCACACAGTCTTCTATGACGGTATAGCTTCTTATCGTCAATAAATTAACCCCAACTCCATCTTTCCGAAAACAACGGTTCAATCTTTTATAAGCAACGTTATATTTCCATAAATATTTGATGATCTAATAATATTTCGTTTCAAGGCAATGCTCAGAATGATATCATGTCTAGAATGATGTCTCTTCACTTTTTATACTGATTACTCGTGTACATGCTTCCCACCGCTTCTACTACCTTTACCGCCGTATCATCGCGTTCTTCGAAAATTCTTTTTATCATCCATAGAATTCATCAAAATTTCGGAAAGTTGCACTCAAAAGTACAAGTCGGTGTGTTGTATGGATCCTTGGGATGTTGAGACATTTGTGTTCAAACAAATCAGTCGACCAATTGCCCCTAATCAGTGTCTTACATAACACACAAAAGAAGTGAATTCAGATAAAGATCATCATCGAGTTCAGTCTGTTATGTCCAGACAAAATGCATATATGAGACACGCTTTACATTGGGAATTGTTGTCCATACTGGACCAGTAGCAAACAGTTAAATGAACGGTTTTATTGTCGAAATGTAAATTACATTATTGATTATAATAGATGCGAAGAAAGGTACTTACATGCTTGACTCCCATTGTTCTTTTTGTTCTAGGGATGATTCCTCTAATGTTGCCATTATCAAGGAGGTGTACGATAATGAAAATGCCCATGAGGCATTCGAATATGAACTAGAAAGAGCACTCGAATCCGAGTGTAGTTTAATCATTATCGAACCATCCAAACTAGGGGACGAAACTTCCAGATGGATAGCAGTAGGAAACTGTCTTCACAAGACTGCCTCCTTAGCTGGTCTTGGCGCCATTGGCACAGGTTTACATCCTTCCGCAATCCCGTAATGTGTGTATAAATAACGATTCGACTTTTTAAACGATCGTCGTATTTCCAGGATTAATCTGGGGTGATCGGCCATATATTTGTGGTCCATTAGGTTTTGTATCCGTTATATCGTGTGGATTGTACACCGTGTCATGGCAGTTTGATCCTTGCTGCCAGTATCAAGTTGAAACCGATACGAGCAAATTACCACACGCCGAACTACTAGCTGTCCTAGGGCCATCCTCGCCGACGTTTCTCGTAAGGAAGGATGACAGAAGAAGAAGAATCCTTCATACGACCATCACCTTATTGGCACTGAGTATCAGTGCTTGGAGAGTTTATCAAGCATTTAAATGAAGAAAATATTGTTGAAAACAAAAAGGCAAGTGATAAGGCAACACTAAGGTAGGCCATACGATATGTCGTATCTAATCGTAAAAAGGCCTAGCATAAGATTCTGCAAAGTAGGGGAGAATACAGAATAAGTTTTTCGCTCGTATGATGGAGATTATTGAGTCACACACACACGATAAATCTGATTTATTTTTTCCTTACACTTTACATTCTGACACTACCTCAGCGGTGGATGTTGATTTTATCGTACAAGGTATCCTAGATGCAGTATAGAAATATCGGCCCAAAAATCCCTTGAAATATTTTTACCAGATGAATTTATCCTTTCGATGCTCCTTATTGTTACTCCGTGATCTCCAGCTCGTTGGTTATATTATCAGAGTTAATTTTATTCGTAGAGGAGACACGATCTTGTTTATGTAAACGTTTCAATGGAATTACTCCTGAGTATAAGTGTTCTTAGAACCGTGAAAAATGGCAACCATACCATGAGGCGTTGAATTTAGCATTATATATTTTTAGAGTGTAAATAAAAATAGATAGAATACACTGCATCCGCTGTACTAAAGAAAATGTTGCCTAGACGTTCTCACTTGACAAAGTACCATGCCAAAAAAAAAAAACTGTCATAAACGTTTGAGAAATAATATTACGTATTTACATTTGTTATATTCTCACGAAACATGCCCATAGAATACTTAATTACTGTAATACACGGAACTCTTTACCGCTCACACAGGACTTTTTATCATGTAAAACTAAAAATGCCAGAAACATTCCTGTAAGTGAAGAATACTAATAAAAATTATGTAATGCGTTTCATCAAATTTCTCAAGGTATAGCCTATACAGTTTGCCATAACGGAACGATAAATCATTGATCTATTTATATGTAAATTACGCAAAATGCATAATAAATAAACGTGTACATAATTCATTTGAAAATACTTCTCTAGTAACAGGATTCTACGTAAACAAGAACATCCCTAAATATTCTAGTACAAAAATCTATATAAAAAAAAAGAAAAATTGAAAGGAGCACAATTATATCATAAAGAGTTGCGAGAAGGAATTTGTTTGTTGTGCGTTTCAAATGAAACTTATATTATATTTTTAGGAAACTGGGTAAAGTGTAACTGCTTAATTTTTAACAAAAAAAAAAGAACAAAGAAGAAAAAAAAAGTTGTTTCATGATGTATATTCCGCTTACTTCGATATTAGAAAGAAACGTAAGAGCGGTAGAGGAGCGCAATGAAGCGACAACCACACAGTCACCAAATTACAAATACATACACCGTGATCCTAAGTAAATATATCAGAGATTCATCTTCATTGCATAAGGTTTCTCTAAAGCTTAGGCTCAAAAAACTAGGTTTATCTCTAAGGAATGTTGAGTGTTATCTATCACTTTATGTACAGCTCAGGCATCTACTTATTAAGGTATTTCGTTACAATCATTTCGAAAGTACGTGCCCCTTAATAGAATTTATCTTTAGTTACATTACTAATACGAAAGAAAAAAAAAATTTAATGTTACTCGTTATTTTGTACATCTCCCCCCTCCGACCTCGGTGAATGCTGCTGGCATATATATATATATAGTCTGTTTGCGAATGTACAGAATTTCAACTGTGTTTACCGATGACACACGCATTTGTCGAAAGAACATTATACATGCATACATAGAAATACTGGAGAATATTGAGCGCTGTTTCATAGGTGTTACCGATCCTGCCATGACGAGAAAATTCATATTGAATACTGTATATTAAATGCATCTTGAGGATCGTGTTTCCGAACTAACCATTTTTCATAATGTAAAAGTGATTAGATGAATAACGTGCAAGGAATGAATCAGAGCTACTGTTAACAATAAATAAATCTATATTTCTGATGTATGACGAACTGTGTGTATTCTATAGCGCTGTACTGAAGTTATATTCTTCACTTGTTGCTTGAAGAGGATTCCTCAATTACAGAATTCTGCACAGCATTTATTTTGTATGATTTTTCAATACTAAAACAAATATACATACATGTATCCCATCTTTTGATTGAAGTTATTTATTCTCCTTTTTTTTTTCAATGTTCATTTCTCTACGAGATGATCCGTCGCTTGGCATGTAATTATGATCCTCTTCAAATTATGGATGGAAAGACATATTTTTGTGAGCGCTTCTCTCAATTCTGTTTTAATTCCATTAGACTCGTTGGTAGTATCAAAGTGTATATAATGTAAACGTATACTACTAATTAGTAAGTACAATAAAGTATAATTTCAAGTAACTTATTCGCTTCGTTAACTTGTTACATTAATGCGAAAGCTAAGACTTTTCATAAAATAGATATATATATATATATATTACGAACCAGTACCACCAGTTAAAGCACCATAAAAATCCAAATTTACAAAATACACAAGAAACTTTAAAACACGTGAACAGTATTTATGCTCGTATTAACACTTTCACGATAATTACTCTTCTTTTAACGTTGTTCTCGCACGTCTCTGCATTATCCAAAAATAGAGTGACGGAGATATAGTTCTTAAAAGTATAGCAACTTTTGGCATAAAAGGAGCAATAATAACATCCTTTTCTTCACGAAGTACAGCTTTTAACACACGTTCAGCTACATATTTCGTAGAGTAGCCTTCTTGTATGGTCTTATCCATTACTGTAACGCAAGTTAGTACGACAGAGGTAAAATATGTTATTATAGACATACAGTAACATCAAATATTAAGTAAGAATAGTTTCAATACTTACTTCCATACGTATTTCCATCGTCTTTTATTGCATTTAAAGAAAGAGATGTTTTGATATATCCGGGACTAATAATAGTCATTTGTATCTTCTTGTCTGATAATTCTGCCCTGGCACTATCGCACCATGCTTCTAAAGCATGTTTCGAGGCAGCATACGCAGTTCTAAAATTCAACCGAAAATATAATAGTTCCAAAAATAGAAGAACCGACGAAAGCTCAGCTACAAAAATTGGTGTGGAAATTATACCAACCTGTACGGAATTGCAATTTTACCCTGAACGCTACTTATACAAACTATGTGTCCCGATTGTTGTTTTAACATGAATGGAAGAACACCTTGAGAAAGAAATGAACAATTAATTATTGTCGATTAAGAGCTCACATTTATATACTGTATTATTTACTTACTTTTCGTGAGAGCTATTTGCGCAAAATAATTTACAAGCATCACTTTCATATCGACGGCCAATTTTGTGTTAAGAGCTTCCCCTCGATATGAAATTCCTGCATTGTTTATTAAGATATCTATTCTACCATGGATATCGATAGCTTTTGTCACTTCCACTGACAGTTTATCGACATCGCTTAAATCCAAAGGTAGTACTATGGGAGGATGCGTCGGAGCCGTCTGAAAATGATTAATTTATTAAGAAACTATTTACCGTGTTTCAAATATATTTCGATAGATATAAAGCATTGCAAAAACATACATGATGTGTACTTATAAGAGCATTCTTAACTCTCTCCAACTCTTCTTTTCTTCTTGACACTAGAATAATTTTACATCCACAATTATAAAAGACGTGTGCCAACGCTTCACCCAAGCCTGAGCTGGCCCCAGTAATCAAAACAACCTGAAAAAAATTGTTCATGTGATAGTTGTTTAAAATATTATTACTCACTTGAGTAAATACGACTGATGACAATTTTCTGATAACAACAAATTGCACATACCTTGCCATTCAGAGTCGCTCTTTTTCGTTTTTGCTTCATGATATCGATCAAGTGATATATCAGCCAAGGCAAAGTAATTGGAAAACCGAATAATTTGAACAACCACCAAATCAGGTGCCATCCTCTCGGAGGTTCGTATTTCATTTTTCTAATTAGTATTTTAAAGGGTCAGAATTATAACCGTTATCTATTTTGTGATTGTATTACGTTACATTGGTATAGATAAAATATATTTACATTAAAATCTGACAGATTAACTTTAGCACTGTAGAGTAGTGACAATTTGTGTTTGGTTTAGATCTGAAGTCTATTATGATTTATTAGCAACTGTTAGCAACTGCGAATTTGGACCGGATTTTCGTTAGGCGGCGCTCAGCAACTAATATGCGAACACAAAATTGATAAAATATTTACAATTTTGAATTTCAGACACATACATTCGATCGACTGAATTTTAGAAACATAGGCATTCAAATAGTAAGAAATTTTGATTCTATTTGATCATTTCCTGCATGTCAAACTGAACGTAATTTGATTCTCAATTATAGATTTAAATTGCTGCAAAGAATGCAGTAAATTACACTGTAAAGGAATCTCTGGAAAGTAGTAGTTTATATGAATTTTCAAAGAATTTTTCATGGAAAAGAATTGAAATAGTCAAATCCAGGAAAATTTTGACTGAAATTTTAAAATATTTCTTTACTCACTTAATATGCATCCACAAAAACACTGTTAACAAACAATATTACTGTTACACAGTAAATCGTAATTCATAACTGACGAGCTCAACAGGCAAAGTTTCTTGGAACGAAATTATCATACTTGTTAGTTAAGGGGGGGGTATGACCTTTAGAGCGAATTCTTCTCGGATTATCCAAAGTGTGCACGCTAATCGAAACACATTGTGAGTCATTATTTTCATAAATATCTGTCAATATAGAGATAGGATGCTTTTAGCACGATAAACCAGGAAATAATTTTAATTTTAACCGACATGCTACTGTTTAAGTTAGTTAATACGAAAGTCAATGCTAACTGGAACACAACATGAAAAAAGGCTATTAAATAAGTTTATATCAAAGATCTTATGAGTTTTAAATACGATACAATATTTAAAATTTCTCAGTATATTATAATTCATGAAAGACTGTATTTGATAGTTCCTGCAATATACACTGTAATATGTATGAAAAGTCTAACAATGAAAAAGCATGACTCAAGAGTAAAATTACGAAACATTTTAATAGTTTTAATTGATTCTAATTGTACACGCTATTGCACATTATTTTGTATGAGTTTGAAATATCGCAAATTACAATTGCTTCGGCCTTGCGTCGGATATGCCGACAACTTCAGGTGGCGTAGGGCGCAGATTTGGTGCTCTTGTCGCCAAATAACCTTGTTACACCACTGCTTCTACTGGTATATTTTCTGATTTAAAATGGAAACCTTTAACATTTTGTCGAAATAAGTTTACATTAGTAGCTTGGCAACCGCAAACTTGGAAATACATAGCTATAACGAAGATCGATGAGGATAGTATTGGAAAGAACGCTCTATTGGAAACGGGAACAAGAAGAAAACGAAGAATTTGTGAGCTTCGGTAATATATTACCAAGATATATCTTTGCGGTATATGAATTATTCAGGCGATTGATCTCCGATCGTGTTTGTATTTTTGTAGATGCGTTACCTGGTTGCTAGTGATGACAGCACCTAACTTAACATGAGGTGAAACTAGGTTTCTTAAACGCTTTCCTCGGGCATTTATTATCTTTCGTGTCTTTCGAGGACATTGCATAATGGAAGCTCACGAAAGTGAACAATATGTAACGTTTCCCCTTTCTGGGGTACACGACAATATTCAGGAAAATATTATATCTCACGAAGAGATATGCGAGCCAGTAGATGAATGTGTACTACAGGATGGGCTTACCGAAGACTCTGTTACCGAAGTTAATTCCAGTATAGCCGAAGCACAGGTTGTTGAAATCCTGGCAGAACAGTCGGACGAAGAAACCGAAAGTAGGGTCATGTATCCTATATACATTAAAGAGGAGGAACAACAACAATATACATCCGGCGACGATGAGTCCATGGCCGTGGAAGCTCTACGTCAGCTTGGCGGAATGTATCCTTGCTTCGAAGATAAAAAAGTGGATTGTCCGAATTGCGGAAATGCTTTTACCCAAGACGAACTTCCGAAGCACCGCGCATCTTGCACAAGTAACAAATTATCTTGCGTGACGTGTGGGGAACGTTTCGAAAGAAAAATTGATTTGAATAATCATATGGTCTGTCATCAAGTTGACCGTCCTCATGCTTGCAGAACTTGCGGTAATCTGTTTCGATCGAAAAGCAATTTGAGGTGTCATATGTTACAAGTACACCAAATTGAACGACCTCACAAATGCAATATCTGTGGCGCAGACTTTCAGAGACCTTCTAGCTTATCGAATCATATGAAAATTCATACTTATGTTGCTGGCCGTGCCATAATACAAACTCAAAGCGATAATATTACACAGTCGGAAGATACATATAGAACATGGTCAGAAAATGTGCCTGAATCACAAAACACTCAAGTATCTTCGTCTTCCGTTCAAACTGTACAGAATTACGAACCGTGCCAGGTACAATGGAGCGTCCAATCGTACAATTACTCTCACGAACAGGCGAATGTAAATACAATACTTAATAATCAAGATAAAATGGATGCGTTACAAGAATTCACCGTAATGTCAAATGGGGAAGTGGCTCAATTCGAATATACGCAGCAGAACAGCATTAACAATGAAATTAGTCATCAGTATGGTGTGTCCATGATTGAAAAAGTAGAAACAATGTCTTACGATAGCGAAAACAAGGGAAATTACACAGAAATGGAATCGAACGATATTAAGCATACGTGTAAGCACTGCGGAATCAGCTTTAGTCGTGCAACAACATTAGCAGTACACGAAAAGAATCACGCAGCTAAGAACTGGGCTATGCCTATCGAGTGCGAGTACTGTGATAAGCAATTCCAAGACGCAAATCATTTAGCCACGCATCAAACAACGTGTGCAAAGAAATTGATGCAAAATAATTTGGAGCAAGGTATACCAAATAGTAAATGGGGTAAGCACGCATGCTCCGAATGTGGTAAAAAGTTTACGACAAAACAAAAAATGTTTCGACATCAGTGGATCCATCGTAAAAAGACACATTCGTGTGAAGTATGTGGATCTCAGTTTGAAAAACAAAATGAATTGGACGAGCATAGATTATCAGCGCATCCCGGTGATTCGCCATTTACTTGCACAGAATGTGGGAAAAGTTTTGTTTCGCGCCAAGGATTATGGGAACATGGTAGAACACATGCTGGAAGTCCAGCTCATTTTCATTGCGATACCTGTTCGAAAACATTTTCCTCGCGACAAGGATATTTGATACATCACCGAACTCATACCGGTGAAAGACCCTATGGATGTAAATTCTGTTGGAAAGCATTTCGAGACGGTGGAACTTTAAGGAAACACGAACGTATACACACGGGAGAACGACCACACGTGTGTCCTTTATGTTCAAGAGCATTCAATCAAAAAGTCGTTTTACGCGAACACGTTCGATGGGTCCACGCGGCAGGAAAAAACGAGACTGAAGTTACGGGCCCTCCTTTTCCCTGTCCCTTATGTGGTGCTCTGAATCAAGATCGCGATGAATTATGTGCTCATATCGTGAAACATTCTGATCAAATGATTGCGGAAGCAAAGGCTAAAACGAACAATAACGCTCCTAAACCGAAATCAGTGAAGAAGAAATCGAAAACCGCAGCAAACACTAGTACTCAGGAGAAAGAAGATGTTGGTAGTCGTACAATTTCGAGAAACGAGCAAAATGAAGCTTTACTTTCTATTACGGAAGCGATAAAGCCGGATGATCAAGATATGTTAAATAGTGAAAAACAAAACAGTACCTTTCTCGTAGTCACTACGGAAAAGGAACATGACGGTTTCATTCAGATATCGGATATAAGAACGTTAATAGAAGATAAGCAAGATGAGAATGTTCATATTTCTGCAGGTAACGAAGCAAATGTTGATTCGATGAATATGATTGCTATAGAAAAACAAGATCGTACGGCACATACAGTTTTAACAAACTCAACTGCGTCCCATCCCTCGAATCGACAGAATGAAATTGCTACGATGCATTTAATTCAAACTTCAAAGCCAAGCAATACTTTGCACTTAATATCGAAACAAAACGAATCATTACCGGTTCTAACGATTCGTAATCCTCAAAGCCACGAAAACTTTTCGAGTCAACTCGCGCACATCGATAATACAGATATTACAATGGACATCGTTGATCATTCATCTAGATCGGACGCACACATGAAAGATGAGGATGCGGAAGAGAGTTTAATTCAAGACGGTGTATCACAAACTGCAGTGATACAGGTTGTTCAATATCAACAACAAGAAAGCGATGATGGAGAGGATTTCGTTTGTGGCATTTGTGGGGAGGATTTCAACGATAAAAACGTATTAATGGAGCATGTTAAAATTCATATTTAATCGTAATTTCATAATTGTTTTTGTACTTTTGTGATACTGTATCCCCTGTATGTTGCCACAATAAGCGTATAATTATTTATACGTTTTACATTTACTATTGTTTCCATGTGAACTTATAGTATAGCACCGCGTTTTTAACAACCGTGAAACTGCACTGATGAGATTAACTTGGAGTATCCATGAAATTTCTACATTTTTAATTATTTCCTTGCTGTTGGAACGTATCGAAGGGCATAAGAGCTTAAGGAGCTTTTGCACATTTCAAATATATACTGTATATATGGTAATGCAATATACGTATATGCGTTTTAGGAGAAAATTTATATTGTATTGTAGAAAAAAAAATAACAATTTATAAGGGGAAAAAAGACGACATATCTGAAAGATGGGTAAGGGCCTATTGATTTCGATATGTGAATTCAAATTTACTCGAGTGACACTTATATAATATATGACTTGAGGTGCAATAAGATAATAAAATGCATTTTATTTTCTACAATAACGTGTGTCACCTATTGTTTTTTTTTCTTTTTTTTTGCGAGTTGCTAGAGTTAACTTGAATACCGGCGTACAATTGCGCGGAGAAATTTCAATGGCGGTCATGTGACTAAGGTGCATAAGCACGTGGACTTTTGTTTATTAGAGTGATATTATAATTATCTAACTGTGAATACAGTATGTGAGTGACGTTTTGTTCCTGGCACCGTTGTCGATAGCAGAAACTTGTGTCTCCTACAACAAGGTAAGAATGCACAAGTATTCCTATTGTAAATTTGATTTTCCATCTATTCTATTGTATCTCTATAACATGATTTGCATGTTTACAAAAGTTTGCGCACGATATAGGCCAGTTATAACAGCAGTTTAATATACGAGATTTGTGGTATAAGGGTATCATTTGTTGACATACATTTATTATAAACGAATTCTAAACAATTAAGCGGATTGCGCAAGATAACCTGCCTTGTGGAACAACGGTCATTGACAAGCTGTTTCACCCCGCGCGTGACTCGTGTTGCACATGCGATAGAGCGCGTCATTTTTTGGTTAAGGAAACATTCTCCGTGTTTATGATGCTCGAACAAAACATGTACAAATCGTAATTCTCTACACATACATAAATACAACGAGTCAAACTGGAGTGAAAGTAGTGCTTTGATACAAGAGTAACGCACAATAACTGTAAAGAAGTTTTAATTGTGTTGTTACTAGCTTACAATTGCAAAGGAAAAGTTTTTAAGGTTATGCCGCATCGATTTCAAGTTGGAATACTTGATATCTCGACAAACCAATTCATATCAAAACAGAACTGTTGGCAAAGTATTGAAAATATTCCGTAACATTAGACTGCGAAGCACCGCAAGATTTGCGAATCATGCCAACGTGGAATCAAATTCAAGCTCAGCTGCGAAATCCCAATAACCCGGTGGTCTTCTTCGATGTGTCCGTGGGGGCAACAGAAATTGGCCGGATGATCTTTGAATTATTCGAAGACGTTTGTCCAAAGACGTCGGAGAATTTTCGCCAGTTTTGCACAGGCGAATACCGCAAGGATGGCGTGCCTTTAGGATTCAAAGGAGCGATATTCCATAGAGTTATAAAGGATTTCATGATCCAAGGCGGAGACTTTGTCAATGGCGATGGAACCGGTGTCATAAGCATCTATGGCGGTGGAACGTTTCCCGATGAAAACTTTGTCTTGAAACACGATTCACCTGGACTATTGTCAATGGCGAACAGCGGGAAGGACACTAATGGTTGTCAGTTTTTCATCACTTGTGCCAAGTGTAATTTCCTCGATGGTAAACACGTGGTCTTCGGAAGGGTCATCGATGGTCTTTTAGTAATGAGGAAAGTGGAGAATGTACCTACGGGACCTAACAATAAACCTAAGATCCCAGTGACAATATCGCAATGTGGACAAATGTAGCGAGTCATAGTTCATTTTTAAAGAATTTTTATAAACTACATTGTAAGATATCGTATATTGTACTGGTGTATCATAATTAGGATTAAACTGACTATTCTTTTAATTAGTTTTCCCTCTATTTCATTACATTGACCACTGCTTTTGGCGTAGGTGTTTATGACATGCACATTTTCTCTGTGGTTTAGGTTTGTTTGAAGCAGAATTTTATTTTCCAACCTGAAATGGTATCTTATTTATACATTGTTTGGTGGGAACTTATTCTGAAATATATATCTCTATTGTAATATACAGGTCATACCAAATTCTTAATTCAGCAGTAAATTTTGCACATACAATCAGAGCGAATTTAAAAAGCAATTGTACATTCTATTAGAGTTATTATCGATAAGCTGATGAGGTTTACCATGAACCTGCCAATATAGGTCCAGTAACGTATCCTAAATTAAAGAGACAATAAAAGAAACATGAAAAGTTTACATGGATATGGACAAAAAATATATTTTTGCGTTGATTGCAGAAACATTTTGAATATATATATTATATGTATATTACAGATGAGATGACATGACAAATTGATAGATTTAGCGTTTAACTTCCAAGTGTATAGTGTCATTACAACGATATAAAGGAAGACATAGTTTCGAGTAATTTAACATGACGATTGAACGCGCAAATGATCGTGCATTATCGATGATTCGCTATAATCTGGGGTACGTTCCTTAAACTCGAAACACTACGGCATTATTACATACATGCATACTCTATAAATTACAATTTAATCAATAAGTATTAGGTCCTCTTTTCGAAGTAATTGTTTTTCAACGATGGCTTCATATACCTTATTTCCACGTGTATGGATCAATTTATTCGTATATTTTGTGACTCGAATGGATCGTGAAATATCAAGTCGGCACTCATGAATTCTTTAAGACAATGTAAAATACTAAGATTTTTTAGAGCAAATGTAACGAAACTCACGGCAGCGATAGAAGTTGGTCCCTCTTTTTGGATACCGTGAGCTGAGGCGCGGTCTACCTGCTGTTGCAGAAGACGTCTTCCTCAATCGTGTCAACTTGCGGATGATCGTCAACGACCATAATTGGCGTTGCACCATCATGAAGACTCGATTTCGAAATCGACCGTTTATATACGTCTCTTGTGACGCTTCTCGTGAAACTGAACTTTCGTACGAGCTTCTTGTCGAGAGCAACGGGACTTTTTGGACCTTTGGCTCTGAATTCATCTTCCGTACCCTCGTAACGAGCCAACATTACTTCTGTCGCGTGTTCCTCGATCACAGATACGGCATAATCGATATCTTCATCAGTGGCATCCTCCTTTGTCACGCAAAATCTCAAAATGTATTTTCCCATCACTCTAGCAGGTATCATGTGTAGCCTGCCAGAAGCATTGATATTTGCAAGAAGCTCCTGATTTATCTCGTCACTCTCCTTCAATCGAAAGCACACGAGACCTGCTCTGACATCGTTTGTGATTTCAAACCTTCTGTCTTTTCGCATAAGGGTTTCGAATCGTCTTGCTAGTCTGATGTGATTCCGAATATACTTCTGGAGGCCAGTGATACCGTAAGATCGCAAAACAAACCATAGTTTGAGTGCTCGGAATCGTCTGCTCAGTGGAATGCCCCAATGACGGTAATCAATAGATTCTCCGGATCTAGCATGTTGCAAGTATAATGGGTCGACAACAAGAGCCGAAGTGAGTTTAACTCGGTCTCGGACCCAAAGACAAGAACAGTCAAAATTCACCAATAACCACTTATTGGGATTAGTATTGAAGGAGTCAGCATGTTCGATTCCTGCCATTAACGGTCGCATTTCCGGACATATGAAAGCATTGCCAGCGTAAGCACCGTCTACGTGAAGCCAGATACTAGGATACCGCTTGCATACCGGACCGATCTCCACGAGATTATCAAAGGCGCAAGATCCAGTGGTCCCCAAAGTGGTCGACACGAAAACTGGTACCAAACCATTAGCAACGTCTTCTCGGATAGCAGTAGCGAGTCGTTTTCCACGAAGGCAACCTTTTTCATCCGGTTCGAGAACCCGTAGCTTCACTAAAGATATCATAGCGGCCTTCTCGACACAGGAATGAGCTTCCGTTGAACAGTAAGCTACCAGTCGCGGTAAAAAAGCTGAATCCTCAGTATTTGGGTCCTGCACTTTAAGGGTTCTGATCGCTTGAGTTCGGGCTGCTAACATCGTCACGAGAATGCACTCCGAAGCTGAACCTTGTATCACACCTCCTCCCTTTGAGGCTTTGTGGTCCGATAAGAATTCCATCGGCAGGTCTATGGCTTTCGCAAACCAATCGAGGACGATGGTCTCCAATTCCGTACAAGCCGGACTAGCCGCCCAGGAGAATCCTATGCAGCCGATCGCGTCGGACAACAGATCTCCTAGAATCGAGGGGAACGAGTTGCCGGCTGGGAAGTAAGCGTGAAATCGTGGGTGTTGCCAGTGAGTGATCTGCAAAGTGCAATGAAGGTCTCATAACAATATGTATAAATTTACCTCTTCGGCAAAGGGTAAATAGTCGCTGGGATTACGTAACTAATTATACGGGTCAAATTCCATTCTTTAAATGTTCTTACTGCGTAATTCACCAGAATTATTTAGGTAACTCTGGCAAACAATTGGTCAGAATGGCCAGAACTCTATATGTTTAGTTAATTGTAAGCAGCTAAGAAACATTGTATATGTATACGGCACACGTATCACTGGCTAGTTTTCACTATTTTTTTCGTAACCGCGAATATTATTAACAACAAAAGGGGGTTGGAATCAATGGGAGAGGATCGATAATTGGGGTTTAGTCGACACTTACTCCGGGCATTATTTTGCCGCCGACGTCCTTCATGATGGCGTCCCACGATTCTGGTTTGGCTGGAGCTTCTTTAGGAAGAAGGGGCCTCAAGTAGCCGGGGTCCACGTTCGCGGTGACCCTTTTCCCTTCCAGTGTACGGAGATACTCACAGATATACTCTATCATCTCCTTACCTCGTACTTGAAACTCATCGATGTTCATGATAGATCCCAACTGCAATGGAATTTCAAGAAATCGTGGAAAACCGCGTGAAGATGTTCACAGTGATTGGGCACGTATTCCGTCAGGCACGCGATCCTGATTTTTTTATTAACGTCAGAGACGTTATCTTCCGACAATGTTAAAGCAGCATTCGCGAAAATGCGTATCTCCTTTGCGCCGTGTGCTAAATAATTGTTCGGTGAGCCTTCTAATATTGTTGGCTGCCTCGTGTAAAAACTCTGATCAAAGGATGGAAGAAGTAGCGAGATCTTTATTTACGAGCTAATGCCCAACCGAGTGAACGCGAATGTGGAAAAATCAAGCTTTCCGCGATAAACAACGAACATCGGATAAGAAAACAGGGTAATAATGTCTCGTATATTCAATAAACATGTAATGTCTTTAGCTAAAAATATCGTAAATTACTCGACATCACAGCATTTGCAACGTACAAATTAATCTCGAAGTAATCGTGAAGTCATTGAACCTTTTCAATTCGCTACTGTTATGCAAGTACTGTCACTTTTACTGTTCCAACGTGAATTTTATCTACTAGTTAACGAATTTCAAATTGTACGCAATCGATAATACACTGTGGTACACTAACCGATTGAAATAAAATATACGAAATGGCTCTCACAAGTTTCGCCACGTTAAAAACACAATAGTTTTCACTCACGTGTTTTTGCTACCGCACAGAAAACAAATCCACTTTGGCAAACTATTGCTCACACAGTAGTGTCTATGTTTCTCTTCTCTCGAAGTATACGAATGCGCGTTAGAATACGAAATGAACGAAATCGATTACGAAATAAAGTTTGAGAGGAGTTCGCAGTTCGAGATACCTGTTGGAGGTATCGCGAGTCGCGTCGCAAGAGAGACTGGTAGCACCTGCTAAAGTGCTCGTCGGTTTTATGCGCATCGTCTCTCCTCATACGTTCCTGCTTCACGCAGATAAAATTAAGGCGCAGCTACAGGGATTGTAAAAAAATCAAAGTTGTAGTACTTAAATTCGTCGAATCACAAGTTGTAGTCAAATCCTAAATGTCAGTAGGATGCAATGAAGAATTTCATTCTCTATTAACTTATTCTCAACGAATAATTCCAAAGTTTATAGTTTCTTTACGTATCGTGGCAAGTGCCAACGTTTTCACTAATTCAAAATCAATTACTTGATACCGGCTTAAATATCGTTTCCTTCTTCGATCTATCTGATCTATCATTAATAGTTAGTTTCTCGCAAACAGTCAAATCTCAAAATTAAAAATCTATTCTTCAAATCCAACGGTCTCAGAAAATTGCCAATAGTTTTGCTAGCATTATCGATGACACTCTATTTCGTTTAGAAAAAAATCGATCTCGCAGTTGGAAAGGAATTTCGGGATACATAGTGAGAACGAAAATTCGTTGGTGCGAGGGGTGGTGGTTGATCAGCATCAATGGCGTTGCGGCGCGGTGTCGCTGCTCGAATAAACCAGCATGTAGTCGATGTTGCACGGGGGTAAACCCACCCTGCCCCCTTGCCCCGTTTATAAATAGACATTTACTCTTCACCTACATTTACAACGCTCCGCAGAAGCGGTGACAGGTCACCGCTCAATCTTTGTAACGCACACATACCCATTGGCTATCACCATTTTCTCGTCAGCACCTTCACGCATGATCTCCTCGCATCCGACGTTTTCGAATTGGATTGTCGATCGAGGGTGTCCGAGAGTTACCGAGCTAGGATTAATTAAGCCTTAGGCTCCTGTTGGACTGATTACTGGAAAACATCGTTTACCCTGTTAAACCGTTTATCCATCCACTTTTACCAATTTATTGGACGCAAACTCCCTCTAATGTTTTACAGTTTGAAACTTTCTACCATGAGGGTGGATTATTCACAATATTTCCCAGTAAGTTTCGTAATGATCGACTCGAGTCGAATGACATCAGACTTATCTTACTATTACTTCGCGTGCTACGATGCACGTGTGATTCGTTTGACGTAGAAACTCGAAGAAAGCGAACCACTGACGTAGTTCATTTCGCAATTCGTAATCCCTGCATGTCGTGAGCTGCGCTAACCAGCGCAATTTTATCAAAAATTTTCATGCTAACCTCTCACGTTCTTACGTATTTCTCCAACCTGTATTTGTGCAATAGGAAAAACAACATGCGACTATAATTATAGCACAAATTTTTCATGAAGATTCAAGTAATTCTATTCACGAATAATTCTCAAACGAAATCATCGATCAAGCACGAATCAAATGAATAACGGGGTAGAAAAAGAAAGTTGATTAATTTCTTAACACTCGTTGGTTTTATTCACCCTACTAACGACTTCAAGTACACACAATAAGGAAACATTGAATCTAGAGCTTGAAATGCATTTTTAATGAGCCATTAAGTCGAACAATTTCTTGTCCACGGTTCTCGATACGATTTATCATATTTAATTGGTAATCCGTAAATGAGCAATTCCGCAACTTTCAGGGTTTCGTTTATTTTCCTTAAAGCATCCTCGTCAGACTTGTCGGCAGTATCAATTCTTTGGCAACGCGGGAGCATATTTCTTTGTAGATTTCCAGGCGAAGTTTCTCTGCAAATTTTCAATTTACTGCTATAGTCGAGGAATTTTTCGCGTAGTTGCTCGATGGCGAATCTACGCTCTTCCGTTGGGTGATCTCCCGCGCGAGGGAGACGCTGAGGGTGATGGTTCCGGGCTGCATCCGTTGCTGCTGCCACGACGGCTGGTTGTTCCACCGGCCTTTAGACGAACCATAGTGTCCAAATGTCGGAATCTATAGTTTAAACGATTTAAATCTATAGTAAAAACTTCAAATATGCGAATTATTAAAATTCTCAAATAAAGGATTTAATTATTCGCATTACCTCAAAGAGAGTTCGCTAGTATCAGCAGCATCCTTTGCTTGCATCAAATATGCCAGTGGCCAAGATATCCAAGATCGCCTGTAATGATAACGGTGCTAGTCAGAAATCTAATGTATCAATCGATGTATCAATCGATGTCTCTTTTTTTATCCTACGTTGCACTTTGAGGATTGGAACCAATTCCACCGATCGTTGCTTGAGTATCCAACTTTGGTCCAGTCCTGTTCGGAGTCTTGGTGAATCCTGGTTGAATCGCAGGATCAGACACCATACGGACGAAGAAGGATCTTCGCTGCTCCAAAGTAGCTTTTCTTTTCTTCTCTCGAATATCTGCCAATTCGTCCATAACATCCTATAAAGGAATATAGACTATCAATAGTAACATAATCTAACATAAAGATTTCTCATATTACTCGGAAATCACTTTACTTACTTTCGATTCTAATAACTCCGACAGATAGTCCGTTATAATACCCCATGCCGTTTCTTGAATTTGAAATAAAAGATTTATTTTTAATAGTCATTCTATTTAAATCTGTTTTCTGACACGTTTGCTCTCAACAATATTTCAAAAGATTTTGAAATAACTAACAAGGAATGTTATTCAATTGTAAAATCCGAATCGGCAAAATTTTTCGGTATTTTACAATTCGATAATATTACTCGTAAAACGATAAAAAAGCTATTAAATATTTACCCACGTCAGTCGCAGTTGCATTTGGTGCAGCAAGCGCAAACCGAATAGTATATCGTTGATTTACTCTAGCCGGAACCATGTGCATCTTTCCAGAATCGTTAATAGTACTCAAAAGTTTCTGATTCAATTTATCCGAGCCTTTTGCACGAAAACACACTAAACCCAGCTGGAATTTTTTTATCACCAACAATTTTTTGTAATTCCATGATAAATTTGTACAATTTTCCAAAATAAATAATAAATCGCTATATTATTATTAAGAGAATTACTAAAGTAGATTATAGTAACTTACCACAACTTCATTGCAAACTTCAAATCTCGTATCCTTTCTCACCAATACTTCGAACTTCTTTGCAAGTTCGACGTGGTTTCGAATATAAGCTTGGAGACCAGATATTCCGTAGTTTCTGATAACGAACCACAATTTCAATGAGCGGAATCGCCGGCTAAGCGGTATACTCCAGTGTCTGTTAACAACGCAACTAGTTAGTAGCTAGATTTTCACGGGAAAATCTTACGAATATAAACGTTCATTGAAACCTGTAATCAATGGCGGTGTCAGCATGAGTATGCTGAAGATACAAAGGATCAACGACAAGAGCACTGGTCAGTTTAAATCGGTCCTTCACCCACAAACAAGAACAATCGAAATTCGTCAATAAAAATTTGTTCGTGTTAGTGTTAAACGAGTCAGCATATTCAATGCCAGCCATTAGATACTTCAATTCTGGACAGATGAAAGCATTCCCAGCATATGCTGCATCGACGTGTAACCATATCTAAAAAATACAAAAAAATTCGATCTTCCTATCCACGATTTTTTACTTTATTTTTTTAGTTCTATATCCGCAGTGTTAAATTCAGGAAAATAGTTTTACAATTATTTCTCTCGTGTACTTACTCCAGGATATTTTTTGCACAATGGACCAATTTCTTTGAGATTATCGAACGAGCAACAAGCGGTGGTACCCAAAGTAGTAGAAACAAAAAATGGAACGTATCCTTCAGCAGTGTCAGCTTCGATTGCCTGAGAAATTGGGATGAGAATTTATTAATATCAATACAATTGTTTAATTCAGAATTGTTTTTACTACAATTTTTTACCTGTCGTAAAGTTTCTCCACGAAGGACACTCTTCTCGTCGGGTTCCAGGATGCGTAATTTAACGAAACATATCATCGCATCTTTTTCGACGCAGCTGTGACTCTCACGACTGCAGTAAGCCATCAACTTGCCGAGTAACGCGGTCTCGTCGAGATGCGCGTGAGCCGGTGATTCTTTGAGTCTGGCGATCGCCTGTGCTCTTGCAGCCAGCATGCAGACAAGAATGCATTCTGAAGCCGAACCCTGTGTTTTTCAGAAATGAAACTCTTCAATAGCTTAAATACACTTTTTTCAATACGAATATTGATATTCGTAATTAAAATATAAATTCCAATTACCTGTATCACGCCTCCGCCTTTACTTCCTTCGCTAAAATAAAGAAAATCGGTCGGCAGGCCGATGGCTTTTCCTTCGATTTAAAGAAGTCAGTTAATCGACAGTTAATCATTGCGATAATGAGATATTACTTTCTGATTGGGTCAACGTATATAGTTACGAACAGCCGGCGGTCATTCGGTGCTAATTCAATTCCTTCTTCCTGATCGATTACTTCTTTGATTTTCCCGGAAAAAACTCTTTCAAATCGGTATTTCTTTCTCAGTCTTTCAGAAAGAATGGAAAAGTTGATTTTATTAGAATTATAAATTTTTGCAACTATTTTACCTCTAATTTATATCTGTTTGTTATTGTAGAAGCTATTGAATTGACACGAAATGACCTTGGCAAGTATGAGGGGAAGAAAAATTCTATCATTTTGCTAAGATTTTATCACACTATTGAATGGAATACTAATAGCTTACCGAACCAATCGCACACTATAGTTTCCAGCTCCGTGCATGCTGGACTGGCCGCCTGGAACAAATATGATATCGCTGTGAGGATGACCGTGTAAATAATTACCGATCATCCGTCATCGATGTTTGACACGTGACCGTCCGGATATTTTGATGATAGGTGAATTTAGTTCAACTGTGAAGAACTTGTTAGAAGCAATTGTTTTTTTAAAAATGTACTGTACTAAGATTAAGGATAAATGTAGGATTACGGGCGAAAAATTCTATAAACTTTTAGATTATAATTAAGAGTTAAGAAAAAGAGTTTAGAATTGAATATATGTAATACGTAAGGTCAAATATTTGGAAATTGAAAACAAACTACTATATCTTCTTTTACTTACCCATGAAAACCCAATACATCCTAACGCATCCGACAACATATCACCGAGAATAGATGGAAAGGAATTTCCAGCTGGGAAATAGGCATGAAATCTCGGATGCTGCCAGTGGGTGATCTGAAAACATGATTGATCGAAACGCCTGACGAGGATTCAATCAGATTTTCTGTTTCACACGAAATCAAAAAAATACGTATACTTGTTTCCTAATATTACAATATAGTTTACTGTGGTTTAAAAATGGAAAAAAGGAGGAATGTAAGATACTGAAGTATTGTAAGAAGCAAAACTTACCCCAGGCATGATTTTTGATTCAACATCCTTCATGATCTCGTCCCAAGAGTCTGGATGATGAGGAGGTTCCGATGGTAGCAAAGGCTTCAAATACCCCGGCCCAACGTCCGGCGTAACTCGCCGATTATGGATGTTACTCATAAACTCACAAATGTACTCCACCATTTCTTTCCCTCGAATTCGGAATTCATTGATATCCATAATTCCCCAATCTACCACCTTCCAAATCAGTTAGACAAAGTTACACTCGAAAAATAATGAAGCTTTGCATTCATCTCACTTGTATAAAGAAAATTTCCTCAATTCTTAAAAAATAAGTTTAAACAATTGCTCGTATTGAGCAAGTACTACCTGTCGCACAAGAGACTTAAAAAATACACATACACTATTGCCGTTAGTCGTGAATTTCGCGTTACGTCGAATCTTTTTAGACTAGTCGTAAAATGAAGAAATGTCCTGAGAACGCAATAAAAAGTAGCTCACTCGATTGGATTTCGTTCACTGGGACACGAGTTTCGAAAGGAAAAGTTCGGCGATCCTGAGGAAACGTGTGGATATCCTACCTGTTGCTGAGCAAGAGAAACAAGGGCGATATCGCGAAGGATGAACTCGCTGAGGGTACGTTGGATGAGCGACGACTGAACAATCGGACGATTCGCGAACGGAGGGGTACGGATATACCAAGGGTCCAGCCACCGACAATTCTTCGTCCTGCGCAATCGCGTCCTTCCGTGGAATCTCTTCCTTGGGTCCTTGAAACGATCAGCTACGAAAAGCTGGGAATATGTGCACCTTCCAAGACTATTTCCGTCGAGCAACGATCAAAATGGATATGAAGGAATCTAATGAATAATCTCCTTCGAATCTTTCCGTTATATCGTTCCCTGTATCCTTCCTCGAACGATTCTCTTTCGATTTGACGAAACCTGCATGATGAGTTCTAAATTGTCAAATTTTATTCTATAGAAATGCTTCTTTATTGAACTGTTACTTACAATTTGTGAATTATTAATTGGTAAACGTGTTTTTATGATTTAGTGCAAAAAATGCATTTTTCGTTTGCTTTTGATCTTTTTATTTATCGCGATATACCAATATTCGGAAGACGGTTGGTCTGACAATGAGTTCGAAAAAATTCTATTGTCAAACTTCGAGACCGGGTGTCTTTGATGGAAAATAGAATTTTTACTACCCTTGTTGAACTTGGATAACTCCCCTTGACGCGGACCATTCGGAAAGCCTATTTTAAAATATCTCTTCCGTCTACTCCAACTGAATACATCAGTATGTACATTGAAGTTATTGACTTCAAATTCCAATTCTAATATTCAGTATAAAATAGAGAATAAGAAGATACAACCGATCTTAAACACAATATTATATTTCTAATAGCGTTAGAAAATGTTAAAAAAAACGGAAGTAAAAATGAAAAACGGATAAATAAATAGACGTATTGGTTTATTCATTGAGAAGAGTTTCTTTTCGACATAACAGTGAGATACATTAGCATAAAGGGTGCCGATATGAGCCTATTTCGAAGGTTTTCCGTCAAATTCTGCCGATTTCCGACAGATTGCAAAAATCGCACGGGGAGCCCAAGCTTCCGCAATGTGGAATCTCATTCAGTGAGCTGATTGACTCGGAAATATTCATACAATCGTTCGAGCGCATGGCTCAAGCAGGCCACTCCTCCGACCGGAAAACTTCTCGAAGCAGTTCTAGGTGGTTGGTTCTTGGTTGCGAGGAAATCATCGAGCGTCTTCGTCACTGAGCAGTCGGCCACTCGAATAAATTGGATGCCGCAACTCGAGCGGGACACCAGCGCGGTTTATTACGCTGTGAGAAACGCCCGCGTAGGCATCGTTAAGAAGGTGTCAGACGCAGCAGACTGTCTCTGATTCCCGTGGGATACGGCCAAACCAAAACTCTTCGAATCCTTGACCTTTTGCACTCGCGAAACCGCGCTAAAAACTTTTCTTCCCGCTCTGACTTTTTGTTCTCGCTTGATTGGGCCCTGTAAACCATTAATTTCGTACTAACTGCTCCCGCGCTTTAGGAAACAAACCTGGCACGTAGAACCAAGCCGTGCTATATCGCGATACGTGATTCGCCTCAAGATTCTAGCGTTCTTCTTCCGCTTGGAGAATCTTTATTTATGTGTAATTCAGAGTTTACAATACGGCTATCGATTTCTTCTTCTCGCTTGGTAGATTCAATTAGAGACTTTAGCTGCTAATACTAAATATTGAACATAGGATCCTATTGACTTTATCTCTTTCATGCTTTGCTCGTACTTTAAATTGAAATTGACATAAATCGAAATAGAGCGAAAGTTTTCGCGTGATGTTTTATCGGTTTAACATGTAGTAATCTATGTGTTAAAAAGACAGATTTGCGAATAGATAGAAAATTGTCTGCGTAGCTTTATTCACAACAGTGCATACAATCCTTATAATTCGCCCTATCGTTAACTTTCTGCGCAGTCAGGTTGATTACTGAATAAAATAGACGGTAAATTAGAAGGGCTACTGATAAGCGCGCGTGCACGAGCATAATGGGGAGTTGAAGGGTTGCCGAAAAGTAGCGATTTGTTAAAAGTCTAAAGACAGTCGAGTCGCATAGGTAAAAGCGGTACCCCCCCTTAGGGATAAAAACGTTCATAATACTGGAATGCAGGGGCGAGGGACGCAGAGAGGTGCTTAATAATGCAATATGGCGTCGAAGCGTCGCGGCGCTATGCCGACTATGCCGCATACCACCACCATATACGCCTACACTTCGAACCCCTTGCGCTTCAACTCTCCCCTTTGCCACCTTCACCACCTTCCACCGATCTCAAGCAACCTTCTTTAAGGTGCTACCACACCGATCGAAATAAACACTCCTAAAAAATGTCTTCTGAAACCTTCTTTTCGGCCACAAAAAGGACAATTAGCATCCTCTTGAAGGTACAAATTATATAAATTATCCTGCAATAATTTACATTAGTGTCGTCGTTTAAACCCTTTTGATTGAGAACGTTTAATTCTCTGGACAGATCTGCCAATAATTAACATTGTTAGTTGTCTCTTGAACGAAACAATTAATTAGATAGGTAAAGCGAGAATAATACTTGTACCAGAGATAGTTGATAGAATGATAAATTACTGATTGGCATTGTTCTTAGTGATTGTTCAAATTCTAGAGTAAAGTGTTTCACAGCAATGAGATTCATTTTAAATAGTTCCAAGTGTTCTCTTATTATCAGATCTAATCAAACGTAATCAGTGTGACTTAAGCTTTAGACCTCTTTGTTCCTGTTGCGCCCGGCAGCAGCCGAACGAGGCCGGGATCGGGCAAGGGTATACCACGCAATCGAATGCTGATTGGAAAATATTGATGGGTCTTCATCCTGATCTTCCTTCTTCAAGCTTCTTCTCCATCCTTCTCTTTTCTACTCTCTTGGCCTCCTTCTCTTGTTGAGTAAAGTCATGCTTTTTCCATCTTCTTGGAGGAATTCCGTAAATTATATGGGGCGCAAACTCTCGAGAGACGCCCCAATTACAGCTGTTCACGCACAGATATTAATTGGTGACGAGTGGGGCGAGATTCGTAGGGTACATTATTGGGAAGATAAGAAAGGTCTGAAGGATTCTTATGTTAATGGGACAGACTGCCGTGATCCATTCCGTTGTGCGAAAATTTATTCTTAATCTACTTTTGACGTTAATGCTGCTATGCACTTTTCTTTAATTACTGGGAAAATTTAATTACTGGGCACTTTATTGAATTAAAAATCAGATGCACAGATACACTACAAACTTTTTATTTTTCCCATCTTATAAATTAATCTCGATGATTTATACTCATTATATTGTACCAGATGGGCAAATCAAAATCAAAAAAGAAGAAATGGTCGAAACTTTTGTTAGAAGAATCCAACAATATTAAAGTACCCATTGAAAATTTACCAGAAAAGTTCCTATGGATGCACGTAAGAAAATAATTGAATTGAATTTCTTGAATTAGAGAAATTAGTATTCGGGTATCTTAATTGGTTTTTCGAATTGCAGGTAAAAAGTGGAACGAAAATTCGAAATGTTCTCGGTTATGCCCTAAAAGAGTTTGAGAAATATGATTCTGTTGTGTGGAGTGCGGCCGGTCGTGGCATAGAAAAAGCAATTTCTTGCGTCGAACTTTTTAAAAGGAAACACGAAGGACTTCACCAAGTTACTAAACTTCGATACGTACAGTAAGTAGTGGAAACTCTAACAGTTATTTAATTGAGCTTCGAATGAACATAATTAATTGTAGGTCGCAGACATCGAAAGAAGAGCATCAAAAGGATGATAAAGTCGAATCGCGTTATGCTCCAGAAATACATATTTTACTTGCGAAAGAAATAAAGAATACATCGGAACTTGGGTAAGATTACATAAGATTATATTGTCACACTATAAAAATAAATTTATACCTATCTGCCCAAAACTGTTCATAAAATAGGATATGTTTTTTTGAGTAACTCAAATTTCGAAAATGGTTCAATCGTGAAACTATATTTAGATATCAAGCACCGGGTGACGAGGGTGAATTTTCCAAAGAGTCAAGCGTCGAGAACGCGGGAAAGAATACGAAACAAGCATGTAGTCGTAATATAAGCTGCATCGATGCTGAGGAATTTGCAGCGATGGGTTTAAGAACAGGACAGAAGAGACCTAAGAGAGAGCACCAAACGGAAACGCCGCTGAAGAAAAATAAAAAGAAAGCGGATGCTGATCAATAAATGAAGAGAAGAAATTCGAATAGTGTCAAGTAGGTGATGCCAAAAGCCTTATACAAAATTTTTTTTATACTTATCTTACGTACATATTGTATATCGAAAAAATGATCCACTTCAGACAGGGATTGAACACACGAAAAAGATAAACCTATGAGGAGTTTCTTTTAGCAAAGTGCCTATACACATCTACATACATAGATACTCGAAATTCGATTACTACTTTTTTATTCAATTTAGTATAGATTAAGAAAATTCTGTATTATAAAGAGAATTTATTCTCTAATAATGATACATTGACATTGTTGTACAAATATTTTTCAATCTTTCAATCCACGTTACAATCATTAAGTTAATTCTTCACGCTCGAAACTTCTTATTTACACTTTTATATACATTTTTATTAACGCGCGACGTGTTAAATCACGCTTGGTAAAATTCATTGATACTCTTTCTGAGTTTGCAATTTGAAAGCAGTGTTTCGCAGTACGGAGATCTTTGGTTTTTGATACACTTGTCAAATACAACCATTGTAAAGTTTTCGTTGTAATTATGTATTTGGAAATTTATTACTAGTAAACATTGTTATAGCAAAATCTTTGACTTTTATTGTCACCTATACTTGATAGTAACATGATTCACCGCATATTTCGATGGAGTTTCACGAATGATAAAATTGGCAGTGTTGTAATATTGAAACATCTTCTCCATCTTCTTCTTTTATCTATTTCGATATTCCTTTGAAGATTGTTTTACTCTTATAAAAAGATTCATGCATCACATACATACATTCATACATATTATTCATTATTTGGATATTTAATTCTATGAACACTTGTTCAAGACTTATCAGTAAAAAAATAAAGACTGAATATTTCCCCAAGACTTGAAAATTATAAATTGCGTGGAAAACTTTATGAAAAATGCAAATTTCTTGTTTATTTCTGGGATTTGGTTAAGATGCTTAGCATCATTGTTATTTTGGGATTGAAACTTTATTTCTTCGCTACTTGGCAGTTTTTATCTTTTTAGAGATAATTTCTGGGAATTCGTGTACAGAAAATCCTACCGGAATACTTTTATGGAATTGCTGCGGATTCCAAGAAATCAGCATTTTGCGAATGTCAAAGATTCATGAATCTTTTACAAATGGACTATCTTGAACTAAGACAAGAATCTTGGTTCACGATAGTTGACCCCTTTGCATAGTCCTGGTGTTAAAACTATGTCAAGAGATACTTGTGCCATATACGTGTGTAGTCAATTACCAGAATAATAATCAATATTACCAAGAAATGTCACTGAATTTGACATTTCGGTTTAGGACAATTTATATGTCTGTTCGTGTCCTATGCTTCGCTCTCCATTGGCTCGTCTTCTTCTCTTATCGGCACTATCAGATTATCCTTTGACATTAAATTATATTTTCTCACAAACGCAGTAAACCTGTATCAGAAGTCATTTCCAAATTTACAATTCACTCTGACACACCTTTATAAGCGATAATTATCGACAATCAAAAATAACAAACCTGCGACAAAGGAACGTCTCGTTCTCAAATTCGTCAAATATGATCCTGTGATGAAAGTATGCGTGAGAAAAAATTCTGTAAACCCTGCGGCAAACGGAACCTAGTTTGGCGACAGAAGACTCTTTGATACTAACCCTGAAATTAGACGAAACAGAAGTTAATAAACCACATTGGTTGGTTTCCTCAATTTTTTTTTCTTTGATAATATACCTGCTGGGAAAGTATTTATTACTGTTAAGTAAACAAGCTGCTCCGTCCAATGTGTGTCTCGTATAATCTATAGCTGTGCATTCCTTAGGTGTTTTATGCGCGGCGCATAAAAATATCCATTGTTCCGTGGCGGTCATCTGAGTACATATTTGAGAGTAACACTCTTCTTGTAATCTAACCGCTAGTCCATTGAGTTCCATACAAAACTGTCGTAAGTGTTCATACTTCCATACGCCTTCATCTTGCGCATCTGGCATTTGCAAGATTACATGAATATTAGCTGGGTTTTTTCTTATCATTTGTTGAATATATTGTTGCACAGCCAATGTACTGTCCATTTCTTCGAATGGTTCATCTGGCCATCTACTAAAGTCCTATACAGAACAATTGATCCGCCTCTTATTACATTTTATTAGATAGTACGTACAACTATTGTAGGAACAAAAAATATATTTCTTACTAAATTATAAACGTTCAAAATCAAGATTATATGCAAAGTATACCTAAAAAACATTCCAAATCTTAATCACGAAGGTTCAAACACCTTAGATACCATTATGTACTTTCGAAATATTGTTATTTCTACTGTGTAAACAATCGCGATCGCTTCGATTGGCTTTCATCGATTTTCATCCGAATGTCAAGAGAAAGGTTTGTTAAAGCATTCATGCAAGTATCGTAAATAGAACGAAATATTTAAGATCGAAGGATAGACTGAAAGTGTGAGGAACTGTTTTTAATGATATTGACATCGTTATTAACCTGTGCTTTAGTTCCAGGCCTATTTCTTCTCACAATTGGAGCTTCATCCGCCATCTTCATTTTGCTGGTTGTTGCACTTTACAGCTGAGCAAAACTGCCAGACTTGATATCCGACTCGCGCATGCGCTTACTTTTTAGCCCCACTCTAGCCCTCTTGTAGCCGCGTTACACGAGACTCGAAAGAGTGAAATTGGCTAATGAAAACGTGCGCGAGACGTCGACAAACGGGAACCACAGGACAAGAGCAACTAGGAGTACTCAACAATTTAACACAAAACTGCTGAAGATTACTAGCTTGAGGCTGCTGCAGGCATCAGCCAGAGAATAACAAAGAATTTCTGATCGTGGAAATCGTCAAGAAATTTCGCTTCCCCGCTGGGATCAGCCTTTTAGTGCAAGTGAGTGCGAGTAACGCAGAAGATTGAGCGGACGAGATATTCCGCCGAATCTACACACTTCAGGGATTCCAACCTGTTTGGACGGTCCCTATCTCGAAGATTTCAATTGAATCGTCAGGCAAAACCGGCCTAACCACCAACAGATCGTTCAGCAACGTTTAGTTTACCTGAGATCCTTCCGGAACATTCGGTCGCTTTGAATGGGAATAACTTTGTCAGTTTGACAAGCACAATAACATCAGAAGCAGCGAAAATGTCAACGAAACTGAACGAGGTAAGTTGTTTAAGGCCGATGCTTGAATATTACCACTGCAAACAGAAACATCGAGTACTTAGCACCTATCACCTAGCAGCACTGATATGGAAAAAATATACATAAATGATCTCCTGTTTTCAGTTGAAACTGGACCTCGAAGATCTTAATGCTCTCTTACAACGAGCTGTGCGTCAGAAAAGCAAAGACTTGCTGACGATTGAGATCAGGAAATTACAAACGGAATTAAGCAAACTTATTGCGAATGCAACGGACAATGCAACGTCCAATCGGACAGATAAGACTTCGAGTACGCCAAAATGTTACGAAGTCAAGCTGGACAACTACGGTTGGGATCAAAGCAACAGGACTGCCAAGATATACGTAATGCTTAAGAATGTACACCAACTGCCAAAGGAGTCTGTCATTTGCAACTTTGGCGAACACTCGTTGGATTTGCGCGTCGTCGGATTAGAGAATAGGAATTATAATCTCTCTATCAATAATCTTGCCGAAACGATTATCCCAGAGAAGAGCTATGTCAAAATAAAAACTGATTTGGTAGTGGTGTATTTAGCAAAGGAACAGGAAAAGAACTGGTCTCATATCACCAGCGTAGAGAAGAGGCTCAAAGAATCGAAGGTTTCTAGCATACCGGAGGATACGGGCGACAGCGATCCTGGTGCCAATTTGATAAGTCTCATGAAAAAGATGTATCAGGACGGAGACGATGACATGAAGAGGACAATAGCAAAGGCATGGTCCGAAAGCCAAGAGAAAAAAATGACTGAACTTCCTTAATTTTTGTCATTGCAGCAATTTACAACTGCGCGTCCCAAACCCTACAATTGTTCTTTCAGTTTTGGTCGACTATGATCAATATGTTACAATTGTAAATTTTTTTCTTTTTTCTTTTTTTTTTTTTAAGAAATTGAGAGATATAGCTCTCTCTTCGGAAAAAGTCGAGGAAAAATCCGTTGATACATTTAATATGTTAACTTGACTCCTTTATTATCCACTTCGCTGTCTTTTCATTCTGTATATTATCACCGAAAGTTCACAATAAAGAAACAGTATGTATGTATATAGGAAAGAGGTGGTATAACTGACTAAATGTAACGAAAGGCAACTTGGACGACTTACGTGACTTCCGCTACGTACGCGAATCGCGAACTCGCAGCTATCGCGTTAAATAACGATACCGGTCCCACAGAGTATAGTTCAGGAACCGCGGTAAAAAATACCCCGTAACACTATACGGATATATCTGACAATTGGACAAAATAAATTGCAAATTTGAATTATTATTAATTAAATAATCGTTAAACTGTCAAAGTGAAAGAATACCGCGGGAATATTTATTTCTTAAACGCATTCCGAACGAATCTTCATAATCGGAACTCGCTCATTCTTTGGACATTCCTAAATGATGTAAAGGGTTCTTCTCGGGTCCCAATGACGACGGTCTTTCTTAACAAGGCGTGCCGAATTTACAAAAGTGTCTTGTCTAAAATTGTGCGTGTAGTACAGGAAGAGAGATCTGTATAAAGTAAGTCAAGTATGATGGTAACATCAGTTTTCCGTTACGTTACGAGTTTACGGACATCGGGCACACCCGCATACACACATGCATACACAATTGAATTATGCCGATCTAACTTCGATTCGCAACTGTTATCAATTTATCAGGCCTGAGAAACCACAAAAGGACATTCGCAAGCTTTTCTCATCGTCTGAGCAACAGCTTTGGATACCACCAAAAGTATTCTTCAAAATCGAGCTCTGTTATGATGAAAAAGCAGGAAAAAGAGACAGAAGAAAGAGGAAGGAGGAAAAGTGTCTTATCGACAATATAGTATGACACTTGTAATTTTCTGTGCCTTCCTCTACCCTTTCTCATATTACACCTATTCGTATAATAGTTAGTTAGTGTATACACACATAAACTGTACGCTCGTGCACGAAGCGCACGACTCACGGCCAATAGGTACACAATCAATCCAAGCCGCATACTTTCTATGTGTATAGCAAGACATGTGTTTAGCAATAAAAAGCCCTTTGCATTGACCAGAATATGGCAATGTACTCACTGTACTGTCTGGATCATCATCGTATCACAAGCAGCCCGCAAACACCATTACGTAGTACGACTTGAGTTGGCCCCTGCACACCGCGTAGACCAAAGTACGTTCAGGTTCAAACTTATCAAGAACGTCCTTCGACTATCCGAATGATTCGTAGAGTAACTCTCGTTATTCTACGAATCGTTCTCTTAAAAAATGACTCTTTACATCTAAATGATGTGTACATGATACATAAATACATTTAAATCAGCTCTAATCGGTCTGTCACCGAACCTGGATGGAACCGCTATGCCTCTGCTTGTTTTGAGGTAACAGCAATATATCGGCAATGTATTTGCAACGTATCAACATGTAGTGAATTCCACGAACTACGGTTCGTGCACCCGGTTGTGCGCACCCATTTTTACTGACCCTTTCGTTGTTGTCTTAGGTCGGTTTGGAAATTTCATTTGTCTGGATCGAGAACAGTTTACTTACGGGAGTAGTTGATCGATTTTCATCCTATTCCGAGTGGCGCTAGAACTCGATCCTAGATAAAGTTTCTTCGTTCATTCACTTGGTTCGATCGCTACAAATTCATTTCGAGGAACTCGATTAACTAGACTAGTGAAATACTGAGAACGTTATGGCGCAGTAAATTAGGGGTTCAGCGAGTAAAGCAAAGTGGACGTGTACAGAGTCTAGACTCTAGAGACTCTAGACTGTTTTATCCCACCGGTACGTTGTACACCCTAAACCCGATTGTGTAATCGGAAGAACAGGAAGAATTTTTATCCTGGTGGGCAGGACGAACAAGACAGATTCTATATGATGAGATCCGCGAATAGATCTCTTTTATCCCAATTCTTTGTATCTCGTTGTACCTTACCCTGTCACGCTCGTGCATACCGATTAACAAGCATTCAATCTGGGCCAATGATATACATGCATTATACATACATACATACTTACATAGGTTATATATCACACACACATACACGTGTCATCGAAAGGCCATTGTCATTGTACAGAATGGGATCGAGATGGAGTGGTCTTTGTTAGGTGCAGATATGTACATAGACGGAGATACCAAGATACGAAGATCCGTGCAAAACGGTCCAAGTGCCAAGCGATGGTATAGACTCGCCAAAGCAAAGTCCTCGGGAAAATCGAACGTACTTATTCTTAGTATGTACTATATGCATAAGTATGTGCATATAGATCTGTGCAGTCCCTTTCGAGTACTGTTACAGCGGTAAACGCGAATGCGACGTATCGCGCGCATGATGTAGCATAAGTGCGCGAGAAACGTGACCCATTCAAAAAAGATACCATAACAGCACACCTAAAAGTACATACAATTTGAGTATGTACTTGGATTCGTAGAAGAAGGTCTTTGGCTTCGATAATTATAATCGACGATGATCATCCGAAAAATGCAAAATAACTGGAACGGGTCAAGGGCAAGTCAAAGGCAGGCAGAAGAAGGATCATTTGGAGATGAAGGAAAGATAGACCTTTTGGTGCTCGCAACACACTCACGCCTACGCCCACACCCACGCCTATACCCACACTTACTCCCACACCCATCCACATGCCCACGCTTACGAAAATCCGGGATTGGAAAGATCTGATTCTACGAGGTCGTCGCACTATTCGACAGTTTGACCTCACGGCTGGTCGTAAGGAACACTTCGCTCATTAGACTTCGAGTTTTCTCCATTAAAGTTTCGACGTCCTTAGGGCCCAAACCTTCGGTAGATATTGGTGGTAGCGTTGTTATTACGATGCGACCTTTAGGAATTTAAAGAAGAGAAACAAGCGATTAAATTGAAGAAACGAATTATGTACTTTATACGCAATTACTTACCCGAATCAAACCTCTTTTCTTCAGCGGATAGGAAGTAATACGAGGAGAATACAACCGGCAAAATGGGTAACTGAGAGTTAATTGCCACGTGAAATGCACCTTTCTTGAACGGATGAATCTCGCCAGTATTGTGCCTCGTACCCTCGGGAAATATCCATAGTTTCATCTGTGAGAATATGACATTTGTGCCGTTAGGTAATGTTGCGAGCCACGGGGTATCACAGGGCTATTCACCTTTTTTTCCTTGCTTTGCTCCGTAGCAACGTTTAGTGCAGTGCGTGCCTTCTCAGAGTTCATTCGATCAATGAATATCAAGCCGCAAAGCCATGCCGCTAATCCGAATGGCCACGCATAAAATATCTCTTTCTTCGCAACGGCGGTACATTTATCCATAACCGGCCATATTTCGAACATGCCCAGGACGTCTAAAGAACTTTGGTGGTTGGCAACGATTATACACGCTCTCTCCTTCTCCAGATGTTCTCTGCCTCGAAGTTCCCATCGCAACCCTAGCAGAGTGCTCACGTGGTGACATATCGAGGACGCCAATCTAAAGGATGGGAGATCAAAAGTACATAGCATGTACATATCATCTAGATACATACGCGTATTTACCGCGATTGTCGTGAATATATTCGCGCGGATGACCGCGTATATCAGTCATATAGCTACAAAAACAGATACATCTATATGTATATCGTAACGGTAATCACACGGTGCACAAGCGAAAACAGAATGCATAATTCTACATGGCGAATAAATCAAATACTGAAAATCTTTTCGTTTTGGGAAATCGATTCTGAAAAAAGTCACCTTAACACAATGAATACACATTTGTTCTAATAATACAAACAGATATATGTATTTATCTGTATGATATTTATCAGTCTGCCAGCAGTAAACACTTACGATAATGCGTTAATATATAAATATATACAAGTATGTATAAATATGTACTTGAAAACATGTCCATTGACAAGGTAACTACGCGCGTAAATTCGCGCTATGCGAGTGCACGCTATGTGCATAGAATTTGTAGAAAAAGCCCACTCGCAAAGAGCTTGCCCACAAGCTCTCGAGTGCTTAATCGTGTTTCAGGAAAGCACGAGTGAAACGCGAATAAATCGCGAATGAAGCTGGACGAATAGGGCCAAACGGAAGGCAGGCGGACATCGAGCAAGCAAACGGGCAGGCAGGCAAGCAGGCAAGTCAGGCAAATTAACGTGCAAACAGAACAATTCTCCCTCGCAAAACTATTCGATACTATTCGTTTAATTTTTCTAATCAAGTTTAATTCATTTCAATCGATTATCTGTAGTCAAATTATTGCAAATTCACGTGACCTCCAGCATTTATCGTAGAGTACTAAACATTGGGTTCAGTAAAGTTCTATTCTAATTAACTTTTACTCATTTCAGTCGATTAGTCAAATTATTATAAGCAGGCTACGATTACGGTTTCGGTAATACAACTGGCACAACAGGTTTTTTGCATTACTCACGATGCATTATTGTACTGTACGCTAAATACTGGGAGTCACGCCACTTTGCAATAATTTGACTACAGATAATCGAGTGAAATGAGTAAAATTTGATTAGAATAGAACTTTACTAAACCCAATGTTTAGTACTGTACGATAAATGCTGGAGGTCACGCGAAATTGCAATAATTTGACTACAGATAATCGACTGAAATGAATAAAAGTTAATTAGAATAGAACTTTACTGAACCCAATATTTAGTCCCTAGCGCGCGCAGCGATAGTTACATAGCGGTTTTTAATTTTTTTGAGCCCTATCGAGTGATTTGCACGAAAGTTCATTCGGCTTGGGAGCATTTTTGACATGGTTATTCGGCTATACCCTTTCTCTTTTAAGCAGAAGAACAAATTACGATACTAATTACAGATCAATCCATCTGATCAGTAAATGTAATTGCAAATCGGCAAATAATGATCCGAATAATGCAAAAATCCCGATGCTCGTAGCCCTAATCGCAGTCACTACGATAACTTGGTGCAAATCCGGAGGCATGTAAGATTAACGATGAAAAGAAATCGACTTATCGTCAGTGTGCGAAATTTTTTTACGCAGCGCTCATAATCTAACTCGTCTATCCGCGTGGTACATTCGTATGACCTGAGGTACGATGGTCTCGCTCGCCGTCCTGCATTTCTGTTACGAGTACGAACTTCATACAAAAAAAAGAGCGAACACGGATACGCGCCTTGTACACAAGTGTAGACGTCTACACGTGAGCAGGCGTTGTATGTATCACCGTTATGGACCATTAATTGTCCACGACAACCATGTATGAGAAAAAGATGCAAAAACATGGAATAAGCAATGAACACGCTAAAAGCAAAATCAAAATTAAAATCAAAGAAACTCAACAATCAATCATGTAGAATTCTTCTATATCTATGTTATGTTGCAAGCTTGAACAAACAGAACACACCTATCATTACTAGCTAAAGTATACTATGTACTAACAGAAAGTTTTTTACGTTTCCCGGTCGAACCATCAGAATCGGGATCATGTAGATCGCGTTGAATATGCAGTATCCATAATAGAGGAGAAACTTGAAGTAGTAGCGAAACGTTCTGCTAGTTTCGTATAAAAACGGTAAGATGAGAACAAAGCCAACGAGAACCACTTCGAAACACGATGGTGCCATTTTTTATACCGATCGAAGGATGGCTATTTTGCACCCACTCGTTCACTATTCGATATATGTCACGCTAAAATACTGATGCGGATTATTACGCTTTGCAGTCTTCTTTCAGGGTCTCGAAAGGCTTCCAGGAACCTCTTGACACCAGAGATTACGTCCAGAGCTGTCCATCGACGTTTCATCAACAGTACGACACTTTGCCTGCTTGTTTCCCTGTCTGCCTGCTTGCTTGATCTTATTGATCTTATTGACGATTCCACAAACTGATTGTTGACGCTAGTTATTTTACTACTTTTTCTTACTATCTGCCTTGCTTTTTTTTAAGTGGCTACACGCCCACGTTGTTTCAATTTCTCTCAAGATGACGTTCACACTTTTCATAAACGATTTGTCGGATGGTTCGGATAGTCGGGGTGGTTAGGTGGTTGAGTCGAGCGTCCGGGTGAGTAGTTACGCACGGCGCGCACACCGGTCCACCGGGGCGGGTATAGACAGGCTAGCAGACAAGCTCGCGCTTTCACGGTGCGCTTGCGATTCCGCTTCCGCTTCTACTATCGTTCCCGCTCCGGCTGGCGCCTTTTGATTAGTTTCCGTACTCCCTTTCTTTTAGCACTCGAGCCCTCCTTACAGATCCTCTTCCGGGGACGTTATACTCCGTAACTGCGCCCGGTGACTGACAATTCTGACATTATGGCGATTCGTATAACCGTTTCCCCTTCAGTCCCTTCAGCCGCTTTCCTACTTCTCGAACGCCATACAATTCAGGCTAATCGACACTGGCCCACCAGTGGCCACCACTAGCCTATACCTACCAGTCTCTCTCACGTCTACCGGACACTACTGTTTTGTGCTTGTGTACGGTGGTGTTCGGTCTGAAATGGTCTCGATGCTGGCGCACAGTGGCGCAAGCTGCAGCACCACAGTACCGCAGCACCCGAAGCACAAATTTCGGTAGTTTCGCGCTAGAGAACGATGTATATCGATGTATCAGAGGTGTCGGACTGTATGAACTCTCACCCTGCAACAGCTGCGAGCACACGAGTCGATGAATATACGACACTTGTCAAACGAATCAACACAGGGTGCGAGACCAACCGCAACCTCACGTAAATGCTAAACGCCTGGAAGTGTACGGATTTGTGCGCCAGCGCTACTTCTGCCCGCGCATCTTTTGTGCGGACTGCGACTGCGGGCCAACTGCAGCTGTTGCTGCTGCTGCTGCTGTTGGCCTGCTGCTCCCTGCTGCTCCCTGATATTTGTTCTCTCTGTGTGAATCTCTTGTAGGTGACCGTGACTATCCGAGAACTCGAAGACTGCAAACGCTGCAAATCTCTGCGCTAGTAACCTTGGCAGGTTTACACTGCACGCTACGCTGTATAAATATCATTCGGCGAGCTATTACCAGTATTTGGGACGGCTGGATGATATCGTACATGATGCACGATATAAAACAGGATAGTCCGTCCCTGTTGGTACATACATGTATATGTGTGTATAGTATGTATGTATTGATAGAGTACAATAAGCTTCTTCGACCATCTGGTTCAGTCCTTGTCCTTTAAATCTTCAACCACCCAATCAGTCACGTTTCGAGAACGTAATATTTTTACTTATTTCGTTAGATCCAACCCGTCATTCCTGATTTTGCTTGATTCGATTTGAATTCTTGAATAAAGCAACATACTATTCGTGCAATTTTTTTGCCCCGGTTCGCCCGTAGTCGCTACCCCTCATAATAATGTTAGACAAAAGCAGAAGCAGATGCAGATGCAGAACCTACAGGTTTGCGGTTGCGCGCGTTCCCTGGCCACTTTGCGCCATGTATCGAGCGTTCTAACCCAACACTTTCAATCCTGACATTTTTAACCATCAAAAGTACCCTTAAAAGGGATATAGATAGAAACAGAACGAGACAAGCACGAAAAGTGTAAGTGTCGCACAGTCGATCGATATGTATGTACAAACATGTAAGTACAAAATCGTACATACAAGTTTCCATGTTTTCACCCTTTCTTTACTTTCAACCTTGCGGTCTTACCGAGATATTCGACAATTTCGCCAACTTTACTTTCGACACCTATGCAGCATTTATTGCATTTCATTAAGTTTAAATTAACTTATTTATTAGTTAAAATTATTTTTCTAAAGAAATTGTTTGTAGGTAACATCAACAAAAAATAAGAATTTCGCAAAGTGTCCTCTGAAGTATATTCCTTGAAACTGTTAATTTAGTAACTGCCTGTTTTACCTTTTATCGGTGAGAAAAACAAACTGCTCAATCGGTTGTTGCAGATAACATTTTACGGAGGACAAATTAAATTGTTTATTCCAGTTTAATACAATGAAGCACAATGATGAATTCGGATGGCTTAATTCTCATTTCGACAAGGCATCTACCATGTCGCAGATTGCAGTTGATGTTGGACCGTCCAGCTGGGCGACACTGTCCAACTGTCAACGTCAACTCAACCATGCGATTCCAAGATGGCGTAATTCCGAACAGCTGATGAGAATACAACATTCACTAGCTATTAAAAACACGCAGTGGATTACCCGTTAAACACTATGTACTGATTGATACAAAACGGGAAAGAAGAAGAAAAAGGAAAAGAAAGATGGCAAATATTACCGGTGAACTAATCCGGAATTTCATCGACGAGTGTTGGGATCGGGTTCTCGGAGAGGTTTGCGATGCCGCGGTTTACATAGACTATCCTGCTGCGGAATGTCTTCATTGGCATACAGGAGGCAAGGGTTATTTGACATTAAAGAATGCTGGCGCTCTCGCTGTTCAAGAATTATCTATGTACAATTTTCGGGTAGGTACGTTTTCCTTCGTTTTATCTCGCCTTCGTTTCATTCGTTACATTTTACTTTTCCGTAGTATGCCAAAGTGAAGAAAACCAAAAAGATTGTCATCATTTCAACTTCGAACGATCCAGCATTTTATCGGCGCACGATCAAAATGATCTTGGCAGAGAATCATTTTGAGATATGCAGGATCTTTTGCAGTGCGCATTCCCAACCGGTGAAAAACCACTCGGATCGCGGCTCGCGCGATCAGGGAAAGCTCGACTACGTCAAACTGACGGAGCACGTGAAAGAATGGATGGCTCCAAATATTTTTCCTCAGGTTGATCCTCCAAATCCTACATATATCGTTATGCCATTATTTCAAGAATCGATTATCAAATGCTAGAACGATTAAATCCTTCTGCGTAGGAACCGTTCGTCGACGTCACTTTTGTGCCATTTTTCTTGGCCTCTGTGAGCGACGATTTCCTACTAACGCCACCGTTCCACCGAATAACACCGGATCTCTTCGATATCCAAATTGCAAGCGATGCTACCCGTATTTCGGATCTCGAGAGCCTTGCAAAGTCATTCAGAAGTTTCTTCGAGCGTATAAATGTTCGCGAAGATGTCTATTCGATTGGAAAAACGAGTGACTATGTCGCCCAGCGAATGGAGGATTTGGCTGCGGCGGATGTAGAGCAGAAACGGGTAAATCAATTCTGCAGTCGAATCAAGATTGGTCTCTAATCGCGTTGAAACTTGCATTGAAAGTCAGTTTGATTATCCTCAAGAGCGCAACGGCCGCACCGCCGACGGGTATCTCTTTTATCTTGGTCGACAGGACCTTGGATCTCTCTACACCAACGAGCAACGATACTGAATCCTTTCTTGCTACCATACTCCGAACTTTGCCACGTCTCCCACATCACGCTAACGATGTCTCGATTAGCTTGTCGCGACTCTTTGATCAAGGCCAAGTACGTAATTGCCAAAGCTTTAACTCTTGCAACAGCAGATTAAAGGGCTAATTCATTTTACTTCCTACCAGAACACCGACCACAAAGATACCGAAATACCTGGCTGTTTAGCGAGCATGGGTCCCAGTATGCTTGACTTTCTGATTTCCAAACCGACAAAGAAGATCCTTCTCGCAGCGAATCAGGCTTTGATCGATGCACTCGCCGTAGAAAAGGGCCCACAGACCCACGCGAGAACTTCCACGCGAATTTCTCCGCATAGTTTGCAAAAACTTGTGGAGAAATTAAAAGGCTCGGATGGTTTCGATGTTTCAAACGCTTTCGACGTCATTCCCGACTTTGCCAAGAACATTCAGGTAAGAGAAATCTACTAGCGGATCAAATCGGGATAAATCGAATCAACGATACAGGAATATGAAGAAACAACTTTTTTTCGGTACAACTTGAGATGATCCTCGCAGTAATCATGGCATCAACGTCGGAGAAATCTGGGGAGTTCGAATTGCTAACCAGTTTGGAAAAACTTGCTCTGCAAAGTTTATCCGTTAGCGGAGAGTCTTCGAGCATTCTTGTACAGGTGGGTTGAGGCATGGGAATTCCCTAAATTGTTCTCTTATCAAATACTGTTGCACAGACATCGCTCTTTCACAGCTAAGCAACGTTATACGAACAAGAGCCACGAGAGGACTCGATCTGGAGAATCTCTTCCCACTTTTGATACACGTGTATGCTCTTGCTGGTACGGAAGTTCGCTTCACGGCAGAACACGAGACTGTTCTTGAAACGTCTGTCGCTGGCGCTATTTACGAAGACCTGTGCTCTATAAAAGAGCATCCGCGATCAAATAAGTCACTAGAACGTTCTTCGTACTCGCAGACTCTACTACTATTAGGTGAGACAGGTGCATAGAACTGAAGTTCATGTTGCAAACATATTGCCTTTTACTGTTTGCCGACTTCCTCGTTTTCGGTCCAGGAAATAATAATGCCGACGTTGACGTAACACGAGAAATGTCCTGCAAAGCAGCGGCTCACTTTATGAAAGTACTACGGGCGGTAGCCGCACAACGGTCTCATCTTACAAAATACAGGTAAGTACTGTATAAATGTAGACCTCTTGGAATACAGTCTCCATGCTGAAGTGAACATTCCTTCAGGTCGATAATGTTGAAGACGAGTTCCCGGGACGGAGCTAGGCGTGTCGGTATCCTTGAACAGCTGACCAACGATATCGTGAGAATGGACGTACCTGTCAATGAATTTCGTGATCTTCATCAAAGTAGTCCGTCCTTGGTTTCTGCGGGCTTCAAGTAAGCTTCCAACGTTCAATAGACGATACAGACTCTGCGAGCGATCGTTAAAGAAATATTTACATTGCTTACAGTTTGCTTCTTCGAGGAAGAACAAAACGTTGTCCCAGGGACAATCCCTTGATTTTCATTTATATCATCGGTGGTATTACGCCAGAAGAAGCAAAGGTTGTCAGGGAACTTGCGTCAAGATACAGCTTACAGTTCCGTATTATTATAGGAGGAAGTCACCTCCTGAATTCGTACGATGTGGTCGACAAGTTCCTACTCTCTTCTGTCAATGCTTTATTATGAATAGTGACAACCATGGGTCAGAATTCCAATTTTAATTCTAATTCCAAGTCCTTGCCCTCTTTTCATCTTGGTTCTCCAGTTTGCATATGTAAACTGCTCACTGCCACTTGACGCCAGCTGCACATATTTTATACCTGGCTTGCTTCGCATCGCCTGATGCTGGATGAATGCTGCAGGAATGTAATTCAGGCTCGCTATCAGTAGCAGCCTTGTGGAGAAAAATTCTGTGACATCTTGAATGTTCGCTAGACGTCAACAAGGTTCGCGGCATCATAGGCTCACTGTGAAATCTTGTATAAATCGTCATAACGTTAAAGCGCGACGTGGTTGCTTGGACAAGTTTGAGTATTTTTCGCGCGTAATGCTCAATACTCAACAGACCGGAAGCCTCTCTGTCTTGCCAGTAATAAGATGTAATGCCGTCAATTGCCAGCAGCGAGACGTTTGCATTTCTCAAAAATAAGTCGCCAAGGCTGTACAAGGCGAGAAGAAACTGTTCGTATCCGTAACAATTTAGCACAACCAAATTGCGCAGACATTCAAGGGCAGTCCTCTTTGGGTTTGTGTTTCCAAACCTCGACACGGATGCCTCTATGATCATGGCTTCGACAGTTTCCAGAAATTTTAACGCACAAAATTGTTGATTCGCATTGATCAGCACAGCCAAGGCGCGCTGGGAATGTACAATTTCGTCCGGGTTCTCATCTTGATCATCGTCTTGATCCATATCCCACTTCTCTTCCGACAATAAACATTTTCCCAATAATCGGAAAAGTGTCAACGTCTTTCCAGTGGAGCTGTCTCCAATGATTTCTATTACGTCCGAAGGCTTCAGGTCGTGGAGATGCCATTCGACGCCGATATTCGTTAGCTGTGGTCGCTCAGAGAGCCTTGCTAATAATTCCACTCCCGACTCAATGTGAGATCGCATTGTAACTTCTTCTTTAGTTTTCGATAGTTTTCCGCCGATCCAAACGGTTCCGGGTTTCCCTCCCGCTGAGTGTCCAGCGTGGTTCAGCGGCAGTATCTAAATCAAAACATTCAAAATAATTCAAAACTGCGTAGTTTGAACTGCCGGCTGCTACCGGAACCACGTGTGCGCGTAAGCGTATATGCTAGCGTAGTGTAAAACGTCGATACCGGTAGATACGGCGATTTTGTAGCGTAACAGCATTGCTGCACAAGGCACGAATCAACAATATTGTGATCGCCATCGCGCTATTTAATCGTTGCGATTCACAGCGCCATCTAGAGTCTAAAATGAGATAATGATTTTTGGGATTTTCTCAGTTGCACGAAATCCATATGAAATTTTTCAATAAACATTGAATCTTCGATTGAAAAATAGAACATTTTATTCCAATGCTCATTTATTGCTGAAATTAATAAATTATATAGAAGTGCTTGTGATAACTTTTTAAGTGGAAATTACTTCGGCGATTAGATACCAGATAGCGTTGCCACCAGCTTTGGAGAGGGGATAAGGAGTGGTGGATTTTATATAAAAGGTGAAATTCTTATCGCGCGATGCGGCGTTGTGCGTTGCCGAGAATTCAGATTTGTTTTGTTAGGTTATGTTACGGTTTGTTTTGTGTGCAATCAAGGCTACCGGCAGTGTATAACTTTATTAAAGGCAACAAGAAATCGTGACAAAGCAAAGCTACCGCGAGGGTTCATAAAGCAATTCGTACGACATTCGCCGATAATCAGTCAATTTTATTACTCCGTTCAAAGCAATTTGCACACGGCGAGCTGAACTCTTTTACGAATTACGCAGTAAATTCGTTATCGGACATAGGAGCAGCGCGAACGTTACCTTTGTTTTCCATAGAGCAACCGGCTTGCATACCAGTGCTTCTTTCTCTTTCTAAAAAGATAATTAAAAATCGAGCATGTCGGCATCACCTATCGCGAGGCAAGCTACCCAAAGCCAAAGTATACCCGCGAAAAGGATCGTAATTCACGATGCAAATCAACTGCCAGCTGATTACTCATCCACCCCTGGAGGAACACTTTATTCTACGACACCAGGAGGTCAGTGTTTTGTCTCTGCGACGTAGATATACACACATACGCGTACTGTCTTTTCTTATCGGCCATTTGAAACTACTGATTTAGATTATACTCAAGGAACCATGCGGTCGCGATATTCATTATCGTCTCGTACCAATACAACTTCGAAACTGTTTATTACAACACACATAATATCTTTGTGTGGTATATTTCTTGTCTCGGTAAATGCGCATCGAACGGTTAGCTTGATTCGTAAATATTCGAAAAGAGAAACCCGTGGATCATCATCATCGTCATTGGGAAAGCGATCTGTAGCGTGCACGTGGGCTCCAAAATATATAATTAGGATATAACAGGTTTCTTAAACAGTGGAATGCTTTTGTAATTTATATATGGTAATCTCGTCGCACGTGGTTCGTGCTATATTTATAATTGTACACGTTAACCGGGTTAATGATAACCGATGATAACTCGTGGTCTAATAGTCTATGCGTTATCATAATGTACAATCATATTTCGAAGGATTACGTAAGAAACGACTAGTTCAGAAGTTTATCGGCGAATTTGAGTGAAAGTAACATTTTGAATTCATGCTAAAGCGGTCCTTGTGAAGATGCTCGAAGACATTCACGCAATGTAAATATCAGGCGAATAAACACACGTTCGTATTTAAAATTCATGAAGTAACCGTTTCGTGCAAAATTGTGTAATCAATGCGTTCGACTTGCAAAGAGATTCAGATCGGGGGAAACAAGAATTATGTTGAGTTAACGAACGGAACCTTCAGCTAATGACCCCGATAGTCTGAATGCCACTGTAAATTGAAATACATAATAATACAGAACGAACATCTTTTTGACATTTTTTAAGATAAACTTCAATCGATTACACTGACAATCTTATTTAATTTATTTAACTGGATCTATTGCTAATATCGCTTCTGGAATCCTTCTAATGTTCAGTAGTAAACAAAATACTGTTTGTATGCATAACAATTTCTTATAACACCACTGAAAATAGACATAGTTCGCTGCATACATTAGATTGCGACGCGGTAATATCACGTCCATAAGCATTTATGTGCTGCGTGGTTGTTCATACGTAATGTTTATCGTGACAGAAACCACTGCGTTTAATAGATGCGATTTGGAAAACACGAGTCGTGCAATTATAAATTTAGTAGTAAGATTGTTGTTTTTCCTACGACTAGTAAAGGCATGCATAATTTTTACATCTAATTTTTCTGGTGTCTCGCATTGTCAACAATAGCGTTACACTTTTCTTTCCGTAAACGGATTTCTTGTGACGCGGATGGATGTTTGAGTTAATAGTGATAATTATTGATATGATAAGTGTTATATCTCGGCATATCGTAATGGCCTACACTTTCTTTCGACCAGCATATTATCTTTCCTGTTACGAAAACTTTCGTACGATTTTTAAAAATCGGAATTATATTCAAACTATAATTCGTAGGTATGCATCGAAATTATTTTGAAAAATATCGTAAAATTTTCCTGTGTACCAATTTTCTTTAACTTCACCTAACGCAAATACCGGTTGCGGTAGTTAGTCATATTATAACGAGTCAACAGCACGATTAAGAAAGGAGCAAATGGATATTGTTCATACGATCAAAGGTTCTCTTTGTCTGTTATATTCACTCGTCTCACAGAGTATTTTGTTTTGGTAAGTGCGACTAAACCCCTCCCACCTCAGTCTGTTAGGTATCAGCACCGAAATACACTTGTATAAATAGGTTTCGCACGTTCCCTTCTATAAACGTACAGTAATATTTTTGAATTTTTGATTTAAATATGTGATTTCTCCTTTATACCTCGACGACTCTTTATCCTACTTTAGTTTCGATATACTGGTTTAATGAGTCACATCTCGACTCCATCTATTATACCCTTTACCGGAAGTCTACAACTTCAATTTCCAATATTACTTTAAACTACAATTAAACAAACCCACACATAATTCTTTCGAGTAGATTAGTGCTCTGGGTTGAAATTCTGTTCTTCGCATTGAAAAGTTTCCTCGGAGACTACGTGAATTTTGGCACGTTCTTTGTTTACACCCAAAATACATACTATATATATATAGTTCGCACGTATTACATACACCAGCCACTGACCCTCAGCGTTTTACATATGAGACTACATCGATCATCATTATCTCACGATTCCATCCTACTTAGAATGTTCACAATATTAGCACAACAATTATCGTTTTAGAACCATCGTTTAATATTGTAAAAGTAGCGATCCATTTAACGATAACAGAATAAATTTTTAAAATCTCGCCTTAAGATTCTACATTGCGTTTCTGCTACCCTAACGAATTAGTGATATGTTTAATAATAAGTTTAATGGGTTAAGGACAAGTAGGAAGAATCGAAGTACATAATGTCAACTGAGTGCGCCTATGCCAAGAGATCATTACGTTCAATTATGTGTGGTAGAAACGAGAGCGGGATTGTAATGCATTTGTCTTCTTGTGCAGGTACCCGCATAGTGTACGAGCGTGCTTTCCTCATGAATTTAAGAAATTCTCCTATATCACGAACTCCACCACGTAATATGCCATCAATACCAGTAGAGTTGTTGAAGAATACCCCGACGATTACACCCGTAACTACAAAGACTCATATTGGTAAAGGTCAGTATATCTACATTACTCTGTGTATCAATTTGTTCGACCTTGTCCAATCGTTGGCTCGGTTCTCTGGCCTAATTCAATTCTAGAACTAGATATGCAGAATGGTAAAGGAACGCTTGTTTACGAGCTTATTCATTTATTTATATACCTGGTAGTTAAATAACTTACTTTTCATAGACTTTGATTTTCCTTTTATTCAAAATGTATTTAATCAATTCAATCTTTGATTTATTTCATGCCATTGACATTTTTTTTTTCTTTTCAGACACTCCAGTAATCGACGAAACTGCTGAGCAGTTCGAAATGGACATGTGAATACGGAAATGGCAATATTATGCTACCGTGCTGTGTTCATAACAAATGTCGACTATTTGTGAAAATGCCTCTAATTAATCTAAGGATCGAAGATGTGTGACCAATTTGTATATTTGACAATCTAACGCTATCTTTTTGATAGTTGCCTCATAGATCGTGGACTTTTACCTGTGTGGAAATGAGAAACACGGTCGTCTTATTCTTCGAGTTTAATGACGTATTTCTTAATGAAAACAGAAAAGAATACTGATAACGTGAAGTGTTATTGATGACACTTTATCTTTCTGTCAAATTTTTACATACGCTATTTTGTAGTTTGTTTCGTATGTGTGCGGCGAAATAAACGAATATCTTTTACACATAAAAAACTTTCTCTTAAACCCGTGCCTATAAACATTATCATTACATTCAATAGATTCGTACGTTTTAGAATTGTTCAAATTCTATACTTTTCATTATAAAATAGATTTATTATAAAATGATTATAAAGTTTTCAATGAATAGGAACAATTGCGTTTTCTTAAATCTATATATGCATAACGTATTTGGCATTATAAAATTGACGTAACAGGTATTCCTGTTTAATCTTATCTCTCTTTCTGTTTTTAAAAGAGAGTATAAAATAACTATTATAGCATTTTGATCGTATCATCCGAACCACTCCAAAGACGCATTGTTATACATTCATTCATGCTCTCACAAATTTGTACATTTATGTAAAGACCATATTTGGCATAGAATACTTAAGATAGATGTCAAAATATTTTAATTCACTGCGCTTCATTTAGTGGCGCAATCTCCTCAAGTATTATTTTTGCAATATTAACCTGTCTACCATCATTAATACAGTCATCGTAATATATTATTTGGCAGACGTTCCTACATTCTGGATCATTTTCTATCAATTCTTTTAATTTCGTGTAAAAGTTATACACGATTTCACTAGAATACTGCTTGTAAATAGCTGTTTCTGGGTGTGAATGTTTTTGAACTTCGTAAAATGTTAATAATGGTGTAGCACCTTCCGCTACTATGTATACTGGTTGAGTACCAGCTCTTCTACCATCAGGATAAATTTTGTAAACGCTATTTTTGTAAGTTCGTTTTTTTACGCCAGCCCTATCACGTACGTCTGCTTCGAGTGGAATTGCACTTTCGATCCACTGATTCGAATGATCCTTCAAATCAGGCGGAATGTACGACGAAGCTGGACATAATATTAATAATTTTTTCGTAGCAAATGTTATATTGTGCTGATCTTCGAAATTCTCCATTTTCTCGAGAATTCCTTTGGTGGTTGTGCCAGTGGATGGAAGAACGATACGTAGATAACCGTAATAATAACTGAACGCCATTCCAGTTGCATAACTAAGACTAGTCGTGTTACACGTGGCATGATGTTCCGTGAACTGTTCTCGAAATCTAGAACTCGTGATCCTATACAATAACCATGCAAGTAAAATGCATAAAAGGCAGCATTCCGAACTGTAATTCCATATGTACGTCAATGTTGCACTGCGCTGAAGTGAAATAAGCACTAAAAATAGTACGATACAAATTATGCTGTAAACGATCGCAGCCATGTTTGTATTAAAGATTTTACTCAAAGCTGAAGAAAAGCTGATACTGCGATGGTTTAAGTCTGCGTTGTACACCAAAAAATTCATAAAGTTTAAGATTATATCAGAAACTATGAAAATCGTGCCAAAAAATGCAGTAATGAAACAGATATTTTTTATTTTAACCAAAGCATCAGCCTTCCTTGCATATTCCATTGATAATACGAATAAAACTGTGACGACAGTGAATTCGATAAGTATAATCTTTAGTCTGCAAGCAGCAGGCAGTTGCTTGATCATAGTATTTCTGCGCAGATACCTAAAATATAATATTAATAAGATCTAGAAACGAAAGCGTATAAAATATTAATATACTTACTACATGCATGCAGTAAATACTAACTGGCATTGATAAGTAGTGAACAATATTGGAAAACCAATAAGAAAAATTGGTTGATCTTAATACTGATAATAACTAATAACTGCTTATAAGAATAGTAATCGCCGAAATTAAGCAATAATAATACATAGCACATGCAAAATGCAATTTATGGCAGTTAAATTGTTCGACTTATTAGTCATGTGCGTTGTACTTGGCGAACCACATTTCACACAATGTTTATAGTTTCGTGTAGTTTCGCATGCGCATTTTATTCTGGCGGGAAACTGGACATTCGCTTTCAAGTTATCAAAACGCTACGTACTCGTTTATGCAAATGATTAGGCAACGAAAATATTTCTTATTAAAATTCTTAATACAAACCATACGAAGAATCACCATAACAAATATCACTTCGAATCTGCTACGAAGTCACTGTACTATGCTTGATTCAGCGCCAGATAATAATCGAGTTATGGAATACGAAGAAATCAGCAGTTCATCAGAAAAAGGGTTGAAACCGTTGAAATTAGAGCGGGCCAACTTGAAAAGAAAAAAGGGGTGCAGAGAATAATGGAATGATGAAAGAACAAGAGGAAGTTTAGCGAGGCTAACAATAAGTCAAAAGAAGTGAGAATCAGTGTGAGAATAGTGGAATGATGGTTGGACCTGGTGAAAGAACAGGAACAGGATGAAACAGGAGCGAGAGAGAATAGTGCATGCGCAAAGAGCACGATAAACGAAAGCGTAGGCGTCTGGTTTGTCGAGCAGGTGGAAGAGAGACGACTAAAGGGACATTTGGATGAGAGAGAGAAAAGTGAGGAAGGAGAGTAGCGCAAGTGGGATAGAAGATTACATGTTGCCAGGTCAGAGTAGAGCGCTGTTAACGTAAGTGAACGAGCTGATGGAGCCGCGGTACATCTGGGAGACATCTACGATCGATAAAAGGTTTAACTCGTAAATGTTGTTGGGAAAAATCATTGCGGAATCTTGCCAGCCGTAATCTGACCATTAAGAAAACTGTAAACCAGTGCACGTGGCTGTTTTTGCAGTGCAAGTCGCGTTCGGGTGTACTGGAGCAGGTGATTTTTCGAGGACTGATTAGCGCCATGTCCCACAATGGACCAATCAGCTGCTTGGTAAACCGCCGTGAGACCTCGAATCTGTCCACAGGCGAATGACAACAAAAGAGACTGAAAGAAGTCGCGCGCGAGAGAGTGGATTTTTTCACGGGTCCGCGAAAGGATTGCGGTTTTTTCCGTTCTGTTTCACGCCGCGAATAAACGTCGCTTTGCTAGTGGTGAAAGTGTCAAGGAATATGAAGAGAAGAAATGTCGAGTGCGGTAAGCTTCGGAGGCCCTTGAAACGCAACAAGCTCACCGAGGGAATCTACGGAAGGTAAATTTTCGCCGCCATATGCGTCCCTATCAGAATGGCCGATCTTAAAAATAACCAAAAACTCCTGGTGTTTCGTATAGCCAGTTACTTCAACATTCTCAATTCTCTCATTCAGTTTTCCGGCTATACGATTACGAGTTTCCGCAACGCGGTGCATCCTCGATGCATCATTGCCCGCCTTCCAAAATCCCACTCGCATAATTTGACATTTGCCAAAACCTTGACCGTGCTTCTCTTGTCCTTGTTTTTGACTAAATCTTACTTCAATTGCATTGTGAAGATCTTCATTTCTGACTACTCGAAATGTCGCCGACCTAGCTATCCTACAATAGCAACCTTCGTGCTTCTTAACAAGCATCCGGCGTTTCGCTCCGAAGTTCAAGAAACTCAACCATATACACAAGATTTCTTCATTTAACGCCGATCCGTTGACATTACATAATTATACATGTGATTTTAATATCAATCCTGTCGACTCCAGACGATTGAAAGAATGATGCATCATTGCAAAACATACACATGTTTTATACGCATACATTTTTCCCTCTCACTTTATCCTCTTATTAAAAATAATTCAAAGTACTTTTTAGCTAGTCTTCTATCCGCTCAACGAACTATTGTTTAATATTATGCGAAAGATCATAGAAGAATTGCAACACGAACCTGATTGCTTTATATTATGTAATTCTTTTATGTAGTAACAATTGCTTCTCGTATAACTAATCCAAAATAAGCTGGTGTGTTTCTATTTGACGTACGTAACGTAAAAGTACAATTGTAAGAAACTGGATTATTTTGGATCGTGTTAAATATTAAATACTATATCGTTTCATAGGAGAATCTCATTGATTCGAAACAAATAGTTTATCTTATGAAAAAATCGTTTACGAGAGAACCTCATTGGTAATACAATACTTTTCTGTTTCCAGTACTTTGCTTTATCTAAAGTTTCTTCTACTATGGGCCATGGTAATTTTGGCAGACTTCATTTTAGAGTTCCGTTTTGAATTTCTATGGCCATTTTGGCTACTCCTCCGAAGTGTTTACGATTCCTTCAAATATCAAGGCTTGGTGAGTATCGATACTAGCATAATTAATAATCTAAATACTTACGGTATATACCCGTTATACTAAAATAAAATATTTTTTCTTTCAGGCCTTCTCCGTATTTTTTATTTGCATTGCGCTCACATCAGACATGATTTGTTTCTTTTTCATACCGGTACATTGGCTGTTTTTCGCAGCCAGCACTTATGTTTGGGTGCAATACGTTTGGCATACAGGTATATAAGTTAATATAAAGTTTTTCTATTTAAGATACTGGGATGATTTTCTCTATGAAATAAATAAAAAATATATTTTCAAACAGATAAAGGGGTATGCTTACCGACTGTGATGCTGTGGCTACTATTTCTATATATAGAAGCAGCAGTTCGGTTACGTGATCTGAGACATATGCCATTTCACTTGGATCTCTGTCGGCCATTTGCAGCACATTGGTATAATATTTGCTACTCACTCTCGCTTTGTCTAATATTTGGACAGTACGAAATTATACACGTGTCGTTACAAAAGTTAATACAACCGATATTTGTTGCAGCATTGGCTACCCCGTAGTTACGTTAGGTTTTGTTTTTAAAAGCTTTGTTGGCTATAAAATGAGGCAGGTAAGTTTATTTGTTCCGGAGATCTTAATATTCTTCTATCTTCGACCAACAACGAGAATAACAATATTAATGGAAAACGTTGAATTTACTAATTTCTGTCATACAGAGAAAGCAAAAAGATGTGGCAAAAGAAAATGAATTCTATTTGCAACTACTGCAGCAAGCACTGCCTCTAGAGCAACAAACTTCTTCGATGCAACAAATTCAACAGGTGCAGTCACAGACACATGTTACTACATCGCTAGAACAACACGTTAAAACACATTCTCATAGGATGAATCCACAATATAATCCCAGCCCTGAAAAGAGCAGAGGTATTCATTTATAAAACTATTACTAATTTTCTCGTGAATGTAATAATTGTTTTATCGCCATGTAAAATACTTTTCTTACAGGAAACAGTAATAGTACTGTGGACGTAAATGTACAGAATGGAGGTTTGCATAATGGTACACAAATCACGACACAAACACAAAACACAACAACAAAAAGTAACCACAGAAAATCTCTTGACAAAGGAGAGAAACAGGAGGAACAGCATAACAAACATAATGTCACAAATACGTCACAATCAGAGAAAAATGAGAAAAAATTTATACATACCAATGGAAATACAGTAAATCATAATAATGATGTACAATTTATCGAAAGGTTTGGGTGAGTAATCTGTACATTTAGAGTATTTGCGCAAATTTTATATTCGCTTAAGATACTACTTTTCCCAGTCACTGTATTCTGAAGACATAATTTAAAATTTGTTAATGAATTAAGTACCAAATATAGGTCTGTAAATGACTTCGACGCAAATGAGGTGGAGAAAGACAAATCTGTAAAAGGCAACAATTGCGGTCATCCTACGATGAAATCACAATCGAATGGTTCGGTAACCGGGAAGTGGAATAACGTTAAAGAAAATCGAGATTCATCGACGAATGTCAATAATGCTCAACGTGAACGCAAAACGCGTCAAGTGAAGAATGCAGTTGACAATACGACAGAACAACAAAAACAGCAAGATGATTATTGTCAGAGGTATAGCTTTATGCTTAAACACTCTATCCATTCGTGTTTCTTGCCTGAATTCATGTCATGGAAGTAAATTGTTCCATTGAAGGCTCGAGGCGGATATAAAGCGGTTGAAGTCAGATCTCCAATCAAGTCGACAATTGGAGCAAGAATTGCGTTCGCAAGTAAATACATTGTTGAATGGAGAACGTCAGGCGAAAAGCGATGTTCAACAATTACAGCAAGACAATGATCAGTTACAAACCAAGTGAGTATATATATGTATATACATACCGTTAATAAAAAATGATCCTCTTAAATCATAGATCTACATATTTGCATGAGTATGATTTACACGATAATGTTACAGATTACACGGGTTACTCGCCGCTCGTCAATTAGACAAACAGACAATGTCAGCATTGGAAAAGAGAATCGCGGAGGAACGAAAACAACGAACGGCATGTGAAGCATCGTTGGTTTCCGAAAGGCGAGCACGACGTGCAGCGGAAGAAGCACGATCCGCGATTCCACCACCACCACCGCCACTTATAAGACAAGAATGTACAGACGTATGTAAAACTCGCAGGGCGCAAATGGAACAGGACCTGAAAAACTTACGCCGAGATTTAAAGACAAAAGAAGACAGGTAAATATCAATTGGATTTAAAATCGTGGATCTTTCGAGAAATATGAATTTTAATAAATATTATTTCTCTAATTGTTATCAGGTGTAACGTATTGGAAAACGACGCTGTACGTTGCAAAGAAAATCACAAGGAATCAGAAATATTACTGGGGGCTTTGAACGCCTTGCAGGATGAAACTGTTCATCTAGCGGACAGTTTGAGTGCAGAAACACGGATAAAACTCGATCTCTTTTCGGCACTTGGGGAAGTCAAGCGACAACTAGAAATCAAAGAAGGTAAGTTAGCGGTTTATCGTAAAGATAATATATTTTTTTTAAACAATATTTTCTGATTTAATATCATCAACGGAAGATTGATAAATACGATATCGATTGATACTTATAAAATTCTGATAGGACCAAACATATGCCAAATATATCGAAACATTATGAATTGTATGTTAAATCAGGTTTAATTAGATCTCAAGAAAAAGAAATTGAGACGCTGAAAGCAAAAATAGCCCAAGATTTAGCTGTGATGCCTCAAGACACATTTGGTCCTGCGCCAATCTGTGCAACGTCCAAACTTCGGTTAAATAGTGATGTGCGAGTCACAGGAACAAAAATACGTTCGAACGAAAGCCCCTGTCCAGGGTGTACGGTGTCGAACTTGGATCCAAACGCGACAGCATATACGCCTAAAGGCTCCCTGGTAGCGTCAACCGAAGCTTAAGAATTACAATCTTCGCCACACTAAGGCCTTATGGAAATAGGGTATAAATTACAGAAGCATGTTTCAAGTTTCTCGTATGGAAGTCGTTGTGACACGAACTCTTCGTTCTTTTACTTCGTAATCCAGTGTCCGCGATTAAACATTTAACAAAAGTCAAATGATAATATGTGTTCGTATAATTCACATAAATTCGGGATATCGTTTCAATCTTTATTCCAAACAATTGTGTGACACATCTTTTATTCTGTGGAATGCTGCTTCTATTATACATTTCCTAAATTCTGACAATAAACCATAATTTTTCATATTGTCTTCCATGAGAAACTTTAGGAAACATGTTTTGTACCATACTCGTCATCGGAAATAGTACGACATTATCGACATTACTTATGACCTTAGGACGTGACAACACTGATTTTAATACTAATTAAACTTCAGTATCGTCAAACTTATAATACATGTGCTGTGGGTTGATTTAGCAGATAGCGTAAATTATTTAGGATCCTGTTAATGACTGATTTCCGAAACCAATAACAAAACATACCGAATTCGATGAAATCGATTAAGAAAAAACTATTTCCTTATACTATCTAATTTAGTACAATTCTTAATGAAATTTTGGGAATGTAATTAATACGCTAATGTCCGAATCGTGAAACTATGGTGTTTCAAATATTGCTATCTTCTATTTATTACGTATCAGCATAATTCTCTCGTATGCTTAATTTAGATGCATTTGATATGTGAAATATTACGAGAAAACTATCGTCGCTATCGTAAAATTAAGCGAAAACTTTATATTGGCTTAGAAAAGCAGGAAAATGACTTTTTGCTATTTACGATGTTATCTTTTTAGATAATCGTATGAGTATGTGAATAATGAATCTCAAAAATCATTAGCAAATCTCGATCATCCTACAGCATATGTTAAAAAAAAAAACCCACGGCGGCTTGTTAGAGATAAATAATCTTACTCAAGTCGTAATCCGAAGCTAGTCCACCATATAAACTGTATTTAATGTCATTGGCAAACTAAGCCAGTTTAAGTCATGTGATCATCATTCTCAATCAGCCATTCATACACAAGGGGAGATCTACTGTTTATCATCCAAGAGAATCGAGGTTAAAATGCCAGGACGCCAAATTTCACTCTAGATAATTATCCTTTTATCGATACTGTCACTTTGTGTACGTTTTTTATACTTTTCAATTCCTTAAACTATTTACTTTAGTGAGATATGTTTGCGTATTGGCTTTCGAACGGTACAAGAAAAAAAAACCAGCTGTTTGACGCCTGATGGCCATTTGAAAAAAAAAAAGAATAATATGTATAGCATTCAATGTGATAAAATAAGCGACGCATAGGAATTTTAAATTAAATGCGTGCGCATTGATTCGTTGGTAAATTAAGTAAAAAAATTAATCCTATTGTAATTCGATAAATCCTAGCACGCATTAAATGAGTACTGGGACGTGAGAATTGTGTAATGCCACATACACGCGTATGCAAAAATAAGAAGATGGCTATATGTAAATTCGGTCTTCTGTCGATAGTATTCTTCAGTTAAAAAAACCACGGAGATTAGATTTCCTATTCTTCGTTGATTATTTCGTTATTAGTTAATTGCTACATTGTTGAATACTACGTTTCGGGGAAGTCTCGGGTTGAAGGAACTTAATTTTTTCTTTTTTACTTCTTTCGTTATGTTAGGTGCCCTAACATTCTCAGTTTAAATGTGGCGTGTTTTAAAATGCAACCAATTCGATTGTGCATTGACGTACATGTAATTCGTACGAGGCAAAAAAAAAATTGTATCGTGCTGTTTCTCCATATGTGATCTAGAATGTTCACGCGGTCGAATGATTTTTTTAAACGCGTAACTGTTATGCTAACAAGCGTAATCGATAGCGGTTCAAAATTATCGTGTATATTGAACCATTCGGTGACGTGTTATATACTGCTAACAGTCAGCTATTTATATAAGTGTAAAAATGGAATTGCAGTTTCTGTAAATATTGGGGAAGTCGTCCGCATACAAAGTGATCCGTGTGGAAAAAAAGAAAAAAAAAAAGTTGCATTGACAGGATGATATATATCGCGTATGAGAAAGAAAAAAAATTTTTATTAGGCAGAGATTTCAATTTTTCAAATGCTTTCGATCCGCAAGAAAGCCAGTACCTGCTTCGTCCTGCAAATCATTAACGGCTCGTTGGTATCCAATCATAAGGAATCATTCTTCCATAATTGTACATATAAGGCACTATCATGACAACTTATTGATAGTAGTAGTGGATCATGACCAACTAGTCAGACGGAGTTCTATAAGCACAAATATTTATTATATACCTAATATTCATTTGATAATTTCGAAACGTTATGCGAAAAAGCAATACGAATACGTTCGTTTCTTTTCTGGTATTGACATTGGAAAGAAAAAAACAAATTCCTCTTTAAAATTCTCTTTATCATAAAAAAAATGTCTTTCTTGGATGATCCACTTACGAGGCGCAATTAGGAAACCGGTAATGCCCGAAACATGTCTTACCCGTGTACTCCTCGATTCTAATTTAGTTCCAAGGAGTACACAGTAATCGATATGTTACTTTTCACGAATAACGCTGACGTTTAATGTATTTCGAGTATCGTACAAATCTCTTCCAAAGTGTAATGACCTGCCGGCACGAGTAAGTACAAGGTATCGTGAATTTGACATGCTTAGTTGTATCGTGTTGGTGCATCTCGATATCTGTTTACGAAAGAAACAAGCCAAGCATCCAATCGCATGTATGTAAGTCTTGTGATACATGCTTTCCTTTCGATTTTTTTATTTATATTATTATGCTCGAGTGTATATTCAGACTTAATCTACTTTCTTGAACCGAGATCAGCCGGACTAGTGTTCCCTTTAAGCTTCTCTCGTTGTGTATATATAAATTACTTCCTATCAGCACAAGAAAATTAATGTAAATAATAATTGTTTAATAATAATTTGCGAGCTGGCGATAAAGAATCGTATGGTAATGTCGTTGGGGGAATTGTCTTGAATAGTCAGAGGATGCATAAAAAATGTCATTGCTTTAAATCAATTTGGGAAAAATTAGAAATTTGAATATTTCAAAGTGTCTAAATCAATGTTTTTACACCTTAGGTTGAGTCTGGATTTCAAGCCATCTTGTACATTTATGTTTTATTAATTCTAACATCAATTACGTGTTTAGTACCTGATTATCGAATCCATAAGATTCTCGGCTAATACTCTTGCCTTGGGTTTATTTTTGGCACAAGACTGGTTTCGTACATGTTTAGTTTCATTCGCATAATTGATTTCGTTTAATAATTAATTAAATTAATTTCATTTCTGTCATCGAAATATAGCTAATGGCTAATATACACGTATCTTTGGTACCTAGGATATTACGTGATTAAAAACGTAGGGAATCGAGTGATTTAATTAACACCCGAATTCTTAGTATTCATTCTCACATTTTCGTCTCGATATTGTTAAAGACTTATGTTACGAGAAACTAAAAAAAAATCCTTGCGCCAATTTGAAAGATAATTGATTCGAAAGTGACGCTCGACGTGAGAAAATCGAAACAGAACGCGGAACTACGAATACTTGCATATCCATTTACATTTGTGTTACTAGTATTAAAGTTATTTTAGTATAATGAATTAATAGGGTGTTATCGTGTTATTGGTGGAACGTAATATTCTCAATTCCTAGGTGTGTAACTCGACTTTGGACAATAAAGGGACAGATACGCGTTTCTGCCGAGCGCAAGTACTTAAACCATTCTTTCTTTTGATTTACACTTGTTCTTATATTATTGCGAGAGATGCGAGGACATGAACTATGCACAAATTCGGGTACAATAAGATATCGATTCCCCTGTCATTGCGATACGCTTGTTTTCATTCGAATAAAAAACTCATCCTTCTAAATCATTAATCTAAATCGACGTATTTAGAATTCTTCTTTCGTATAGTAAAAGCAGATTTAATGAATTTGTAATTCGAACATATCTGCGGATACTTGTTAAACTTTTCACAGTAGAAACGATGGAAAAATTAAGGTTGAAAATTTCAAACTTACACATGCGTCTGATGTATTTGATTAATTTTCAATTATTCAGTATGAATGATTCTACTACGATTCTCTTTAATTTTGTCCAAATCTTTTAGGATAGCCACGAATCGTGAAAGGATTGAACCTCATTCACCTTTATCTATAATTCTCGATCTCTTTCGATATTAGGTTCCTGAATTTACGTATGCACGTATGCGAATGCGAACGAATCCTCTATACAAGAAATTCCTTTCTCAAGCATAGTCTTCTTTTGTTCTTTCTTTCTTTTTATTTAAAGAAATTGTATCTTAAGTTTTGAACAGGCGTTGCGTTTCAGAATATACATAATAAGACTTGTTGCGTCTTAAGAATCAATAACTCTTAATTTATAGTTTTCTGCATCTCGTTCAAACGTTTCCCCTTCCAATTCTTGTCTTCCTTCGGTTTTGTGAAGTCTGCACTTGTGTATTCTTCGGCGAATCAAAAAAATTTCTCTTCCAATCTGACTTATTACTAATTGGTGGAACAATGTAAGTTGAAGGGGAGGGGGGTGTAAACTTTTGGAGTAGACACAATTCTAACAGTAAGGCGATTTTCTAATCTATTTCGAGGTTCAACCCTGCGATTAATAGTAGTTATCGGTTACAATTACATCAGTTACGTGGTCTCTTCGTATAGCCAATAAGTACTATATTCATCCAAAACTATCAAAGTGATACTTCAAACTTCTTTTGGATGTTTAGTATAAGTTTTTTGATATTTTTTTTCTTTTTTTATTAATTACGCTTTGTCCGCTCGAAGCGTGAGCTTTTGTTTCAAAAATCTGCTTCTAAACTTACCGGCTTGATTATATCACAGTATGAAGGAGTATTTTTGAAACAATTGCTTAATCGGTTGTTTGCATTTCGTTTAAGGGTGAATATAGTAGTTTTGAAAATCCCGTGAGAATACACCGATTTATTTTTAAGGAAATGCTTTCGTTGCTACCCAACATACATCGATAACACTTGTAAATCGCGTACCAAAAATCCACGGTTCCTTTTTATTCGGATTTATAGCTGTCAGATTCGGTGGATAGAAACAGGCTTGAAAGTTGTGAATAATTGTGTAATACGCTTCCAGCATTAAAAACTATGTACTTACTTTTGCTTCTTTAAATTTAGTATTTGGCTGTCAGGGTATAATTAACACTGACAGCGCATATTTTGATAAAGAGCCGACTTACTGATCTCAACTTGTGGTCTGACAGTGTTATGTACGCCCTTTGTGCAAAGCGACGTGGATCTGAAATCGCTTAAATGGTTGTAATTGTATTAAAACATACTTGTATTCTCGCAGAACGTCCAGAAAATCCACGTTTTCGTTAAATGTGACTCGAGAGAAAGAAAAAGAGAGAGAGAGAGAGATTTTGTTCTTAAGTATTGTATGTATTCATATAACATATACATATACGAACAACGTAATAGTGCATATGTATGTTGATTGAGTTATATGTATGTATGCGATCATGGGATATGTAATAGTTAAAGCGAGCTCTCAGTGTGTAAGATATTGCTATTGTTCATCACATGTTGGAAGACGTTCTACGAATCTTGAGTACCTATGCACCCCCTAAACCCCCAACTACCCACCCACCGATATACATGGTACACTGATAAGAAAAATGTAGAAAAATCCTATACGTTCAAAAGTCTTTCATAATCGAGTGTACCATGTACTCCTTGCGAATTGAACTCTCTCTTACGACGAACCCGAATCATTCGATTACACCGATTACGGTATATGTGTACACACATTCACATACACAAAACACATACACGAAATAAGAAAAGAAAGAAAGAAACACGCAAAGACACAGGGAAATACACGCATGCACACAAATGTGGGTTTTTACCGTTACTTTACAATATTCTCGAAACTCGAAAAAAATTATGTACTCAGAGATACATGCGATAAAAAGCTACATCCAAACACAGAGGTACACGAAATATACAAACAATACAGACAAGTAAAGATATCTGCTGCACTTTTATTCAGTGCATCAACTACTACTTTGTATTTATAATAGGTTTTTTACACTCTTTTGTCTATTAATCAGTCAAATAGAGCATATTTAACTTCTGTTGTCATACGGAAAAAAAAGGCGGAGAACCTGTTACATCCTCCTCTATATCATCCTTTGTACAAAGATAAAGCCATGCCGTTGCGACGATCTCCTGTTCTTACATACTAAGAGATTACACTTTTTGTTACGACGTTCTTTAATTTTCATTTCTGTTTCTAATTATATTCGATGTGCGAAACTATTGAATCTTGTCCTATTTCATTTCTTTTATAGTTTTTGGACAAAAGTTTCTCTTTAAGAGAAACATCAAATTTATTGCAAACTTTTCCTTCGTTTGAAGCAGTATATCAAATCAAAATTCGGCCCCAAAGGCGTCTTATACGCATTTTCATTTTGATAGGTGTAATATCTTGGTAGACTCAAGAAATATTCAAGACTCGCTACATTTTTCGAATTATGTAGTTTCATTTACTTTATACGGCTTTAGTAAAACGCAATGGTCGATATAAATTAGGGAGAAAATACCTTTTTATTGTGTACTATATACCACCGTCTAAGCGATAGGAATATTTATTAAAATAAATACTGTAAAACGACACACATTTATAATTTATGCGCCACGATAAACACGATTAGAGTCAAAAGGTGTTGCATACTGGTTGCGCCCATCGTTCGCTCTTTTTGTCTACGACATCAATAATAAACATAAATGAAGTCGCGATTGCACTTTTATTACTAAAACTTTTAATCTTTAATTAGGTAAATACTCTCTGTGCAATATGACCCTTTTAAAAAAAAAATATACATATATTTTACGCCTGTATTCCAGTTAGTCTTGCGAATATTGTCATAACAAGGTAGAAAATAATGTTTTGCCATTGATTTATTATTTGTACATTCGTGTTTCCACACATTCTAAAAATATGTTGTATACCCTAATACAACAATTCACAAAAATATTGCTTCACCAAATTCACAATTTATGGGATAGACGACTATTAATATAAACGTATTCTTAGCTATGAAACATCTTTGCAAACTGCATAGAAAATGTTTCATACGTGAAAAATGCATTGTAACAGGATATGATATTTGTTATTAATGTTCGGCTCATTTTTGTTCATGCATCATTCGACTTGGATTTCGTGGGCGTGATGATGCCTTTGTCACGGAATTTAATTAACAATGGATCTCCTTCGGCTACGACATACGATAGCACAGCCTTTTTATAATAATCAGGCAACAATTCTATATTCCTTATCACCGTTGACAATAGATGTGCTTTTTCAACTCGTATACCTAAAATCAAAGTTATTAGATATCTGATATTTTCTCAGTAAACAATTTGCGGAACGATATTCACCTGGTGCCTCGAACATGAGATACGAAAAATGCACGTGTAAATAGTAATACGAGGGTTGATAGTGGAAGTAAACTCTAAGTTGGGAAACAGGTACATTAAATTGCTTCGATATTGCAGCACTCGCTTTGTCTCTTATATTTTTTAAAAGAGGCAAATGGGAGGCATTTAACTCCCTAATACTACGAATCTGTTGAAATGGCAGAGCTATCAACTTTAAAGTTTCTAACTCTCCATCCCATTTGAAATCTTTTACTAGAACAAATCCAGTTTCTTTATCTATATCCTCGTAAATAATGTTCTCCTGTTCCGCTTTGTGCTCCAAAATATTAGTTATCCACTGTATACAAGAAAAAATTATGCATATTAAAAAAAAGATTGTTTATGAGTCACAATAAATTAAAGTCAAATAGAATTCACTTACGTCTAACGAAAATGTACTAGATTCTATATGCGGCAAGGTAATCTGTTCGTACAGTTCGTAAGTTTCGTCCACTAAAAACGTTTGTTTTCTACTAAATTTTTCTATATGCTTCGATGTTGCGGGATGTATGACAGTCAGGTTTAATCCTTGAACAAAAGTTTGGTCGCATTATGTTTATCGCCATAACAGAACATAAATACTGTTTTCTTTCCGCTACGATTAATATACGATAAGTGTCCTATGAATTATTTTGGTTTTATATATACACTCCTACCATTTGGATAATCATCCCCTATTTAAATCGAAGCGTCAAGATCATAAATTTGCAACTTTGCACGGCTCTATCCTGTATTTTTATTTTCAAACTTATTTAATTCAGAATCTTCATTACTAATGGCACTTTTTTGTTATTCAGAAGGAGATATGAGCAATTCCACGCAAAGTGGACACAGTCCATACACCTAGTCCCAGATTTTTTTTAAACTTCGGCCCGTCTAGCGTGATCAGTGGTATGGTCGCCGCCGGGAGCCGTACGGGCCGCAATAATATTTTATTACTCCGGATCTCCGCATTTCTTCAACTTCTAATTTACAGGGGTTCTTCAGAACCCTTCAGAGCATATGTCAAATTAATTTCGAAGTAATCAAGAATCTCTTTCACTGTCTTATTTAAATTTTTAACAAATATTTATATTTTATAACTAGTTAATACAATTTTACACACATGGAGTATTTTTTTTATTAAAATTTAAAGATTTCCGAATAAAACGGCGGTTCGCGCATAATGATATCTTTACTAGTTTTCGAGTTATAAATTTTTAACGAAAAATTGATCCAAAACTTTACACTTAAATAACTTAAAAACTATTAAGGATATTGAGGAACGGAAAACGGCATTTTACAGGGTTCGACAAGGGCTACAAATACACAAAGTTTAAAAAAAATCTGAGACTAGATGTGTATGGCCTGTGTCCACTTTGCGTGGAATCGCTCATATACATTCTTGTTTGTATAAAAAGGTTATATCCATTGTTTCCTACCATTATGCTCTGTCTCTGGAAAGCATACATAACTTCCATAAATGTCATTGGTGAATAACTTGCGTATAGTAGCAGCTTCATTGAAAAACGCACTTTTCAATGACGTTTCATCAATGGGAAACGTCTTTTTTTCGAGTAAAACAATTGCTGGTTCATCGCGATCTTTAAATGTTCCCTGAATACATATCTGTTTTCGCGTGCAATTATTTTGTAGTATACGTGTCACAGTGAAATTTGAAAAACAAAAGTCGGTATCATTTTCATCATTTTCACGCTCGATTCTTATTTTTTTTGCCGGAGGAGAACTCTCGTTCTCGCTGTTTGTACACGCTTCCGCCATTTTGAACTAATTCTAAAACAGCAGCGGAAAATGCTAATGGCTACTACCATCGACAAGTGTGAGAGAGAGAGAGCAAGATGAGATGGCTGCCTTTGACAGCTGTGGCTGGTTCTGGTTGGCACCACTGAACACTTGTGGTTTGGAGCAGTTCGGACTTGACAGTTCATTTATATGTAAATAGATACGAAAACTTACATTTGTTTGTAAACAAACTTTGTTTGTCCGGTAGTAAGGGTACTGAAAAATTAAAATCATGCGTTAACGTAAATTAAGCCGAAGTTCTATACTATACTAGGTGTAAAGTTTCTCATTCGTATTACGATCGAAATGTAAAGTGTCGTGTAAGCACGAAAAATTAAACGGAGTAGATACGAAATAAATAAATATATTGAATGTACGTGAATTTGAAAAAATGACTACGTTGAAGGGTATTTTTCCCGAAACGAGTAAGCAATAAAAATTGTTTAATTAATTACAGCTTGTTACAGTTTCGTTGATCGAGCATGCTTATAGAATTGTTCTCAGTATTTTAATTAATTTCGATTTATTCTTTCCTAGAGCTAGTCAGACGAAAAAATTTTATTTACGAAAATGTGAAGAATCTCCGGCGAATGGAGCAATGCATTCACGTAAATAAAGATTCGGATGAACCAACGAACGTGCATTTGCGTAAGCAGGAGAAGACAGGAGAAAGATATAAAGTTAACGCGAGAGTAAACTCCGGTTTCCGTGAAAAAAAAGGTGACTGTAAATTGGATAAACAAAATGCAAGTAATCAGAGTGACGGAGAGAAAATAACAAATAGAAAAAGTAGCGCACCTGTGTTAAGCAAAAACAGTGCATCCTGTAAGCATACGTCGCACTCATGTACAAATGCAAGTGTTTTGTGTAAGCAGAAAAAAAGAGAGAGAAAAGTACTGAACAAGCATTCTCATAAGATGAAAGAAAAAGTTCTATCCGATCCTAATTTGTTACATAAGTCACACGAAAACGTAAACCCTAAGATGAAATCGCAAGCAAAGTATAAAAGTCAAGGCATCCAAACTTTGGATTCCAATGAAATTAATGATATATACTCAGAAGGTTTAATAAGGTAATTGTTACATATTAAATCAGTAATAATGTCAATATAGAATAATTATAATTTTGGTCGTAGGTATTCGTCGAGAAGGTCTCTAAATAAAAATGCAACTACTCCAGAACCGTGTGAAGCAAACGAGTCATCAAATTTACCGACAGAAGGAGGCGATAACAAAATTATAGAAGCCACAAAAGGAGACAAGAATATTGAACATTCTGAATTACCCGATCATAAAAACGACGTAGATTACATAAAGCTAAATAAGGAGCGTACTTCGGTGGCTAGTAGGATGGCAATGCACGTTAATAACAGTGGAGCTTTACCTGCCAATTACCGCAAGGGTGTTGTTCCCAAGTACGAAGTTAAAAATAACTGTTTCTCCATTACTGACCCAATCGTCATTAGCTCTTCATCTCCCACATTTTATCGTTCCTAATTCATGTCAATAACTGCGTAATTGAACAGCATACAGAATTCAACTAGAATTATCATTCATTCGCAGATATATTAAAAATCGAAAGGAAGCTCAGGAGAAAGAAGAAAAGGAAAAAGCAGAAGCATTTGATCCTGATTGTCCCGAAGGTCACATTGCCTTACCAGATAGCGAACGTCAAGAAACATTACATATGTTAAAGAAAAGTATGTATCGTAATATACGTGTGGAAGAAGTAACGCATGCAGTATTATTATGAAATAAATTTCAGGTTACCAAGAATACGTGAAAGAACTAAATATGATGCCCATAAAAACGGATACGCTAAGAGCACAAAGGCGGAAAATGGAAATAGAGAAGCAGCTCAATAAATTAGAAGAAGGTATGAAGGTATTCTCAAGACCAAAGGTTTATGTCAAAGTGAACGTATGATTGCATTACCTATATTGATTACCGTACTATAGTTTAATGAGTCTAAGCCGTCCATGATTTGGAAATGGGAATCCACTTTCCATGTACAAAGATGTCACGTATAATTCTATTGTACCGTTGAATGTATTTCAATGTTGACGATGTATATACATGTTCTTGCAACGTGAAAAAATGATCTAGTTTATCTGAGTGTGTACTCTTTGTAAATTTCAGCACTGCAGAAAGAAATAGTCTCGATTACAGAAGTCAAATATACTGAGTATATTTTTACGAATGTGTTACTTTATCATTCTTTTTTTTTCTTTTTAATGATACAGGCACTAAACACATTAAGACTGAGAATTTTAATTTATTATTCGCAGATTCTTAACAGAAGTCATACTCATTACTATCTTATAATTTCACTAGGATCGAACTAATAATCGTTCATTCACTTTATGAACAAAAGCTACTGGATCAAAATTAACTTGATCTAAATTAAAATACTTTTCTTCGGAGGCATACCATTTCTCTATATCGAAGTCTTTAAATAGTATTGCCATTTCCCTTTTGGCTGATTCGACAGAATCTAGAAGAGATAAATAAAGTGAAATGAAATCATTGATTCTTATTCGAGAAGTGAAAGATGCGTAAAAAGAGAATACCAGAACCGTGAGCTGCGTTTCTTGTATCGGACAGCCCAAACATAGCTCTGATCGACTTTGGATCGGTAAACTGGGCTTGATACACTTTCGTAGGGCCCATTAATTTTCTCCACTTTGGTATAGCGTCATGTCCTGCTAATATATGGACGTCCGATGGTCCACTGTACATGAACGTTAGAAGCCGATTGTAGAAGAATTTTCCTTTATGTTCCTCGTAAAACAGCTCTAGTTCTTTTTTGGTAATAATTGTCCTACGCGTTCTAACAACTTTGAAATTATTGTCTATTATAGTATTACGAATTTTCTGAAAGAAAAAAAAACTTCGTTAAATATTAAACATTGCAACTCTTCGATAAATTAGACCTTGGCTACTAATTTTAATTAGTAAATATACTTTACTACATCACGAGTTTCGAATTGAATCTATGTGTGTTTGATCACACACACACATACGTAAAACGTTAACACAGATATCAAGGAATTTAATAAAAGGTTATGTTTTCCTACCTGAAGTGCATATGGAGACTTGACTATATGCGGCTTTAGAATCGCCAACGTTAACTGTAGGCGATGTGCCGATTGCATTTCCACATGTTTAACGTTCTTTCATATTTCTTAACATTCTCCCGAACTCATTCTCTTGACACGAAAAACGTCCGAATACTCGCGGGGACATCACGTGCTTAATTGGTTTGGTTTAAAATGAGCATCGAAAAATACTGTAGCGCAGGGTCCAAGTCTACATGCGCGGTAGAACGAATATATATAAATATATATTTATAATCCTTAAATATTAATTCAATAGAGCCGCACTAATATGAATAGAAAGAAATCGATAGAAATCTGTGTGAATGTCACATATTCACTTTTCTATCTAAGTAATAGAGGCGAATTAAAAAACAGTATTTTTTTATTTAAAACACTCAAAAGTTCCTTTATGCGTCCATTAGGATAAACGCATATTATACATTGTACAATAAAAGTTATTTAAAGCTCATAATTCGAAAGCAGCACGTTAGCGATGCTATAAGATAATATATTATTGAAAGCCCATTATTTTTTTCCCAGGATTTGCACTAGGCAGTTATCATTCAGAACGGAGGAGAAACAACATTTCCGTTCTGCATGATATTTGCGACTTTGGCATTCACTGCCGTCGCATTTACAACACTCGCAGCGGATATACGGCTTTCTGAGATGGTATCCCAGGCCGCTGCGAGCGTACAGCTCACCCCGTTATTGGAATCAGTGTTTTTCTTAAAATTATGCACCGAATAACGATTGTACAAGCCCCAAATGCTATTCATCAATTTGCTGTTGTACTTGAGCGGTGTTAACTCCCAACCTGTAAATAAATAATATTCCAACAAGTATTAATAATACTTTCTAGCTATAGTGTAGTTTGAATTCAAACAAATGATTTAAACCAATACCTTGTAACATGGGTCTTGGATTACGTAAATTTTCGTTTGTTACTTCCTCCTTGTTCATGTGCGATAATGGAACACCGCGTTCAAGATTATCGCGGACTTTGCACGCCGCGAAAGCCCCCTGCGGAATGGAAGACATTCTGGTGCAATCTAAAAAAAAAAAAATAAAAACAAGTTTCGATGCTCATTAATTGATTGCGTCGGTTTATTTTTGACCGAGAGACAATAAGAAAGACGTTTGCATGACTTGCTCATACTTCATTTTTTCGACGATGAATTCGTGAAAGAAGAGTAAAGGGATTGAGAATGTTACAAGATTAACATAATAAATGGAGTTTCCAATTTAACTGCAGATCGGTGATATCTACAAACTTTAGATCAACGAGTTATTATAATCAACTCGGTCTCCGTTAATGGGACATAGGAAAATAAAAAAGATGTAACGATAACACCAGACGAATGATTCAATGTGCAAGGAAAATTATATGCGCATCATTCGTATTGTCCTCTATACTCATCGTGAAAACCAACCGATACAGTTTTCGAATATCCACGCTGATACGTATTTTCTGCACAGTTTTCCTTGAGACTTTGGATTAATCTTTATTTCCTGAGGAACCTCGGTGTTTTCTGCTTTCCTCTCTTTCCTAGTCTTGTGCTTTCTTGTCGTTGCAAGCCTCATGCAGCCACTATTTTTACACTTCAAAACAATCATCAAAGTGGTCCTTTATCTCGTAGTAACGCTAATTGCGTTCCCTTCGTATTACTGTAGGAATGCTCCCTTTTTTTTCTCCGGCAAATTGAAACTACGGGCGAAATTCACTTCGTGCGTTTTGCTCGCACAAAGAACAAATGTTAAACTGGCGGGGCGCGTAATCAGCCGGCTGCGATTTATAGATTTGCATTCGGTGATGCTGGGAGAGGGAGATTCGACAAAAAAGAGAATAAGAGAGAGAAACAGTATAACGAGCGAGTGTGTATTCAGGGTGGTAGAAAGAGCGACGTATCAGCGGCCTTCGAGATCTCTGCTGACGCTCACAGTGTGACGACCACCACAACTTCGTGTTATCAAGTTACTCTTCGCGAGCTGGAGACAGTGCTACCGACAACCATGTTTCTGTATTTGCAAATATTCTATATTTTGTTGAAATTAAATTCACCTTACGACAGTTCGAGTTAAGAATGTCAAAATCCTGAATAATCTAACTTTGATAAATCTGCTATAACTTCAATACCTCGTTGACGCACAGTTTGAAATATTCGTTTTTTTGTCTTCAACGAGCTAGATCAGTTATTCCGGAAATATTGCGACAGTATTTGTATTTTTATTCTCGTATTACGCAAGTATTTTTGTATACGAAGTTTCGGGGACAAATTCTAGACCCCGTGTTGTCACTTTCCGCTCAATGTTTATCTTTTTTATTTTGATACCTTTCATTCAGGTCATATTGTAGTATACATTGCAAGACCTATAAATCTGTAATCGCCGTATAATCGTAAAATAAAAATACGTTTGTAATGTATCGATAATTATTCAATTAATCTTTTTTTTTCATTAAAATTTTCGCAAACGATTATCTTTTTATTTAAGAAGGCTATCACATAGACCTCTTCGATGTGGTCTCAAATAATCGAAGTACTGAACTTCCTTACAAATAGCATCGTTTTGTCGAGTTAGATAATAAGTCACAAAAAGGTCGGGTGAATGTTCTGATCCCATCTCACAGGGATGCGCAATTCGCTCGTTACAGAAGTATCAGAAGTACATAAACATGGTGCAGTGTTCTTTATTCTTTTGATAAAAAATTTATTTTTGGAAAGGATCATATAAACTGGCATATAAAATTATATACAGTAAAAGCAATAAGAGTTGTAATATAAAATATTCACATTAGGTTTCACGTATCAGCTGTAATGTTCTGAACTTCTAATGCTCATGGCTCCAAATGGGTTTCCGCTTTTCCAGAAAACTTTTGATACCCTCTTGTGCGTCTTGCATTTTTAAATTATTTACCATTTGTTGACTTCCCATAGCATAAGCAGTCGCAATATCACAGTTCATTTGTTCGTATAGAAATTTCTTACCAAGATGTATCACAGAGCGACTTTTCAATGAGATAGTGTTTGTGATCTTTGTAACTTCTTCGTCTGAAATTATATTTTAAGCTTAGTATAGAACAGTTTGAATCTTATAACCTTTTTTTAGTAAGATTACCTAATAAATCATTTGCTACAACTTTGCTGACGAGTCCTGCTCGCAACGCTTCTTTAGCTGTTATAGATATACCAGTGAAGAGCATATGCATCGCAGTCTTTTGCGGCACATTTCTCAATAAAGGAATAGCTGGCGTCGAGCAAAATATGCCAATGTTTGCCCTAAAGGAATTATCATTGCCAATGATTACTTATAACGCACAATTTCCTACACGATATATTATTCTTCTTTACCCAGGAGTAGAGAATGTACTTCTTTCGGTACAGACAGCAATATCGCATGCTGCGACCAATTGGCAACCACCAGCAGCAGCTAATCCATCGACAGCAGCGATCACAGGAACTGGACTCTTTCTGATCGATTCCATAAGCCGAGAGGCTGTATCAAAAACCTCTTTATGAAGGCTTTCATTTTCTGCTGTCTAAACCATGCAACTCAATCATTTATCTAGAATCGATGATAATTATCAAAAGCATTACCTTAATCGATCATGCTGCGCAATTATATTTTACTGTTGTGGTTACAAACCAATTCTTTTAAATTGTGTCCAGCGGAAAAGACTTTTCCAGGCACGGAAGCGATCACGATCGATCGAAGACACTTATTATCCTCATCCTTTTTAATGCTTGCCGTTATGGCATTCAGCATTCCCAATGACAATGAATTATGCGATGCAGGATTATTGAGCATGATAGTTCTTACCTATGGTGTAAGGATTGTATTATTAGAAAATACAATGTCACTTCAATTTCGATTTTCCAAATATTCACATAATAAATTTGTCCAAGTTGTTTACAAAAAACTCACCCCTTGTTCCTCTTTTAGGGAAACATATTTTCCGTTTGCATTTTCCTGGGCTAAAATTCCAGATGTAGCGAAAGTCCGTGTACCACATCGTCTAAAGACCATCTCATGTTGAACAAATAGAATCACATTGAGTTTAAGTTTCAGGTTATTTTATTAAACAGCTGATACTAATAAAAGCTACCTGGAACTTGAAGATGCTTCCACCAGTCATTTTATTGATCGTAAATATAACTATGGCGAGTTGAATTTAAGTTCTTGCCGGCAATCTTATTACAGGTCAATGGGATTTTTCTAAATATCAGCAAACAGAATGTGAGAGAAAAGACGTCATCAGAAGTCAGATTATATATATTTATCTACTATACAGTGCCCGCTGGCAACAACTAATCGGTGACATACGTATACAAGCGCGGTTATCATCAGTCCGCGAAAGTTTGAAATAAATTGTACAGAAGTTCATTTAGTGTGTTTTATTGAAATTATTATACTCTTGAATCTATTCTCAAACGGATGCATATACTACAGTAAAGAATCTTAAGCACTTTCTATCAGAGAAATAGAACCTTAAGATAAAATGTATAAAATCCATCGCATTCTAAATTAGAGCATGTTTCATTTTTCGTAGGTGAAATATATATTAGATTTTTTCAGTTATACGCTCCTTTCTAATACACATGCTCCAAAAGCTTCCCCAGACCTAATCACGAGAGTGATTTAATCGAACTTTCGAACTCTCGTGCACCTGGACTACCTGTCGCGTGTTACTATGGTAACTATTGTTTCCCTTACCAACTAACATGGCGGGCGACGAGGGTAAGTTTGCATATGTCAAGTTGCGTGGATTCATATTTGCAAAAGCGATTTCACCGGTTTGAGTTATTGGATTAAAAGGATTAAGGTGTGCGATGGAACGTGTTTACGGCTTCTTCTTTTTCTTCTGCTTCTTCGTCTTTTGTCCCCTATCTCTTTCTCTGCACTTCCATCCGGTTCCAGTTCTGAGTCTGGCTCAGTTTTCTAATAATACACGTATACGCGACGAGCACGCGGACTCACCTATATGGGTACCCACACATTTACACTCTTCACGACGAAGGAGTCTCAGGAGATCTAGCGATGGGACAGAGTTGGAATATTCTGATAATTTACGTCTGATGTGTCATCCAAGTGTGTTTCCACTCGGTCGCGTTATCTTTAGGTACGTGGAATTATAGTTCTTGGTGGATAGCTCCGCAACCCCCAGGGTGCTCCAATAATATCAATCGAATCCGGTATCCTTATTTTAGAACGATGAAAAATAAGGCAAAAGCTACAAGCTCTACATTATTATTTATCTTTACAGTATAAGTGTCAGGAGGTTTTCTATTATTCATTTTTATTATTCAATCATTCCACGAATCACTGGTAGCCTGAGTTTTAGTATTGAAGTAGTAATCGACGGAAGTGAAGAATAATGGTGCGCGAGTGTCATGCCCATCGCTAAGCGAAAGGAAAGAGCTCGTACTCCTGATGTTCACGGTGACACCTAAAATAAACCCCTTTTATACGAGAGAACTGCGTGCACGTTACGCATACAAGAGTAGTCTCGTGATCATGGAGTGGCTCAGTCGGTGTCTCCATGCGCTTCGATGTTGTGCTGCGTCTCGAAGAGAGCCGTCGCGGCTGATCAGGGACCGCCCTACGATCAGTGTCCAGTAGAAGAGGTGATCGGTGAACCGGAAAAAATAGAGCTCGAAACCTATGTCGAAGGTGAGCTTCATAAACTAGGCAGATGAAGATATATTCAAATTATTAACGAATCTTCCTTGATTTTCAATGATTAATATTACTAATTGGCACGAGGTTTTGCTTACATCATCCTTACTCCATATAAGCAACATTTATCCTACTCGATAATACCGTTAATCTGGTAATCTCTTTAAATAATAGGAAGCAATGCTTCTGAATTATGTGAAAATCATTCATCTTAATGCGAAACGGTACACGCATAGTGGGCAGTTTTGCAGGCGTCGTTGCATGTCGATTGATTTACACCTTCGCATTGATTGCTTTACCAACCAATGTTTACTTCTCCAGCCTCAAAAGTGGGAGAGCGATCATAGGTGAAGCGTAGGAAAACTTACATTATTATGTGAAACGCTCCTCCTTAGTAGCAGTTCTTTAGCGTATTAACGTAAGAGACAAACCAGTTTTGTTTGTAGCTCTTTGCAAAAACTAACACAAGACACATTCAATAGTTGGTTTATTGTTAAGCTTTATACAATAATAATACTCACATTCCCAATGTCATTAACGAACGTATACTTCATCGGTTGATCTTCGTACCAAAAATTCTTTAGCTTGAGTTTTTTCGCGGAAATCCTTCAGAGCCAAGTTATAGGAATCGCGAAGGTGATCGGCGTGAAAGAGGTGTGCGAGAAGTAGCGATATTTATCGCGTCAGAGTGGTTCGTCGAGGACGGAAGGAATCGTCGTTGTCGGGGGAGAAACGATACAATGATCGCGTGGTAGATCGTAATGCCTAAAATGGAAGCTTGCTCTCTCGTAGGCGAGCAGTTCGCGGGGGCGATTCCACGTCTTGGACGTCTTCGACGTCCTGCGTGTCGTTTAAAGCACGCGAGAGCAGCTACCTGGCAGGTGGCCGCGATCCACGCGCTTCTCTTTTGCACTCTACTCTCGCCAGGCGAGTGCTTGGCTTACGAAATAATGCAATTCAAAGGCCACCGTTACTTCAGTGTATGTACCGAGTTGCTTGATGTCGATCCTTAGAGTAGATGTTTAATCGATCTCTTCGATATCGTTATCGGGTCCAGAATACATCGTGTGTGTGTATCCAACGAGTGAGCTCATAATCGGTTCCTCATGCGGTGGAGTGAATTATGAGTGAGTGAATTTCACGCAATGGTAGGATCCTGAATTAGCTTGGCTCTCCACGACTGTTTGCTTCGCTGACTGCTCCCCTTCATCAGCGTTAAGTGCCGCTAAATTTTCGCATAATATTCATCCTCCAGGTCGGCTTCTAACTAGTGCTCGTCGCGTATATCCGCGAGTTGGGAAAAGATCGCGAAGATTGAGTCTAATCATTTTTGGAATATTGTATTAGGTCTGTCGAAAAGTTTCGTAATAAGAAACATTATTTCATAATGTTACGTTACGCTTAAAAATAAAAGGGTCTAAAATTTTCGGAAGACCTAATGTTTTCTTTGCCTCTTTTAGAATCTCACTACTAGAGAGTGTATTTAGCTGGGGAAATTTCAGTTTTCGGTTTCCGCGAGTTTGTAGAGAGCTGACTTAAGCGAAGGATGCTCGCTCCACTCGCAAGATTTTCGAAAAAACGCAGGGCTATTCCGTTATAAGGTGCACTTGGCTCTGAGTCATCGATTCGCTTGACACGCGGCCACGCGTTTGGTGCGCGCGTTAAGGCCCGTTAAGGAAGAACGGTCCACCAGGAGACTAATCCTCGGTAAATGGACACAGATGCGCCGCCCATCCTTCTGCCGTGCGCGATTTGCGCGCGGACATTTATGCCGCAGTCGTTGGAAAAACATTCCAAGATCTGCGAACGATCGCTCACCAAGAAGAGAAAGCCCTTCGACTCGGCGAAACAGAGGATCCAAGGGACTGAGTTAGCAGAGTTTTTACCAAAGCAAGAAAGAAAGCGGAGCTACCAGGATGACCACCGTGTGGTCTCAAAACCAAAAACATCGTGGAAGGAAAACCACGACGACTTTTTGCGTGCCATTCGTGCTGCTCGCAGTGAAATCGTAAGTTCCACATTAATAAGAATACAATGTTCAAATATGCATAAATTAACCCAGATGCATTGAATATGGTGCGGAGTGCAGTCGCGCGTGAGATGCATACTTTCCGCTCTGCATGCTGCCAAACATGGCACATCGTCGACTACGACAGTCTCTATCTCTTTCATCTAGTTATACCGATGAATCTTTAAACAGCAAACCAAAATATCCAATCTTATCCGAAAAATAAAAGAATAGCGAATGTTAATTTTAATCAATTCATCTATTGCATTTATTGCAATACTATTACGAAATTCTCAAATCGCAATCAGGTGGAGTGTGCAACACAAAGGCAATGCAGTGCAGTGGTTTCCTCGGGTGCTCCGACCCGATCGAACGAACAAGGCATGTGTCCAACGTGCAATCGTCATTTCGGCATCAAAGCTTACGACAGACACGTGGCCTGGTGTAAAGAACGCGCGACAAGAGTACCGGCGAGTCCTGCGACGAACATCGCAAAAGAACGTCTAGAAGCGCGAATGAAGTATCGAGCACCTAGTCTCAAATCGCGACGTGCAACTACTCGGGAAAAGTATTCGCCAGGCTCGGCTATTGCCTTGCACGCGGGTAGCAAGAACTCTGGGATTTTGCAAACTAACAAGCCCAAGGAGAGCCTCTCGACACCCAGTTGCAACAAAGGTGCTGACAGCCCGATTAAGCCAAAACCTGCACTCGTGTAAGTTTCGAATTATTTTTTCTCATAACAATTCTCCCGGGGTTCTCTTAAAAGCCTGAATCGTGATTTAAACGATACACATAACTATTTCTGGTAGGGTGTCGAGTCATTATCTGGATCATTTAAATATAGTAGAATCATTATGGAAGCGATTGCTCCATTGAGCGAGTGTTTGGGGAGTAGGAAGTCGCTTGGCACCTCGCCAAGAAAGAAGGGCTTCCCTCTTTCCTTAGGGTTCCTGTTAGTAGATAGCTACAGACTTCCGTCGCTTGGTCGTTGTATTTCTGTTACTACTTGCCAGTTTCGAAACGACACTCTTTTGACTAACTGCGGTCAGGCTGTTAGAGAACACTGTGTAGCTTTTTGCCCGATGAGTTGTATGTTTAGTCTCTTTAGCAGACGCTCTGGACAGACCAAGGAGACCAACAGTAATTCGGCGGGTCCAATGAAGTCGAGGCCGATCGATCGAATCGACGGGTAAGCTCCTATTATTTTCTCAATATGTATCTGTTTCGTAGCTGCACTAGAAATAGAAATGCGTTAGACGTAGGCGTAGAGAGATACACGCATAGATGTGTACGTGAGGTGTGCATGAGGAGAAGGAAAAGGAACAAGGTTGCTTTTTTTTAAATCTATTCGAATCGTTTACCCGACTGATACTATTTATCAAAGCCTAATGACCTTCTCCTGATGACCATCAGGTATAGATCCTTGATCCTGTTCCCTCATCCTCAGGCCAAGAGAAGAAGAGACCAGTCCGCTATTTCCTCGAAATCCACAACTCCTTAAGCGAATGTCTTTCCTTCCTGTGCCACCTCTGAAACCTCCTAACAAGGATATCTTCGAAGATCGTAAGAACAATATACCGCGGAAATGTATCGAACGATACAAATTGGAGAAATTCGAGGAAAGGATGCCGCAATGCGAATTGAAATCGCAAGTTAAAAGCGAAGAGAAACATACGATAGTTCAGTCTGCTAGGTCGCATAGGATGAATATCGTTTCCGCGAGAAGTCAAGGAAATCCAAAGCTTAACGATATGACAGTGAATCAGGAAATTGTAAGCATGACGGTACAACCCTGCAAGATTCATCGAGGAGAAGAACTCGTTACTTGGACACAAATCCATCATGAAAAACGTTCTTCCGCTCGAATAGAATCGGAATCTACATCTTGGCAGGATTCGAGCGCTGTTGACTTTCAGGAACCTAAGGAGATATATGCTGGAGATGAATCTTTGATTGGGCGAAACGGAGAAAGTCGCTGCTCGAGTATTCCGGATCCAAAGAAGCAAGCATTTCCGAGCAGAAATGTTGATAGAGAGAAATCGGATGTAGAAAATGTAAAAAGTTGGTCAACGGGAAGTGGTTTGTTGGAGCGATCGTATTTAATGAACACGTTAGAGGGAAGCGTTATTGGTGACCAGAAATGGAAACCAATTAAACACAGTCCTCGAATTGAATTCTGCGTAAAGAACAGTGCAAGACGTAAAAAGCCTCCGGCGAATGTTGATATGTGTCTCGAAGCTAATAAAAAAGTTGTACCACGATCAAGCGCGACCAATCATCATGGAATCCAGAATTCGACTGGTGCAACAACTAGTGATGCAACGACTCTCTGCAAGACTATTCCAAATACAACGTCTTATTCTATAGATAGAGAACATTCGAAAATTTCAAACTTTCCGCAGAATAGTGAAATTTTTATCAAAGATCAAAGTATTGACACAGAGTTTCAAGTGACTCGTATGAAAGATGTGGAAATAGACACGCATACTAGAGAGGATTTATATCAAGAAACTGAAGAGCAACTTATTAGCTTGATATCGCTGAATAGCGATGAAACGATAGGACATTCAGTAGATGAGTTTGGTGAATGCGCTTTATTGGATATGAAAAGGACCCAATGTACAAATACCAATAAGAGTGATTCACTGGAAATTCCAACAATCGATGACAATCCTGATTCCAGCTATATTCCAGAAAATGAAAAAGAGCTCTTTGACTTAGAAGTGGATTCTTTTCATTCTTTACGGGATATTAAACACAATAATTTGACTGAAAATCGAACCGAAGACATGATTTCATCGACGTCGGTATATTTTGATTGTGGAGCGGTGGGTTTGAAGACAGATGCAACAATCGAGAAGAATATAGTTCGTGCTACTAAATCGAGTACTCTCATCAACCATTCGGAAGAGTCTGAAGAAACACTTGAGCAATATAAAGAATTTTGTAAGGAGGACGAAAACATTTCTACTGAAAGTAGCGAATCTCAACGATGTATAATCGCTCAGTTATCTAAAAATATTGCTATTCAAACAAACATGTGTTGCTGCTTGATAAAACCTTCCAATATTGATTCACCTATTTGGGAACAGAGACAAGATACGTATATCAGCGATAAACTAACAAAATGTCAATCGAGTGACTCTTCTTTGGATCAAGATTCTAGAAATAGTTGTCACGAAGAAATTCGCGAAGATCTTCATCTACTCGATGAAGAACCACATGAAATTTATACAAGCTATATAAACAAAGATTTTCATTATGAGAGTGATCATGCATTAAATTTGGACAATGTAAAAAAGTCGGGCAACGATTTACGTTGTTCTACTGCGAAAACTGATCTAAAGGAGTCGCAAGATGTTTTGGTAAATTTGAATAGCGAATTAAGTGGTCGTTCGAAAAATTCTGACGAGTCATTCAAAAGAAAGGAACGTCAATCGAGTGCGAACCAGATGCAGGATAAGATTCGACAAAGTATGCACATTTTACGCACGAATACTAACACTTTGGTGAATTCCATGGAAGTGACGGAGAATCAAGAGAAAGATACAGATTTTAATAGCGAAGTGGAGACAATCGAAGAAATTCGTCCATTGGATAAATCTAAGAAATTTAATGGATTGCCCGATATTACACTGATGTCAAAGAATAATACAAAACCCAAATCGAATATCCCAAATTATTGGAATACAGTTTCAAAGGCAACTCATAAGAAATTGATCAACCTGAATTTAACCAGCGAAGGAAAGCCTAAATTACTTATAAGAAATCCAACAGTCCGAATTTTACCACTAGTTTCCCAAGCTTCGCCCTTAATAAATGCCAGGTAGGATCAGATATAATTGAAATTTTATATAAATAATTAAGTATAATAGAAATATTTTCTTCCCCCATCAGATTGTATCCTTCGAATATAATATTATTTCTCCGAGTTCCTAACAGGAGTCTTAAAATTTCCAATTATAGACAATTTCACCTGCCTTTACGGCCGATATGGAGCAATTACGTCCGCAGACGGCCGGACTTTAATCTCGTACTTACTGGTAGAACGTAAGTCCTTAGGTTGTTCCTCTCTGAATTCTCAAGATCCTTGATCTTACAAAAAGAAAAAAAAAAAACATCTCCGCATCCCATATTTTCTTACGTATCAAACGATCGTTATCGAAAAATTCTCCATCAAATTCGTGCGAATCGCAGATTTGTTCGCTTGTCACATCCATTGATATAATTACCTGTTCATCGCATGCCAGGCTTCTACGCGCGCCAACGGATCGTCTTTTCCAAAGATTGACTTTGGGGGTTGATCACAGAGCACGCTTTGCCTGTTTCCCTCTGGACAACTGGGCTTTTTTGTTCCGGTACACATATCCGGTTGTTCGACAGTTGTCGTTTATCGATCGTCATTGTACAAACACTGCGCATAGATCGAACAGTACTTTGAGGCATCTACTTAACGCAATATCATCCCAACAGTAATCAAGAATGTTGAACAATGATTTTCTCAGTATTCGCGCGCTTTTCCTCTTGATTTATTCCAGCACGTTTATGAACTTAGCCTTCAATGGCTATGCTAGTGTATGCTCTAAACTATGTTACATACGTGTTGTGCCCTTGCACCAAGGTTCTTGATCCGGAAGCGTCATTCGCTTGACGTAGAAATCTTCCTTTCAGCGGTACGTGCAAGGAGTACAATCCATTTTTACTGGCAGAGCAGCAGATGAATGAATTGCTTTCGGACACCAGTGACCAATCCGTGGATGGAACGTCGAGAGATAGTCTGTCTAATCCTCAGAACAATGATTCTCTTTTTCCACTTTCTCATTCTTCAGCCTTCGTTAAATATCCTTATCAAACATCCTCCAATCCTAATAAACGATCGTCCTTGATAGCTCCACCCTCGGAATTCGACGATCTTACTTCTGACTTTTCGAGCGATTCCACTGAAACGAATTCCCTCTCGCGCGAGGTCTTCTTGAAGGACCTTAAGGAGAGTAAAGAGTTGAAAGACTCGCTCTCGAGGTCTCCCGAGAAGAAATCGCCAACGAGAGAGTTGGGTAGACGAGTTATAATCGACAAGTCGAAAGCTCTCGGTGGAGAAGTTCCGGAGAATGTTACTTCTGTCAATAAGAATTATATTGGTAACAACGAAAGGGCGCGTAAACTCGTGGGAAAAAGCTCGCCAAAGGTTCTAAGACCCAATGTTAATCGATCGCATTCGGTTCGAGCGGCTTCCGCTCCAAAGCCAGCACCCGAGAGAAAAAATTCGAATAATCTCAGTAGCTTTAAGAAAAGTCCACAGAATAAGAATTATGAGACAGAGAAGGCATCGAGTGCTACTAGCATGAACAGTAGAAATAATAATAATTACATGACACTCTCTGGTAGCAATTTAAGTCTAAGTTCGATCATGTCCTCGGAGATTGACATTAAACGCTCGAATTCGGTATTCGACGAGCTGATGACGTCCTTCGAGGACGATAATGGCTCATTCCCATCCATGAGATCCCTCCTCAAAACTGACTCCTTATCCATGTCCAGCCCCGTCCACGGTACTAGACATCGCAATGGACAAATCAGCGACGAGGAACTATCTTCACCAGAAAGCTACAAGCGACAGGATCACAGCAAATTTAGCGCGGATTCTGCTTACAGCAGGTTAATTTTTGCAAATTATTATTTATCTAAAATTATTGAGTTATATTCAAGAAACATATTCTTCAATCTTTCAAATATTCTTTCTCTTAGTTTAAATCGCAAATATTCGCATCATGGACGCAACACGAACGACATGACTGGTCGTTTGGAGGAAGATCATCGACAGGATTGCGAAGGAGGAATCTCAAGCATGAGCAAGCTGCCAAAATACTGTCATAATTGTGGTACCAAGTTCCCAAGGGACGCTAAGTTCTGCTGCGGATGCGGCCTCCGAAGACTCGCACTTTGAAAAGTCCTCACTTTTGTCTCTCTCTCTCTCTCTCTTATTTGAAAGAATTCAACAAATTCAAGAAACCCTGCTGTTCGCACTTAAGTTACCGTGAGCAGAATAATTAAAGTAACTAGAACGTGCAATAATGTGAAAGAGAATTTCAATAAAGCAGAATTTATTCTTGCGAAAGAAACAAGACGAAGGAGGAGACCGATAAAAATGTACTCTGTAGGCGTGTATTCCGATTACCAAAAGTATTCTCACCGAAGACCGCGCGATAAATTGAACGGTGCAAACGAATATTAAAGTCTCAAGGCCCGATGAACTCAAAGAAACATCAATCATTAAAGCAGAATTTCTTTTTGAGCAGACAGTTTTATCTTGACGCTTCGACGATGGAATTGTGACGATTGCTGCGTTTTTTTAATGCACCTGTAGTGAATGCGTGTCGTCAGCCTAGAGTAGAATGTCACTGTGTGCCGTGGTATTACCTCAAGTCGTAGGCGTTGTTTGACTAAAGAAGTTCGTACACGTACATAGTCGTATGTTAATCGAGAGGCAAAGTTATGCATGATGTGCGACTTAAGTTGGTTCGAGGAGAATGGACGGACACCATCGATGTATGTTATCTCTCTCTCTCTCTCTCTCTTTCTCCGTTGCATTAGCCTTCAGTGACGTTCAAGACCCAAAATACTCGATACGTACAATACATATTCATATGGTTTCAAAGTCTCATTCCAAACTCTGTGTATACGTCAGTATTCCCATCCGTTCAACTACTATCTCTCTACCTTTCCACCAATTGTAAAGATTCTGTAATCCGTCCTCTTTTTTTACCAATGCGCAATCGTAACGTTTTGATAAGCTTTTTATACGAGTGAGCACGAAAATCCTTATTTATCCATGTAATATTATTGTCACGTATATTCTCGATGTTAAGGTGAACTTAACGGTATAATTCTCTAGAAGGAAGCTAGAATAGCTGAATCATTAGAGTACAACATGCAATCGCCAAAATCGAGGTCGTATTTAAGATTAGAACGGATCAGTCCAACGATATTGCACCAGTATAATCGACACAATCAATAACACTGTGTATATTAAGCGAAGGAATCGCGTTGAAATGCCTCCGCGGAAGATGACTTAACAATATTCCAATATACACCAGGCGAATGTGTTATTGGTTCTCTGGTATCCAAAGAGTACCAAAGGGGAGAGATCCTTGTCATAGCAAGGATCGTGCAAAGATATTTGCGAATTAATTATACATCGCAACGATAAATTGTCTACGTTTCGAACTGTATTTTTGCAAGTGCAATAAACTACGCTTTTAAAAAAAAGAAAATCGATTGTCTTTATGTGATGTGACGTAAAACTTGTGAAAATAGCTACGATAGACTCAAGTATCTAGAATAACAAAAGTGAGTAGTATCATGAAAGACAATGCTTGACAGGTGCACGATTTAAGATTAAATGTGGAAAGTTGATGTAAAAAATGCTTTCTAGATTTGCAAGTCGTTTCGCGTATTCCGGGAAAACATTTGTAAGAGCTTGAAGAAAGATTTTCTAATTGTCTGATTATAAAGAATTAATTATTAATATATATATATATAATCATTTTGTGTAGCGAATGTTATCGCAACCGCAATATCTCAATAAGCACTGTCGAAGAAGAATTCACGTTAACTTGAGTCCAGCTGAGAAAGTGAAATGCGGAGTGGACGACGAGAAAGGCGTAAAGTATCAAATATCTTCGAATTAGTATTTTAATACAGTGTCTCAAATTATCTTACAAATCTCACGTCACAGAGTTACCCTTTGATAGACCACTGTTACGACGTAGTAATCGTGGGATCCGGAGGCGCAGGATTAAGAGCTGCTTTTGGTTTAGGTATTGCTTTCGATTGTAATTCGTAGTTCAAACGACAGTAATTAATTTCTTTAACACAGGTAGTAAGGGATATCGCGTAGCAGTCGTGTCAAAATTATTCCCAACAAGATCGCACACAGTGGCCGCCCAAGGTGGCATAAACGCTGCAATTGGCGAAGAGCACGAAGACAATTGGCTCTATCATATGTATGACACTGTCAAAGGGTCAGATTGGCTCGGAGATCAAGATGCAATTCATTACCTCACGAGAGAAGCACCGCAAGCAGTATACGAACTCGAGAATTTCGGTAGTATTAAAAAGACAATTCGATTAAAATAAAATGATAACGATCCTTATGATAAACAGGTTGTCCGTTCAGTCGAACTGAGGAAGGAAAAATTTACCAACGCGCTTTTGGTGGTCAATCATTGAAATTTGGAAAAGGCGGTCAAGCTCGCAGGACCTGTGCGGTTGCGGATAGAACCGGTCATGCAGTTCTGCATACTTTATATGGACAAAGTCTGCGTTACGATGTACATTACTACATCGAGTACTTTGCCCTTGACCTTCTTATGCATGGTCGCTGTTGTAAGGGCGTTCTCGCTTGGGAATTGGAAACTGGACTTTTACATCGTTTCCGAGCACATCATACAGTACATGCAAACTTCACCGGCCCGTGTCCTTGACATCCAAATAATCTTGTAAATGATAATACATTTTTTTCTTAAAGGTTATAGCTACTGGTGGAGCTGGAAGGTGTTTCCTGTCTTGTACCGCTGCTCATGTCTGCACGGGCGACGGTATGGCAATGGCCTCGAGAGCTGGACTCCCACTCCAGGACATGGAGTTTATCCAGTTTCACCCGACCGGTATTGTAGTAGAAAAATCAGTTTATTTTACCAGGGCGAATTGTATTCTACATGCTTCCTTCAATATCTTTTACTTCGTACTGACTCTATTGCGAGTTTCTAAACGGAACTTGCATTGCGTTTAAAGGTATTTATGGTAGCGGTATTCTGATAACCGAAGGCAGCAGAGGCGAAGGCGGCAGATTACTGAATTCCGAAGGTGAATTCTTTATGGAGAAATATGCGCCTAATGCAAAGGATCTAGCATCGCGAGATGTTGTCTCCAGGGCCATCACCTTGGAGATATTCGAAGGAAGGTAATTCTTAATCGAACACTTGTGTGACATCTGGTATCCAATTCATACAAATTCAATTGCTTCATCCGTGTAACTACGTCTCGTTAATAATCGCACAGAGGCGTTGGTCCGAAGAGAGATCACATTTATCTTCAGCTGCACCATCTGCCAGTTGAGACGCTTCGCAACAAGTTGCCTGGAATTTCACACTTGGCAATGGTTTTTGCTGATGTAGACGTCGAGAAACAACCTATTCCAATTATTCCTACAGTACATTATAATATGGGTGGCATACCGACTAATTGGCGTGCACAAGTATTTTTTTGGAATTTTAAACAGATTAATTGGAAAATTTTAAAATCCTGTCCTGCATGAGAAATATTTTATTAAGGTTCTAACTCGAGACAACGAGGAAGACCTGCGAATAGAAGGCCTCTGGGCAGCGGGAGAAACCGCATGTGCTTCTGTTCACGGTGCTAATCGACTGGGTGCTAATAGCTTGCTAGAACTCGTCGTCTTTGGTAAAGCCATCGCTGATCAGATAGATTGTATAACACGACCTGGAGAACGTCACGAAGATCTTCCGGCGGTAATGTTTCTAACATTCCAATCTTCGATCTAACTGGCTCAACTAGTCTGATGTATATTCTTGCCTTCTAGGCAATTGGAGAGGAAATTATATGTCGATTCGATGCTACGCGTCATGCGAAAGGCTGCGTACCGGTTAGCGAATTACGCGAAGAGATGCAGCGTACAATGCATCGTTACTGTTCCGTATTCAGAACTTGCGATATTTTGCAACGAGGTTGCTTGGAAATTACACGATTGTATACTTGTGATCTACCTGATCTTTGCGTAGGTCATATTAAGAATATTTAAGTAATTATCATATACGTTATAGAGAATTTATACAATATACGATTTGTATCGAAGGTACAAGATCGCTCGCTAATTTGGAACACGGAACTAGTAGAAGCCCTGGAATTGCAGAATATGATGCTACTTTGCATGCACATAGTTTACGCAGCGGAGAATCGTAAAGAGTCGCGAGGTTCGCACGCGCGGGATGACTTCAAAGTAGATATCGAGACCATATGTTTTTTTTTTTGCTAGAAGCTTTTTCTACAGCGCTAGACGTTGATTGTTCTTATGACCTGGCTATTTATACTTAGGAGCGAATCGACGAGTACGATTATTCGAAGCCACTAGAAGGTCAGCAAAAGCGTCCTTACACCGAGCACTGGAGAAAGCATTCGCTGACGTGGGCTCAGGAGGATGGATCAGTAAATAATAAATAATTGAAAACGAATTTCTCTTATTAATCAATTGCACATTGAATCACTATAAACCAGAGTAATTTGTAGATATCTATTTCTTACCGGCCGGTGATTGACACTACTCTCGATGAGACAGAAGCCAAACATGTGCCACCAGCGGTTCGAGCTTATTGATGTGCTCTTCAGTATGCTAAATAACGTAAACGTTAATAAAACCATGCTACTTGCGAACTTAATGGAAACTTCTCGCTTTTACTCTTGCCCTAGTTGCAACTGCGTTATTATTCAAGCAGTTAATTAATTCCAATTTCATGCCACCATTTATCGTCTGACTCGGTCGCATTAATTATTATTATTCTGCAATGAGACCTCACGAGACCATTCACCGTTAGATAATCTCAAGTTGCGCATAGACTTTCTTTGTATTCCTTAATCAAGCCGTCTTGCATCGTTGCTTTAAGTAGAAAACACTGTACGGAAAAGTAGGAAATGTTTTGGCGAGGCTTTTCCGTTATCTTGTTCGAGGTCTTAAAGGGAAATTGCTCGTTTCGAGGCTGCATATCAGACATGCAATATCTATTGTTTCCGTTAATTACGCAATGAGTTATAAATTAATTCGCAATCGCAAGCGATAAATCACAACGGCCTCCATTAAGTTCATAACGCAAATTAATGGTACAAAACAGTCTGCGTTAGATCTGTGTCACATTAATAATTGTTAATTTGCAAATTGGCACGTGACAAATTCAGATTTGTGTGATCTTAAGCATTCGATTTCACTTAAATAAATATATTCCAAATCTATTTTCGTGTTTTTGCTCATTTTTGCAACTTAGAATTATAAATCACAGTAAATTGATTTAAGAGAATTCCTTTAATAAAGTTATTCAATGATACTTGAATCTGATTCATTCGCCGATTTTTCCGTCATAGGATGGTAGAAATCTGTGTTCAGTGTATTACACGAGTGGAATGATACCATCCGACTTGATAACGACGCGAGGTATCCCCACTGATCCCCACCAAGGTGGCAGAACATGTATTTATATAGGAGTCGAGCCCACGAATGTGGCCAATGGAGAAACGAGAAACGCAACGTGCCGCCGGTATCGAATTTGATCTTTGCGTTACAATCTGCTGTTTTTAACTGTATTAGCGAGGTTATTCCCTTACAGTCAAAGTTCTACACGATATTTTCCTTCACTTATTAACTCACAAATATAACTTTTGAGTACATGCGTAGGTGTTGAAACGATGCTTCTATATACTTTATCTCGAAACCGGTCTGCCGGTGATTGATATCTTATCTCTCAAACATTGAGCGAACCTAGTACTTTAGCAAAATGCTTGATCTCTCGGGTCTGAATTTTAAACCGTCATATTGTAAAATTTAGATAAGCTCAAAGAAATTAGTACGATATTTTCAGGTTGAAATTGACTCACCTAGCCGGTATGAATTCTTATAACACAGCATGTTCTTAAGTCAGGTGAAATTGCAAACCTGCCAGTAGTAGAAGCTTGCTAATCGTCCCTCGTGCGAGTAAAAGTATTAGCATACCTTGATTCTAGCTCGCGTCAAGCACATTGGCATCCTCGAGTCATTTGACCGGCGAATGAGAACCGCTTGAAGATTTATCTCCTTCGCGGTTACCTTTCAAGTTTCCCGCCCCGAAACAACTGCGACTCGTGACAATAGTCCGACGATTATTGAACGAGAATGAGGTACTTGTCGAGTAGTAGATACGCGAAAAACAGAATCCGCGTAAAAGAACACGGATGAGAATTGAGACGAGCCAAATTACCGCAAGGAAAATGTGTTTGCAGTGACGCTGGTAGATGGGTTCGGGTTGGCAGCAGTGTCAGGCGGCCAGTAGCTTCCGCCAGTACTCGGTACTCAACCGACTTGAACGCTTCACGTCGCCGTGCTAGAAGTGCGCGAGTGAAGTTGAAGAAAAACGGGGTTAGTCGCACGGTGCCGTGGGACCCACTCCTGAGAGGGTCGTCGTGCGAATATCCTCCTACGCAATCAACGACAGAGAACTACTAGCACCCTTGTAACCGTTAACGCCAACCTCGTGACACGATGAGCGGGATGCTGAAGCTGTCGTCCCTTCTGGCAAGGAGTACACCCACAACAACGACGTTGGTATGCCGTATTTCATTAAGTTACATAATTTTTTTCGTCCCGGTCACAATGCATCCTCAGGGAGCCGCGACGATCAATTACGTAAGTTTCGCAGATCGCGGAGATGTTTCTGCGCAGCGGCGACCTTACCGTAACAAGTATTGGCCCACCAGGTAGTACGCATACTACCGCTCGCTTTTTCGACGAATGGAAGAATCAGAAAGAATTTACAAATCCTCTTTTGTATCCTTATCTATCCCTCAGGATTTTAGAATGCACCTGGTGGAGTACTCGTATTCGATGCTTCTGTTTTGAGTACATCTTCTTCATTTTTGTACGCGCCACCCCAGAACTTGCCGGTATACACCGGAACTGAGATATTTCGCGGATAGGAACGAACAGTAGTTAATACCTTTCAGATTACTGAATCTTTCTTTCAGAAATAGTATCCGAAAACAAAGGCAATTTTCGTGGTTCTCTTGCGATTCGCGTTGCATAGCGAGACGCGTGGTCTACAATACTAACCCAGCACGGCTTAGAATTGGCCCTATCGTGTGCTTAGAGCATTAATTACGATCAGGATGTTCAAGCGAGACAGGATGAGCCTGTCAGCGGGAGATTAGACCATTTAAAATCTAATTTCGCTGATTTCAATCCCGGCACGATTACCGTCTATCTGTTATGAAATAAGAGGATGTCTATTGGAGTCGTTGCCAAACCGCACTATTTTGACGCAATTCAACTATAGATCGCGGTAAAATATACGGCATTAGGTATTCCGTCTGGAAAGTACGTTTAATTGTAATATTTTCATCTGACTTTATGTAAAAATTGAAAATTAGAAATTAATGCTACGTGTAAAATTGAATAAGACTGACTAGTGAGGATTCGCTAGTTCTGTAAATGCTTGTTCTCGCCATATGGTGAACAGTGCATTGCTTTTAGCATTGGATTTATGAACCGTACACGTTTTTGTTTATCGTCTATTTGAGTTTAGAAAACACTCAACTCTCGTATTCTTGCACTATACTTAATTTTTTAATCCGATTTTTCCACTTTTTTCTACATAGTTCTTTTAAAATATCGCCCGATAAAGATTTCAATTTCCTTCTGAACGTTTAACCTTATTTTCATTCCTGATCGCTACTCTCTTTCAATCAACCGATTATATAATTAATCGAATTATTAATTGAAATTATATTGCCGGAGTTTCTTATCGACAAGTGCACTATTTTTCACGAGGATAATTCCGATAGATTCAGCAGTAAGATTGAATCATCGAATAAAGCTGTTTGTGATCAAAATTTATCGAAATCCTGAGTTTCTGACTTATTCATCGGGAGTACAGTGTACAATGCACTGAAGAAACGAATCTAAACAAAATTCATTCGAATATAAAAGTATGTTGATTGGCTTTTAGCATGAAACATGCGATCGATACAGATTCAAAGTAAACGTGAACCGATCATTGATGTCCAAGACCGTGAAATGATCTGCAAGATCGACGTTTCGTAACAGCTATAGCACATCGAGCATGTGATTTATGTTCTTCTTGCATTAGAATGCGTGGAGCTTAATGAATACAATTAGCGGTATAAAATGCAATTAGACAATAAATTTGACATTTGACATATACATTCTTGTATCCATGTAAATTAGTATACAAGTATATATCTAGTAGAATTTTACAAATGCAATCATCAATTAGATAAATTGACTTCTCGAGAATTATGAATCAAAATTCAATTTAAAATTATCCTATCGTAAAACGTCTCGATGAAAAAGAAAAAGTTGCGACCACTTGTCAACACTAAAGTTTCATATTTTTTCAGAGTAAAGTGGGTTTACCAGCCATTACCAACCGCAAGTTACACTATACCCCTAATGCGAGTGCTGCAAAAGTGAGTGATAACATCGCCAAGGATTATCCCGTCGTAGACCACAAATATGACGCTGTGGTCGTGGGAGCTGGTGGTGCTGGACTACGCGCTGCTTATGGTCTGGTTGCGGAAGGATTCAAGACTGCAGTGGTCACAAAACTCTTTCCGACAAGATCGCATACCGTTGCTGCTCAAGGAGGCATCAATGCTGCCTTGGGAAACATGGAAGAGGATAATTGGCAATGGCACATGTACGACACAGTCAAAGGATCCGATTGGCTCGGCGATCAAGATGCCATTCATTATATGACCCGTGAGGCACCCAAGGCAGTTATTGAATTAGAAAACTGTGGAATGCCATTCAGCAGAACTACGGATGGTAATTACTTTAAAATAGAAAAATCTTGTAAATAGTTTTAAGCAACGCGTAATATTACTAAGACAACATTTAGCAACTCGATCTTTCGTTTAATCCATCGTGCCTTCGCTCGTTCCTGTTTCTGATGCATCCGAACTGGTGTCCGTATCGGAATCTGCTTTAGCATTGTTGCGTGTTTTCTTTAAAACCTTTCTGATGGATCTTGACCCGCCTGGCTTAGGATGAGACTTTTGTGGTTCTTTACTCGTACCGGGTATACTCATTTGGCTCTTTCCTCTTTTATGGTATCTTTGCTGCTTTGCTCTGTTTGCGGCATCGACGTATGGTTGTTTGTCTTTGGAAGTCATTTGTCTCCATCTCTCACCGGCAAGTCTGAAGATATCCTTGCTCTTCATGCCAGCACAATTCTGGAAAGCAGAAACAAGATGCGTTAATTTTTGCTAGAGTGATTTCACGTTAATGAACATATATATACCTTTCTGAATACATAGATAAAATTGACAAAGGGATTTGGGCTGGCTCTTTTTATATCGTTTGTACTACTTTTCGACAAGTGTGACCGTGATCGTGCTCGTGATTGAGATCGCGATGGGGACCTTGATCGTGAGCGAGTATTTTTCTGTGGGCCTGGTGAAGTGTGCGAACCATCTCTGAACAAAGAAAAATGGTTCACATAGTATTCGATATTCATTGATAAAATAATTTGAATATGTGATTTTTAACACCTGTCGGGATTCGTTTTATGGCTAGGTCCAGAGGTCGCAGCTTTTCCATTATCATCGATCTCAACTGGATCATCACTGGTCGTGGTCTCAAATTTCGTTCCTGTGTTTCCCGAATCTGTGTCTATTTGCTTTTCTTCGTTAATATCATCACCATCCATAATTTCGCAAGGATTGCAGTACTTATTTCAGTTATAAGACTCAAATGAACATTAAGATATGCACATTTGACCACAATATCTTTCTCATGATAATATCGTCGTTTACCGCATCAGAGAAAAAGATGAATCGAATTTTTTCTAATTTTGACATTTGAGAATAACAAATCACATGGTGTCGGGTTGCTATGCAATTAAATACACTGATACAAATCATTGACCACTGTGAAAGCAGTTTCATATTGAAATCGAAATAGCGACATTAAACACTTCTCTGTTACAGGTAAAATTTACCAACGCGCTTTTGGTGGCCAATCGTTAAAATTCGGAAAGGGAGGCCAAGCGCACAGATGCTGCTGCGTAGCTGATAGAACCGGCCATTCTTTGCTTCACACATTGTATGGACAATCATTGAGTTACGACTGCAACTATTTCGTCGAATATTTCGCACTGGACTTGCTTATGGAAGGTGGCGAATGCCGAGGTGTAATGGCTCTATGTTTAGAGGACGGTACTCTCCATCGGTTTCATGCTAAGAACACAGTCTTAGCAACCGGAGGATACGGTCGAGCTTACTTTTCCTGTACATCCGCTCATACTTGTACCGGAGATGGTACTGCGATGGTCTCTAGAGCGAATCTACCAAATCAGGATTTAGAATTCGTACAATTCCATCCTACTGGAATTTACGGTGCTGGTTGTCTTATTACGGAAGGTAGCCGTGGCGAAGGTGGATATCTCATTAACAGCGAAGGTGAAAGATTCATGGAGCGTTACGCGCCAGTGGCTAAGGATCTTGCGTCCAGAGACGTAGTATCCCGATCCATGACCATCGAAATTCGAGAAGGACGGTAAGTCTCGTAATAATAAATACACGATATAGGAAAAGATTTGTTCATCTGAAAATTTATTTTGTTCAGAGGTGTGGGTCCCGAAAAGGATCACATTTACTTGCAATTGCACCATTTACCGCCAGAACAATTGGCAACTCGATTGCCTGGTATCTCCGAAACAGCTATGATCTTCGCTGGGGTCGATGTAACGCGAGAACCAATCCCAGTAATACCCACGGTGCATTATAACATGGGTGCGTTATTCGAATTCCACGAACTGTATCCAACTATATCAATTTTTTACACTCTAATTGTAAGTTACTTGTGATATTCTCAGGCGGTGTACCGACGAATTACAAGGGACAAGTACTCACTAGGCAGAACGATCGAGATACAGTGGTACCGGGTCTCTACGCGTGCGGAGAATCAGCATGCGCTTCGGTTCACGGTGCTAACAGACTTGGAGCTAATTCTCTTTTGGACTTGGTTGTGTTTGGCCGTGCTTGTGCCAAGACAATCGCTGCCGAAAACAAACCTGGAGAAACCGTTGGTCCTCTAAAACCAGTAAGATAAAAGTTTTATCCTTAAATCTATTTCTTCATTATTATCATCATCGTAATAAACTGATTCAGTATGTTATTTTTTTACGATAGACTGCCGGTGAAGCAACAGTGGCTAATTTGGATCGCATCAGACATGCGAATGGTAATGTTTCGACCGCCGAGTTGAGATTAACGATGCAAAAGACTATGCAAACGCATGCAGCTGTCTTCAGAACAGCGGAAACTCTACAGGATGGTACAGTCTCATTAATCTTACAAATGTTAAATTTAACTTATTAATTTATTAACAAATGTTAAATTTCTCACCAGGTTGCCAGAAAATGTCTAGTCTCTATAATAAAATGGATGACTTGAAAGTCTCCGATAGATCGATGATTTGGAATTCGGATTTGGTTGAAACTTTAGAACTCCAAAATTTGATGGTAAACGCAATGCAAACGATCGTAGCAGCTGAGAATAGAAAGGAAAGTCGTGGAGCTCATGCACGCGAAGACTTTAAGGACAGAATTGACGAATACGATTATAGTAAACCTCTCGATGGTCAAAGTCCTAAACCATTGGATCAGCATTGGCGAAAACACACCCTTACGACAATTGATCCAAGCACAGGCAAGGTGAGTATAAAAGAATCAAAGATAGCCAAGTTTTTATACTTCTCGATCAATTTAATCAATTGGTCTTCTTTACTTTCATTTTAGGTATCTATTACTTATAGACCAGTAATAGACGCGACATTAGACAAAACTGAATGTTCGACCGTGCCTCCAGCGATTCGTTCCTATTAGGCTAACTGTTCAAGGTAACTGTAAAAAATCGTCTACTTTTCACTTAGCCTATTGCGAAAAAATTTTACATCGATCGACATTGAGAGCTAACGATTTTTCAACTTTTACACACGGAGTTATTGATCATCCGCGGAGGCCATATTGATTTACCATTCTAATGGAGTGAAACGATTAATTTATTATACACGAAGTACGTTGTGCACCAAAGTTGATTCTTGTCAATAGACTTGCAAGCTCTCAGCGTGCAAGATTAGTTGTCCTTGTAGGATAATGGTGCTGAGAATATTTTCATTATTTTTTTTGAGTCTGACCGATCTCTTAGCAAAAAAACCCAACATGCTGATATTTGTTCATTAACCGATAGTGAACCATTTAGCGAGGCCACACATATACACACACACACACACACACATACGTATAATTCCACGCACAGATCTTTTGAGGAGGAACGTTTCTTATCTTTGTATTAATTTTTTGTATCGATTTAAATAAGTAGACATCGAAACATCTCAAACACTTTCGGTAACTTCATCGATTGTATTAATAAAATGGAGTAATCAATTACGATCTTTCTGTGCTAATTAGCACGCAACAAGAACAAGTACTCCCTAAAGGGCTGTGCAACAGTATGCCACTTTTATTGCGGCTGAATACTTAATTTTGACACGTTAACGTCGAAACAGATTTATCTATGAATCTCTAGTATTATTTTAGTGCTTTTCAATCGCTAACTCCCCTCTCTAGATACATATATATAACTTAATAAGGGTGCCTGCTGTGGGGAGGAAAAAATAGTCCTGATAGTTTTTCTGTTCATTGATCATTCTGATTCAGGAACTAGGTAAGCCTGTTTCTACGTTGCTTGTTAATACCTGTATTAATAACTCTTACCGTACTATGTACTTCTTAAGGTGCGAAAACAAGGATAAAGTATAATATCGTGTAAGGCACAAGCATAAAAAAAGAAAAAATTCTTGAATAATTCGGTTTGTGTGAGCGTGTTGCGCAGCATGGTGAAAGTGTACATAAAATTAAGATTGTCAATAAAGAAACGTTCGTACACAGACTTGCAAAAGAATTATTGTTTAATTCATGGCAGATATATAAGGTATCTTTTGTTTCTTTTTTTTTCTTCGTCGTAATAAATAATTCCAGACTTTGGACAAATATCGTTTATTAAACCCATACTTTAACGTTTTGGTCATAAATAAGAATTTTACAGATTAAATAAAAATTACTACCGAAGGTATTTTCTAAAGCATTAATCTAAAACTCGGGGGGTACGAGCTAATACTTCAGAAAATTGTTACGAGTTACAGCTTAAATGAGCATGAAATTGATGAGGATGTTTTTCGCATTCAAAACAATAATTATACGGTCAAGAAAAATGTTGAGACATTTTGATAATTCTTACACAGATTCACGCAATCACGGTAAAAAGCTCATGGAAACCATCCGATCATAATTAAAAGTGATAATATTTCGATGGATATTAACACCAACTTAAATGCTTCGTGTTCTTTCAATTATATTCTGACGTGAGATATGCGGTTAATTTTAAGTAGAATAAAATGTGATGGTATTTCGTAAAAGAGAATTATAATTTCTCACTGTCTCTCAGCAATTGAACCAATAATAATAATTCGTATAAGAAATTTATGTATTCTACGACAAAATTTCTTTTATGTTTCCTAGACGAGGAGAAAACGTAGTTTTGACATTGATTCACAACTAAGTGAAGTGTATCTCCGCAATTCTCACTAGATTAAATTTTAAGCTACAGAATCTCGCTTTAAGCTTATCACTTGGCACTAGCACCAACTTTTGCCAGAATTCGGCTTTCATTCAAAATTCTCTCGTATACATTATTCAAACATTTAGACGAATGCACGAGAATTGGTAGCTACATTGGTAATGAGTCTTGCGACTTGACACGAAAAATATTGGTGTTTTCAGGTGCAATTCAATTTCGCTTAAATAATGCGTCTAAAAGTTAGACTGTGCAAGAATGTGTTTTATCTGTGCCTAAAGAATCAATATTTCATCCTCTGTCTCACGAAACAAGTGAGATTCACCTGTGTTCAATTTTATCGAGTATGGCTCCACTGGCTATTTTTTTTTCTTCGCTCTATACATACATACTTCTTCGCGCAATATCGATACAATTCTCTTGAATTTCGCGCAGACATTGAACATTACAATTTGATCCGCATCAGTCAAAGGATATCAATTGTAGCTAAGCACCTTGAATTCACGTGAGAAGCAAAGATTTATCTACAAGTTGTTCAACAGTAGCATCGTTTACATTCATTCGCAACTCAACCAGCTTTGATGAAGAATTGATTCGAAGCTTATTCGCAATCGAATGATTCTCTTCGAGACTACTACACGTTGCATCGGTGAAGAAGTTGAGCCGTAAAATAAAACACACTGAATTCAGTTGAATCATAACAGCCAATCTTTTGAGATCATGTCAGCTTGGATGCCTTATATGAAAGCGAACATATATATTTAGGATGTTAAAAAGAGAGATTTTGACGATCAATAAGAATGTCCGAAAAACAATTCTTCCAGACACGGACGACGAATTATTATTTTCGGAAAAACTCTGTCTTCCGTAAATCTTGGCTACATGAATCTTCTGAATTCCTTGATCGAATAATCTTTTTATCCACGATCTGGATTTCATAATTTCGACTCAACAACCAATTTCCGCTGGTTGTATTGCCGTTATTAATGGGATTACGTATTTCTTTACTCGCGTATTAATTTCCTTGCGTTTTTCTTCTGATAAAATATCAATTTATACATTCGCCAGGAAATATGTTTAAAAACTTTTTAGAAAAATCACGTTCAGGATTAAAATTGAGAAGAGACAGAAATTTTTTAAAAAAAGAAAGAAAAATACGTATCCCTTAAAATTCGGAGATTAGAGTCAAAGTAGCTCTTCAGTTCCAATCGAATGTTATTCGAAGAGAGTGCACACGTCGTCGAGACCTTGTCGTTCGGCGTCCGACGACGTAGGTTTTCAGCCAATGGACCATTTAACGAAAATGTTTGGTACATATCAGGGGAAAAGATCTCGGGCAACAAACGAACAGCCTTAGGCGAGTATAATCGCGACCATTCGGTTGCGCTTTTCCCTTCAGGAACATACTGTCGTGTTCCCACTGTATCCAGAATCCACATTCACACGTTCCAGACTCGCACGATGGTGATGGGTGACGCTATATGGATGGTGATGGATTAAGTCTTGTGCATGGTTGACGGTACACAACGGCGTCGAAAATGCTTGCGTCAACGTGAATCGTTCACGAGGTAGCTCGCAGCTTTTCCATTGCCGTCACTAGAAACTCTTCGAAGGTCGGTGCACAGTTCAGCCCGCATTCACCGATCCATCTCGCCTTACCGCTTGCGTGCGACTGTAATTCAACGAAACCAACATTGTTAAAACTCAAAATTAATAACGAAAGAAATCGGATTAAAATTTAGAAAAATATTTATCTCAAAATAAATCGATTATATAATAAAATAAAAGTTTCAGAGAGAAATATATCTTTTGAAATCACTCGCTAGACTCAACTACCTAATACGATGCTACTCTAAGCAAACGATAGAGTTTTAACGATCTCTAATAATACATATCTCTAAGGTCATTGTAGACATTTAGATCTTCGGTAAGAAGATTTAAAGGCCGCAAGAAATTAACCGAGTCCCTCGAGATTTAATAACTCCAGACAGTGACGGGGGAGGGGTTTGCAGAAGGAAAAGTAGGCCAACCGGTGACCGAGATATGCCAAGCTAACGTTCTCTTTTCTTCCGCGAGAATCGAATCCATCACAACGCCCTCAATGGTTTCGTATAACTGGCCAGCAACAGGGTAAGGCAGCCCCAGGAAAGAAGCAGACTAAACACAAAACAAGAACTTACCACGGCAAGGTCACGCTTCCAGGAGTTACGGCAACGGCCACTGCATACTGGGCATGGTCGCTGAAGAGGATAGCCACCGCATTCACTGCAATCCAGAGATACGTGTTCCTCGCTCCACAGGACTCCGCATCTGTAATCAGAAGAAAATTACACCTTCAGTGGATAGCAGCATACCTCCTGGATCATATTATTTCCGATTTTTTCTTTCTTTCCTTAATTGTACTGCGATCTGCGATTCTACCACCGGCCTCCAAGATGGATGCCGAGGTTCCTACTCGATTCTTTACTACTATAGTACATTTTTCTTCTATGTACCTCGTAATTCAATGTGGAATTTATACTTAGGACGAAATCGATCGGAAGCTTTTAATGCTACTAGCCGATCCTTATACCTTTTCCATAATTGTCGACACATATAGTGGAAGTAATGTTAAACCGATAGGTCAAGAAAATGTCTCGGGGTTACACGTTTCTGCGTTCACCAGTGTCAGCGCGCTTTGACGACCCTCCACTTGATACTTGCAGTAAAAGAAAAAATAATATTTTCTGCTATAGTCGCTCCTAGTTTTTTTTACTTCGTTGCGTAACGTTCCTCGATAAAGAGAGAATTCTCGAAGGAAGAAGAAAAAAAAAATGGAACTGTTATAACTGGCAGTGGTGTTACACAATTTGTATGATCTATATCTTTCTAGATCGTTCTACTCGTTGGTAGATACGATCAATGATAGAAGAGAATCCGGTATCGCAAACCGGCTTTACCATCGAATTAATTATTCGAAGGAGTGTACAGTCTCTCTACCGCATTCGAGACGTACACTTAATTTAGCTTGCTCTTTAATTGCGCCTTTATGCCTGTCTAAACGCAATATCTCGTGACCCGTAACAATTTTAGTGAATCGACCTTTAACATTTCTCTTATAATTCCTATTTACCAACATTGCAAATTTGCATGATTGGAAAATCTTTGGAGAGTACAGTAGTGAAATTATGTAGTTTAAGCCAATTACTCGCCTTTAATGAACTGAGATTTCTTTGACGTTCCGAACAATTTAGCGACGTTAAACGAATTACTGTCAGTGTTCAGTACTTTCCAATTGCACAAAACCAACTTTAATTATTCTCCCATTCGTATTTAAGACACAAAAGAAATGAGAATAGTCGCTGTTTCCGAGTGTACATGTACTTTTATGCGATCGGGACACGGCCGTGATCCAAGAGGATCGTATTTATGTACTCTGGATCGTACTGGATTCTATTGGCGTACTGTGATCGACGACGATCAGCGTCGATGTCGTGCCTCTTTGCGCAATGATGTGCAACATTCTCACGCTCTGCGTCCCGTTGCGCAGTTTCATCTTCCAACGAAGAATAAGAAGAATAAGAAAATGGTTTGTATAGGGCCAATCGGAAATTGGTCTGCAGACTAGACACGAGTACCATCGCGAATCAATGATACAAGAAGAGTTATAATTACATCGACCTGCATCAAGGTTTTACGTAACCGGCTCAACATTCGACTTGACCAGCAGCACTTTTTCATCTTCCCTTTATTGTAAAGCGTCTAAGTCAGTTCATTCAGTTCATACCAGAACTTCTTTATTTCTTCCTTAATTAACAGAAGAATTGGACTCTCAAGGAATTTTACTGAATCGCAGACAGTACCAGGAAACAAAGTTATTACGCATGTATCAACTTTTTCAGTACCTCACAACTCATGTGTTATATATATATATATATAATACATATATCGATCTCGCAAGTTTCCTCAGAAATACACTTCAATCGATATTTTAGACTTCCATTTTCAATACACAATTCAGAAAGATATAAAACTTGATCAAACTTTCCCAGGTATTTCTGACCAATACCCGGAAGCTCTAAGGTACTGAAAAAAAAAGTTCAAAGATTCTGTGTAAGATGAAACTTACGTGAAGCAGGAGTTTAATTGAGCGCGAATCTGCTCGATGGTAAGGATCGTGTCCTGGTAGTCAGGATGAGATCCTTGAAGGCCATCATCGACGCTGCCACAAAGACTGTGACAAGACAGAGAGATGTTGCTCCTGCGGTCAGAAAAAAAGAAAAAATACATCGTTACAATTCTCAGTTTCCATTGCAATTTAACGGTTCGTCGCAGAGGAAAATTATTCTACGAGCGATTCAACAAGCGAAGCGCAACATTCTACATCGTAGAAGATTGTGCAACAGGCGAAATTCGCAATGGCAAACGGTTAGTTATCTAACTGGCGACTTGGGAACTTGATAATAAAGTGGGGGAACCAAAATGATGGAAATCAGCGGAATTTTACTGATTAGGTATACTGTGTCTTTATACATATATGTATAAGTGATAAGACTATTTCCGAGGCAAAGGACCGAAGTGACGAAGGTTACCATCGAATTGGTGTACCGTCGTGAATTAGACCCGGAAGTGAGCTCAAATCCTTTTTCCTGCTGTTATCAGCAACGTGAGATTGCGACAAATGTCGCGGTTTTGCAACCAACTCCTCAACCACGATCTCGTGACGTGACAAAGAAATCATCGATAGTCGCAATGCGATCCACGTGGATTAATTAATTCAAGAGACCTTGCGTCTCAATCAGTTACCGATAGAACTAACGATACAGTCAAAACGATTGCATGCCAATTTCTTGATAATAAAAAATAGTGCAAATTAACATTATTCTTTTGAAAAAGTCATTTCACCATGATAATAGAAACAGATAAGATTTTAATATAAATATATATATATAGTTGATAGTTCGTTCGTGAATCTTGTTAAGATTTCGAATTTGATCGAGCAGATGTCACTCCTTATCTACTCCAGAGAGCAGACAGATTGTAAGTGATTAATTTATTTTACCAGTTAACGTGAAGGAAATGGATAATGGAGTGTCAAGGAGCCTGCTGAGAAAAAGTGCCGCGCGCTCGAGTATGCAGATATGGAAATCAGTTAGGAATACGTTTCTTTCACGTGACGATAACGTGGACGAGAAGCGAGGAACGAGTGCCTGTGGCTTCCTCGCGGAATGACGCACGTGGGGGAAGAATCGCGCAGTGTGAATTTACCGACAGCGGAAGCTTCTTTTCGTTACGAATGCAAATTTCCCAGCAACGATTCTTAAGATTCTTCAATCGGAGTTCTCATTGCTATGCCGAATCAAAGTTTAATTTTATTCGTGTTACTGTTAACTAAAATTATTGTGAGACAAATTCTAAAGCTCTTTTCATCGGAAGATTAAAAGAGTCAGAGAGAGATCTGGGTGACGTGGTATTCAACGTGTTAAACGAGAAGAAATTACGCGGGTTACGTGGGTCTCTTTGTACGACAATTTCGAAACATCCTGGCTTGTGTTCAGCTTCAATCAGTCGCAACTATGATACACTGGGCCTGGCGAATTTGTCGGTAAATTCTTATCGCGATATACTTCCTCTATTATTAGACTTGAAAAGTTTAATTCGCTTATCGTTTGCAGTCAGTCAAACCAAGGCGAGTTACATTCTACACTGGCTCTTTTATTCAGTGACTGAACTTTTCGTAGATAATTACCTTTTGCGTTTATTAGTCCATTTTCTCGAGGTTCATCGATAATGAACACTCACGGTCACGACCCATCTAATTGCTTAGAAAGCCACTTGCATATTTAAGTAAATGTCTTCACGATTATTATTCCTCCGTTCATTATACTAGATATTTTTAGAATGACTTAGTGTTGCGACAAACTTTCCATCGTGGATCACGATTTAATTATTATTAAGTTAACTAAGGTTTGCCTTCTAGCAAGAAAATTATTGGCTCACTCGCGATCAATATTTCCAAGGAATATTGAAAAAGATACTTAAGTCTTGGTTGATCTTGAATAACGTAAGGTCGAGATCTAAATTACCGAATGATTGAAAGCCACTTGGCTCATTTATGACACAGTTTTCCCTATTTGCAAAAAGGCTATTTGGCGGGCACGTGGCCGCCAGATGCACTTGCGATAACGATTTATCGCTTACATTTTCTCGGTGGTTACCTTGTGTCGTGTTACGACTCACGCGATATTGATATAAATATGTACACAGTTCAGGACATTTTTTTTTCAAAGCCCTGAAACTCTAGGAATTGATAGGAAAAAAATTACGAGGGAAACTCGTAGTTTCTTTCAAATTATAGAAACGAAGAATAATTCTAGATCTTTTTTCTCAATTAAGGTTTCATTATAGAATTTCGAGTAAAATATAGGCTTCTCTCTACAAATTCGGATGTACCGTTCAATCTTCGAATTGAAACTACGAAACCTATCATCAAGAGTGTTCTCGCTATTGAAGTAAATCATCCACAAGATTCGCAGACTTGAGTCATCTACGTCATACGCGAGACTCGTGATCACAGGTTTCTGGAAGAGAGCGCGAGAAAACATCTTCACGAATTCCGCGAAATGTGATTAAGTGTGAGATCGTAGGTAGCACTTCTACAACTCTATTACCGCTGACGGAAGACTTTAAAATCCCTAATAACCGCGAAATGCTGGTTAAGTAAATATTTCTGGACTGAGACGTGAACCAATATTGAGGATACACTCCATTCGATGAAAGTCAATTACAATTATCATGTGGTTTTAGAATCTAGTCTAAAAGAAATACTATTCGTTGTTCGCATTACTAACGGAGTAAATCTCTTTATTGGCGAACGTCTCGGTCTGTTTAACGTCAGTATGCAAAAAAAAGAAACTCACCCATGACGAGACAAGCTCTCGGTAGCAGGTTGCACCGTAGTAGTGATAGACATGTTGCTCGGATGAGTTATGACTGTAACAGAAAAATGAAAGGCAATTAGCGATATTCGACCAGGTACGTGACCGTGATTAATAGTAAACGAGTGCAAAGAGTAAAAAAGAATTAATAAGCGAGAGTTGGTTTCAAAGTTTCTCCGAAATATGAATGAAACTTTGATAAAATCGCTATGACATTCTAATACTTAAAAATTAGTCATAATTATTTATTTATTTTCTTGTATAAGGAAGAATAGAGCTGATGAATCATCGTCTCCTAAACGATCTAAATCTAAACCGACGTTTTATGAAATTTCAAAGAATTCCATCCTTAGGAATCATCAAAATGATAATTTTGCAACATTCAATTTTAAGGAACGCGTTTCTTTTCTAAATATAAGAGTATCACTGTATAATCCACAGTTTATCGATCGAGGAAGAAATATCCATCAACGCAATTAGATCTATATCGCTATTTAGTCAGGTATCCAGGAAATGCGCATCCGCTTAATAATAAGCAGAGCTAGGAATCCCCGACTGGCGCCTATCGAGTGCGTATATAGAATTATAGATAAACAGGTTACAGTAGGAAATCCCCAGAAGCGGGAATACTTGTAACAAAAAAATTTAAAGATACGGGATACCGTGTATCTCATCATCGAAGGACGAATACGATAAGTTTCCCCGTGAATCTCACCTTGGCATGGTACGATTATACTTTTACTTTTTCTTGGTAAAAGAAAGCTTCAATCGCGTTGCGAATCCTTTATTCCGCAGGTGAATCCGCGTACCGATCTTTTGTATTATCCAAGAGAACTTATGTAATCGTTGTTACGCGGTGATTCGAAAGTCTCCGAGACTCGAGTTTTGCCTGGTGGATAGCGCGCGGCACAACTGCACGAAATCCGCGGTAAACGAGCAAGGCCAACGGGAGAATGTCAAGGATTCTTCTCATTGACACGTTGGCAGCGTCGCGGATTTCACTGTCAAGCACGCCAAGGTCCCAAAGAATGCTTAGAAAAGAGAACGAAGGTGAAACGAGCAACAGTGTTCGGACAGTAACGTATGTGTCCCAATCAACGTGTGAAACGTACACGGACGAGTCCTGCCAGTTTTTTTAAACAATAATAAAAAAAACTGTTTATTGTACCGATCATTAATGCTAGAATTATTGTATATTTCTCCTTGTTTCTATGATTGATACTTATAGTTATTAATATGTAACGAATTTTTGTGTTAAGCTAGATAAGATGTAATATGTTACACCATCTGAAATATCTTATTACGCTAATAATTATTATTAATTATGCGATTGGCGTAATAGAAGCTAAATTGATCCTTCATCCTTAATGAGTCTCTGCCACTCGAGCCTCATCCTCGAGAAATATCACACATGCAGGTGGAATTAAATGTTGCGCCATCAATCAAGGTTAAAACGAAAGCGAGGAGCTCGCAAAGGATTCAATTAGCATTCGACACGGATACTTCGATTTGAGATATTATTATCAGGGTCGATTATAATAAATATTCTTCCAAGAGTAGTATTATAATTGGATCGTCAAAGTGATCGTGAACAGGATTAATAGAGTGCACACACATCCTTTTCATATTCAAAGGGAACCAAGATCGTTTGATTTACGACTTAAACTCTGCCATTATGAGCCATAGAGTTAATCGGGTTCCAGGAGGTTTGCATTCCAATGGAGCCATTATCGCGAAGAGTCTTTGCGTCGTTTGAATAAATACCCTACCCACGTGTCATTTATCAACTCGATGCATTCTCCGGAGAGAGAACTTATTGTTGCCTTTTGCGTTTCTTCGTTTCTTCTTCTGTGACGACAGTAAGCTAGACTTGCGTCAATTTCGACGGAGAGAGAAACTCGTTCTAGAAACGCGGTCGAAAGTTCAATCGTAGCGGATGCTAATGTCTCAGACTCGCGGATAATATGTACAACTGTGCAATATCTATATATATGTATATTGTATATTAAACTACATCTACATCATTCCACTAAATTCCACGACATTGCTTTTAACAAGAAGAACAGCTTTGTATTTGGAATATAAAACAAGTGTGATTCTCAACATTGATTAAATTCATCGAGACACGTTTTCGGTGATTATAATATTATGCGCGACCCGAACCCTGGTCTCTCATCAATGGAATCAGAGCACACTGCTTTTGACGTCGTTACTTTCCATGCTAATCGGGAGAGAACCTGTCCGGAAAGAACAACAAAAGGATCGTGACACGTATTTTATTTACGAACTGCGTAGATGATAAGTTTGTTAACGTCTGTTGTCCTCTGTTTTGCGAAGTGACGATAACGAATTACAGTTGAGATTCGAACTTTGATGATTCTAGAAGGAAAGGCATCGCGAAAGACACAATCTGCATCGATTGAGCAAAGCGGAAACTTTGCGCAATGAATTGTAATTCCATCGATAAAGAAAATAAGGAGAGGCTGAAGTTTACACAATGATTTGCAACCGAGCGCAACTGCATCGGGTTTCAGGTGGCAGATGAAGTTCCTGTTAGCCCCTGTATGACCTAATTTTACTGAAATCCGCTAGTCCACATATGTTAAGTAATCCCACGCTTCTTTTATTTCCTTAAAAAAAAGGGAAGAAAACAATCCTGGCCCTTTTTTAATCCACCCACCATTCCTCGAATTCAGTTATTTAAGAATGAAATTATGATTTTTTAAAAATCATTCTTAAACGATGAACATTTTTTGGTGAACCAAAAAAGTGGGAAGAAAAGGAAACCGGACGAGGGACCGTTTCCGAGAGAGTCTAGACGCCTCCACGAGATTAGTAATGCACTCGCAAGAATAGACTCCACCACTCTGCACGTTGGTTATAAATAAACGTCTTATTCGAACGGAGTATAGATACCGAATATTGCTCTTTTCAGTTGCGCGTGCTACAATTCTATTTATACGCCCACCTTCGACGATTATGTCGCGCGTATTCCGATCACTCATCCATAGGCTTCCTACTGCTGATAATAACTCTCTGACGCTATTCAACCACCATTGACATCATTCATTCACTGCAATATGCTGCACCAATAATCCTTTCATACTTTTACCTCCTGTATTAAAGCTGATTAACCCTTTCAATACATTCTTTATACGAGTTTTCCTGAACAACGCCTAAAAATAGTTTGTAAAATATCTTTGTATCCTAAAGTCAATTTTATGATACACAAATATTCTTACTAACCGAATATTGTATAATGCGTTATACCGAAGCGTTATTGTATCGCTTAAATAGTGTTAAAAATAAACGAATCGAAATATTGACCGAAGCTATTCTTCAAGGAAATAACCGAGTCGATATATCGGTTCTACGGTGTTGAAAGGATTAATGAGCAGTAAATTAACCGTGAAAATTTCCTGTAGGATCAACGAGAGTGTAAGAGGGGTGTGCCATTAAGAAAATGTTCGTTGATGACGTGTGGAAACCAAGTACAAAGTGAAAGAAAGGAACCTGTGAATGAGGACGTCATCAAGTCTATCGGTAAAGTTTACAATATCAACGACAAACTGCGTCGTAAATGTACGATGCACAAGGTTGACCCTGCTCTATACTGAAAATAGCCGCTCGTTATCGACCTGTGCACGGGGAAATTATAATGACCGAACAACGTCGCGAAAATCCATTGGTTCGTTTTAGCGACCTGGAGTTGTCAAATGATGCCAGGGATCAATTTCAACGGTACCAGGTCACCTCGAGAGTCCTGCAGACTGTATTTCGTTCCGCTCTGCATAATCCTCGAGGATCATATGCCCTAAATTACTCAAGTTTTAATATACTTCTTTGTTCGTTCCATTCCATTCAGAAAATTCTTTGAAACTGGAAATAAACTGCCCTTAATGAGTGAATTTTCCATTATTTTGCAGACATCCTCTTACATCGAACTTGCATAATTTCTAGTAGAGTTATGAAATTAATCGAGTTTATTGCAGCGGTTCTTACAGTCGTGGTTGCAAGAAGTCCGCTATGCAAGTGAAGTACATCGTGAGGTAGCGCGCGTGCGGACCACGTGATCCTCGCTTGTATTTTTATTCCAGCAGCGACGATAAGAGGAAGAGAGATATATGGATAGATAGAGAAAGAGAGAAAGAAAATAAATGAGGAAAGGCCGGGATAAGTCGTAGATAGTAGGGCGCAGCAAGTACAAGTTCTGAAGTCAGTAGTGGATTCAACAACCGATTGAAATATAAGCTGACAGTAGTAACTTACGGTAGAAACCAACGCTTGACCTCAGTTGCACAATTGTCTTGCGTAATGAAACACACTGCTAATTAAACACCAGTGCAATAGTTTCAAAAATGAGTCAGACCATACAATCACTATAATCTCTATGATTGGAAATTCAAGTGAGAAAAAGAATAATAACAGTCAGAAAAGAATACGATTTGTATAATTTTGAATATTGTTTCCTGTGATATATTCCAAAGTGTTTCTTTAGAATCTAGCTCTATTCAGAAGTTGTGTGGTTTGGTCTCTATATTGAGAGGACGGAACACTCTAGGTTTGAAGTTGGTCCCAAAATTGTTCCTAACTCAATAACGAACGGAAGCAGAGGGCTACCATAGAGAAAGCTCGATTTTCAGAGATGCAGTGCGCATGTAGAGGTAGAGTGTAGCTTGAATGGGTAAAGTTGGTGTAGCAGCCGACTCCCCGAGGGGTTGAAACGGGGCCAACAACCCTCGAGGTCGCGTCGACCCGCGAGAGATGCGGGGGAGAATCCGAAATATCGATCGACCTCAAAGAGACCTCTCTCTCTCTCTCTCTCCTACCTCTTTCCTCCTCTAAACTCTCCGCGCGGATGCGTGTTACAAACGGGGAAGCGGAACCAGGTCGCCACGGAATACTACATACTCAGAATTTACGGGAAACTCAGTTTCACGACGGCCACTCGTCTTCACTCTACTTTGTCAACTCACAAATTCCGCACTTTACGACGTGACGGAATCGTATGCGTAATAACTCGCATTTAAAACGACGACTCACTGCTTTTTATTGCGACTTCGTAACCTTTGCACTTGAATGTCCCACTTGAAGGGACCAAAAAAGATTGCGTAAATATACTTTGTTAGGATAAAAATATTTTTTCATAATATACGAGTTGATAAAATATTTTTCCTTTCTATCTATCTAAATTTCGAATCTATACTATATACCTTAAATATTCATTATTTTCAAAAAAACTTAATTAAGTTATTGATTGGGAAAAAGTACCCGAGTACAAAGGCTGTGCGGTGCAATCGTCTCAGATAATGATTGTACGTATAGCTTGAATGTAATATGTATACACTGGTATACACGTGGACTTCGTTCGAATAAATCGCGGCTTATTGTAATGGTCAATCGGCAAAAAGTATTGTAGCAAAATCAGAATCGACCGCGTTCATGGTAAAATACTGAACTCCCACGATCCAACGTGAACACGTGGTCATGCTCAATTGAATTTATGTAAGTCTACTCCTTAATTCGTAGTGAGAGAGAGGATGACATTGCGAGGTGGTTTTGATTGTGTAATAGCCGTGTAACGCATTACATACAACGTAATATCGCAAAAGGTAATAATCCTTTCCAAACTCTTAAACCAGTAATCTAATCGAAAATTCGCGAAATTAGCCAACTATAGTGTAAATCTTTTCTAGCTAAATTATGCAAAATATGGAAATTGCTAGTTGCTAATTCGATGCAAATTCTCTGGCATTTAACCGATGTAGATATATATATATATATCCTCGAAGAATAAGAACGCGATCGGTTATGTGAATTTGAAATCGAGGTGCTCCATTGAATGAGAAGAATTTAATATTGTTTTGATTTGCGTATTCCAAGGAATCTTATTCTTGACGGTACATTGGCACCATCGTGTAAAATATTTGTAAGCGACATGCATGAGCGAAGCGAGGAGGAATGCAGCGAAGCGTTAACAGGATTGAGAAATTAAAATTCCGCCTTTGGAATTCGTCGTGTTGCGACTGGCGTAACGGGTTCCCCGACAGTCGTTACACCAACAGATAGCTCAAGACGACGAGGTTTGACCTCGTTGCAACCGCGGCTTTACACTGCGAAATTCACGATTCACCGTCCTCTCTCGCGAAACCAAAACATTGCTCAATCCAAGTCTACAGTACTCTTGACTCTGTTGCTGCCAAGTAATCGAGAACTTTCACGATCTCTACTCGAGTAATCATCGTCGATTCTATGTAGCTCGGGATTCTCGAGTACGAGAATTCAAATGCAAAGCTTGAGATAAGGTTTGGATTCTTACTAGACGAAAGATTGCATAGATAGATGTTAAAAGAAATCGAAGAGAAGCACGCCTTAGTTTGTAAAGGTCTCGTTCGTTCCTCTTCAAGAAGTAAGGTTCTTCGATGGTAATGTACATATGTATTCATAACAAGCAAGTGTTTGTCTTGACTATGAAATTCCTTCCTACAAAGGACACAGCGAGTGCAAGGGGCGTCGCGCTGCACGGAGGAGTAGTCTGAAGCTAGCCGCGCGACCCTTCCGTCGAGAGTATTGATTCTCACGCTCGGGTTCGTTTCTCTCTTTCTCTCTCCCGCTTACCGCGCCTTCTCACCGAGTTCCTACAGCGGTAGAAAAGCGACGCGTCGAAAGAAAAGAATCATGAAGCTTCATCGCGAACAACGGATTCCTCGTGCTTTCTCGCGGAGTTTGCGGTTGCGACACAAAGAGAGACCGAACCGTTCGCTTGACTGACTTTCTCGACGCAGCAAGAGGTGAAAGCATACTTCTCTCGATGTTAAAATACAAGACGAAGACGCGCCTAACGCATCTTACAGGGCGTCGCCTTTCAAAAAAAAACACATACACACACACACATACACTACTCGCAAGATCCCACACGACCAGGAAGAATTCTGGTTACCGCCTTTTCCTCGTTACACGGAAAAACACAATCATCCTTCCTATTCCACTGTTTACGTTTATTCCTATAATTCTGCGACTGGACAACGATTCGCGAGATGGTGCATGCACGCGTAGAATCAAGAGATAAATAGCAGAGGCACGAGAGAATAATCTCAACTTACATTTTCCGGGGATAATCTCACAGAAGTTTCTTAACCGTTTAGGGCGATATGGCTTATTGAAGTTCCACTCGCTTCAAGAATCTGCTGAGCGTAGATCCTGTCGCAAAAACTAGCGAGCTGTCGCGATGAGCGTACGCACGAGTATTCGCTGGCGGATCGATTGGCTTCAAAGGAATTCGAACTCGAGTGGAGAATATCGAAGAACGCGAAGTAACCACTCCGGTGTCCCAGGTTTAACTGACGCGAGTGCCAGTCGCGTGGGATACTTTTATAACCACGGTATTGGTCGCGCGCCATTGATGGTGGGGGAAACGCGTCAGGGGCGGGGGAGTCGGCCACAGAGCCCCGATGTCTCCACTACTCTCCGCTATTCTCCAGCGATGGACATCGGGTCCAATGATGCACGTTGGTGTAGTAGTAGTGTGAATTTTCTGACGTACTTATAGCGTGTAGGTGTTCTCTGATTTTGCAGGTGTATGCGTGTGTACTAGGGCAGGGATTCTCTACGCCCGGCGCCGGCATAACAGACATGCCGGACGATAAATAACGATGCGGTTGCCCCGATAACAGGTCTTATCACCGATTCCTCCTTTGCCACTGTATTCGTGTAACTGGTGGACTTTCCGCGTTTCATCGAATTCTCCAATTTTGCAAACAACCATCCAAACACTTCTCGAATACGATTATACGCGTAATATGTACTACTTGCTTGTTTATTTCCCCCCTGCAGGGGGACTATTTTTTACGAGATTAAATTCTCACTCGCGATTGCTTAAGTAGGTATTTCAAAATTCCAAATGCTTTGCCGACGTCGCACAACGACCACTGGGCGTCCGATTGTTTGAATGTGACGTCAAATTCGTCGGATTACAAGGTTCCGGTTGATTTTTAATCGTTTATCGTATTATCAACTCGGTAATGCGATAAGAAAGGTATGCGAGGGTGACCTATCGAAGACTCACACACATACATGGGAGGGCAATGATTAGTTCGGTATCCATGTGAGTCTGAGAGAAACAGTTATACATATATGTATAATAGTTAACCGGGCTAATCGACATCTACGAATGAGTCTAACATCACGTGCAGAAAACGCCAGCTCGCATCGTATCGCAAAAATGTCACTGCGCTTTAATATGCATTAACGGGTTACCACAGGCTAGGCGATCCCAATGGATTGAAGATTAGATGCTCGGGGAAATTATAATAAAAAAAGGACATGCAGGTCTATCGATTTTGTGTCATGCAGAAATTCAAGGCCACGCGGTACTCTGCAGTGAGAAAGCTACCTATTCCAATCAGCTGACTTTAGCACATTGATTATTACGGTGACCAATATGCGTAGTTTGCCACGATCCCTATATCCGTAATCCTGCTACAATGTTCTAAGATAATCGGTTCTTGAATGAGTTAAACAATATCCCGATAACGATTAACTACTGTAATAGTCTGTGAGGTTGGAAAAAAAAAACAATGATTAGCATGAAAAATATTTTCTCAAACGCGTTCGGTTGAAGCGTGACACTGAGTATATCGGTTCCCACGGAATTGGTCGTGAGCTCTACAAACGTCTACTTTGAAAGCGAGATTGGAATGGGTCAGGATTCCCGGAAAAGATCAGCCGCCGTTTCGGATTCCAAAGGAAGGTAAAAGCGGAGTGAGCTTCTCTCTGCCTGGAACTCTGGATCTGTAAAACCACCACTCTACCGATACTCGATTCCTCGCAATGAGATTTTTTTACCACGCAGTAAAAGCAACCGATACTCCTGCAATCGAATTGTTAAACGATAAACATCTTTTTACAGGTGATAACATTTTTTTTGTATAAAGATCGATATCTGTCCAAGCGTCCTTTGTCGGAGTGAACTCTTATCGATTATGTTTGCCAATGCGCCGCTTAATCGCCGATTTTGTAATCTCGATGCGACTGGAGACAATTATATTATTGTTATACCTCATTTTGACAAGTGCAACCAGCGAAATGTATATCACGTGCTTGATCTTGTTTCTTGACTCGTAAACTGTGACTTATGTTTTCACAGACTAACACGATATTTTTAATTCCTGATTGTGTTTAATTGAATGTGTCGTTTGATACAATGAGAAACGGAAAGTACCGTTTACTCAAGCCTAAAGTTGGATGACACGAGGATCTAAAATTATTGTTTGGTGCTACTTATACGCATCCACATTTGTCAACGCGAAACCGATAAGTATATATTTAGCTTCTATTCCGCGGAGTCAGTGGGCGAAATCTGTATGTACCGTTCAGTAGAACTGATTCAGATGAACTGCAAAATAGATGTAAACAGAGCGAAGATGACTATCTTCTACGAAACTTTTCAGTAACATGCGTTTCGCGTGAAATACAAGAGAATCGTATGCGTTCATATCGTTAAAAATGGATCAAGACGAATGTACCTATAATTCGCCACGTTCCAAGATAATGCACATAATTTCAAATTCCTGGACACATCATTATGTTCCAATAATGAACTTTTCCTTCATCCTTGACAAATATCACTTTCGCAATGTAATAGGTGTATTGAGGAAAATAACAAGTTCATGTAAATACATACATCCCACGCAGAAATAGAGTTCTGTTCCCCGAGGCTTTCCGGTTTTCCTGATCCATCTTCGGAATAATCGTTGGTAAAGGTGAGAAGTTCATCTGGTTGTCCGTTCCAGGCGTTCCAGTGTCAGTCATGCATGAATATCCTGTCAAAGAAGGCTTCCAAGTCAATCACGTCCCAACGTTCTCCCGCATCTTTCCACGTGCTGCTGGCTCGCAATCTTCATCGCATAATGGGAGAGCAAGTGGGTGGTGAATTGAGAGAACAGCGTGGGTGCCACTGTCGAGTCCACGTGGCGAGTTAGCAATTTCCTATGTGTATCGGGCTCAATGAATTTCCGCGGGAGATCTTCCTCCAGGGAAACTCCCAATGCTAAATCGGTCACGCGTGTCTTCGCGCGTGATACTGCCACGTGGATAGTCGTCTCATTTTTCTCTTTTTCTTTTTTTTCAATTACACTTTCTTATTATTATTCTTTCTGTACTCGAGTCCGTCTTTCGGTTACCGGGTCTCCAGTGGATTGGAAGCTGGGTGCAAATGCACGCATCCATCTCGATGATAATGTCCAAGAAGCGAAAACACTTTCGATGGAGATTTGTTTATCGGTGCGAGATGGTGGAAACCCGATTGCTCGTTCAGTTATCTATCTACCAAAGTGACTCGACCAAGTCGTTCGCTCTTTACGCTCTTAAAATGCAAATTGTTCCAAAATTCCATATGTATTTTGGACGATGCTATTTATAGAGTTCTTCGGAATCGAGTCTAATCGACACTGATGATATTGATCTGAATATTGAATAAATTATAGGCAAGGCTAGCAGTGTATAAGTTTAGTACACTTTTTCGACAGATTTCTCTTTTATTCAATTTTAATACACATCCTTTCTCTTAATTGTCTTTCGGCGAGTTGCGTCCAGGTCTTCAACGACCTTCCGGTTTCAATAGAAGCACTCGATACAAGTACCAAGAGAGCAAACTACGCCCTAAGGAGGGAAGAAGAGATACTGGCACAAAGGAACCTCGCGACAAAAGTTTCTTTACAATCCGCGTCTCCGATCATCTTTCTCGTTCCTCTTACAGTGGAAGAAGCCTTATCTGCCAATAATGCAGCGATGTCAACAACTTATATACGAATGAGTTGCGAGTACGAAAAGGTAGATAACGAGTGCGTTTCGCAAAACTTTTTTTTCTTCTTTCAGACTTATTAATGAGCCAGGATGAAAATTGACTGATCAGATAAATGATTTAATTACACGATTAAAATAATTCTTAATATTGCAGAATTAGAAACTAAGGCTTTCACCCTCTACGGTCTTCTTTGCAATAAGGTAACCGGACAATGGTTCTATTTTAAGTTAAAACAAGATCTAGGATAACCAAGGAACGATTTTACTTGAGGAAACGTTATGTTTAGCCTGCATATCAACGATACATTTACCTAGCATACCAAGCTATTTCTACGAATGGCAATAAGGAAACCCAAAGTTGATTCCTGGTAATATTTACTTCTCCTATGCATATCTTTTATTTTTATTTAAAGAAATCAACGTCGCGTTGAATTTTCATGAAACGAATACCAAACTGTCTAAATAGGTATTTATAAGAATAATTAGGAAGAGCAAGGAGTTACGTACTTTTCGACCAATTAGATAATTTAATGGGAAAACCGGAATAAATTACTCGCTGCAATGCTATTCCCATAGCTGCGACGGCGTAATCTCATTGGTAAGGAATTATGTAATAGCGAGAAACCCATTTGGTATAAATCACTTAGGATACTACCCGTGAGAGTAGTATCGCGATCTTCGCTACACCTCCTCTCAACACTCCCCCTTGTGACGTAATTAACGAGAGCAATCGGTTACTGTTTGCCTTGTTACGCAGAAGCACGAGGTGAGATTTCGTTGGTGAGTATCGTATAATGCCAGTACACACAATATATTATTGAGTAAATACTACACGTGTATTTACACTCATCCGCGAGACACCAATGATTTGGAGGCAAGTAGCCAACACTTGGTTTAGTGACGTTGATTTGAAGATTTCTGTGCGAATCGTTTCGATCCACGATTCATCCAATTGGAAAGTGATCGAGCAGGCGCCACTAACATAGTTTTAACCGATAACTCGTGCCGTACAGCTGAACAAATTTACGTCTTTTTCTTCCAAAATATATATATATATTCTTTCGTTTTCTTGACGTTTTTTCGTAGATCCCTTCGCGTATGTATCTCAATATGTAAACGCGTATACTACAATAATGTTTCTTGGATCAAATTCGATAATAATTGGCATTCGACAAATGAGGCAGTAATCGCGTGAAATATGTGCTGAGAATAATGGATTTCCGTGTGCACACCTTAATTAGGAAAAAAATACAAAATTAAGGAAACACAGACAGAGTTGTTGTATTTTTACTTGAACATCATCTTCGATATTTTCGGCCTCTGATCCAATACGAAGAAAATAGCGCATTCGTTTTACCAATGGAATTCGCATTTCCAAATTCGTCGAAGAATCATTGAGATGCTGACGCTGACGAATCTTTTCTTAAAATTAGACCAGATCAATGTGATCCAAAATTAGGGGAACGTGGTAAAACTTGCGTAATTAAGATTGAGACAAATTTTAGTTGATTTCTGTGAACCAAACGGAGGTCAGACTTGAACGTTTGTCGCATAAAGTCTAGTTGAGTGTAAGATAGAGAAGATGGTTCGAAGCGTGCTGTCCAGGCTGCCTTCTCGTGATCCTCTCTCACTCGAGATAACGCAAAGCAATTATTCACATTTTCTTGTGTACTCCGCCGCGTGATAACGTCACGTGAATACTGACAGTCGCGTGACGCCAAGATTAATCTGTTTTCACGTGGTACGCCTTAATTTTACGGATGAATCTAGCTCCAAATATCCATCGAATACGCGATACATACTTTTTCCAGCAGAAGCTTTCTTTTCGTAAGAATAACAAACGAGTGATGCATTTTGCACGTTTTAGTCTCCGAAGTATGTATTTAACAAGTAGTATGAACAATCGTTACGAAAAAGTATCCGAGAAAATTTCGGGAAAGCCCAGCAGTAAATTAATCAAGGTGAATTATTTATCTGAAGCAAAATCCTTGTAATAGCGCAGCCCGATAAGAGGAAATGATTATCTGTGCTCATTTTCAAACTGGTTCACTCGAAACGAGAAGACTGACAAGAGTTGGCGATTAATCCAAGTGTGAAACAAGGCAACGAGAAACATATGTCGCGGTACGAAATGTCGAGTAACTTCTCGTCGCGCTGCTTAAATGAAACCAGTTCGAACTGGTCGTAAAGAGTCAAAGCGTTTCGTCGTTGTGACGTTAATCGATTAGAGCAGGTTTCGAACTGGTACTTTGGATTAAGAAACTACGAGGTTAGAGTGAATCTCTTCGCTGGAGAAGTCATTCCAGTTATACTATCGAGTTCCTCCTCGATCGAGAGAACAAGAAAATAAGTTCCATTCGTGTTAGATGGTTGGACGAAAGCCTTTGTACCACTCGTGAGATTGAACGGCGAACCCCAGGTCGTGGCAGAAGCATCATTTCAAATCCACTTCGCTCAAAGTGTCTCGAAATTGCAATGGAAACATTATCGAAGGCCAAAGAAGGATCGATGTAGTATACGAAGCCTGAAGCGAACCGCGTCGAAGATAATCGTAAGCTGGTCGATTCCATCGGAACCGCCCATTGTTGCCGATCGGCTACGTTCTACAGTGTGTCATTAACTCGAAGGTTTATGCGTCTGCAGCGCGCGTAATTACCCAACCACATACGCGGTAGGACCCCCTTTGAAATTCGAGACGCGATTTTACGAACTGTAAATTAATACTGCTAGCAACGATGACGACGACTCTTCATGGAAGCTTGCAATCCTTGAACGCGTTTAACACCTTGACTATCACGGTGGTCACCTGTCGATCGTTATTCACGTGTATTCCGCACTCTTTAATAAAGCATCGAGAATTTTCCGGTGCTAAGCATTCGTTGTTGGAAGATATTTTGGACGGTTCGAGTGTACTGAATATTAATGCGCGCCTTCAAACTTCCTGGAGCACTGGAGAATATAGTAAGTCCATGGTCGCGATAAAAAAAAATGTGTCCCGGGAAGCGAAAGATCCTCGACTGCATTATTCCAATCCACGAGGAAGTACGCGCTGTTTATGGAATGTCCTGCTCTTGCGAAGGACTCGAGTTTCTATCTTACATTAGCGACTTGGACAAAATAGAATACATACAACCCTGACAGTTGTCCTATCTGATCGCTTCTCAGCTTGTCACAAAGAATACATATTCCGGATGCGTTCGGTGCCACGCGGAGATGAAAGATTACTGGCTTGAGCTGATGGAGCGAGAGCCTACCTTAATTGATAATCGCAATCACTTCCTTCTGACGTAAGTTTAAAAACCGATTAGCTAGAATAATACGGCAATTGTAATGATAATTTAGAGAAATCACAACGGGAAGCGTCTGTAGTAATTGTATTCTTTAAATTGCGTCTGTTTTGATTCTACACGATGCATCATTCGATGAGTGTGATCCGAATCTATATTGAAATTCTATATTGAATTTAACTGAAATTTCATAGAAATTCATCTATCTTTCGATCATTGGGATTTTAATCGATTGTATATATATATATTCTTCACTTTATTTTCTCCCAAATGTACTCATGAAAGAAACAGACATAAGTCGTAGTTCCAAACGACCCCATACGTATCGTCGAGGCCTTATTCGATGAATCAATCGCCCATCGACGGACTGGAAAACATAGGAAGTGACGCGCTCGATTGGGCATGTCGAAATTTAAATTATCCGCGTTATATCGAGCGACGAAAACGACAAATCGATAACTCGTTGTCCAGGGTGGTCCGATGCCAAACAATTCTGTGTACTCGAGTGTTTTATATTCTCGTGTATCTTTATGAATGTTGCATCCAAGGACGATTGCGCACACAACGCAAAGAATCCGTTCCTCGAAGCTTAAAAAGTACGAATGAGCAGTAATGGGCTTCAATCTATTCGCCAGAGCCGCCAATTTCACGGTAATGAGGCAAACACAAAAGCTACGGCATCCACCGAGTCCAACGAGCAAAACACCGTTGGCAAATCGGTCAAAATAAAGCTATCGCGCTCGCGCTTGTAAATAAAGTAGACAACGATAACTTTGACCGCTTTTTCGATTATTATGCTACCGCGAATCTCGCGGTTTTCGAGTTACGAAAGAAATACTTTGGAGATGCGATTCGATTAGCAATTTAAACAACAATTATTATAGGCGAATTTCTCTTGCTCCGCTTTCACCAGTTGCTTCCTAGTTCGATTCTTCTTTTACGTAATGCAAGAAGCACCGAAGAGTAGCAATTATCTTTGAACTCTAATTTACAATTGAAATCTTGTATCTTTGTTAACTTCTTTGTTTTACTCAGTGTTTATCAATGAATTTTTTCGGTAACGGAGGATTAAAATAGTGACTGAACCGCTTTGCAAAGAAAAACTAGTTGATAAAAATGTAGCGGTACGTGTATACAACGAGAGGGAGTATTGGCAGATGTTCAAAGCTCGAACGAAACTGAAAGAAGGATTTCTGTCGACTTCTCGCTGACGTCAGATCCAGAGTTGAAGACCCTAAGTGAAAACACAGGGGGAAGCAGAGAGGATCAATTTGCGTTATGCTACCGCGTGATAAACCGTGGAATGAGAAGAACAGTCCTTAGCTTCTAAAAATAGATTCACTCAGGAGTACCTTTTTAGAAATGCTTCTCCCGAAGAGCGCGTGTCGTCGTCGTCAACGAAGACTGTGTACAGTGCCATTTTTGTACTGTCCTCTCGAGATTCCGGATGTTTATAAAATACATTTTGATCACGAACACTCGAGGAGTTCTTCCCAATGAATTTTAACTCTCTCGACAATATTTGTACTTTTAAAAGAATCCTGTTCACAATTGTCATAAACGAGTCCGATTAACTTAAAATTCATTTTTTATCAAAATTAATTCATAAAATTCTTTAATTCTAACATCGCATATGCACCTATTCAATTTGCCATTTGAAATTCCTGCAAACCAAGTGACGACTGAGAGCAACGTTAGATGTGTGAAATAAGTTAGAATTGATTTGCATGAGTTTCCCGCGTCAATCGTTCTTTTCCGCGTTTTCTAAGGAAAAGGACTGAAGGAATCTTCTGATGCATCGTCATACAAATTCTCGTACTGCAATGTGCATATAGAATTTCAAGGAATTGATAGAGATGATCGTGACGCGTATCCTACAGTAGCACAGAGTTTAAAATGTAAGTGGGATGATCGAATAGGCTTTTCCGGAATTTTCTTTCAACGACCATCGAGAATAGTGGGAGAAGGATTCGTGTCCATGGTCATTTGCACTTGTCGATGCGACAAGGTTAACGATCGCTCGTTTAGAGGTGAAACGCGAGGCGAGAACCGTCCTGGAATCGATCTCAAAACCTTTGCCGGTGGTTCATCGACTTGACAGCTGCTGTCCAAGGACGATCTCGCAGACGGCCAAAGACGTGGGCTATCGTTCTACCGAGGTCAACTTTGGAAACGCTTCCAGGAAGCATCATAATTTAAAAGAATATTCATTATACACCTCGAACAATATTATTATTTCATTATCAACGCGACCCCCGAGTTAAATTCGAAATAGCCAATTTTTTATATCTCTTTTTTTTCAATTTGAAAAGATGCGTCGAAACGATAAAATTTCTGTGAGATAACTCGTAACTGCGTCTACGCCACTGATGCAACAAGGACCAGAGGAGGAATAATTGAAATTGATTTAATTTGGCGACTGTTCATTTGAACCGGGTGTGCAGATTAGAAGACACGTATCAATAAAACGTACATCGATAAAAATTAACCCTTCGCGCACTTTGGATTTAGAGCTAGACTTCGATCGGGTCAGAATTATTTCAATATGGGTTGATTTAAGATTGTGTAGTGATTCTTGCAATATCATCGTGTCGAATTGAACTTGCACTAAATAGACTCAATATAGTATTACTATTTCTTTTAGGAAGATCGAAACAACGCAGTAGAATATTCAGCACAGGTCAGACTTGCATCATCGGTGACACGACGACATTCTGCGTCTCAAAATTCTAGCGGCTAGGAACTCGATTAGTAAACATGAATATCGGTGAATTCAATCGGCATCTTCTTCCATTCGATGAGTATCATAGTTCAATTGTGTAACGTTCTAATCACACCTTTGTAGAGTGAAGAAAAAAAAAAAGAACTTGATTATCAATTCGAGTGAAGAGAGGTTAATATTGGTAAAGCAAAAGAAATTTGCTTCGAGTATAAGCTTCAAAGTGCAAAGTTGCCTTCCGCGTTGCAAAAGATCAGCAGCCTCTCGATCTCACTCTCAGTCTGCGCGGAGGGCCACCTTGCAGTGCACGTGTGCAACCAGACGATCACGAAACATGAGAATGTTGATGAACTGACGGCTACGACGGTAGAGAGATTATGCACGCGTCTTTGACGCGATAATCGTCTGGACACTCGGTCAACTTTGGCCAAAATTGTATTCGCAGACGTAACGCTTCTGCCAAACTTCGACTTTGCTCTGACTTACGTCAGCCTTATTTGACTATTAAGTAAAAAAGAATGCGTACCACTAGAGAACCACGCGAAACACGTTGATTTACGATCGGAACTCTAATATATTGCAGGGGATAAAACAATGTGGCAATAAAGTGTGTAGAATTATCAGGGAATAAATTTAACGATGAAACAGGAAAAACCGCGGAAAAGTTTCCGTTGACTTTATCTCGTGAATCAACCCCGTATCGTTGTATACCGATTGATAAGAGATCCTTATCGAGGGGCGACACGATAAGTTTCGACGCCAGGACGAGCGATCTGGATTCAACTGGTTCCAGAGGAAGGGTTGTGTCTTATCGAACAAATTGCATTCCACGGAATTAATTTGCAAGTCGATTGATCGTGGATTATATGCGGATGAAGAATATCACTGACGTCGGTGAAAGAGAGCTGGAATTCGTTGCAGAATGCAAACTACTAACGAGATCCGACTGGAAGAAAGGGAGAAGCATCGCGAAGACGAAGTTCTGCGCAGTGCGATAAAAGGATTCGCGGGGAAAAGGGCCGAAAAGAGAACGTAGAAAAGCGAATAAAGAGAAAAGAGGAAGAAGGAAGGAGAGAGGCGGAGAGGAAGGAGCGGTGAGGGCAGAGAAGGAGACACAGAAGGATGGTGGTTTTTGCGAGTCTCCCCGTCTGCATTCCACAATGCAGCCAACAACCTCAAGAGTGCGTTCGCGAGGCAAGAGCAAGAGAGACAGAGAGAAAGAGTGGAGTTCTCCATAGAAAAAGGCGAAAAGAGAGTAGAGCTCAGAGAAGCTGATAAGATTTATCGACTCGAGCATGCTTTCTCGCCTTTCTCCATACATCCACGGTTATTCTAGTTATCATCCAGCTGCGAATCTTTCTTGAAAGGAGGAAAGATATTCTCGTGACGAGCCGATGACCCCACAGTTCCGAAGCTTCGCTTTAACGTTAGCGCGATGCACCCCTCCGATAAAAATATTCTTTCTTCGCTTCATTTTAATTCAGGTTATTTCGGATACCGAATCAATGTAAAGCAATCGAATTTATGATTTTGAAGAAATTGATCGAATGGAGTATTATTATAGGGTGAAAGATATAAAGTGATGGCTGAGGGAGATAAATGAAGACGAATAAAGGTGAAAGGATCAGGAAAAGAGTATTGACCGAAAAGGGTCGTCTCCTTGGTCCAAGGAGGAAGGACCTTCCTGAAAACACTGGCGCGCCTAGGGCAAAAGAACGGGAGATGCGAGGAAGGAGAAATACATAAATAAATAGAGGTTGAGCTAGTGGCGCGAACAAAGAGCTAGCTATGACCCTACGATGCAACCGTGCAGAAGACCACACTGCCGAGAAAGAAAAAGAAGCAGAACGCTTCTTCTTGGAAAGGTACCGAAGATTAGAACCAGTTCTCTTCCTTCGGAAGTAACCTTGCGGTTGGAACCAAACGAGCGAATTAATTGACGAAGTCGGGGATGAAGTCGATCAAATCAGCAGACACGTAATATTAATTTTACTGCTATCTGACTATTGTTATCTCAAAGGATCTCGGAATGTCTCTTTTGCAAAGAGTACTTAATCATTACAGTGTCATTTAATTCATATGCTCATGCTAATATATGTGATTTGTAGTCGTCATAAATAATACTATTAAAGTGATAATAATCAGATAATTACCCGGTAGCAATCCATGCGGAATGAATCAATGGTTTTCTCTTGAATCAGTGCATTTAAACGTGGGAAATCTCGTGAGGAGACTATACACAGTTGAATTTCGATTTACATGGAAAGTAGAAGTTGGCTCGTGCTGCAAAGGAACTACAAACTCGTTTCAACTTTGTGAGAAGTCCATCGACCAGTACTGGTGGTCGTCGAAGGTCGTTCTCCAAGAGTTCCAGGTTCCAAGTTCTCCCCTTAAGTCTCGAGAACTCGGCTCTTCCGTGGGTGCATGGTCTCTTCAGCATTTAAAAAGAGAGGATCCCAACGCGAAGCGAGGCCATTCCCATTAATTTTATAAGAGACACGCAAGGTGTACTTAATCCTTGGGGAGTCGCGACGATCTTCTCTTACCCCAAGTTCTTCAACATTTTCCGTGCTCTTCTTATCCAACGAGTATGGTGCATATATACATTATACATCTAACGAGCGGCCTTGCACGCGAGGACTAACATCGAAGACGCGGCACGTTTTCCACTGGTAATTTCGAGAGTGCACCATTATACGAAAGAGAGAGAAAGACGAACTAAAATCATTCTGCGCTTCGGAGAAAAGGAAGCTAGTGAAATTGCGTTCGTACGAATCTTGTAGTATCTTCTCGAGTCATTCTCCAAAATAGATTTATCGTCGCAATAACCAAGCGGTAAAATTTTGCAAAGGATTCGCGAAATCTTATGCAATCATTTAGGAACGAAAAAAAAAATCGAAAGAACTTTAGAAAAGAACGGTAAATAGTATTTACGTAATATACCAATTTCGTGAGGAAATATTACGTGTTATTTAACCAAAACAGCGGTAATTCGACATAAACAAGAAAATTAATATTTGCATAAGAGCCCACACTCGAACATACACACATGGATAATAGGAGAAGCGAACGAAAGAGACAAGTGATGAGGTAAAGTATCCAATTGAAAAAAGATCGCGAATTTGACTCAAAAGGGAATATTTCTTTGCACGCGAACACAGAGAACTCGTGACTCGCGCGGGGAGACTTAGCGAGAAACAACTGGAAGAGAACCACAAGGTCACGATCGATAAGAGTGCAAATTTGTTTAGATCGCGGGAGATGAGACAGGTAGGAAAAGACCCACGATTTCGACGATTCAGAATTTGCTAATTTTAAAATACGAGCCATCTGTACTTTGCAAATTCGAGGGGTCGATTTTCGAAAATGGATCAGCATTATATTCCAATTAATTGGCATATTGAGTTTCTTTAATAATTATCGACTATATCTAATTATATTTGAACAAGAAAAGTTGAGTTACAATTAGCCTGCAACTTTTAGAAAACCGGTAGAGTTGCTCTACTCGCGAGTATTCAGTTCGATAGAATTCAAGGAAGCCTGTTCTGACTTATTACAAAGTGGCAGGAATCCAGCAGCAAGAATGCGGACAGTAAACACAAGTGCATCTTGACATACATACTTCACTCTGAAATACGCTGAGCCTTCAATCCACATTTTTATAATAAAGAATCTTTGCAGGATATTCCTCACGGTAAGTATTAAAAGAGTTGAGAAGAAAGCGTCTAAAGCCAAACAGGAATTGACAAAGTCATCCCTTGTTTCCCAAGCTCTATTTCAAGCTGCGTGGATGCGCACAGAATCAATCAAGTTCAAGTTGGAAAAGCATCGAGGGCAGTGAGAAGAAAGAAGAAATCGAAAGAGAGAAAATACGAAAGTAAGAGAGAGGATTTAGAGTGTAAGTGTAATTTCGACTAGCTCGCAATTTTATTACGTCTGTAAAGAGAGAGAGAGAGAGAGAGAAGATCCGCGAGCCAATAAGTCAGGACCTTGAAACGATTTTCTCGACGAGTCGCAGTCCGAACTAACTCGATTAACCCTTATTGGATTAACGAGTCGCAACGATCAACCGAAAGACAAGATACTCGATGAGAATCACACGCGTGCACTGACTCGCATTCGTGTCGATGCACTTTTTCCGCTTATTTACCATGTCCACTTTACTGGTTTAGTACACCTTCGTTTTAACTCTAAGGCTTCGCATACATATGCATACATACATATGTACATATATACATGTACATGTTCAGAGTTCAATTTCATCGATTCTCAATTTTTCATCGGAAATTCTCGATTTCAATCTCAAGATTTCTATCGATATTTTCTATCTAAAATTGTAGATCATCGAAATTGATATGGAAAAAGAATTCTCCGATTCATCTTTGCGTTAGCTGAAGGTAAACAATAATATTGACAGGCAACGTTCTTGATTCTCACGTGACGATTTCGTCGAGGAGCTTCTTCTTTTTTTAAGATTCCTCGGAAATGTCTACGAGCTATGGTCGCTTCTTTCTTTCTACGTATTTCTCGGCGACCTTGCATCGGCTGGCACATATAATCCACCAATGTTTTGTTTAGTCTGCGGGATGATTAACGTCCATTGGGGAAAAGCTGACTTGATACTCACTAAGCACAACACTTTCGACGAGAGACAGTCGTCGGTTTATATTGTCTGACATTTGATTATTTACTACAACGCTGTTATTTTCTCTTGCCGAAACAAACAGAATAATATTGCATCGATGAAAAATTTTCTTGCGGATGACGTATGAAATGTAGTTTACCTTACTTTATTCGCAGAATAAAATAAAGATATGTAAATGAGATATAAAAAGTTAATAATTGTTTTGAAGATGCTCCGAATTCGTGAGAATCGAATATCATTGATTTATAGCATTGACGTAGTTTTCAACGTGTGGTTTATGAATGGAAGGATTTCTTTCATACGAGTATTCTTTATCCAATGTTAATCGATACACAGGTATGATTGAACTCAAAGATTCCTCGGAGTCAGATGTCTAATGTGAGTCACGTCGAACACTTGCATCGCGAGTCGATCCTCTATCATCACTGACAATTATAGATTTCTCTTTATTATTCACTGCACTATTAAATTGACATATCACGATAGAACGCCGTGAATCTCGTTTAACCACTAAATTTAGCGAATTGATTGGGATAAATTGATCATTTGTTCACCGTTCGCCTCGAGTTCCGTTATTAGAAAATACAGTGCAGAACAGATGCACACATGTGTTATATGTATACGCATATATCGTAATCTAGAAGTCAGTGAGTTTGCATATAACTCAACTTAAAGGACAAATTCACCAGCGCCAGTGTTTCAATAGATTTTTATCGTTACCTATCAAGCAGATAAGCAGCGTTAATATTGCGAGATAACTTATATTGTAAACTGCATCGAGTCTGATCAAAGTAGCCAAACGTTTTTACGTAGAAAAGCAGTCCATTAATATTATTATTTTTTAAATTTCTTTAAGCACACTTGATCGCAATTGCTCCTGATTAAATATTAAAGCCACGTTACACAGTGGGATAAATAAAATTATTGCCTGACCTTAAGTTTTATTGTTCGCGTAAACGATGCTACGTATCATTATCCTGCCAAACGTCGATTTGACCTCGAATTTTTCTGCGGTTCTTTATTCCCAAGGAAATGACCATATATCAGATTCGAAGGACGAATGCGTTTGGTTAAAGAAACTTCTTCTTTTGCCAAGACTCCTACTAACTACGAATGGGAAACGTTGATGAAAAAATAAAGCTGTGTCTATATTTCGGTGCTTTTTTTTTAAGAACCAATCGAGAATACGTTTAACGGTGAAATACCGATTCGTCCTTGAATTCTTAATCCAATGAATTTCCCTTCGACCTCGCGTGTGTCCGACGTTATTCGCGTGCAATGACATAACGAGCTGCCACCCCACTTTTAGCTTTACTAGTTCACTGCGTCGTTCTTTTTCTCTGCGACGGAAATTAACGAATCGCGCACTCGATATCCGTTTGCCTTTCGCATGTACCTTACCGAATACACTTCTTCCCTACTAGACAAATAAGCTTGAGAGTGACGCGTCGCGACGTCGCGTCGAACGAAACAACTTTGGTGAATCCTTGTGATCGCGTGACGCAAATGCATCACGTGCACATTTCTTTCGAACGCAATATGTATGTACAACGAAATTTCCAATTCAAAAATTAATTTAAACAGAGTCAAATGAAAACGAAATATTGAATACTATATGTTTAATAAAATGCATAATACATATTAGTAATCGCCACGTGTATGAATGGTAAGAAGTATCAACAATGAAATTTTCATGTGTTTATTCAAATTTTTTATTCTCGGTTTGTAGGAACGAGGAAGCAACGAAGCAATGTCACTTTGACGTACTTACTGTCTACTGGCAACAGGCAGCACGGAAGTAAACAAAGAACGAAGGAACGTTGACGGAAGCCTTACTCGTGGAGTTCTGACGAAAATTGCCTTATTGAGATGTCAAACATTGCGAAGGTCAGGGTATTCAGTAGTTCGGTTCGCTTAGAGACCTCGCGATGAATCGATCTTTCTTCTTGCACAGTGGAACTTTCCATTTCTAATATACTAGCGACACACGACTTGACCCGTAGACGATGAAAAATTCCTATACAATTATTTTTGACCGTCGAGATAATCTCATTGGTGGAGTTTCTCAAGAATAAGGTCAAACACGCGTACAACGCTCTTAATCTCCTACATGTTAATTATATCACGCGTTGTCACTTATCGAATGCGTCTAGTATGTTGTATCTACACATTAACTTTTTTTCCAGACTCGACCGTCAATCTCTCATAATAGTAGGAGAATCATAGTTTAGAGACTCTCTCGACAAGTTGTCTCCTGCAGTTTGCACATTTCGTGAATTCCACTCGACAAATCATTACGAGTCTCGTGAAATGACTAGTAATTAGCTAACGCGAATTTCGTGAGCTCTGAAGCGCTCTGTCACGTTGTCAAGGAAGTGATAAGATACAGAGTGTATAAGAGAGAAAGCACACAAGTGCAAAGGGTACGATTAAATGAATAGGAACGCTAGTATAGTAGCTGGAGGACACGAGAGGACCAAATGCGTTACGGAAAATACCCAGAATACAAGATGTACAACACTGTCGAAAGCTTTCGCAGACTGGCGACAGTACTTTTTTTTCCTCTCCTTTAATGGAAGCAAAACTAGAGAACGAAAGTCATTAGACCGAATAAGCAGCGAATGATAGGAGTAACGATGAGAATTTGATGAGCAGCTTGATTCGTAAATTATACGATACTGGATAAACGAAAGAAGGAGACTGTCGTTCTCCTTTCTAGCTTCTGATTGCACGGCATCGATCAATCACAGTCTGCTAATTGCCAAGAAAAACCACCGATTGGAATCTTTGCCACCCGAGTCGCGTAATAATTTACGGTATTTTACGAGGGCCAGACTTTGACTTGTCGATCTGTAGAAAAAGTGGGAGACCGAGGAACGTCGCGCGCGATTATCACGATTTCAGGAGGGTTCCTTTCACGTAAAAAACTCAGGGTAAAATTCTACTATAATTCAAAATATCAAAAATCTACTATAATTTAAAATAAGAAATTGAGACAGAAGGAAAAACTTTTTTTTGCGATATGTGTTGAAAAAAAGTGACACAAAGCAGCTGGTCTCGTAAAATATTCCGTGAGCATATGGGACAGACCGTGGGCGTGAGTTACATACTTATCACTAGTAATACGTTGCGGTACCGAGAACGTCCTGATACAAGTTTAGCTCGCTGTTGAGACAATAATTGCATCATGAACTTGAATATTTCACATTGAGATCCAGAATGACACTATAATTCTAGAATAAAATCCCTACCACGTAACATCGTGTGTATAGGATTACATACATCGTAAGCTAAAAGTAAAAGTCGAACGAAATAAAATTGTATAAGAAAGTTATCAAAACATACGTGGCGTGATGGCGATTTTCCCGTCGTCTGGGATAAATTCGTATATTCCGAGAGATAAGGAAAGATGCCGCGTATAACGTTACTCTATCAGCAATAAATATGATGCAAACTTGAGACTCTGAACAAAGTACTGTCAGTGACCACTGTTAAGGTTCGCGCTACGAATAATTTCAGGAATCTTTTAACAATCTCATTCGATACGATATTAATACCAGAATTATCCAAAAATATACTGTTACTATTTTAAGGACACTTTTAACAGCTCAATTGCATTTTTCAAGTTTCCTATCGATTTGACTTCCTCGCGCCTAAAAATATCCCCGGTTCGAAAAACAGTGAATTTCGAAGCGATAGCGCGATTAGATTGACAAGAGTCATAAAAAGATTTTGCTTCTTGCGAAGCTATATTCGCGACTTTATCGCACGACGACGAGGCGTCGAATGAAAATAAACGGTAAGTAGCGCGAAGATGCGAAAATAGAGTGCGTGAGATTGGTGCAATATACATAATCCAATGCGTTTACGAGACAGTGATTTCTGCAGTGTTTCTAATAATTGCGAGAACAATTAAACTCTCATGCTAGAGTGGAGAATCGGGTCGTCGTATTCTCACTGTATTCTCAGAGTGCATTCTTCGTATTCACCAATCGCACACTGACAAAGATCCGTTTCTCTTTCTGTACCTACTTAGTGGCATTCTGTTTACACAGTTAATTAGAAAACATTCGCAAAACATTAAATTAGGTCCTTGTTCTACTATTTTTTAAATTTATTTTTTAAATAACCGCAAAATCGAAAACTTTCCTAAAAATTCGTACCATCGTTGTAGAATAATCTAAATCTATCATTTTCTAGATTTTGCATGAAAGATCGCATTTGTGATAAGGAACCATTATAGTCGCGCATAATTATGATATATTGCTTAAGTAACCCATACATTTTCAGTTTAGTGACTACGCACTTTAAAGAGAGAATCATTTGAATTGAATATTGCTTAATTGCAATCGAATAATTCACGAGGTCAAACGTTCGTATACCAAATGATTAAGTAATCGCAGAGCGAAATCGATTTTCGAGAAGTTCTAATTACAACTAGATTAACAGAAGCATAAATCTCTAATTTATCTACTTAATGCAATTGTTTGCTAAATTAATTTGATCCGCAACCCAATTTTCTACACAAATATAACTAATTCGAGATGAAGAAGATTAGAAGAGTATTTTAAATAATTGTAATAAAAATTCTTATAGGAAGAACGTTGATATTTATCAAAAAGGGAGAATGTAGAAGTTTAAATAGTTTCTTGGATATATATCAATTACTATATTGCGTTTCCCGCTGTGAAAAAAAGAAAAAGAATCTTATTTTAATCCACGGAGGATTCTCACACTGCGTATCTGACGCATCATGGGCGATTACATCGAATGAATTGACGATTGGAAGCCCCTGGCGCCTAAGGCATTAGGTATCCTCCAGTTTGATTTATTTCATGTCCCCTAAATCACTTGGAGCTTGCGACGCGACGCCGCGAGGCGTGAGTTTTTCCACACGCTGTAAATCTCAGTCCTTGCACTACCAATCGTGAAAATGCAAATCGCAAGAATCTCGCGATACAGAAGAATATTTCGCGTAGACAGTGAGAATAATTAATCGTGTCAAACTCAAAGAATGATAAATACGTGTTCGATTTCTGACTCGAATCGATATTTCTACTATCTGCAAATTTATTTGCGATAAAAATTACCTTGCGAAGATAGCGCTTTGTTTCCAAGCGCTCGCGAGTCCGTTTTCGACGAAATTATATATCCGAATGAATGTTCTTCCCCGACTGATATTAGTTGCGATCGATACGAGATAACTAATACGAATGGTATAGTCTGATAAACGAGGCAAACCGTTTCACGTGATCAACCGATATTATCGTAGGATTAGCGAATTGATCTGAATTTTTCTGACAAGAAGTATAATTGAAAAGTGGCGCAAAAATAGAAGCTGGCATTAAAAAAAGGATGTAATTTTCTTAAAAGCTTTCTTTCATCAAGTAGAAAATAAAGAAAATTAATCTCAGGTGGATCACTAAGTAATTCAATTTAGAAATTGCTACTAAAACATGAAATTTCATAAACTTAATGAATATAGACTCTAGTCTATTTTCTCAAGCATCTTCAAATAATCAAGTTTCTTGAAGCTTCGAGTACTATCTATATCGACGACGATGACTTATCTTCGACCGTGATGCTGTATTCACAACCTTGAGTCTTATACTTATTCCTCTCAGATCGAAATATGAACTATCATTGTTCCAAGATTCTCGCCGAATAAGTATCGTGAGAATCGCTGAAATTGACCACAAAGACAGGCTTTTTTTAAAAAACACTGGATCTTTTCCCACAATAACAGATTACATCACACAGTGCCGAAAGTACCATCGAGGACACTAGTACCTTGAGGATTAATCGATCGGTGTAAAAACTGGCATACTAGAAATGGGGTTCAAGGATCCGATAGATTCGAAAAATTCGTCTCTTCGACACTTGCCCCATGAACTTTAAGCTCTCGACAGAATTTTGTAATCAAAATCCAAGCGTTCAACACAAAAGTCAAACAAGAGATTAATCAACCTGCATCATCCTTATGTTTATTGTTCCACAAAATTTATCCGGCATCGATATTTTCTTTACTACTCAACTACAACTCATCGCAACTTCCTCTTTTCATAAACGGAAAAAACTACTTTGGCAGTTCGCGATAGTTTAGCTACAATTAGATGCCACGGTAATTGGAGCTCGAAGTCGTACCGTCATTGGTCAGACATTATCCTATTGTTCCTGTTATCAGTGACTCGAGGTCACTGGGTAATTGAGCTTTTATCTGATGCGTGGCAACAATTAGGCAAACGTTTCGCATACTTCCGTGAGGAAGTCCTTAATCCAGTTCATGCTCGCGAAAACACTCGAAAGGTGGAACCATTCGCGAAACACGAGCATTGGGTAATTGTATAACGCTAGAGTAGGATTCTAAAGAAATAGAGTGTTATTAACCGAGGAAATAAATGTGTTGCATAAGTAACTATGATGCAACTGAGAATCTAATCATCCTGAAATTTGCGTCTTATCGAACTAATGTAAGAATTTAATTCCTGAAGAGTTTACTTATGTAAAATGCACATCTGGAATATGGAAGAGATCCGCTTTACTTCCAGTTTCCCGTTTTACTGACGCTATAATTGCCTCGAACTAACGTCACGCTTCAATGGACTGACCTTTGGGTTGAACGACACAATCTGGATACCCTTCAAGGTTGACGATATTTATAAAACGTATTAACAACTCCCAATGGACCTTAAAGATCTGGGACGTCAGAATCCATTTCGAAACGTCTTCGTTGCTAATTGGAAAACGCTGATGCCTTTGACCGAATACATTAGAATATATTATTATATATACATTATGGACATATGAGCTTGATAATACGTATCGCGACATGGATCACGAAGAATTTAAAAGTGAAATGAAAAGTATTCGCGTTCCACGAATTCCACGTTCTGAGATATTTAAAACTCCAAATTTACATGGTTCACTCACAGAAGAAAAGATACGAAGAATTTTTATGAATTATTCTAGAATGGTTTTTATTGAGTTCAGGAGAAATTTTAGGGTTATTGAATAGTGGAATAGTCGGAGCTAGGTTCGGGAGATAAATGCAGCGTCTAAAGTGAGGGTTTATTCGGATAGATCCAGCTGTATTCTCAACCCACGGATGATACGGTATTTCCTGTAGCATTGTAGAATTATTAAGCCGATTCGTTTCAGCTTGTCGTTAGTCATACTACCGAAGAGACTTTAGTTCGGAAGCAAAGAAGCGTCACATCCGGAATTAAGTTTAGGTGAACCTATTGCGCCTTTGAAGATTAACGACCCGCGAGGGACAGCTTTCACGGTCATAAACCCCTAATTTCGAAAATCTTAGAAAAAAATTATATCCAATACCATAAAAATTAAATTTATTATATTTTATTACGATTGACATTTCTTTGTCAAATCTCACTTTATTTCTTCCACTGTATCAGCTTCACAGGATTCAAATCCTATTTTGATTAATTTTGATTATCATAATAGGTTGATTTAACGCATGCTTAATTGCGACTTTGTGTTGCATTGACATTGCAAGATTCTCGAGGTTCAGTGAACTATAGAATGACGCCGGTGATCCTTGACGTCAACTATTAGTTATGATAATCAATGCACGCGAGGAGGCACAAGGTGGCTCTAGGAAGTTACGCAAAAACCTTCGACTTTCGAAGAATCGAGACACGATGGAACCAACCGCGAGTTGCCTTTGGAAACAGACACTTGTTATCGCGGTACATATAAGCTTGACTGACAAAAATATTGTCATTAGAATTCGCGTACCGAACCGGACGATACGCACAGTTCTATTTTTGAGGTTCAAGGTGTTTAACAAAAATTCCATTATTACGTAACAAATCTTTCTCACGAGTCACAGTGTGATATCTCTCTTTTTCGTCTTCTTACAACTCATTGTCAGTATCATCGTGACTGGAAGAATCACGAATCTTCTCCTTCCGATACTGTTTACAACTTCGTAGCAGAATATTTCCACCGTTAAAGGCAAGTTTGAGACACTGACAATTTCGGGCCAGTCTATTAATAGAATTGTTGCATAAACGAAGCACAAGATCGGTAATTAGCATACTCCCATAGACCCGTCACACCCGGAGCCCAGAGTCACAAAGTGCGTGACTCGACCAGAATACCATTGGACGAAAATAAAACAAAGCTGGAGTTTCCAGCAGGTGTTTCTAGCAACGTGTTTCACCAGTTTACATCGGTCATGGTATCTTTAATAAAGATTCTTATGTATCGTATTACGATAAACGTAAGGAACATTCTAAACCCCACTGTATTTGACGATACTACAACCTGTATGAGATTTCACCTTCGTCTCTCGCGATAAGCAGTTTTCAAACTTTTATAATCGCACGGTGCCCTATCTTCCTGCTAATTTTTCTTCCTACGATTTACTCGAATATAGACACTGTCTCGGTCGTCCTTGCGAATGCATGCGTTCGTGAGTCATTGAGTCTGCTTCGAAAACAGTATTAAAGATTCGTCTGTCGATTATACTTCTTAAATTGCATAAATACAAGAATTTGAGCCGATAATCTTGACCAGTTTACTTAGAAAAGTTTTCAAATCGAATTGCTGCTACGAGATTAATTAAAAACGAAGAAAAGACTCATTGGCTTTTGCGAAGCAGTGATTGATCAATTGGGAAAATGGAATAATAGTGAGGTATGAAAATGCAGGGTACACTTGGCTTCGCAGTCGCGACATAATTAGTTCGGCAAACTGAGAATGAGCCGAGCGAGTGAACTATTTTTGGAGCTAGCCGCCGTTTAGTGGCTAAATATAAGTGGTTAATTTATTAGCGAGTTGTATAGCCGAGAGAGAGAGAGAGAGAGAGAGAAAGATAGAGGGGGGTAGGAGATTGGTATTCTAAATAGAGGGGAATACCTGTCGAGTACCAATGTACATTCTACCATTAAATAGAGTAACATTCTAACTCTGACATCCTTTTAAATTCTTCATTTTGCTCCAATCTCACGGGTTTAAATAAATTATCTCTCTTTGTCTTACTTTTTATAATCGCTCTTTAAATACGATTACGTTCGCTTTTGTCTTACTTGCATTCTAACAAACAGGTATGTATGTACATACATATTGTATGTATTCAGTCGCGTACCATTGAATCAATAATAAACATACTTTCCCTATTCACGTAATTGTATTATATTTGAACTATCGCATCCTGGTAGATTTTCTATGATAATTTATCAGGAATATCAATGGCTTTGAATTCTCTAGAATTTTCAATAATAATTTCTATTACAATAAAAAATTGAGTAGCAGAGTTTAGGTGCTGGAGATAAATTAATGTAGACTCAAGGGATAAAAATTATCGGCATACTTAGATTTTATATGCAAACTATGCATCTCGTCGGAATAAAATCAACAATCGTACTGGACGATATAGCTCGGTCACGCATCGCTATCGTGAAAGCAGTATCGATTTCCGAATGCGAACCTCCCGCGTAATAACGTTTGACCTCTTCGATCATACATACATGTATATTCCCAATGCGCATACGGCTTCCTATAGAATCGTCCCACAATTATAGATCATTGTCGCGCGGCTCAAATGCACCGATCCATGTTCCTTTATCCGATCAATTCGCGTGGCACAATAACGCAATATGCAATACTATTTCATGTCTCTCCGCGAAGCTAAATAATATTACAGATAATACAAGAATACTTTTTTCTCAAAACGTATCTTGTACTTCGTTATGCAAGATTTAAAATGAAAATTGAATCACACCATTATTCTTAGATACGTTTACGAAACAAACTTATGCATAAAGTTTATTGTTTATCGTTGGAGATGACGAATGCGATAAAAGAATTTCTCGCATCGCGATATCAATATTGTCATGCATATCTAACCGATTTGGGTCGCGGTACATTGCCTTCCGCTGTTTCTTTATGCACATTTGCTCATCGTATTGTGCTCACTGCGCTCGGCTAAATCGAAACGAAAATGAAGCACTGAAAGGCATCCTTCTTCCTAAGAGTAAAGATAGATCTCTAAGAATGGAAAAGTCGTTGAGTAAAAAAAGGATTAGAAATTCTTCTCCAGAGTAAAAAAAAAAATAAAAGTTAATGGAAAGACTCTTGGACTATAAAGGAGCGTTCTTCTGGAAGAAACTCACACTTCCCTTTTTCCTCGCTTCTCCACCAGCTTCTTTGCCATTTACCTTAGTTTTCTCGGTTTAGAGGAGAACTCGTAACCGGTGTACTTTTACCACCAAGCGATTTACGAGCGTTAGTAACGAGCGTGTCGTGTCACCAAGTCCAAGTATAAATATATTATTTCGAAAGTTAAGTTATACTCGTGAGTTGCGCAATGAACTACAGAGACGCCATAAAGTTTAAGGTATATGGTCTGCTTTAGCAGTCTCGAATTCCTAATGAAAAGTAATCTAACAATAAAAGATGAGCCGACGGACGGTTGAGTGTCGATGAATTAAAAAAATTTGAGGATGTAACGATGATTGTTTTTTGAGGATTTGGCCTGATAAGTAAGGCGTAAGATTATTGAGGTAAGAGGTAGCAGTACATATTGCACGTGTCCATCACGTGATAATGCTTTGGAGTTAATAAAGCACCGTTCGGGTTGTGACCCTTGGGGAGGGAAGGTTAGCTGCTTGGTCGCTTCCTTCGTTTAAGGAAATGGCCTATGCCCGGCTCGCCGTGCGCGCTAATTTCAATTAAATGCCGAGGGGACCGACTAAAATAGACCGGCCTACCAACGAGCACCCTACCGTTGCTGTCCACTTCTCATAAATATTCATAGAGGCACATTCCTCTCCGTCAATTCCGATCGCGATTCGCGCGCAGTTACTGTTCCTCATGAAAAATACTCTTATTTTTCATCCGACTCCTTTCTCTTCATCGACAACTGCTCGCGCAACTTTGTTGAATATTCTTCTGGTTAATTGAATTGTAAATTAATCATGGAATATTAACATTCGAAGTAATTTGTTGCAAATGTTTGCTCCGCAGAGAGATTTCTACGAGTCATGGTGTAAAAAGTTACTGACAGAGATAAATTAATTAAAATATTTTATCGTGATAGATGATAATTATTTGGATTTGATAATTCTTAGATCAGAGAAATTAATTTCAGTTGCTCGAGTCTTGGGATTTAAATTAAAGAGGCTTTTAAAGTCAGAAAGAAATAAAAGTGTAGAAACAGTCGAGAACTTAATTGCCTGAGAAGAGCTTCCGACTTTCTGCCCGCGCAAATCCACTTGCAATATACGCGCAGACCGCAAAGTATCAATTAAGATGCACCAATTGAGATACGTCGTGGCACGGCAAATTGCTGGGTTGAATAATTCATCCGCTTTCCCCGAAAACGATTCGAGAATTCTCCGAATGTTCGATGCTAAGGGATGCTCTCCCGAAACTACGATTCCCGCGTACGAAATTTGACCGTTGCTCTTTCGCTGAAAAAATTTCCAACAAAAGATTCTCCAGTAAAACTTGTCAACTAAAATAAATATAAAACAAGTGGCAACCGATAACTGCGGAAAATATTATTCGTCCAATTCATTGTCGAGAAGCGTTTCTTTTAAATGTAATTAAAGTGAAATGCATCGAATTAATTTAAATACACTGAATGAATTAAATTTATGTTGAATTAAATTCAGATAAATTAGCGTACGATGAGAAAAACCTTTTTTATTTCGAGTATATTCTCTATTCGATAGTTAACAGCTGACGCAATGTTCAGTTGTTAGTACGCGTAGTGTTAAGCTTACGATATGATCCTCTTTGGAAATTGGCCTTGCGTCGAGACAAACAAGAGGCAGGAAATACGAACACGCAAGTTCGCCGGACCAAAACTATACAGGGCGGCGTGTTACACAATTTTCGGTTACAATCAGCATCAATGTCACGCCACTCCGAGTACCGCGACAAGATATACGACAAACATGCGCCAGGAAAACAATATAAGCAGGGGCAATAAAAAAAAGAGAGAGAGAGAGAGGGAGAAGAGTGACTCGGAGGTTATCAGACCCCCCAATGGCACCGGCGCACTGTTTTCGCTTTGCTCATATGTTCCAATCGGAGGGAACGATCCTCACTGACAATGCTCTTTTTGGACCAAATCTGATGTGGTGTCAATGACGCATCTACAAAGATAGAACTCCGAGAAACACATCCGATAAAGAATTGTATTCGGTATCTTGAACAGTTTTGAGCTAATAGATCGGAAGAAATTCTTTGTAAGATAGAATGAAGAAGACCTTACAGAATTGTCCCTGAATCCAAGATGATCTTGAATGAAATAATTCAACATTTATGATGTTTAGAGATCGAGCTCCCTCTTGATATTGCGTGTCGTTAAACGTAAAGTGTTAATGCTGATTTAATCGACTAAATGGGGGAAACCCTGCGTGCTTTAGTCGAGAAACGTACGGTGATAAAGATATTAAATGTAGAGCTTTGTTCTCTATGGAGAAGCGAATAGGAATAATGGGACGTTAAAACCCAATTGGAAAGACCCAGGATTATTAAAGTCCCTTGAGAGGATACTCTTACACCTTAAATTCTGTTATACTTCAATTCTCTACATATTTTACCCTGAACTACTTACCCTTACTAACAATCTTTCCCTTTTTTTCCCCTAGTTTCAAATTTAACTGCCTTATCCACTTTGCTCCAAATTCCAGATATATCCGGTTCTCCAAACAGAAACATTAAAATCATCGTGTCTAGACGCTTTGATGCACTTTGGAATGCTAGAATCTCCGGCACTAACGGGTGCAGGTTGAAAGTACAAGTCGGTTGTCCGGGATAAATTTAACGCGATCGCGCCACAGAAACATTTACTGTCGATAATGCCTGCTGTATTGCGAATTAATAGCGAATCCAACGGAGTTGGCGTTATCTCAATTACCGGATAGTGTCGAGGATATGCGAGGGGGGGGAGGGTAAGTCAAGGGGTCGAGATATCGTGGTGCACAGGGGGTCCGCGATAAACTCAACGACCTATTCTCGCGGAAAGTTTCGTTGGCTGATCTAGGAACAGGGTGACTGGCCAGATAATCTTTTGCGGTTTTGCCTATCAACGGATACACTGTTTTTCACGAATATCAATCAGGAAGCGGTGTATCTTTCTTAGCGATCAATGGCCTCTCGAAACGGGATCATCCACTCGAATAATAAATATTGGTCAATCGAAACGCTATAAACATATTCTTCTATGTACACGCAATATAAACAAATGTTTCGTAATATCGCGAGCAATATCGCTTCCGCGATTTATTAACTGTGATTCACTAGTTATCGAACTGACTTCGATTTTGTACGTTCGTTATATTGATGAATTGATAGTATTGGGAGGTTTGGAGTGAAAGACTATTATCGATTGGAGGAGATTCTTTGAATTCTGTTTCATTACTTTTACTTAGTAAGAAAATTGCGTGTCTTGTAAGACAACATATTACTATGATTTTTTAACGGTTCAATTCCAAGATGCAACGTGAAATCATCCGTTTGTAGAGTTTCTAGTTAGAATTTCGCGTTCGGCGTATAATAATACGTCCACTGCTATCGCGTGAAAATCAATATGTTCGAATTCAAAACTGAAACTCTACCACCATCTATCATAGTTCCAGTTAAATAAAAGAGTAGATAATGAAGAACGCTGCTATATGAGTGGAAGATAAGCTCAGCTACAATGTGAAATGCTCGCGGGAAATTTTGAAAGTTGATTAGATCGAGGAACATGGAAAATTATTAATTTATACTACGGGATCAATAATTTATTTCGTTGCACGAGAGAATCAAGTAGTTCTTACATATTAATATACTCACTTACATAAAACATAAACATAATAAGAACTGGTTGATAATATAATCGATTTATGACTTTTAATATTGCAGATGCTAATTAAGTATTGTAAATATGTACTAATTAAGAAAGTTAAAGCAAAATGCTTCAAAGACATTTTAAATATCGAAACTAATTGAAAAAGGGATAATTAAATGATATCAGTAAATTTACCTAATGATTTAGTACATACAGTAAGAAAAAAAGAGAAGGTAAGAAAACCCCGACAGAAGTCTAAACAACAGTCTAAGAGTCCGAAAGAGGTGCTTACCTCGGAACAAAAGACTTTATCTAAGTGATTAGTGCACGCGCCAGACACAGTACCGTGTGTGCGGTATCCTGGATATATCACGAACCACCGACTCGAGGTTGGTTTCTCAGGAAGAAAGCCGATACCCACGTGGATCCAATTTTGTCTGTAGATCGTGTTCCCTGCTTCGCCCGGCGTGCATGTTCCGCGTATACGATATAATAATAGAGCGGTTGCGATAACAAGGGCCCACGACATCGAGTACAGATACTTACATATCGTACAAGTACAAGTATGTACATACTTACTTACACTCGTCGCGAAATCAACTTCAATTGAAGAGCCAAGATTTTCTCCCCGCAGAATAGGTACAACATATTTCGATCTTTTCACCTAACATCGTGTAGGCGACGCGATTCAATCGCCCACAAACATCCTGATCCTACAAATCGGTTAGAAACATTGCTACATACTATTACTATCATGATCTTTCGATCCCAACTAATATGTTGTCAAACCGGATCGAACTGGACAAGGGAACCGTACCGAGGTAAAGGTGATGGACCGTTTTATGGAACTTGTCTGCATGCGGTGTTACGGTTCGCGGAACAGTCCGGTTCGTCATTGTCGAGTCGAGTGAATGGAAATAGGGTGAAATCGACACAATGGTTTTAGTGATCTATAAAAGTCCTTGTTATGGACCCTTTTACACCTTTCGCGCGACAAGTGTCCCAATAAGGATAATAATAACGAATCGTAACTGTCTAGTTATTGGTATTTACCGTAGAGGTTATGGATACGATGACAGAATAACGGTATTCCGGCGAATCCGCTGTTTGCACGCACTTGAGCCTCCAATAGACCGGCTGGGATTTTTATTCCGGGTATTTATTGACTCGTATTGCAGATCGGATAAGGACGGCTGGTATTCGATAGTAGCAGGTATAAGTCTATAAATGGTTTTGCGATGTCTGCGAAGAGATGGTGTTACATTTCAGGCAATTGCGAGTTACGCGTTGACCTTACATGGGAAAAAGCCGAGATAGACTGATTCTTTCACTTGCAATGTTGGATGGATAATCGGTTAACGTGGGTGGTATCTTTACCTGCATAAAACATTTAGCGAGATCTTTTTATGGATATTCAATTGGTAATTATAATTTATGGAATTTGGAATTCATCAGTGATACTCAGATTGAGTACTTTGGATAATTGAGTCTCTTTATAATCTCTATAAAAGTTTAATTCCTAATTTCAGATGAATTAAAGACACATTTTATTTTATGTATACTTCAAATGCCAATATTTTACACGTTAGTGGATTCGTACATATTGGTGTATATTTATAGACCGATTAATACGTGTGCTCCGGCATTTATGGCAAACAGAGGAAGTCTTGCAGACACGAGATAATTCTGCTAACAGAAAATACAGGCCATTGAAATACCTTATCAAGAGAAAATCGTAAACAAGAGAGGTCTGACAACAGTTCTCATTAAGATTGCAATGAGGATTAGCGTCGAGCCTGGAGGAATTAAGGCCGCGAAGCTTCTCCTAAGCGATATTAAGAAAATTAAAGTACCTGACCCTGCATGTTGTGACGTCAACGGTATCACTGATACGTGTGGTCGTCCAACGTAATAAGATCGTATCAAACGTGATAAAATATCAGCTGGCACTCGGCAATACGATAGGTATTCGCGGTGGGTTTCGTACGAGACATAAGTTACAGTTGATTTTTCACAAGGAACCGCATCATCATTCAAGGATCACGATCCGTTTTTCACGACCTTGCCCGTATTGTATACCGTGGGCTATACTCCGGAACAAATTGAAAACCGTAATGTTGATCATTATCCGTGCAACTCGAGTGCCCGCGCGCCACTCCAATGCATTATTCATAATCGGGCCACGATTCATAAACCAAGCTCCAATCGCTCGACTCTCGCATTTCACTGATCGATGTTTCGAACCGGCCATCGTAAAGTCATACTCCAGAATGACCCAAATATCGAATCATATTGTTGCACTTTTGCAATTAAAATCCAATGGCCCAATTACTGATCGTGTTGCAATTTCTAGTTACTTTCAATCTTTTTGGAATTATTACAAATATTAATTGAATTAATTCGAATATTATTATTCGAAATTCTCTCATTTATATATTCAACAAATTCGATGTTAATGACTATACCAATTTGACTCTGACCAGAAGACAGATTAACGTTCTAGCTGAGTTAGTAAGGTGCCAGGGAAAATATTTTCCCGAGACCCAGACTGGAGAATGTATCAGTTGTCTCCCTATCCACGTTACGTCACGGCGTCGAGAATTGCAAACCGTCGAAGTGTATCTAAAATTAAACGGCGCGCATAATGTCCTTTCACGAGACCAGAGGATTTCTCCCCGTTCATGGTAGAAGACCATACGGAAGATTTATGATCACTGTGAATAATAACTCCTCGTGTGCAAGATATCCACGTGGGATTGATTTCAATGGGATCATGTACCATTTGATACAACCCGTTTATCGCTACTGCCTACTTCATTATTTCGTTTATTTCTTAAGAAAGTGAATTAAACTTTAATGCGACACACGCGTGTGTGTGTATATATATATATATATAGTATCCGGAAGCTAAATGGGATAAGATAAAACGCTAAGTCGAGTCTAATTTCAGAGAGAATTGCATTACGGCAAATAAGAGGAGGAGCCTTGACCAAGGACGGTATATTAGCTCGACTGGTAAATCGTATATTTACAACCCGATAAGAAACCCGATTTTCATTAAACCGTGGCTCGTAAAAGTTCAAGCAGGAAATCGTACTGGTAGCCATTTTTTCACATGATACTACTCGAAGTAGCTATTTGACCCTGTACCGTAATATCTATTCCTCAAGAAGAAAAAAAAAATCTATCCTAATATATTATCGAGGTGTCGGTATCCGTTACTCAAAAGTTAACCAGTTAAGCCCGCGGGAAACGAAACTGACTACATACATGTACGTATGTAGAAACTTCCCATTCTGCTCTTTATCTCTACAATATGTTGAACGTATGTTCGCCACTTATTATGTTAATTTTCTGACAGTACTATTGTGGAGTTCGCACGGAAAGAACTCGTGATAAATGCTCGGTATAATTCATAACGAAACACTGTTGAAATAAGTGGATAATCCGAAGGAAAAGTCAAGGAATAAGAATACACATGTATATTGGATTGAGAAAGTCGATAGAAGCTGCAGGTTCTTGGAAGGTTGTCCTTGGTTGTAGGAAACGAATGGCCGCGAGTTTTTTTGTGTCGATTAGGAAATTAGGAACAAAGGTACTCACGTTGATTAACGCCGAATGCAATGTCGGTGAACTGTACACTACGACGAAGGACACCGTGCGCGGTAACACGAGGAGCAGCAGGAGCAAAGTCCGGATCGTCGATATCGAAGGACACGCTTTCTTCGAATTCCGTCATGGTACCCTCCATCCTTCGTAGAAATTATGCGCGAGACGCTCGAGTCCAAACGCTGCTTCTATCTCGACCTGAAACAGAGACGAGCATTCATGTATTACTGTTCAAAACTTTCGATTTCAAGTTCTACCGTCTGACGTTTAGTTTCGACAGAATCTTTTAGCAATATGTCTGCAATGCACCTAGTCTATTTTTTCAGACTCCTGTGGATTTACTCTTCTTAGAAGCGATAAAATATCGAAGGTTCTTAAATTGTGTATTTATACGCGAATCAAATGACGATTTTATAACAGTCGGTTAAACAGTTTAAGCATGTGACGGAGCATTTTTCGTTGGAATACTTCGAATGCACGCGGCATCCCAATGCCCTGAATACAAATGTATGTATACAATGAATAGTAATATGTGATAATCCATTTAAGCGTTCTAGAAACGCTGTCAGGTGAACAATTTGAAATTATTCGTTAAGGTCTCGATACCATCTAAATCCGTTGCACTTCGACTACTATCACGATAACGAAATGATCCGCGTCGTTCATTTCCGTGTGAAGAAATGTCCTATCTTATCGTGCCCTGTCGAATAGCTCGATTCTTTCTATTCCGATGACATAATCCTTGACTCGAACCTTCCCAAAGTACTGGGGGTATTCGCAGAAGGCAATTGATTGCTTCGACGATGTATCATAACATCAAATATTAAGTGAGAACATTCGCGAATGATCGGTGTGCCGAAGCAATTGAAATACATCAATGCGAAATATAGAATTGAGAATGGAAGAGAAAAGGTACGAAAAGGAACGACGCAATTCTTTGACACACAGAACTTCCGTTTAGAGGAAAAATAACGAGTGCATTTTATCCATTCAGCAATAACGAGCGTATAACGTGGAATCAGCCAAAAGCCTCTCCAATTACATTGGTTAATAGCCTCGTGACTAATAGCGGCTATAGATAGGTTGCAGTTCGAATTTCGGACCTGGTAGCCCACTAAAGACTGCATCAGACCCAAAGGGAACGAGCACCGATTAAAATGTTAAGGAGAGTCACAGGTAGCAATTACTGCGCGTCGGAGAAACTTTTCTGCGGCGAACACCAGTTAATCGGAGTGGTGCGTATATAACGCATGAACGCGTGGGGAAGCCCGAGGTTAAAGACATCTTCGCGCTGTACGCATCGAGAGGTATTCTCTTCCCGTAGCTGACTCGCGTGATCGACAGTGCGTACATACGCGAAAAAAAAGTCAAACGCGATTGTCATGCGATAACAGTACTGTCACATTGACGAAATCCTGCATGCAGAAATTCGCGTAAACCGTGTTACGTTGTTGAGTGTTGGTATCAGGAAAAATGCGTGAAAGGAAACTAATGAGGGCTACTTAAAAAAAATCTGTACCGTCATCCACGTCAGTTAGAATCTCATTTTTCAAAGCACCCGCCGTTTAGATCGGAACAGACGCTTCAAAGTCAATTTTGAATCTTAACTGTCGCATCGCGGTGAACTAAATCGTTTGTTACGGAAGAAGAATTCAACTGAGTGCGTGATCTTAATACTCGAGCAAGTAACTGTTGGCCAACAATCAACGAATAATTCAATCAGACCAACGACAATCGTACGAGCAGCGGGAGTAGACGAAAATAGCGTCTATCTCTCACCGGACGCGTCTGTGCCCGAAGAACGCCATGCCACCGATTTCTCCTCTATTTCTATCTTATTCTGATTCCAATGATAATAATGACAAATTCGTTTACCTGTCTCGACGAAGTGTAGTCTCGGTTTAGTGTCTACTTGGGTCGAATCTTCTCAAACTTTTCACTTTTGAATATTTCCGCGATTGAAAGAAGGAACGCGTTACTCTGCAACCCACACGTGCCGGTGGTCCCAGAGTGACTGACACTAGTAACGCGCGCCAACACACGCGGGAAATTTGTCCCGTTCGTCCGACCCAACCTACGCTGTAAACAAACTCTCCCGCACTATTCGTTTATTGCATATCACTCTCGTTTACCTCGACCGACTCTCCTACTCGACTTTCTGTATACATTCATTGGGAAAACTTGGTGATAAAAGTACTGAAAACTGATATTCCATATGATTTTATAAATTAAAAATTCTGGATTGTGTCACGAATTCCTGCTAGTGGGCGCTGGTATCGCCTTGCAATTTTAAATGCGTTTCAAATGGTTCGCGATTTAGGAAACCGTTACGTTCTAATATCCAAAAGGGTTTTGAGAAATAATTTTATTCGTAGACTATGGCGAAGGTGCATTGAAGTTGATTGCTATATTTAGAATCAATAATAATATTTTCCATTACATATTACATCGTGATATTATGTACATATATACATACATAGTACTTTAATTTGTACGATTTAAAGGACGTAATAGATCATTTTTGACGACAGATGTTTGTGTCACACTATACGTTAACATAGTTGATTAACTCAAAAGGGGAAAATCAGAGGATCGACTTAATTTAAAACATCTTTAAAATGAACATAAATTCATTAGTCATGAGACATACAAATTTCTAACATGATTTAAAACAATCGCAACTTATGTACGTAGACTCGATGCATAAAATAGATTTCACAATACAATTCATTAAAAAGTACGATCTCATTGTGAGTGACTTAAAAATTCACGCTTTAAACGATTAACATAGTAATCGTATAAGTGCATGTAAGTGTATGTAATCAGTCCTTCGTAACACGAGACTTATACACACGTGAGCTGCCAGCAAAAACTGGTTTAAAGCAGTTTATCACAGGTAGTTTTATTAAAACATGCGGCCAAATCCTGAAATAAATCATTATTTTTTAAAATAGATTCTTCAAAGTTGTTGAACAAATTCTTGTTAATTTATGAATCCAAACTTACTAGGATGTCCCCTAAATGCATCTGGTGGCATAAATCGAGGTGGCATTGGCCGCACCGGGCCCATTACAGGAGGATGTCTCACTCTGTACATAGGAACCTGTCCTCTGAATGGTACTAAAGGACCTACCACAATTGGCCTAGGTGGAAAATTCTATAATCGTCGAAAGAAACGAATTACACGTGTGTTACATGTATAAACAGTTAAACTGTAATAATAGAATTAACGTGTACCCCATAATATACAGGAACAGGCACTTGTTCGATATATTGTGGTGGAGGTCTTCTTTCTTCGGATCTATTTCTATCTCTTCTTTCGCGGGAACGATCTCTCGATCTATCGCGATAGTCACGATATGATCGATCTTCTCTGTCAGATCTAAAATTTCCCCGAATTTTTAAAATACGCGTCTCTTGTATAAAATTTACTGACTTAGATTAACAAGTTTCTTTTTTTTGCTCAACACACCTATGACGAGATCCACGATCGCTTCTACGATTATCACCATCGCCTGATCTAGATCGTTCGTGGCGATTTCTGCGGCGAGATCTATCGGAATGATCTTCGCCTGTATGGGAAGAACTTCGTCGTCTATCGTCCGTTTTGTGGCGATCTCTTCTTTCTCTACTTCTCTCTCGACTACGGTATCTGAAATTATGAACATTGCAATTTATTATTAACAATTTCTGGTTCTTGCAGTGTTCAATAAAGAAATAAAAATTGTTTATCGTTCAACACACCTGTCACCTTTAGAACTCGAGCGATGTTCGGTTCTTTCATCACGATGGCTCGAGACTTCTCGTCTGAAATGATATTAGCTAGTTAGATAGAGGCGATGTTCACCATAATTAAAGAAATTATGTACTGAAACATTCTACTATTAAAGATTAGATATTATTGACATTCGTTATCGGTCAAACAAAGTGTGATTTCTGATTCCAACGTTGTTCTTCACCAGTACATAATTTCTGCTTATACATACAGCTATAGCCAATATGAAAAATGAGTGTTTTTAATAATTTTTTTCGCAATTCGCTCAACTTTTCATATTCGCATATTTAGTAACTTAAATCTAGAGCAATACTCTGCGTAAATCCATATTTTCTATATCCATATTTCCTATATCCATATTAATTCCGTCAATTATGATATCCATTGCGTGAGTTATCCACAACTCACTTTTTCATTAAATGAACGGATTAAAAAAAGTTACAACATAACGCACATATAGTGTTAAGTTTCATAAAATGCGTGTAATAATGCAAAAGCAAATGAATTGAAAAATCTAAAAAAAATGTAACAAAAAAAATCAACTCTTACCTGCATTTGTTAAAATTCTTATAGTGAAGAAGCAACTTACATTAAGATGCACGCACAAGCCAAAAGAAAATCTTGAAAACTAGGATTTTCGAATTATCCGAATTATGAGTATGAAAAATATATACATGAAAGAGAAACAGTGAGATAAAGCAAGTTTGTGATATATAATAATTAAGATTTCCAATTAGATTTAATGATTATGAACGATGCGTGCAAAAAATGATCATGTCGATATAACGAGAAGCTGGGGAGAAGCAACAAGAAGAACCGTAAGCAAAATAAGCACGGATATTAATATAAGCAAGCAAGTGCATACAATCAGTAAAATTGAAAAAAGCGGCCTCCACGCATTCCACTGTCCCTCCTGAGTGATCCTGCGCAGCATTAGTAAAGCTAGAACAAAACAGACTATAGTAACACAAAACAAGCCATGCCTAAGCAACAATAACAAAAAAGAAGAAGAACACAATTCAAGCAAAAACTCCACACGAAGCTTTGCCACATATGTCGATGGTAACACCTGAATAACAGGTATTACAGATTTTAGTTTTAGATGCGATATTGCATTTTGAATAATGCATATATGTTAGAATTATGATCAGTGTTCTGATAAAGCACGATATAGTGCTATTAGCAATACTCAGAATTATACAGCTTCTAAGATATAAACGATTTACTTTGAAAACGCAAATATCTTTTATATCCTTAATCGCTCACTTTTCAGCTGTATAGCGATCATATCCATATTTATAATCCATATTTACCACCGAAATCGGTGGCAATCAAAGACTTACAACTAAACACTTAAAACTAATTACAAAACTAACAACTTCAGAGTCTCGCATCATTGTTACTGCCAACTCAAGGACAAACCTGGAATGACGAGACGAAGTATAATATGGACTATGATCTCGTTTTCGTACGGGACTCGAAGATTCAGAACGTTTTCGCGACTTTTCAGATCGACTACCTATAAATTGTACATTAGATTATTGGGTAATTATAATAATGATTAAAAGTGATAGATATTGTTGAAGTGAAACGAAACATACCTGATGCAGTTTGATCAACAGTCATAACTGTACGATGTTCCTCCACTTCCTTCGGTTTAACTATTGTTCCTTTCTTCAGTTCTTCTCTCTCGAAAATTGGTTTAGATCCTTCTCCTAAACGTAAATACAAATGTAGTTAGCAGAGTAGTATTGATGAATGTTTTATGTAAAGCACAAAGGATGTAATTCAAGCATTAGCCATCACAGAATTCAGAAAATGTTACGCTTAATTGTTTGATTCTCAGCGTAAATAGTATAGAATAATTGCAAGCCACTATATTTCAAAAAAGTATCGTAAATGATATGATTTAATTACTTGCGATATATATTGACTAATCTATTATCAAGTTTTTACCTAGAATCTGTAGGCTTACAATTTTCTTCACTACTAACTGAACAAATTGTATGTAGATTGCGACAGTATTACGTACATACAACTTAATCTATCGTTACACCAGTCTTGTATTAACTTCGGTATTACCATCAAGTATTACTATCGTAAAATTTCGATGTTCATAGTAATTCATATTAAATTTGAATTGAACTAATCTGCGAAGAGATCCGTGAATAAATTCTTTACATTGGAATAATGATATACCAAAAGCAAATAGCGACAAGTTAAATGAAAATCTTCGTAGAAGCTGAAAATCTTCCAAAGTGGTATTGGAGTCTTCAAATGGAGCTTTTAATAATTTATATTTCTGAGTAGTTCAAAGTTGCGAGGTAGAAATTCATTTACAATTTAAAATGCATACTAACTAACGCTATCAAAAATCAATCAATTTTGTTGTCTAATTAAGTAATAAGCCAATTTGTAAGGAACTTTGACTATTCATTTAACGTATCTTCCAGACGATGGCAATCTTCCAAGTTGATCACAGCTAATTCCTATTATATTTAAAAAGTTTTTTGAAAAGATTTTTGTGGAACATGCTGTCTTACGCTCAAGTAATGCAGTCATAAGAAATCTGACCGAATTTAGCATAAATAATAATGGTTGCTTTGCAAAAGAAGCGAATTCTTGCCTAATTGTAAAACAGCAAAATATGTGTGTAAATCCCATGTTCACCCAACGAAGCAAAAGCAACATGCAAAAAAAAAAATATTAAGCAAAGCAAGGTAAATGCTTAAGTATTAGCACAGCAAAACCACACAAAGCACACACATTAGAGAGAATGTTGCTTACATATTCCGTATTACGTGATCAATATCCTGATCCAACGTTGTAAATGAAGCTAATCCTGTATAGATTAAAAAACATTATTATCCCTACGAATGGCCTTGATCATTCTTCGGTGTTGCATCGATAACGTATTCCCATCTTTTCCCATACATCTTCAAGGACGTTTAGTAATTTCCGAACCCTCGATCTTCGACTGTTGTAATTGAAAAAAGATTTGTGCGTCGACAATGGACAATTATTAACTTTATCCCCTGATACTGTACTTGGGAAAAACAGAGCATACTCTTAAGAGTTATAATCGTTAATAGACATTACTGGATAGAGTATATTCAAAGTAAAATCCATAATTTCAAGATCTCTGTCTTTGCCGATATTGCTGGAAATAGATTCTTCCATGTTGTCTCATCTTCCGATTCGATCACCTTTCAGCGAGCAATTAAAAGTGTTTGTAACAATGTAAAGGTGAACAAGACGTTACCCTCTCTTCTCTTGACCACCACTTCCTCAGGATCGATAATATCTCGCTGAAGGTCATTTTTAACGGGTGCCGTTACTGGAATGTTTCTAAATATATCTACTTTGATCCTACGCAGCTCAGTCGCGCTAATTTGAGTTCCTTCTGGCCCTTTGAACAACTGTTGCGTAGTACCATTCGAAGATTCTACTCTGAAAATGTATAAAGAATTATTAGTGAAAAACTAGCGACGATATCAAGATCATGAGAAATGCGAAAGGTATTTAATATAAGAAACTTACTTTTGCGACATTACAGCAGAACTTTTAGAAGACTTGACAGGAGTTCTTCTTTGAGGACTCTCTCGAGATGTACTTCTGCTCTTACTACAGCTGCGCTCGGCAGATCTTCGCTTAGGTACCGCTAGACCTTTTTCTTTAGCACGGCGAATTTCGTATTCCATTATCATCTTCTGTTTAAGCCTCTCGTGTTCGCGTTCTCGCTGCTGTTGCAGCATCCATTCTCGCCGGCGTCGCAGCCTCTCATCTTCGGTTCTCGAACGAGAAGCATCAGTGTAATCTTCCGGTCGCGACGACTTTGATTTTTCATCGCGATGCGAGTGGCTTGAGCTACTGCGACTCATTTCTACAACAAGGTATATATCGACATATATAGATATATAATTGCAGTTAGTTCAACAAGTAAAAAAACTATTTCTATGCAGGTTATGGGTACAAGACGTAAGACTTAGAAAACCGGTGTACCTATTTAGACGTAAATTTGCCGATTATCACTAAAGCCACAGTATACGATAAATTATTAAGTTATTAAATCTAAGTAACATGCACTATCACCGAAAGAACACGAGTATTATACGAATAAACATTTCCGCAACGAAAACACTTTCAAGGGCACCAGACGCACCATACAATGCACCAATGCACTTTAGGTTCTAACGTTTTCTAACCAAACCCGACGCTACAACTGGCGCGCTTGACACCGCTTCACCGCTATGAAACTCTCTCAGGGGTTGAAATCCCACTGGCTCACACAAGTATTCAATATAAAAGAAAAAGAGGGTTCGAATCCTCGAGTAACGGAAATACTGAGAGTGAACTAAGGGACGATTCTGACCTGCTTGCAAATGCTTGGGGTTCGTCAGGTATGGTTTTTCCCAGTTGGAAGGTATTCAATAGAAGTCGGCAGTCCGGCAAGCAGCGTTGGTAGGATAATAAAACTTTTCAAGATCCCAAATCCCTCGACTATCTCCTATTCTAAGAATCGTCTGCAAGTCTGTTGTCCTGTTAAGAATTATGCTTGAGTTTCAGCGTCCTTTTGTTTGGGACGGAGAAACATCCTCGAAATTCCGCGCAGAAAGAAAAGGAGACGGTGCATTTTGTTGGAACTCGGTTTTCCTTTATTCCGCACAATTTATCTGTATATAATTAAAATTTGTATTTAATTAATATTATCGCTAAGATAAATAGGTGGCTAAATCTGATATACCTCGGTGTTGTATCGGAGTTTCTTCCGAATTATCTAGTCGTTGGATTCCTGAAAAACTGCGGTAATAGATCGTTATTTGATGAATTTTAACTTCTACGAGAAATTTCGAACTTTCGATATTAAATTTTAATTTTGCAATACTTAGTATATCTCCATATTTAATTGTGCAATACTCTTCAATATCCACATTAAATTATGCAATACTTAATATAATATCCATATTCAATTTCGCAATACTTTGTATATATCCATATTAAATTTTGCAATACTCGGTATATATCCATATTTAAATTTGCAATACTCAGTATATATCCATATTTAATTGTGCAATACTCTTTAATATCCACATTAAAGTATGCAATACTTAGTATAATATCCAAATTAAATTTTGCAATACTCAAAACACATCCATATTCATTTTCACAATACACATAACAATATCCATACTAAATGTGCAATACTCTGTACATATCCATATTTAAATTTGCAATACTCCGTAATATATCCATATTTAAATTTGCAATACTCCATATATATTCATATTTAATTGTACAATACTCTTTAATATCCATATTCATTTTCGCAATACTCATGATAATATCCATACTAAATTGTGCATTACTCAATATTATATCCATATATCTCCCGAAATAGCGATATGCAACTTAACTACACTTATCCTAAAATGCAATACTTTATCATATCCATATTTTCTAAAGCAACACTCTGTACCTATGATATCCATATTAAATCGCACTACTCAATATTATCCATATTTAAACTTGTACGAAACAATTTGATATTTTACTTTCTTAAACTTAATACGAACGATACCGAAGAGTTTCCAAATCGCCAGGAACAAAGCGCGACTATTTTAATTAATAGATAAACCTTCAGATTACCTGTATTTAATTCTCCTACTTTTACGATGCTCACAACTCCATGAATTCTCCTTGGCCTGGTCTCGGAATTCACGTCGCTATCCAGTCAGTTCCGTTCGCACTGCCGTCCACCAAAGGAATAAGCCAAAACCGTCCAAAACTCACCACCACAAAGGGCTCTTCAAAATCCTTCAAGCCCAAACCTTTTGAACTAATCCCAACCATTACGCCCTCTACACCATAGTCGCATTTAAAATCGAAAAATCAAATTCCCCTTATCTTTCGAATTCTCTTATCGCACCACGATTTTCAAAGATCATTGCCATTGAGACTGATCCAATGATCAATCAGAATGTCAAGGAAAGTCCAGGGTAGCTCGATAAACAAAGATGGACAATAATAAACAATGGGCGCCATTGTAGTAGTATAGTACCAGGATCGTAGCAATCCGTCGTAGGTCTAGTGTCATGGCCACGACTGACAGACCTAATTAAAAGTGTTGTACTGCAGTTTGTGTGCTGCAAGATTAATAAGGATTGACACGCGGTGCATTAAGAATGTTGATGCGGGGGTGGCGCGCGCTTGTTCCGCAATTTCTTATCGCCTGGCCCAGCCAGGTTTCTCCGTTCTGAGTGTGAAGAGTCGGAAGCTGAAACCGAAGCCAGAACATTGCGTATAGTTGGGAGAGGAAGAGAGACTGCGAAGGCGGAGTCCCTCCGCAAACGAGGCATCGTTTATAATACGGGCCAGAGACAGAGGTTAGCCTATTGAACACAGAGCTACTCCTCTGGCCAGTTAATACTGGGGCTGCCTTGTTAAGATGCTACGCTACATGCATGTATGTGCCTGTCGGTGGGATGTCATTCACGTCGGTTCGCTGAAAACTCCCAAGATAAAGTGAGACGTCACGCGGCTCTCTCGGGTAGTACGCGCTCCCCGCGAGTGTTAAATCCACGTAGTTATCTTATCAAATTCGTTATCTCTTTGGGAATCGCTGTTTTCGGCATTTCGATCACATTTTTCTTGATTCCACACCCAAATAGATGCGTATTGAACACTTGTGCTACGAGGTTTTTTCCTTTCACCCGCATAACGTTCTTTGGTCCTACACACACGTCTATATACTCCTGTCCTTATCTTACTCGTGCGTTCTGTCTATATTATTCCAATCGTTCTCCCTTTCGCTTGGACAGTCCGATTGCTCTCTCAGTAGCATTAGAGTCCCTCTACTCTGGCGATATTACGGATGATTTCTTGCCAGAGTCGAGGCAGCGAGCGAAGTTGAGAGCATCGCGGAAAGACATAGTGGTCATTGGTGTGTGGTGACTCGACCGAAAACTCCCGTCGTCTCGCTTCAAAGTTAATTGACCGGCTAATTAGAAGCTCCGCGATAGTACATAGCGAGGAGTCGTAACATGCTAAAATCCTAGGCGTTTTTTTTTCGCCGCAGAAGGATTATCGTTGGTGAGTATTCGAAATATACGGGCACTGTTGCACGCGTATATTTATAGTATGCGGGATTTTGAGTTCCGGGCGAATATTTCGAATGGGACGTAGTGACAGACGTCATGGGGGTAAACAACACACCCTTTGGATCGGGTCATTGGAGCGCTCAGTTTAGCTTTAGCTTGACAAGGGGTATTTCGTTTGCGCTTCCCTCGCTTCTAGTGTTGCACAGACTTTTTTTTAGTATCGATCGAAAATAGGTCAGCGAGGTAAGGCTATTGCTTTTATTGGAGTTTTATGTGGCCAACACGTCACACATCGTATCAAGCAAGTGCGCATTCATTTCGTGAAGTACCGGGTCCTTCAAGATGTCCTTTGCCTTTTTTTTGTAACAGCGATTATTCACCGCGACTAACCGTGTTTATCTGAGCACTGTCATACTGCCTGTGCCTATCAAAAAGACAATATTGGCATTGCTACTAATGCCTAACTGACAACGGTGCTCCTAAAGTTTTCTACTAGATAAGAATATTTTTACTTCGCATTGAGATTAGAACAGCCATGGAAGTTGTTCTAATTTGAGCTGCTGGCTTGATTCGCAGCAATGTCAAAGAAGACTGGATGCAAAATGTTGGTACATCAGCTGTCGTCCGTACTGCCCGATGACAGACCAATCACTGCCATAAGTGTTGTGGAAGACATCGATAAGTGCCCTCCAAATTTTACAGTAGTAAGTGTTATCTTAACGAATTTGTACAATTGACTCTTAAATTACATCCCCTTTATATCTTACGGATGCAAACTTCTTTTTTTTTACTCAGGTATCTAGAACGTATGACCAAGATACGGATGCGGATCTTTGGAGGGAGAGTGGATTGTTTATTAAGAAGAAAGGTAGATACATATGCTTTTCAAAAACTGAAGGGCTACCTCATTGCGTCGTGGAGGATTTAGCGGTTATCAATGAACGAGAATCTCCTCCCGAAGGATACAGTATGATCGCGTATACAGTAGACTCAAGTGAGTATTTTTACTATTCTATATAACATCTCTGTTTCTCTGCGATGCGTAACCCTCGTTTGGTTTGTTCCAACGACGGACGTTCAGTGCAGAAGGCATGGAGGAAGAAGCAGCTGTGTTACAAAGTTAGGAATAAGGATTTATGTTCGAAAGCAGTCACAGACATAATAATATGTAGTAGGATTATGCATAAGGCATCAAAGATGGCACCAAATGGTTTTCTCGCTGCTGGGTAAGTAACATGAATTCTTACTCAATCAAAAACTATAAAATAGTTAAGTATACTTAGAAATCTTTCGTTACAGCATTATAAATGGTGTTTGTGTCTGTTACAAAACGGTGGATATTGTAAATGAGAATTCTAACTCACAGTCGTACGTTAATATAGCGTAAGTCTCCTTCTATTTTTCAATATGAATTTTGTGTAGACTTTGGTCGCATTGAATTTATTCGCTGGCTCTTTCTAGTTTACTCCAAAATGCTTCTCCCAATCCATCGAACGGTACGCCACACAGATTACCACCGGAAAGACCACCAAAACCAAAGTTCTCACCAAAACCATCAAATGGAATTTATCCACAAATCGGTAGCAATACGGTAAAGGATTCCGACGAGTCTAGTGACAGAGATTACGAAATTCTCAGTCCTACCGCGAGAATTAAACCCACGAGACCTGCACCTCAACCACCCACGTCATCCTCATCTGGATCTATACCTATATACGGTACACTGCCAGGATCGTCCGATTTGGATGGAGTCCCCTTTGTCCTGAATCCACGTCTTAATGTTCAATCTGATACTCCTACTGTGAGCAATAAAGTAGTGACGCATTTATTTCATTTAATTCTCCTTTAAGATTCTAATCGACATTCGCAATTCTGTTTACAGAGCAAACTTCCTGTAATTAAAGTCTGGACACAGAAAGAATTGGACAAAGAGGTAAAGATCCATTTAACTCAGGATGAAACACTAATGCAACAAGTAAGTTGATTTTTTCTTTTGTTCTAGTTTTTCTATGACTTCCGTGCAGAAAGGGAAACTTGAAAAAACCACCGTGCCAAACGAATTGTGTGAGAAACTTCATACAATTTCTCAGCTATATCTATACATTTGTATTGATAATATAGCTCTAGCCAAGTGTAATAGAGTGCCTGAACGAGTGATTTATACTAACCTGCGAAAATGGAATCCTTTAACGTTTAAATGGTGAGATGTTCGAATTTAAATAATGTGCACTTCCCGACATAATTTTACTTCTCCCATGTCCCTACTTAGATTTTGATACCAGTGACAGTTAGCATTGTATTTTTATAGAGTTGCGTTGTATTTTTATAGATAGTAGAAGTTATATATAATATAATTGTATAATATGTTCTAGTTGTTTATAAAACATCACGGAATATTTAACATTGTACCGGTGTACTCCTATTTCTTGATCGAATTCAAGATAATCTCAATAAAGCCATCTCGAATTTTTTATTTGCAAATAATTCGTGTGTGTGTACATTTCGTCTTCGCGTGTTTTTCAACCGATCTTTATTGTTCGGCTGATGATGTGTGGTGCCACTGATTTTTTTTTTTGCGAGATCACAGTACACATATTTCGATGCGTACCATCTTTGTATTGCGTTTGAAATCCTTTTTTTATAATATGTATATTGTATGAATTTTCGGAATTAGGAAAGCAAATGTGTAGATACAGATATAAATAAATATTTTTGTTCCTACCGGTATATATCTTTGCCATGCGTCGTTGCTGCTAATCATTTTCTCTTCGATATACATACTACGATGATTAAAGAGGTTTTATTAATATTTACACATTCACATAGTCTCCAAGACGAAGCTACCAGATTATAATAAATTAATTACAACATCGTCCTAAACATCGTTTCAGTAAGAAAAAGAATGCTAAAATAATTGACGTATTATGAAAAATATAATTTACAATATTACATCTTACGTTCGTAAGCGTATTTGAAAACACATAATGTGCGTTTAGAGCGCAAGTTTTTGACTTCGATTAACATTTCGCCGAGTTGAATTGCATGTGCGATGAAGCGATCAAATTACATTTGCAATAATCATTTGAGACTGAAGTTTACGTGTTCTGACGAAGAAAGTGTGTCGGAAACACGTTTGCCAGTCGTCAAACGAACGGTCCTGTCCAGTGCCTAACGTGAGTCGTATTATTAGTAGTAGTTACACCGTGCTTTTCCATTACGGCTGTGGCTTTAATTTTATTTTTATATTTAACGTCTTTCGGCTTGAGCATACTTTTATGATTGCTTAACAATCTCGACGGTGTCAATATAGATTTATTACTTAGTCCTGTCGCTTCGAGAAAATGATCGTAACCACTACTTGGATGGGTCGTAGTAAGAGGAACATTGTTATTGTCTTTGGTAGCAGAGTTTTTCTCGTTTTGACTGATCGTAGCAGCGAGATTACCAAGTCGTTCCGAGCCATCTGCTTCTGGTCGATCCGGATCATCGGATAAATCGCACTCGTCCAAATTAAATTCTTCGAAATTTTGCCGTATATCGAATTCTTGCTCAAATTCCGAATGGCAATGTTTCTCTTTCAACTTATTGCGTTCTCTTGGCTGATCATCGCCGTCACCGCCTATCTTGAATTCTTCAAAATGCCGAACGATATTCGTAACACTTGGCATTTTTTTCCCTTGCTCTCCATTGCTATCGTGATTCTGTCGCGTTTGAAACGAAGATCGCACGCTATTGAATCTATTTTTCCAAAAACCACCTTCGTCGTTACTTCCTGCAGACTTGGGAGTAGTTTCGTCAAAAGTGAGACTTCTAACGGTCGATATTCCAGTCGTGGTAGATTTCAAAGGCGACGAAATGAAGCCCAGAATCTTTTTGCTATGATCGGACGAGTTCGAATCTAACAATTGTTGCTTCTTTCGATTCTCATCGATGAGAAACGAAGGGCTAGGAATCTTTTTCAGGATTAAGGTATTATTCCGGAACTGTGGCTTAGGAGGTAACGCGGGCGGTGTTTTTGGTGGTGGTGATGAGACTTCCGGAAGTGACTCGATGTCTTCGTAATCAAGATTCTTCGCGATCGTTAAGCCTTTCGAGGACATTTGCAAACAAGTCTTTTCCTCGATTCTCTCCAGCTTCAAAGGCGGACTGTTGTTTGCTTTCGACTTTTGCCCGTTCAAAACAGCAGGTACAAAGGCTGTGTGTCTTGATTCTTCAAGTTCGACTTTTGGCTCGATGATGACGATCGGTATAGCTTTCGACTCACTCGATTCCTCTTCTAAACTCGATTCAGAACTGATTACTTTAGTTATTGTATTTGTAGAACTCGAGTCTGCGATTTTCATTCCAAACTCATCTTCCGTAGCAGTTGGCTCGAAACTCGTCTCAGGAACATCGTTGAACTCTGTACTCGGTGACTCTTTGTCCAAAGTACTTTCTTCCGAATTTTTTCTCTCCATTTCCGAACCCACGGATTCTATATCAGAGAGTTTCGCTGGTTGAAATCGGACTATCCTACCCCGATGCTTGAATCTCCTGGGGGCCGAAATAATAGTCTCCTCTTCTTCCATGTCCCTCAAGAGAATTTGATTAACGCATTCGAGGACAGAATTGTGATTGCTGTTCGGTCGATAGGTGCTATGTCTAAAGACATCATCGTTTATTCTATCCTCATCTGGATCGCTATACCAGTTCCCGCTGGTCTCCTCCACCGCTTGTTCCTCCATTTCCATTTTCGTAGCTCTGAAAAATAAAATAGATATCGTTGCGTAAAAAAATACCTATCCAAACATCATTAAAAAGATTCATCGAAGAATCTAAAGATACTTACACATAATTATTGTTGTTATTATTATTCCTATTATTATTACTATAATCGTCATTAGTCTTTGAGATTGTTGGTATCGTGTGATCAGTCTGTTTCGCAGTCCTCGAATTGGACTCGTTGCAGGAATTCACGTAAATTGGCTCGTGCTCCTTTTCCTCCTCTCCGGAAACATAAGTACAATCCATCCCATCGTCTTTGCTCTCAGACCGCGGGATGGTTGACCTTTCGACGAGATCAGCCGTTTTACAGAATTTTTGCATCTTCGACCTACTACCGACTGTCGCCTTCTTCTTGAGCAGTTTCGATCCGCTCTCAGCGATCGTGGTATCCTCGTCGTCATCGCCATCATCGTCATCGTCGAAAATCATGGTGGTCTCGTTCTCGCTATCGGTCACGGTGGTCGGCGTGCATCTGTTAGATTTATTCAAAGTCGAACCCGGAGACACATCTGTACTTTCGCCTTCGCAGAAGCCCTCTGTACTGAGTAAAGAAGGACTACCATCGGTGGTGGTCGTAATAATAGAAACATCAGTATTCTCGCTACTCGTTAGACTCGTTTTCGAGATATCGCTCCCTGCAAAACTATGCGTCTTCTTAACTCCTCGGTCGAGATCGTCCAGGACGAGTCGTTCCTCTGCGGGACTCAGCTTCGTAATGATTTCGCATTTCAAGCTTTGAATGTCCGAAATAATACTGCCATCTTGCCTCGATTGAGCCGTTTCCTGAAATCACACAACGAATAACATTTATTCATTCTCGCGAATGAAATTGGCTCAATTAATTGGACTATTTCATCAAAAGTCCAAACTTTACCTCGAAGGTGGATTTTTTCAACTGATCGTCATCGATATCGCCTTTGACCTCAGAGTTTATCCCTGCTCTGCCGTTCGTTAACTCGCGTTTACATTTTATGTAGTTCTTCGTGTACCGCCTCAGTCTCGCGATCTCCAATTGCTGATTCCTGATGACATTGTCCTTTTCGTAGAGCATTTGTCTGATCGACTTTTGCTCCTGTTTGAGTCGTGCTTCGAGGACCAGAAGGGCGCGGAGTATTCGCGAGAGCTGCTGATCGCGAATCTGCACCAGATCACGGCATTTCTTTGTGGCTGCTTTCAAGGCCTCTTGGGTACGCGCCAGCTCTTGCTTCAGGCTGCGCACTTCGTTTTCCATCTGCAAACATTCAGCCAGTTTCACATACAATAAGAATCCTATTTCGTAGTCGATACGCGAACGTATCCGCTTCGCTAGTACATATAAGATCAGAGAAGTCGAATTCTGAGGAAGTAATAAGAAAAAAAGGTCAACTCTGCTTACAACAAACCCTGGCTACCCATCACTTATCCTCGCGACATACAATTTTAATTGAGTCGCGTGTACCAGGCAAGAACGCTACAAGGCAAACAAACGGACAGCTACAAGATGCTAAATAGACGCGGGACGTCCTTTGTCGTTTAGCAGCGTGTAGCGTACGGGCATGCCCTCGCGGAAGAGCGAGTTCGCTTATGCATGAGCTTGAAAAGAGTTAGTGGCAGCCGGCGCGGTTCTTGGCTACGCTACAACCAGGAACAATGCGACTCCACGGCCTTCACTTTGTCCCGCGACAAGGGAACGGCTGACTCTCCTCTCCGAGTCCCGGACTTCATCCAGGTGCAGACGGCTTCAAGGGACCGGAAGGACCTGACCCGCGGGAGCTTGGTCGTCCGAGAAACAGGTTCAGAGATAAAGGACCCCCCCTTATGCTTGTGTATTGTTCAGATTCGAACTTAAAGTCCATTTCCTTCAGCCTTGTTTTCGCTCGAGACAAAACAACCGCGACAGAACCGGCCAACAGTTTTGGATATCAATTTCCTTAGGCTTAGTGCATAGAGTTGCTCTTGCACCAGCAATATAATTTCGCACGGTGGTGATCTCTCTGATTTCTCGCGAATTTTAACCCTAAAAATGAATGAATGTCAATCGCTCGATTTAATGCATCACTGCTTGCGAATCGGTACTGATGAGTCATTTCGACCGAGCTAATGTTAAAAGGATTAAATCGACTGCATCGCAAGTACATATATACTTTTCATTCGGTAAATCCAACTCACGAGAACCTTCTGAAGTAGGATGTTCATCGGAGATTATGGAAGCCATAGCTACTGATCGCGAACCCTGAGCGTGCGTCATCGCATCCTTAACAGGACGCTCCATAATTAAATGCAGTTTTATTTATAATCATGCACGCATCGTCGCACTTGCGGTGGCCAGGTTTGCAAGTTCGCAATATCGATCTATCACCGGTAAGGGGTACTGGAAGTTCTTTCGAGTAGCCGGACGAATAATTCTCCCCTGATCGTGTGCTCGTCCGTCGAGCCTTAAATCGATAACCACGAGCACGGCAATTAAACCGCGGATGCTAATCGTCCACGCGAACGGGAACGCGTCTTTTCAATTAAGCAACATTTCAGAATAACGGGATTGCGCTCGGTCATTCCACCACGGTCCTTGCCTAACGTCGTTCTTTGGTTTCCTTAAAATTCATTAAATCGAGTCCACCGAATTTCCATTATTTGATATCTTTAATTAAATTATTATGAAAAACATCTAATTCGAGGAAATGACAGTAATCTAGATTCCCAATATTCAAAACATCAAAGATACACAATTTTGAGTCCTGACGCAAGTTCAGTCGAACACAATAAGATATTATTACATTAGTAAGACGGTAAATTCTCCGATAAGATACGAAGGAATAGCTCACCGCATATGTCGATGCTGTGAGCGATATCAGAAGAAGTAAACAATCGAATCTTACGACAGAGACTCGAGCGAAAGATTTTCACTGGGAAAGGGGGTGTTGAACCGAGCAATTTTCACACTTTCGTTAACAAGACCGTAACCGCGATGCGACTATGGCTTCCACTCGTGGTTCTTTGATTCTTGCGGTATGTATTCCTATCCCATGTGTGGTCGTGAATAAAATCGCAAGATGTTCCATCAAAGATGCACCAGCAATCAAGTTTTTTTTTTGTCTCGAGTGATCGATCCGCGGCATTGATGGCTTGTAGTCGAAGTCGACGCCGAACTTTTAAGCGTAATAACACCAAAACTGCATGACTGCTGTGAGTTAAATACGGTAGTGGTAGACTTGAGGGATTCCCGACGGTGAAAAGTGCGGGGACATAATAACAGAGTTGGTAGGTCTCGCGGCATCTTCTTAGGACTTACATTAGAAGCAAGAGTCGAAGGAAAGAGCTTGGTGTCAGAGAGCGCGCAATGCCAGTAAATTTATGGAGGCGCTGCGTCGCAGGAAGCCGCAAATTTTCGCAGCAGCATACACTGTAATTACAGCGACTGTCGGGTGGAATGTGTCGGAGGATGACTACTACATACTACAGTACTACTACTGCCTTTGGCGCACTGCATTTGGACGATTCGTTGGGGAAAGCGACTCGGATGCCGAAACGACTTTGCTTGGCACGTGCATCCTACCAATACATACTGTCCTACATTCCATTGATTTCGTTCTAATCCTACTTGTTATGTAGTCATCGAGTGGAACACTGATATTTACGTTATACGGATTTAACCCTTATCCCTTTAACCAGTTAATGCGGCTGTCGACAAGTAAATTCCAGCTTATACATAAGTATACTTGACATGGTGGCAATAAAACTAGCATCAGTAACACAGTTTAACTATAATTGATAAATGCAGTCTTATCAAAGAATTTACTAACAATGAGAAAGACTTAATTATTGACGTCGAATGGAACTTAGTTCCCACCGAAGAAGATGAGCATTGTTCTTGGTTAACTATTCGAACTAAACCCAGGTATGCTGCCTCGGGGTTCGTTAGAGTTCCTTGGGTCTACTACCAATGTTCGCGAAGGTTTACCACGGTTTGTCGGGGACCGTAGAGTTAGCCAAAGTCCTTGGGCGATCCAGGCCAACTTTGGTGGATCTTGGGGAGCCTTGGCTGACTTGGCTATTCTAACTATCTTTCTCTCTCTCTCTCTCTCTCTAGCTGACTTAGGTAGACTCCCGGCCCACCTAGGTGGGCGATGCTAACCCTCGCTAGTCCTTCGACCCATCCTAAAACCCTTTCTTGCTACACACATCATTTTATCATCCAATTCCTACGCTCTCCAATAATGGTATAACATGAGAATTCTCCGCGAAACTATTCTACGCATTTGCGATCGTCCTATTTTATACCTATGTGGCGCAATGTTAAAAATTGAAGGTTATCGAAGTAAACAAGGATGTTGGGTGAGTAGCAGTGAGTCAGGTGTTCCAAGTTGTAATTCCGAACCCACGGCTCGAGCCAATTCAAAGGTGCATTACCTCTGACTCGGCAGGAATCCCCGCGAACGCGGCTCATTCCGGGGATGTCGATGTCTGAAAGCGAATTAACCTCGCGTAACGCTTTCCACCTGTAATTGCCGGCGAAAACCTTAAGAGCGCTAATTGCCGCGACCAATTAAGCGCCAAGCTGCCGGGGTTTAAAAGGTGTATCGGTGAAGGAGTAGCGTAGACTAGTATGCAAAAATTCAAGGCAACAGTGGAAATGTGAGAACTGACGAAAACGCGAGTGCAAAGAGAGAGAATAATGGAAAAAAGTCAGTGGAATGAATTGAGAATGCAAGGAGGACTCCGGGTGTTCGATTGCTCCGAAAATAGCTACATTCGTCAAAGGGGAACGTTTAACGGGAGGTATGTGCATGGTGCACGTGGATCGGGCCGATTACAAGGTTACCGAGTCAACGGGACAGAAGTTTCTCAGGCTAACAACAAGTAGCAGATACCTCACGATCCTGCGGGAAGTAAGACAAATCAACGCCAAGCTCAATAATTGCTCCCGACGTGGCGCAATGATTGAATCAACGAGAACTCTGACTAATGACATGAGAATTCATTGACCTTTCTTCTAATAGACAACCCATTCTCCGTGCATGTACACAATATCTGTTTAAACGCTTCTTATTCGGGTTACTCTACCAAAGAGGCTCAATGAATGCAGTTTGATTAAAATTCGATTTAATTTTATTATTATATTATATTGAATTGAGAAACCTTTCCACAGACCTTATTTCGAGAGAGGGATTTCCAAAATTCTGTAAATTTTTATCAACAACGAGTACCGTTAAGCGAATGTCGATTTAGCCGCAGGATTAATCGACGAAAGTTCTCCGTTTCATTTAATACCGGCGTCAAACCGGAGAAAGGATCGAAACCTATCGCGTTTCCATGGGGTCAGTGTGACCAAGTGCCACGGATCCGCGAGAGTTTTTCAATGTCAACGTTATAAGGTTCAAAGTTGTGTACGCATCCGAAGGTTAAACGCCCACGTGAAGATCCACGCGAGCGAGGAAACAAAGTAGCGCACGGATATCATGGGGGAAAAAAGTGTGCTGCGACTTTCTCCGTTCTTGACCAACGGTTTTTGGTCCATCGAGGTGCAGGATAGGAGGTCAAACGAATCGACTCGTCATTACGCACCGAGACACTTCGGCTCGGTACAGTTACTCAGGTTCTTTGTGCCGTGGCAACCATTGCCAAATTCCAGCCCGATTGGTGCCAGTTATGATCACCACGGGCTTCGTCAATGCCGTGTTCCATTGGAGCCACTCGATTTACCCTGGCACCGATGGAACGCTTAGATAATCGTTACTCGCGAATCGAGCACACGTAACGAGACACCATTCAACCGAGCAATCGAATCACGCCACTGATTTATTGCGAGACTTGAAAATTGGCTCGCCATGGTTCGGATTTAATGGTTTATTTTAACAGGATATTTATCAGGAATTCTCTATCAATTTTGCAAATTATAGTTACAATTGATCCTTCGACCTAGTCGTTAGAATTGTTTAGCTTCAGTGATGCGAAACGATGGGCATTTTTAATATTCACGTAACATGTTGCGACTACGGTAACGCAAGTCAGTCGCAAGTGACGTCCAGATGGTGTCATCGCTACCTTTCCTCAGGTAACCGAAGAACACACTTTCTCCGATGTTACGAAGCAAAAGGTGTCAAATAGGAAGTATGCGCACAATTATTGCATGGAATCTGAGGTAATAGTACATAGAGATTCCTGTTAGCCAACCCTCTGTTTGGCTGTTAAATTCCAGTATTAAAAATCGTGCAATTCTATTACTCAATAGAACGAATCATCGTGAAACATGAAATACTCCTACGCGACATCACAAGGATAACATTGACCTCGTGCGACTCAGGCTAATGGAATTCACGTGGTCACCCTCGCTCCAAAAACTTCATCCTTGGCCTAACTAAGTAGCACAATGCAACTTGATTTATCTCATTGAGAAATCGAAAAAACAAAGCACTGCATGGGAAGAATCTCAAGAAATCAATGTCTTTACCTTACGTCAGTAGAGTCGATAAATTCGCGACTTGCTAGTAGTGCCGATATCGCGAACACGCGTAATCCAACTTTCGCGCATTCGTCCCACTGCTAATCGCAACATTCGCTCTCTCTCTCTTTCCACTCACCTCCCACACCGTCACAAAGCCAAGAATCCACTTTTCATCAGGCAACTTCCAAATCGAGCGACATTCGTTCACTTTACCACTAACTCACACACAGATATCGCAGTCCCGCGATCCAGATATTATTATTACCTTATTAAAAGAGGCGATCCGAAGCGCACTTATAAACGTATACCGATCAAATATGGTCGCGTGTTCGCCATAGAGGCGAAAATCTCGCGATCGCGAGTCAGCCGAATTTCCTGCGACTTCTGCATGACATTCCTGCCGATTGGGTCCGATTCGCTAGCTCGTCCTGGCCGCATCTGTCTCGACACGGCTCCTCGCGGATGCCGGTTACGAGTGGGCCCGATCGTAACCGAGTTCTGTCGAGGGTCACCGAAGCATACCGAGGCACTGCGTCGCTGGCATATTGCACTTCGAATTCTAACAAAGTCAATCGCGCTCCTTTTGCGCGGCCCAATCCCCTCGTTTTTCACCGATCACGGCCAAACAGTGATCTCTCGATAAGCACTGTGAACCATCAGGAATTCACACAGTGTTCGACCGAGGTGAAAACGAGGCGCGAATGCGAGCAACGCGAACTTTGGCTATGGACTGGTCAGCTACGGCGAGTGGACGGTTGGGGCCCAACAGGGAGCACGCAGAGCGACTGGAGGGAGAGGGTTGAAGCAGACCCGGATTTTGAAAGCGCGTTTCTTATCTCTTTTTTTTTCTCTTTCCCCCTTCTTTATTTGGAAAATCATCAACACTGGCTTATCTTTCGCCTCTCGTGGAGTTTCCGATTCGCAAAATATTTCTTGCAACATTCAGGATAATATTTTCGGCTAATCCTGTTTTAATTTCTGTTCTAAAAATTGGTGCACATTGATAGCAGTTTTCTAATTCATCGTTAATAAATTTCTCCATTATTCCAATTGATCGAAATGGATAATTGTGTCTATATTTGTACATCGAGGGTATTCATTGGAATATGCTGTTCTAATGCTGCTCTTTGAAATCTCAGCGCTTCGGATAGTTGTTCCAAGAAAAAGACTTTCGAATAGCGTCAGGTAAAGGATCCCCGAAAACTTGAAGCAAACCGTGATCAAGATCTTGGAGGAAAAATTCCTCGTTAACCGTCGAGTCACAGCGTGGTCCTATTATTTAAGGAAGCAAGCCCAGCGTGGCAATTCAGGAGTCAGGTAATTCCCGAGTCCAGCCCTGGGCCAAAGAGGCAACCAGGTAGAAGGAAGAAAGTAAGAAAAGCAGGTAGTTGAAGAAAGAAAGAGAAGGAACCGCGCGCTCCTGTCTGTGGTTCTCTACTCTCTACGGAGATAGTACATGTCTCTTGGCCTGTGTGTGTGTGTGTATGCGAGTCCTTCGCGCGGCCAGACGGAAACAGGTAGGACCACTGAGATGGACCATACGCAATGTAAACGTGGGCAAAACGGGCTCTCAAAGACTTCGATAAGCGTCTTCGATCACGACTCTCTCTCTCTCTCTCTCTTTCTCGCTCGCTCGTTCACCGTTTCCACCCACGTCATTACGATTCGAAGTAGCGAACAGCTGATTCCTGTGCTCTTCCGGATCGTGGCGCGAGCAGACTCCCTAATTACCAGCTATCTACCACGAACGATATCACCTTACCACTTTGACGATACCTATGTATGTTTTTCCAGGTGACTGGGCTCGCGGTTAATTCGAAGCTTCCTTTCCCAGACTCGTAGTCGTATTATGCACATTGGCAAAAAGAAATCTCGTAACTCATAGGATCGATGTACACTTGGTAAATCGCTCCTCCTTTATTGCGTTCGCTCTCATTTCCCACTTGATACTTCCGCTCCCATGCCGACAAGCAGTTTCCATCGACCAAAGGATTTTTTGCCAATGCTGGACACCCATGTTTATCCTCCTAATAGCTTGTCCCACTATTGGTGGTTTCCAGAAAAAGTTTGATTATTCGATAAGTTCCGCGTGCACACGTCAGGCGGAGTGCATCTCGATCGAAATACTTTGTTCCGCGTAAGGTTTTGCCACTGGAACGATACTGGTTATCGATGTCGTTGGAATGTTATCGACACGAGCAAGTCGGTCTTGATCTTGTCTCCGAGTGGGATCGTTCTCGACTAGTCAACCACTGGAATGGCGATTGTCCTAGAAAACGAGATTCTACCGGTCGGCGCCTGATCCGCAGTTGTGCAATTGCTCCTTAACGACTTCGTCGAGACCTTCTTGTTGCTGTCTGAGTTTCCACTTTTTGCGGAAACCACCTCGAGTCACTCTTAATCCCCGGCGCACGCCTCGTACACTTCATCCCCTGTGATATCCCTCATTGGACCCTACGACCAAACTGCTACCAAACAACGAACATCCCTCTCAATTATCTCGATAGTCGTTTATTGCACCCTAATTGCAAATTATATTTAATCGTTCTACGAGTCAGCTTGATTGTGTTTCCGTCAAGTCTCGTTGAATTTTTCAAGATGCGCAATACAAGTTGTATTATACCTGGCTGAGTAGGCTGATATTTTGCCGAGATATCCTGGGGTATCGCTTTGCACCGGACAATGGAGTATAATTCAAGATAGAAAATGATTAAGTCGTTTAATCAACGAGAAGCCACTATTATCGATGTAGAAGAGTGGAAGGGAGTACAACGCGTTAAAGATGCATAGAGACTACTGCTCCCGGCTTGTCCTTGATCGTGACTCTATTGCAAGGGAGAAAGAATTCAAGGAGAATGAATGCCTTGCACTCGCGAGGAAGACTGAGAGAACGAACCTCTCAGAGTAGATAAGGTCTCATCGATTTATTAACTCGGTTACCTTAGAGACCCGTTTCCCTGCTAGTGCTGCTCAGCTGCTCCCTCGAATACGGATAAACCTTATCGCGATGCACGGTTCAAATCGATTCTTACCATTTGGGTGTAGTCCATCCACAGCTTCGAATCGATTTTCCTCTTGCACGACATTACTGCATCGATCACTCGTTTATCACCACCCAAAACAAAACTTGCCTCGTACTCAAGATCTCTTCATCCTGACCTCATCTTGAGCGGGCCAAAGAAAAAAAAAAAACATTTTGCTTCAAACAAGTATTGCATATTTCCAAGCTGATTCATCACATTGAATAATGAATTGCATTCTTCTACGTTGATGCAATTGTATATTAAATACCGGTACACTTTTGTCTACGGTATATGGCTCTTTCCCTCCTCGGATGCAATAAACGTGTGTCAATAGATTCTTCTCCTCGAAAGTTTGCTCGTAAAACACGCGCTTTAGTTTCGTTATCTCTGCTTACTCTCACCTGATATCTGCTCTCTTTTGATACCACTAGTCTGTCTTCCTCTCTCTCTCTCTCTCCCCTTCTCAATTATAATCTTCTTAGGGAATCTTCAGCGATTCTTCCCAATTCTATTCGCCAGGCTAATTCCTTCCTGCACTTCCATCGGCATCGACAATTCCCTTGTGCTTCTCGTATCGACAGATAACGAAACGCTCTTGAATCCCTCGCAGACGGATTTAAAAGCGAAAATGACGCAACGAGTTTCACGGCTCCATTCTTCATAATTTATGTATACAGGAGCGCGGAAGAGTGTCCAAAGTGTAGGAGTGGTCCGATAAGCGAGAGACAAAGCAAAAGAGAGAAAAGAGAAAAAAAAAATGCGATCGTACCGGTACAAAAGCGAATTTCAAAGTTAACGGTACTGCTGCGTTCTCGTGACTCGGCGAATCTGTAATTGGCGCTATATGGTGTTAATTGGATGGCATTAATTAACCCCGTGAGCGCAGCAAACGAGTCGCGATTTCAGAAGATACCACCTACCCAGCCGGTTACCGATTTTTCCTCTTCGATTAGTCGCCACTACGTCCTCGAAGACTGATTAACATACTTTTACGAGAGAATCACGAACCGGCCAATGTGTTAACTTTAAGCACCGTTACCGCACATTTTTCCACAGACTCACAATATCGAATCTCTCACCAGCGAGCAGGTAATTTCGGCAAATTTCGAAAAATTACCAATAAATGATCATTTTCGTTAGTGTAATTTCCATTGATAACACTGTCACTATCACTGTCAATCGTTTCCACGGTACGCATCGCACGCAAGGTAGCATAGGACTAAGCAATACACGATGTAACTCTTCTCTTATCTCGCTGTCACCTACAGGACAACGATAACGCCAGTGATAATGACACGAACCGAGGAGAATAGATACGAGAGCTACCATGTCAGATCGATCGACGAGTATACTATACACACTCCTGGAATTCGCACTCTGACAAAGTCCACGTGAGTGAGCGTATTTCGCCAATGGAATCAACGATCGCCTTCTTCTTATCGAAGTTAGACCGAACTTCCGGATGGTTATCGTTGTTTAATTGTGAAGGTTTTCAAGTACCACGATGACTCGGGGCTACGTCCGTGAACCATGGTGGTTCAATGATCTTTGCGAACCAGATAACCAGACAATCAGGAAGAGTTCCGGTAATGCGGAGGCAGGACCTCGACATGAATTACGTCATCGTAGAATGCATCATGCGAATGGGTTCTTATCGACGATGAATGTCCTTATCGTTGGACATTGACGCATGCACGAATACCATAGAAAAATTCTACACTAAGGATCCTCCCTTCTTCTGTTCCCACGATGTTAGATTGAGCCATTCAAGAGGAAGAAGGGATGATCTCTAAGATTGTTAGAAAAATAAATCTCACTGCAGGAGAATCGTACAGTGTGTGCAGAACAGCGAAGCAAATGTCACGATGTCGTTTTAAGGTTGAAACGAGGCCCATACCGATCCAGCTTGAAACCTATAGTCCAAGATAAACATCCAGTGTCAGGAAGGATCGTACACGTACACTCGTGCAGTGCGATGCCGCTGGCTTACGTCCGACTGCATGTTTAATTAGCCTCGTTAGCCGCTTTGGAACTTAGTGGAAAGGCATCGCGCGTGTATGCAACGTGCACTGCACGCGTGCTGCACGCGGATATTCGTGCGTAGCGACGCGTCCCATGCGGCTATTTAACTATGTACACACATTAAGAGGGGCCGAAAAACTTTTGTGTACACTTTGGTAGACATTATATTGTTACGACCAAGTGCGCCGTCGTTGAGAGGTTCTTGAATAGAGACTATTGAGTTGTAAGTAGTCTCGAACACTAATCAGATGCAATTCGTATGAGTAAACTTCGAGTAATAAATTTATTGTAATTTATTGTAATTATAGTTATGTATCTTTCGTCTGCAAGTATATACGTTTTTTTTTTGGTTTGTAGATATGTGGATGGATTTGAGGTAGAAAGGGAACAGGTGGATCACAAAGAGACACTTTATCAAAGTGCGGGTCTCTTTATGCGGGCCGCGACCTTTTCAGTTCTTTACGCGCCTCAAAAACGTATCGGCGGGTTTTCACAATCGTGCCATGGCGAAAACCAATTTACGATACTAATAGCTAGCTCCCGTGGGGCGGCTGTTAGCGCGCTCAGCCTCCTAACAGTAATTAAACGAGAGTAAAGATAGTAATTGCAAGCCGCGCTTTAATGGGTACAGACGAGCGCGGGTTTAACGAACCCAGGCACGCGATCTGCCAGATAATGGGATTTTGCGGAACGGTAGTTTACGGTTCACTTCCTATCTTCCATTGTGCTCTCACTTTTTTTTTTTTTCTCTCGCCAACTCAATTGGCCAGTTCACCGTGAGTCTGAGAATTTTCAAGTGCCTAGTCGAATTCCTTGATTCCTGTCAATATTCACTGTTCTCGCTAACAATTCTACAAGATCACGTATCGTTAAACTCGCGTTACGTTTGTGTTGAGTTGCAACTGATCTCTTAATCAAATTAGTGGTTAAATCTACAATTATAGAAGATTGGAGTATAGTTGTTGCAAGTTAATTGTGTTGAGGGTGCGAAGCCTTGCCAAGAAATAAAGCGTGATAAAGATTCGTGTTATGCTCGAACATGGTATTGTTCAATTGTTCCGCGTGATATTTTGAGATTTACGGGCTTGCACCGAGTTGGATACCAAACGAGCAATGTGTATTTATCAGATACAGATACTTTTCCTCATCGAGAAACGCGCCAATTCATAATCTACACATATGGATAGATTCTCGGATGATTCCTCCGAATAAACACTTGAGAAAGCAATCCCAATAATTTCAGTAATTTTGCGAACAAATTTCTCAAGCTATCTGTTTATATTTTTCAAATTTGTTAATGGGAATGCATTAAAGTTTACTTAGGCTACATCGAGAAGTTTACAGTGAAAACTGATGATCATCACCCGACAATCTTCAATCTACCAGTAGCATTATCATTATTGTATATCATTGTAGGATCTCGAATAAAAAATTAAAAAAAAAAGGTTGCTACATCCTCAAAGCAGAAAGTCGATTAATTCAACGAGCCACTAAAGGTTCTATCCCAACGTGAACGACACCTTCGACGTGTCGCGTATATCCTCATAACCGGAAACCGTAGCTCGCGTAAAGATAACTTGGCAGAATAGCCACGAAAGCCGAGGAAAGCGATGCCTCGTTAGGTTTATCGCTCGGCAAATTCAGGTTTACGAGCGGCTGTGGCGGAAAACGAGGAAAGAAATGAATAGTAGAGTCCAGCAGTCGGCACTTGGTTCCCATGGATCCTGCTACTTTTATTTCCAGGAGTCAAGTTGCCTCCTCCTCCTTCTCTCCTCTTTTGCCGTAGCTCGTCGTTACGTCCCGCCTCGAGCATTTCCCAGTTGCTAGCCGCGATTAATAATTGCCGACCCTGTTCCGCTTTCTCGGTCCTCCAACTTCCTCGCGGATGGATCTATGCGTGTCCAGCGCAGGAAGAACGCTAGTAAAAAAAAAAAAATGATGGATCCGAACCGTAGATTTCGGATCCTGAATCTAGCTTGTTACATACGTATCTTGATTCCAGTCTGTGTAACATTATGTCGCGACTAGCTTATCAGGAACGTTTCACGGATCTGGGTTAAACACACGCTTGCCTCAGGTGCGAACCCGAGATAGACAGATACTCGATGCCATTTCCGTGGTCACTTGGGAAATTAACGTCGGGACTTCCGTCAATTGGGTTAAGATACGTCCGGTATATATTGATCGATAACAATATGTCGTTCGATTGGAAAACTAGATACAACCGGATGGAAATCGTGGATTTGATCATAAAAGAAATTACGATCGACCAAAGTCGTTTAGGATCGTATCAAAATCGTATTGGTCAGCAGAATGGAATGCGAACAACAATGGGGTGTGCGCGTGGGTCGTGATAAAAATACGCACAGAGTTCGTTTTTCGTCAGACAACTAATATGGAGCGAAAGTCACAGTTTCGGCACTGCAGCACCGAGTTAGCCGAGCATTGCACAAGTGCCAGTTCGAGCCAATATTGCGACTCGCACAGCTGGTCCACGAAGCGACTTAATTTACAGAACTTTATAGATTAATTCGATCTACGCTTTATTCCAACTGCAAGATACTTAGAGCTAGTTTATCGAGAAACTACGCTCGAAAAGAATATCTAACTGAAAGGGATACAGTGAAAGTGGCATTAAAAAAAGCGAAACTACCGTCGACCACGTGCCATTAATCCTGTTGCCTCGCGACTTCCTGCGACATAATGCTGTGGTTAATGAGCTTTGATTCAAAAGAAAAACTTGTTCGAAACAGTTATCTAACTTACCACGTGGACGCGATAGTGGTACGATACACACCAATTACGTGTGGAGAAAGAAAAATTACGGGACTGTTACGCCACGTCTCGAAGCTTCCTTTAATTTAATTAGCGCATTAATCGGCTCATTCTGTGTCTCGACAGGATTCCGATAAGACAGTGTCATCCTTCGAACCGTAGCTTCTATTATTGCTATATCCACAGTAGAGCGAGATAGAGTCACGTACTTTCCTATCGAGTCGATCGATCCAGTTAAAATACCTTTGATGCAGATCGAGCTTAACGATCGTATACCTATCCACCTCATCCTCGTCGACTGAAGAATATGTGTGTACCGTGTCGTGAACTTAGAGAGACGCGTATGCAACGACGCCTTTTCCTACATTCGAGTGCACGCCACAGCCCACGTAATCAATTTCTCGTTCACGCTCCGAATCCTTTGTAAATAAAAGACTCTACTGACTCCTTTATCACTGAGACAGCTACATCTTCCAAGCTTCTGGATTACAGAAACATCCGATGAGTCCGTAATGCTTCTAATTAAAACTGTCCGACGTACTTCCTCTAATATGTTATTTCCATCTGATACACGAAAGTTGCAATGAGACTCAACTATACGACTATAAATTAAACCGACAGACATAACAGATTGAAATAGTACAGAAAAATTCCATCAACTTTTCTAAAGCTTCTTATCTATAATTGATAGTTTCCATGGAGAATGTCAAGTAAGAGTGGAGAAGTTAGCGAGTAAAATATTCGATTGGAGAGATCTAAGAAAACAATGCAATTGGGATAAAGAACGCGTCGACAAATCTCTGGCGATTCTCCAGCACGCGGCGTCGACTGCGGCATCGGCGCGATATCAACGTAGCGGCGAAGAAGGTAGAGATACGTACATACGTGGTTGGGGGAGCTGGGTGCGGGAACACTAAACAACGCGGTAGGAATTTAAGATAGGTATCATCGAGGCTTACGTAAGCTTTACCTGTATGTCAGGAGGAACCAGGAAGTCTGTCGTGGGCCGACGGTAATGTAATCGTAATAACGTGTGCGCACCGTGCCGCGCCGCACCGGGTGTACAAGCAGCGGGAAGCATGGGAAGCGCGGGATTCTCGCGCAAAGGGGCATAAGGGCCCCGACAAGAAGGAAGAGCCACGCGAGTCCCTTTTCATATAACCGAGAAAACTCTTTGAATTTATTAGCAAATGATTACCACGGAAATAACCCTTCTATTCCAAGTATCCTACAACACAAAGTATAGTAGAAAACAACTTCTGTGAGTTTTTTTTTTTTTTATCTAGGCTTTTAACGTGTCTTTATCGTCTCGTAATTTCCATGCGGCAAAGCTAATGCACTATCTTTAATTAGGATTCGTGGTGGAAGTTCAACTGGAAGAATAAAGCCGTAAAAATGTTTTGCGTCTCTAAAGGCGCAGGGCGTGTTGATAGAGACAGAATATCCAAGGTAACACAATAGTAATAACCCGTGCGTGATGATATACGGATAGCGGGTTGACACGGAATATAAATCACGTGGTCCTCGCGGAAACTGGGTGATAAATGCCGCAGGCTCTAATAGTCGTAAACGGACTCTAAACCATTCCAGAAGCCACTCCGCCCTGTTATCGCTCGGGTCTGACTGCTGCTACCAGCGTACTCCACAATTGTAGCTTATCAACGTTATTGCTTTTGACCGACCGATCGGTCTTATCGGGCAAATTATCGCACTGCAACGATCGAACGGTGCAAATCGGAAAGAGAGGAAAGAGAGTAGAGGAAGAAGAGAACGAAATACGATGGCGAGTGGAATCAGCGAGCCAAGAGAGTTTGCAGTAACGAGCGGTCAGCGCATTGTGAGTGGCTGCTTTGAATTGGACATAGAGGGATGCGGCCAAGAGCGAAGGGCATAAATCAAAGCGTACCATTAAATTCAAGAGTTATGATAACGCGAGTGCTTTTTTTCCGCGAGCTACAGTACCGCAAGGTCTCTCCATTGTTGGCCATCGCGAGACAATGGAGAGATACCAAGCGAGTCGCGCGGAAGGGAAGAACACCAAGTGGCAGAACAAGAAGAGGATTGTGGTGAACGCTCGCTGCTCGGTTCGAACTCCTTCCGGAGAAGAAGACAGGCCCCCGCGGGCAGTGGCTTTTGCTTCTCGATCGAACCCTTCCTATATCCTCTCGTTTATTCCACTTCGAAAAATCAAACCGCGAAATCCTCATCGATCCCAATGCGATCCTTGCAAAATGTAATCTCCTACGAGCTAAGTCTTCGTACCTTCTTTCTTACTGGTAGTTTCGGGTCACGTGGGTCAGAGTAAATTGCAGTTTCTTTCGGATTACGTAAAGTGTGTTTGCCAAGTGTGTTTCGATAGTAATCGAGGGACGGCGGGATCGACCTAGTGCAGTGTCATTGCGAAATGGGTATTTAGTGTACCTCTCAGTGACTGGAGCGATGCAAATTGCAAATTGCAAAATTCTACCTTGAAAGCTGCGCTCAATTTCCAATTGCATTTCGAGTATCATTGAATTTCATTTCCATTGCTCACTGTGAGTTTCTTGATAATTATTCACTTTGGACGAATAATTTGTCGACTTGACATTACGTCAGGTTCGTGTAACACTGACGGCTCTACTAATTACTACCTTTGCTTACGGATGTTCGGATTTGCACAATCGGTGCTCCGTACGTCAATTTTCCGACGTATTAGTATTCCGTGAAGCTCCATTTGTACTAGTGTCTTTCGACACACCAGATGAAAGGTAATTCCGATTATGAGTTATTCCAGAATCTTAGCTACTCGTAACGCAACATCGTAACAGGACGTCGCTCCGTGTTAATGTTATTATGGCTCATTACGCTGAGAGACAGATCGCCGGCAGCTGTACTAGGGGAAAATTGATCGTCGATCAAGAAACTCGGGAACATCCTCGAGAAACGTGTATAATGTCTTACGAATGCTTGCAATTAGAAGAGACTATTGTCGACTCCTGCAAACGCCTCCCATTCATCATCTTACCCCGCGGCGATATCCTGGATATTAATTAAGTAATTTGTCCGCGATCCGCGATACATTTTGTCGAGGATACGTTCGGGCAAACTGTAAGTTCTGATCGATGAGAATACCGCCCAAGGTTGAGTTGAGTATCAGGTTCAAGGTCGAAATGTTCTCGCGAGCGATCCCCTAACGAGTGGTTTCGACTGGCAAGGTTACGTGATTCGAGATAATGGGGTGGGTAGTTAGAGCTGTGCGTTTCGATTCGACCAACGCGAAGCATCGGACTTTGCGACCTTCGACCTTTCGCCACATCGATCCCCGCAATTTCTTTCGCGTGGCGAGAAAATCGAGAAACAAAGTACACAATGAGTACAGCAAGCTTCTACCTAGATCCAAAAGTGTCTTCTACATTCGGTGTACACTCTTTTTACTCTTGAAAGGCCGCAGAAGGGCAAAGTTAAAAAAAAATGGATCGCTACGAGCGCAAGTATCAAATTCCGAAATTTGGCCACCCAGCTGGTAGGAACAACAGAGTGGAAGAAGAGTCGCACATTCGTGAGGTTTCCACAGCGCAGTGGTTCAAGTAGAATGAGACTATTGGCGTGCAGACCTCTCGCAAGTGGTCGTCGTAGCAGGCTACGGTCTCTTTCGGAGGTGATTCCGATGGCGCATGGCGCGAAAGTCGCGATACTTGGCGCACGTGCCGCGTGCATTCTGCTCTCCGGATACACGCGTGGCATTACGTCTGCGCCAAATGCCGTGCAGCTGGCGCGTCCTTTCGTTGCAGCGGCACCTTTCCTGCTCTGTTCTCTTACAGCGCAGCCTGCCAGCCTGTGCCAGCCATGCGTTCTCGACGCGACTCGCGTACCCGCGTGGCCATGGCCCGCCTACGTTGTGACTACGTTGTGCCTTTGTTGTCAGCTTGCCACGAATCCGGAACATCGAGCGAACAGTTCCAAAAATGATAACTCAATGAAAAATTGCTTCGTCTTCGGTTCGCGAAGACTATTCATTAAGGATTACGGTCGTTTGATCACTGATCGTTAAAGTAATTTGGAAAGTTTCCGAAACTTGTTCATGCGGGCAGGCGATTTTTGAAGGGTGTAATAAAACTATAAAGAGAGGTGCGATAATGAGAAGGCCTTACAAGTAGAACACACTTTTATTCTTATGACGCAGATGAACCAGTGGAATGTAACCGGGAGTATTCGGCAGAGGATCGAATAAGAGTTCAAAAGGTGGGCGTTGGATGGTAGTCTTCAATTCCACGTCGCCAGGACTGCACCATGTTCAGGATTCTGATGCTAATCTCTTCGAGGAAATTTCTGAGTGCACACCGAGTGCGTCTAGTACGCAGCTCGGTGTGTAAGCTGTACATTGGATATGTTAGGGGAGTTGACTCTGAATAGAAACAGTCTCTTGAGTCGGAGCAAGCTAAACGCGACATGACTGACGGCTCGCATAAGTACCAGCTTTTCATTCTTCGCTTCTGCGAACCCGTATCGTTAATAAGACGAGTTGCATAGCTTTTCAGACTACCCACTTCTGCCTTTTTTCCGGGGGATTCTGCCGAAGATACGCATTGATGCAAAGCAGAGTGAAGTTGAGGATGAATCTTCTTTACTTCGATAAAAAAAAAAAAATTGAGAAACAAACGTCACAGTCCATTGACAGGAATCTGTCCTCGAAGACTGTCCAGTTGCATTTCTCCCGTTGACTTTACGGATGTTGGTTAGTGTGCTAATCATTCCCGTTATTTTATCCACTTTATCCACTGCGCGCATTTCACCAGCGTTGTGCATCGTTCCTCATAACCGTGAGACCACGATACACGGCAGGCCAAAACGAACGATTATCTCCACACCTCTCGCGCTCATTAATCTTCTGCCACACAGAAAAGTAAGGCACACCGCTGCTAAGTGGTAATTACTCGCATGTATTAGCGAACGTGTTCGCGTTCTTGCGAAAAGAAAAGTGAAACGGATTTTCATGGTGAAAACCGAGGAAACCGGTGGCACACCCTAAACCCTCCCATAACTATAATTATTTCGTTCCTCGGTCTAAGGCTTTTCCAATACTTTATTACACGAGGTATGTTATTATCGATTGATAATTTTCCTACACGATTCATGAGTTTCTCTCCTAAACTCTTGGAAACCCACTAACAATGAGACGAAAAAATACTCTAATTATAGAGGAGTTTTAAGAATTAAGTAATTAATGCTATTTTGGTATTTCGAGGGAAACTTATCACCATTTACTTCATTTTGCATATATGAGACTAGATTTCAAAATATTCAAATCTGGTTACTATGTTAATGACAGGATTAACCGGTTACACGCTGTTCTAATTATTATCAGAATTATTGGAATCTAGTAAAGCTCAACCTTTTGCTCAATCTGACAGGATTGTCGTGTCTCCTGAATTAACGAACTCTCAGCTAGATTAATGCGATCGCTGTGCAAAGAGGCACTGGATTTGTGCACACTCCACGGAAACAGGAGCTGTGCGGTTAGTTTTAATGGTGTCCCCTGGTGTAATCCGGGTAACGCGAATACCTGCCTAACGTCGCTCGTTTGCGGAACAAAGAGACACACGCACGGTCACACACGCTCGCGCACGATCGATGAGTCAGGGTCATGTTGGCATAGTGATTGGGTTCATGGACACTCGTAGTGTTTGGTAAACAGAAATCCGAGCAAATTCTCGAGCCTCATTCAGAACAAATACGAATCATTTTAACCGTTTAAATTGTCAAATTGAAAAATGCAATTTTAACTTATACGAATAAACTTGCTAAAACTCTCCTGTCAAAATGATTTATGATGATTTATGATGATTCGAAGGGAAAGAAAATTCTTTGTAGCAATTGGATGAGCGACTCGATGAATCTTTCGTCGAGAATTCCTGGTATGTGGCACATAGCATTTTGCACACCAGGGGCCCTCGACGCTGCTCAAGCGTGTCTCCTGGAAAATGGCAAGGGTAGAGTGACACGGAATTGTCTTCGGTTTACCACAGACCCATACGAAACTCAACCTTGAGAACCTGCTTTATGTGCAACGATACGTTGAACTCTACCATGTTAACAATCCGAATTTGTAAAGTATATTTATATTGTTTTATGAGACGAGTTATTTTTCGACGATTCAGAGACATTAAAAAACCATTGAGTTTATACGAACATTTCCCGTTGCCTTATACGGTCGAATGTGAAATTTAAGTATACCGCACTCGGCAATACGACCGATCTTTTTGAAACGATAAATTTCGCGGTGTTCCTCGCGATAAAAGCGCTTGTCAGAACCAACGCGATGCAGCTTCGCCTCTTTATCCACGAAATTAGAATTTCATAAGCCCGAGTTAACGGATCCCCGGGCCATGTCTCCAGTTTCTTTTTACCTTCGTGAATTTGTTCCTTATACATACATATTATATGTCCCTCGGTACCGCGTCGGAAGCTCAAATGTCAAAGAGATTCTGTAACGGGATGCCACGGTTCAATGGTTCCTCCAACTTTTATGGTATTGCATTCTGACGCGAAACGATAAATATGAGTGTCGAAATACGATGCAGTTGAGAATTATGGATGATTTCTGCCAGCACTGTCGCAATACATTGCATAGGAATGCAATAAAGTGAGATTCGAATTTATAGAGTAATCCAATTAATTGAAGGAAATCGAAATTGATGCAAGTCAGAATAGCTTGAAATTTGAAGCACGCAATTTGTAGGATGATTCAAAAGACTGTACCACGCAAGAGCATCTCTCGAGCTTTCATTTCCATTTTCAATCTCCAAGTCGCTCGAGCAGGAAATTACCGCGCCTTTCTCATTCCTCCGTGAATCTTGGTTACGCGACGGTGTACGAGCAGTAGCCGCAATTGTCATTCACAAAACTCAAGTCTCAACGATACTCTCGATATCATGGTTCGCTTCCGAATAGCACTGTTTATTGGCAAATCGTTGCCATTCGATCCTTTCCGAGTGCAGCTCTTCACCGTTTATTGGTAGTCGAGCCATCGACCCACATTGTACGAGTCATCAAATCCACAATTGATCGACTCGTGAAAACGCTCGTTCCATTCACAGTGTCTTCATGCTCTGGTTACATCTCAATTTCTTCTTATCGCATGAATCAAATTCCATTGCTACCGTAGCTTCCATACATACATACATACAATAACTGTTTGTATCATGACACACCGATCCTAGAGAATCTTTATCGACCGAATCTTTATAAATTCATTTCTTAATCTGCTCCTCTGATTAATCGAATTGAAAACTCTTTTTTACAAAAAAAAAATAATTTTCAACATTTTACTTTTAATTCTGCGAATTGACCGAAAGGTGTTATACTGTAGTGACAGCGTGGCCAAGGAGTAGCTCTGGTGGGGCATAGTAGAGCAGTCAGCAGGTATTACACGTGTGCGCGCTCGCGACTGGCGCTTTGCGCAAACGTCTTGATCGGCTGTCTACCAGGCGAGTATAAGCCAGCCGTAGGCGTGTACGCTGATTGCACCGCGAGACCACGTGACTCGGATACGCGGGCCGCGAGGGACCACGCGAAACCACGCGAGACACGCGTGCGTCACTGGACACGTGCGCGGTGAGGCGAGAGCTGCGCTTTCGCCGCGCTTTGGCTCCCGCATGTCATACCGCGGAACAGAGCGACGGGCGCTCTTGGCTCACTCATTTCCCCGCCGACTAACGAGTACTATATAGATATGCCCCCCGTAACTGGCTTCACCCTACCCTTATCGATCAAGCCACCCTTGCTTTTCGAGCGAACCATTATTTTAAGAACCTTTTTGCATTGCACAATTTTTCAATTTAATCCTGCAACCAAAATGGGGGACATTTTTGAAAAAAGAAATAAATTCGAGATAAATTTTATGGTAGAATCTTAAATGAAATTCTAGGAAAGGGATAAGGAGAAAGCTCTTTACCGCGGGAGACTTGGAAAGAATTTGTACCCTGGAGCAATGCGTATATGCAGTCTTGTTTGTAAACGGGCTTTTTGCGTCCGCGCACCACGATTAAAGCGGCGCGTGCCGATAAATTAATGTTATCAGGAAAGCAGAGCGCGAGCAACCTCGCATCAGCTGTTTTGCAAAAAACCTGTCATTAGCATGTGGTCCTGTTATGCGTGCAATAAACTTTCGACAAACCAAGCTCTGGCATTTGATAATAACTTTAGCAAAGTGTACGTTGCCAGTGAAAATTCCATTAGAATTATTGATTCTAGCAATTTGTGTTAGTTGAGTACCGAGGTTCGAGGGAAATAACGCAGCTTGAATCGAGTGCAGGTGAACCCAACCGGGTGCATTCCGTACTCATGCGCAAACAGGTGGCTTACACCGAGGAAGATCGCGAGATTCAACGAAAGAGGCAGAGTTCAACGATAATCGGATGAAACTCCCAAGTTACACGCCTAATAATCTTCTACAATGTACATACATTCACTACCGTTACTTTTGCATCGTTTATCCGCATCGTTGCTTTTCCTTCTAATCTTTCGATCGAACAAATTCGATTTTCAAGCGAAATTTACTACAAAAACCGGACGCGCTCAATTTTAATCAGCAAATTGATGACCCGAGTAATTTGTACTCTGCTTTCTAGAAAACACTCGGCGCAATGCCAAGTTCGAGGCGTCTGTCTCCACTTTCCACTTGTTAAAGATGCATTCGAAATTATAGATTCGCTTTTCCAATCCTGTCTACACTCTCTAGCACTATATCTTTTTCAACTGGATTAGAATCTTTTTTAGCTGAAATAGAGCTATACTTTTTTACAGCAATAAATCTATCGAAAAATTTGGCGGAAGCGTTCGAAAGGTTAATCCAAGAATTATAATAATCGACAGGTCGATTTACGTATTTATAACGTATCGTAGAGTGGCTTTTAGTCGAGAGATTGGAGAAAGAGTAGCAGCAGACGAAAACCGATCCATAAACATGCGGCTTCCATAAACATGCGACTGCTATACATAGCAGTGTACCTTCGGGAGACTCTGTGGAATAATAGCATAGTAGAGGAGAGCACGATAGTTAGAGCAGCTTTGCACATATGGAGCGCGGGAGTGAATGGATTAGCTTTGCAGCTGCATTGACCGCTCCAATTTGTGAAGTCGCGGCTTTGGCGCGTGCCCTCTCGCCACTGCCAATCGTAGTTCCATTTTCCTTCGCTTTTATATGCCCGCGGAACTAGGCATAAGCGACGTGCTACGCTCATAAATAAGGCATAACGCGAGTAGGCGAGAGACCCTTTGTCCATTTGATTCGGTCGCCTAGTCAGACGCACTAAACGCGTACAGGGTGTTTCATTCGTCTCGACTACTTTTTAAACCATTGATTCTCAGTTAGAATCCTAATCAGAAACCAATCTTCTTAAAGATCTAAATCGGCGAAGTATAATATATCTCTCCGACGACAGGATATTTCGCAACTATCATAAATCTAAAGAAGGCTGGTTTAAAGAATATTAAAGACTGAGAAAGACTCTTATCCGACGATCTCGCGGAATACAGTAGCACGTATGTCTTCCTCTAAAAGTCGCCGAGATTATTTATTCAAATCGTATGCGGTCGATGCAGCTAACGAGCTAAATTACCAACAACGACGTTTTCGTTGAAATAGACATCGATGGAAATTAACCAGTAGCTCCGATACAGAGATTTTCTTCAAGATGTGTTTCTCTACCGAAATAATCGCATGGAACCGATAGTTCCAAGTGGTGTGCCATGCACAGTGGCACTGTACGCTGCACAGCTAAAGAGGCTAAGGCAAGATTAAGAGTCGTGACTGGTTAATACCAACAATCGTGCACCACGGCGCTCAAGAATTTTCGATAGAAGATATCCGGGTCAGGATGTATTTACTGAATATCGTCCTGGCACGAGTATCCTACGTACCAAGAAAATTATTTATTGACACTCGAACTATTGTGAGGATGAAAACATCTCATTTCCGAATCTTCAAAAACCTCACCTTAGAACAAAGTATCGTAATTTATCTTGAAATCGGTAGGAACTTATTCAACAACCTTATATCGCATATAGTTCCAGTATATTAAGTACACAATCGCTTCGTTCCAGCGAGAGTACATAACCGTACATCAACTGGAAGACCTTTAAACTTTATTAAGATGTAAAGACGATCGTGTTCCAGTGTGTTGTATTTCGGATTAGAACTCAAGATGGTTCGATAATATAATCGAAATTCTATCATCAAATTCACCCGTGAAAGTGGAATTTCAAAGATAATATATCGAGCAATATAACGAGGTGTTTCAAACCTAACTTAAGATAAGTCAGACTCGAAGAGAATGGGGTTAACGTTCCGATTTATCGAGAGAACTCCAGCTTCGAAGATGAGAACGCGTTGCCCAAGAAACGTGACTCGGTAATCGGTACACGATCGCGGACCTTTTATTCGGTTATTAACAAGCCACTGAAGTGAGAGCACGAGTTACAATAGGGATCTACGAGACTTGGATAGAAACATAAATCGGATATGATTTTGAAATGAAAATCTGATTTAGAGAAAAAATGTAATTTGAGAAAAAAAGGTGACTAATGATGATCGTAGAGAGAAAATAAGATAGTGATATGGTAAAGTGGTAACAAGAAGGTTGTATTGCAAACCAGAAGAAGCATATTGTAGTTAGAACTCATATTCACCGTGAAACCGTAGACAAGCCCGGCTCGCCTTTTCCACAAACTTGTCAACAAAGAGATCTGAACTGTTATATCCGGTTGTGCGAGTTTCACGATTCGCGGATTTACATAACACGTCCTCATTACTGAAACCTCAGAATCCGTGTAAAAGCAGGGTACTAAACGGTAAGGATGAGAGCGAAATACATAAAGGAGAAAAAGAAGTTGCTGCGTGGGAAAGGGACGAATATTTTACAAAAAAAAGAAGAAAAAAAAATCCTAACTGTCGATTCACGAGTCTCCTCGTTCTCCTTTCTTTCGCGTGGCTTGTGTCCCCCTCAACCACAATGCCAACTCTACGAAGTACAAGGACTATGCTAACCACGTATTGAAGTCTGAGAACGAAGGAATCGTTGCCTCAATTAAGATAAACAGCCAGAACAATTTACTAACGAAAACGTACCATCAGTATCCTCTGAGAAAGCTTAAATACATTACTGCAGATTATAGTATTATCCGCCATTACTATTACCGTTATTATTTGCCTACTTGATTCACTTATTACCCTCTAATTCCATTCGCATTGAAAATAATATAGTTTTACCAAGGATAATTGAAGAAATAAATAAAATGAATCGAGGCTGGTGATAATGCATATAATTTAAATTCATGAGATAAATTAGAAAAGTTTGATAATAATGGGGTAAGTAAAGTTCATTATTGCTCGAAAGGATTTAATTTTCGCCGTCGAAGAATAAAAGGACAGGTTGCTTTGAAGATGCGGATATCTCGCGACTGGCAATTAAACCGGGCTCGCTTCGTCTGCTACTTTTAATTGTTCTTAACGAGGCTAAACGCGCCCGCGGCCTACGTCATGGCGCATAACAATGGATAACGGTCTCGGTAAACGAGTCAGTCTACTCCGTTTCCTATTGTCAACGTCGATGACAATGAGTGGACGAGGCGAGGATCTGAATTACGCGTTAAGAGCCCTGAAAGAGCACCTTCGTCTTAACGAGTCCCAATCGCGTCATAACAATCTTTTTTTTCGGCCCCTTCAGACTCTCAATTCAACTCGAAGAATGAGACTTTTCAATTCGTCAGACTTATGCAAAAAAGGTATACTCACAATTTATCTTCCATCTAAACTCTTATCGTTCAATTTTAAATTACGTTCATACGCGCGTCATACCCAACGCCGATATTATTATTCAGTATTTTCTTCCGGATAAAAAGATACCGCGCGAGGGAATGCGATAATTCACGTGTATCTCGGGGACGAGTGTAATCTAAAAATGCATTGAATCGAATCGAAGACGCTAGGGAGCTCGAGTACACGGCGCAAATGTAATTAAGGCTTTCCGGGTCAGTGAGCAATTGTGTTCGTATAACTGGCCACTTGCGTAATACAAAGAAAAATAAAAGCGGCAGGATCTGGAGCTAGCATGGAAAAATCGATGCTATCGCAGTAGGGTGTGTGTGCGTGCGAAATCCTGTGTGTACGACAAGTTTCTGAATGATCCTTCTATCGCGCGAACCTCACTCAAATCCGTGTTTTAATTCTCGCCTTTGGTTCACGAATTGCTCTCAACTCGAGAGCCTATTTTTTACCTCTAGCAACTTGCCTCTTTCTCCGAATTGCAAGGTCAATGTTAACTACGTACGTATCGCGACTGAAAGCACGCCGCATTGCAGACCGTAGAACATTATTCGATCTCTAATGCGATATGGAATATAGTATAAGGAACAATTGCAAAGTAATGGATACGGATTACGGGATATTTTATATCGAGGATAATGTCATAACGTAATTGAGCTATTGGAGAACTTTGTGTTGACGCTGGTATTGTTAGGGTATTATCTGATATTATGTTAAGTTCAGTCTGCTGGGTGACCTACTGACCGCAAGAGTTGAGGCTAAGGTATTTACGAGGTACAAGTGCTGGAAGATTATGTCTTTCCTCTATCATAATAGATATCACAGAATAATGTCACGATATTGGAAAGACACGAAAGTTTAACCTAAATGTAAAACTCAAACTTCCAGTCGCACAATACACAATTACAGAGTTAAGTAAGTAAACGCGAAGCACTTTTACCCACGTGATACAACGAGCGAGAAAGTTTAGCTTTCAGCCCTTCGAGATCTCATCCAGATCAGTGACATTAACCTATTTGTTAGTTAAATTGAAAAAGAGTCCTAATTCGATCGTGAATAATATTTGGAATACGATGTAATCGATCGTATCGAGTACGATTTTCCCGCAAACTTCTCATGTCCCTATAGGTTATGGAAGAGTTTCAACATAAAAGTAGAGTGCAAAAACTCACGATTAGTGCAGCATTTCGGCCGGCATCATTCGAGTGTCGCCGATGGAAGCCGGTCACGCTCGAGAGGATCGTCGATACGATCATGCGGGTGCTCTGGTTCACGGTGATCAAACTTGGTATCGAGTGACAGCGCGTTGGGAAACCATAAACATCGCTTGAAAGCCCACCAGACGAAGATTCGGACACACGATGCCTGTTGGCTTCTCTTTTGATGCAACTTATTCACGCGTACGAATTGTTCAGAATATTTGCAAGAGCACGCGCACGGTATTGTGGAACACACAAGACGCACCTGACGAAAGTTGGAGCGGCACTGAATCGGCAGCTACTCCTGGTCCCCCACCATAATGGAATCCCCACCATTCGACCAACCACGCGCTAGTCTACCCCCCACTTCTTTCCGCGCGGCTTCGTCCCGACGAGTATATGACGCTGGAACCTAGGTCAGTTACCGCGTAGCTGCCAAAGAGGGATTAGGCATCTTCTTATTTTCGATAAAACAAATCTCATGCTCCAATCGATTAAATTATTGCAATCTGAAAATTCAATTATCCACACTGTTCGCATTCAAATGACCAAGTAGCTCGATATTAATGCAATGTATTTAAACAAATAAATGTTTTAATATATTTATGATATTCTATAATATTGATATGCGCATGAAAATAGTTTGAATGAAGCAAACTGTAGGATTAATTGGCAATTAAAATAAACTACGTAATGATAATAAATTGCTCCCTTTTCAGTTTGATATTCCGCAGATTGAATGCATAAACGGGTAAATGGCAGGCGATGAAGCATGTGTTATTGAACTTGAAAGTTACGTATTCAGGTCGTTTTTGCTCCTTTTCCTATATGCCTCGCGAGAGTGTTACTTTACACTAGATCAAAACAAACAAGCCACGCGTGGTAAGGGACTGCTGGTAGCGATTTAACGTGTACGACCGGTCTAACTCACGTTTAAAGCCACGGATACACCGCAAGTACATATTATTATCGTGTTATGATATCACATTGACCGCCACGGTGGTCAACAGTGACCGGGACTCACGGTTCACGCCCTTTCTTAATCCTCTCGCTACCTTACAATTCTCCTATAATACGTACCGTTCAAAACTGTCTCGCAAAAACATTTTTTAATTTCTACCCATTAAATAAATTATTTGCCCTCGGAAAGTAAATACATTATTCGTGATTTTCTACATAACCGCAAGTTCCAAATGAAATTTATTCGCCAGTCAACGTGTTAAATATTTTACAGCTTGCAATTTACCAATTACGTCGAGTTTCCTCGAATACTTTCGGTAATAGGAATTCATCGAAATTGAACATCTTTATTGAGAAACTCTTAAGCGCGAACAGAGGGTTAACCACAAGCATAAATACAGTTATGAACGCGACAATAATCGAGCCTCGCCACATACTCTCGCAGCTTCAATCCCTCTCTCGTCTCGTGTATTCATCGACATACACGTATTTTACAAGTACTCGTGAGGTGCGAACTATTTTCACCGGTGCTTATGATCAGGCACTTTAATGATGTGGTTCGCGCACAAAGCCGTGCACAGACCGATATCCAAGAGACCTATGGATTATGGTGCTCCTAGCGGCGTAAAGCCTTCGAGATAGGGTAGTGAAGAGAGTCACGTTCCCGTCGTAGAAGGAGGCATATCCAGCACGTGGTATAAACGCCAATACACTTCTGGTTTATTATGACATAAGCAACGTGGCCCATAGCGAAAAGTTACCACGCTTGTACCGTTAATACTGTGCGGAATCCTCTATCGATTTCCATCATCATGAGTATTCTGAATTACATTAGGTACCCAGCTAAAATGTCTCTATAATATTCATACTTATTTATCTTCCCATTTTAATGGTAGCTCACCTCAAAAGACACTGCCAAGTTTTCCAGTTTCTCGAAATAAATATGCTCCAAATGAAGAGTAATTTTTGGCATAGTTAAACTTGTAACGTGGCTCCCAATGCGAGATGCGCTCATCTTGGATATCTTTTTAAAGGTCAGATGAACGCACCCGCCCACTGAGGCAGCTAAGTTATAAAGAGAAAAAAAGGATATAAAATAGGCTGTAGAGGATAAAAAATACACGAGTGTCAGAGAGAAGTTTGTTGGAGCTCGTGAAAACGAAGAGAGTGCACTTGGCTTTTTCCCGTGACTATGATAAATGCAAGCAAGAGGACAAGAGAGCGACTGGTAGGCGGAAGACGATATCTCTGCTGGAAATGTCGGCACCCACGAGGTCGCCATCTCTCTTGTTCTCTCTTGATCTCGTTGTCTCCTTGCGACTCTCCCACATTCGGCTCCAACCTGACCGCATTCCTAGAGGAATCAGTCTCTCCACCTATCAGCCAGCGCATTCTCATCCACCGACTTCTTCGCGATATACTACATGTGAATCGTGACGCATAGCGTAATGCGTCCAGCAACGATTTCATTCGTTTCACTAATTCGGGCAAAATGCCATAGAGATACGTCATCACTGGAGAAAGCAAATTTATTGATTTCCCCAATGAACCTCAAACTCGTATATCTCAAGAAGATTCACAAATAGATAAATAAGCGAAAGAATTACTGTATGCTCTTCTTGGCATCGCGACACATCGCCTAACGAGAAAACTTTCTTTCATGTTTCTATGTCGATTCTAAAGTTCACCGTAAATCGTACGAGTAATTTTAGTCTCAGCACTTTTTTCTTTCTCATTGTGAACTTAGGAGAGTTGGCTTATACACACACACACACGAATACGAACATGGATCGTAAAACTGTCGTCCTGGGGTTTGCTAACACGGATTCTTATATGGCCTGGCGCTGGGTGATATAGTACGCTTGGCTTTCTGACCTAGTAGCAAATCTTTTAAAGTACTTCTCAGCCTAATACTATCGGTAGACTTCTATGAATGCATGGAATTGGCACAGAGTACTCGCGATAATTCATGCTTCTCGTGCAAGACCTCTTCGCCTGACAAACGGTATAAAGGATTGGAAATAAATTTTTCTTATTTTTCGGTCAAACGGATGGTTCAGAGTTTCTGAAGCGATTTGTGCCCATTTGCCAAAGGAAGTTGGTCTCGAGAACTTCGCGACGTTCGAGGGACTCGACGAAACCGCAGACCGCGCAATCGTCCTTGATAAACTTACGTTTTGAGCCCTGGAACACTTTCCATTACTCACCATGAACGAAAAGGACAATTACGTAATTTCCGCGAGATCCGAGGCTTGACAAAAAAACCTGAACTTTTACGGTGTTTGACCACTGGTGAAAGTACCGCGCTTAGAATTATGTCCCTATTTCTCGAACAATCTAGTTTCAAGAAATTGCGCGACAATATCTCAGAAACTAAATTTAAACTGACGCTTAAAAATGAGATCCCTAATATCGGTGTTCGATTAGTTCCTAAAACACCGTTATCTATACCTATTCTCCTACCGTTTTATCATCATTCCATTATCAACAATCAATACAATAACGGGCCGAGTGGCGGGAGAATCATTTCTGTGAAATGGCTTTGCATGCACCCTTTGTGCTCGACGAACGAGACACGAGGCACGCGTGCCGCTTGCGTAAAAGCACGATGAGTCAGAGTCCGGTTACATCGCACTCCCATCGAGCTTACTCGCGTTAGGGGCCCTTTTTCTTGGCACCTTTCTTCTGGCTGTAAACCTGGTAATCGTGCGCGAGCTGTTAGCTTCTCAAGGCCTGTAGCCATCGAAGTACAACGAAGAGCGACGCGGATATTCCTGGCTCGTGCGCCCGGAACAATGAAGCGCCCTGGGTGCAATGCCAGTCACGCCGATCATGAAGATACATAAAGCCGATGCACGCGCTTCTTACTTCTATGCAACTGCGTTCTGACAATCACAATAACCACCGCTAGACTTGCACAAGAAGAGTCCCACTTACCAAAAGATTGTTTTAAATCACCAACTTATTCCTGCAATTTCTGTCACGAGTTCTCTCCGATCTTTTTGTCTCGAGTTTCCTTTTCCATCCATTATCCAGCACTACGTTGGAAATTGCTCGGATAGATCGGTAAGCCGAGGAGCAGTAGCTTCTTCTAATTGTGTATAAGTCCATTAAGATTACACGTGCAGAAGCTCATCGACCTGTCCTCGACTCGTAGTTAAAGGATAATTCCTCCTGGATAAGTGGACTCTTCTCGAATCTTTTAATTCGAAGAAGAGACAGAAACAGAAGAGGCCAGAGAGTATAGGAACGACGCTGAACCAAAGGGCAGCGCACATGATTTACGTACACACGGGAGAGCGACAGACTGCATAATTTATCGATTGATCGAGGAAGGGCAGCAATACGGTGCTGCACTCTCAGCATGATTATGCATGCGCGCTGGTACAAGCAACGAGAGAAGCGAGGAGAGCGCGAGAATCCGCGCAATCGATCACTGTCCACCTTGCTCGATGACGTTAATGAGGACGATCGGTACTTAGCTGAGCTTTATACCATCCTCGCAACCTCTCTCTCTCTCTCTCTCTTTCTCTCCTCGTTCTGTCTCACGCGTCAGACGGAGAAAATGATCTACCTGCTGATGATACTGCTACGAACTCTATTCCACGAATCGAGGTTCACTAACTTCGAACGGTATCGGGAAATGCCTTGGATGTCACAGACCCAAGTCACCGGTATAACGGACTTCTTTGGTATCAATTATCAATGATAACACTTTTCGTGTTATGTACTAATAATAGATAGGCGCGTCCACGTAGCCCAATGGAAGCTGCGGATGATGGATGAAGAGATAAGAAGGAATGTTGGTTTACTGTCGCGAGACACAGTTCGATCGGTATTCAAAGAAAATAGATACTACGTCAGATAAAGAATAATCTCTATTATTCTTAATACACCTAGACAAGTGTTAACATGTCTCTTAAATTTGGGGACTCAGCCAGATATTTCTTGTTACTCAATTAATAATGAACGCGTCCAAAATAGTTATCGCTTTCGAAGAGCGAGCCACTGTGCGCGGAGCTGTCGAAAACCGCAGACAGGACCCTCGATCGATCAGTGTCATCCGGAGCGATCGGGTTAACGAACATGATCGACCCTAACCCGTTAGCGGTAGCAGTGAGGATATAGGGGAGCGATCTGCTTGTGTATTGGGGCTGAAGTGCAAAGTTTCGCGCGGAAGTAGTCGTTGATTGATGAACATCCTCCTTAATAAGACTATTCCGGAGGGGTAGGGTTCAAGTTCGAATCATCATACTGTTCTTAAACTGCCTACTATAAATTCGTAATGACTCAATGACAAAATGATCATGGTTTCTGCATCGCGTTGCGAAATCCTATTTTTATCCACAGAAGGTACAAGAGGAATATCATTAGACTCGGTTGATTCCCACAAGCTTGCCAAAATCATTGATATTCACGGAAACGTACGATGTCGATAAACTTCGAGGAACACGTATCTAGCTTCTGAGGTTTCCATCACGCCTTAGTCACTTTTAGATACAACTTCGTGACTCGATATCGATAGTTATAAATTTAAATTCTGCAATTGTTAAGATTGAGAAGTAGTGCATGCATTTGATTTAGAATCAATTGTAAGATTTGAAGTATTAAAAAATAATGTCAGATTATAGATTAATGAAAAATAAAGTTCCCACTGGAATAGTTGCACGGTTGTTAAGTTCAAAGGTTTGAAACGAAGTTCAAAAGCAGGGGTTTGAATATGCGTGCATATCTTTGCTATGCGTCCACCCACGAGCAGTGTCGAGCCGGGCGATAATAAAGCTTCCGGTCTCGGCAGCCGTAGGGACGCAAAACAAAGAACTATACTAGGGGGAGAGGAGAAAATTATTATCGCTTTGGCACGCGGTGTGCGTACGCACACTACTAGTCACCCTGCAATGCGTCTGCATTTATCCATACTGCAGCTGGTCGCTTCGGAAGAAGCTAAAAAGCATCCTTAATTGTCGATTAAAATGAATCGCTCCCCAGATTTGGAAGAAAGGAACCTCGAACGAGTGAAAAGACAAACGGAGTAAAAAGTGATACGAATGACGCGATTCTGTTGAGAGACGGCGTCAGGATTATTTACATGAGCCTTTTATCCTCGCATACATAATTAATGAATTTTTTCCAAGCTGACGTAAGAACTACGTGGAAAGTGGGACAGGAATTAACGCGAAAATGCGGGCGACTTTACGGAGTTCCCGCTGGGGTCTCCTCCTCCTTCTCCTCCTCGTTACGGTGTCGAAACACTTGGGGAATTCACGAAGCCCGTGCACCGTTAAGTGTTACTGCTCATAGGTTTCACTTTTTTCCCCCGCGAGCATTCTAACGCTTTGAGCGCATCGAGGATTTCCTTGCTTACGTCTTTTTCTCACTCGCATCAAATGCAAATTTAACTGGCGCGCAGGCAGAAATGACATCGCATCGAAGCTTTTGCTGGTTCACTAGATCGTAGGAAATGCCAGACTGTATTGTAAGATAACACTGTTGGATAGGGATATAGCCATCGGAACACGTACATAAATAGCTTATCGCGATAATCGTATGGGGTAGAATATTATTGGCAGTACACTTCACCGCTAGGTTATACTGATTATATCGCGATAAAACATGGAATGTCATATAGTCAATGAAACTGTATTATCAGTATGTCAGAACAGTGACAATAGACCCTGTAAATGCGTTTTAAAATAATGTTACCAATAAAAAAAAAAAAGACAGGTATCACTTACAAGTTCATCCTTAGTCACGCTCAAAGATTGCGTGTCAGCCTCGACATAGAATATCGAATTTGTCTGACGATGAAACCACATTTTTCCCAGTTGAAGTTTCCCTTGAATCATTAACGTTTACTCTTCTATCTCACTAGCACTCGGCACTTGACAAAGATTGCGCTTAATCCCTTTAAAGCTGTCTTGCTTCCGATCATCTCACCGGAGACTCTTACAAACAGATCGTTAGATAACTTTAATTACCGAGACAAGTGTAAAAACGTGATTGCAATAAGCAACACTGATCGCATTATAATATTCTAACGCGACTGAATAGAAGTTTCAGTGACAAAATTGCAACGTTATCGCACGATCGACGCGAAGCAGCGATCGAATAGAGCAGTACTCTACGCTACGGTAGCCCCGTGAAAACTGGAAAGCGAAACGCTAATCGCGTACCTCTGCCGTTTCTGTGTATACGCAATGTATCCTTCTCCCTACCATTCCCATAAATTGAGCACTCTTTTCCCCGCAGGTCTCGTCGAGTCCACCCTATGGCGGTCAATTAGTAGCCCGCTTAATTCGTTATTCATCGAAAGCCACGACGATTGCCGAGCACGCCTGCAATTAACGCTGCCTTGAAACCTTACGGCAATTAAGAGAGTAAGACGAACGTGTCTCTCTGCTCGATACTTGTATCATACGATCATACTGATTTTTCACTTCGCGAAAAGTTCGACTACAAAAAGAATTACTCATGGCTGCGGGGGAGAGAGTCATCGATTACACGCGATAATTGGCACGATAAACTACACATGTCGTACTTTGTGCCCGTCTTTTTTTTACCTACGATTGCAGGTGGAGAGATGCGCTCTTCGAGGCTACGATATCTCTTCGGTTGACTTTTGTTTTTGTTTTCCGTCGATAGGTTTGAGTTACTGGACTCATTGAGATATTTCACGTGAGAAATATTCCAATGAGTGGATAATAAAATTTTTGTCATTAAGAATGTGTTAAATTTTAAGATAATCGTTGAAAGAATCGATTGTCGCGATGGCTGGGATAGAATTACTGGTGACAGCCCAGCCTCATCTTTTACCTGGGTAAATCGTCATTAGCGTATTGATCGGTATAGCTGTCAGAGTTGGAGAAACTGATAGTATTAATTTTAGATACACTGGCTACTTGCCGCAGTATCGATATAGATGCGGCGGAACTTATGGTAGGTTGTCGCATAAATTACTCGTTGATCCTACGGTGAAGCATGCATCGCTGCTTGTTGCAGAGATTGCTCCAGTGGATGATTCTCAACTTGTAAACTTGACTACTATTTATTTGTATGCGACGTTTTTCACATTTAACTTATATATATTTTCTTCTATATAAATATGGAAAAATTCCAGCTCATAAGACCAGCAAAATGCGATATAGATATTGTCAACGGACGAGATACAAAGAGAGGTGCTATACACAGACACCCTGTAATACCGGGATACGAAGGTACATATCTTCAAGCATGAAAATTGTAAAGAAAAAAAATCACTTAAAATATTATTACTATTATTATATATTTGTTCTCATGCAGGTTTTATACCTAGAATAACTTGGATACCAGGTCAAAGATACTCAGTTGCTGCTACCGAAGCACTTGCCGAATTTGAACGAAAACAGGTTCGAGATAAAGTTCTCCTGAATCGAATGAAAGAAGAAGGAAAATCAGAAAATTGCGCCGAAATTCAAATCAAGAATTTAAGTTTGTCACCCCGGCAACCTAGTGAACGATGTGATGAAAAAGTAGTGCGTCAGAAACAGAAAGCCATGAATTGGTTGCCGGCTTTCAAGCCACGGCCTGAACCCCCGGCATCTATTCAACCTACGGGAATATATCAGAAGCACGTGGGATTGATGCCAAATTATCTGGGTCACGTTCCTGGAGAAATATCCAGGTAGATTTGACATATAAATTAATTATTTAAGGTTTAAGATAAGAAAAGTTTCTTTTCATTAGATATGGGACAACGTTCGGAGCTGGAACGAAGGATGCGAAAAAGTGGTTACTGAAATCGTAACGCAGAAACAATAAATTTTCGTATTAAATGCACATATGTATATGTATATATAAAAACTGTTCTTGTTAGAAGATAAATATAAAAATACTGTATAAACTAGTTTTGAGATTTCCATTTCATTAAAATCTCAGCAGCCTTTTGTAGATTTTCATCTTTCTGCGAACAGAACAATTTATTAAATTTGTACCGTTGTTTCGAACGATTCTACGATAATAGTTTGGATTCTTTACCTTGATAAAGCAATATCGCACATTATCTTCACCCAAGTGTCTATGTTCATGGCTATAAAATGCAGATGGTGGGATTCCCTGTACACCCACATTTTTCGTCATCCACTTGGTGAATCGGTAGTCTTTGTTCGCATCGGTTTCTTCCTCTAGTTTAACTTTGTTTTCTAATGCACTCCAATTAGCAACCATAAAGTAGCCACCTTCGGGTATTGTTGGTGCCATTCCCACATTTGTAAGGAGCTTGGCCATAAAATCTCGCTTCGGCAGTAATTCTTTCGCGAGACTCACAAAGTAACAATCGGGCTGACCGAATCTCGCCAGTTCCTGCTCGAATCCGATAGCAATCGCTTCCTACAATAAAGTGAAATCGGATTCAACGTTAAAGCAAAGCTTTCACAAATCATTTTCAAATAAAATTACAATCTTCGGTTTTGTGCATATACCTGAATCGGTGTACTGCAAGTGTATACTGTATTCTGATGAACTATTTGGAGATTGTAGAGCAAGTCTGCAGGTCCATATGCCCATCCTATTTTCCATCCGGTAACACTGAACGTTTTCCCTGCTGATCCTATTGTGATCGTTCGATCATACATTCCCGGTAACGTTGCTAAAAAATATATTGACATCCTAATTGAATATACTGTATTTAAGATTAATTTAAATCCATGTAAATTGGATATACTCAAAATCTCACCGATTCTTATATGTTTGTATGGTTCGTAGACAATCCACTCGTATACTTCATCCGACACAACTAGAGTATTCCATTTTTTGGCTAAATCTGCGATGAACTGTAATTCGTCTAAGGTGAACACCTTTCCTACTGGATTATGAGGTGTATTAATGATGATTCCTTTCGTCTTCTCATTGAAGAGTCCTTCCAATTCTTTTCTGTCGAACACCCAATCCGCAGAGCTTACCGTACCACTAGTCTTTTTCTATAAATTACAATAAATTATTCTTCGCACCTTTTATATTGGTTATTCGTAAATGAATGAAATTAAAAGTAATTAGCAATTACCGGTTTTAAAGGAATGAATCTGGGGATTCCACCGGCTGATTTAACCATAGGTACGTAGCAATCAAAGAATGGTTCGATTATTATCCATTCGTCTCCGGTATTGGTATGACCTTGTAAAGTAGCATACAAAGCTTCGTATGCACCAGCAGTAACAATTACTTCGTTATTTGGATCTAATTCTCGCTGAAGTAATTTTGAGTATAGTTTCGCAATAGCGTTTACCAGGCGTGGGTGACCCTGAAATATAAATAATAAATAGCTAAAGATGGGATATTAGATATCGATTGAAACTTACAAATAATACTGGCAATATTATTCACAGTGCGTGTTATTCAACGATTTCAAAATACATGTTTTTTTCTTTAGAGAACAAGGAAGAGTGACTTACGAAGCCTCTGGTGTACTGATTTAGTAATGGATTATCACTGGTCGCGGTAGCTGCTAAAGCTTTAGTCACATTCTCCGGAGCATGAAAATCTGGGAATCCTTGGCCCAAATTTAATGGCTTGTATTTCAACGCCAATTGTATATATTCCACCCTGTTAGAAAAATCCTTTAAACGAATATGCGTAACACATATTGTGCGCATAAGAGAAGATTAATTTCCACTTACCATACTGATTTTTCATTTCCCTTCAAACGATCCGGAAGCTCAAACTTGGACATTGCTGGCGAATGCTGATGAAGATTTCTTAGCAGAGTTGACGGTAACGCTGTCTTCGCTACAGATGTGAGGAGACAAGTTCTGGCAAGCATCTACATCATACAATGAAATCCATTTGATACGTATAAAAATACATATTGCTGAAACGTAAGATATAATTATTACATTTTACTGATGGAAGTGCGGAATTTAGGTGAAACTATAGAAATGCCAAACGTAAATAGCGCACGCCGATTCAAGACTGATACGGAGTTCGTAGCATGCTTATCAAAAATTGAAAAAAATGATATACCCGACAACATGTGTTTATCATGATAAAGTTTACATAATTATGCAGATTCGCAAGAATGGTAACATCGTGGCGGGAAACTCAAGCAACAGGCTTATGTTTCACTCGATATTGGCGATATTGTTTTATACGGAAAATTACGATTCGTTCATCTGTGCACATAGTACACGTGTCAATCGATCAGGTCGCGATCAGAGATTTTCGTAAGAGGTAGTATTATACGTATATATTGAAATTCGATATAGTAAGAATATTAACAGAATGGTACATACATAGTGATTTGAGAGATAGATCGAAAACTGGAGAACTATAAGAACAATCTGGTTCAAGTGACGTACAGATCCCAACTGTACTCGCGAACTAAATCAGGAAGCACTTGCGGAGCAAACACACATTCGATAAACCAGCTGACTTATGCAACAAGTTGTTGATAAAAATCTAGCGGGGAAATGTTTAGTCGGGTGTAGTGACTCTGATAAATGCAGTTAGATCAATACAGCTAGATTTCGTCATAACAAGATGCGTAGTAAGAGTGCAGATTGTCTATTTTGAAAATATATTTCTGCTCTTTGAACTTGTATTCTATACGGTACGTTACGGTTCTAACGATCATTGTGTTATCAATATTATTTCTAGGGTTCTATATTCACATCCTAAAATTCATATTCAACGCAAAGTGTAAAACAAAATTCGACCCCATAAAAAACTGTATTGAAAATTGAGTTCAACAAAGTGGCAATTTGGAAGCTGATTAGGATAATAATTGATGATTCGTGATAGACGACCTTCTATAATTTAGAAAAATGTGAATGTCGAATACGTACCAGAAGAAAAAACACACGAAAGAAACTTCCCATTTTTACTGGAGTTTCTTTTCAATTGGTTCTTCTGGCGTCGTCGAGCTTGAACCGATACCAGAATGTTACACATAACTTTCACATTCCCCCTTCGACCTCCAGAATAGCACGCACAATCACAATCACAATCGAAGGATTTTTGTCAATGATCCTTGAAGGATTTTAATGCAATTTGAATGGTGGCCATCGAAAGAACATGGCTGCCAAAACTCTCGATGCGACATCTCTCGGCATTCAACGGCAACTAAGATCAGTCGAAATTCGTCGATTTTCAAATGTTATGGTTACAAATTGCAGATGTGAACGGTGAGTACTTTAAAACGCAGTGATCTAGTATAGTAATTGAGAGAATATATTAAATTACGGTTCTACAGTTACCACGTTGATTCATTAATATAATAACCATACTTTTGTGTACGATATTTATTTCAACATTAGTAAACAGCGATAAGAATAATACGCAAAATGGCATATTCTCAGCTCGTATCGGAGGAACTGCTCGACTATTACACGAAAACTGCTTCAAACATTATTATTTATTATGGTAGGTATGTTTTCGAAAATTTCAACATTGTCATGTGACAAATAGTAAATAATTTATGTGATATAGAGGGTGATGAGAGGAAAAGCAAGCTGGAAGAGCTGAGGGAATTAGTGAAACAAAATTGTATTCAAGAGCAGAAACTAGTGAAAGCGGAGGATACGACAAACACTGTGTTACGGTCTCATCAACCGAATGATTCGGATACTAGTATCAAAACTATCATTGAGGTAAGATTGTGTATTACTAAAAATGAATCGTAGAAGTTTTCGTTATAAATTAATGTACCTGACCGATTACAGAAATACAAAGAAGCTATAAAGAACATAGAAACGATTTCAGAGAAGTTTGCAGCAGAGAGATTAAAGGAATATGATCAACGTGTCAAAGCGTTACTGCATAGTTAGTATAGTAGCGTACGCAGATATAAAATGGAACGGTCGATCCAAAGAATGATACGTAGAAAAACATAAATTCCCTTTTCAGATAACGAAGAAAACGATAACGATATCAGCGATGAAGATGATGAGGTAAAGGTAAAAGGTGGCTACGTGAACACAATTGATCCGATATCCAAGAAAACCATTGTTAACGCAGTGAAGAATAATCTTTGCGGTCATACTTATGACAGAGACACCATCACCGAATTATTAAAAATAAATAAGAAGACAAGGTACGTGTTATGGAAATGGAAATGAAAAGTTTTCTCCAGCAGTGATATTAATATTGCATATTTTTCAGATGTCCAATAATAGGCTGCAAATCTAACCAATTTGTAACTCTCGCTAATCTTAAAGCCGATATTGTAACACAAGCATATCTTGAAAAACAGGCTACATAACGAGCATAAAATTTATATTAACACAACATTCAGAGTTATATATATATGTCTTGTAAATAAAACTATTGTTTTAAATTGAATAGATTTATTTATTTTAATTTCGATCGATATTCTAGTTTTTTAGGCGTTTTATCGATGTTATCATTACATCCGTCTAGGCAAAAAATCGCGCTCATTGTCAGTAAACAACAGTAGAAAAGTAAGCTGCTTCACGTCATCGTGTTTTTGCCTTGACAGTTTGCGTCATCATCGATCGATGATGTCAAGATTCAGGCTATGTTTATATTCCAGTTATTATTGGCTTTTTTAATATTTTCCAAAGGAAGCACCGATTTTACATCTTTAGAGAAGTACGAAGAATCAGCGAATTACGACATAACTCAATGGACACGACAACTGCACTTGCAGCAATGTGTCTTCGTAGAGATTGGAGACGGTTTTTGCGCCGTAAGAAGAGTTATAATAATAAAAAAAAAAAATATTCCTGGCGAGTTAGACAAAAATTGTTGCTTCCCAATTCCTAGCTGTTTGTCGAGGTGCGACCTACACCGGGCAATTTACCAGCTTTACAATCTATCGACGTGCCTGAATACTTTTTGGGACTTTGTTCGTGCTCTACAGTCAGACTGTGGAATTTATGCACGGATGAATTGACCAAACAACGAAAACCCGATTGTGTCTTTACCGAAGGTACCTCCTATTCAAATACGAGTGCAAGGGTGCATAGACGCCTCTGTGACGTTACCTTGCTCAGCCAATATGCACCGCCTTGTAACTGTTCAACATCGCTTGCTGCACAGCGACTGCACAAAACAACAGGTTTTCTTCGAGGAATTTAATTCTATGTAAAAAAATGTAATCGTCATAAGATGTATGGTATAGTGTGTAATATCTTTAATAGGGTTTCCTACATGTTTCTTAACTCCATTACCGGACTCATTGTGTGCTCCACGGGGAGTCTGCGGCATTGCAGAATGCACCTCGGTTACTATCAAAGGAATACACAGTGCAAGATGTTCGAGAAATTGCCATTATAGGCAACCGGTATTAAAATGAAATCGAATAATCCTAGTATTTTCAATTATCTGACAGTATACATTAATTTTTTAGTTTTGCGAAGATATTGACTCATGGACATCGATATCACCAAGAATTATCTCCATTTGGTCAGGGTGGTCCGTGCCTCAATGCAACAACACGTGTGGCGAAGGTACTGTGGTAGCCACTTCTACGTGTCACGATCAAGTAACGTAAATAAAGATGATAATGTATCGCTTTATAGCAGATATTCAAAGGTTGTGTGTACCACCGAGAGTTCCTTTAATGCTTTCAGGGGAAAACCAGCGATCGATTGCATTGGACCAGGATCATTTTGGTGAGCGAATATTCCCAAGGGAATCCATCTATCCTGTATACGTTTACTCCTTCTGAAAGGCATGAACTTTTGCAGTTGCCAGGAAAACTTGAGTAAATGTTATTGCGAAGTAAGCATCTTCGATGGAGTTATGAGAACAACTCGGTTCACAGAGGCTTGTGCTTCGACGACGGGGTGTATCCCAAGCGACTCCCGGACATTCACTTTTGAAGGCGAGCTCGATTCACGGAATAGTATCAACTCGAACGAACTTTACGAGGATGATGATCGTGAAAGGTTCGAAGGTGCCGATCTCCCCCCCTTTAACAACAACTTTACGATTGCCCATTCCATTCGGTCCCTTCTATCTTACTCCCTCTCTCTCCTTTTCCTCTTCCACCGCACCCAGAAATCCCACATCGTAATCATAAACATTCGCACGATAATGCAAGCAGCATAAGCATAACTTATTTTATACACCCGCATCCCACGCACTGTCGTTCGTACCATCTTCCCAGACGCATTCGAAAGCGCGGAATCGATCCGACCCAGTCGTCGTCTATTGCGCGCTTACCATCCTTACGACGGTTACAAGTCACGCAAAAGTCGCATGCTAAGAAGCGAACCCTTAACTGGCGAACTACGCGTTGGTGATTCGCGACGATTAGACGATGGCGATGACGACCAGGATTACCCTGACGACGATTCGCAAGACGACGGTGGTGAGGACGGTGACCAGGAGAGTCTGAGCTACAGAGACGAAGACAAGGAGGGCAACTCAGCTGAAGACGATGAAGAAGAAGACGAAGAGACACCGGAAGTCGAAAAAGAGAGCGAAGAGGAGACGGTGAACGACTCGGAGCCAGCAGTGCAGTATTACGACTATGGTTAGTAACCAGACTGTGAATCTTTCGGTGGCTTTTGTAGATCGGACTCAGAGGGTCCGCGAAGGGTCGTCGGAGCCCCAGGAAACGCACTCGAGTGGCTAGGTCCGATTACGAGGCTTCGTTCGAGGGTAAGGCGGAGGTTGACGAACCCGAGAAGAAGGGGGCTACGACGTTCGAGTCCGTTGGCGATGAGTGCGAGGACGCGAGCACGGAAGCGCCTCAATATTACGATTATGGTGAGGGTACACTTACAGATGCCAGAAGATTAATACCCCAAATTCCGTTCCACTGGGTTTCTTCTTCCCGCATAAACAATTCCACGTGCTCTTCACGATTCGGTCAAAGTTGTATTCCGAAACCTCGTGCAGCGAGGCGTCGAGCGCTGTGCCCTACGATTTACACTGACGACCTTATTACATTATAGTAATATTATTCGGCAATTATGATACTATTATCGGTGTATGTACTGGATGAGGATGAAGATGTAGAAATAAGACTGTAGCGGTACAGGTTTTGCAAGGTACCAGATGTTTATAATGTTACGCCCTTTTTTAGACGCCAGTGAAAATGGTACCTCCGCTCAAGGTGGTCGTACTGTACGAGTTACGATGCTCCTCATGACAGTGAACATCCTAGTTGCATTCCTCAGATGCTAGTAAAGAGCGCAACGGGAGGACCATCTTAAGGCGTCTCTCTGTATACCGGTCTGTTCTAAGTACAATGAACCTGAATAAATTTCCACATTGTGGCCGTGAATAGGAAGGATGCATTACGATTTAACTTGCTCATCGTATATTCATTAACTATTAACCTCTATCGTATCATTCGAGAGAACAGTCTAACAGTTAGAAGCGCGAACTTAATCGCTCGTTTTACCTATTCTCCTGCATACGTGAGCTCGTCACGCGCTCTGATCAACTACTTTCGTTAATAACACAGTTTACCGATATCAGTCGGTAGCATGCGAATCTATCAGCATAAAGATACATACATAGTGTGTTTTCTAAAGCTGCCGCGACTAGTTATTCCCGGATGAAGGAAATGCGAAAGCAATCGGGAAGCTTATCGGTAAGATTGCTGGCCAAGCGATTTACGATACGGATCTAATCTAACCGTCAAAGGGAAAAATTCCTCTTGCAAAAATCGATTGAGAATGTCATGGTAATAGTAGTGGATATTACTCAAGACCTTGGAACATGTCGATCAGAATTCAAGGCTCAAAGAGGGCCTTTTGCTAAAGTAGCTGATCTCACGGGAAAAAAATATTTTCTAGATAGTGAGATAAGCAGTGCATTGATAATGCCAAAGATAATAATCGATTGTCTCTATCAGGAGCATCTTTAAAGCGAAAGAATTTATCTACGGTATTGTGCAACAGGAGTGAGCTTTCCTCACTGTACCTGGTCGCAGAAGATAAACGTCTTGCCATTTGGTGCCAACTGGTTACTGTTGGAACAGATAATACATTATGCAATTCAGGAGAATTATGGAAGAAGCGTTTCTCTACATGCCTGCTCGAATGCTTCTACCCTCGAATTTCTTGCATACTGTAGTTATACAAGTTCTGTGCATACAAAATCAAAGTCAAATAAAACAAGTTGGAAATTGCCCTCCTGAACCCAAAGTTTTCGCTAGACGAAGTTGGTTCAATTAGTAAATGCAGTGCAAGAGTAATCAGTCATTTCTATGCTCGGTGAAAATGCAGGATAGGAGAAAGTGACAATACAAATGACAAAGGAGGATAATGAACATCTGACAAGAAGCATAATGAAAGAGCACTTAATCGAGTCTAATCGACCTAATTAAGATAATTCACGTAGTCAGCGAATGCTCGTCAGAGAGCTACCCTATTAACTTCAAGCTATATCGTGTTCGTGAGTTTAGCGCTGTTCACGACGTCTGACAAAAATCATTAAGCTTACAATTAGCACAGTGACTTATATTCGTAATGGAGAAATAATCTCGGAAGGATTGTTTCGTGGTAAAATATCTGTGCCTTGGCAAATTAACAATACGACTGTCGTTTTCACCACAGTCGAGCCAATGTTGTGAATGATAATTAGCTATGACTCGTTCGCTCGCACGAAAGAACCTTGTAATCGAACATCGAATTAAGAGTACGTGACCCGCAAGAATTATTAACTAACCAAAGAAGCTACGAGTGCAGCCGACATTGAGTATTGTACAATGCCGGGAAATGATGCTGGTAATCGTCGCTTCAATAAATCTAGAACTGCATTATAAGTATAACAGATCCACTCCCACAATGACATCATTCTGACACACGATTCATGGAGGATAATCTGACGTTTATTACGAACCGGTTTCGAGAGATATAACGTAAAGTGACGCGAGTTTTTTTTTTCTCTTCGATAGAAGCGTAAATACGTGGGCGTCGATATTGAATTGTGCAACGCTGTCATTGAAAAAGGCGGACAGGTGCTCTCCAAGGTGTTTCAATAATCAAGTACCAGTTTGGTTCTGCGATCGACCATACTGTTCTACGTATGTGTTCTGTAGTTGCAAATTTATTCGTATTTTTCCATTGTAATCGTAATACAGATCAGATTGGACCAAATGTTTCTTAGGATATTCCATAAGAAATACTTTGCAAATGTTATGTTAGCTTTTACGATTTCCTCGAAATCGATACATTTAACCCTACGTGTATCCCACTCAGAGGAAACATCGAGTCACGCGTGCACATCTAGCAAAAAGCAACGAAGCCACATTATTCCAGGTGTCGACGAGAAATTCCGAGGGAACGTGCAGACTTAATAACAATGTGGTGCTAATTCATGAGGACTCGTGGAAAGTGCACGACATTCAATCGTGAGAATCCTAAAGCGGTCGAATCCTAATACAGTGAGCCAGACATGTTTTACAACAAACAATACCGAGTCTGAGACAGTTACTTTTTTCTACGATCAATTCAACAAGCGACACAATTTATCCTATTAGAGCGTGTGTCACCGCAATAGCTAAGGTGTCAATGAATTCGAAAGAAGAACTCGAACATCTTGGTCACCGCAATATGTACCTCGAGATACGCGAGTTACTGTTAATCGGTAATCCGAGTCGCGAAGCGTAGGAGAGAAGCCTCCTGTTGGTGGGACGCTTATCACCCTCGTGATTAACGGTAACGCAATATTCACGGAGAACCGCGGTGTTTGGCTCTCGCAATCCAAGTGGGTGGAGGAGAAGCAGCTCGATTCCCGCGGCGAACAGTACCGGTTACCGAGCACGTTGATCACGTTCGCGCCTCTGACTCGAGCCGATTTACGACTCGCATCCTTGCTTGCATGGGCAAAGAGCGCGCGAGTACGCTGCGATTGATCATGGTGCCGCAGGTAACGCGATATCCCGCAAGGAATGCACGCCGATACCTTTAAACGCTGCGCCAGTGGTAGCGGCAGTGGCAACGATAGCAGTGGCAGCAGCGCGTTCGACCGGCGTCGACAGCGCTCACGTAGAACTTGACCCCGGCGCGTCAATCCATCGGCGTTCGGTGTCAGTGACCTGCCTCAAAAAAAGAAACTAATTCCACCAGCCGCTGGCCCGTTACACACTCGCCGCTCTTGGCCGCGGATCGCGGATCTTCTGTCCGATCGTGCCCTAAGACGATTCGGACTTGGTCAAATCTTCCTTTACGAAGACTCCTATCCCTGTGTACACGTGGAACGTGCTAACAGCACGATTCATAGTACGAGCACGGTACTCTTGGTGTACTTTTAGCCAAGAGCGCAACACTGTTTTAATTCGTTACGGTAGAAGCGCAAGTAAAATATGAAAGAATCTAAGAGGATAACAGTAGAGCACTTTGGTAGTCAGCGTACTGAAACAGGGCACTTATACCGTGAATAAAACAGTACATGGTATGAGGATGCCTTAGGCAGGGCACATTTATAGTGTTTAAGTTAGGTAAATTTGGACTTGCTTTGGACATGCGTCGTTGGTGGAATGTACCATTAGAAATTCGACGTGATCGGTAACATGGCACGATTGTAATTCCTTGGCGAAGTGCTAAGAACTCGTTACTGACGACTACTGCCACGACCGTTCACCGTTTCGGCGGTCGACTTACGCAACCCTACGAGCATAACTCGATCGAGGGGAGTTACCCGTGTAAAGTCATTGTGGCAGATAATGTGCTACGAACGCCTCTCACCGATCAGACTACGGCGATTCAGCTTCCGTTCGACTCGATTTGACCAAAAATCATTAGCATATCTCTCAATCTTTAGCGTGGTGAAGGGTGAAAAAAATTAGATTGTAGCTAGACTTGTATTTGCACTCGATTAATCTTGGTATTTCCTGTTTCGGAACTGACTAAGCAGTACGGGATTCTTAGAATTTCTACACGGAATAATTATGTACGATCGCACGGTGGTCGACGGCTAGACAGAAACGCGATCGAGCATTTCTAGCATCTCGGTACCCTACCTTGAGGATGACACATTGTCGTCATCGCATTGAGTATCTTCCGGAGCACACGAGGAAAACGCGTTAGTGTTTACAATGTTGCAATCCGCATGCCCTTGGGACAACGCCGCAAGGCAAGCGGCGTCTCGGTTCAAAGACAAATACATGCCGAGTGAGAGATAACTAGGTACAACATAGCTATATTGTTCGCACAGATGGGAGCAACAATATTCCCGCCGATATTTCTGTGCCTCTCAAAGACACAATTGCACAACCATTGTGACTAACGTCTTCTGGCTCTTCTGTCATCGCGATTCACCAGTGTCAATTAAAGACGATTATATCCATCATCCATAGAATGCAGGCAGAGCTCATACGTTGTATATCTTCCAAATCGTCCACGAGTTTCTAGATTAGCATTGTATGTTTGTGCAACGACTCGTTGTACAAACGTTTGATCGTCGCAAATGCCTCGAACGTATATCTTACGATTGTATCACTCGAAAACAGATCGAGCTTCCTGATGAACGAGCTCCAAGAAATCCAAGGGTAAGATAAAGAATGAGAGGCAGTAAGCTTAAACTAATTGTGTACTTGAGTTAGACCTTACATAGCCATGAATGATAGTCCAATCAGCCAGTGACCTTGTCAGTTGTGGTCCGGCAGGTTGTTCACCAGGAGAAAAAGACCTCGTCGTCGTATCATCCTCCTGAAGTACATGTGGGGTACATACTTTCCCTCGAAGAGGCTGGCAAGGCCCCGAGGAGCGAGTAATAATAACAGGCGCAGCATTGGTAAAAAAAGAGGGGCCCGGTCTTGCGCGTTCTCCGGGAGAAGACGCTTAAAACTTGGGAACGCAAAGCGAAGGAGGAACCGAAGGGTCTCAAGCCGGCTTTACGAACGCTTACCTACCAGCTTACCACACTGTGTACGACTTGACGGTGGGGCCCCTGTAACCATCGTGCGATTGGTGGATCCAGGTACCACGTGGCGGTGGTAGAACAGTGGGGAATAGCCAACGCGACTGCGCACCGGCGGCGAAAGCGGTGAGTTTCGTTCTAGTATTTACCCCGCGGTGTAAAGTCAGGCTCTCTCTCTGGTGTGTGCGCGCGCGCTCCCTCGCTCACTCCCAGAGTCAACTCCTTAAGTCACGTTCCATTGTTCGCCGCGCGAATCGCGCTCGCGAGCGCGGCAGCGCGTGTGCATCCGAAGTCGAGATCACGAGAGAACCAAGAAGAACTCTTGCGAGTGCCGAGTCGCGCACCGATCCTGCGCCATGTTCGCGCCGCGAGTACCACGCGATTGACCTAACGAGTACGAACGAGTACGACGATCGGATCGGCAATACGACCGGCTGTTGCCGCCGCCGCGGGCTAAACTTGCCAAACGTTCACGATCCTACGTGTCACCCAAGTGAGAAAGAGTGTGTTCCTAGTGCGCGTTCGAATACTCCCGGCGTGCGGTGATTTGGTGGTGTGTCCTCCCGCGCGCGCGCTTGTGCTTCCGACGAGACGCATTGTGTGGTGCATTGTGGTGAAGAGAAGCCACCAGTGGCCTGGTGCTACGAACCAGCCGCCGAGAACACGCTGTGGCTGTGGGATAGTGGAATGCGCGCTGACAGGTATCCGCCGCCGCGCCGTCGCACACGGAATTCTCTCTGCGGTTCTAACCTTCTCTCTTTCTTACCTTTCTACTTGCCCTTTCTCTCTTTCTTTCTTCCCAGAGTTATCCTTACTATCCGGATCAGTGCTGCTCGCTCGCTCCACTATCATCCTGTTTCCCCCTTTCCTTTTATCCATCTCTCTTTCTCGATCTCGAGAGGAGTGCTCGTGTTTACGCAAGGTTTCGTCTCCCTGTTTGATCGGTTTCATTGGTTTCCAAGATCCTTCGCGATCATCTCGAGCTCGGAGATAGCGATATCCGCAGCTGTACACTTCGTCGAGCACTTTTGACAGCTGTCATCATGCTTTGCGCTTTACTTTGCACGGTGTGCCGTGGTACCGCGACTGGTAGTAAGGCCGAGCACGCGCGCACGCAATGCCGTACTCGAGGCGCTTCTTTTTCTTGGTATATTTAGACTGCGACTCGCAAAAGATAACTCCCCGAACTATCAGTTAGCAGTAATGACTCGCGTTACGCTTGGCGATTCTCTAGCTTCCAGTCGGCTCGGCATGCGTACACGCGATTCTTTCCTGTGATCCTGTCATCGGATATCCGATTGTTGTGGTTTTCGAGGTGAATGAGCCAGAGTTCCCGAGCTGCTCGTAAACCTCGCTCGAGAGAGCAATACGACGAGAGAACAGATTAACGACCGCCAAAGGCAATCGACAGTGTAGGAGAAAGTAACATTTTCTATCGACATGCTTTGCCACAGCGATCGTTCGACTAATAGAAAGGACGAAAACTTTTTTTTTGGCTTCGTGATCCTTTCGAGACCCTGCTCGTCGAGTACGCTGAACTTATTTGCGGCACACGAGTTATGTAAAGTGAAAGTAGCCGCAGACACGCGTTAAGCGCGTATTATCATACGCAATCATGTGTGTAAAGTCGTTTATTATGTTGTCTGCTGGAGTTTTCGAATTCTAATTCCTCGATCGCACCGGTCCATCGTTCGTCGGAAGTATCGTCTAGTTTCTAGTACCAGTTGGTCAAAGCAAACGCAATGTGTTCGACTTTAAAAAAGCGCGGATTACTCACGCTGTCGAAGCATGTGCGGCATTGAATTCGAACGAGCCAACAAACCTGTTTGCTTTGGATACTTCTTCCGTCGGTTTTTTTTTCATTAATGCTGTAATATCGCGTTTAAAGTAGTTTACCGAGTCACCGCGACTCGAGTAAAGAATTGTCAGGGTTCAGCTTCGAAATATCTCCCGCGATCTTTGGACGTTCAGTGACATAACCTGGCTTTCTATTCAAAGACATACTCGTCGTTCGAGTAATTCCAAAGAAACTCATCTCTACTATTTCCTTCGTAAACCCGCGAATGCCAGCCTAAGCGAAAATCGTCAATCAAGCAGAGAGATCCTGAACATGCAACGATATTGTCACGAAACAGCTGATAGCATTGCATTGGTGCTACAACTGATTGTTGCATTACGCAATCGCTTTTCTACCAATGATCTATGCGACACAGTTACCGCGTACCACTTGTCCCAATAATATCATTCAACATCGTCCACATGAAACAATTTCATTTCAACTATTGCACGTCATTGCTTACTTGTCACCGAAAAGTTCAGCTTCCATTTGCAATGGAAGTTCAAGTCGAAACACCGTAGGTTAATCCCGAAAAACAAGGACCTTAAGAAATCGCGCTCGATTCGCCGTTATTCCATGGCCGAGGAAATAAAAAGCCAACGGATTGCGGGGGTCGCCGAAATTACGAGCACGTGGCCGTTACGCTTGGCTTGCGGAAGAAATACTCCGGTAATAAAATGTCCTCTGGGCAAAGGGACTCTCCGAGAAGAGGGCAAGGAAAAAAAGGAGGATTCGAGGGACCAGGATCCTTATCCAATTACACGGGCGTAACTCGCGTGGATGGGCATTTGCGTCGTTGAAATCCGCAGTAATATTTAACGTTGAAGTTCGTTAAGATCCTGGGTATCGCGAAACCACTGGGATTCCGCTATCTATCAGTGCCACGGTATACTTTTGGGCAACCGATCATTGCACTCGACGGGACTCGTGTGGTCGGTGGCTACTTTTTGTTCGATGAAATTGACGCTATTGTACTCTTGCGCGCTGAACCGAGAATTCGATGTCAGAGAGGGTCACAGACGAAGAGGCGAACACGTCATTGGATAAAGAACGAAATTGTGTTTGCCGCAGTGAGACGCAGTCTGACATTTGACGTGCATGGTAATTGTTAGAAACGAAGCCAGGCCGTAGAGTGCAAATGGAGCAACGAATGACGTCTCTTCGTTTTAACTATTTCATTCAGATGCAGAGTTTAGCATCTTGGAATCAATGCTCGCGAGAATATGCTAACCTCAAGAAATCGTGACATTCTCGTTTCCTGTTCTAAAACGAGGTAGCCACGATTATTTGCAGAGAGCAATTTGAATTTAATGTTCGGAAAATGGTCTGGTATATCGTAAAAATGGAACATTCGAAGCACGACGGAACATTCCCGAGGTTACATCGCATGGCTTGCACCGTTATACGCGTGAGTGTGAATAAACGATTTCCTCTTACGCACAGATCCATTATTTAGCGTGAAACATCAGATGTAGTTGCATCACGAAAATCGTACGGGTTACCATCCTCTCTCAGTTTGCTTCAAAACGTAAGATAATTTTTAGCGTGCACTCCAAATCCTTATTACCTTCCACGCTTCTCCACGTAACATTTACTCCAACCAAGATAGTCATCTTTTCCATAACACACTTCTAACCGGTCTCTCGTGTTCTCTTGTCTTTTACCTGGGCAAAAAATCCTCTCGTCACATTCTTAAACCACAAAGCAACGTTCGAGGCCTCTCTTCGCGTGCACGTGAGAGCGCGCGTCTTCGACTTGCTCCTCTTCTCGTTCTCCCCACGATTCATATCACTGCGGAAGAAAAGAAGGTGTGGTGTGCCGTGTGGATTCCGTGTGCTCGGCACGCGTAGACTAAGGGACCAGCATACATCGATTACTTTTGTCACATTGCGATTCGAAAAAGATCCATCGTAGAAAAATTATTCGGAAGATTTTCCAAAGAAGAACTTCTCGAGTCTTTTGAAAGTCGCAATACAAAAGTGAGAGTAGGATTGGGTCTCTAAAGTCAATCTCTTTGTGATGTCAGAAGACTAGAGAAGAGCAAGTCCGTGGGTAGAGCATGAGGGCCCTTGGGATAAAGCTGAAAGGGGGTTCACAGTCCGTGGGAGCGGTTAATGATCGGACCTCGACGAAGAGGGCCACGCTGCACGTCGTCGTTGCGTCCTCCTGCGGGCGGAGATGAACGAGAAGGAGTCTCGGTTGGTGACGATGACGAGCACGATGACAGCGAGCTTGGCTTCCACGCCGATGATGGGAAGCGAACCGATCGGCAGTGAGGATGAGGATGACCCGGTGACCTTGACCGGATCCGGTGATATGGACCTGGTGAACGGACCGAATCCATGGCTTCCAGCGTACGGATTTCAACTTCAACATCATACGCACTTTCAACCTACGCACGAGGATCTACGGGCTAATGGTTCGTTCTGTTATTATTATCATCCTTTTCGATGTACATACTATACCCTGCGGTCATCGCACTCGTTTAAAAGCCCTTTAAAACCACTCGACCACTGTGCGAGTCGCGTCGCGAGCCAAGTTCGTTGCGCATCGGACTGGCTCATCCTTTATTTTTGTCGCCACTCTAACCGTTCACTCTCTGATCCCGACGATAGTCACCGCGCGCGCGCGTTTCCTTTACTAGATTCTAGCTAGTCTACCCACTGATGCAGTTCTGGTAGTGTAATTATCGGTATAATTACACGGCTAAGGTTTTCTGTCGGATTTCATCTTTATAGGACAGAGATAAATCCTCTGATTTATGAAGGCAATTAGACTCCCGACGTCTGAACCGTGGTTCTTCGAGATTTCTGCATTTAAAATCCCATCACGCTTTCCTTGCTACGCAGTCGTCGGACAGTCGACGGAGAGATTCGTCAATTGAGAATTCGCGATTATTCTTCTACCGTTTCCATTTCTTCGGCACCTTTCGGATCGAGATTCACCCACCGTGAAATTAATCGATGGTTCTCGCGATTGGCCGACTAGGAGTTTCACGAGTTGCGTGAATTATGATTCATGAACGGAAGGCGTTTTTCACTTTGGCAGATAGTGATCCTGTGTAAAACGATTCCTCGAAACTTTATTGAGAGCACTTCACCGTGCGATAGTCGCAAAGAAGAATTTTATCGATGAAGACTCGTTCCGAAAGACACCAGTAAACAAGATTCTTCTTCTCGAAAACCAGTTGACACTGACTACTCGCGAGTAATATTAATAGCATAGCAGAGCGGAAGCTTCATTATTTACGATGGGGATCGAGAACTCCCTCTCTTCGTCTACGCTCCAGATATCATCCGTGAATGGTATCATTACCATCAAGTAATTTCCATCGACTAGAAAATCGCGCGGCTTTGCATACAAATCGCTGGTTAATGGCCACTGGCCAGACTTAATCTGGGCTACTTTCTATAACCGTGGGCGAGTATGTACGAGAGTCAATGAAAAAAAAAAGATCGACGCGGCTAAAATTGGTCCTGTCGACCGTGTAAATTCTAGGAAGTTCACTCTCCAGCCAAAATAACTATAAATATCACTTTTTTAATTATCATCATTTTTATCCCCTTAATAATTCATTATTGCGTTATTGTATAGCGCATAGTACAGTTTGTACCGTACTCGAGCTGTTCTTCAAGTATTTCGAATGCCTATACTGTTTCAAATACTGGAAGACATTTCACAGGCTTTACATGTGCAACTTCCGGAAAAACAAAGTACAGGGCTCATCGCAAGACTCCCCCCTCGCACTGATTAGCTTCCTGTACCCATGCATGCGCTCGGTCTTCCGAATAAGAGGACGCCTGTTGCAAAAGACGCCGTAACTCGTTGCGTTAAAGGGTAGAAAGTGGAAATACTTCGCAACTTATCTTACGCTTCAGATCCTTTGTGTCTGGACTTCGTTGAGCTTGCGAGAATCCAGACCGTAAAAGGCGAAGAACGCGCTAATAGATTCACAAATTTTCAGTCTTCGAGCAAAAATTATATCCTCATCTACTTCAGTTGAAATTCAGTTTTTCCTTGTCATTTATAATATTCTGTAAATTGTTGTCTGCTGGATTTTTAATTTTAATACCATACACAAGAGTTAAAGTATAAGATTTAAAATGTATGCAAGCAAGTGAGACACGAATTTAAGTCGTATTCGTGACCATTGAGAAAAGTTTGAAGGAACTGTAAAGCTTTTTGTGTTCTCGCGTTATGCAATCTATCGAAAATGGAAGGATAATGAGCCGAAAAACGTCGTGAACGAGGCTCTATCTTTCCACCAGCCAATGGACTATTCGCGCCCGTTAGTCACGGAACGAACGGGCAACAGGCGCCTGCAACAGGTGGTTCTTCCATGATGTTGCATACTGGTGCGTGCCTCTGCACTCGTGCAAGACAAATTGCGCTTTTGGAGGACGAGTTCCTCTCACAATCACCGTTGAGTCTTATTCTCCCGCTGTTAACACAATAACCCAGCAAAAAAAAGAAGAAGAAAAGAAAAATCGTTCAACTTACTTTTGCGATGCGAATGATTTTTATTCTACATTTTTTTCACCGCTTTCACGAGAGGAAGATTGCGGTTCATAGAAGCGAGTTGCGGTATCTTAACGCGATATTATCCACGCGGTTTTATCGGTATTGTCTAAGGTATCTGAGTAATCAGAGCCATCGCTGTAATATTAGATCACTCGATGCAATCGACTTGGTTTCCTCAATTACCAGCTCGATGCGTCACTACATAATTGATCTATCGATTATTCAGACTAGATTGCTTACTCAAGAGCAATTCAGTCTATGTATTGAGCTCACGAGCACAGACCAAAGTAAATTGTAGAATGCCAGGACCACTATTCTGAAAACCGGATCTCTTGTGGCGACCTTTATACTTTCCATTAAAGTTCAACTCGCATTCCGATAATAGTCGAATCTCGCCTTTCCTTTACACCCAACACTTTTACAGTGTCACGGACTACCGTAGTAGCGAGACATTTTACTTTAAGAGAAACGTTGTGTTATCTTCTTCACTCTTCTTTACTACCTTTCTAAACTTCTTCGATGTCGTTTCGTTTCTTATTAACCGAGCAAACTACCCGGACGAAGTTTATTACGCTATATAGAGTATTTTTTTTTATTCCACGAAATTTATGGATCTAGCGATCCGATCTTTTCTACGTAGACGCTGTGCGAAGCTTAGCTCGATAGTGTTATCGCGCGGAAAGTTACACATATTGCGATTTAATTGTAAGTGGAATTCTCGACGTAGTCGCGTAGCTTGCATTCCTTCGAGAATTCTTTCGCGTTATTTTACCCAAGAGGATAGTTCTTCCTTCGGCTCGCGATTAACTTGTCATTATGCAATTTCTTCGACAGGAGGAAAGTGTGCGGTACTCGACTGGACGTTTACGCGAGAGTGACTCGCGGATTAACGGTTTGAGGAGCGCGTTCATTCCATCGGTGCATACGGTGCATCTATGCACCGTGCAGTACCTACTAACTAACCGTTACCAACGTAGTTGGAAGATAGACTTGGAGTTCTTCTATCTACGATTCGAAACGTTTTACGATCCACACAGAACAATTTACACCTACTATCCTTCCTGATTTATTAACTATTAGATACATCGTTGTAAATTTCTTCTCGGTATTTAATCTCTCATCTCCGAATATACAAATAGCAGAATTCTTAATGTTTAATCTTATATCGTGTTTTTGTGGAAAGAGATGGATTTTCAATGTTTTTTGGTGAATTAATAGTTTGAGAATCACGCTGTCAGATTTCCTGTGAAACGTGCAATGTCGAGAGTTGACTTGATACGACAGCCACGTGTATCAGGAGATATTCTCGCAGTTCTGGCTTTGCAGTTTCTTTTGCTTCTCGAAGGATAGTGATTGCCTCGCGCAGCTTCTATAGAAATTGATGATTTCCGGCCGCGGCTGCTTCTTCGGTTGGCGTGCTGCGAATTATTATGGGATTCTGCGGAAGAGTGGCCTGGAATCGATGCGAGAAGAAATTCACCGAGGGAGCAAGAATTTCCTTGTAGCTCGATATTGAAGAAATATATAGAATTCCATTCCTGTCAGTATCGTTGTTCGGATAATAGAATTCATTTCGATATTGATTAATCAAATTCTATTAATTTCAAGTAACACGATACAACACCGTTGATTTAACACTTTTTAAACATAGCTTATCGATAGTCCACGTGGTCTTCCACGTGACGAAACGAACTTTAAAGCCAGAAGTAAACAAACGTAATTCAAACAGACTGCATTGACAAAGTAATCTCTATTCGTTGTTTGTCACCATAATTGCCGCGATAGTGCACGTCTCGTGCAATTATTACTATTCGAACTCGAGTAGCTGTAACAAGATGTGGTATTTACTAACTGATAAGGTTTGAAATCGTAAAAGCCTCTCAAACATATTACATATTAGCAGTCGAACGTTTAACATACATAAAATTCACGAAATTCACTTCCTCTCATGAATATTCACCCGACAGTGAAACTTTGTGACTTTAGTTACAATGTCTTTATTATCCAATACATATTACAATAGTATTGACTGCTACGATTATTATTAGCTTTCAAAGCTTGACTCGTTAACGCATTGATCCGTTATCGCCAATTCCACTCAACAGTTGTGTGAATAGGAAGAATGCACCGCAGTCCGCTTTGCTGATCAAATGTTTGTCCTCCGCCAACGGGATGCTCTATTATACGATAACGCCCGTTGCGCAAGAGGCTAAACGGAAGTAAATAGATATCTACGGTGTATTGAATAATTGTTCTCATGGTCTTTGGACTTGTCCACATATTAGAGTCTGTAGTTCGTGTGTCCTCTGAGCAAAATACACGTGACGAAAATATACTTGAGAACATTGGAATTAATTGTCTCGGAATTAGCATTGCTTTTCTGCGTTTACGACGCAAATTCATGGAAGAGTGGTTGACCTAGTACAATACATAATCGCACCGACATTGTTATCTCCAGACGCAATAATCATCTACTTCGTTGGAGGTCGTACTATGACGTCTCGAAGCTCACGTCTCAAGTGCATTGGTACTATAAGACGAGCCTTTCATTAACAATTTCGCCGCTCGCTTCCCCTACGTCTCCAAGTGTTTGCCTCACTTTCTCTCAGCGAAATGATCAAGATCTGACGTTTTTATCGCGATCGCGGTTTCTTAAGCAATTCTACGGATCGTTACTCCCCTTGAATTCCCCAGCGCGCACATTGAAATCATAAATTAGCCCGTCGATCCTGCTATTCGAACAAGAAGAGTAAGCGGGATTCCACGAACCAAGTCGTCGTCGTAGTAGTAAACTTCTAAGTAAATCAATGCGGACATTTCTGACGATATCTCTATTCGAGATTTGTCGTTAACTTTCAATCTTCTTGAACGAGATGAGAGAGAAATCATTTTCGTGATCTATTTCTGAGATTTGTATTATTCAATCATGCTGTTTATTTTCTTCTCATCTAACGCGTCCAGTTGTAATTAATTAATTCGGTAATTGTTTTACTATTGGAAAGAAGAATTAATTACTATTGGAGATTCTTTTAATGGAACTTTTTTTTATAAAGTTTTGCATAATTCGTTCACAGATACGGTATTGGTGCAACAAGTCGACTTCCTCGAGACGATCGTCGAGGAGACGTCCGATGATTTGCAGAGTGACTCTGATCGCAGTGGCACAACCTACTGGGTGGGATCGGATTCCGAGACCGAGAGCGTGATACACATACGAGCGAAACAACGAGCAGCAGGTAAAAATCGCATTTGGTTCCGCGTTGTTATGTTTGACCCTCGAGCACTTCCAAATCGAGACCAACCAGATGATACATCCGGTTATACGTATGTACTCTAGTTCAAGCATGCTAACCCGTTGAAAGTCGATTTGGCAAAGAGATTAAAGTTACATTGGTCACGTGTGATCCTGTGATACGTGCAAAATACTATTGCACTTCTGTCATCGAGTGAGCCATTTGTAGGAATATAAATAGAGAAAGGATTTTAACTCTGTCGCAGACAATTGACCCTGATATTCAATTCACATTTATTATATCTCTGGCCTGATTGCTGTCGCCGGATGCGTAAAATCATATTAGATTAATGTAATTTGAGTCAACCCTGTGCTCGACACCGCACGACGCATGGGGTCCAAAAGGGTTCGATAGACTTAGTCGTTCGAAGGGTACATGGAAGGAAAAAAAAAAACTTTGGTAAATGGCTCGTGTTCCTTGCAGGTCGATTAGGAATCACGATACAGTGGATGCTGGATGTTTGAAATGCATTGCATTAAGGTTGAATGAGTGCGATTGTATCTTGCGAAATTCCGAGTCGTGCCCTCCGGCGAACTTGAACTATGATGCTAAGCATTGTTTCTCATGATCGACTTTCTCTTTCTTGATAGTTTCTCGTACTATTGTTTTTCTTTTTTTTTTTTTTCTTTCGTGTCCGAGAGTGAGATTGCACCGAGATCGATCGATAAAAGTTTTTTCAATTTTTCGCAAAACGTACAAGTTTGGTTTTAAACGATACAATAGTGCGAACCAGTGATCTTTCCTAAGATTAGCGAGCAAATTTACACCGCACATTGCAGTTGGATTGCCTCCAAGCATACAACCGGCTTAACACGCTGGCGTGCACGGTTGCAGCGTTCCAGGCGTGCACTGTCTTAATGCGCTTTCTCTTTTTGCAGCGGCCGTTCGTTAAGTCTCAAACGATTCCCCGCGAATGTTTCTACAGTCGGTACACCGCGCAGTTCTAGCGGTTTAGTTCGGATGGCGATGCATCTCATTTTCTAGTTACTCGTGCAAAATAATCATCTTAACTACAATGAAAAATAAAATACAGGCATCTACTTGTCTATATCTCTGAGATTGATTTTAATCTGTCCGAAAATTCCATTTAAATATTTACTAGTGAAAGAATCTCCCGTAAAAAAATTTGTATACAAATTACAATCGTAAACAATAGTCTCTTTATCTGACATTTTTAAAACTCGTGTGTTTCTATATGATACTCGGCACATTTGTAGACGTAAAGATATAAAGTTTTATGCTCATGTAACATAGAGTCTTCTTCAATTTGCAAAGAAGCTTGACGTTTCATATCGCGAAACGTGTCGGATCCTATCGCGCGCGGCACTGATCGCGCAATCCCTTTGTTTGTTTCTATTAATAGATCGCCTTCGACGTAAGCCTGGTATAGGATTACCGATGTGGTATGCACCGCGAATTCCACGCGCATAAGATCCCCCTCTCCCCCCTGCAAAAAAATAGCCGTGTACACGCGCTTGCAACGATATCAATTCGATCCAAGCGAAATTAGGAGCAAGCGCATTGAAATTCAAATTCACTGCTGCGAGCTACGAGATCGTTGAAAGGATCGCTCTCCTCGGTCTTATAGCCCCTTTTCCACGACTCCGGGAAGAGGGGCGGCCGTTCGCCGCGAATTTTCTCACGGATCGCAGTCTTCTGGAAAAGAGAGGCAGGAGGAGTGCCTATACTCGTCGACGAAAAGTCGGCCGACTACCGACGTCGGCTGAAAGAGGCCATCGAGAATTCAAGGGCCTGCAACTTAGTAATGACGTCCCTTTTCACGTAGTTTATTAAGATTCTATCATTTTTACAATCTCATAACAAGGACTAAAAGAAGGATAAAAGACAAAATCCTAAACAGGAAAATATATCCGTTTCAAAATGATTCTAATTGGATATTATTATTGGAAACAGAAATTTGGATTCTGTGAGAAACATCTGATTTCTGAATAAAGGCACGAGCAAATTTTCAGGCGCGAATAATATAGTGATACGTAGTGCGTATATTAGCGGTATAAATTCGTCGTAAAGCCGGAGGATTCATCGTCCACGGCCCAGTTTGTCAAGTCGAGTCACGGAAGTGGGTCTCGGACGGAGGGGACGCGAACACCACTCCTGTATTGTGTGTGTCGCGTACGACACGAGAATGCCACTACTGCCCTGTAGCTTCGGACTCGCCGCGCCATGGCTCCCCTCGTGAATGTTGCCACTCTCAGGAAGCCGTGGTTCATTCAACCGGAAGCAACGCTTATGGCGTTATGCGGACACCGGTTGTCGACTTCGTGACTATCGTCTGACGCGTGATCGATGATTCCACTGGCAGGGCTCACTTCGATCGATGACAACGTCGATTCTATGTGATTTATTACCTCAGACTATGATTACCTGTCATCGCATAGTCATCTAACTGTTTCTTCGAATGATAATTTTTTAGATTGACCATTAATAATTAGCTGAATTTCACAGGTAAAAATTATTATGGAAGACACTTGATTTATTGAGAGGTAGATATTATACGTAGGTGGCCTTTGACACGTGGAAAATACGTATGGTGATCGTTAATATCGGACAATCCTAGTTTGTAGCTGACTTAGAACACTGCTGCTCCTTTATCAACGCGAGAAACAGGAACAAGACATATATATGATCTCAGAAGGATATTTTCCAATTACCGTACTGCATTTCTCTCGCGTTTATGATCGAGATGTGAGTTAGCGTACTACGCGGTATCGGCACGCCGTGAAATTTGCTCCTATTATCGTTACTTAATGTCAAGGTACCTGATTTAAAATAGACGATTGTAGCACGCATAACGCGGAAATCCCAGGTTCGTTCGTGCTACCGCAGACAAGCCAAAGAATTTAATACGGTGGATCGTGAATTAAAAGGTGGAGCTATTTGGAACCGCTTAGGCTGTTTAACTGAGAGCTCACAACCCAAGAGGATTTAAATGACGTCTAATATATTTCAACACTGACCTTAACAGCTGCGCTGGTTACTGTACCGTTAGCGTTTATTTCGATTCTGCGCGACTCGACGATAGCTTCGACTGCAAGTCGACACGTCTAGCGTGTATAATTAGCTATGGTCTCTTCGCGCGACATACGCTACCGCGTAACGAGGGCCGAAATATTGCTGCAAAGGTAAATCTCGACACAATAGGGTACTTTTACTGGTGGAAGAAATTGCTTCCACTGGGAGAAATTGCAATAGATCTCGGTGAAAATGCGCGTTGTACCTTTCGAATGTCAGAGACCATCGGTAGAAGTTTAGTATTTGTCACGATCACGGGAACAAGGAACAGGAGCGAGAAAAAGTATTTTCTAATGTGGATAGATAATGGCGCGGATCGCGGAAAGTAGGTTTAGGCCAGCGATCGCTATCGCATCGTTTTAGCGTTTACTCTCCCTCTACCTTTCTCCCTCTCTCTCTCTCTCTCTCTCTCTCTCTCTCTTGAACGCTCGGTATCGAGCTCATCCTCTCGTTGGTTTCCGGAAAAGAGGAGAGGCTGGATGGCAGCGGGAGCGAATGTAATTCGGTGGTGCCAAAGAAGAGGCGCCGCCGTAACAATGGGACCAGTGACCGAGATCACGGCCTGTACGAGGACTACCCCAGCTCGCCACGGTCCTCGAGGTCAACGGCCTCCTCGAGGTCCAGCTCCCTGCTGCAGTTCGAGTCGCTCGAGCGAACGTGCGCCACCCTCTCGCCTTCCAGCTACAGCTTCGACTCGCTCGAGTATTCGAATCGATCGAACACTTCGCATCCCGAGAACACTTCGCCCGACAGCCTCGAGCAGGACTACGAGAGACTGCTGCCGAACGGGTTTCAAGCCAACAACACGACCGCCGAGCATTTCCCCAGGATCAGGCCGTACCGCAGTTTCGAGAGTCTCGACACTTGTCAGAAGGAGGATGGCTTCGGGCAACTGGCTCCTTTAGCCAATGGGTTCGCACCTCTCTATCTGAAAGGCACCTCTGACCTCTCGAGGACCGGAAGGAACGACCATCGTTCGAGGTAAGGATTCACGACGTTGCACGGATGAAAGAGCGCGAATGAGCGCGAAAATGAGCCAACGTCGTCGGCTCGGCTCGGGTCGGGAATCGTGTGCAGAGCAGCAGGGCTGCTGTGCAAGCGTGGAGGAGAGAGCCCACGGGTCCTGCGCACTGTCGCACTGCGACACCTGTCATTCGTAATTTTTGGTTGTGACGGGTATGCACGCGCGGTTCTGCTCTCCCGTGGAAATTCATCAATTAAGCTTCGATAAGTTAGAGGAAAGTTCGAGATGTGCAAAAGGGGGGAGGGGGGTTCGGTCAACCGTTGTGGACTTGTTTAGCGCGTAAACTTTGGTAATCAATACCGGGTGATAAATGGGATGAATAGGAGAGCCGGAATGTAGTTGACGCTCGTTAGCGAGAAGGCAAGCTTCGGATCTCCTTGGCACCGACATCAGGAATTAAAGCTTTGCCACATGACCCTCGTTTTTTGGCCAAGTTACCGCAATCGCGACCCCCCGAATAGATCTCCTTGACTTTTAATTTTGCGGTGACGCGGAATCGCGCGTACTATTGTACCGAGTTTGTAGTTTTCCCCGTGTGCGCACACGCATGTATGCACGCCACCGACGAACCCACGTGCCCTATGACCTTCGCTCTTGGCGTGGGTCTACAAGCATGCTCTTTCCATGCGTAACAGGGGCTATTGGCGGGACGACGACGAGTACGAGGACGATGAGGAGGACGACGAGGACGAGGAAGATGAGGAGGACGAGGAGGACGAGGAGGATGACGGAAACCACCTCGGACTGGAGAGTCGTTTGCTGAGCGAAAGCCGCGCAGACACATCTTTCGAAGATCGGCGGATGATCTTTGGTGATCAAAGCTGCAACTATGCGACGTCTCTCGATTACCGGAACACGATTGACCTGCGAGAGATTGGAATCGAAACGAAGCACGAGACTCTCTTGGACCTCAAGTCCGGCCAGGCGGCCGTCTCGAGCTCGCTGCGTCTGCTGCAAGCTCGGTTAAATATAGCCGGTGGTGCGGCGCACGATCATCATCATCATCATCATCATCACCATCATCAGCAGCCGCAACACCAGCATCACGGGTACGAGCGAGTCGACTCGCGGCAGCACCAGCAGCACCCGCGTCAAGGGTGGAGCAAGGAGGAGTGCTTTAATTTTAGATTCACGGATAAATCCCAAAGCGCGCCCAGTCTGCCCAGTTCCGTCGAGCAGTCCGCACACAGTCCACACTCCTCCTCAAGGACAACGTCTTTCGTCTCCACCTCGAACCTCTTCGAGAATTACACGAGAGTCGCGAGCGTGCCAGTCGACCTAAACCTCTGCGGCGTATCCGAGGACCAGGATGATCCACGGTACCGCGAACTGAGCGCGGCCGATCACGAAATGGCTGAAGTCACGGGCTTGCGAGAGAAGAATCTTATCGAAACGCTCGCGGAGGAGCAGCGCTTGCAAAACGGCGAAGAAGAGAGGAGCATCATGAGCCAGAAGAGTCTAACGAGTTCGGTGAGGACACAGGGTGCTCACGGGCTCCTGATCGACGGTACCACCGATATCAAGGACATCGACGCGGAAGACGAGGAGGAATGCGTGGACGGTCACTGCGAGAAGCCTCAGCAAAAGAAACAAGTGACCTCGACGGTAAAGACTCAGGATCGCAACAACGGGGTGTTGGACATGGCGATGGCCATGGAGAAAAATACCGACATCGATACCGTGGTCGATGAGGCCATCAAGCAATTCAAGCGTGAAGTTCAAGAAGCCACTGGCAATAATATCGAGGGCATTCAACGAACGCTCTCCGGTAAACAACGTCCGCGAAGGGTCAAGAATAACGCCAGCTACGAACTTGCACAGCAGTACGAGGTTGACGAGAGAAATTTCCGACCGAACCGACTTCGCACCCGTCGAGAGCTCACTAAGGATGGGGAGAAGAGTGCGGGAGAATCAGCGAAGGAATCGACGAGAACCGCTTCCACTGGACGTAGGCGGGTGTTAAACAATGCTAGTTACGAGCTGGCTCAACAGTGCGATTACATCAAGGCGTTGCAATCCTCGCGGGGTGCTTTTCAACGTATGGATGCTTGCGACGAGCTCGAGGAACCCATATCGGGCCGGTCTTCGCGACTTCGAATTAGCGAGATGGTCCAACAGCTAAATGGCGGGTCCGCTTCGAACCTCAGCAGCCCTACTGCCTACGAGCCTGGTTTGCAAACCAGACGATACTCAAAATCAACGGAGAACGTTTCCAATCCGTTTCCAGAGGGCTACTTTACTCGTCTTGCCCTGGGAAATCCACGTCCGAAGAAGGAGGAGGATAACTCACTCTTTGGTCAGATAAAAAAAAACTCGGATCCATTTTCAGTCTATGGAGAAAGTGCTAATACCCGTCCCCTAGTAGACGACGAAATAGATTATCCCTGCTTGGAAACCAAACCCATAGGCGCTTCCAGCCAAGAGGGGCACGTATCGCACGAAGAAACAAACCCCCAAGAACATTACGATAGGTTCCATCTCTTTGAGAGTTTGCTACAGGAAGCTACGTACAAATCGACGAGTCCCCAAATCACCAAGAAATCCTACGAATCCCCTAACTTTGAGCGTAAGCCCACCGACGCGGAATCTTTGCAGAGGAGCTTCATCGGCGAGTACTACCCCGAGAAAACGGTGCGATTACAACAACAACAACATTACCAACTCGCGGAAGAGTTCCTCGAGAGGTGTCGCGCGGAGGAAGCCGAACTTCGTCGGCGAGCCGAAGAGGAAAGTCCTGAAGACAAGTGCGCGAGGTCCGCTGGAGAACGACTCTGGAGGGTCGTAGTGGAGAAGGAACGACCATACGAAGCAAAGGAGAAGGAGGAGGAGGAGGAAGAGGAGGAGGAGGAGGCCACGCCGAGGAAGGACCCAAGGAGAGATCAAGAGAAGGAGGTCGAAGAGAGTAAGAAAGAGCTGGACAAGTCCAAGTCCCCGAAGAACGAACAAGAGGAAGAGAAGGAGGAGGCAATGACTGTAGCAGTGACTGTGGCACCGACTCTGGCAGCGGCGGAAGCAGCGCGGGGACAGAGTGTCCACAGTGTTCGCGGCTCCCCACCCAGCAGCAGTGGCACAAGCAACGGCGGCAGAGGCAATAGCGGTCGGCTGGAACCCAGTGAACGGAGTGGGAATCCAGCGGTGGCCGTGGCAGTTGATACGAATCATCGTGGTGATCGCGACAAACGTCACGAGGAGAACGCGCCGGTAACGATAACGCGGCGGACTGCCGACGACGAACCGACGATGTCGTCGATCACGCAACCAAAACGCGGCTTCGTCGTGAGTTCCTCTTCCTCTTCTTCCTCGAGGAAAGATTCGCCCGCCAAATTTCCCGTCTCGAGTCTCGCTTCTGCTAACGCTGCCGGTAATCTCGCCGCACCAGCAAAGGAAGAACGGAAGAAAAGTGGTCTCGGTGGCTTCCTCCAGAGATTTTCCAGGCTGAGGTTCAGTGGTAGGTCAAAAGTGCCGCGATCCGAGGTTCAGAAAAAGAGTGACACCCTCGCACAAGTGAATCGCGCAAAGCTCGAGGACCAAGAGCGTAAGAAAAAGGAACCGGATTACATAATAATTCCCCTGCATCCCCCAGAAGAAGAGAGACGCAAGAATGAACAGCTCGAGGACAGACCAAGCGACAGCTTCCGTAACAACCTGGACGATCAGCGAAGTCCCTCCAATATCAAGTGAGTTTCCAAATGTCTACTACACATTACAATTTCTCCTTTGATCTCTGCGTCATCCTCTTTCCTCTTGTTTTCGATCGCACACATTCTTACCCACCGCTTCTATGTTCGGTGACTTTGACCTCGACGATTGTTTACATGGTTCCGCTCAGGTATACGGGCCACGTTGAATCACAGCGCGAGGCATGAGGCATTTGGCTGCCTTGTGTACAAGCGTTTTCCTATCAGCGCCACTGGGATACAGATAGCAAAGCACACAGGCTCGGTTATGCATTATCTCATAAAATGTCTCTGGAATTCTTCGGTAGGGCGTTAATCCGCGAGGTCTCGATCCGACTAATTTACATAACGGCCGATCGGCTCAAGGATCGCTCGAAAGCGCAATCGGGCAATCTCATTAACCGCTGGCAGGTAGAATTAAGTTACATAATTGGAGAATCGTAAGCTATTGGGACTCCTCCGCGTGGATTCAGGCCGTGTATACACACACACACACACAGATACACGTATGCAGAGCTATGATGAGAGAGAACATGTGTTTGCGCGGGCCACCCGTTTATATCCGGAGGTGGCCTCGCGATTGCAGCGCACGCGGATCGCGATTATTAGCAACGCTGTTGGTACCGCTCGCGATCGGCAAACAACGGTGCCTTTAGAGCCGTTCCCCGATCTCTTTCGTCGCGTACCATACCTCCCTCGTGCCTCCCTCGTGGCTGGAAGCAACGAGGTCAGTGATACCGAGGCTCGCTTTCGTAATGGCGGACGGAGTCGACGAACAGCTGCCAGAACCGCACACTCCTACACCCACTTCTCGATCATCCATTTCGAGCGTTTATTCGCTTCTCGAGACTCCGGAATCCCTGCTCTCGATTTAATTCTCTTTACTAAACGAGATCCATTCTCTTTTCTTGCATCTTGTCCTCTCTAATCGCAGAGGGGTTCATCGATGCGATTTCACTCTCGTTGCCCTCTCTTTCTGTTCTTCGGATCGTCAACATCGCGAATCATTTCTCCTGACCGATTCTCGGCTCCCCTCACCTTCGACCGGTTGCAACCAGTTCGCTTCTCCTAATTTAATTTCACTCTCACCCCCGTTCCCGCTTCATTTTCACGTAATTCGACCTAATTGCACGCCACGACGGTGTAGAGAACCGGCGTTTAACCTTTATCCCACCAGGTACGTCATAACGATTCATTTCCCTCGCACCCTGGAATCCGCTAATTACCCGAAGCTTTGCCCGTTCGCGCTACCGCGAAATCCATCGGCTCTTAGATTCACCTTCTGATTTCGAGAGGGAGATTGAAATTTGCATTCGCTTATCAATTGAGTTTTGGTATTCCTCTAATTTTCCTTAAAGGAACGATTAATGACTCATCATAGCGTCTGATAATCTCGATATATTAAATACACGAATGATCAATTTGCAAATGTTGAGGAAGTTCGAGAGGATAGTCTCGCATCTGGGTCCATTTAATTTCGGTTTCGAAACTCGTTCTTTTGGCCATCGCGCCGGTCAAGCAGTCCGAGGTTTCTCGGAACGGAAAGCGTATCTGATTCCACTCTATTCAGTTTTCACAAACATTCGCTGTATCGCGTTGAATTTCGTTGAAGCAGCACGCTCAATTCCAGCTACATACATAAGTCCTCGACGCTTCGAATCAGTGGAAACCTCTCATCCAAAGCTTCTTCGTTATCCTCGGTTTAACATCATCGAGCGAACATTCTCGATTATCCTCTTGACAATTCCTCGAACGTAGGACGCTCGAGATCTCTCCCTCGCTTAAAATTACATCATCGTGCAGCTACTTTCTTCCTACTGTTTATTTGGATGAGACTACGAGCAAAGAATCACGCAAACTTTCTGACTAAACAAAACTAACTGACTAAGGCCTCCCTATTTATTTGACGACTGGCTTTGAGAACGACGAATGCGGATCCCACGAGTCTGTGTATTTACATGAGAGATTCGCCAAGGCACGTTGGGCGTGGTGAATCATCCTAAGCTGCGAAATGTAATTTAAGAAGCTGGATCCCGCCCTCGCTACGACCTTTTGCTCCGATCGACTTGGATCACCGAAGGAAGTGCATACACGAGGTGCAGAATCGTGTTCCAGTAGCTGCTTGACTCTACTACAAATACACTCTACCTTTGAAGAGTATTCCGAGGCGTGACTTCAGTCGCAAGATTTTATTTCTTCCCAACCTAATAGTGACGCATCAGTCATCGCTTGGATAACGCGTGAATCGTCGATTTCGCAATAGTACTGCTGGCTTGTTTGCTTGCAGTCCACGTAAACACTTTGCCACTATGACCGTGTTTTATTTCTGTTTGTTTAGAGCTTCTTATTTGATTTTTACCAAAAGAAACTTTCTCACAGCTAGAAGGTTAAATGATCGAAGAAGTGCTCTCATTGATCGTAAGTAGTGTGAGTATGCAAACGGTTTATCGGTTCGAACGAAAGTATTAGATTCTCTGCTAATTGGAGCCTGTAGATTCACGCTTCATGGTTTCCCTGCTCGATGGCGGTCCGCGTCGAAGCGAAGAGAATCGAATGGAGAGCACCGAGTAGGAGTAAAACTATTTTCCGGCGGACGTCGCATAGATGTTTCCATTAGTCTGAAAGTTCGACTAGCACAGCTAAGATAACGATATTACGTGAGCGCGCATTACGATATAATAATTTATCTTGATAAAGAAGTGCAGCAGTTGAGTCCCGCAGTGCGGGACTCGGTCTCTCGTACGAGCTTAATTGGCGGTCGTTAGAGCCGAGTAAATGGGACGTTTGTTGCATTTTCAAGTTGCCCGGTGGCGGCGATCCACTGTGGCAGTGCACTGTCCAATGGAAAAAGAGGAAGAGTCTGTGGATGCCAGAGGAACGAGGGAGCAAAGACGATCGCCAACGATCGTTGGCGATCGTTGACGAGAACAGAGAAAGAGAAGAGAGGAGCCAAGCAAAAAGTTGGCGAGGAGCGAACGCGAGAATTCCGCGACGCGCTTGAACCGCCTCGAACCGCCTCGAACGACTTCCGGACTGGTACTGGAATGGAATAAGATTAATAAGGTGCCTCTAGCTCAGCTACACCTACGTGCTTATGGGTGTATATTTAACCATCGGCTCGCTTGCACGCGCATGCTTCGAGTTCACGGCGCTCTGCTCTAGCTGCAGGTACAACTTCCTTCTTCTAGTCGACGCTGCAATATCACGGCGACGCTTTTGCTGCTTCTGCCTGCCGGTGTGAGAGAAAGAGAGAGAGAGAGAGTGAGAGAGAGCTTGCCCTTTGATAAGGAGGTTCGTACGGAATGTTTCATTCGAAACTATACATTGTATGCTCCTTCTCTCGCTTAGGATCCTTTTCTTTTCGCGCAAAGATTCGTTAACTTCTCAGACTGATCCCAGTGAAACTTCCTCAAAAATCTTATTTTCCGTAATTCATGCTTTTGCTGCTCGAAGTACAACCGTGGCCATGGTCAAGAGTTTCCAGGTTTCTCTCGCGATTTCCATCGAGGTTTCGTAATTGTGCCATGAAAATCTGTCTACTAAAACTATCGTTTTATCCTGAATTATTATAAATCTCAACTGAGTAAAAGCAGTGCGAATGAATCTCTAGACAATCCTCACTCTGCGATGCTTTCATTTCCGTATTGTAAATTAGTTTATTTCGTGCGAGCAAGCAAAATTTTGCGATTGTCTTCGAGTTCCACAAAGACTCTCAAAATTATCTGACGTATCGTTCATAATTTCCCTTCGTTTCACCATCGTGTTTTTCTTTAATCAATTCGCTCTCGCGAATTCGCTTCGCCGCAAGTTTCTCTTCGCTTCAATTGAGGCCACTCGGCGCTGCGAATCGAGTCGCCTCGGCTGCACCGAAATATCAATCGACTCAGCTTCTAAATTAAATTCACCGCATGCCGTTGATAGTAATTAGCAGATAAGCGCTATCCCAACGAGTGCGCAGAAACGTTCCAAACACCATCGTCACCAATGGGAAGAAGTACCGGGAGTCGAGAGATATATCGTGCAGCGCATCCTTTTCCCTGTGTGTCCAGTGCAGAGAACTCATTTGTATCGAAATAAGATCGAGTGCCAATCCTCGTATGAATAGGTATCAGCTTGTTCTTAATGAACGTTGCGGTTGTGCTCCAGACGCAGTTGGAAAATCTTTCGTTAATGACTTTCGGTCATTAACACTGACGATCCTTCATTGGCAACTATCGATTTATCTAGGAGAATCCAATTAGTATTATAGCTTTCAGAAGAACTGATTTGAATAGATCCAGGGATTTGCTACAATGAAAGTATTGTTCTCATTGGATGATTCTCGATACATTGTATATTAGAACTGAATTTGTTACCTTTGACTCTAAATTATGAGTCGAATTAGGGTTTGACCTAGGGATTAATATTTTGCTCGCGCGATAAGCTCGATAATTCGAGTTTTCCTCGTCAGACAGAAAAAGCAGACAGATTGGATTGAGAATAATTGAACCGATCGTTCGATTCGACGCGGTCTGACTTTAAGCAGCCACTCTGTCCTCTGCGATCAGTCGCAGACCCTTGTCGAGAAGCTTAAGTGTGCACTTAAGTATTTGAGTAGCTCGTCTGTAAAAATGTGCCTATCAACCCGTTCGCGAGACAAGGTCCCATCGGTCACAATCGGTGAAATCTAGATCACAGTCCTACTTTTCGAATTGTTTTAACGAGATATATCGCGAAAGAGGGAAAATATTGTGTCTAAAGTTACAAAACTGGTCCAAACGGTGTGTCCGGTATTGCTAAAATGAAATAGGGAACTATTAAATCGAAATGGTTCTGATGCCAGTCAACTTAATCACCGACTGGAACGCGAAATCACGAAGCTCCAGTGAGTGGCATCTGCTCGTCACAGTTATGGAAAGTTATTACAGCTGTTAACTGCAGGTTTCGCACGCCTCTGGCGTCCTCCACGATTTCTCTGCGGAAAAAACCTAGTGTGCTTGTCTATCTTCGAGCATTTATTTCAACATATATGCAACAGTCTAGCACGCAATAATTCCAATGAAATATTAATAAATTGAAACGAGCTTGATCAAATTGAATCTTGAAATTTCTCGATTGTACCGCTAATTAAAGTATAATCCACTCAATGTCGAGATTGACTCTTCTGCTGTCGAGTGGAAGAGGTAAAGACGTCATCTTGGAGGGCGCGATAAATATTAATAGGTGAGAAACTCGCCGTCCGATCGCCCTTACCACCGTCGCCGTGCCTCCAGTTACTGGACAAATAGTGCTGGAGAACGAGGGAAAGGCTACAGCAACGTGCCGCTGCTTCCGTGTTTTCTTTTCCGCGTAACGGGAGCCGCATGATTGACGATCAAATCGCGTGAAAGCCGCTACGGATCCGCGGCAAACAGCTAGCGAACCCACTTTGTGCCATCGGGATCTCTTCACCTCGGCGAAGTTCAAAGCCAGAGTTAAACGAAAGGCCAGTGCGCGAAAGTGTTCTTCTGCAATTATATCTCTTTACCAATGCAAATCTTTTGTTAGTAAAACAATCTGGGGATTTTCGTGCACAACACAAGACAAAATCTGAAACATTTTATCATAATATTTTCGTTATTATTTAACGAAAAAAATGAGATTATTTATATTTGCATAAATATTCGTGTTCTGAGAATGACTGATGGAGAGTGCTGATTACTCGATGTTACATTGCGAATGGTCAATTGTGATCGCGACCTGATTCAACCCCGCGAACCAGGTTAAAATCAATGAAGCTTTACTGTGTTGCGTCCTCGTGCGGTGTCATTACCGCTGAAGATCGATGATCTAGCGACCCATTGCGCTAGATCGGCGATCGGAACCTCTTAGAATTGGATTTAGAAAATCAAATTAAAGTAACATTGTACCGGCAGTAAATCAGATTTGCAGGGGACCGGTCCTCTACCGTACTGCTTACTAGTTTCTCGCGGACTTTTGCGGGTGTTGAATTACCACCCGTGAAGGGAATTCGGTGCTGTCAAGAACTAAAGCGAATTGGAATTGGAAAAAGTTGTTGGAAATGTCACCGGATACTGGTAACCCTCGACTACGTCGTAGAAGTGTAACGCGACCTTTTTACAACGCGATTCGCCGGATCTCGGAATCTTCGATACGGGACATCGCGCCAAATACCCCGTTAGTAGTGGCCTGTATACTTGCGTGACTTTAGTACATGCATAGTTCTCTTCGATGTCCAGTGCGACTCCAAAACAGTGTCATAATATTCAGTTCAATCGGACAATTCTATTTAACACATTGACTGTAGAACTGATTTTTTTTAATTGAGATATATTTGTTTCAAAAAATTTAGGAAAGGCTGGTAATAAGCCTCGGATCATCCTATTAACATAAAACAAATCCCCCAAAGTATACTGTTCCATGGTTAATAATCCTCATCCATCTCGGATCTTAATTATTTTCTCTTTCACCCCAATATTGATCTTATTGTTTCCTTTGAGCATGGTTCCCCGCTATGGTTGTCTACCATATTTATCTTTGACGATGAAGCGTTAGCGGGAGTTTAAGTACTTGTCACTCACCCTTAAACCCCTCAATCTTACCATCCTCAAGCACTATACCAAACCGAACCCTCGACCACCCTAAAGATCCCCGAACGAATCCCGTTAGCGAATTAGGTATCCCGGCGCATCGAATCGCAAAACACGCACTAACCCACCCTTGTGAACTTGTGCAGCTCGAACGGGAGGGCGCCAGTGTCCAGCAAACCACCCCTGCCGCCGCAACCACCGCGATACGGAGCGCTGAGTTCCCGAGCGTGCGCGGGCGCGGGTGGTGGAGGTGTCAGCGGAGGTGGAGGGACATCTTTGACAGCGTCGGCGTCAGCGTCGGTATCGTCGGCGCGCCGACGCGCGGCCACGGACCTTGGGAATCTGGCGGCCATCGAGATGGCGAAGGCGCGCACGATGCAGGCCGCCCAGGAGCGCCCGGTCGGCCTGCTCGAGACCGACCTCGACGAGGCCGTCACGATTACGACGGCTAACAACGTCGTCACCAACGGCCAGCCTGGAAAGAAGACCAGAAGCCTCCTCAACCTGAATCACACAACCACGGGTACGGCCGCGGCCGCGGCCCACCCGATTTCGGGCCCAAGATCCAGGCCCGAGAACGCCCTTCACGTTCCTCAGTCACCTATTTCCAAAAGCCATCGGAGCAATCGGGACGACGATCATACCTCTACCATTAACCAGCGGCCCCACAAATCCATGGAGTTCCTCCTTGACAAGGAGAATCTGCACTTTGTTAAGGTAAGCGGAATATCTATCTTTCTACTTCTATCACACTTTTTGCTTGCGACCAGCTTCCGCGAGGGTGCCACTCGAATCTCTCACAAGGTCAACCCTCATTCTCTCGGGAAATTCGGGAGAAGTCGATAGGATATAGGGATGTACAAATAGGGTAGAAGATTTTTCATTCACTAACATATGTTTTGGCCCTTTGTCAAACGTCGATAAAACGTACGGAAGTCCGTCACGGTTTCGCTGGTCCCATGTAGAAGAATATCATCCACTGCGGGATTTTGGGTTCGCGAGGGAACTACTGATTTTAATTACGATCCTGGATAAACCAAGTTTCCAGTTTTTGTACGATGCGATTCTGCATGGGTGGATCGAGTTGATACCATGCCAGGAAAGTTAATAATTCAAGAGGTGTGTTTCCGAACTCGGTGAGCAATTTTTGAGGACCCTGGGTAAAATTGTGGCAGCGTTAATTACATACATACTCGTGGTGGTCCATCGTAACTTATTCCGCGACGTTGATCGCTCGAATTCCGCGCGTAGAGCTTAGACGTCAATTTAATTAACCCCACTCCAAGGACGAGTCTCGGTATTAACACCCGCGAACGATACTGCTGACAGGCCGCTTTTGCGATCGGTTACAAGCTTCGATGCGATCCTCGCAATCCGTTCAATAAATAAATAATGCTCAAAGAAAAATCAGTCGTAAAAAATTAACTCGCGGTGAACGATATACCTCGACACGATAATTATATTCGAGGTCGCGCGCGCGCGGCTGAAGGTCGATCCGAGTCGCAAGGATCGTGGTACTCTTTGAGTGGAGCACTCGAGAGATTAAAGTAGAGAATAGACCGTCGGACAGACGAAAAGAAGTCGAGACGAGTTGGTTGGGTGTCTTCATCGAACGTGTTGCTTTTCAAGTTTCCTTTGATACACGATTGTTCTTGCTACCGGTATGCTTCTGTTATTCTCGCTTATTCCAAGGAATCGGAAATCGGATTAATAATTTATTCGGATTACGTTTCTAAGCGCACTGGAAGACACCATGCACACGATTATTTATCAGAGTCTCGAGAAGATTAGAGCTGCGACGGGAAAAAGAGTCACATCCGAATTAAGCTTTTATTTAATTGGATCTGGTTCTACATTAGCCTATGATCCGTTTGTTCGGTATTATTGGATGCCTTGCGCAAGCAGAAGTTTCTAGGAAACATCGTTCATAGGTGGAATACGAATAATTTCTCATATTGAAGTATGAGCTTTAATGAAAATTCTTTCCCGCGTCGCAATCATACCAAGTCGAACCGAGGAATGATATATTTCTCGTACGCTTCTAACGTGCTCGTAATTTTCTCTCGTTCCACGCATCGCGTGGCTTCACGGATGCCCTACCTTTGGTATTTCCGCCGGTCAACTGACCCGAAGTGTCAACAGTTTCCGGCTCGGTTAACCAGATCGAGCATTTTCTGGAAAACACGCTGGCTAATTAAAACCACCAGCGTGAAATTTGCGGAAGATATTGCGTTCTGTTAATTAATTTTATAATTAGTGCTGCATTATCCTAATGCCCTTTAACATTCTCGTCCCTTTGATAATGCAATTTTAAATTTTTTCATATCGATACTTATTGTCTCGCTTTTAAATTATATAGAGAAAAACTTGACTAAGGAACAATTGCTTAAAATATTTATTGTCGTACATTGGATAATAGTAATTTAACGTATGTGAGATCGTTTGACGATAATTTAATAAGTAGTGTGTCAGCTAGAATTAAGTCGAAGGTATCAGCTTCTCCGAGGAGCTTTACTCGACACGGCCTCGGCCGCTCGATATCGTCTGATTCTACTTCCTTCAGTGGAAGTCGCGCTTGTCAGCGACATATCAGCGCGAGATCAATAGGTTCGTTTCGCAAGGTGCGAAAATTCAACGTGGAATCCTCCCTTCTGCAACTCTTCTCGACTTCCACCCTCGTGTCTCGATTCGACCAATCACCGATTAATTTCCAGTCTCTCTATTCTACTGCGAACTACTTAATCTCGTTTGTTCGAAGCTCCTTTTTAACAGCATTAAACGACACTGACATGAGAAAAACTTGAGAAGATTTCGGCCGAATCTTGTATTATAACAGGTTTTACAAGTCTACACGATTAGGATGACACAATACTTTAATCCCACGACTACGTCATTTTGACAAGTAGATAAATGTGATTCTCTATAGCATAATGTAAAATTCGATAAATCGTCAGATCGATAAACTTTGGAAAGAAGAAATTCTTCTACAGTTGTTAAAGATTTTTTATTCATCTTTGAAATTCACTTTTACGTCATAAAGAAGGTTTCGGTATGTTCAATACGACAAGGTCAGCGACGCGGAATTCACAGCGAAGTATAAATGATCTATAATCGTCCTTATGAACTAACTTCGCGACAATTTGCGAACAATGCTAGAGTCTCTCTTCGAATTGGCATCGGTTCCGCAAGTTTGACAGGGAACGCGTGCATTTTTCAACGACAAACTTTTGCATTCGGAATACTCGACCTGGAAACTTTCTTGTCGAGGACTTTCGCGCCAGAATTGTGTGGCAAGACTTATACATATTTGCACATATACGTGTCGAGGGTAATTGATCGCGATTATTACAGCTAGGAACGGTCGCATTCCGCGGTCTGTTGTCCAAAGGAACGGTATAAAGACGACGATTCGCATTCGCGCGTTCTACGGTGAGAATCGGGAAAGCACTTTTGTGCGCGTCCCAAGACAAACTTTCTACGTACTTTCCGTGATGCATCGCAGCCCATTATTACGCGACATTCGCAAACTACGTCTAGCAGCCTCATCGAGAAAACCCTTCGGGCGATGAATACTGCGAAATCGTTGGAAGTCTACCGGCGAGTTTTCTTAAAACCAGTAAGTTATCCATATCTCACGATCTAACCTCACTGTATTATTAACCCTTTCACTCCAGTGAAATTCGATGCAGAAAAGTGAAATTTAACTTTAGTATTAGTAACAAGATCCATACAATGAGAAATGAACACCTTAAAAATACTTAATTAGCCAATCGTTTATAAAGTTCACGAGGGTTCGCGTTTCGAGATTATCCTAATTGTTAGTTGAGCAATATGTATATTTAATTTCGTGAGTTATCGGCCAAGTTGCGTAGTCACTCCTCGCAAAATAATGTATACCCCGCGGGCTAAGTATACTCGACCCCGAGGCGCGAGCCAGTACTTCTCCCGGATCATGTCGCGTCGGTTCACAGTAACAAGATGGGCAAGATCGATCTGCCAGTGAGGAGACTGGCTTTGATATAATTATTACGACGACCTCGACACTCTCTCGTGGTGACAGGGGCTAGACCTGCTCATCTCGCCGGTGCCGTTAAGCTCGACTGCATTTAACGAGCCCGGCCACTGGCTTCTCTATTTTGCGGCAGACAAACTACAAACGCCCGTCTCCGCTGTCCACACTGAATCACTTCGAATCTGTGCCTCGTTGGACCGATAGAGAAGCACGATATTCCGCTCAAACGGAGATCGAATCAACGGTGCTTCAATATCGAACCAGTTTCCCGCGAGATATCGATGTCACGTTCGGGGATCTTTACTCTTCGGTGACTCTTCTCTTCATCGTGGCACACGAGTTACCTATATCGTTCCGAATCCGTTAATCCGTCACTCAAAGAGAACTGCTACCGGAAGTTCAACCGATGCGTCAATTTTCGCATTATTGAAATTGCCAGATAGTTCCGCGGAAAAGTTTAGCTTCCTGTATTCGGATCGCTTTAATGGAATCCTCGGGCAAAGTGAGCCTTTTATCTCTTTGATTAACGCTATATGGGAGAAACTAGTACTCGGTAGTGAATCAATATGGAATTCGGAGAGTGTAATTCCACTATTGAATATAGAGTAGATAAAAGTGAAAAAATTACACTCGCGATGGATCAATAAGAGATGAGAAAACTCATTCGGGAATTTGATCGTTAGCCGTTAGTATCGTGAATCTTCTTCCGAAGTTCATCCTGCGTTTCGCACCTCTTCGGACAAATATCACAGTTGAAGACGGCCCTTTGACTTAAAGCGCGTTCTCGTATTTGAAGTACGCAATGCTCCGCTCGCACGAGAGCATCCCGTCAAAGCAAGCGTTTTTATATTTTACCGAGAGAAGTGGGCACGATCTTTGATGCTGGCATTGGCTTGATTCAGTTAGAGTCTCCTCGCTTTAATCGACGCAACCCCTCCAGGTCGCGAAGGAGAGACAGTCTCTGTGGCTGGGGGTTGGAGCAGGTAATAAACGTCTGTCGCTCCGATCTCCCTTCCTCAGTCTGCTGGAGGTAAATTCGAAGCCACCCTTCGAAATCGCGGAAACTAGATACTAACACTTTCATTTCAGTTTCATTTCCGAGATCGAACTCGCCCGTCCAAGTCAATCTCTGCTTCTCACTCATCGACCAAAGGACGATCGTCACAATCGGTAACTTAACGCGTGTCTAGTTTCCCTGTTATCGTCGTTATCATCGAAATCTTCCTATCCAGTTGATTTCCGTATCTCATCGGAAGTGAGATTTTGAGAAAATTAATCAGTCTGCGGTAAAGGAAAAAATAACGGAGGACTTGGTCTCTTGGTGGGTTTTTAACGCGCACGCAATTCTTAATCGATTCTCGGTGGTCGGTGAACGACACAAACAGAGCGCGGAAAAATTGTCAGTATAGCATAAGTGGTTTCTTGCTCACTAACCGAAAGGGAAGGGATTGAAAAATAGAAGGCGTTGTGTGGATACTTTGTGACTGGCTCGTAATTGCACCCTAGGAGCATGAGTTTAATTTCATCCACCGCATCGATCCTTAGTTCTCGTCAAAGAGACCTCCATTCGCGCGATCCCTTCGCCTTATAAAAATAAGTCGACGACTCTTGCTGAGAATGTCGTCGATGGCTGTTCCTTTGATTAAGGATTATCGGATGTTTGATTATCTGGTTCACTGTTTTCCGATGACTTATTCTTATTGTCAGCAACTTCCGTGCCTTTTCAATCAGCCATCTCTCTTATCTACACTCCACAAAATCCATCTTATCGAACCCCAACATCGCGCGTTATTTATTCTATCGACTGGCGTCAAATTTAACTTGTGTACAGAATCGCAGGATCACTGAATTATTCAACGAGTCGCGAGTACGGCAACGATAAGTGAAACGAGAGAAGAGTGAGCTATTTTCGCATATCTTTTTTTTATTTATACCTCTTGAATATTCACAACATTCTATACATACGAATTCTCGGATGTAAAATAGACTGAACGCGATCCCACGCTTATAATTCGTTGCAAGATTAACGCAGTCTACCGATAGAAAGTTGAATTTCCATAGGAAAAGTTTATATTTTCACAGGACAGACGCGCTTGGCACACTTCGATAAAATTCTCATGAATAAGTAGAAACAGAAGTTGTGGTCGTTTGACGATAGTATCCTAGTCGTATCTCGAGGGGTTCCAACAGGAGAGCGATGTAGATTGAAGCAGATGGTCAGGAATATCGCGCATCGTGCAAAAGCATTGGAGCTATCGAGCTCTCTCTCTCTCTCTCTCTCTTTTTTATATATCTATTCCACTTACTCCTGTCTCTAGTCGACTGCATTTGCCGCGTGGCAGACTGAGCATTAATTTCTGTTCTATATTTCTTCTCTTTCCTACTGGAACGCTCGAGCAGGGTTCAGAAATGGGCACCCTGCCAATTTCCCTCCTGCCTCACTCTCTTCGGTTCCTATCTTCCCACCCTCGTTTGTTACCGTGCTTCCTCTTTCTGCTCTTCCTTTTTCCCTTGGCTGTCTTTGGCTCTGGCTTTGCCACTGCGACTGCTCCTACCAGTCCTGCTTCTCGTTTTCCGCGAGGAAAGGGCGTTGTCTTCACCGCGAGGAGTCTTTCTCTCTCTTTCTCTTCGGGCAGGCTGTCAATTACGTAAGGCGTCGACTAGACTGCGAATTCGATCTCTCCCGCGCTCTCCAACTCGGATTCTGGGTTAATCGGTTGCGCGGGAAACCCTCCCCCTTCGGTCAATTAAAGCATGCGAAGCCATCGGGTTAATTAAAATCCTAGCTTGTTACTCGAGCGAAGGTGTTTACACAAAAAATTCTCCATCGCTTCGTCCCCTATCGAGACCAATTTTCTCGCTTAAAGTATCAGGGTCTCGCGTTCAAGATTTCCATACATTTCTCTTCGTAACCCCTGCGATTCTCGGAGATGTATGCTCGGGGTATTTGTCGGAGCAGTGTAATCGCTCTTGGAGACTGTGGATAAAAGGCAGGGCTCCTGGCAGGGATTTACATTGTGGCTTTTTAGAGCTCCCCAAATTTGCTGCGGCTCGCTTTCCTCGTAGTACTACAATAGAACGGAAACAAGAGAAGCAAGAAGAGTAGTCTGGAGAAACACGCTCTCGCAACATTTTCGGATTTCCCGCAGGCGCCAAGGAAGATTGTCGCAGTATCGTACCAAAGCGAGAGCACTACCGAAACAAGACAACACCAGTCGAAATTCCTTCCTCCGGTGGCCCTCTCTCTCTCTCTCTACTTCTTGAACGCTCAATTTTCTTATTTCAAGCCTCGCCCAACATCATTATCCGAGAAAATAAACCTTCTTCTCCTCGTTGCTTCTTTCTCGAAGACTCGTCTGCAGTTTCTCTCCCTCCTCGTACAAAAGTCACAGAGGCGTGACAGACCTGTCGTAGCTGGTGTACACAGAATTGCAATGACATTTTCTCTCAGTGGCGCGCGTATTATGGGGTGGTAGCTCGATGCGAGTATAAAGCAGTTTTGCTTTAATCCCTAGCATCGTAAGCAGGTGACGATGGTAGGAAGGGTAACAAAATCGAGGGTTTCGAGTGTCGCCCTGGTTCTGGTATCCCACCGGTTAACAATGGCTCTCTTTGTCTTTCTCCCTTATACGCGCTTTTACCTTCTCTTTTTCTCTCTTTCTCTCGCCCCCTTCTCGCTTCAGAATGCCGTGTATTGATCGACGAACACTACGGACCACACTCGGCTGGACTCGGTGTTGCCTCCTCTACTATCTCGCGATATAGCTCTGCACCTGCAAATGCTCGCGCGTGCATCCCCAAAGTGAAGCCTCTCGACGAGCATCTCTCCGCTGCACCTGATGCACTACCGGTTAAATCCACGAGCAGAGCCAATTATGTACGTCGAACATTTATTCCTGGTTTCCAAAAGATTGTCTGGGGAGGAATGAATTTATCGATCGATCGATCGATCGATATTGGATCGACCGATGATTTCTACCAAGGCAATCTCGTTCTCATGGGTCACACGTTCATGTAGGTAGTCATAAAGTCAATTATGCCACGCTAATGGCACAAGATGCGTCAATCGATGCAGAGCCAGTCTCACGCGTGCACCGTTTATTTCGGGATCTTACGAGTGAGCTCTTATTGACTCGATCACCGTCGTCGATTATCAATACCGTAGACTCAACGGAGAGACTTTATTCTACTACGGCTGAGTGACGCTACTCAACTGGAGTTTTTCTCGTGACGTTCGCTAGCAAGCATTCGCATTATGCAAAATGCTGAGTCTCTGACTCGACTCAATTGCGACGAGCAAAAATTCACCATCGTTGACGACCTTCTTCCTGACTTTTCCGGTATCGTCGAGGGGCATCGTAAAAATGCGCGAATAAATTTCCATTCCGACAAAACAATTGGTATTATGCGCGAACAGGGTTTTGTAACCGTAGAGAATGAGAATTCGTGTAAGTTAGCACTTGTACTAGCGGCTAAACTTACCACCGTTTAAATTCCACTGATCGGTATCGCGCAAAGCACGGAATAAAAGAAAATAGTAAAACTTGGCATCGCTTTGCGTGGTACGGTCAATTTGACAGGGTGGTTTACTCACGGTACCTACGAGTGGTGAATGGAAAAAATTTTGTCACTCCACTCGAGCATCGTCGATGCTTTTCCCTGATGCATTTTCCCGGTGCAGTTTTCAACTATCGATCGTGAACGCGCTCCTCTCGGCCGAGTTAACCGCTGAACACTGGAGAAGAGAGTCGAAGAGAGCTGGGAAGCTTTAATAGTCAAACTCTACCAGCCATTATCCAATCCCATTCTTCTTGCCATAATAAAAACCCCTAAATTCTAAAACTCTTGCATTTCGCAATTTAAAAAATTCTCAAAAATTACATTGAGCAATGTAACTCCACGGTTAATATGTCGTTGCGCCTAACTCAGCAGACGACGTCCACCGTTAAGTAGTCATTAGCATAAAGGAAAGCCGACTCGTAATTCCTTTCGCCCGCAGGCTAGAATGGATCTTTCCGGACACGTCTGTCCGAAAGATTGTTCGAACGAACGCTAATCCGTTAAACCGTACAGCATACTTTCTATCGCTGTGCTATCATCTCAATACCGTATATTTTCCATAATTGTCATTGACGAAGACGTAAGTTCCACTGACATAGTAGACTCGACAAATCAGCAGATTTCCACTCGACCGCTTTGTCCAATTTCTGCTGATAGAGTTGGCGCCGCTCCGAGTCGGTCCCCCTCGTCACAGTCAGAATGGGCCAGCTTCCGGCTTATTTACGAAAGCATCGGAACCAGTGCCAGCAGGCATTTATCTCGACTCGTAAACCATGGAATTGGGCCGTTCGCGTGGTTGAGCCCTGCACCTGCCATAGGTCTATCTCCCTTTCTCTTCTGGGTGTACTATACTCGAGCGAGCGAGACCGAGAGACTATACGACGTACGTGAAAGGAATCTGGGGAAAGGTTTCGCACTGTAGGTGCTCGCGTGACTCGTTCTATTGGAATCTACCGACTGCGTATGACACCAGGCCACTGTCTGGAAATATGAAGTCCTGCTATCTGTTGTGTTATTATATTGCCTGGCTTGGCACAAAGAAAGGCCAAGAATCGTACACTCGGGTTTAGTTGGGCATTTTATCTTCGGCTAGTCGATGTAACTGGGATAGTGGTATATTATAGTATAGTACTATTTTATATAGATTAACGTTCTATAAGCAGAATGAGGGTAGATTAGAGCATGACGGTCGAGACCTCTCATCGGTCATTCTAATAGCACCGTTTTCACTGACAACACAACAAGTGGGACTTCCCGATCATATGCAGTTCGCGCTACGTTGTCTTTCGATGCTTACTATTCTATCGAGAAAGTGTGCTCTCGAGTCGCTTATTAAATTTATCTAATGAGGCTTGACGATAATAATTCGGTCAGCAGGTAGTTCAAGCAGCTTAGCCACTCGTAAAATATTCATTCGCGATTTCTCCCTCGGAATTTCATCCTCGCGAGGACACTAAAGAGGACACAGGGTAAGATTGCGAAGTAGGCGACGTTGTCTCGCTCGTTAGCTCATCTTCTTTAACTTTTGTCAGGTGATATTATTCAGAGCGAGAAAACGTCATTTAATTTCATAATTAAATTACTCTCGCGTCTTTTCCGACAAGATAATTCTTATTTAAAGAGCTTCGCATGGAAGTATGCGAGGAAATTCTTTTGGAAGATTTCCTTTAAAATCGAGATGAAAAGTAATCTGGGATTTCGGATGCTAGCTCGCTTCATTTTATAAGGATAATTCGGAATTAAATTCCCCGACGAGGCAACTCCCCTCGACGAAGATCTCCCGAAATAGGGAAGTGAACTAGGTCGGCCGTAACCGGGCTGCACGAAAACCAGTGGGTCGACATCGGGCGAGGGGCAGCTTTGACAAAGGGCTCGTGCCACGCGTCTTTTCAACGCTCTTCAACCTCCAGCGCTAAGGGTGTGTCGTTATCTCGACTCCACACTGACGACGCCTCATTCCGCCAGAGACCCATCCAATATCCCGATGAATTCGCGCACCATTCTTCATTATCACTGGGAGAATGCGCACATTCCAAAGACCTCCGCGCAATACGATAGAAGAATTACTCTGATCCACGGATATACGATTACCTTCAAAGATTCTATGCTCTTTGAAAAAAAAAATAGTGGCCTTCTTGCTTTTTTTCTCCCACCACTTCTGGGAGGTCTCTATTCAGTCTCACGATCTTCCAAGCACGGTAGTAAGCACGCTAGTGAAATTTAACAATTAAGGCTAAGGTCAAGTGAATCCTGCGGTGCACATTTCTCTTTTCCTCTATCTTTCTCTCTATCCAACGGAAGGGAAGCTCGAGGAAAGTCTCCTCTAACAACCACTGACTCTAGAAAATGTTTCGAGCCAATCGACTCTCGCACTTGCTTCGCAAGCCAACGAGCCCATGAAATTAGCTTGATACCGTGGGAGATTGTAACTGTATCTAAGAGGCTACTACCGTAAATCGATTGACCAACCAAGAGGATCTTCTCTTTGCGTCAACTCCCTTTGCACCGAAACAATATTCTCTCATTATCGGGAGAATGTTACGTAGCAAAGTGGACTGAAAGTGCCAAAGTGGGTGCCATGGATCGGTAGAGTACATAGACCCTCGTATTTACCGCTCTCACGGCAGATTGATCGCGTCGGACAAGGCAGGAAGAGCAAAGAGATCGAGAGAGAACAGTGGAATAGAGGGGAAAAGAGAAGCTTAGAGAGCGAGGAGGAATATACGTACAACGTAGAAAGGCAGGAATGACGTGCCGTGGAAGCGAGAGTGCACTACTCGAGAGTCTGCCGAAGGCCGAACGAGAATCCGTGACGTGGGCGCCCTTCAAACATTTCTGTTCGAATGTGGTAGCTTGGCCACGCATGCCACGTGCAATGCAATGTGCCCTGGCAAGTACTCTTACTCCGACCTGCCTACTATTTAGGCACGATCACAAAGCTCTATTAGAACTACTTTGAGATAACAGTGTAGCGTGTACAAGGAACTTTAGTCACTTTGTTGCGCCGCGAGGCTAACTTGACAAAACTGAAACCTATGGAAACAAACATGTTGAATACTTCTGAGGTTACTCGTGACCGATATTCAACTACTAACGACTCCTTGATAAATTCTTCCGCGATAATGGTTTGAATAATTAACTAATATTAAATTGAATCTTTAATTAAAGATTAGGATAAAGATATTAAAAAAAGAAACAGAACAATGCTGTTTCTGTAATTAAATTTTAATGTACTCAAGACTTTGTCTATCGGAGTACTTTGTATTCAAGGTATAGGGCCCCCTCGTAATGGGACCTTTACCTTCCCAGGGAATGAAGGAATAGCGAGAATAGTTTGGCATCAGAGAATCGACAGAAGAAGCATACCGATGCGAAAAGGGAAATCTCACTGTGTTCTCCACCTTCGTACGAGTCCCACTGTGAGCACTATTGATCGGCCTTGGGGACGTAGTCCTACCGGTACGTGGCTCTTACGAACATCGAGGCAAGAACCTTCAGCTAGAAAGTTGCGGAACAAAACCCACAAAAGCATCCCACACATGGCTCGCAGACTTTATCGTGTATGTTTCTACTGGCGAGCAATAAAACACAACGCGACATTGCTTTTTCGCGATTCGAAACGAGAGTGGACGAAGACGAGTGGCCTTTCGCACGATTCTGACGCTCGTCGACCAGCTGTAAATCTGCATTTCGACCTATTTACAACTACGTTCCCACGTCCATTCGACGTAAATGGACTCGTGTGTTACCACCACGCATGGATCTTCGTCGAGTCAGCAATGTTCGCTCGTCTTCTTTCGACACAGTACACACGTTTCGCCATTTTAATCCTCTTCGATACATATAGCCAAACTACCATCGAACTTTATTCATATTCGCCATTCACATTCACGGCTAAGCGTTTTCAATGTCCGTCTGGGATGCCTTGCTATTCAAGAGGTCAATACAATAGGGAAAAGTAGGTCTTAACTACTGTATTTAGCGTGGAATAAATATTGGCTGCTAGCGAGAAACCTAGTCTGATAGACTTCATTATTTACTGCTACTGAATATAATGTATCCTTCTGAAATACACAGTAGCTTATATTTATATTGACCGAGAATCTGAGAATCATTACATCGAACCCAGATGAAAGGTTCGAGATCGAGAGGTCAATGTTCCGTGGAAAAAAATCATTTTTAAAAATAATAGGTACAATGATTTATTAGGCAGTATAAAAGAAATAAATGAAGAGAAGCATCCCGCTCGATCGTGTACTCCGATCCATTCGTGGATCAATTCCGCCTCGAGCCACGGCTTACGTGACCTTATACGGTGCGTGCATGGCATTACCGCACGTCAGTCAAAGCCCATAGATACGTGTACACGTAGTACATACCTAGCACGAGTCATCGAAGCTTCGCGTGCCCGAGTGTAAATCAAATACGTAAGTAAATACGAGCCCGTTGCTACCGTCGTCGACACGCGCAACTGCGTCTATGCTTCTGTAATATTTCAAATCTTTTTTTTTTTTAATACTGCAACTAATGTATGGAATTCTCAAAGAATTCCTAGTTTCCATAAATTTTCTTTTTATCCATTGATGCATTGACTGTTGCACGGAAGTACCGAAATAAAATGTGTATTAATAATTCCAGCGATATCGCTTATATTGGAAAATCTATTTGCGATGTAATTGAAAAAAAGCAACGGTTGAATAGGTTTGATCGATAGCGAATATGGTAGCAATAATGGTGACAGAAGGTACGAGAAGACAATAGGTCTATTTCGATATGAGCTCGATGAAAATTCACGCCGGAAATCTGAGGCGCCGATAGGTGCGACCTTTCCACGACCCGGTTGCGTAACGATCGTAGCAAGAATCCTACGTCCTTGCTCACTCGAAAGAGCGGACAAATGCTGGTTGCACCACGAGCGTCAAAGATGAGTCTAAATTCACCGCTCCAATTTGTTGGTTCACTCGGTCGCTCGATGCGTAGCTTCCATGTAGCCGTGAAACACGGTGAAATCTGACTGTCCCAGTAAATGAATTGCGGCCGCTTGATTCCTTCGGTCCTCTGCATTGTTACCGAGACTCTCAACAGTCGCTTTCGCGTTAACGACTCGTGAAGCCTTTTCATTTTTCGTCTACTAGATATTTTTTCCAGCAAGAAAGTGGAGGAAAAAACATTTAAATTTCGAGTGTTATTCAACTTTGAGACTAAGATTTGAAATGTGGGAAAATATGTATAATGTGCGGAGGTTGCTTCACGTAGGACGCGTGCGTGCAAGTGCGCTCGAACGATATGCACATGCAGCGTTGTGTAGAGTATTGTAGACTCTCTCGAGAGAGCCGAGAAACCACGGGGTCTTTGCCCGGCTAATGGCGGATGTGGTGTCGTCTTTGAGACGACTTTCCCCCAATTCATGCCAGTTGTGTCCGTGGAATCCGCGGGATAAGAGGAAACTCGAGAATCACGTAATTAACCCCTCACACCCGCTTTCTTTTCGACGTTTGGACTTTATCTACCGGGGTGATCTCGATCTCACTGAAGGCTACAACTAATCGTTGAGGCCACTTACGACGCGCAAACGCGCACTTGATAAGAGTCGCGACGTACTTTCCTCGAACAATTGTCTTACATTCTCATTATTCTAAAGCTATTGTCATCGTGTGCGATGCAAAGATAAATTGCCAACACGAAACGAGGGTAGAGTAATTATAAAAGAGGCTTTAATGTTAAATATAGTAAAAAAAAAAAAAACATGAGCAGTATACGAATAATTATAATGAAATGAAGCAAGTTATTCAGGGCTTTTAGAAAATCGTTTAATCGGGAAAATTCTGTGGGAAAGATCCAATATTTTCCGGGAGACTGTGCAAATCCAGCATCGAATCGGACTAAAATTAATACCACAGACTCTAGTGCTCGGACGTGTGCAGCGGCGCGACACTCGAAACCAAAATTACATAATTCCCGCGAGCACGCTTGGAACGCGCCGTTAAATTCACTGTCCAGCCTCGAGCGAGCAGTGATGCGGAACCACGGGGACGTTTCTACCGATGGAATTCCACTGACATATGTATGTATTCCGCGACAAGAAGCCAGCCCTCGCCCTCGAACAAGCGAGTATCGTAGCACCGTTAATTAATCGTGACAAATCAGCCGTAAAAGGAGTCAATAATCAAGAATAAATTCACTTACCGAATAATCTACATATTTAAAACTGCAATATTGCGATTACGTTAGATCTCCTTTTATATTTCCAAGATGTATTCGTATCTGAGGGGACCGAACGAAACCTTGAAGTTATAAAAGTTTCGTCATACAGAACTTTTTGACTAAAAGGAAAAATTCACGTATGTGAATTCGACTTATAGAAGTTGAAATAAGAAAGACACCGACTTTGGTTTAAGGTTGATATTCCAATAACAGTTGAATTACAATGCATCGTATTTCTGTCAACAAAAGATTTCTATTTAGAAGTTTAGCGGTTGTTCGAATCGATCGGAAGGAAATGACGTTCCATTCTCTCTTTTCTCTTTTTCTCTTCACTGGTATTATCCCTCCGTCTAACTCGAGTACTTACCAAGCGTGGTCCTGCATCTGCGTGGGACGATTTCTATCAGCCTCGCCTTGACCTTCTTTCCTAACTCCAATACGTTTCTATCTTTTTACGTAACTCCAATTCTTTAATTCAGCAATATGGAACTATCACAGATTGATATTCCACCAAAAATACTTTCACGGAATTAATTTGATATCGTGAATCTAAATTCTGGACATCGAAGAATTTCAAGCTACGTAGTTGGAGTAATTAATCAATGGAAAATGAGGCCGAAATGTCAAGAGAATATTTTCATTGCAACCACTTAAAAGCATCCTTTCTCATGAGTGCACATATGGCAAACCGTTGCCCTGGCCGTTCAATAACCACATAACCAAGAGAACGCAATGTGCGTAGGCCAGCCACGCGTTCCACCGCTCCTCTTTGTTTTTCGATGCCGTTCCTCTATCCCGTTAGAAACTTTGTACGCCATATGGTAATCCCGCGGAAGGCTTCGGGAATTATCGCTGGCTGACCGAGCCGCGACTATGTCGACTCTGGAATGCAGATGTGTTCCGGAAATATATCGAATCAATTCAGAATTCTCAACAATAATCCCCCCTCGTCCAAACGTTCTAACTAAATTCCTCACCAATTAAAATCCAATAAAATCCAAAATCACTAATTGGCTTCATTTTTATTAGGCTTGATCCTCGATAAATCTTGGAAATAAATAAAAATTCATTGTTGAAGTCGAGTAGTAAGCAATATATACGACTATCGATGTTCGGAGTAGCGCGACGAACTTCACTAGAGTCCGCATGAAAAAGTGCACTTAACCATGATGGAGTTTGAAGAAAGCAGCAATTTAATTAATTCGCTCGCGCTCGGCTACCGACGCAGACCACCAAGTCTAGCAGGGTCGAAGAGTCGTGCAGAGCAGCAGTGGTGGCAGGTTTGCGATTCCATGCTCTCCCTAATTAAGGGAAGCGAGCACTTTGGTCCCGACAAATGCGCACCGCGTTAGGCCGGATGAAAAGCTACCGGTTTGAAAAGCATTGGGCCCTGGCCCCGGCCTCGGTACCACGGTAAACACGCGTCATTCCACAAAGCCATCATTTTCGCTGGGATTACGGGAGTCTGGTACGACGCCAGAAAACACTGCGAATAATCTCGCGATGCCCTCTTTTATTCGCAACAATCAATGCGTTCGACTAATCCGACTATTTTTTCCTATTTAAACCGAAAATTATCGAGAATTGACTCATCTTTGGAATGTTAATAATTGAAATGAATTATTTTTATATCGCTACTGTTATTAAGTAGAATTCGGAATTATTTTATAAGAGAAAGGAAAAGTTTTTCTGGCTCAGCAAGTACTCAATAATCTAAAGCGAAAAAACGAAGGGTAATTTTCACAGTTGCAGCCGAAAAACAAATCACGAACTGCTCGAACCGAGCCACCGTAGGTTCTAATGTAAACTACCGTCTAATTTCGTCTGGTTCGTAAAGATAGACTTCCGTTCCTCTTAATAAACTAACCTTGGTAGCTGTATTCGAGTTTCTTCGTACACCCGACTCGTTTGTTCGCGATCTGGATATATTTTACTAGACAGATGTGAGACGTGTTTTCTAGAGAAGAGACTGAACACTCACGGTCGACAGAGTCTTACGTTCGAAGCGATTATGCGAATGGGATGAAGTTAGGGTTGATCAGAGGCACAAGGGAAAAAAATCTACAGAAGTGGGACAAACTTCTTAGGTGTAATTATGGTTCAGTGGCCCCGGTTCTCTCGTTCCCTTTCATTTCGCTTCGTCCCACGCAACTCCTCCGTTCTCTCCTCTGGCAGTTTCTGTGCCAGCAGAAGTGCGTCCGCGCACTTGATTCGTCAAGTTGATCGAGTACTTCTCCACAATCACGTGTCTTTCAATTTTTCCCTGACAGGTTAAATAATGGGGCAGAAACCAATAAATCTGCTTCACTCGTACGTGAACTCTTGACTCGCGTTGACACGTTGACTATCATAGAATGTCACCTTTATTGCGTTTAACAAATTCTCCTTTTAATTTCCGTTTAATTTCTTGAAGGAGAAAAATTCCTTTTAATAAATAATTGGATAACTTTTTATTAAGAGAAAGGTTTCTCTTTTCTGGAACGTTTTATAAATATTAATGCAACCGATAGATCGATCGCGCAAGGATCGTACAGAAGTTACATAACTCTTCTACTCGAATTCCTGCGATATTCGATCCAACTGGGATAAACTTACACGCCAACGGCGTTAATTTTATCAATAGCCAATTATTGAGAAGGTACACCACGATGTGTGTGCTTAATTGCTACCTTGCGGGCAATCGCATCCTGCCAATTATAATTCGCCAATTCACCGTGTACCTTTTCAACTTTCCTTCTATTTATTATTGCCAGATAAATTCGCTGCCAAATTAGCTCTTCCCATTAATCCAACAAAAACAATCGCAAGGTCAGCTTTAAAAGTCCGACATTTCTCTTGTTCGCTTTTGCAAAGAATAATTCTAATTCCGTTTCCCAACTACTTAGATTCTAACTGGGAAGGAAAGAAAAAACAATAATAATCTTAGACTATATTTGAGTGTTTGACTTATTGGCAGAACCCGGACATAAAAATTGTCGTGTACCAATTGTGCAGTGGTCTTTTGTGACCGAGTAAAAATACACCTAGCAATTATCGAGCAAGTTTCCAGCTCGGCTGCTAATTAAGTCGAGAGGGTTTGGTGAACTGGTAAAGGTAAATCTGATTTGTGGTTTGGTATTGTGTTTCAGCCGCCGGAGAACGAGTTACAGAAGGTTGGTGAGCGTACGCCGAGTGAGCACGAGCTCAGGGTGCAGAGGTCCTTGCAACGACTAAACGTGCCAGATTGGTATAAGAATTCACCAGCAGCCCGAGATGGTTTCCGGTTAAAGAGGCACTCGGACGCTTCGCAACACGGTGGCTGGCGTGCCCTCGGCTCAAAAACCACCTCCTTATCCTCCCTCTCGTCGTCTTCCAATAGGCAGCCGACTACAGGTACACTCGTTTACATTCCCTAAACTTTATTCCCCTTTTTCGTCATCGTCTACTTCTCCCTAAACGTAGAAAAAGGAAGGAAATATAACAGTGAAAAGAGAATAGAATAAAAGAGGAAAGCTTAGCTAGCTATTTCTAAAACAGTTCGTACAGACAAAGAACTAGTCCCCTTTGAAAATTCGTCGCGTGCTACACCCTCAGGAAATATTGATCTGGCGAGCGTGTTTGTGCGCTCGACGACGCGACGTGCGCTTGAATTCCGTCTATTATGTATATAGCGGGAACTTTGAGAAAGAGGGAAGTCTCGTCACGACGATAACGAGGTTGATCTACCCCTGTGTTTTTCTCAGTTACCCACAACGCTCTATTTGCTCCGTTCGGTAAAGACTGGAAGCTTTCTCTCGTGACTCGATATCGAGAGTGATGAAAGTGGCAATATTTTGCTGAGAAAATTCATCGTGGAAATTGATACTCTTAATACCATCTTGAGAATATATTATAATTTTGTCAGTGGGAAATGTTGCACGAGGAAAGTTCTCTGCGAAACCGTAGAATATCACGTAGCAAAGTACCCTCGGTTCTCCCGAGCATAAAAAGACAAGGCGGAGCCGAAATTAGCGTAGAACGGGTGCGGGAGAGCCAGCCAATTTGGTTTATGCACATAGAGACTTGCGCGAGACTCACTGCTCCTTGGTAGATGCATTCTGACCGCTGCGCCTAATAAATTTACCGAGCAAAGTTAACTCGATTAAGTCAACCCCACTAGTTGTCCCCTGCAGTCGACCTCGCAGCTTAGGTCGACTTGACTCGAGTAACTCGCCCTTTGGTAGAAGAGAGCAGGAAAGAGTAGGGTGCAACTGCAAAAGGGCTGAAGGGCGCAGCAGTTTGTTAAGGGAGCACTCTAATTACGAGATTCATCTCGTAAGGCATGGCGCGAGAGTATACCACTCAATGCTGTTACTCCACTTTACTCACTAGTCCTTATTTGTAAGGTAGAGAGAGAGAGAGAAAGAGAGAAAAAAATCTACGCTACTGGGAAAAGTCTCTTATAAAACCGTCTATTGTGGGAATTTTTATCGCTTGGAATCGCTTGATTAGGGGACTTCCGTTGTAATCCGATTTAGAACCAGATCAGGTTGTGTGGGTCGTTAGGAGAACCAGAAATAAGCTATTCTTCCTGGTGTCCCTAGAGTGTTATAATTGCGGAAGATAAGAGTATTAAACGTAGCAATAATAACTTTTCAAGGAGGTTCTTAACTAGAGATTTCGCCGGCAGTGTAATGTAACTAGTATGTGAAACGTGTTTCAGGTGCCCTATTAAGTCCAAGTCCCACACCACCCGTATTCTCGAGATGGAGTACCAGTTTGCTGAACAGTGCCGGAAGTTCGACAGCAAGTTCGGCGAGGTCGTCGTTCAATCATCGACAGCCGTATTTAGGCTGGCGTTCGCAGGAACGTTTGACCAACCCTCGTACCCCGGCGGAACGTCTTGCTCAGGGTATTCTTCCCCAGTTGCAAGCAGCAAACAAGGTTCGTATTGCAAGAATCCTCGAAAAACACTTTACCACCAATTGCGTTTTACGTTTGTTTCTTTTCGCATTTACCATCGGATTTCGTGGTATGCAGTTCTAAAAGCGATATTAACCGCGAGGGTCGATATCTCAGCGAAACGAGCTGTAACTAAGATTAGACGATAGCCGATTTTCCTGAAATAGACTTATTTATAAATCGAACTATAACTCTGGGGATTGGCCACCACACGACCGTCTCTGACCCATACCGCGCCCACGGCTCCCGCGTTCTCTCCTCTTTGTCCAATTTATTTTTAATTTCGGCAGACGGTGCGCATATACACCGATACGTCTAAAATTAGCCGTTTTGGCAGAAATCCTCGGAGACCGGCGTCTCATGGCCTCCGCGACAAATTGACTGTTACGCGGTGAGCCCTCTACGAAGGTTGTAGATTTAAATCGTCCGTGAATTTAATTCCTCCTCCGAATTCGGACTCAAATTACACGATCTAAAATTTAGATGATGAAAATTGATCGTGAAACGATACACGCCTATTTTCACAGCAGCAACAGCAGCAGCAACAGCAACAGCAGCAACAACAACAGCAGACAACGAATCAGCAGCTGGAGGTAAGGAACTCGATAAAGGAGGTGACCTCGGCCATCGTGCACTACGTGCAAAGCGGCCAGGAGGTGGGTGGAGGTGAAAGACTGTCGCCTCGACCAAGGACCGAAGACACAACGGACGACAGGGGCGGAACGAAGTCGACCAGCCCCAAAGGTGAGCACTAAAGAACCCCCGTCAAAAAACATCCCACCACCACCACCACAACCACCGCCACTTTTATTCTCTGCGACAAAGGTAATTTTGAGTTTTCCAAGTCTTGATGTTTTTCATTCTCTCGCTCTTTTTCTTTATCTCTCTCTCTCTCTCTCTCTGTCTTTCTCTCGCTCTTTCTCTCGCGCTCTCTATCCCACTGTCTCTTCTATCTCTCTGCCACCTTTCTCTGTGTCTGCCTGTGTGGCGCACGTCTTCCGCGATGTAGATTCCTCTTCTTCTCTCGAACTGTTTCCGCTCGACACGCTGCAACAGTTTGTCCTCGGGTCTGTTTTTTTCGCGTCTCTTCTTTTCTGCGCTTTTGCGGGGTCTCTCGGTTCATACTCCGGAGGGTACCACTGGTCTCTCCTGTTTCTCTCTGTATCTACGCTGCCTTATTTACTAACGAAAATCGCTTTCAACCCCCGGCCACTTGGCCCTAAGCAAGAGAGTCTTTTGAGATGACGACGGCCAGTGAAAACCACACACGCGTGCGCAGCCTCATTCATGCCAGAGAGCACCATCCTCAATTCTTCCAGTCTTCCACTCCAGCTCGGCTGCGAAGCAGCAGCCTCCCTTTCAACTTTTACTGCCAACATTCTCGTGCTCTCGTGTTTTTTATACGATATACTGGGATTTTTTTTATAAATCTACTTTCGGGATGGCTCCTCGCTCGTCGTTCGTTATCCCGATTTATTGTATTCCTCCTACGAGAGAAAAACACACATGACTAACAACGTATTCGAACGTAGGATCCTCGACGCTGCACTTTACTTTCGAGAGACTGAGAGTCAAGTAGTGACAAGGTCAGCGCAAAATAGAATATCTGGCGTGTCTCTCTCTCTTTGTTCCTCGGAAAGGGGTGCACGAAGAAGCTTAATGGGATCGCAAGGTGATCCACGACCTCCCATGCGTCTGACAATAGGAATGTAGAATACCACCCAAGTGCAAAGAGTGTCGTAAAAATTCTCAGAGTACACACCAAACGACACCCTTGGCATCGAATCGTATTTCCGACGCAAGATTCGGGGAGAGTCGGAAAAAGTATGCGCTCTTTTCGGCGCCCTACTGCGACTCGATCTTGCTCTTTGATCGTTCCGATCCCGTTGGAAGTATGCAGAGGCTGAAAGAGGGAACTCGAGAAGAAGGGAGAGAGCGAGAGTGAGAGTAAGAGTGTGTGTGAGAGAGAGAAAGAAAGGGAGGGGGGCATCGTTGCTGCTATTTCGACAACCTCGTGGCACAGGGTACCCATACCGAAATAGATCACCCTGAAACTCAAACCATCTCGCCTCTCCGTCTCCGTGGCGATTCTCGCTTCGCGAGGAAATTCGCTGCCTCTTCGCGTTCACGCAACCATTTCTAACATGACCTTAAGACCAAATTAAACCAAACATCGGCCAAAGTTTGACGAGACTCACTCCTGATTGCTCTCGTACCCGGGGTGGAGGGGAGGGGGATACTTGCATTCGTCTCGTTCGGAGAAAAGTTAGGGAAATCGTTGCGGTTTGACGAGGGACAACGGCTCTGTCTGACTACTACTCTACTTATGCTACTAACCGCCGAGGGCAAACCACGCATACCATCGACCGAACGAGCCTTATCGTGAGGCTCATTGTGATTAATTTTCCCATTTTCGGCTTTACTAATACAACTTAATCCAGCCTTTGACGTAAGTTTTACCAAGCTCCGAAAGAAACTGCTGAGTGTTTTGCTACACGTGTGTATGTAACTCTAGATCCCTTTGCAAATTTTTCGGAATTCTTTTTTTTCGATACCGAGTAACGAGGGTGATGATAATAATAATAATAATAGTTAGTGTGAATAAACCTATCGCTTTGGTGGACGCCGTACATTCCTTCTCTGTGTGTACGAGCAATCGCTGTGATCGCCGTGTAGTAGAGCAAGAAGAACTCGCCGATCGAGCGACACCCGCACAGAGAGGCGTCTCTAATCGAATGAAACTTCTCATCGAAGGGAAAGTGAAGCTGTACTGGATCGAGAGCTCGTTCGTTGGTACGAGACGCGTCGAATCACCGGAGACACCGTTGAGTGCAGCCACGGAGACCGAGTGCTGTGCAGGATGCAACGCGATCGGAGCCAGTGGTTCCTGCACCTGCATCGATACCGCGAACTCTGGCCTCTTCCTCGACCTGACACCGACGCACGACGAACATCAGCACTCGCCGTCCTCTTCTTCCTCCAACTATCATCATCATCATCGTCAACTTCACCAACAACAGCAACAACAGCAACGGCATCACCGCGGTGAGTTGCTGCTCGCCTAGCGGAAAGCCGAAAGCGAGACAGATCGCGCGCGCGAGAGAGAGAATGTGAGAGAGAGGGAGAGAAAGAGAGAGAGCGAAAGATTGAAACGAGACCCCCGAGTTACAGCGCGACCTTCCAGCCACATAAAACACAAAAATCGAAACACTCTCGCGTTAAGTCGAAACGATTCTCCAAGGGAGAAGCAAAGCTGACGAAGACGATTTATACTGGATTTGCGAAGATTCGTATTTGAGATTTCTAGCGGAATTCTACTTCCTTCGATATTCGAACTCTGCTGATCTTGATCAGCACTAGATAGAGAATTTTTTGGATACATGATTCACGTCGGATTGTAGTTTCCTAAGGTTTGCAACGTGCCTAGGATTGATAGAGTCTTTGATACTTGCTACGAGGCTCTGCCGGAAGTTGGCAGAGAGCAGTGAACCATCTTCTTGGAAGCTATCCCTCTGGCGCGGATCGTTCAGACGGGTCTGGCGTTAGATCGTGCAATTTGACGGCACGCATCTTCTTATCGGGCTTCCTTCCAATTGCACTCTCGCGCTCTTTCATCACGGTTTACAGCTCTGCATCGCGGCAGCTACTCGCCTTTCGCGCGACTACCGTCCAGAGTGACTATTCTAGGATCCTTCGATTCAATTACGCGAACCACACGGCCCTGTCTCGACTCGTCGTGAAACATTAGGAACAGTTCCATGCATCCAGAAGTACTCAATACAGGAAAAATTATTTTCGTATCTCGTTGACATATCTATCGGATGCAAGTGCTGACATTGCCAACTTCATCATGGACATCCGATCAAGGCCTTGTATCGCGGAACTTGCATTGCCGTTATTAAAGATGCACTCGTCGATTTGTACAGATCTTCTATGCAAATTTATACGTATCAGTCATGAGGAGAAATCTACCGCGTGACTAATTGAAACATATCTACTCGCAGAATAATTCTATTACTTTTCATTGTCCTAAGCTGTACAATTATCTGGAGTCTCTTAAACAAGGCATTTCGGTGTAAAAGGGTAAAGAATCTCTTGCATACCTGCCAAGTAATCGGCACGGTGTAAATATCGCAGGATTACGTCGCATAACTGACATATCGCGTAACGACGTGTTCGCGTGCAACGCTACGTCGGAAAGGCTGCCTTTAATCAATTAGTCAGCCAAGTGCAATTATCCCGGTTTAATGCAGCGAAATACAAGTCCGCGGAGTAGCACGATTTATCTTGGCTGGATCGTAGCGAACGGTCTATCGCGAAATGGATCGTCCCGCTGTCGGTTCGACGTGTCGGCTGCTGATGTGCAAGACACGCGAGATGGAAAGCTCGATGCAGTATTCGTGCCGTGAGGGAATTCACGAACAAGGAAAACGCGAGGAAGCGCCCTGTCGACGGTGCAATGCGGATGCTTGACGCGTTAATACGTCATTAGAAATAAATAGTCTGTAATTTTGTATAACCGACAGTATATAGATCCGCCCTTTGCTGGGAAATTCACTAGCAGTGCTTTCATCGTTAGAGTAGATACTGACTCGAAATATAGATCGGTTTCTCATCGATCTCATTTCGTAACCATGCCTTCCTACTATCTTTCATTCTATCGTAATTCAAAGTGATTAGAACAACACGCCCCACCGTACGTTAATCGTAGCACTTTCCTCTTCTGCTTCCTTTTATACTTTCTCCTCGTTCATCGTTTTCGTCAGCTTCTGCTCCCGAGGATACGTATGTACATTAGTCTCTCTCTCTCTCTCTCTTTTTCGACGCAGCTAAGAAACAAGCGCTCCGGAGTAACTTAAGCTGAAAATTTTGTTAGATTTTTTTTCAACACGCTCGCTTCGAAACAGTTTGCCGGTTGCGTCGCGCGATCCAGAATGGAAAGTCTCCGCGGATGTTGGTCCTCATGAAAGATTCAGGTGCCGTCGACTTCGAGAACCGGCAAGCACCGCGACAAGGTGCAAGGGCCTGCCCAACCCTTTTTCCTTCACTCCACTCGAAGCTGTTTTCTGAAGGCGGTACAATCGAAGATGCTGCATTTTGCATTAGCAAGAGCATGGATCTTGATAGTACCGTCGACAGTTCTGGATTCGCGTGACCCACGATTTCAAAGATACACAATCGATTCTTCATTCCACGGGGTGTTGAACTTTTCACCCCCGTCACTCCCCTTTATTCGCCCGACTCTCGCTCCAGCGAGATTTTTTTCTCCAAACTTTTTACAAGCCTCGTTCGTTTGTACCGCGCGATTGACTGTTACTTGGTCACTCAAAGATATTTTCTAGTACACTTTCTTACTTTGTTACGAACGCCCCCTCGACGTTGGAAGACCTTGAAGGACCCCTCCGTTTTTTTGCTCCACGAGTACTACTGTCCCCACTGTGTCTCTTATCACCTCTGCTCTTTACCACCCTTTCGCCTTGGTAATTGTAATTTTTGTGCGAAACTATCCCCCCCCCCCCCCCCCCCCCTCCTCCTCACCGTCTCTCGTATTTTAGACCTTCTCCACTCTCCACGATGCCACCCTTTGTTTCTATCTCTCTGTCGGTCTGCCTTTCACCACCAGTAGTTACTTTTTGCGTTTATGTATGTTATGTACTGTAAAGTTGTCCACGTTTATATTCTACACATAGCTAGTTCGATCGATATATATATATATAAAAGTTTATATATATGTATATGTATACATGCTAGAGAAGTTTCGTATACGTATAACTCGCATACACCGTTCATTATTACTGTGTTGCATACGCGTTGATATTATTATTATTATTATTATTATTATTATTATTATTATTATTATTATTATTATTATTGTCATTATCATTATTATTATTGATTATACCATTATTATTATTATTACCATCTTTATTATTATTATTATTATTATTATTATTGTTACTGTTTTACTTACGAGTGCAGTGTTCGCAGAACCGTCGTATTACCGGCGCAGCAGCATATGTATTTTCGATTTTGTTCAGCGTGGCCCGCCAGCCCACCCGTGCCTTATTAATCGCTGCGAAACGAGAGAGCGCCCGACAGGATTATTTTTGTTAGTCGTTCGCCCGACGGTTCTGCGGGCCGGTGCTTTTGCCTTTCTCTCAAGTAATTCCGTACTTATTGTTCGGACATACCAACGATTTATCATTTCTCTGTAGAGCGTAATTATCCTTGACAAAAACAATAAATTATTGTCAGCGCCCTTTGTCTTGTACTCCATTGATCCTATTCCCGCATTAGCGCGACTCTCTCTTTCCGATTCGCGATTCTGCGTGTCGCCCTTTAAATGTCCCAATATCCCTTTTCTGGCTGGTGCTCCCGGCTGAATCATTTTCTACGTTCGAAACTCTCATTCGACTTTCATTGTGTTTTCTTTTTTTTCCCTTACGCCCCCACTATTTTGTACATCGTTTTGGTTGAACACTGCACCCCGTATAGCGTTGGAAGTTTTTAGTCTGTCTCAGTTAGTGTGCACCCACGGTCCATCGTTCTCGACCATATTTTAGCCCAGTCGATTCTTTCGTTGTGTAATACGTACATGCTTGTATCGCAACACGGTAAGTGTTCCACTTTGTTTTTTTGCCATTAGCGCTTTTGGCTTTCGTTACTTTTTCGCTCGACAGCTTGTTTTCATTGTGAGCTTCCACCGGCAAAATGGAATTACATTGATGGTACATATTCTGTATATGCATCTGTACTTGCGCAGACTTGGAATCGGTAACGAGCAATATGTACCCCGAAAGCTGACGAGTGTTTCGGTAGACGAGGGTGCAACAGTGTAACCTTCCCAAGCTTCAATTCGGTCACTCCCAAAAACCAACCCTTGCGCTTTCGTTGACCCAAGCTGCAGGTGTACCAAGTAGAATTTAGTAAAGGAATACAATATTGGATAGCTGTTAACAGTAGTGACTAGATAAACGTTCGTAGAGGCGGTCTGCAAAAGTATAGAAGAAACGCGAGAGGATTATACAATCGAGGATGATATTACTCTTCACGAACCGTATCCCGTTGATCTGTCCCGTTCTTTCCAGAGTGGAATTTATGAGAATGCGCGCGACAGGTACCCAAAGAACCAACAAGCTCTACCGCGATGTCCAAGAAAGCCCAACGATGAATCGAAAGCGCGAAATTATTCGTGCCTCTACGAAAGTGATCGTGGCTTGATTCTCGTTGCGACGTCACGTACATAATAGATAGAGACGTAAATAATTGAATTTCAGTATGCTTGGTACATACATATACAATGTACATATAGAGTATGTATAAGCTTTCGTCGAGGCAACCACGAATGGATGCTCGTCACGAATTCGTTTCTGAGGACTCGCTCTTCCGTTTCTGCGGTGTCTAGTAGAGAAATGTATCGCGCGCCAACCTATAAGCGATATATTCCAGCAAGCCTCGTTGTTGTTTCAAAGGATGGCCACCGGCTGCTTTTTCTCCTGATCGAGGTAAGAGAGACAAAGACTCCACACGTACAGTAGACACGGTCAAGAGCACCCTCGCGAGCCGCAGCCGTTGGCGACCGGTTTATCGAAGTACATATCGATTCGACGAAGTAACGCGAGATCACGCTAGATTAGTCTCTGTTTTCTCCGAGAGAGTAGCAACGATTATAAGCTCAAGAGAGACGTCCGTCAAAGAAAAAAGTGACGCCCAAGAGGATCCTTAACGAACGCCCCAGCGAAATACGTGACGAGCACCCTAGAACCTTGATGGTCGCCGAGGGGTCCTTCGACCTTTTCGCGCACACGTTGGAACCTACCTGCTCCCCGGCAAAAGAAACTTCAAGTACCGATCGATCGCGCATACCGTCCCGCTAACTACCGCTTCTTGCTAACTAACCGTCGCATACTTCTCGAACTCATTAGTCGCTTTCCATAGCTCGTGGCTCGGAACGCTCGCTCGGCTCGCTTCGAGCAGTGGAAATTAGAGGAAAGCCTAGAGTCGTGATAATACCTCGTGCGTGAGAATCGAGAGCCGCTCGAGTTGCGCTGGATCCTAGAGAGACGAAGCTCGACGAGCGAACGGGGTTTGGTAATTTTGAGAGAAATTTCGCCGGAGCAGAGAGGTACGAATAAGGTGCAAGAACGCGCGCGCGCATGGGGGTGAACAAATGCGAGAAAGGTAGAGAACACAGTCAAGGCGATGAAGGCCTATGGCCAAGGCAAGGCAAGAGGATGCCGCGGACGTCTCTGTCTCTTTCTTGACTCCTGCATGAAACCGATTAGGATCGGGCCAGAGCGATACGGACGAGGCTATGGCGACGGCAGCTCTTCTGCGGAACAAACCGAGTCCCGGCTCGACGACCCTGGAGGACGTTCTTGACTCCCTCCTTGGGCTGCCATCCGCGTCGCGTACACCGAGTCCTGGGCCAGGACCCGTCGTTACCGGTACGAGCTCCAGTTCCATGCGCCATCGGGCTAACGTCGGCCAGGCTAGTGCGAAAGCCGGGAAGAGCTGCAGCGACCTACGCCAAGACCTCCAAGGTAGGAGGACTATGTAAGTTTTCGTTCTGAGGCAGATCCTCTCCCTCTATCTCTCTCTCTCTCTTTCTTTCTATCTATCCATCTATCTATCTATCTATCTAACTCTCTCTTTATCTTTTTCTCTCGCTCATGAGCGGTTCCGGGCGGGACATCGCAGTTCCTCAGCCTAAACCCATCTCATCCAAATCGCGCCTTCTCGTGTGCCTGCTGCGTGCGTGCGTGCTTCGTCAAATCTGTCACGATCTCTCGCCACCATCCCCTGTGTGTTCTTCTCCACGCGTGTCTGCTTCCTTGTGTCTTTTTGACGCGTGTAAGTGCGTGGGTGTGTCTGTGTGGTCCACCTGTGAGTAAGGTTCTTACATTGCGTGCGAGGCCTGTGAGGAAGAGCATCAACGCGCGCACACACCCCCCGGTCGAACGCATTCACGCGGGAATACCATGCTCCAAGGTGCATAAACTACAACGCTGAGGTCACGCAATCACCGTGAAAACCGATCACACGCGTATCTGACCTCTACTCGGGGGATCGGGACTCAATGGTTTTACTCGGAGAACCCCAATACCGAGGCTACAGGTTTCACGCGAATCTGAAATACGATAGGCGATTCGATCTGCTTCGGCGAAAAGAATACTTCGACGGGGTGGAAAGGGATGGTGCAAAGTGATTAATCACGCGGCGGATGGAAAAATCGTGTCAATGTTAGTGGAAGATGTATTACTTTTCGAACGCACAATGCTATCGCGTTTTTATGGTAACTTGATCCAATGTAAGTCACAGGTCGGTGGAAAACTCGGGATAAATCACTCTTCCCATCTACGAATTGCGACGAATTCGATTCCATTAAGGTTTTATCGATAAATCGGTTTCTATGTCAATTATGGTGAGTGATTATTTTCCTCGCGCAATTAGGAGAACTCTATTAATAGTTTGATCAACTTCGCGGATAGTCGAAGAGGCTTTTAAGGAAATGAAGATGATAGGCATTTGGCAAGATTAGTGGATGACACGATGCTCTTGCGAATGTTATCCAAAGTGAGCATGGGATTTGCGCGTTAATGCGAGTCACGAACCATCGTTTATCTGTTCCGGCTTCAATTTGCGCGGCTGCTCGCTTAAGTTTCTCTTTGCCTCGTCGTCATTTACCCTCTGTGCGCTACTTCCCAAATTCAAAGTTCTTTTTTTTTTATCTCCTCTCCTCTTTTGGACATGTCTTCACCCTTTGGTTGCTTATTTTCTCTGTGTTTTTTTTGTGCTGCATCCAAAACTGTGTCCGTGTTGGATCCTCTAAACTGTTTCGAATAATTTTATCGCAATGAAAAATGCAGTGAATTCCTTCGAACGACATTCCCGAAGCTCGTTATTGTTGTTGTATTTTGAAAGTATTCCGACGCGGGCACAGGATTGCGAGGGAATTGAGTAAATTACTTTCGACGGAAGATTAAAATACGGTTCTGTGCTGTTTGGTTGCGCCTGGTCGCGACGCGACGTTATAATTTTTCCTTTCAACTTATGTTTGTTTTACACCTTTGCAGAGAAGAAACGGCGTCTAAAGTTCAGGGAGGTGGAAGTGTAGCCTCTCGCCTCCTTTGAATTCAGACGTCTCGATGCGAGGCTTATCGATCTGAGACGAATTTAGCAGTGCCGAAACTAACCATTGTGGGACCCGGAGCTAATTACGTTTATGACGCCAACCGCCGAAAATGCAGAAGACGCGCTATGATTAAAAAATGCGAATTCGTAAGGCCTTTTTCAAGATTCTGTCTTCGTTTTTTGCTTTCAGTTTTTCGTTTTCTGCACTACGAGCTTAAAAGGCACTCAGGAGAGGGTGTCCTCTCAAACGGAGGATTACTAATGTCCGTGCTAAACTAGCTCGCCAACACGCCTGAGCGCGTGTTATCCATTCTAACAAAAACAATAACAAAAAAAAAAAAGATAAATCTCGATCTTTATCCGAGAATTTTTAATACTAACACTGCAGTCACAGGGAAACGTTATGGTAATCACTTTCATTCCATAGACACGAGACCGCTTACATTACCACATTCCATTCTGCTTGGTACATTTGTTACATTTGTTCGTGCCGATACTGCTCTCGGATGGAGGACATCAAAGAGATTCAAGAAAGATAATTGCATTGCTACCGTAATTTGCCTCTCTTTCGATTTATCGCGTTTTTCCCGATTTCACGAGAATTCGTGTCGCAAACGACGTCAATCCCAGACCTTCGTCCGAGCAGTACGGTTCTTCCAACCATCATACGCACGACCCATATCCCACCTTTTGCTAACCGCATTCTGACTAGACGAACCCTTCGAATTGTCACAGAGTCCGCTAGGAGTGCAATGGACGTGCAGGGAGCGACGGATGGTCGGGCATCGTACTACGTGGGTGAACTAGTCAGGCGAAAGAGCGAAGGAAGTGACACGATGCCCTCGAGGTCAACAGCGATGCAATCGAGAATCGGTGGGCCCCTTCGCAACCGAAGAGTATCCTTCGACAGCACGCAGGATGCGAACGGTCTAGCGGAGAAGATCATCAAGTGTCGTAACAACAAGTGCACCAATTCCGCGACTCTGGCCGAGGCGCGAAAGACTTACAAGAGTTGCCACAATTGCACTTGCCTCTACTGCTCGAGGGAATGCAGAAGAGCTCACTGGCAAAGGCACCGGAAAACGTGTCTACACTCGCGAGCCGGTAGCCTATGCCGCCAAGTTCTCTCCTCGGCAAAAGAGGACACAGCTACCTTGAAACACATTTCCATGATCGCAAAACGCGGCCATGCGGCACACGGTCGGGGAGCAGTCAAGTGTTTCTTCACCAGTCCCGAAGCCGCGGAGAAGTTCATCGGTAATGGGTTCACGGACCTCGGCGAGCCGATCTACGTACGTTCGTCTGACTTACTACCCAGCGAGATGGGTACGGAACTCTACACCGAACTGATCAAACTCTGCAAGTCCTACAACCCAGATAGCAAGTTGGTACTCTATGTGGCGGTATGCGTGGTCAGCGAAGTGCCAACCAGTGGGGCAGTCAAGTGGGAGCGACAGTTAGTTTCGCGGTGTGCAAAGATTCATTTGGACTCAGCCAATAGGCATCACGCGTCATCCTCGACGTCTCCGAGAGGTAGACAACAGTCTACGTCACCTTGTAACATCACCAGAGAGATGGATTCGCCGGAGATGCTCGTGTTGACTTCGCAGCCTGGGAACAATGGGCAGATCACGCCGAAGAAGATTCGAGAGATCAGCTTCACTAATATTCAAAGGCAGCTCAAGTTGAGAGGCGTGTCGCTCAGGAGACATTTTCCGCAGGTCTACAAAAAACTTCGTGCTTACGTGGATGGAACCGTGGATAAGTTTGCGCCGGTTACGATCTATCCCAGGGATCAAGCATCAGGGAAAAGTTTCATGTGTATTATCATGCTGGACGTAGAACCAGATCGTCTGCAGCTACTACCGACCGATTCGTCCAGAGTAAAGACCGTCGACATCAGTGTCGAGGAAGAGTGAATCGATGACTCGAGTTATTTTCTACGCCTCGTCGGGATCGAAGATCGCGCATCCACGCTTCTCCGGAAGCTTATCGATCGGTGGATGAGGAAGAGAGTCATTGTTTGGCAGCTCGAGGAAAGCAATGCATGCAAAGGAATGTCAGGCAATTAATTGCAAGATCAAAATAGAAACAAGGCAAATCCTTGAGAGTCGATTCAATTATGCGCTGCTAATTTAAGGAACATGACTAGACATGCGAGGTTCCCGAAAATCGTTATTCTTCTGTAGGGTTGGCAAACTCATTTTGGCGCCCTGTAATCCATAAAGAAAAAGAAGAAGAAAAAGCGTTCTCGACCTCTATCAGTTCGCGAATCTTTATAGCCCTCTATTGCTTAACTATATCGGAGGAATTCTCGTTTGGTTGTTACTTCGTCAAATGTTTATTAATCTCGTCGATCGCTACGAGGAACTTCATCAGTGATCGATCCTTAGAATCTTGTAGGTCCGGAGTCTCTAAGTATGACGGATCGTTCTCGAAAGTAACGACAAAGAAGATTATCTCGTTGTCTTTCCGTTCAACTCAACGTAGTTGCAGTTGTATTTTTTGAATTTTATCGTATATATATTATATACACACACACACATATATATATATATACATATATATAAACGAATTAAATCTTTATGGTAAGACGAAAATTGTCGGGTGGATCCGGAGCCAATTTCGCGATGGGAATAAAAACGTAGATAGGGAAAGAAGCTTTTCGAACTTTGACACTTTTGACGGCAATTTCGCTCCGTAGCCCGACCAACGATAGAAGTACCCCGAAAGTAGAACGATGTTTTGTCGAAGTATCCGAGCTCAAACCCCAAAGTAGATAACGTATATCGTGAACAAATATCAGTGCTTTGTGCCAAATCATGATCGACCTCGCATTCGCGCAATTGGAAAGGAAATAGCGTGCAAATTACAAAAGCAAAAGCACCGAAGACGCTTTCGAGTCTCTTTCTGGCAAGAGGTAAGGGCGCATACTTCGATCGGCATTGTAAACTCACAAGGAGAGGCGGCGAGTTATCTCGCCAAGATCAGGACCAAGATTCGTTTCGGCTGGTCGGCGCTCGAAAAAGCGAGGCGTCTTTCGTTTCTCCGGTTCTTGGGTTGATAGCTCTAGTTAAGTGCCAAGGATCAGTAAATATACATGTATTTACGAGCGATCTCGTCGTAGCAGAATTCTAACTGTTGTACACTTGACACAATGTGTTCTATCGTAAACTCAAATCTTCATCGATTACTTAAGGATCGAGCCGTGAATCAAACGTAAAAGCAGTTTCGAATCTGTCGAAACTGACGGTCGGGGAATAACTACGTGAAAGGGTGAGCTTAGGTCTCTGCAAGGAGCCGAAAGCTCGCGTTTCAAACTACGAAAATGAACGACGGTAGTGCCAATTCATCTAGAGTCATCAGCACGCGAAACATTTCACCCTGCGATCAAGATCGTTTCTTTTTCCGCCGCATCTACACCTAGTACACGTGCAAGAAGAGAAAAAGAAGATGAAGAAGAAGAAAGGAAAGCAAAATTGAGAGAGACACACCGTGAAACCCTTCTCGAACGAACAAGTCCACTCTGCCCAATCGGCACTCCATGAATTCATCTACATATCGATAGAAAGCCAACTGCATCATACGCGAAACTAATGCAATACGATTTCACTTGAATATTCTAAATTAGTGTGGTCATTTATTCTACTTCGTTGCGTGGTCTGCATCATACGAAACAGGATGGATTTCGAGACTTGGGAGCTTTGAGGAAAGTGGAAAACAATTCTAGTGCCAATAATTCATGCTCGTCTAAAGATTTTGTCTTGATCGACGATTTGGAGTTTTAGAAATCGACGAATATTATTCTTGTAACGACGTGTCCGGTAGCTATGGCAAAGCGAGCCGGAAGAACCGATTTACTAAAGAACCGACTAAAGTACATGTATGTTATTTCTTGGTGTGGGTACCAAGAGACGATCGCGTCTAGTAAGCATCGCTACGAATAGAGAAATACGTAGACTTTTTTTCCCCCAAGCGATTCTCCTTTCGACGGACGTCTTATATACCCACCTTCGACTACCACATGTATAATAGAGTCTATTTCTAAACAGAGGCACGCCTGGATTATGATTACCGACTCATACTTGATTTTTTACGATAGATCGTAGGAGAGGAACTATTTGTACTTGTAAGCTTGCAAGGGTCGCGCGATGATGAAACAAATGAAGTGAAGCAGTGCTTGCGTGAGAAGATGGCAAAAGATAGTCTCTTTTGTAATTAGACAATTATAATCTGGGCGTTCGAAACTACATAGGAAAAGTGTCACCCGTTGTTCGCGACACGTTTTTTTTTTCATATCGAACCCAACGACAAGGCCCATTCATCCGTGGGCTCATTCATCCTCTGTTCTCTCATCTCGATAAACGAGTATCTTTTCACTCGATACTAGAAATGAGAAATCGAGCAACGTGCGACAGTAGAGGGTTTAGTCCGTAAAATTCTCGACAGTTCCTTTTACCTGTCTCTCTGTAACGACGATGTTGAACGTATCGCGGAAACGAGTGTCGCGATTAAACATTAAACTAATTCTAGCGCCATGTATTATCCTGTATCCGCAGAATCAATCTGTTATTCCTGTCGCTGGTGTCGCGATTCGCACGACCTTTTAAGATGATTAGGCGAAAAAAGGGAAAGGGAAGGGGAAAGAAAAAATGAAGAGAAGATTATAAGAGCCAAGATGGAAATAATTAATGAAAAGAAACGTCGGTCGTCGGGTCACGAGCGATCATTATTTGTTCTTTCTCTCTTTTTTCGAGGATTCTTATGTATATCTATTTCAATCTAGATATATATCACGTTAAGGGAAAGCAAGAGCGAGGGTCGCGAATGAGAGGCACTCTCGCTCGCGCGGTGCAGTGCAGTCAGCCTCCCTCGCGAGGGCGTAAAAGTGCTTTGACCTATTTATAAAAAAAAAGCTGTTACGGCCAAGCGCGCGCGCGTGCGCCAGCTCGCGCGTCTTTTAACCGGAACAAGAGATGGTAAGGGGTCTTTCGTTTCTCGTGAAACGAAGGTGAGGAGTCCTCACTTGCGGATGACTCGCTCAAACGTACGAGAGAGAATTAGCTCGCGCGTAGTCACTCTAAATCTAAAGTATCGTTTTAAACGTCTATTTATCGGTGCTACCAATGTGCTACCATTGTTTTCGCATCTGTGTATGTCTCAATTTTTCAAATAAAATGTTAATTTTATTACACTCGTCTACGGACGCTTCCAGTGCCTTTTCCTTCCCTTAAAAAAAAGAAAAAAAAATTGAAACAGAGGATCCATCACATGCATAACACTTTCGGTCTCATACGACTCCGTGCCTAATTTATGAAAGTTTTTGATTTATTTGGCTCTGTACAGATTTGCTACAAATTTGTTATTGTTAATAATACCATCGGATAGTTGTAATGATTTGCATCGCGGTGTATGGATTATCGTGTGTGGAACGAAGTCACTGTCATTGCAACGGGAGTTCACCGGTTGATTTTACGCAAGCTAATGTCTTTATGATCGTTAATAGTAGATTTCTTTCTTGTATTATCATATTACTATCGTAATGAGTAGTCCTACAGTGTTTACGTTTACTTGGTTTTGTTCTTTTTTTGTTTTTTGCACCTGTAGAAATTGTGTCGGGATCGGCGAGAGCTGGTAGTACACGCTGGGAGATCGTGATAGAAAGTCGGGAGGTTCGATTAAATACGAGAAAGAGAGTGAGTACTTCCTTATTTAAGCTTTGGAATACTCGTCTCCTTAGGTACAAGGAGGTTTCGCAATAATTTAGTACTTGGCGACATTCGCGTTAAAGCACAGTCGACGACAATAATAATAATAATCATCATCATCATTCATACAGACTTGCACAAAAATCAAGCTTGCCCATCACTTCGCGTTACAAAATTCACGATAAATACTGTCTCGTAATTGGCGAGATATAGCTAAAGAGTTCAGATCCTAACACTAACAAAAAAAAGAGTCCTTAACGCCTAACGAACCATTTTTTTTCTTACTCCGTTAATTACGTTATGTATACATAGTATGTATATTGTATGTATAGTGTATAAACATAGTACAGAACAGAGAGTGATTTCCGTTATAGTTTACATTACACGGTAGTAGCACATGACCGATACACCGGTTATGCGAATGTACAGGTGTCGTTGCCGATGAATATAATAATACATAATCATACCGCTACGTTATCCAAGGAGATTCACGTATCTCCCATTGGATTCCTACCTTCACATTTTATACAAGATGAAACACTGGCATATCAGCGCGCAGTAGAAATTATTAAATATAAGTTACCTACACGCGGCTCGAATCAATCGAACCTTGACCTTTGAAAGAAAGTGACAACGGGGGCCCGTAACGAAGAGGCTCTCTCTCTCTTTAAAGATACAGGACGAAGTGGAATCCCCGCGCTTCATGAGCGAGGGAAGAGGGATCATTAGGAAAAAAAAAAGGGTAGGAGAAATCTCGCCCCTCGAACGTTTCCCTTTGCACTCGAACACATAAGATTATACAATAATCTTAACAATCAGATATACATTGTTGCAAATCTGGTTAAATATCCCTTTACGATCGTACGTTTCACCAACATCGATGCAAAATAAATCACAATCATTTTTCTCCTGGGCTACCTTAGAATTGGCAACTATAATCTTTATCGTAACAATGGTATATCTTGCTACCTTGGTTTCTCGCTAAATACTAAAAAATATGAGTCACTCTCACTCTCACGGTAATTACACATCCTCGTTCAAGCTTATGCATAATGGAGTATTTTGGTTTTTTAATGTCGCGGTACGAAAGAATCCTTTGCTATCTTCCGCGTCTTTGTAATCGCGCCAGAGGATAGCGGCGGGGAGGAGGGTGAAGGGTCAAGAATGCGACGCGATAGGGAAGATCACTCGAAAGAAAAAAGTCGAGTGAAGCGAAATAAAACAAAAAAGAAAAAGAAACATTCTTTCGTGGATAGGTTGTTCTCCTCGTCGTTATATTACAGGCTTGGAGGAAAAAAATATTAGCTCTGCATTTTGGCTTGACTCGCATACAATGCTCGCTTCTCACGCACAATACGAATATAAAGGACACAGAGCGTTTGCTTCTGCGTAAACAGATACTTACGTATGTATATTACCGTAATATAAACAAACGGCCCGGAGAAATCGCGATTCTCGAACTCTCGAGACGAGCCACTCTCTCGTCGCATCATGTTTAGTATCATGGAATGTGCTGAGCAGGAAACACTTTCTCTTAGAACGATGGTATCGAGCAGTTGCTTTCAGAAGACGATGCTCGTGACTCTGTGCGTATTTTGCCATCAACGGGTACAACTATCGACTACTACATACTTCGTATCCTTCAAGTGCATACAGAATCACGTTTAGGATGGAGATCACGGGTGTCACCGATTAAATCTACCCTCTCTACACGTTGAGCAACGTGCACGCGCGGTATTATAACACGTTCCAAGTAACGTTTTGGTATCTGCTTGTTTATAACAATAAAACAAAACAGAAAAACACACGCGTTGTTTTTTCCCCCAACAAGATCCGTGTAGGAGATCTGCGGAGCTGATTGTAACTTGGGTGATTAAGGAAGTCTCGTGATATATTTACCAAGATATTTCGTTGAAAGCAATTAGACTAATTACCGGGTGCAGGTTATCTCACTCTGCAAACAAGTTTTCCGCTTTTGCTTTTGCTTTTGACACCACTGCTACCTTCGTCAAGAAATGCCGCCTAAGCCTATCCTTGCGCAGCCGTAATAAATAATCAGTTGACTTGTGGCTGACGATTCTCGAAATCGTCGACGAAAGTATCGGATTTCAAGTGAAATCGTTGTGATAAAAAATGCACAAGTTTCTCTTTTTCTCTCTCGGTAATGCTCTCGTACCGAAGGGAGATTAATTATTGGTTAAAGAGGTTACGAATGGTGGTTGTGTAAGAAAATAATCGATCTTAAGGGATTGTATTACATTTATATGTTTAATTAATAATATTACTTAGAATAAAGTGCTCGGATAGCATTCGCATTGAAGCTATCACCCGCGATAACTTAATATACAGAGCATCAATTCGCCGCGCGATCCTAGCAAACGTGAAGTACGCTATATATAAAAAAAAAAAAACATTGGCGTGGCATTGGTTCGCGCAAGCAACGGGTTTGTTTACTGACTCAATTGATGAGCAACATAAATTGGGACTTCTTCCGAACGAAACGAAAGAATCGTCAGCCATTTCTCTAGGAGGCAGTGGCGGTAGACGGGAGTGAGGTGGGTCACGCGAGATTTGTCTCTTGCTCACCCCAGCCCTCGCTATCGCACTCGCTCTCCGATGCCGAGTCGCTGTCGCTGAATTCGACAGCAACGCGTCGAGCTAATATCGATGCGACATCGTTCAGTGCGTTCACGCGTTCTACCTCCTTCTGTTCGATCTTCTCCACCTTGCGTAGTTTTATGCCTGAAAAATATATCGTAATCCATTGTTCACATTTTATCCCAAGCAGATTTTCTCTATCAAAGATTTCAGTCCAATTCCACTTACCGTCTCTAATCGCTTTCAAAAGATCGTTTCTCGGATCGACAAGAGGTATATTAGGATTGACGGGTTTTCTCAGCTGACCGTCGACACCTTTCGTCATCGGTTTCAAAGGTTTCAATTTCGGGGGATTGGTCGCAATCATTTTGGCGATGTCGCCATTGGTTAACGGCAATGGCGGTGTAGGTCCATTGACGATAGGAGGTGGAGGAGGTGGCGGCGGTGGTGGTGGAATATTACAAGGTGGAGAAATAGGTCTCGGTGGCGTAGGATCGGGAGTAGGTGGCGGCGGAGGCAAATCTTGTGGCGCCGGGTCAGTCTCGTCCACGCCGACTTGTGTAGTATGATTCGGTGGAGTAGGAGTCGAATGATGACTTGGTAGCGGACTATTCGAACGGCTTCCATTCCTGTTCAATAGATGCGATGGGATAGATCCTAGAAGAATAATTTCCCATTAATCATCACAAAGTACCATTAAAATTAGAAATGAAAAACACGAGTATGTAGAAACGTATATTCACCATTCATCGATGGAGGAGACATAGTTTCACCAGGAGGAGGAGGTGGCGGTGGAAGCGTATCTCTGCCAGTACTCATGGATCTTCCTCTAGTGGGCGTATTGTTCGCAGAGGCGACCGTGGGTGTTGAGTTGCTGGAAGCATTGCTCGGTGGAGCTGGTGGAGGTTGAGAGGGCCGCGATCTACCTCCTCTGCTAGGGGTGCTCTGGCCACCTGGACTCTGGTACGTCTCGCTACCCGGTTGCCCTTGACTTCCACCATAATGCGAACCGTACAAGTTTTCGTCGTAACCTTGAGCCACGTAGTTCGCTGCCCTGTAAAACGACAAAAGAAATATTGCACGTGCTATTAATACTGACACCGTTAACATACCGACTATGAGTGTAGAAATATCAATAGAGGTTCGCATTACGTACCTGTAATGATCCGAAGAGGGTGGACTGTAAAGGTGTTGTTCTTCGGGTGGATAACTCCGCCGCAGTTCGATACTGTTCGGCCTGGGGGGTCGTGGATCGGTCATGACCATACCCAGCAACGATTCGTCCGGTATATTGTGGGGTGCCCGGTATTGGACACCTTGCGTTGGCATAATATACTCGCCATGACCGACAGCCAACTGCTTCTGCCTTTCTCTCGTGTTGTGAGGCTGCCTTATGCGCTTCTTATGTCGGCCACCACCGCTACCACTACCATCATTTCGAGGCCTATGTGGCTGTGTAGGTAAAAAGTCGAATGTTAAATCCCCTGTTACGATTCGATTGTACCAGCAAAGGTGCAAAACAAGCTTGATTCGATCAGTCGAATATGATTTTATCGTTAATCCGGTTTTGCTGACACTCCAGGTTTTCGCTGTATTTGTTTTCGGACGGCACAACTGGCACGCTAATAGCCAAAATCATTCGCAGTATTAGTCGTATTAGAATTGGACGCGTATAATAAACCTGCCGGATTAACGACTGACCATGAAAACTTGTAGGAAATAAAAGCATAGGATCAACACTGGGTTACTGTTATGTACGCTCCGCGAATAATCGTTTTGTGTTCATTCGAAAAGATCGCGATGGAAAGTGTTATTTTAGAGTTTTATTTCCTACACGTCAAAAGTGACGAACTGGAAAGTAAAACGATCCTGATATGATTCGAGGATTCATGAGGATTCGTATAGTATTCAGACAATGAGACGTGAGTAATGGATGAGAAATTTCTCTAAATATACATTCACAACTTGCACGACTGAGTAAAAACAGCATTACAAGTGATATCGACAAGGTGATGATGGTGAAAAAAACTATCTCAACTTGAAATCAATTGATTTGTAAGAGGGTTCTGAATCAAGGTACCTTCTGCGTAGATCGAATTTTCGAATGGCAAATTGGTCTTCTCTCTATGTACCAAGAGAATTGAATTTCCAACAGAAAGGCGAAGGTTTCTGCGAATTCAGGTTTCATTCGGTCTACGCAATGAAATCTTTCGCCAAGGACGAACATTGAAAAATGCGAAGTCATTGGCTACAACCTAGCACATACCTATGAACTCTTAAAGCGAGCATCTAGCGCAATCTCTATCAGCGCAAATAGGTCGGTTAATGAAAAACCACAAAGAAGTGAGCTTGATTATGTATGAGTGAGTGGATGGCGATCGATAATTCATTAAAACTGGATAAAGGGTAATAAAAAAAACTACAAAGATCCAAACCATCGACTTGCCTCTCTGAACGGTTCGGCATATTCAGACTCGCTCTATAACGAACGGGACAGTTTCAATAGTTAGAATTGTGTCAGTAGTTAAAACTTAAGAAACAGACTATTTGCATTGTCTCATTGCGCACCTCGAACAATCTTTATCAACTGTTCTTTTTCAAAAAAGAGAAAAAAAAACTTTAAACTCTCAATTGCTATTTTCAATAAAAATATATTTACACAATTGTTTTGGAAGAATATCGAGGTGCACAATTAAGTATTTTAAGATATCGCCAAATTCTTACCTTTTTCCCCCGATCGTGTAATTTCTTCTCGGTATCCTTAAGCATTTCCTGGCTCCACAGATCAAAGAAATAATTGGGATCTGTATAAAACTTCAACCCATCCTTACCATCCTCCCTGAAAGCAGCATGCGCAGGAGTTAACTTTAATTTCATCTTGCAGCCTCGGCGCATCGAACGACAAACAAAAAAGTATTCAGTTTGGTTCCACCGTGAAATAGTAAAAATACCTGTAAATATTAAGTTTATCTAGAGGGGGTGGTGTGTCGCATTGATGGTAGGTCTCCATCATCGCGGTTGGCATGGTGTCCCTCGACACAACCTGCTGGTCGAACACCACCGAGCTCTTGAACGCCTTCCTCATGTGAATGTCTTGCAATGATACTGGAACAAAAATCCATCGAGCAAAAAATCAATTTTAAGAATATAAAAACAGTCTCAAGAAAAAAACAAAAAACAAAATGAGTGAAAGTGAAAAATATCTATTGATAGTTTAATCATTTTCGTGAGTAGTGGTAGGTAGTGTTAACAACCCCCATGAGTAAGTAGACTAGACGAAAGATGAAAGAGATAGGAACAAGAGCAACGCACCTTCCTCCACATTACTGTCGAGTTGCGTGACTTTAACAGCGAGTCGGTCTATCCTGGCTTGCAAGGAGTTTGCTCGGTCGCTCAAGCCGTGCGCCTCCCTCGCGAGTTCGCCGAATAAATCCTCAGCGTGCCTCGACAAGCTGGACAGTTGCCTAATGGTATTGGCGAGAGTACCATTAGTGGCAGCTTCCAATTCCGAGGGCAATGGAAAGTCCTCGGGTATGGTACCCCGTGCGACATGCACTGGTTCCACCAGCCGTTTCGGAAGAGGCATTTTTTCACCGGATGCACTGCAGCTTTTCCCGGAAGATCACTCACCGCTCTCTCGAAACCTGGAACCACAATTGTAACCCACAATTTAATACAATTGAATTGCAGCACTCTAACGAGAAGATAGAAATTCTAGAGTCTCCGTTATGTTCTAATTATCCTTGACTCTCTCGCTTGGCGCGATTAACACTTAGGATCTCGACGCGAAACAGTCTTGGTGTTAAAACACCATTAATTAATATAATTAGAATCTTTTCATTACGAGCTACCAGAGATGTAACAGCCTGATGCATCTAATTGTAAATCGCTATCTAATATGGTAGCACGTTAGTAATGGAAGGTAGCTAAGAATAATACGAATGAAAAAAAACAAAAAGTTAAGTGAGTTAAATTCCGTTGTTTCTTTTTTCTTTTCTCCTTTTTGTAAATTCAATTGGCAGTATTTAGAGCGGAGATCGTTTTAGAAGTCTCGAGAGTCGATAACGGGATGAATATTCGATTTCTATTTGGTAATGCGCAAATACGGGTTCGATCGAACCAAACCACCCGTACGCTCTCGTTTTCACGATTCCTGAATAAACTGGGCTGCATGGACTTGTCATTTTGCGATTTCGCGTTACCCGGAAACCCACAAAACCGCGATGATGTGCTAGCCGCACGCAAATAGTCGCTCGGAGTATGCAATCGTAGTGGTTTTCGACTAGATTCACGGAATCCAAGTTAGGTACTTATGTACTTTAATAAAATTCCATAGAATTTAAGATAATTCCATAGAATATTCCTTAATCGAATACCATTCAAATGCATCACTGTGATTTCTCTAATAAGAAATCTATTTTCAGTCTCTTTTCCTCCTGGCCGTGTCAACCATTTCGAATAGAAGCCGTAGAATTGAAACGTCCAAGAGAAGTAGCTCTGCAAAAGCCCATGAGAATTGCGTAACAGAATATTTCGTGATATCGAGTCGAATCTTATCGGTAGAACCGGTCGAGTCACGGGTGTATCGTAGTGAGGAGAGTTATAACTCGGTTACGAGCGGAAGATCGAATCACCGATTCCGCGAAGTTTCCTGGCAAGGTAAAAGCGCAACCGAGGGGAATCAGGGTGTGCCAAGGAAGTAGGATTAGAAAAAAAATAGTGATTGCAAAGTTAAAGTGTGAATAGAGGGTGCGTGCAAGAGGAAATGAAATTCCTGTCCTTCCGATCGGGCAATACACAGTGTTTCTGCGTGCAGAACGATACAACGGTATATATCGCTGTCGGTGGCAAGAACAACTCGCGATCGGACGAACCAATTCTAACGAGTGCAATGACTGGAAGCCTCGCCTTGACTCCTTTCCTTTCCTTTCCTTACACTTCTCCGCACCGTGAACGTTCGCATATACACTAACGCGGTACACTTTGCACTTGTGTATGTACTCGCGATCCCATTGGCCCCGATTAACTTGCCCCGGTTGTTGCCTCTTATCGTTTGCCCTAGCCGCTACCCTCCTTTTTCTCAGGGTCAACACGCGACGCTAATCAACGGCTCTCGCGGCCTCTCTTCATCCTCCTGACAGACACTGTCCACTCTGTTCACTCTTTCGCGGCAAAGCCTACCAGAAACGACGTACGTCGCCGACACGATCCGTGGAACACGCTGGACACGCTTCAGTTGAGATTTCTTGAAATCCCGTTCGACAAAACCCACAATGCGATCTATCGACTTATATAACATATTTCCAAACTGATGGATACAGATTTTGGTCTCGAATGGATTCGTTTAGATTAGATTGCTTCGAATGGGCAAGAAGCAGACGGAATTCGTGGGTACAATGAATTCCCAGTGAAAACCCTTGGGCAAAAGGCAGCTCAGGGTTTCTTAGTGCGGTGAATAATTCCAAGCTGAAGTATTTCAGAGGCCAATGCCGAGAATTCTGAGACTGGCTTCCGCGTATTATTTAAGGAGACCACCAACAAGCGGTTTGCAATTCACAGTCAGAGTTTTAAGCGGTCTCGACAGGGTCAATGATATGGCCATGACCAAAGAAGAAATTGTTTGCCAAGACACGAGGCAACGACGTACAACCACGATTCACTTGTGTACGCACTTCTATTGTGCTACTGGCTTCTAATTAGCAATTAGTTGCCATAACTCGAGGAACTTGCTCTCTTCTCTCTTCACCGGATGTTGCACCTGCGAAACGACTCCTGACACAGTACGTGACGCTCAACTAGAATTGTTTCAAGCACCGTCTCTCGGAACACACCCACAGGAAATTGGAAGTGGATCTCTCTTGCTCTCTTTCTCTACCTTCGAAAGCCTTTATTCCTAAAATAGTATTTTCTCCAGAAATATTCAAATTGAAAAAATTGCAACTTTTGATAAATTATAGTGGCTAGTTTGAAAAGTAATATCACTGTGAATTACATCATGATAATTCATAAGAACACTAGTCGTACTAAGCAGTCTTACAATTAGCTTTGGAAATCTAAAAAAAGGGGTTTTGGCAGGCGAACTCTGCCAGAGAGGCTAGCAAAACGTAACGTCGAGGGTCACAGTAGACAAAGTGCGTTTAATTAACAGCGTCGACTGCGAGGAAGCGCCGCCTCGGCGATTCCCTCGTTAGCAGCGGGCCTATTCTCCACAGTGAATATACCACCGAATAAAAGCCCCAGGTGGGAATGCGTCTACCTCCTATCTCTGTCTCTTTCATTCTCCTGGATACAGGAAAGAGGGGATAGTAAACGTAAAGAGACCACATTAATGAGATCTCCATTCTCATGATCCTCTCGTGGCAAAAACCCCCACGCACCCCATATCTTCTCCCAACTTTCCACTCCTCAAAGAGGAGAATGTTGCTCATTACGCGAGGATATTAGTAGCGACGAGGAATCCTCCTGTCGATATACGATGTACGACCTGACATTTATCCCCAGCTATTCCCGGCATTCCAAGAAAATAAACATTATAAAAGACATACTCTAAATTCAGGAAGAACAACAATTGTTGCTTCGAATAAAAAGAGATAACAAGAAGACAAGGGTTAAAGTTAAAGAATTAAAGCTATTATTGTTTACACGTGCAAATATCAACTTTAAACATTCTTTCATCCGCCACTGTATATCATCGAGTTAACATTATAATTATAGTGTACAGTACCAGTTCCTCCTCCGTGTTATACCTCTTCCGCTAGTCTACAGATTAATCTCGCGATATTAGCGTTCATCGATCTCCCAAGCGCCCACGCAAGCCAGCGGCAGAGCCACTCCGCACGCGCACCCCCTCAATCCTACGGTTCCTCGATTTCCATCTAGAAAACTCCCTTTCCGAGCATAGCCAAGGTGAGCCTCACAGCGAAAACGAATGGCTCGTAATCGTAATGACGGTAATTTATATACTCGCGGATAAAGTGTCGGGACACTCCCCGAGAAACAACCCTAAATGTGCCAGCGGTGTATCGAATTTCTAGATAGCGAATACTGCCTGAAGAAGTACTCGACAAAGATGCAATATTACGCGTGTTTGAGACGAAGTTGAATATTAAACTAGAAAGAAATTAATATATCCAGCTATTAGTTATTTCATTGTTTTATTAAATATGAAATTAAATATGTCAAAAGTCATCAATTTGCACTCGATACAGTTTACCAGTTTGTATCATGCGAAACGTGAGTCACCGTGCATCGTGCATCGTACACCTAGGCCCTTCAACCTTACTATCTACGCTTTATGCCCGCTCCCACGCATTCCCTGCCAAGCTAGGATTTACTGATTCAACATGGCCCGTCGAGCGGAAGGACCCGCGGCCAGACAATGCGAAACGAGCTTTGCGTCGCGAAAATGAGAAACCTCCTTATTGATTTATTTCTACGAGTGCTCGCTCGTCTTCCTCGGGATAGATACACTTATAAGCGTAAGTTTCTATTTAAACTCTTATTTAATTAAATACCACTGAATGGTACTGAAATTCGAACACAATATCCGAATATAAATGGCTTTGTATACTTTGTATATTATTTGTAGCAAACACGAGTCCTCTGGTTCCGTGTAACATTCGCGAATCGTCAATGCAACAAGACGCTCCGTATGAGAGCGTAGTCTAAAAATACGACGAGGAAGAAGAAAAACGAGGAGTGCGCGTGGCAAGCGATCGAGATGTGAGTTATGGCCAATAACTCGCAAGACGTCGAACCGGTTGATAGTTCTGCGCTGTTATGTTTGCCGAGTAGCGAAAACGAATTTATGCAAGCTTGACGCAACGCGTCAGAAGGAGTATGACACAAGGCACAAGCTATCTGCTACAAGTTAAATACACCTTTAATTATATGTGTATGTATAAGTATGTACATGTGAGGTTCGAGGAATTAATGCAACTCGCAGGAGCTCAGTCGGGAATCCTGTTCCCGCTTCTGTGTACGTAATTCGTTTTACGAGCGAGAACCAGCGCATAATTGCGATTCCCTTCATTTGTCGGAATGCATAATTTCAGGAGACTCGAATCGCTTCCATTTCCATCTACAGCGATGTATGGTATACGCGTGTACACGATGCGTTATCGTCAGTACAGCCTGTTTCGATAAAAACTGTATGATTCAATGTGGGCTGCGTTGGCAATGTTCCATTCCTTTAGAAAAATCTGTTTATCTCGAACCGAGCAGCACGAAAACAACGTTCGATTTACTACGGTGTCGAAACTTTCCACGAGGTACTCCGGTGTAAAGTGAACGCAAAGCAAAATTGATAAAACGAGAATAATGAATTTCGTTGTTCTTGGAGAGAAAATGGAAAAAGAGATTTTGTAGTATCGAAGAAAACAATTTATTCGTATGAAACTTTCGATTAGACACAAATAGTTTCGAGAGTCAGTGGAAATTAAATTTGCGATTGGTTTCGTTATATTCGCTTTGACCTTTCGGAGATGAGCGAATAAACGATAGCGAGAGACTCGAGACAATGAGAATGTTCTAATTTACTCAGAGTCCATTAACCAGTGGCAATGACTCGCTCGTTGCACAAGCCTGATCACGTTCGACTTGTTCCACTCGACTCTGCAGTGCACGTGTGAGCCCCCACATGTCACCCATATGGGCATGCATCCGCACAAGAGCTGACTGGTGAGCCACACGCATACACCATCATCCTCTTTTTCCAATCGAATGCTTTGCGTTCGAGTTAACATCGGATCGAGTGATGCTCGGACCGCGAATCAAACGAGTATAGAGAAATTGTCATACGCGAAAGTGTCGGAAGCCTCTCTACTCCTTTACTATGGAATGTTTGTCTTGAACAAGCACAAGTCCAATCGAATGGAAGTGAGTCACGAGCTAACGCAGAGTCAACGAGAATCCTTGAAGAAACACGCTGCTTGGTAAACGTTCCAAGAGAAGTTGGCAATTTCTCTTTTTCTCGAGTTGAGACACGTTTTGTAATATCGCGATATCGTAGTCTCTATATCGTGTTTCCCATCTGACTATGTATATCCAGCTCGATCTACCAACGACCGAAGTTCAAACTGGAAGATCATGCCGCCCGAAGCAGTTTACCCCTCTTGACCTCATCAAATTCCTTCGAAGGGACCAGTCTCATCTACGTAGAAATTTGCCGATGACTATATGGCACATACTCTGATACGTATAATCGAACATTCTTGAGAGTGAGATCGCTCAAAGGCACGCGAGTATATGGACAAATAGTTACCGTGACTCGATTGTTCAAGGATAGAACTGGCTAGAGGGGAATCGAGAAATAGAGACTCCAAAGGAAGATATATATTGTATACTGAGCACCATAGGTTTGATTCGAAGCACGCGTCAGGTGATCATGCGAGCTTGCGAAATCCTTGCACGTCTCGCATTAGCATAAGCTCTTTGTCGCGACGACGCATCTTCCGATTCCAGCACATATCGATTCGATTGCTCGATTCGGAGGAGAGAAGAAAAGCCTAATAGCGAATTGCACCGTAAAAGTATCCTTCTATGAGATCTTGCGAGCTCGGGAAAGGAAAGCTCGGAAATTCCTTGAATCGTGGAATCGTGAGAGACACGCAGATACCGCGATGCATGCGGTCTTCATTGCGGTTTCTAATTACGAGGGACTTTTATGAGTACTGTCACTCTTTCGCGTGGTATTATAATATTATACACTACCACTTTCAATTTACGCGTGCTCATTTCGCTGCGATAAAACTTGTTTTTGCAACGTGTGTAAACATTGAATACTCGAGAAACTTTTTTACCGAGTTCGTTATACGAAAAATGAACGAGGGAAATTTGAGTTTTGAACTAAATTTACTCGAAAACTCTAGGGGATATCTAATACGTAACGATATGTAAATGTCACTGGGAAATGTTGTTTGAATAGGAGAACGTCCGGATATCAGAGTGTATTCGGATAATGGGAATCCAAATACGAGTCTCGTAGATTTTCCCGTGCGGAACAAGCTTCTCTGCGTTGAGCCAGTAATTTATGGTAATGTCGAGGAAAGCAGGGAGCTCGAAACCAGTTGCCGCAGTGGACCACGGAAGAAGTTGTAAAGCAGGGTGTCCCGGATTATCCGGCGTCGGAGCGAGAAGCGTACTTCGGAATTGGCGCAGTACCACGACCCAGATTTCCTGTTCGTTAAATATTTGAGGGTACTTTGTAGCAGCGGTGTGCCTCGAGGACGTCCGCCAGAATAGAGACGAGAAGAGTGTCTTGGCCACGATGCATCTTGATACTACTACTGAGATGCTACACCACCTTCTAACTTTTACGAGCCTCACGATGATAACGATACTTGACCGTGCTCGACCTAAGATAAACTGCTATTTCTAACAGTCGCGGAAGCCACTCAACACCTGACCAACCTATCTATCGACATTTTGACGGTTTCTATTTACGGTCTGTACCTATCTTTCTTCCATGCACGCGATTCTTAATCGATCGACCCTTGCTCGCTGCCTGCTGTTGCACACTCGGCTTCCTTTCGACGAGCGCCAATAATAATTCTATCGTCACGTTCTTTTTTTTTCTTCTACTCGCATCAAAGCCGATCCACACACTGGTTAAATATTCAGAAAAAAAATTTGAAATTGTAGAAAAAACTGTAAGAAAATTTTCAACGAATTTCAGTGGAATATCGACGGCTTTTTTTCACCGGAACGCGAGGCTTGACGTGAGAATTTTCCTGGAGGTAACGCCGCAGAGTGGCTAATGCTGCTGGACAATTAAAGTCTGCCAGTGGAAGTGTTCTCAAGTGGCAAATAGAACGCGCTCCGAGGCGAAGAGTGCCACGATCGATACGCATTTAACCAGATTTCATCCAGGGACACAATAGAAACCCAGTTTTGACACCAGTGAAGAGAGTTCTCCATGACGTGAGCTAGTTCCCATTCCACTATAGTAGCGCTCAGAATTCGTTCCTACGTTGGGTACCGTCACGCGATCCGCGAATGCTTGACGAAAGGTTTCCTGAGAATACATATAGACGTTACCGGTACCTATTCCGCCCCGTTGGTTCCTTGTTTATACAACGAGGCTCGTTGACATCCGCCAGAGCTTCCCTTTTTCGGAGCAGAGAGCAACAGAGAATAAGCTCTATACTCGTCTCTCTATTTAAGGGATACTTTTCTTCAAACCCGTTCCTTTTCTCTACTTTCGAAATAATCCCTTCGTTTGCACCAACCTTTTCAATCTCTCTTCGACTTACGAACATATCGTCAAAAGACTATATTCGAGAACTATTATCGTGTCTGGCTCGAGTCTGCTCTATTTCCTGATTTTCGCTAAAATAAAAGAACGTTTCGTCGAGTACTGCGGTAATCGAGGTAAGACACGAGTAAATGCCATCCAAGAAGCTTCCGCAAAAGAATCCGAAGAAAGGACATGGTGACGATGGTACGTATTCCACGAAAGAAGAATCGATCTCTTTTCGTTAAGCACGCGAACAGTGCCAGCTGGACACGAACCAATTTCCAAATTCCATCAGCCACTGGTAGCCAAAGGGGCATTACGTAAAAGAAAGTAGGCTGCGCTAAATTGTCCAGTCAGGTAAAACCCACCTTAATCGAAATCGATACACTCTACGCCACTAATTCGATCATACGACTCAAGGGTTTCCTCTTTTCAATATATTATATCATCGACGCGAAATATAATTAAAATGAAACTTTAATCACTCAATCGTTTTCCGATCCTATCGACAAACTAACTAACGCGTTTAACATTTTTCAGCTTATCGGCTTTACTAGCACACTTCGAAAAGTGGGTCGAGCTTGATCATGTGTGAAAAGCATTCGCAATCGTAAAACTTCGTAATCCCTCAGGTGATCGAGTATGCGACCTTGCAACGCGTGTATATGGCTTCGAGTGCCAAAACGCATAAGGTTACACGCGGAGTGAATCGTTCGAGAGACCTACTGATCCAATAGCTAAGCGAATCAATAACATACGCTATGCTACCAAAGAACAAAGTGCTTCAAGAGCATACTTCAAATTAGTATCCAACTTTTACAATTTACTATTGTCCCAAGGGTAACACAGTCGATATTGGCCAAGTTGGAACATGAATTCCCAATAGTAAGAAGTATGTCATCGAAAACGTGTTCCGGAAACTAGAGGAACTAGTCGAGTCTGATCACGGTGATCCAATGTCGGCAGGTCTGCAGGGTATCGTGCAGTAGGACTTGGAAACATATCCTGGCAAAGGGCCAGGTCATCGCGCAAAAGGGCAAGGGAGGTTCGAATCCCTGACCCAAGAGTAGATCGCGATCGAGCGAAGCGGGATGTTAACGAACAACGAGAACCAGGTGGCGAGCATCCGTGATATTCGGGTCATTGATAAAGAAAGGATATGAGTCGTTGGTGAGTATATAGTATATTAACGATAGGTTGAATAAATTACACTGGTGGTGATGTGTCGAGCTTATACAAGCTGCTGAAAGGTACCGCTTATAGTAACCAGACGATCGGGACCATGTGTTGTATTTATATCTCTTGTTTTATCCGTTCTTCGTCTTCCTGCATTTTATAGACGGCATGAAAGGAACAGCTGGATAACTTCAAACCAGAAACATCGAGAGAGAGAGAGAGAGAGAGAGAGAGACAGAGAGGAAATTTTACTTTGCCACTGATTCACATCGCGAGTCGCCAATCTAATTGTTCAGGGCTGTTGACTTTTTTCCTTTGAGGAAAAAGAATCGCGTGCTCCGGTTGAAACGGTAGCTTTCTCTCGAACAACTCGGATATACGTATACAGTGTGTTACAGTCAGTCGGATGGAAGAATGAGAATGAATGGTGGGAAGCTTATTAGTGTGTTGTGTGCTCTGTAAACCCTCGATGGTCCACGAGTGTAGCTTTCCCTTTAGGTCAGTAATTTCTATCGAATCACACCAAGTCCCATTTTTATCGTAAAAAGGTATACGAATTTTATTGAGTCAGTAGGTTAATGCGAAACATATTATAATAAAATTAACACATTCTTCAGCGAGTTAATAGAGTTACAGTAGAATTTTGATTTTCTCCTACGATTAGTCTCGTTTCGAAAAGATTTAGAAAAGTTTCTGGAACAAAGCGACAAGCCAGAACTACAAAGTTATCAAGTGGCAATTAGAGCGTCTCTCGCAGCGTGATTCGATTACGCTTACTCCTTGCGAGCAGTGCTCGATCAAAGTGAGGTTAGAAACACGGGTTACTGCGCCGAGAAGACGTCTGAAGCGCACGACGCCCTCGAGGATGCTCGATTCTCTCGTCGCCGGGGAGATTTTCCGAGGAAAAACGACTGTCGCGAATCGGCAAAGGTCTGAAGCTCAACTATAGAAATTCGCAGACTTTCTTTTCGTCTATTCTCGATCAATATTTGGGAGAGTTCCGGTGCTGACATCGATAATAGTCGAGTCTTGAACGAATAGGAGGACTTGTATAACTACGAACATTGTGCGACCCTCTCCTGCTAGTTAAATTGGCAGAAACGCCTGGTGGAGCTCGTGATACATCGATTCCTTCGATAACAGGACTATCCGACCCTTTTCTATAATAAGGGTCGAGGGAGTGACGTCACGCTTGTATTTACGGATCACACATACGCATTATTCCCACCCTATCCCGGTAATAAACCCCAATTTTCTGGCAGCTAGTCATTCCAGCGTGTGACGTCAATTCTACACTGTGTCGCATAAATAAGTTACGCGAAACGTTTCTCGATCAGTTGCTACAAAATATAAAATTCCTGAGTTTCGAAAACTTTTCATAATTCTTTTGACCTTTTATTAGATTTTATTATTCGAAGAAGAGAGAATCTACTAGAGACAATTTTACGGAAGACTCAGCTTTGGGAAATTCAAAGTGGACCGCGATTAACGAAGCTAAAATATCCAAAGCTTTTCACAAAGCTCCCGGGAATGCACCCAGGGTTATCGTGCTTCTCCCTAATGATGTAATTTTGTCTTTAGTCTGCTACAAGTTCAACGACCCCTGCGGTGAATACCTTTTCGACAAAAACTCTGAGCTGCCCGGTAGAAAGCGTCGGCAGCAGTAGCAGTGACGGTAGACTCGCAAGATTCTGTGTGAAGCTCCCTCGCAAAACTCAGGCAATTCTTGGAAGTCAGGGTGGTAGTTAAAATCGCGCTGAAACTTTCTCGCTTCCGAGACCCTCTTTTAATCTATAGCCAAGTGTTCTCTAACGCCGCTAATTCCTCCACAGACTCCTGTGGATTAAATTCCGCAAGAAACTTCCGAACTGACGAGACTCGGAAAGAATAAATCCAGCTTAAAAATCGAATCGATAATACATCTTTTTGAATAAAAAGTTTTAACGTAGAACTAGTATTAAGAAACAAAGTGTCTTGTTAGTGAAATGAAAGATAATGGTTGACGATGGAAAACAAGACTTATTTGGCGCAGCTATGGCGTGGTCACATGCAATATTGATCAAGCCGGTTGGTAAGTTGGGCAGGGAACTGGGTGGTCGCACGGTCGGGGTGGACCGGGCTTGGTCGTTCCTAGCAATGCCGTCAAGCAAAAGTTTCCCTTCCGATCGTGAGTCATTCGGTTACGAGTCATGCTGTCGAACAGCACTATGTATATTGTTCGTTCGCTCGGACGAATTAAATCCACCTAGTGTCCTCCTCCTTGGAATTTCTAATTCCAATTCTTACGTAGTTTCGCTTATACATTATACTTAAGCTATGCGTCTACTAGAATTGCACACGAGTATAATTGAAGCGCGCGGCTTAAACGAGCTCATCCTCCGCTCTTTCCTCTGCACCGGGATCGCTCGCGTATTGGTCGCAGGACGCACGGGGGGTAACGAACATGCAGTCAATTTGATCTTTAGTGAATTATTCGGGTTAACGTCCACTTTGTGCACCCTGCTACGTCCCAGTGCATCTGTGCGTGGGGCTTATGCACTGGCGTAGCTCTCGGAGAACAAACCGCAAACGGGAGCTTCGGTTAATTAAGCGTATTTAGACGAGAGCCAACGAAGGAAGTCTCGAGGACCGATCCGCGGTATAATTAATTCGGATGTCTCGAGAAAGCTTCGCGTGTCACGCGGAATGGGTATCACTCGAGAGGATCAGACTCTCGGGAGAAACTTGAATTTTCCTCTAATTTGGAGGAATTCCTCTTAAAATTCAGCTGGTTTAAAGTGGAACGAAGCGCCGTTGGCAAAAGGATTCCTCGATTTTCGTCACGCTCGACTCGCAATTAAAACGCGAACGCAATCAGAGAGCGTGATCGCAATAGAGAGAAATCGGATTGAGGTAATTCGAGGAGCGGAACTGACCGAGTGGATTTGATTGCAGAGACGAAGGGGAGAAGACTCTCGCGAATCTACGATCGTTCAGTGAATACATAGAAAGAGAAGGGACGTGTGTCAGAAAATTGACCACGTCAAGATGGATACTCGAGTATACTCTAGTGGCCCTTCGACTACACGCAGAGTGTCGGGGACGAGTTTGACCCTGTCGACTCTGCATCGTCTAACTTTACTAATCTCTCGTTTAAGCGGATCTGCTGGCCGGTCGTGCGGACGTTTCCGGTCGCAACCACCGTCTATCGAGCTCAGTCTTCCTGTTGGTACGAATCCAATCCGAAATTATTATTAAGTACGCCCTTCGAATGCACCGATAAAATTCCAATAATTTCCACTATTTGTCAAACGTTTTAATAATTAATTTTAACAACAGCTTATATAAAAAATACTAGTCGATCATTCTTTTTAAAAAGGAAAGGTTTCCCCGACGATCAACGTGTCGAGCCTCTTTATTAACGATGAAAAAAAAAAGTTCTTAGGTATCTGTGTTTCCGATAAACAATTTCAAGCCACCCTTCTGGTAAATGGTGCACGCACACACACACACACACACTCCCATCCCTCTCTTCTCCCGGTCGATAACCCAGAAAGCCCTAACACACGCACAAAGCCCACGCATATTGCGGTTATACGTAACAGCACATCCCAGCCGAATCGAGATACTACTCGTCGATCGGTGGAATCGGGTATCGCGAACCGGTTGTATATTGGTTGCAACCTTGCCACCGCCGTCTGGGCGATTGGGAAAAAAACAAATCTAGTCAACTTGCTCACCGAGTTAGTGCGGTTTCGAGACTCTACGGGTGTCTTGCTATTGTATACGTAGACTCGTGAACCACATCAAGCAACTGGCAACGCGACACTCTGCCAGTGAAATGCCTTCTTCCTCTGGGAAAACTTGTCACGGTCAATGGGACTCGTTATGCACTTTGCTCGCGAGAGTACGTCGCTCGCGGTTCGCGATTCAACGAATTGGCAAGTTCGAACGAATCAGCATACATTGCTCTGTACGTCCGCGTTGAGTTCATCGAATCGATAAATAAAGTAGATGAGTTCCCAGAGTCTGTTTTGGTTGCTCGATCAGAGGAGAGATTCTCTCTCGTACTTCTCCGAGGCTATTCTTAATCGTGCACGCTCGCATCGCTGGTGCATGTGTTTTCATGTTAAATAATCGATGCGGAGGCACTAGAGTGTAGAGACCGAGGGCGCTCGAGGGACAAAGCGGCATATTGCCGGACATCGATTCCATAACACCCGGAGCGCAGCCAGTCAATTTCCTGCTGCGCCGTCCGATCAAAGTAATTCGGCCCTAATTAATCGTGTCCGGTGCGTTCCAGAGATGACAATTGATTCGGAAAGGTAATAGGGGTATTATTGCACTCGCTTGCCTCTGGATTCGAGAACGAATCGTGTAGAACACCCGCTGGTCGGATCGAATGTGGATTTGGATATTATTCCTGTCAGAGAAGATTAAATAAGCAAAGAGTAACCGGAGCTTAATTGATCGGTTCATCTTCGAAAACGAGACTACAGAGTGGCGGTATAAGCTACGAGTATATTTAACTTGCGCGTTAATATTCCCCTTTTCCTCTAGACAATCCCAACACACACAGATACACATCCTTCCACGGCAATGCATTAATTCACTTTCCCACGAGCCCATATTCGAAGAATTATCTGAGAAATATCGCGTACCCTTTGCTACGCGTAATTACTAAAAATTACAGCCCTACGACGGTGGAATGTCAGCTTCCCTCCTCGTTAACACCCGTACGTGCCCATATATAGAAAAGTAACAAGCCCAGTATCCTGGGGAGTTGGCGCTGAAAACGCGATCGAGGCGGACTCGACTAATTGACCAAAATCACGGTCCACTCGTAGCGAGGGTCGCCAATCAACTGGGACAAAATAGTAAAAAGGAGGATCGAAGGGTCGAGCAAACAAGAGCCGGAACCCAATGGGAGGGATGGCGAGGAGTCGCCCATCGAGGTAAGCGCAAGTCTCGTGACAGCAATGATAAAGAAATGCGTAAAGTTTGTAGAAAAGGGGGAAAAAAAACGGACCAGTGGACAGTAGCCCGAGGTATCGGGTAACATTCGTCATGGTGAATGCGGAGACGTCGACCTCGGAGATACGCCGACTGGAACTACCAGATCACGGTGTGCAGGCCTCTTTCACACGAGTGAGAGAACTCCAACTGGAGAAAGAAAGATACACTCCATCCGGAAACTCGAAACACACTACCAGTGACAGTCCACATAGAATCCCGTGTTCCATTGCGAAGACTCCACGTCGAGAGGATACACTCCGAGTGTGCAGCGCGAGATTCGTTGCGACGAGTGTATTCAAGAGACAGCAATTAGTGGACATCTATTACGAGAGGCAAAGTACGATCCTCTGTACACCGAGAGGACCGTCAACAGCTTCGAGAGATCTACTGCATTACGCAAAGAGAAGGCAACGTGCTGCGAAACCACCTTGTGGTCGTGTTCGAGGAAGAACCTGGCGACTTGGCCGGTTGACTCCACGAGAGAGTGGGAAAAAAGAGGGTTTTTTTTTCCGTGACAGAAAGAGAAGAGGAATAGGAAGAGAATACCAACAATGAGTGGTATACTCGAGAGTGGAATCTGATGGAAAATGTAAGGGTCAAAGGGTTCGACAGCGTTGCGAAAGAGCTCTCCGCACGGTACTCGGCTTATATTCGGCTAGTGGAACACTATCGATCAACTTGCTACCGGTGTGCACGCGCAATTAGTGCCACCCGCACGCCCTGCACGCTCTAGAGAATCGAAAGGCGCTCGTCAGGGTATTCTCTCTGAGAGAGGAGCACATGGTTCGAGTTGAGATAATGGTAAACAAGACTAAGATAAGCTTGATCAATCTCCACGGGAAGCTGAAAGCCTCCGCAAGCTCTACCACGTCGAGAACCGATGCTCGAGATCATCTCGAGAGAACTTTAACCCCTTAATGCTTTGAAATTTTTTCCCCCATTTCCAATTGAAAAATATGTAAACTATTTTTTAGAAGAAACTGGAAGAGAGCTTTTATGTATGGAAAAGGTGAGATAAGCGTAGCAGTTTCCCGTAGTGGGAGGAAGACCACGCGTGGAAGAAGGTCAGTGCTCTTGGTCGGTACAGAATTAACCTTCAGTGGCAGAGTCGTCCGCTAGTTTTGGCCGAGTCTACGAGAGTCGCGTAATCGAGCGTTTCCAGATCTAGTAGATGCCGGTTCGAATCGAGCTCAGACTACCGGTAACTCGATCAACGTCAAGGAGCTCGCCCACAATCCGCAGTCTGTGAGCAGTCTGGCCGGTTATCGACGTCTTCGAGAGCACCTTTGCCAAGTCCACCAACAGCTTTATCAGCAGTGCTGATTCACTCTCGGACTTATCGATAAATTAGCCCAGTTAGGCGATTCCACTGCGTTATCGTCCTACCCTCTCTCTCTCTTTCTCTTTCCCTCCTTGAGGATCGGTAAAATCGTGGGATGAAGTCGCTAGAGCCGCGATAGCGATAAAAATATCGCGACAAACGCCCACCAACAATTTCAACTCATGAAATCGTGAAAATTTCCGAATTGCCGAGTGTTCATGACTCGGGTGAGAAAGAGAGCGAAACTGGAGAGCAAAAATCGATGGGACAAGTACCATCCAGTAGCGAGCGCAATATTCCAGCGAGAGGATCTTCTCTGGTAAACGAAAGCTCTGACATCATCGGTTGGCTGAAAAGCTGCAATTAGAGCTCCGAGTGCACTGACGAGTGCATATGAGTAAAATGCTAGGTATATTTAGGTTGAAGTTGGCTTACGTACTATCGTACTATCTCGTACCCCACACATTTGCGTCACGGTTCGATCTGTCAGTTTGCACAGTTTGCTTTGTTATCCGTTATGCAAAGACTCGTGCAGCCACACGGTGGTAGCTTTATCAGCGAAAACAGTCGCGCAAGTATTCGCATCAGTATATACATGTATATAGTATATATATATGTATATGTATAACAGTTGGAGCGATACTCGAGCGTGGTACGGTACGGCGGCTGGCGTCCGGGAATAGGATCGGGTTGCTCGCTTTACACGGCCCATATACACACAGGCTCCTCTCATAAGCCTTAATTGCGATTGAGGGTCTTCCCCGTAACCCAGACTTGGATTAAGGTGGCAACCATACAAGCATCCTACTATCCGCGAAATACCAACGCCCTGGTATTTCTGTTCGCGAGGAAAGAGCATGCGGTGAGAGAATTCCGTGACGGGAAACACGCCAAGTTTAATTTGTACCGAGGAAACTCGATTGTGTCCTGTTATGTATAGCGTTAGAGACTGATAAGTCGCAGCTGCACTCCAAGTGCGATGAAAGATTACTGGAACCACGAGGAAAAACGTGACAGTAACGTGAAGCGAAGAATTATTTCTCTCTCTCTCTCTCTTGATGTGTCTCGATGACCTCATGACTTATTATACGCACTCGTCGCAACTCGTCTCACCTATGACGAGTCAAAGTCGCTCGTCGCCAACTACGATTTTCAATTATTCCACTGTGTTTTTCCTCTCGAGAACTGCTCGCAGACGAGACGAGCTTTCAAAAGAGAGCACCGACAAGAGAGACTATGCAGCAAGCGAGAGGAATATCAACTGCAAGCCACAATGCTTTTCTCTTATTCGACCCCTCCCGAAACAAATACTTGGCAAGAGCTACGCCGAGTAGAGCGACTCATTCTCCAGCTGGCTCGTCGAGGAAAACGAGAGAGAATAAAAAAAAAAAAAAAAAGAAGAAGAAAGATTCTAGCTTTCGGCGACTTTTCAAGCGGCAGCACCACGAGTAAATCGTCCTGGCACACTATGATCAAGACACTTAAACTTTTAAACTACCGCAATACTCAGTCAATCGTATACACATTATACTTTTACATTCGCTAATTATTTGCAGAACTAGTAGAACCACGTATGGCTTCGTTGGAATGTATGACTCCAACTCTGCACAGTTGACTATTCGTTTAACGGAGAACGTATTAAGAGGAGAACTGTGTTCAGCAACGAGTCGCGAATCTCTAGTTGCTTTTTCCACGTGTAGATCGGTGATACGGAAGCCATGGTACAGTCTTATCGCAGGTATCACCGACGTACGACCATGAGATACCATCCACCAGTGTTGCGAGTATTCACCGTTCTTTCTATTCGCACAACTCGATTAATTGCTGGCCGCGCCTAAATGCCAAGCTTTATAAAAGGCAGCTTCGTTGGTAATCGTTGCTGTGGCTGCCTTTCAGGCGAGACTGCCGAGGCCCACTCGTTCGTCTTTCGCCTTACAATTGCGCTCGTGGCTTATACCTACGATTTGAATGGACCGAGCCGCGCGAAAATCCACGCGATTCACTCTTGAATCGTGACAGAAGCCGCGGCGAGGATTTGCGCAACTATCGCAATTCACGTTTACTGAATATCCAACACTGGATTTTTTCCAACCAAGACTCACTCGTTAAAGAGCTATTATCGCTAATCTTGCGTTGGACACATTGTATATTACTCTGCGATTTTTTTCTTAGTCAAAGATGAGTTTATTTCTTTTTTAATAGAATTCATTTATCTTTGAAAAGAAATTGACATTTTTAAAAAACTTTCTAATAATACGCCTAGTTGGTGGCAAATGGAAATTCGTTCCGTTGGAAGCACTTCCGAAGAATCCTCATCTCGAGGGAGAAACAAAAACTTAAAGCAGCGACTTGAGCAGCGAGAAACATCGAGGAAAATTGAGGATCAACTGGATGAAAAAGTAGAGCTATCAGGAGAAGCGAAGAATAAGTATCGTAGTAAGAACTCTGCGTGTCAGAAGAGACGAAGAAGAAAAAGGTAGAGGCCTGTTGGCCTTTCGCCAATTCACTGGAAAAACTTCTACTGTAATATTTGATAGCTACTGGAATATTGAAAAATAGCAAAACCTCAACTGCGTCATATCAATTTTCCAAATTTCGATCTGGGACCATTTAAATAATTCCACTTTACACCAATAAACATTCTCGGACGATTTATAGTTAACAACAACATATATATTGTTCCACTAATCCTACGACCCTTTTAACGCCAAGCGTCAGCGACTTTTTACTCAGATTCCACTTTCTGTACCCGTTTTTGCTACTTTGCTGCATTTGAGCATCAGCGAGTTGCTTTTAAACTTTAACACCGAGTGCTGAGGTCGCATGGATTAGGATTTGCAATTTTAAGTAGATCCTGAACAAGCACAGGGAAATTAGTAGTGCACTCGGAGGTGAAGTAGTATTGCCGAGTTTCGATTGATCTATGCTTGGAATTGATGTTGCAGTGTGATTCCCTAGTTGCAGTCCTAACTGCACCACGAAACCGCTGATCATGCAAACATGGAACACTGGAAGGTCTGTCGATCTTTGGTGCGACTGGCTTGCTCCCAGTAGAATCTATACAGTCTGCAGTGTCTATCCCGCGATTCGCAACTGATCTATGCATGTGCCAAGGAACCGCGAGTGCATCTGGGTCACTGGCGATGCCACGCGATTCCAGCAAGTGTAAATAACGAAAGAGCTTGTTGGAGTAATACTGTCAAGGGATTTCGAAGCACATACGGTTACGCGGTAGTCTCATAAATGTCGGCAATGCTGTCGCTTACGCTTTTCGAATGGGCTATTGCACACTGGAGAACTTCTCTGACAGTTTTCAGTCACTTTCTACTAAAACATCACGGCTTAACTCTGTCAGTGCTAAGCCATAGAAAGATTCATTTAGAATCTTCTTTTTTTTTATTCCATCCTAGGTCACGATAAAATTAAAATTACTCTTTTGATTTATTATAAAAGTAAAACTTCAATATTATTTTTCTATTTTTCTTTTAAAGGAAAAATAATTATGAAAATCGATGATAGATGGGTGAGCCACATTCGGTTATTGAGAGTAATTATTCATGTGGAAGTAAGCTCAACGCAACCATCGCGAGATGATATCCGAATGAATCTTCCTCGCGCGTAATGAGAATCAAGCGAGACGCGACTCACTGCTGCTCTTTTCATATCGGAAATATTTTCCAGTGGTAAATAGTGCTGCAGCTGCAGCTGCCGAGTACCGGAGCGTAGATTAAGCGAAGCTTGTCAGTCATAGCCGAGTACGAAACTCGCCTACGAATAAGTGGATCTTTGTAATGGTTCACGGTAGCCGAGTACAACTCGCTGGACTCGGACTAATCACCGCGATGAAATAATCCAAGTAAAGTCTCTCGACTCGATAAACTCTATTATCCTCCTTGACGCGGAAAAAGTGTAACCTTTGACAGACAGGTGTCAACACGGATTAACGAGATTAACTTTGAGGATCAACATCGGCTGAGAATCTTTAAAAAGTAAAAGAGACAAAGTTACGACTTTCCGAAGTTTAAAATACAATTATACATATTAATATATGCAATTAAATACAGTGTGGATAAAATATGTTATATATATAATCTAGAGTAGAACAGTAGTAATAAATTAGAGAGCGAGTTCACTCTACTGTTTTATACTTTCGAATAAAAACGTCTGTAATTATCATCGTAATTAGAGTAAAGAAACTGTTTATAAAAGCAGCAAATTATTAGGGGGGAATTAATTCAATTTCCAGAGAATAACTAAAGAGGAGAATTTTCTTCCTGCAACACGATACAGTTGCCTTGATATCAAAATTAGCTTCAATGTCAATCGGGCAAGGCTCGTCGGTGACACGAAGCCACTCGCCGTGGCTTTTCAATTCCACGGTGCGAGACTAACTCGATCGAACATGCTCGAGAGAGATGACTTTAATACGTTGTCCACCTTTAACTCGAATATTGCTGGTCTTATATTTTCTAACTAGTGAAGTAATTTGGGAGGATTTTCAAAGTCAACCTGAATTCCGAGAGAATTGATGGCGTCAAGTACACGCGATAAACTCGGTCAGTGATCATAGTGATTATTGTTATTGCAATTAGCTCGCGTGGGATTATTGTGTAACGCAGACGTAATAGTTCGCTTCTACTTAATTTAATAGAGAGCAAAGACACCACGATGTAGCGGAGGCGGATCTACTTATTGCTCGGCGCGTTGATCGCTCCAGTTTAGCTCGCAAGGAAGCAACTGGACGTGAGTGTTACAACTGCACCGGTATACTACATATTGTATAGGCACGCGACGATGACTCATATTTCCCATTCTTCTATCACCGTGGCGCTTTGCTGCCCATTGTTCATCAGATCCTTTTTCCAACTCTACTACAACGCTCATTTTCCCACATTTCTGGAAATATAATGATTTTTTTTACGTCATTACGATTCTACGTGAAATTTATTCTGCATTGTACTACAAAGTATTGTATTATGATGAATTGTATAGATGAAAGGAATTTATAAAAGATCAATTAAAATTCGTGAAGAGATAGCTGTCGATATATATAGATTTTCCTACGACGTAACAGGATCAAAACGGAATCGAGCCGGGTGGAATTTCGCGAAAACAAAGAGGACGAACCAGGCGGTGCCCTCGGGCTTTTTCGCCAGAACTGGTCAAGTGGTCGGGGCTACAGGCTATTGTCAGGAGTTCTCCTTTCTCATCGCTGACAAAGGCAAGAGGGTGCAGTCACGCGGACGTGCGCGTGCTTCCAGATATGTACTTACTTACACTTACTTTCAACATTGCTCGAAACGCGATATCTATCTCCAAGAATTCGTTACTTTGTTGTTCCTTGAATTTTGGACATTGATCGTGAGTGCACTACAATTATTCTACAGTTAACTTTTCGCGTCAATTTGAAAATTCCAATGGCATCGATTAATTATTTTAATGGAAAAAACTTGATGGCGATCAAATTGGAATGCGAACGTGCTCGCAAGGAATTCCAAGTTTTCTCTGGTACTTGGAGCATTCGCGACCACGATGACAACTGCGTTCCTCGCGTCCTTCGAAGTTACAATCCGATTGCGAAGGATGACTGGCACCTGGATCGCGCGACGAATTCTCCTGCGCCAGCAATTTTTCTGAAGCCCCGACTTTGCTGTTCCTCGCCCATACTTGACAGAATTCCGATATTGGAAATGTTCGCTGTAGTTACGCACGTTCTCTTCAATTTTTAATTACATTCAATTCGTAATGATTTCGGATTGAAGAAATTTGAGAAATTAAATGTGTCCATCTCATCCAGTTTGCAGAAAAATCAAAAACAATTCGAAAAGAGAAGCCGAGAGAGAGAGAGAGAGAGAGAGAGAGAGAGATAAAGACCCGAGTGACATCAGCAGCACGAAATTCGAGCCATCGAGTCGCGCAAGAAGTCGAGCAGCTTTTGGTCTCGTTTTACTCGTTTTCGCGGTAGCGACAGCTACGAAAAAGCAGAAGGTCCCAGAGCCAAGGGTTGTCGCGTTACTTCTGGAATGCGTGGCGACCGAAAATCGTGATGCACCGAGGAAAAAGTCGTCGGTTGGCTGCGAAGGTTTCGCGGCATGTGAGATTGAAGCGGGACGAGACGCAGTATCGAGCGGATGGGTGAGAGTAACGACGGGGTGGAGTCCGAGGAAACGAGCTGCAGAGAGTAAAAGAAACAAAGTGACGCGTCCCAGGGAACTCTCTAATTACCAATTAACTATATTGACCGATTCGTTGTCATATCTCTGCGATTTTTACAATATTCAAATTAAATTATTGATAATTCAATTCACGTTTGTTCTAAAATCAGAATAAATAAAAATAACTTTAGAATCAGCTAAAATCCATTACGAGTACATATTTGATCTTTTTCCACGAGGATACTCCGTCAACACCCCCTGGAGTTGCTTCCAATCTGTGTTGACGTAACAGCAACATTATCAGTGAATAATGTGCACATTAAGCACCAGTGACCCGCAGTGTCCGCATCTTACCGCTGCTTCTGACTCTTTCGACGCGGTGCAACTCCGCATAATTCTCAAGTGAATGCTATTCTTGCATCCTTCTGCATGTATTATACCGTATGCATTATGCATGTAGACAAATTTTCGTATGAAAAAGCTTCCATGGAAAACAGCAGAAGAGTCGCGCGCGATCAGTTGTGCAACGAAGTCTCCGCTAGTTCGTCCTCGTTTCGCTGGCTTCTTGTCTCGCATTCGGCAAAAGTAAATACGCAGTCGTGCCGCGAATACATACAGATACCATAGATCGTGTCTCGAACACGGATACATACAACGTTTACCTACGTATCTATGATCTAACCCGTTAAGCTCTGGGACGAGTTAACTCGGGAGATTAAAAGTCCTTATCTCATGATGCATTTACATCCTACCAAGATCGTTACATATATTGAAAACTTTTACTCAACATCATCCAATTAATTTTTAATCAAAGAATTCATTTGTCCAATGGTGGAATATTTGAGTATCGTCTGCGATTGGGAGAGTTATTTTTTTCCTAGTTTCAAAGTTAGTTTCCTGGGGTCGCGTAGATCTACTACGAGGCCTATTCATACCCTGGCATTTACCAATGCACCGTTATGCCGTAAACAACACCGTTGAAAGGGTCAAGAATCGCGTGGTGCAGCGCACCTGTTTGCTCGCAACGAGCATGCTAAGAATTTCTAATAGGTAACCGAGTGAAATTCTGCAACATTAATTCTTCGTGCTCTGATCAACGTCTGATACGAACGAATTAATCACATACAAGTTGTGGTTTTACCTGCGCTCGGATATCGCGAATTTCATCTTGAAATGGGGAAAGGCCGCGATAGCCACAAAGTCGAGACTCGTTAGAGAAAAGTTACTAGCCGTCCACGAAATGAAAACCGTGAGTCGTAGTAGAATATATCCGATGAATATCGAGCACCGATTAAAATTCTTCGCGTTTCGCCTTCGATCACTCGATATTTACATATTCATCCAGTGATTCGTGAAACTACTTCAACTTGTATCGGAAACTCCTACCTGCGAGAATGCAATAATTTTGCAATATTTTACCAGGTTTTTTTCTTTATTTCCATTAGGAAAAGTCATGGAATTTCGAAAGAATTTTCGTATTGCGAATTTCTACGAAACACATCGACTCTAGTGGCGCATTGTGAACCATAAAAATGGAGGTCACTCTGCCAGTAAATCTGGTCGATATCTGTGGAAAAAGCGAAACAAGTGTGACTCATTGTGCCACGCCAGAGTGAATTACTCGAAGCAATCAATTGTATAGGGCGGTTCACGCGCGAGGACACCAGTCTCTCTATCTCCATTCTTTATCGTTGTCCTCAATATAGCACGCGAATTGGGCAAATCAAGCTCGATTGCAAATATTAAGTCACTCGTTAATATAAAGTTACGATGATTTAATGGGCTATGGTGAACGAAACCAAAGATAAAAAGACTGATGAGTGAGAGATATAGTGCAAGTTGGAGCGTGGGATATTAGTTTGCAGAGTTCTGAGAAGCAAAGAATACTATATACCCGGAGAGATAGTCTCTTTTGATTGGAAAGTATGCTCTAAATTGCCTCATCAGTACCTTGTCGCAGTAACCTAGATAACTATGTATTTCCTAACAATATTCGTGTCAACAGTGAGTCCATTAATCGTCAGGTGCCAAGTCGAATGATATTGAAGATAAAACAGTGTATGAATTACGAAACAAAAAATCGAAGGGTAAGGACATTTCTCATAATACATAAAGTGCGTAATGATCTTGATCATTACTCGTTATACGAGAAAATATGATCATCAAATCACGAGATATCAATTTCGCAGAATAGAATAGAAATAATTTAGGTAGATATTAGTTTCTTCGTGGTGCGTAGTGCGTTTTGTTCCCGTTACAGAGGAAGCCTTATAGTATCTGAAATGCAGGGTGGTACAATCCTAAATCACCCCCTATTGAGCCGGTGCGCTGTGGAGTGCGCACACTGGGTTCACCCTTCGCGGCGAGGCGCACCCGCAATTTTGAGGAATTAATACGCTCGGCCCGTGGCTTCGTTTGCACTCATGAATAAAGAAACGTCTCAACAGTACTCGAGCCGTAAAGCGCGTACGGTGTTATTTTAAATTTGTTCTCCCGCACACGTCGCGCGTGTTCGAACACGTGTCGGTGTGTATAAACGCAGTTCTTTCAGCTGCACGAGAGCAACCGCCCTTTCTCTTAGGTTTGGACTCCATTGTCGAGTCATTACTTCTGGTTTGTGTTTTTCAGAAGGAAAAAGGCCACTCGAAAAGGAAAGACACTACCGAAAAGTTGCCGATAACAGTCGGGAGCCAAGTTTCTGTCGACGTGTCTCTACTAGCGTAATAAATTATACTTGGATATCTACCCAATGCGATTGAACGAACTCCTTTCATCTCGGGCAAACACCCTGATTCGCATCATCCATTTACTCTCTGTAAGTCTATGTGTATATGTATGTACACATGTGTCTTGTAACCTCGAGCTCGTCTTGAGAGTACGACAAATATTTCCGATCGATCGAACTCTCTAGGTAGTGCGATCGAAGCGACAGATAAATGGAATCGAGGAGTTCTCTTTCGAGAGGGCTCGCGAAATTATTTCGCGATCTTTCCTTAGCCAAGAGTGCTCTAGCTTAACTGCTCGGAGAAGACGCGCGCAGGAAGACCTATCGGAAAAAGATGATCCAAGATTAAGCGAAGTGCAAGCTTGAGAGGGTCGAAGTCGAGCTATCGGGTTTCCCAGTAGGGCGGGAAACGTTTAAAATGTCAACAAGGTCAAAAGGCCGGTCGACTTAATTGGCGCGTGAATGTCACGGTGGATTTTAATCACCGCGCCTCGTGGATCACGGAACGACCAAGGGAGCTAGTCCACCCGTTGCAGATTCTTCGATAGAGCCAGGTAACGTATTACAAGCCACTTAACTCTCCCGTGATAAATTCCACACTCGAAAAGGCAGTCACGCATCTTTCTTTCCCTCGTATCGCACCAAGTGCCCTACGAAGCGAGCATCGTTGCGCAGTTAAATATCGATTACGTAAGCTCGTCCCGATCGTCGAGATAAGTGTGCGAAATCGTGCATCTCGCCGATCGCGTCGTAATCATCACGAATGACCAGACCCGGCGCGATGGATCGAACCATTCGTCGCCTGGCCTTTCCAGCGGCTGCACTGGAAAAAGGCAAGGCGACAGACAGTCGAAGGTGTCAACAACCGTGGGATCGATAATGCTAACGCGTCATAGTCCGCGCAAGATGATCGGTCAGCATAGTTCATTGATAGATGACGAGCAAGCAAGGTCACTCTTGCTGCGATAGGTACATGCAACGAAAAAGAAGGGCTTACTCTTGTTATCTCAGGACAGCAGGTCTCCCAGGCGATTCGTGCACTCAGCACGACTCACGCGCACTCTTTCTCCCTAGATACCGTCGGGCGACTATGTCTCACGAACACTGATTACGTCGGACTTATAACACCGACGGAACTCGGCGAACCTGTCCAGTCGAGGGAGGAGAATCGCGAGATTCGCGAAGGCAGAAAGCGCAAACGGACCTAGTCGGTTCTCTGTTTGCACTGTCACTGGGAGGTCGCGAGGCGGCGACGCGCGAGCGAAGACGCGCGTCCGCAAGAAGTCTGCTACTGGAGCGAGCACAGCAGTGTCCGGAGAATGAGGGCTCAAATGTGAAGCTCTAACGCTAGTCGAGAAGCAAGATTTTCTTTGGCAACGGTTCGCGTCGGAAAAACCACCCCCTGCACGGCCGGCGCCCCGACAGCCATGTGCCGCCCTAAACCTCCGCCCATTGGCCCGAACGCGAGCGCTTGCTCCGCGCTCCTCCGCACCTCCCGCTAGCTCCCGGTCGCACCCGATCGCCGATGCCTCGAGTCTCTGTGCTCGGTGCACAGGACTCAAGGGGAATCAAAGATCGCAAAGACGAGAGCAAAGACAAAAAGACAAAAGAAGTATATGAAAGGATTGGATGCAATGGGAGGCTGCTGAGATGGTGTAAGCCAAGAGTAATACTATCGGCCGCACCTGGGCTAAGATTCCTCGAACAATGCTTTCGTATTTGTTTATCGTAATTGGAAGCGTAAAACAGAGAGGTTCGAATGAACGCTAACGGGAAGAGACTCACTGACAAGACGTCACGTCTCCCGGGAGCGCTTCGATCTCGCTGCTGCTGCGGCTCCTGCTGCTGCTGCTGCTGGACTCACCATATCCGGCGCACGGCTGCTGGCCTAGCCGCGTGTAATAAGCCGCGCATAACACACACCGCCGAACGCACCGGGGCCCACGCAAGCCCCTTGCACCGGCTCTTCTTGCACCGTCGACTTCAGCTGCAACACTTCACGACTATCTCGCACACCCAATTCTGACCACTCCGCGCACCGACTTCACCCGCGGAACACAGAAAATGGCGATGCCCGCCCGCTCGCTCGCTCTCGTTCTTGCACTCCGCTGGCTGCTGTTCACTGCTGCTGCTCCTCGCTCTTCTTGGCTAATATGGCTACTAGATATTCCACGCAAATGACGATCTCTGTATCGCGATACTAGCGACACCATTCTCGAACTTTGCTTCCACGCATTCTTACCCGCGATAATTTAAATGGGCGACTCGCTTACGTTCGATAAGGTCGACAGGAATTAATGTGAATTTATATTGTTGTAAAGAAAATCATTTGAGTTGATTTATCTTTTTTCTCAATTGTTTTAGCAACGGAGATAAATATATATGGGTTAAAAATTAAGTTTAATCTGTTAGAAATAACTTGCAGCGCCTTACCGCTAGAGGCGCCACTTGCTGGGCTACTTTGGCTAAGCCTCGGTAAAATGGCGAGTAACACCGGTTTCTGAATAATGCCGCGTAACATACAACACTTATCACAATTAAAGTCACTGTTGTTACTATCGCATAAGTTTAAGGCACCTCTGATAATATTTTATAAAAATTCGTGAATATTCTTCAGTAGCTGAGAGAAATGGCCGATGAATCGGAACAGGTAAACAAGAACTCTGTCACACAAGTATTTCTAACCTGATGCATCTAGGAAATTTGATGCAAACTAATTTCTTAAATAGGTACCTGCGATCAATGTTAAAGAGCCACTGGATCTCATAAGGCTGAGCTTGGACGAACGAATATACGTGAAAATGAGAAACGAAAGAGAATTACGGGGCAGATTACACGTAAATACCTTGTCTATATTTTTCCAAACAATTATCGAAGCAATTTTCAAATTATCATGATACAATGCTCCGTAGGCTTACGACCAACATTTAAACATGGTTCTTGGTGAGGCGGAAGAAACAGTGACTACTGTGGAAATAGACGAAGAAACGTACGAAGAAGTTTATCGAACCACAAAGAGAAATATTTCTATGCTCTTCGTTCGGGGTGACGGTGTGATTCTAGTGTCGCCACCAAGCATGAGAGCTCCGATATAAAAAAACTCTATATTTGTCTATATCGTATTCCGAGACTAGAAAACTAAGTTGCAGAAACAAAACGTGCCAGTTTAGGGTACTATTCTACCTGAACAACATGGTTTCTTTGGTATTAAAAATTCTACTATTTTTTCCTAATCTTAGTCTTGCAGTTTTGTGAGATCCTCGAGATGGTTTGTATAATTTCAGTCTTTCACCTGAAATCGGAAGCTAAGATAAGATAAGATACCTTTTTTAATATGATTTTCTGACTTATTTCTTGGTATGCAGTACCTTTTACACGCTACTCGCGTGTATGTTAAAATTTGTCAGAATATGAGATCTCGGTGAAATATCTCGTTCCATGGATCGCGTGATCTGAGCTGTGAGATCCGCGATTCTTTGGTCCTTCAATTTCATCAAACTTTCCAAATGCGAAACCTTCTCGTGCAACGTAGTTATCGCGTCACTCTTTTCTTGCAGCTGCTGTTTGAGTTTCAGAACAAGTTGCTTCGGAACCGTCTTATTCGTCATTTCCTCGTTGTCCAGAAGGGATTTAATGGCGTCTGAAATATTTTTACACGTATACATATAAAACTGATCATGAAAATATAATATTGTGGGAAGCTTTAAACGTAGGAAATTAAAAGAACTCACCAGCTTTCGTATTTTCGCCACACCCGGAGTACAAAGAATTTCTCTCTTTGTTGCAGTCTTTTAATATCTTAGCGCGCAATTCGCGTAAGACCTTTTCGATTACTCCCGGTTGCGAATGTGCCAAGTGATTAATTACGTCTTTGCTTAGCTTCATGTCCAGCTTCGCGAATACTTTACGGTTTAATGTACTCCAATTATCTAGTTTCTTAGAGATGCTATTACCGGGTATGTAATTATGCACGTCAACGTATCTGGGGTAATATCTCTTGAGTAGTTCAGCCATGAAAACTGTTATTACGAAATGAATTAGGTAATTACATGTACATATCGGAGGGGAATTTCACGAATCATTAAATAATAATTAACGTACCAGCATCCGAAAAGTCACGTGCCAAATTTCTCTTTGGTCTAGAAAATGTTATTTGCTCTATCCAGGAGTAAATTTCTTCGATATTATCACTCACTTCCGACGAAGCGTTCATATTGGCCATCGTGCGCGTACTTACGGTGATCTTCCACAATATCCAACGAGGATCACAGGAGCAATGAATCCTGTTTGTACATAAAAATTTACCGATAATCGCAATTCACATCGCGTTTTGACAGATTAGAAAAGTGATTTAGACGAATGATTTCTCACTGCAGAGGGTGCTTCTATGAGTGCAACTTCATCCTTAACTCCCGTGTGCAATCCGGCTGGCGAGTGCACGAGCAGGCTCTTGCACCGACCGAAAAAGTAACGGTGAACTGGCCGATGCACGCCAAAACTTTTTCCTGTTGCATTCCGCGTTATAAAGGGGTATTAAGTAGCCGAGAAGAAGACTACGATCGAGTGGTATAATAAACCACGCTTAGGACACTCGACTCTCGTACCCAAGCCGCAATAATAAAATTTTATTTCTTCGAGCGTTTCCCAGAGAAATAGACTCCAGGATTTACGAGCGCGACGATACAAGAAAGAATTTGATCGTGAATCTTATAGCGTAAAGGATCTGCGACACGTGCAATCATTTACGTCATCAGCCTAATTTTGGTGCTGCGAGTTAAAAACTATGCTACTAAAGTATAATTCACACTTTTTCTAGAATTAGTAGTTTGTTATCATAATAGTTATTGGTATGATGACCGCGAACAGCTACAAGAGTTTTCCATTTTCCCAGATAACACGGTGGTGGGAAGAAAGTCCTCGGGATCAATGACTCGATCGTAACCGTGCGTACGCACGGACACGCGCTTCTCCTCGATTGTACCTCGTGCTTTTTAGCGACTCGAATTCGTGCGGCCGACTCCCTACTCGAGTGTACCACGGCATTTATAGAGGAGGCGCACGCCCGGCATCCCTCAAACAGGCTCTGAGGCCTCCGAGGACCTCGGCTTTCATACCCAGTCTCAGTAACGCGCCGCCCGCACGTCACTGCGTAACGTGAATTCAGTCCGCGTCCTACAACACGCATATACATACGTCTACATACACACTTTCCTTAAAATACGATTTTTATAGTTTTATCCAAAAAAAGAGTCCCACAGCCGATGGTCTCGAGTTTTTTCAATCTTTAGTATTTTTTCACGTCGATTTTACGGGTGTGAGAGTTAAGTAAGCACGATAAGTTATCGCCGTATTACACCTTAAATTATTATCTTGCGGAGGACAGCTGGTCAGTCGACAAAAGTTTATCCGCGAAAACGCATCATGCCGGAGGACACTAGTCCTAATGGTAAGTAAATTCATACGTATATTTGTCTTTCTAGCATTGAATTCACTTTCCATAACAGAATTATTTAATGTTTCAAAACTGTAAAATTGTTCTATAATCCTGGTAATAATAACTTTTGCTTTTAAAGCCTATTTTGGTAGTTTATCAAAATTCTCTTGAATTCTCCAAGCTTTCAAAAAGCTTTGACCTTGAAGCGTCCTCTATCCTTCAGATCGATCCTCCTCCACGAAGATACATGGTCCTATTATCCTCAATAAGACATCCCTATGGGCACCTTGCAATCTTAGCTCAGATGAAATTACTTCAACCATCTCTGGTTTATAAATCAGTTACGAGTCGAGTAACTTTTAGATCGCAATCATTTTTCCAGCCTGCAGATTGAACTTTATCTGATGAAATAGAGAAGATCAATGACATTCAGTAAACCGCGTGTTTTCACCGCATCCTGCTCTGATGCAACGCAATGCAACTGTACCTACAGGTTTACCGTGAACTGTCACGATCTTTTTCATTCACCGAGCCAACCTCATTAAATTGTATTACCGTGGTAGGACGCGAAGAAAATAAGTTCAAACCAACATACATGTATAAATCCTTTTATTTCATCCAGTCAGTGGATCATAGACTTCACACTCATTATTAGATAATTTGACATTCTTCCGAGTTTTATTTACGATGAATTCTTTCTGTCAAGCTAATCGTTGTATACGACCGCTTCACACTTATAAAACTTATTAAGAAGGGTGCTTTGGGAATCGTTTTTATGAGTTCAATGGCATACTTCGGATATCAAAGATACGCGGTACTCGAATCAACAGAGTTCAATATATCACAGAATATATCATTCAGCATCCTAAAATAAATGTCTATCTGCACCACCCTAAAACTGCATCGGAGTTTCGAATGCGAGAGCGCAAAGTGAGTTTTACGCCACGCATAAGCAACGCTCAAAATAGGACCAAAGAAACTCGGCGACGCGTATGATATCGGTTGCGGATTAAATAAAACTGAGGGAAAGAAGACTTGACGCGTGATGTTCCAAAACGTAGTTTACAAGATTCTTAGTCATTCTTACAATTAGTTAGTACTGTGCTCTGTTGCATCAGTTTCACCGATATAGTTACCTCTATGCCCTGTACATTTGACGAGTAAGCGCGTCAATCGTTTTCTCGGATATCTTCAAACCGTACAATTCCTGGAAGCGCGTACGAGTGTAGAGCCGCGAGCTACGTGTGCGGTCAGTCACGTAGCTGATACTTATTACTCGTGCAGATGAGATTCGAACTCCGTTTTACGCACAGGTGAAGTCGAAGAAATGGAAGAGGACCTGTAGCTTCGCTCACGCGAGCGTCATGTCGATGAGCACGTCCTCCCTGGCCAGATCCTGTTATACCGTCTCACCCGTACAAAACCATTACGACCTCCCCTTCCAAGAGGCAAGAGTCTCTCGCACTCTCGCATCGTGTCCCTTCCTCTCTTAACCCGTTGAAAACCCAATACATATATATACACAATCGGCAACAATGGCAAAATGGGATTTACAGGAGGACGAAGAGTCCTACTTCCCATCCGTTACTTGATGGCGATCATGGGATCCATTGGTCTCGCAATTATCTACGGCTTCAAAGTTAACGTCAGCGTAGCGATTGTCGCTATGGTGAACCATACGGCCGTTAGAATATCTTCGCTACAAGAAATCGATCATGAGAATGCAACTGCTCTTGCCGAGGATCTCTGCCAACACGATGACGGAAGTTCGAACGTAACGAAAACTGTTGTCGAGGTAGAAAGAATGTTTTTCTTTCGTATTATCGATAAAGAAGCAATGTACGAAAATAGGGGCATATGTATAGTATACTATTTGTTGACGCTCCACGCTGCATATCTCGCAATCGAGAAAAACTTTGCAGTACAATGCTTCGTTTGCATAATTCGTTTTTGGTAAATCAAGTATTTTAAGGGAAAAGATTTTTGCTTTTAGGACGGACCCTTCGTGTGGAACGAGCCGTTACAAGGTCTTATCCTGTCGGCTTATTTCTGGGGCTACATGGTTTCGTTACTTCCGGGTGGACGCATGGCTGAATTACTCTCGGCGAAATGGGTGATGAATGGATCTGTACTACTGAATGTAGCCGCGTCTATATTATCACCTGTTGCGGCCGAGATGCATTACGCACTGTTCATCGTAATGCGATTTATTCAAGGTTTGGGCGGAGTCAGTATCCCCAGATAAACATACATGTATTAGTATTTGCGTCGCTCACGACGTTTTCCTCAGCGCTAATGAATTCGAACGAGTTCTGCATTTCAGGGCGTCACGTTTCCAGCGATGCACGTGATGGTAGCTAAATGGGCTCCGCCAAACGAAAGAAGCGTGATCGCCTCGATTGTTTATGCCGGTATACTATTCCTGCTCCCAAACTACATACAGTGAGTTGACGAAAATATTCGGGCACTCTCGTAGTATGTAGTACATACTGTGTATCTCGAAAAGACGAAGAATGAACAATAAAAAAAAACGACTATATTATATTAGATTGAAGTCTCTAGATGCCAAAAATTAGGGAAACCCCAAACAATAGCAGGATTTGGTGTTACAAGAATATTTAAACACAAACCAAAAGTGTGTTATTTTTCCATTACATTTGCTACTACAGAAAAAATTAAGATTTGGTGGCATGACTTCGATCTAATATAATATGATCGTGTTTTATTGTTCATTCTTCGTCTTTCCGAGATACAGAGTATAGACTTACAGACTACAGGACCGTCCGAATATTTTCGTTACTCGAAAATTACAATATTGTATATCTGTTTCTCAGCACATGTTGTTTCCCCCAAATTTTAGGAACTGCACTTGGCACAGTCATTTCTATTCTTCTTTCGGGATTGTTGGCCGCTAATCTGGGTTGGATCTGGATATTTTATATCGAGGGTGCTCTTTGCCTAATATGGTGTACTGCTTGGTGGATAATGATCGAGGATTCTCCGGAAGAACAGACAAGATTCATTACTCAACAAGAAAAAGATTACATTCTTCAATCATTGGGACACAGTAAAAGCGATAATGCGCATAAAGAGGTGAAATTAAATATTTCTACATGTTTTCTTTTTACTGACTTTTTACAAAATCGTCGCAATTACAATATTAACTTCTTTAATGAAATTATAGAAATTGCCAGTCCCATGGCGGCAAGTTCTACGATCCACCCCATTCATGGCGATCTTAGTCGCGCACTTCTGTAGCAATTTCGGATGGTACATGTTGCTTATTGAATTACCCACTTTCATGAATCAAATTCTCAAGTTCGACATGAATTCGGTAAGTGTTCACAATCCTTAATAAAATAGAGTCAATCAGAATTCTTATTTAATTGATCTTTATCGAAGAATGCTGGTTTGTCTTCGATGCCATTCTTGTGCATGTGGATTTTCACAATGCTTCTGAGTAAAACCTTGGCGATCATGCAAGACAAGAAATGGATCACAGTTACAGTATCTCGGAAAATTGGAACTTTATTTGGTAATTATCTTTATGCTAACTATAACGATCGAATTATCCTAACAAAAAAAAAAAACTATATTTTCCCACAGCCTCCGTTGTTCCAATGTTTTGTTTGATCGGAGTCTCGTATATCGGTTGCAATCGAGCACTTGCCGTTGTCCTAATGACTATCGGAGTCGCATGTATAGGTGGCATGTTCTGCGGCTTTTTGTCGAATCACATTGATATTGCACCAAATTTTGCTGGCACGCTAGTTGCCATTACAAATTGTATAGCAACTATACCTGGATTTGTCGTTCCAATATTTGTTGGCAAAATAACTCATGGTAACGTAAGTATATCATTGGATGATGATCTACTACTGAGAAAGTACATTTTTAATAATTACAATTATTTAACAAACAGCAAACTATAGAAGCATGGAGGATTATATTTTTCGTGACAATCGCGTTATACATAGTCGAGATATTGGTATATTCTATTTTTGGAACGGGTGAAGAACAATCGTGGAACAAACCAAAGCCAACCGACGAAGAGACAAGTGATCAGACCTTGCCACTGAAGGAAAGTAAATCTACGTAATTAATTAATCTTACCATCTACTCTATAAGCACTCGATCTAAACTTATATTTATATTTCTGCCATGTTTCATAATCAATCACAAAATCATCATCAGATTTATTAGACTAAGAACGTTCACTCGAATGGAACGGATCTAAGGCTTGTATTATTTATCCATGACTGATACAAGAATTGTGATTAAGAATACTACAATTTATATTTCATGTTCCAGTTTATCATAAATATTTTATTATTCAAAGCGTTAATAGAAATATTTACAAGTCTATTTACAATCGTTTCATATATATGATCACGCACGATACTCACTTGTTCATTCGACGCGTACTATTTTACAAAAGTACATCGGACCCCAATTGTTGTGGACAGTAGGGATAGCGATGTGGCCGTATCTAATGCCATAATTTCCGAACTTGAAGAACGGATAAAGTGGTCGCAGTATGCGCGTCATGTCCCTATGGAAAACGAAATAGAAAAATAAAAGAATAATCTAGCAGTATGCTCGCCGAAACTCGCTAATGTATAAGGAAAAAAAAAAAAACTATCGTACATTACGATCAATTTTGAATTCTCCTCCTCGAAAACTCGTTTCAAGGCCAGTTGCACGACACCCTCATTTTGAATGGGACTAAGAGTACAGGTTGAATAAACCACAGTACCTCCCACTTTTATCAATCTAAGGGCATTACTGTGTATCGGCAGAAATAAATAAAAAATATTAAAATTAAATTTCTATAGTCATTGAAAAAATGACACGTAAAAGTCATACGTACACTAAAATTTCTGTTTGTATATCAGGAATTCGTAGACGTTCCTTAATCCGTGATGGCTTAAATATATTATTGTCGTCACAGTGCAGACTATGTCGATCGGTTGTACATGGAACGTCGACTAAAATCTGTGGAAAAATGAGACTATATTATTTGCGATAACGTTAACACGAATAAGTGCGGCTTTTGAAGAGTGTACAACATACTTTATCGTAGACATCCTTGTCTTCTATTTTGCTCGCATCCTCATGTGTCAAAATCACTTTAGTATTCGAATCCTCAAATCCCCTTATAAATTGGTTCAAAACACTGTGTATTCTGGCGACTCTAGATTCCGTAATGTCGTTCAGAATAAGATAACTAGGAGTTAGAGTTTGCATTATAGCTAGAGACTTGCCACCGGGTGCTGCGCACATATCTAGGACTACGTCTCCTACTTTTAAGTCTAATGCTAGCACTGGTAAAATAGAAGCCCCATCAAATAGATAATAATCTGGAGAAAAATAATTGACAGTTAATACGGATTTGTCTTTGGGTAGTGGCGAACACTTGAATTATAGTTGACGGTGGATATATACTTAGTACGTCAGTAGAGCTCATTTTAGGTGCTGGAAATCTGCTGTGATCGTCGGATGCATAAGCATATGCGTTCAGATACTTTGGAATATGCAAATTAGTATCTTCTACCACGTCTACGGAGAAATCTGCTCCTTTAACGTAATGTTTGTAGTATTCTGATTCCAGAACAAAGTCGTTCAATCCTATGAATGCAATTGTAAAAAGTATGAAAATTAAGTATCGTACTTGGCTTTCCGCTTTAGATTCAGTTTTAAGTTAGACCTACCCTTAATTTCTGACGCAGGTATGTAGTGTTGCAACGCAGATAAATCCACGTTAGGTTTTATAATACGACCTTCGTCGTGCTCAGTCACGTTCAATGCTGGTTCTATCGATTTAAGCTTTGCAGCTTCAACTGCTTCGGCGGTGCTGCGTGATGTCTTCTTTTCAGCTTCTGCCGCGTATAAATTCTCAGTAGGTTTATGATCTTCTGGGTAAATAGAACCTATCGTTTCTTCTTGTACTTTTGATATAACGGAAGTAATTCGTTTGGATGAGTTTGTAGGTTCTTCTGGTTCTTTCCAATTTCCCTCTATCCTTCTTTGCTCCTTTCCTGCTAGATGAATGGTATACGCGTCATACATGGTCCTCAGATTCAGTGCGCCTTGTTCCTAAAGTAATAAGTGGAAGTAGTTTCTTCGCAGAAACAAAAAGAGAGCAACGCAGCAAGATTAATATACCTGCAAGAACGTTTCCGTCTGTTCGACATCACCAAAGTTATTAACAATAGCCATATACTTATGGCGTTCCGATAACAGTGCAGTCCGTATATTTTCCCAACCATCTCCATAAACGTTAGCATAAAAATCATCAAAGTGATCAAGGGCCCGATTTGCTGGATTGTTTCCCTTCTTCAGTTCAAGCTGCGGATTACAAAAATATTGCAAAGTGACATAGGAAAAAAAAGCATTCCACAGCATATTTCAAAAGGAATTTAAATATTACGAACCCAGTGATCCGGTCCTCTTTTATGTCTCACCGGGACTTTTGCAATGTTTTGTAATCTCAACTGTTTAAACAAGTGTGCCATTTCGTAAGATCGTCTATAAAATCTTTGGTATCGTGACGATAAAACGAGAAAATGTTAGGTTAATCACGCGGGAAGAAATTGTATAGTGGAGCAGAATTTAAACACTCCATCGTTCAGGGCACAGGGAGTAACTTTGTCACTCGATGGCGCTACCTGTACATCGGACCCTTTACGCTCGGTGCTCACGAAGTGTGGTCGATGTTGGTTAACCGTTAGTGAGAGCGCGCGACGCACCATAAAAGAAGGGCGTGAACCACGGATGCAGGTGAAATAGGGCAACGAAGCAACGAATCCACGAGTTACGGTACTACCCGATTGATTCTTAATTCCTGTATTCTCCTTTTGTCACTTGTACTTGCTTAGTCAGATCTGCTCGTGCCTAGTTCCTTCACTATTCGTTGGCATGGATCATGATTCACGAGTCTAGTGAATGAGCGCAGCAGATCGGCGCAAACGTGTATGCGATACGTACATTGAAATATGAATTATTAATCGAGTCAAGGGAAAGAGGAGCACGATGCGTCTAGATTAGAAGAGCGTGGCTTGGAGGATTCTCGATGGGAAAATGGGGTAGCGGGGGTTCGGAGAGAGGCGCATCTTGCACTTCCCCTCTCACAAACGAACTCCTGCGCCATGAAACGTGGCTCTTTCGAAAGTTCCTATTTCAAGACCTATTTCAGATACGTCTTGGCTATCCCCGATACTAACGATCGAGCCACAGTTCGTAGAGTTTCGCATTACCCTAGAGTATCCTTGGGTACTCGAGTTCGGATCCTAGTTACACGATCTGACCCTAACAATAAGCAAGTGCAGTGGATCGCTTCTAAACACTGATAGGAGGTTGGATGAGTATTAGGGCTCTCGATCCTCGAGCAACGCCGCTGAGAGAGATTCATCAATGCGGGAAGGCTAGTTTCGCCAAGAAAGGCGGTAGACTGCGGGCGAAGTGAACGATAACCCTGTAACCCTCGAAACTTGCGTACCGCTTAGCGGTGAAAGTCTCCACTGCGCGCGGAGCAGCCGGGTTCAGCGTTCTCAAGGGGAACGAAAGGAGAACGTCGCGTAGGAAAAGACTGGCTCTTTTCCTTGGCGCTGGTTGATCAGAGCGCGGCCCATGGGGTGCGGTGTACCCTGTGTTACCAGAGTCCACACACGACAGCCTTTGGCTCGTCCATACTGTCACGCATACAGAAACTCTTCCTCTCGATGAATCTCGACGACCCGAATCGCTCGACGACGAAGCTGGTTTCGTGGATCTCTTCATGAGAGGCACGTCGTACGCGATTTGTCGGGGCACGGGGTGTGACGGGGACTTGGGGGATCGTAAAGGCAATGCACTGTAAGGAGCTCACGACGACTATACCCTCCTCCCTCCCTGCTCTGCTATAGCTCTCCTTCTTTCGTCCGCGTCTACTGTCCCTTTCTCTTCCTTCCCTCTTTGCCGCTACTTCTCTCTTCTTCTCTCTCTCCTTTGCTCGGCTCTCTTAGCCACTTGCTCCTCGTCGCGCTTACGGGAACCTCGCCAGCGCGGCCTTACTCGCGCTCTCTCGCTTCCAGTAGTGTATGCCCGCTCACTCGTTCGCTCATTCGTTCGCTCACTCGCTTGATCTCTCGAGAAGGGCGCGTTAGGGCGCACGCTCACCACTCGCGCGTGGCAGCCGACTTCAATTAGCTTTTTCGAAAATCCTCTCGCTTCGACGAGGCGAACCGCTTTCTTTCTCGTTCCCACTCTCGCGAAGATAGGTACTCTTGAATTCTCTCCGACTTGCATCAGCGTATACGTATACATATATCGAGGGGACCAAGCGAGGGCAAAGGACTCGGAAGTTACGACATCCGGTACACAATGCTGCTACTTCCTGTCACTCGTGACCCTTGGTCCCGCTCGGTCTATCCCACGTGATGTCGCCCCGCCTAATGTAATTCCAATTTGACGCGCGCGAGGAAAGCTCGAGCGGTTTCTGCGCCGGAAAATTCTACACCACCGCGTGCTCCCACACTCGTTCGTAGGCGAGAATGTGTGTGCGTTTTTCGAGACCCGGCTGGTGGTACCGCTATTAGATGGGGTCAATCTGTCGCGTCTCCGTGAGAATCGCGGATCAACGATTGGCGCGCGCGGGGCAGGCTACATCCACCGAACAATGACTTCCCGACAATGGGTGGTTGATTTCTTTTTTGATCGATACACTTCCTTGCATCGCGGTTCACCCGATTCACGTATGGCGTGCAATTGTCGCGAAGAGCGAATATGGCGCCTGGCTGGAAAAATGTCGCGACGGGAGAAAAAAAGCAGCGATCATTCTGATTCTTATTTTTCGTTGTCACCGCCCCGCGAGTCGTTTCGCGACCGCGCGATAGAACTCGGTGTACATACAGGGCGTCACGTGCGTGCATGCGTGCAAACGGGTAAGCGTGCGTGCGTGCGCGCGCTCGCTCGCGTACATGTGGGGTCGTTGAACGAGCAGGGGGTACCGAGGACGACAGTAACGACTGCACCAACCCACTTGTCTCGACCCTGCACGAGTCACGTGCAGGTACAGTGCTCGGCAATAATAGTCCCCCAGAGGGTGTGACCTGTTCTATATGCCGGATTCTCTCGTATGATCAGCCTACTTGCCGGTACCAACATACCTTTGTAGTCAGGACCGTGGAAAACTCTCTCTTGCGCTAACAGCAGCGCACAATTGCGATAGATCAGCTTGAAAAGTATGTATGTACCATCGTGGATAGGAATTCAGAATTCTTTCTTACTTCACATTTTTCTCTTGTAATCCAAATTGTTGAGGAGTGGTCTCAGGATCCTTATCGACAGAAGAGTGTATGTATATCTGAGATTACGGCCACGGAGATATACGTATATTGTGTATGTGTTTGTAATAGGATCCACGAGCTAAACCCACGAGAAACTTTTTCCTTTAGGGTCATAGGCATGGCATAAGCGAGTGACTGATCGTTTGTTATTTTAAACCCCCGGCTAAAGGCAGCTCATCTTTTCCTCTTCTCAAGATTGCGAAATACGCGGCTCGGACGATGTTGGACGATGTACGAGGACGAAAGTAGGTAGGTAGGTAGGTAGGTGGGCAGACGGAAGTCAGTTTAACGGTATCACCCGAGAGCTCAGTCAGGCTTCGATCCTTACGCGTGGAATGGGGTTTAACGAAATTCATAGTTTTCTCGAGGCTCTCGTCCCCGCGGCTCTCTTCCCTTTTTATGATCCTAAGCCGCCTACAGGGGGTTCGGAGAAACGCGGTGGAATCTCAAATCATCCTGAATACTATCCCTGCCTATGTCTACTTTTATCGTTTTGCGCCCACGGTCGAGATACTTGCCTCGCAAAGAATTTCATGGAAAAAAGTAACTACACGGGAGTCTTCTTCTTGTGAAGCAGGCCGATAGTGAAGTCGAAATTCTGGGACTTTCGCGCAATATACTGTATGTAGTTACAATTCTTCATAACTGTTTGCAATTGTCTCCCTCGACTTTCATGCGGAAATGGGTATCGAGTGATACCATTTCGTTCTGTTGAATTCCGCGGTAGCATGTTTCTCGGTTATACAATTGATCCTACGACTGACTTTTCGAATCTAATCTTCCAAACCCGTTCAGCTTGAACTCGACCATCCACGCTTCACTCGTCACGCAAGACGGTCCGTGCACTTTGCACCAGGACGACAAAAACCCGGACGAGTGCCACGAGGAACAAAGAAAGAATTTCACGTAAAGTAATCGAAAACGAACGTTTCTTCATTTCCACAGGGTTGTTAGGGAACGGCGGTCGCGAGGGAAGAGTGCGTTGACCCCGCGAGCCTTACCGCTCCCACAATGCATTACGTCAAGCTACGTCCACCGTATCCTGCTCATCTTCGAGAGATCTCTTCGCTCAACTGAAACTTACCCACCTGCGTCGAGTTCGCATTTCAGGGTTCTAGTCCCAACCTCCTAGGTTGAACCGGCAGTATTAGATTTAGAAAAGTATCGAATAGACTCATAAATTCCCAGCGGCAGTTTTGGATTCCTTCTCGAACCCCATCACGACCGATTTCCATTGTACCCGGCGGCTGATGGTGCCAGTCAAATCAAACAGTGGTGAGATAGTAAGACAGAAGCGGGGAATGCACGTGTACGTACGCGAAGGAAGGCAATGCCCTAGCGTCCCTCTTAAGGGCGATAGTAGAGATAAGGCGATATCTCCTTATCGTGGTTTCACCTTCGACGGGATTGAAGGAAGGCGCCAAGGTAGAGCGGTGGTGCGGGGAGGTGCGCGGAGGTGCGCGGAGCAGTGTGGCAAACCACCGCCGGAATTCCTTATTTTGACGCTCTAGAACGCGCGAGAGGGGTGGGGGGAGATATAGGAATATATTAATTTTGAATGGTATGTGCACCTCGATCACCTTCAACTGCGGTCCTTTAGAGAAAGTATCTGTATAATTATGGGGACCACCTGACTGCCGCTCGTGAAGGGTTCCCCGCACTGGAGCTGGCCGGGTTATTTGGGGGACCAAGGGGAGCCACCGTTGCTCTGGTGATGGTGCTGCTACAGCAACAACCTGTTGCAACCACCCCGACACGCCATAGCCAGCGGGAGGCGTCCGACTGGTCCGAAGCAAACTGGGAAGCTACATAGCCACCGGCGACCAGGTTTCTCCTTTACAAACTCGGAGATCGTAGAACCGGCTAGGGAATAATATTCTCTCAAGGTTCAAAATCGTCCTTACCGCTTTCCAATTATTCGCACATTCATCATAAGCCTCAAGTTTAGCGTATCTTAATTTTCTAAGGGGTTCCGCAATTTCATTAGGGCCTCGGAGATAGCTACCGATACGAGTAGTAGTAGTAGTATACCGTGAAACACTCTTTGGCAGCAATTTGAGCGTGATATCGGTGGGTTCGCGCAATAACCAGCAGGTAGAAGATTACTAGCGGCCCGTAAGAATACGATTTGTAAGTAATTCCGATAAGTATAAGCTCCAAGTTCCGTGGAGTATCCCCGTGTGCTCGTAAAAGGGAACTTTGGGTCCCTTTGAATCGAATTGAAATTGACTTCGCCTCCGCTACCTGTCTACCTGCTCGGCTGCCTGCGGGTTTTGTGGGGTGAAAAAGGAGACGGGAAGCGTAGGGAACACCGACGGCGAGAGGGAGAAGCGCCGACGAACAAAGGGCGTATTCACGCGTCAGAAGTCACCACAGCGTAACGATAGGGTGGTCCATGGAAAGACCTGCAGGACCTACTTTGGTATTTCAGAGTTACAAACACTTGTCGCGTATTTATTCTTTCTGCATTGTGCGCTTCATCACCCTTCCAACGGTGGTGAGCGCCATTTGGAACGACAGCCTTTCATTCCCCCCTTATTCGCTTAGCGATTTTTTTCAAGACTTAACGCGATCATCGGATCGCAAGGAAATAAATACCAGAGTCAAGTGGCTTCGGACGGAACGACTGGTGCAGTCTTGACAAAAAAAAAAAAAAAGAGGGAAAAAAGGAACGAGGGGTCGGAACTATTGGGGTACAGTCCGAAATTCGACATGGTACGTGACTCGGCGCCGAGGACCGAAAAGGCAGGGCTATAAAGGAGCGTAAGAAAAAGTCGAGTCTTTAGTAGGTCAACGGCGATGTTGTTCCGTCCCTTCGAAGATTGCGTCACCGCGCCTCCCAACTCGCGCGCCCGCACAGTCAACTGTGTAAGTATACTTACGTGTAGCGCACCGCGCTGGGCCGCGCTGCGCCGCGCCGTGCCGATCTGCGTACGTGACGATATGTCGTACATGTGTATCGACTCGGTTCCTACGTGTATACTTGACCACCCACCCGTCCACCCACCTAGAGAACCACGACTCTGTTTTAGCATACCAGGTATCGGCCGCGAGAGCATGGCTCGAGTCAGAGCCTCTGGAAAAAGGAAAGACTGCGTTCGCGCAGTATGTATCGCGGTGCTTGATAACGATCCCACCTGAAAAAAAATCTTCCGTGCGAATGAACTTGTTGCTCGCGCGCTTATTTGCGAGCTCTTTTATCACGAGCTCGCGTAAGCGTGCGCGCGAGACTCGTTCGTCTCCGCGGAATCGGTATGTATGTGTACTTGGGAAGAGGCGTAACTAGGACTGATTACCGTTTTCGAATGTGCTCGCGTAAGATCGATCGGTCGAGGAGGGTTCACGAAAGTGTTGTGCGTTCCGCGTCGCCGTCGACAAAGACCACCGGTGGTGGCAAGAACGGAAGGAGGAGGGTATGCGGGTCGGGGTCGAGTCATGCATATCGATGCCGAGTGGCATGAATCTTTCATACTTTTCCTACGATTTTTAAGAGCAGTTCCGCTGCCCGCTTATGTCTCCATAAACCCAGTGACCTCTCGGTAAGGGCCCCCAGAGTGATCGCGGCCCATCAACGACAACGCGGTAGAGCCCACTCTGGGGCTTCTATCTTTCTCTCTCTCTCTCTCTCTCCTCCTCTCTCTCTTGTCTTCGAAGCCTCCCAATGAGAAGCGCCGCGACGTCTCGAGGAAGCGAGCAGCGAGCCGCGAACCGAGCTTCGCGCCCGCCGCGATTCACGAGCGCGTCCAGCCACGCGGAGAGCGTTTCTAGCCACGACGATTCACCATTGATAGTGTACCCCGATAAAAAAGAAATCCTCATTCGTGGAGTATCGTGCGGGCGCGCTGAGCAAGAGGGAGATAGCGAGCGGCAGAGGGGAGGTAGAGGCAGAGACAGATCGAGAGGAAGAGAAAATAGAAAGGAACGGCGAGGAGAGACGGTGGCGAAGCTGGTAGTGGCGAGAGGCCGAAAGGGCGAGAGGAGGCTCGAGAGGGAGATAAAGAGGGAGGCTAAGAGATGCGACGAGAAGGGTTCGCGGTGAGGCAGGGGAGAGCAAGACTGGGGTGCAAGGAGTCGCTCTCGAGGGGGAGAAGTGCGGACGGCAGGAGGTAGGTGACCGAGTGGGGTGGGGTGGATTGAAGTTGTCAAGAGAAAACGAGAAAGAGAAAGAGAGCAGGAGAGAGAGAGAGAGACGGTGAGAGATAGAAGGAGCGAGCAGGAGATGGGAGGAAAGGAGGGCGGGAGGGAGGGAGGGAGAGAGAAGTGGGTAGGTAAAGGTGGCGAGGGAGCGGGGAAGAAGCGAGGAGTGAAAGATATTGGTAATCGAGGAATCCGGGAACCCAGAACCGTTCGAACGGTTGGCTGCCGCAGACGCAAGGTCGTTGTCCTTGGGGGATCAACGACCCCTCGACGAGGGATGTCGTGGTGGGGAGATACGTACGCCTCCCCATCCATGACGCCGCCGTCTGGGTATAAGGGCGCCTCCAGGTTGGGTTAGACCTAGGGTTAGACTTAGAAGTCAGGAATAGGGATGCGGACAGTCACGTAGGTACACGGATAGATAGCCAGGGCGGATAGGTGGGGAGGAGGATGAAGCTCGGCCGGCGTCGGAGATCGGGAAGGGAAGGCAGCGGGGGGAGGCGCGGACGGGGAGTCACGGCGGAGGGAAAAAAGCTGAAAGGCAGCCCGGGGATAGAAAGTCCGTGGCTGGGTGGTAAGGCGAGAGGGCGCCGTGCCGAGCCGAGCCGCGCCGCGCCGCACCGCACCGCGCGAGAGAGAGGTGCAGGGAGGCCAGGGAGAGAAAACGCGCGACGACAGGTTCGTACCCGAAAGCGGGGGACCCAGGGTCCTGTAACTGTACCTTTCTCACCGTAGGGGTAGAAACTTTTATCTTTCGACCAAACTCTCGTAACCACCTGTTGGGGTGGCGACTGTCCCGGACTCGCCCCGGATATTTCGTGACTCTTTATTTTCGGCGGCAAGTTAATTTCGAACATCCTGCGACTTTGCCGCGCCGGTTCCGCAAGCACTGTCGAGTGACGAAGAAGCAAGTCGACGCGACTTGCTTCTCCACACACTTGCCATCGTATAGGTGTGCATACACGCATAAAGAGCGCACGTACATGCACAAAGGTATACTATAGATAAACAGGAAGTATTTAAAGCGGGGGAGGTTTGCAGTTGAAACGGCCCAGTTTCGTACACTGTGCCGTGGGGCGATACAACGTGACGCGACGCGTTGCATCGCGCCATAAGAATCACGCGAGGGAAGAGATTGAAGAAAGAGGCAACCCTTGGAGCCCTTTTAAAAGATACTTGTTCGCTCCCTTTGCCGCGAAGCTCGAGCGATAAAAGCATCCGCCGATGGAAGCCAGTCGGCACGGCGGAAGGACTCAAACTGTAGGTGTCACGGTTTGTAAGGGCCGTGAGAGTGCAGGACGATAGGTGGATCCTTTCTGGACACGGCGGAGCAGAGCAGGGCAGGCGAGGCCAGGGAGCAATGTCCCTTCGAGTCATCCCCTTCCTAACGTATACGTAAGGTATGCACGCCGTTACTTGCCTCCACGGTTACTGACTCTTTTTATCGAACGACGGAATCTTCCACGATTCCTTTTCAACTTCCCCCTTGGAATGTTAACCCTCTTGACCACGTTCTCGTTGACTCTTCAAAGGACCAACATTAATTCCCCGGACGAGCACGGCGCATCAAAAGGACGGGCCATAATTGCTCGCGCGGAGGAACACTAACAATAGTACCGTTATTCATAAGTTACAGTTGAACTATCCTGCGTAGTGCTCGGACAGTTCGCGCGACCGAAACGGATGGAAGGAGCAACGGCATGCCGTTTCCTTCTGTTAGTGGTTTCTCGGAATATCCTTTGCGGTTGGCGATGGATAAGGATATCTACGACGGGCAGGCAGTAGAATCGCGTCGCCACCAACTCTCTCTCGGGGAGGAGGACATCCTTTTTCTGCATCTCATCCGCCTTGTCAGTCGAGGTCGACCTCGAACCCTCCATTAACCCCGGGAGGGTCGAGTGATGCGATTCGAGTGGGGAACCACTGTTACTCGCCGAAGTAAATAGGAAAAATATCGTTGACGCCTCTCTCAGGGTGTAGCTGGCCTGATAAGATAGTCAACGGCATATGAGTGTGCGTCTCTGGCGTACATGTACATGTACATGTATTTGTGCGCGCGCTCGCCTGTGCATCTACGTGTATGCTGTGTCTGCACGTGTATATGCATGACATCAAGGAACGAGAGAGAAAGGAAGGCTTTCATTCTGCAGCGTGCGCGCGCGGTACGCTTTTTCTCGCCACCCTGCATCGCGATGCGCCCAATCGCGAAAGACACAGTCGGCCCCGACGTACAAATTATTCAAGCGTCGGCCGCGAGGGAGAAAAAGAAATGATTGTCGTTGCGTCCGCCGAGCACTATTGGACGATGAATTAGAAAGGAACACGAGGGGCGCCCCATATTCAACGTCTCCGTCTTTGCTTCCTTCTCTTCAATGGTCCTAATTAGGTACATACAGAGTACACACAAGGCCTGTGTTACGACATACGATTGCCGCTCCAACTGGGTACCATATGCGATGGGGGGTTAAGTGTCGTTTTAACCTCCTTTTCGTCTTTGAATTCCTTCATCGATCCTACTCCCGATATCTCCCTGAAATTTACCGATTTGCGTCTGTCTGCTTCCCGCCACCCTCACCGATACAAGTGTACAAAATTTTATATCACCATCACCTGGAATCTGCAGATTAACACTGGAATGAGGATTTAATTAACGTTAATGGTATATTAATATCGCGTGGAAGAATCCCGTTTCCGTCCAGCACCTATCTACCCCGTCATCTCCCCTTTCTCCGTTCTCCACGCTGTTATGACTTTACGTTCTCTGCAGTTTCGTGCATCCATTAATGCGTTGCGTTCCTACCAAAGGCAGGGGCTTTAAAAAAAGTTTTTGTCGCTACGAGCCAAGAGGCATTCCACGGAAAGTACAACGTCGGAATATTTCCAGGAAGCTATCGCGCGGGTGTTGCAATCGTGGCGTAATTACAGTGCAACTTGTCACCCTTGACCATGCGGCCGACAGTGCTCCACCTTCGCGTCTCCAAGAAGGCAAAGCGTATGTAAATTCTAATGTGAATTCACGCATGGCAATCTTGCGACCAACTACGAACCACAAGCACCGAGTCGTCAAATTGCCGTGGGTATACATTGCACGACCCGCATACGATCTCGCGACTCCGATTGGAGGGCCGCCTCTCTGCACATTGTACTTCGCGCCTGAGTCTATCCACTGAGCGAAGTAGAAATCTCTCTCTCTCTCGAGTCGTTCTACTGTACTCCCGACTATGTATGTATTGTGCTTCAGGGTTTTGACGTACTACCAGATCCTACATTCTAGTACACATACCAGTCGCGGTCGTCGTCGTCGCGACGATAAGAGACTCCCGATGAATAAGACTCACTGAAATTACGGATATTCCAGATGAGTTGCCCGATTAGGTCCGATAAAATTCGACCTGCGCAAACAAGAGTGTTTCGTACTGTTATTATTTGTTTGGCGCAAATAGGGTTCCGATTTTGGTCTGCGCGATCCATTTCCCCGTCATCGGTCAACCAAACTGGGCGGGAACAATGTGCTGCGTAATGCGGAGGAGCACTGCCTATCCTTGACGTTGATTATAACATTGTGGTTGCAGCGGCGGTGTAGTTTGAGAGCCGCACAAGTATGAAAGGATCGTTGTGCCACGCACATAACGGGGAGTCGCGGGATCCAAAGGCCAGGAAGGCAAGGCAAGGCAAGGCAAGGCATGGCATGGCATGGCATGGCATGGCATGGCATGGCATGGCAAGGCAAGGCAAGGCAAGGCAAGGCAAGACAAGGCAAGGCAAGACAGGGCAAGGCAAAGCAAGGCAAGGCAAGGTAAGGCGAGGCAGCGAAAACCAAGGAAAGACAGGCAAGGGCTTGGCTTTAGTCAAGAAGTTGCTTGGTCGTCCGACGATGTTGTTGCCCGTTTCTCAACCCTTTCGTGGTTACGTCACGTTAAAAAAGCTATTTGGGGTCAACACCCCGCTGCAGCGACACGTGTAGTACTCTTCGACTCAGTCTCTCCGTTCTCCCTCGGCCCTCTCCACCGTCCTCTCTTCTCCCTGGCTTCTACACGAAACCAGCCCTCTCCTCCTTCGCCTCCTCTTTCTCGCGACGCGGAACGCCATTGCTGCCACCTCCTCTTCTAGTATCCCTTCTACTCGACTTGGTTTTCACCGGATTTCTAAGTTCCCTAGACACCAACAGGGGCCTGTTCTAGCCGAGAGCAGCCTCGTGGAAGCGTTCCAGGGACCGGATTCTGTCGTCGCGGATGAACTGCGGCTTCGAGTACGCCCAAGATCAAAAGCATGCAACCAACACCCTCTCGTTTGGAGTGCACTCTCCCACTGAATTGGAATTACAATGGATTTCGATCGACATCTCCAAGTAATACGGCCAATTCCGATTTTCGATTTACCCTCAGACTGATCGCGAGCCCGTATCTCCCTGGTTTCGACGAATGGCATACAATGGTATTTTGCCGGCTGATTCATACAGTGGGATGAATGAGGAGAGAAAACGCAAAAGGACCCGACGGTCGCGCTCGGACCTTCGGCTAGGCAAAGAGTCGACGAGGCCTCGTTAATCAAGACTCGAAGGCGTCCTAGAATCGTAGATAAGGCCTGCTCGTAAAGATAAGTTCCATCGATCGTAGATCCCGTGGCGTTTCCGTAACTACGGGGGCGAGGAGTCAGGGGGTAGGGCGGGTAGAGAAGTAGAAGGAGAAGACGGACTCGAAAGGAGCGTCGCGCCGCAGCCCCGAGCGATACAGCCCTGGCCGTGGGCGCGCGCGAGGCAATAGGAGTGCTAGGCCGAGTTTCTCCCAGCCAGCTAGCCAGCTAGCCAGCAAGCAAGCGAGCAAGCAAACGAGCGAGCGAGCGAGCGAGCGAACCAGCCAGCCAACTAGCCAGCCCGCAAGCCAAGCTAGAACCGGCGTGCTAGTCTTGCTAGAGCGAGGAAGCCAAGGACACTAGATGAACGGAGGCAGCGACGGCAGCGACGGCAGCGGTGGTAGCAGTGGCGACGGTGAAGGTGGTGGCAGGCATTACGAACAGCAGTCAGAGGAGTCAAATAATTCGTGGCGACGTCGACGACGGAGGCCGTGGCGGACGATAGTCGCGCGGCGGTGGTAGCGCGGGCGCGGTGGTGGAGGCGGCGGTGGAGGCAGGGACTCCCCTTTACCCCGAGCCAGATCGTCTGCGTGGTTTGTCTCTACCCCTCCACCCCGTCGCCAGTAATGTCCCCGCCGATCCCGCCGTTCCCGCCACCGCCCCCGCTGCCCCAGTCTCTGGCTGCCGTTGCCGTTGCGCCGCCACCGACGGTGGATCCCCCCGGGCCCCCTCGCGCCGTCCCGCCCCGCGCGCCCCTCCGTCTTCGCCTCTCAGACTCTCCAGAGCTTCCCCTTCCAGCGACTTTTTTTGTCTGTATACGCCTCGTCCATCGCGACAAGGCAGCCTCCAAGGCTTTTTATCAGTCGACCGAAAAGATCCGTGGGGATCCTTCCTCGGTAGCGCCCCGCGCATCGTTCACGAGCAACCCTCGTGTGTTGGCAACACGTCGCGCCTCGTGTGTATGTGTGTCTCTGGACGTATACGTATACGTATTCGCCATTCGGGCCGCAACGTGCTAGCGGCGGGCTTTTTCGCGCTCATGTTTTTAGTTGGCACGGCTGATGGTCTAGGGGCGCGTGATCCAGCGAGAAAGAGAAAGAGAGGGAGCGAGGACGAAAGAGAGCGCGGGAATCTGGAAACGTAATCTCTCCCGAGCACGATAAAGAGCCCGGGTGCAAGGAGCAAAGAGTGAGGTGGATCGTAGGAATCGCGCGACATGAATACATTCCGACGTTGCGAAGGCGTAAGGCGTAAAGTGCATACGCTGGGGTAAACGTGTCAAGGTGCCGCCAGCGTAGCGCACTCCGCAGTAATTCCGGTGACGACACGCGCCCAATACGCGTTCGTTCGACGGATCCAAGGAAAATTGAGTGGAAGGCAGGCGTGTTGCTGCTGCGGACAGACACTCGTGTCGTGTACCAGTGTACCACTTCTCTACGGAAACGCGAGAGAGCGTGAATCCCCCGACACGCTACTGGATCAAGCAAGGTGGCTCTGGAAACGAGGCGGAAGCCTGACCGGTGGCGACTAGGATAACTACTGCAGCAGGACGCGCAAATGTGGTTAGTACTTGTACACTTGCGATTCGCGATTCACGATTCGCGGCCAAGAGACGGCCTCGTGGCAGAGAGCGGGCGTCCCGCTCTATCTTGCGCCGTGCTTGGCAAGTCAGCATGGAAAAAAGTGCGCAGACGCGAATCGCGGTTGCGCGCATAACCCGCGACGCACCTCCTCCACAGGCACGTCTCGACATGCTCGCGAATTTCCTCTTGACTCTTTTCGCAGCACTTTGCCTCATCCCTCTGTTTTTCTCTTCGGTCATCCCCAGAACGATTTACAGGTTCCCCTCCCCACCCTTCCCGCCGTCTGCCTCTAGAGTTTGGTAACTCTAGTTGCTACCCTACCCTCCCCTTTTTGCCAGCGCTTCCACGTTCGAGGATCGCCCCGGCACGGCGCGCCGGATCGAGAGGGAACGATCCTAAAACTTTCCTTCGGAGCGCGCACTCGTCAGGGCGCGTGCGATCCAGATATCGAAAATCGAAAACACGCGCTCGATACGGGGATCTCGCGACAAGTCAGGTGAAAAATTCGACGCTACGCAACGATATGGAAAGGAACTGTAGGATCGTAGGATTTTCAGTCGGAGTTTTGCGCTCTTAATCTGACATCCGTAGAGCATTGGCCAGTAGATTCGTTTGCCAGAATCACGTGGAATTGTGGGCCGGACAGTAGATTTACGAATAGCTGTACAGACTCGTGGTAACTCGGCAGGACGAGTGCGCAGCAACTCACAGAATACAAGAGGTGGTAGCGTTGAGGCACGGAGGGAGAGGGTGTATTCGAGAAGGAAGCCCGGAGAACGAGGGCGTATTGGTAGAGGGGGAGTCGGTGCTGGTGCACAGGCGGAAAGAGAGAAAGAACGGAGGAGGGAGCTTGGTTACGAGCGTGAGAACAAAGGGGCGAAAATAAGTGCCCTTTTTCGAGGGTGATCGAGGGTGAGGAGGTAGAGAGAGGAAGAGAGATGCGGGAGAAAGAGAGAATGTGCGTCTGTGTGTACGCGGACGGATGGGACGGGACGGGACGGACGGGGACGGAGTATGGACGGACAACGAGAGAAAAAGATCCCGGGACGAAGAGAAAGAGGACGAGCGATTCGTTCCTTGCGTGGGGGAGAGAGTGGGAGAGTTGCTCACTGGACCAGAGAGAGAAACGCGTATGCCGTGAGGGTGAAGCGCGAAGTGAGATCATGCTAGAGTGAGAGGAGTCACTGGAAGTAGCCTGATGGGAAGAATGAGAGGGAATGAGAGAGAGGGAGCGAGAGAGATCCTCGGGCTGTATGTCGCGTGTAGCGTGTTTGCATATGTGTGTATGCGAACGCGGGTGAGTAAGCGGGCGAGCGAATGAGTGAGCGAGCGAGTGACCGACCGAGAGACAGAGTTAGCGAACAAGGACGAACCTCGCAGGATGGTACGTGGTATTTGGGGGTGCAGCGGGGTAAGAAGAGAGGTTTGCTGAGCCACGATGACGAACACGACGAGGACGCTGCTTTAACGGCAGCGGCAATCACAACGATGAGTATGAACCGGTGACGAAGAAGACGATTGACTAGGCTAGACAACGACCACCACGACCGCGACCACGACCACGATCACGATCATGCCGACGACGGTGGCGATGACGGAGGCAGAAGCTAGCGAAGGGTGTGGAGCGGGGGTAGGCAGGCAGTAGGGAAGCGTGCACGCAGAGACGAGGGTCGACGGCGGGAGAGGGCGAGAGAGGGCGAGAGAGGGCGTGAGAGGGCGCGCAGGCGAGCCAGCCAGAGGTAGAGAGGGTAGTAGGGTGTCGTAGTAGTGGTGCGGGCTGTAGAGTGGTGGGGGGTGGGGCGGTGGGTCGTTCGGGCGGCAGAGCGAGAGGCCTAGTAGGTGGCGGTGGTAGGATCGCGGGAGGTTGTGCGCGACTCGGGCTTCGGTGGTTTGGTTGAACGAGGGCGCGCAAACGGGCGGGTGTCGCGGCGATTGCTGGGAAGCACAGCAGTGAAGGGTACCAGAAACGGAAGGCACGGCTGTGGCGCTAGGCGGGCGTAGGCGAGGTTCCACGACGGCCGTTCGGTGGCGCAGCAGGAATTCCCAGCAGCACGGCGGCAAGCAGCGGGTTGGTGCTCACGTAGTGTGCGTACGCCTGTCTCTCTCTATCTCTATCTATCTTTCTCTCTCTATCACTCTCCCTCTGTCGGTCGGTCGCTCGGGGTGTGCGTACGTGTATGTGTGTACCTGCGTGTCCGTGCATGTGTGTGCGAGTGTATGCGCGTATCTGCCCCGAGTCCGCGCCTCAACTTGCTGACATGGCGTCCTAGCACTGCACGGGCCAAGTCGCACGTCCTCGTTGAAGAGGCTCTCACCCCGTCGTCGAATCGGGTGCATCCCGAGGATGCCAAGGTAAGTCGACGTGGTGCATAGTGATTGCGAGGATCCTCTCGTGGCGATAGTGTTCCCAGACGGATCGGGTTGCCGCGAAATCCGGGTGTCATCGTGGAAAACCGGGCGGGCGGTGTCGATAAGCTGAAAAATCTACCGTGTGTGTGGTTGCTCGTCGCGCTCACTCCATCGTGGCAGTCAGGCAGGCAGGGTCGTTGCCATCGGGCCTACCCTACGAATCGATATTACCAGTGCGGGGGAGAGGACGCTCCTTTCCACCGTTCGTTCTCTCTTTCTCTTGCGCGCTGTCTCGCCGCTTTCTCCCCCTTTCAACCACGACGCACACATTTACATCTTTTTCCCTCGCGCCCTCGCTCCCGTTCCCCTTTGCTCGCGCTACCACTCCCGCACCCACACTCGCACCCGCACCCAATCCCTCTCCCTAGTTCCGCCGACGTCCGTGTGCCGCACTGGTTTGCCGTTTTCCCCGACATCGTGTTCCCGTGTTCCCGTGTTTCCGACGTCCAAGTCGTCGTCGCGTTATCATTACGCTCGTCCTGTTCTCCGAGCGTGTGCTCCCGTCCGCATGTGCGTGTGTGCGATCGCACACCCGTGCAGCTGTGTGTGTGTTTCGGGCCGCGAGTGTCTTCTTCTTCGGCAGTGTGCTCACGGGGAGTGTGTTTACGCGATCGTGGCCTCTTCGCATGTGTGGGTGCGCGCCACTTTGCGCTCTAGTGTGGGTCCACTGGAAGGGTTAATGTCGAAGGAAAAAAAGTTGCTGGGCGGAAGAAAGAGGTTAGTTTCACAGCTTCGCGGAAAGAGCAGAGCGGAAAGAAAGGAGCGAGGAGGGTACTACGTGGCTTATCGGCACATCGACGGCAGCGTGCCTCTCGACGTGGATTTTCGCTCGGCCGAGAGAGGGTTGCGTAAATCTTTCCCTCCCGTCCCGCGACCCTACCCCTCTACCGAGTCTCTCGGAATCCTTCCGTCTCTTTTTCTCGTTCGCTTTACCTCCGTCTCGCTTTGCCTCACGGTATCTCCCTCCCGCCCCCGTGTGTAGCGCTCTCTTGCTCCTTCGTTCGAGCTCTAGCTATCTTTCTCGCTCTGGCACTTTGCGCTCCCTTTCTCCCTCGTCGTCCTCGCGTCTGTCTCTCTTGCTCGGCCGCGTTTTCTCTCTCCCTCTGTCGTGAACGTTCCTGGGCGCGCGGCGTGGTGCGGCCGGGTATTGGCGCTGGCCATAGGCGCCGATACGCCCCGGGGTGTCGAGGCTGACTCGACTCGAGTCGAGTCGTTCGTTCGTCCGTTCGTCCATCCGCCGACCATCCTCCCCCTTGTTGTGTTCATTGAGCCGCTTGTTCCCCAGTGTGCCTCGGCAGTTCCTTCCCTCACGAGGGAGCGTCATTGTTGCCGTTCCTCGTACTCTCTTCCTTTTCGTGATTTTCCACTCTCGCGTTCCTCTCTCTTTCTCTTTCTCTCTCTCCTTCTGCTTCTACTTCTTTCTCTCTCTTTTACCCTTTCCCCGTTCTTACTCTTTCGCGGTCTTGTTCTCCTTCGACGTCTCGAGCAAGGTTTCCTTCTGCTCTAGTGTTCAGTGTTCGACGATAACAGCATTCGGCACACCGTCCCGCTACTACCAGCGTACCATAACAGGTGAGTTGTGTACACACACCTTGCCCGCCTTCTTCATCCGCGGAGAACGTCGCGCGCGCGAGAGAGATCCGATCGGTGCGCGATGATACACAGCCTCGAGCCTGCACAGAGCACGTGTCTGAACGTGCCTTTCGGTCAGCAGTGTCGCCACGCGCTCTTCGATCAATCTCAACACTCCGGTTGGTTGCTACAACCTCGCGGAAAATTATGTAATGCGTGTCCTTTCGGGGGAGAGAGTACGTGAGGCTTCGAGGAGAAATGGTGTGTTATTTTGTGTTAAGTGTTTACCACCTCACCGAAACGCAACGCTACCACGAATGAACGAACGAGCGAATAGAGAATGAAATATACCCGGTGACTTGAGGTGTACATATGGAGTAGTGGATGGAACGTTCGCTCGTGTGTCGCTACAGGTGCAGTGCGGTGAGTGGAACACTCAGTCAGCCGCTAGGCAGTCGAGGGAAAACAACAAAATTCTTTTTGCATTAGTGCCAAACCGTTCAATGAGTACATACATACTCGCGCTTGAACTGTTCAACCAACGCGCGTGACATCTTTCAATCACTCGTACGCAGTAGTGTTGGTCGTGGTGTTGTTTTTTGTTCTTTAATTTTCTAAAGCCATAAGTACAGTTTGTTACTTCGGGAAGAGAACCTCGTGTCGTGGAGTTCAAGGATGTGTTTTTTTGCATCGTCGGCACACAACACAATTCCCTCTGGCGTAAGTCTCACGCGTTGATAATTAATAATTGCTGTACGGGTGAAAATAAATTCTCGGGCTTGTTTTGCCGCTGTTTGAAAGATTAAAGTTTAGGACCGACGAGTAAGCTTCACGGTTAGTTGGCAACTCCAGTTATCTCAGACAGGGATTCGCCGTTATCTTAGAGATATAAGTCTACTCGAACACAGATTCGACCTAAGTCACGACGCTCATCGTAGTCTCGCAAGGCGTTATTCCTCAAATATTGCCTCGCTTGGCTGCCATATCTAGCTTTTCACCCCTAGGGTACACAGTTTACGGTGGGATATCCTGTTTACGCACGCTCATCTTCCCTCGGCATTACTCAGCGCCAACCAAGTCATCGCAGTAGCGTCGACTTCGCCCGTTACGGTTCGATCTAGTCGAGCGTCGAAAATTCAAAGTGATAACGTATCGACCTCCCGCCAAGCAAAGTAACCTAACAACCACGTGGCGACCGAACACGTGGCGTCTTTACAACCCTCTGTGGCTCGAAACAAGCGCAGTGCTTCTCTAATATACTGTGAAATCTAATTCTTCTCGTCCCATTCTCGCTCACGAGCACCCTCTCTTCACGGTCGTTCCATCGTAAATATTTGACTGGCTTATACGAGGAGCATTGTGTTTTGCCTATTACCCTCAATTGTTAAAGTACGCGTCGTCCAGCGCGTTACTGTTCCGTTTCTTTCGGTGAATTAGGCGCGCGGATGCGCAAAGGTCTCTCATGCAAATCAACACTGGCACCCCGGAAGTGGCAGAGTGCGTGAACAGTGGCGAGGGAAAACCGTGAACTTTCCCCGGACTGTGTGTATTTTATAATAGCACTGCCGTTCACGAGGGTTAGCATTATGAATCACGGATGCGGTTGAAAAGAAAAGAAGAAAAAAAAAATAATGTAACCTGCGCGTTTAGGCGACAAGTGGCACTGGTCTGCGCACTGAACCGTCGACATATCTGCGTGTAGAGCAGCGTACCCACGTGCGTTTCGATGAGAATTTACATGGTACTTCCTGCGGGCTCCCGATTAAGGCAGCGTGACGATTTTATCGTGGTACCCGCGAGGGGTTGAAGCCCCGATTATGGTGGCGATGATGGTGGTCGGACATCGAGGGGAAACTTTAAGCGGTCAAACGGAACTAATATTCCTGATCTCTTTCATTGTCAGTGCTGTGAGGGCAGTAGTCTTCAATCGACGATTCACCAGTGCTCCAGAAGCCACCGCGAGTTCTTTGAATCTCCCGCGAGACTGGCTTTTACGTTTTTCGTCGGTAATACAGTGTTCCGGAGCGGACGTAAATCGTGTAGCAATCCGATTCTCCGAGAGGGTTATTTTACTCGCCGTGTGTTTCTGTGTGTGTGTGTGCAAGGAAAGATTAATATAAGAGGGTGCTCTCTGAAGCGAAGAAAGGTTTCCTCCCGTTGCATCCGTCGAATAGTTGTGATTTTCCCATTCGAGGGATTAGGAGGAAGTTTGCTTCTTACTGGGTAACGTTCGATATTTGTCGTAATAATTTATTCAATTTTTCCTACTTAATATGACACCCATAGGAAAGTGTTTGACCAATCCTGGAAATTATCTTTCCGCGGTAGAGTTTCATTCGGCAGCTATCTCTCGGCTTAGGTGGTAGCAGGAATCAACGACTTGTGTTTCATGGATAAAAAAGCGCGTGCACGATCTCAAGTGCGTGCGCCTGCGCATTCGTGTAACGGTGATGACTGTGCAACGTGCCGTCTCTCCCTCTTCCCTCGTTCGTTGTTCCTTTTATTACGTGTGCGGATTACGATTGCGTGGTCGCCAGGATATATCCATTACAAGAATGTCGGACTCTCGCGCGATGGTTTGCAGTTTTGCCGAGTTTCAGCGTAGATTTTTGCAGGAAGAAATCAAAGCGGGTAGAACACACGTTTCATGGCTAATGCATCGCTCCATTGAGAGAAAGCCCTAAATTCTAGCAAGGAACGCACAGAAATTGCATTCCCGGTCATTTCAAGACTGTAATGCCTTTTAAATGAGCTTTCGTCAATTAGGACCACAAATTGAGCCCATTAACGGATAAAGGAAGGATGGAAGAAGGGGGGGGGGGGGGGGGGTTATTAGAAGCTTAGATAAAGAGTCAGATATGAGTCTTAAACCGCGTATCACGCCCCAAATAGCGCGCGCTATCATTTAATTCAATTCGTTAATGCAATTGTAGAATCGATTTTTCGATGACATCATTTTCAGGCTGGTACGCAATGCGCTTTATTCACCAATGACGAATACCCTTACCCCCTGTTCGCTCCAATTACATATCTCTGCGCATTATCCTGCGGTAATAGTATCTAGAGGGGTGTCGATTACCCAACAATGCCTCTTAATAATAGTCGTTCGCGAGGGGAACGTTTCCAAGGATGCATCTCTCGCTGGCAGACCATTAGTCTTTTCAGCGAGTCTTTTATCCTTGAAACGCGCCACGTAGAATACATTAACAAAAAAAAAAGGTGGCTCGACAGTCGAATAGTAGACTCTCGGTTCGAAGCGAAAATAAGCGTGTATTTGCACCTGTTTTCATAACACCGTGCGACTATATCGCAAAATGGGTGTCCAGCTTCGCGCCCTAGTTACACCTGCGTCTAGTATCGTGGAGGCACGTAATACGTTTGCACGACACTGTGCACGACTCTACCGAGGTTGCCACGTTTCTCTCTAGGCTACTGCTGCTGCTCGTTGCCTGAAAAACTGAGGCCGTATCGAGTGGCAGGCGCGAACAAAACGCTAGTTAATCATTTTCATCCGTTGCCTGCATCCCGCGTAGATAATTTCATGTATCGCGTAAACAGTATTCTTCATTCTTCATTCTTCCCAACGTGTTCCATGGTAAATTTGCTCTCTCCAATTTCCGAGTACAATATTATTCTACCGCGTTAATTCAGGTTGCTCTTAAGGATTCTCTCGAGTATCGCACGGCACCTAAGCGCGAGTGTTGTCTTCCCTCTTCCATACCTAATTGGCATAGTTTTTCACCCCACCCTCTCGTATCAGTATTCGCATAATTGTTGCCTTCATCCAGCAGTTAGTGGAAATAATAGCAGAGGGTGCGATGGTGGCTGGTGCGAGTGTGTTGTGTTTCGGAAAGGAGAAAAGGGCCGAAGAGCGGGGAAGGGATGTAGGGAAGGAATGAGTGTGAGAGAGAGAGAGAAAGGGACATTGAGCAGAAGTAGAGGGTGATAAGTGCAGCAATGCGCATCAGGGCCCAAGGGTCGATTCAAGTTAGTTAGAGGGTCGGCAACGGTGCATAGATTTAATCGGTCTATGGGAACGGAACGCGGTGTGTTTGTGCACATATATATGCATGTGTATATGTAAACGCGAGAGCGCGCGGGGCAGGGTCGACTGCTCTTACGAACAAAAACTGTTGTTTGATAGAAGCTCGCGCGTCGCGCGACAGGTAGTAGCCTAGCACTGCTCGTAACGCAGTACGTACATATTCCAATCGAGTACTCGATAGCAGCGCGTATAGCAGCCTCATAAAAGTGGCTTATGCCTGCGGCGGAGGCAAACATCAAAAGACGAAGAACGAAGGTCGTCTTAGTCGTCTACGCACCAGGGGGATGCATTCTACCGATATCGTCATTCTATTTTTTGTAGCCTGGCTCTGTGTGTCTGCATCGGGGTTCGGGTCGGTCGGTTCGCGTCGTCGTCTCTATCCCCAGTAAAAATATCCTCGATGCATCGGCTCAAGCGGTTGCTCTTTCTCTTGCATCGCTCGATTCTTGTCGAGCGTGATTTTCTGATTCTTTTCCGCGTGACACCCTGGATATCCTCGATCCTCGACGAGCAGAAGACCTTTCGGTATGTGGAAGATGCGGTTAGCGAAGTTTTAAGAGGATCGAGAAGGTTCGACGGTGAAAAAATGCAGGGTGGACGCCAATGTGCTTGGCGAGGTCGAGCGTCGTGTCGGCGGATTGGCGGAAGGGTGGTGGTCGTGAGGGCGAGGAGCGAGTCAGAGAGGGGTGGGTACGAGGCTGAGAGGAGGTGTAGGAGGGCGCGTTGCCGGCCGGGGCGGGAGGGGTAGGGTGCAGGCTAACAGAAAGAAAGATGGCCGACCTGTCGGTGAGAGCACGCGCGAGTGCGTGAGAGAGTGTGCCTTTTCTGTCGGCGGCGGCGGTGGTGGCAGCGGCTGCTTCTGCTGCCGCTGCTGCTGCTACCTCCTTCTCGGTGTGTATATCCGAGCGTATCTGTAGTCACATGTCTGAGAGGGGCAAAAGAGCGAGCTCTTCAGAAGAGTTGAGACCCAGCGTCTCGGAATCCTGTGGCTGAGCGCCGCCACTCATTTAGGGTTGCCAGACGTTCGCCACGATGTACCTACACACTCTCTTCAAACTTCTAGGGTTCATTTTCTCCTCGACTCGAACCGTTCTTTCTAATCGATCCGTGTCACCTGTCTCATCGTTATTATTATTATTATTATGATCATTATTATTACGTGGAATGAAAGAATAGGGTTGACTAAAACTACTCATTGGCACAATAAAAGCAGTAACTTATATTTCGCCCCACTCGCTACACCTACATACATAGAGTGGGTATTTGGAAGTTGGCCTGGTGTTTCCGCGAAAAACAATAAGCTGTTTATTCCGTAATCCGTTTCAGCGAAAGGCGTCAGAGATTCGGTTCGAGCGAAGTGCGGGGCGTGTAGGGGTGCAGGATTTTCCAGGGAGTCGCAAAACAGAGTCAAAAGAACGGAGCTCGTTGGAAAGGCGTCTGGAAGCATCGTGCATGCGTGCGTGTGTGCGTTATCCTGTTGGTAAACGAACGAATCAGGAATGCCGCGAGTATTTCTCGACTATGGTTCTAAAATGTGGGACACGCTCCTCGGTAGCCGATCCCTCTTCCCCTTTGCCGCAAAATTCTCCGTTAACTCCATACCTGGTGGTTCCACCACAGCTAACGGAATGAGTGAGCGAGTGAGCGAGTGAGCGAACGAACCAGCCAGCCAGCCAGCCAGCCAGCCAGCCAGCCGTACCTGTGCCTCGACGCTGCAAACTCACACACGCGTGCAGCCCGAGGCACGCACACAGGTGCGAGCGCGCTGAGCAGCCACGTATCTACACGTACGGCCTCGGGAATGTGTGAACTGTGAGCGCGTTCATCGTTCCAAGCACATCCTGGCACTCCCCCAGTGGGAGGAGGTGCGACAAGGGACAGATATCTGAGAGCACACCGTCGCCCCACTCGGTTCTCGAAACACTCCCGAATTATATCACCACCACACGGGGAAAAACTAGTTGTCGCAGAGGTCGCCCCAAATCGCTATTGAGCAGGCAAGCAAGCAGTCAGGCAGACAGGCAGGCAAGCAAGTAAGCAAGGCAGGAAGGCAGACAAGCAAACTGTAGGCAGCGAGGCAGAGACCACGCTCTCGAAACACCCGTGTACATACAGTGGTTTACTTTCAGCCTCCATGAATGTTTAGCCGGTAGCAATATTGATTTTTACACTCCTACGGCTCGCGGCCTCGGTATCCTGTTATTCGTCACTTTTCTCGGTCTTCCATTATCGATAGCCGTGCACCCGAGAGAGGAGGCCGCGTCAAAAAGTCCCGTTTCTCCGGGCGATCAATGAACGCAGGGTACTTTAACGTTAAGGGAACAGAGGAATGCAGGCGCAGCATCGTTTTTGGTCAGATCCGCGTACCGAATCGGCATTATTATCCGAGTATCGAATGCCAACGCCTCCGTCTCCACGGTGGTTTTATCCGTTTATCTATTTCGCTCGCGCTCCTTCGTACACTCGGTTGGCTTCGACCTCGATCGCTCTGTTAAAATTCGGTCGATCGATGGAGCAACCCCCTTTCTAGGACGACTAATGTCGCCGGATGTGCGTGTTTCTCTCTTGCTTGCTCCCACGGCTACGTCCTCTCTTTCCCTCTCTCTTTTTGTCCCCGTTGCTTTTTCTCTTAGATCTCTCCTCGCTTCTCGCTTCCTTTGGGAGTGCTCGTGTCGCGCTCCTCAATCGTGTGGGCGTGCGTGAGTGCGTGCGTGCGTGCCTGCCTCAGCGCGAAACTCACCCGCGACAAGAGGAATCAGTCGTTCGTTCGTTCGTTCTTGTATGTTGCAATCGGTTGCCAACGACGTGTTTGTCGTTATTAGTGGCGTCATTATCATCGCGCAAGGAGGCCGAGAAAAATATCGTCGCCCTCAACGATGGCTCGCGGCAGTAGAGCATTCGCGAGATCGGTGGAGATGTTTCCTGCAGAAACGCGATTTTGTCGCGAGCGAACACACACGTACATCCTTGAACGATGACTCAGCCAAACGTTTCTTCTCTATCGATGCGTATCTCTCGCCCGGCCGCACGGCGAGAATAATCCTAGGATAAAAACTCCTTGGCGACTCTTGAGTTCGCACTATTAATGGAACCCGGTGTACCTAGGCGGCTCCGTGGATAGTCTCGCGAGCGAGTGAGCGCGCGCGCGCGCGCGTGCTCGGGTGCACGACTTCTCTTTTCCTCTGCCGTTCTCTGTTCTCCTCTTTCTGTGTGTACGTAGCTGTATCCTCTGTACGCGGAAGCGTCGAGGCGGTAAAAGGCAGGAGGAGTCAGGAGGTGGCAGCGACGGCGGCGCGGCGGTACAGGGGAGGCAGCGGGAGGCAAGGGGTGAGCGCAGTCAGAGTGAAAAAGACGGGAGGGGGTGGGGCGAGTCAGGGTAGAGCGAGACCGAGAGAAAGAGAGAGAGAGAGAGAGACGCAGAGTGTTCAACGGGGCAGGGACACAGAGAGAACGACAGACACGGAGGAACGAGTATGCGCGAGAGCGAGCAAACGAGCACGAGAGAGACGAGAGCCTGCCAGTAGTTAAGAGGAAGCGAGAGAATCAGGGAGGACGAGCGAGGATTTCAGGCTCTCGAAACGCAGCGGTATTTGCCGCGCTTTGTCGTTCGTTTTGTACCTCGGCGTGACTCTGCCGCTGGTGCTGATTACGCAATGCGTGGCCATGAGAGGAGCGACTCGCACGCGTACACACCGACGTGGACGCACATATGTTACACTGCGGCAATGCGCGCGGAGTGTCACCACTGGGAATGCAGTGGCAGAGGCAGAGGCCGTGTGTTGCGCGAACGAGGTCCGCACACCACAGACACACACCACTCGCATTCAACGCGCACGCACGTGTGTCGGCCGCGAGCAACAGGCCTCTGCGTTCGCCGCGGCTGTAGTCTACAACTTGCTTACTTGCATACTTACTTGCATACTTACTCGCTTCCTATGTGCCCCGCAGCTTCCTTCGCGTCAGTGTGCGTGAATCATTTGGATCCAGCGCACCATCGTTTTTCGTTGTCATCGATCATGACTCACATATCTTGGATCTCGCCCCCTTTTTCTTCCGGTTTTCCGCGACAAAAGATATCTCACTGAAATGGGTTTTCTTCCTGAAATCTCCTACGAAAAGGCCTCGCCTCTCTTTGGTAGGATCGTTCATAGGGATGTTCGTAGCACATTCCTTTAATCCAGCGCGGCTGAAAGTACAGCTGTAATGGTAGAGTGCGGAGTGTCGGTCGCGATGACGACGACGGCAACGGCGGATGAAGAAAAAGCTGCTGATGATAGTGGGGTGGTGGGGTGGTAGTAGTGGTAGTTAAGGGGATATAACGGAGCAAAGTTCGTGCGGTGCTCGAGCTACTCTATGTACTCTAAGGCTAGTCTCGGAGAGATGTTCGTTGACTTCGAGAATTCTCTATCCTCCGGGCAAAGGATTTCCTTCGGCAGATTATCGGTGCCGTGGTAATTGCACGGTCCGCTCAACCGGCTTCTAAATATCGCTCGATCGACTATGCTACCGTGTTCTTCGGTTCGATAGAACGCGTGATCGGGGGCGGTGACAGCGACGGTCCACCGCGACCCGGTCGATCTCACCGTATCCTCCCACGAATCCCCCTTCGGTTTTCTGCTTAATGATTTTCTCGACTCCCAGTTATTAGAGCGTGGCGTTAATGAACTGTCGACGGCGGTCGACGTCGCGGCCATCGCAGCCATCGCCTAGTCGCGGTAAATGACACGGAACGGTGGAAAGTAATTAAAATTTTTCACCGTTCGAAGACAAGATTAATTTAGTCAGCGATACGAGCATTGCGGCGACAAGTTGCCACCGGTGGTGTATTCCGAGAGCAAGCGTGCGCTTTTGGCGGGTCACGTATCGATGTCGGCTGAGCCGATCTTTATGTCGTTCTTAGCGGTGGTCGGATCAGTATTGGACCCAGACTCGTCGTGTGCGTACACGTCGTACACAGTCGAAAACTGGTCGAACGGATCATCCGTACACACTCGTTCGAACGACTAAAGTGACTAAACAAACATAAGCGAGACAAGAGCCCGGCTAAGCGTGCACCTTTCGAAGAACGCGACTACCTTGCAGACTCCTATCTACGTCTGACCTCTCCTTTTCCACCTTTGTTCATCCGCCAGCCCATCCTACTTTTCCTCCTCGGAGGATCCCGTTTTCGCTCGACCGGACACCGTTCTCCCTCGGGCATGACAATAAAATACATCCCAACCAAAATCAATCTGAACCTTTCTTCAGCCCCTGGATACAGTTATATTTTTAGGTCATGCTTAATCGACTCCGCCAATTCCACAAAAGCATCCGAGGAATCGCATCGAATTTCTCATCCATCATCTAACTTCGATATCCTCGAGTGCAGTAGCGCGTGCAGACGAGTACCGAGGTAGATTCACTCGGTAATTACCGTATCCTTCCAATTTTGTGCTTCCCGTCCCGCGTTCCCCCGCGATTACGTGAAAACAATTTTTTTTTTTCTCACAGCAGAGTAGGAGACGACAGAAGGTTCTCTTTGGAAATCGATGGGGGGAAGAAAGATCGTCTTCGCCACGAGGTGGTCGGTGGCGCCGCGCTGATTCGATCGAGCGAGCCTCGAGAGTTCGTGCGATTTTCTTACGTAATACTCTCCGCTTATCGGAAACGCGCCGGAGGTTGCTGACGTCGGAATGAGGAAGGAGCTATCGAAAGCCGCGATCCAGCATTTCTGAAATTCCCAATGGCGATTGCGAGCGAAGGCGCGCACTGTGCCATGGTGTCGTGCCGTTCACCGTGAAAACCGTTCACTCCCCAGTACACTAACAAGGTCGTGCAAGGTCGTTCTTCGCCATCCTGCATTTATGTCGAATATACGCGCGCCACGACCAGTGTTTATCGCTCTTCTACCGGGGCGCACCAATACATTCGCATACACGTTGTTGGAAATACTTAAATCATTAGAGACGTTGAAGGGGGAAGAGGCGAACACTGTGAGTCTCTTACTGTTTGCTTGCGCTCTCTCTCTAGCACTCCGATGCTCCTAGCTATCGCAGTGGCATAGTGGATAAGGAACTGGACTCCCACTACAGGAGGGCCGAATCTCCAATATAATCGAAATATTTCTTATAGTCTCTCCTGATGTTCCATAGTGATAGGTATCTTGTTATACCATCGTGCTTCCCTCTCATCGCTAATTACTATTGGCACTGCATCTCTTTTCGGAAAGTTGTCTCTAACAAGTAAAACCAGTTGGTTTTGGAAATGTCTCAAAAGAAATGAAACTAATTTAAAAACTAAGTGGAATGTTTTAGTCATCAAGCCTTTTCTTCATCTAAATCCATACACACGTACACGTGACACACGTAAGTCGAGATTTTGCGCGCGAAACCAGCGGAAGCTCCGTATCGATCCGAATGCGTAGAAAATGGTATTGATTTTAGCGGCCGACCCGTCGACCTCTTCGCGCTGTGCAGTCGAGGACTGAGAGGCGAAGGCAGGACCTTTTTCTCGTCTCGCTTCCATCTCTCTTCTTCTCACCGTTATCTCTTCTTCACTTGGTATTCTTTCCCTCGAACCGGGTTGCGACAAGATTTTCGCTGGTAAGGTCGTCATTTGAATTCCTCGCGTATACGTCCGCCGAATAGTCGGTCGATTACGGATTCGAGGAGTACGCGCGGTGCGTCCTACGGGTTTTTCCAATCCTGGCGCATATGCGCGCATATGTACGTCGGAGCCGTGCCCAGCCACGCCACCGACCCCGGCCCACGCGACCCCCATCGATAACTTTATGTAACGTTTGCTTGATCGCAACGAAACCTTTGCCTCTTGCAACTTGTCCGATACCGCGTATTTGCCACTTTGAATTGCGAGTTTGGTCGCCATGCATGTCCGATGGTTACCTTTTCCTGCAAAATCCCACTGCGCTCGGAATAATCCCCGAGTTCCGTTGCACCCTCAACCGCACCCTTTCGAGTGGAATCGAGTCTGGCGTCGTTTTTTTTAAATCTTTACGGTCTCGAGGGGACAGTCTCGCATTACGTACGTGACCGTGATGGCCGGAGGTAGGGAGGGGGTGAGGAGAGTGTGACATAAAAGGCACGAACCTGAACGAGTCACCTATTCTCTCTGCCTACGTCCTCCAGGGTCGTACACCTACGTCCTCGATCCATGCGCCTATCTTCGCGAGACACTGTCTCTCTCTCTCTCTCTTGTACTAAATCTACTAAATTTTTTCCTCCTATTTTCATGCATAGAATTAATCAATTTCCTAATTTATCTCGGATAAGAGCGATCAGAATGGGCAATTCTAACCAGATGGTTATTGTATTTGTGTCAACAGATCACGAGAAAGAAGGGTATGATAAATTGTGGCCGATGAAGGAGAGAGCACGGACACGATCGCGAGTACGAGCAGGAGCACGAGCAGCAAGCGGCTTCGTCGAGGAAGGTGAGAAGAAGCGACGACGAGGCGGCGGCGGGGGAGGCGGTGGTAGCGGCAGCAGTACCAATAAAAAGATCAACACTAGATCTGATGTTAGCGGACATTAACGGTAACCTGGCGGATCTGAGAAGCGAAGCGATGGCGTCGCAGAGGTTTTGTCTGCGCTGGAACAACCATCAGAGCAATCTACTCTCCGTTTTCGACCAACTACTCCATGACGAGTCGTTCGTCGACGTCACGCTGGCCGTCGAGGGTCAGCTACTCAGGGCACATAAGATGGTGCTGTCGGCGTGTAGCCCCTACTTTCAGGTAAGAAAGGCTTTCGTCGAGAAAGAACAATGGAGAAGAGGGAGAGTAATAACGAGTAGTCGAGAGGCTGAACAGAAACGAGGAGAGAGCATCTTCCCCGAACACTGTTGAATTGCGTTCTAGGACCCTATTAATAATTCATAACTACCGATTAATTCATGATGCGTATTAATAATTCATCTTTGTTCTCGTGCTCTCTCTCTCTCTCTCTCGTTCTCTCGTCTTTCGGCTCTGAGCGATTGACAGTGTTATTGGGCCTTTTGTACTAGATGGATTTATCCGATCTTTTCAGGCCCTTTTCATTGGTCATCCCGACAAGCACCCGATAGTCATTCTTAAGGACGTCCCTTACGTGGACATGCGGAGTCTTCTGGACTTCATGTACCGCGGCGAGGTCAGCGTCGACCAGGACAGGCTCACCGCCTTCCTGAGGGTCGCCGAGTCCCTCAGGATAAAGGGTCTCACCGAGGTAAACGAGGACAGGTGTGACCTGCCGAGCATTACCTCGTCTCTTCTCGGCAATCAAAACACAGTACCTCCACCACCACCGAACCTACATAGAATAAACCAAATCGGGCCTCATCACCATCATGTCTCTCAGAAGAGGTTTCACCATATGTCGAGCCATCCTCTTCTCGGTTCGGCACTGACTGCGCCAAAGAGGAAGAGAGGCAGACCCAGGAAGCTAAGTGGTTCCTCGGATACTCCGATCAGCGAAACCGCCAGCCAGGACCTTCAATCGTGCTCGGGTGCGGATCTCGTGCAAGGCTCGCCAGAGATGATGGAGATGAAGATGGGCATCGACTTTCAGAGCGAAAGTGGAGCTAGCAATACCGGCAGGAGTGGTAGCAATGGCAACAACAATACCGGAAGCAGTAACAACGTTGGGAGCAACAACCTTGGGAATTCGGGGTCTGGGGCGGGTAATCCAACCGCCTCGTCGGCCTCGTCGGGGAGAAAGGATGAGCCAACGGAGAACGGTACCGACACACCGGAGTCGTTGACGCCTCGGGTCAAAAGGGAACCGGAACCAACGCCTAGCACCTCTGCGCAAGGTTCGTATAGCTCCAAAAATTCATCTACCAGTAGTACTCTCTAACTTTTCTTGTCTCGAGTCAACTACTTAATATTTCTTCTATTCGTGCCTTTACTCGCGTCTCTTGTTAATAATAATCTATTCGGTCCTGATATTGGAACGTTGGTTTTTTAACCTGGCTGCTTTCGATTCGCACTCTAGCCTCGGACGAGACATTTGTACGGCCGCACAGTAGACAAGGGAGCGAGAGTTTCAAGCAAGGTAAGCAATGCTATCTTCAGCTTATCCGATTAACAACAATATGCGCGCCTTAACGATAGTTGTTTGTATCTCATACGCAATAATAACACGATACTGTCGCATCGCTAACACTTCGGATACTAGTGGGTAATAATCAGACTTCCGTAACTCGAGCCTTCGAGATGACTACATTGCTCTGTTTAACTTCTCATCGATTCGTTACATACTAAAGAATCTCGTTTTCATTCATTGCGCGTTCAACGTGTAAAACGCTTCTTCTCTAATTGTGCCATCATCGATTGTCTCTTAAACAAGTAACATATTTTCGCGATTTTGCATTTTGTCCGCGGGTTCATTTGCGACCAGTTTCACGAGACGCATTCGCGGGTTTTAGGAAGTCTCGTGGGTGAAGCAAACGATCTTGTCACGATGCGGTTCAGTCAAAGTATTTAGAAGTACATAGACCCGCTTAGTTTAGTACTGTATTCTCTATACAATAACCGAAGGTACGATGTATACCAGAACAAAACCCCCCCCCTTGCATGATTTGACTCCCCCCTCAACCAACCACCCACCCACCCACACCGATGCTGAGAGTGGCATCGAAGCTAAAACTGTAGTTGGATATTTGAACTATTACCACCCTCCATACCGTATTACTATGTGCAAAACTTGTAAGCGGTAAGAACGAGAGAACGAAAGCCGACTCTAACGCAACGGGTTTTCTTCCCGTAATCGCTTTTGTCTCTTTTTTGCAATTGCGCTATAAAATCTTCCATAGTAGAGAAAGAGAGAGAGAGAGCGAGAGCGAGAGAGCGAGAGAGTAAGAGACACATATTTCTGTGACCTGACAAGATTTCTCTGAAAAATTCTTTCGTATACGATTCGTCGAGGTCGATCGACGACGATCACGCTACGCTCATAAAAGAGGCATTGTGGCCCGCTCGACAATTAGCTTCCTGTCTTCTTTTTTTTTTTGTTGTTGTCGTTCCTACTACTCTTTTTCCAAATTGTTCGAAATTCACGCGCGACGGACGTGCGTTCGCAATTAGTCTAGCAAATCTCATATTAATACATACATAGATAATTGAGAGAAGAATCGGCTGACAAAGCTGTTGTCTGTTCGCCCATCACTGCTGGCGCACTTTCACGAGCGAGCCAGTGAACAGAAGCGAGCAAAGTACAAGTGCAATACTAAATGACCGCTTAACAAATATGCTAATGAATTTAACTTTTCAGAATGTTCATCCGTTAACTTGAGGTTTTAGTCGACGTATGCGTTGTTGTGTGCGCGACTGGCCCTCTCGAGGTTGGCGCAGTATCGCAGCACTCGTGGAAGTCTCTCGTGGAGGGCTTATACATATATACATATATTTCTTTTGCCGTAGACTTTGATTGCAATAAAAATTTCCCGGACTCGCTAAATTCGTGGACGAGCACGACGACGACTCTCGTCGAGGTGCTATCTCGAGGAACAACATTCGTTGCCTGAGATAGCATTCTTGCACGATCGAAAAAGTCAAACACACTCACACACGACGACGGGGACATAGAGAGAAACAGAGATGAAATAATCAAAAAAAAAAAAACGAACAAAAAAAAAAGTATATATATACAGTATATGAAACGAGACAGAAAGAGAGAGACAATAACGCGATTTTGCGTTTGGAGCGCACAGGTGGTGAATAGGCTCCCAGAATCTCTCATACGTGTCACGGGTCTCTAAAGTCGGGCTGCAAAAACCGTTTCTCCTTTTGTGCAACCTGAAACGAACCTTTCGGCACAGTCAAGCCGTAGCAAAATATATACATATGTATTGAAACACGATGCGCAGTGCGTTTTACGGGCTTTAGAAAGCGAGAACCCACTCAAGCCGCGCGTCTTGACCTGCGACAGCTTGAACGACCAAAAAAATAAAAAAAAAAAACGCTCATTTCCACGCATATTTGACATACGTGTTGTTTTATATGCTTAGATGCACGTATACAGGCGTGTAAATACCAGTATAAATACAGAATCCATACTTAGCTTTGCATATACATGCATATGTATATGAAAATGAGAGGGCGAGCGAGAGAGAGCGAGAGAGAGAGAGAGCGGAAGAACGAACGAGAGAGAGAGAGAGAGGATGGGCGAGAAAGAGGGTTTGTGCGAGAGAGAGAGAGCGAGAGAGAGAGAGAGAAAGGGCAGGAAATGAAGCTGCGGGTCGTCTCGTTGAGCTCGTAGAAAGGTGTGCTCGTGCTCGTGCCCGTGCTCGTGCTCGTGCCCAAGCTCGTGCCTCGTATCTTGTATTCGTGCACGACGAGACGTCCGAACAAAGTCAAAAGCGTGCCCACCAGACACACAAGATTCCCTTTGAATGCTGTAGCCTCCAAAAATCTAACCCACCACCCATCGGTTCTTGAGACACGTGTCTTTCTTTTTTTTTTTATATATATATATCTACATAGCTATATCTATCTGTGTATATATGCACATATATGCGTACAAACATGCACACGTAGGCATATATGTATATATATATATATATTAAAAAAAACTCATTTGTGTATATGTATATGCATACATACCCACGTATGTAATTAAATGCTCGGCCAATGCGCAGCGCGCCTCGTTCCGACTTTGATCTACGCCGATTTTCCAATTGTTTTCTTATCTGCGTATTTCTATTCCACTATCACTTTTGTCTAATCACTATACTCTTCGATATTGTTCCTTCCTGGTACATACATAATACTATTATTATATTGCAATATTTCCCGCACGAATGAGAAACGCTTCGCTGCCATTGGCCACTTTGGTAAAAGGAGGGGGTGGAGCCAGCTTTTAGCGGTGCTTATCATTTTTTTTCTCTGATTTTTATTTAAACGCTGGTTAACTTCTTTACGTGCGTTCGTTGCAAGGAAGATTAGAAGAGAAGCAGTGGAAAAGAGACATATATATGTAGAGAGAGAGAGAGAGAGAGAGGGAGAAAGAGGGAGAGAAAGTGAGAGAGAGAAAGAAAGGTAGAAAAAGGGAGAAACAGGCCGAGATTCAAAGAGAAAAGGCAAACTGTAAACTCCAATGTATCTAACGGAGTAAAAAGGATCGCGGTCCGAAAATATACAGGAGAGAGAGAGAGAGAGAAACAGTGACGGACGGAGAAACAAAGACGATGATCGGAAGTGTTCATACTAATTACGGATGAGGAGCGTCGTCGGCAGATTATCGCTTCCGCCTTCTCTTGCGTTTTTCTCGTTGTCTACTTGCGTGCAAAGCGTTGTCACGGAAAACAGGCAAAATCGGAAAAAAGTTTAGTCGTGGACAGGACAGGAGAGAGAGAGAACGAAGGGTAAACGTGGAGCGAGAGCGAGAGGGAGGGAGAAAAAGGGGTTGCGCGTGACCGGAGAGAAAGAGGGGGAGAGATTGAGCGAGAAAGAGAGAGAGAGAGTGAGATTAGAGAGAATATTGAGAGTGTGACGTACGTTTCCATGTGCATTGAGCAAAAGCAGAGAAAAGAAGAAGAGAGACAAGCAGAGAAAAGCGAGAGGAAAAGCAGAAAGGCAAAAGAAAACAAAAATGAAAAACAAAAATCGCCGTACGTACGCACGCAGGCGCGCGCGCGCGACAAAAGTGCTTCGAAGATGTCGAAGATGATCGTTCGATAGTGACCGTGAAACGTGTTATGTTCTCTTTGCGCAGGTGAGTTGAGATTATCTGAGTCACCATTTGATCTCTCAGAGATTACCTTTGCGCGGGGGAAGCCAGGGAGCTAGGGGAGGCCAGCCGCTCGAAACGAGACCGTTCGAAATATGCCAGAGTGTAAGAAACAGCCGAATAAAAAAAAAAAAAGCATCTGATGCAGAAGCCAAAGCGGATTGTCATTAAAGCCAAACACATTTGTTAACAAAAAAAAAAAGCGCCACGAAGAGGAGTGAAACGTTGTTTTTTCTCGAGCGTCCTCGATCTCGATGGATCGTCTTCCCGTGAAAGATGGATACCCTTTTTTTAGACTGACGGGACGCACGGACGGAAGGGGGTTCTTACCGAGTGTGTACGTTTATCTCGTTACCATTAACATCCCTCTCAAGGTTTACATGTTGAATTCGCTTGCATGGGTTTACTACGCGTACGCGTGTGGCAGTGTTGCTTGTGTTGCCCGCCTTAAAATCACGCACGCACGTGAGTCGTGTGTGTGCGCGTCTGACTGTGTCCGTGCGTGCCTGTCCGCGTGCGTGTGTACCGTGTGCCTGCTTGTACGCTTGAAAAAGACGCGTCAACGTGCGTGCGTGCGTTCGTTCGCGCTCGTGTGCTTTCTTCAATCGGCGGGAGGGGGTTCTTTTTGTTTTTCTTTTTTTTTATTGTTCGAGACGAGAGCGAGCGCGCGCTGTGCACGCGGACGCGGAACGCGTGACACCCTCTCGCGAGGGTGAATGAGGCCGAGAGGATGAGAGCGAACGAAAGATTGAATGAACGCGTGAATGAGACAGAAAGGAGAGGGATGAGGATGAACGATCGCGCTAGGGTTGCGGAAAAGATCGTGTCTGAGAGAGGGAGTGAGAGAGGTGTTGCGTGCGAGGGAGCTGCGTGAAAGAGGGTAGTTGGTCCGTGAGCGTAACAGTACGGAAGTAAGTACGCAAGGAAGTAAGAAAGGATGAAAGAAAGGCTTGGTCGCGTCGCTGATGCGCTCTCTTCGAGAGGTATGGCAGACGAGGGACCTTGAACGGTCCCCCTGGCAGCTGTACGGGATCGAGGCAAAGCCGCGCGAATATCGGAGTTGCGATATCGGAGCGGAATAGGGTGCATGAGAGCGAACGGATCCAAGGTGGGAATGAGGACGACCAAGAGGGTTTGGGGACGCGCGAAATAAGCGGGCGCGGGCGGCATAGAAATCACACGTTACATGGGACAGAGTTGACGGACAGTCGGTTCAAAACGCGGCGACTCTTTTTTGCTGGCTCTACCCTTCCTCTTGCTTCCCCCCACAAATATAGAAATACGTTATGCCAATACAATATTTTACACTATATTTTTCAATCTTGGTATATATATACACATATATATACACTTATTTATTTATTTATTTTATTTATTTATTTATTTATTTATTTATTTATATATATACACATATTGATATTACTTAGTAGAATTAGAGGATTAGCTTGTTAGTGAAAGATACATTAAGTAAACGTAGGTTTGTAGAGAAAGAACGAGCGAAAGAGACCGAGTGAAAGAGAGAGAGGGAAAGAGAAAGAGAGAATGATCAAACTTATTCTAAGTAGTATAGGTAAGGAAATTGGTGGGCTTCGAGAATTGCTTAAAGGAGACAGCTTTCTTCGTTTCAGACTCGGAGGAGACGTCGAGTGGTGGTGGCTCGCAGTCACCGACCCACATTCGCATCAACTTCGAGCGTTGCTTTCGCAAGGAATACAGTGCGTCGTCTCTGCAGGGAAAGGGAGCAGCTGCTGCGGCGTTCGCCGAGGACCCACAGCAGCACTCCGACTCCGAGTCGGAGCAGAAGGTGTCGAAAGACAACCTGAGCAGTGCCATATTCAATCTGGTCGCCGGTGAGTCGGAAATCAGTCAGAGCGACTTCGAGGGATCGTTTAAAGTGGAGAACGAGAGAACGGAAGGTTCGGTGCGAGACTTCTGCGTGAAGGAGGGCGACGTGTACCGGTGTACCGTATGCCATCGTACCTACACACACATCAGCAACTTCTGCCGGCACTACGTCACCTCGCACAAGCCTAACGTCAAGTACTATCCCTGCCCGGTGTGCTTCAAGGAATTCACGCGGAAGGATAACATGGTCGCCCACGTCAAGATCATCCACAGCCTCAAGCCGCACATGAGCCTCAGCAGCAGTGGCAGTAGCAGTATGGGTCAGCAGCGGTAGACCGCCGCCGCTGCTGACAGTGCCGCGTCCTTTCGCTCTGCCTCCTTCCTTGACTCGCGCTCCTCCGCCCTTTCTCCAGTGTCGGTGTCTCGCAAGAAAGTTGCACCCGCCGCACTTGTCGGCGGCCCTTGAGCGAGCGCTCGTCTCATTGTCAGCCAATACAATACACATACATATCTCGCTCTGTCGAACGGTCGGAGAAGCGCGGGTACGCGCCGCCGATCTCTCTCTGAGCGCTCGGAAGGAGAGCAGACACCGTGAAAAGCTCAAAGGAGACGCGAACGTACGTGCCAGTGGCCTTCCGAATAAACCCTCGACTGTAGAAGAAAAGAAACAGAAAGATAGAGAGAGAGAGAGAGAGGAAGAAAAAGAAAAAGAAAAAGAAAGGCAGAAAGATAGGAATCAGAAGGATAGAGCTCAACCGAAAGCGCTGCCACGAAAGAGCGCAGAGGGGGATAGAGAAAGACAAAGAAACGGAGAAAAGGGGGAGAGGAGAGCAAGAGTGCGTAGGCAAAAAGGGAAGCAATAGCTATAATAATTTTATAGAGCGTAAGTAGATGGGGAAGGGGGATGGACGATGGTATCGCGAAAGGGCTGTTATTATGACGGGCCAGGAGGAAAGATCGGGAGGTAGGTAAAAATAGAGGTGTAAGCGAATGCGCAGATCTTCGCGTGCCTACGCACGCGAGCGTGGCCAGTTGGATGTTCATCCTGAGCGCATTGACAAACGCTGCCAAAGGCAAAAAAGTGGCCGCAGAGGCCGAAAAGAGGCATCGTATGCGTGCCCGCTGCAGCTCAAACCGTAGTTTCTCCGTTCCGCTGGCTCGGCGCTACGTGAGAATGAAGGTGTGTAAAAGGGGGTAGTAGAGTGTGTTGAGAGGAAGCGGAATGGAAGCGGAGTGGGAGCGAGAGAGAAAGTGAGACGAGCAAGCAATACGCAGTATCCTATCCGGAGCAGCTACCAAAATTGTTCGGTTCGGTGGCCAAGCGAGCGTTCTGCCGAAGCGAACGGGGCGTATCGTACCGAGATGGGTACGATGGATTCTTCAATGCGTTTCTTCCGATAGCTTCACGCAGCGTCGAATCAGCCACTCGTTTTCCGTTGGCTCATCCCTTTCGGATGTACCTTCGGATGCCGAAAGTCCGTTTCCTCCTCGGGGAACGAAATCGCGCGTGCGAATTAACCACGCGCACCTACGCAACGGGCATTAAGTTACAAATGAACGAGCTTTACCGCGAGCCTCCTCTCACGAAAGACAGAGAGAACGCGAGAGCGAGGCCGCGCGAACGTATACAAAAATATATGCATACAAAGAGTTTATATATGATCCAACCGATACACTCGTACGATCGTCTAACGTAGTTTCGCGGCTACGGGGCATCGGTTGTAAAAGAAGCATAGAGTCGCGGGTGAAACGTGAATCCAAATCAACACAGAATATATTTACTGTCGCGAGACTATAATGTTACGGAGAGAATCAAACGTGTTGCATGTAGCGCGTACGTTCGATGGGAAACGCGGACGTTTTATAATGAGAGAGTAATGAAAGCATTACATGCATGCATCATGCATACACGTAAGGGAACCACGTAGACTGAGTAAATGCAATATATATGTACGATGACCGTTCGCCATGTTGTTGAGCCGTTGAGCTGTTGTCGAGCTGTTGTCGAGCTGTTGTCGAGCCTGATTCGGGGGTTACACATAAGTAGCGAAGGGCCGAAGGGAGGATGTGGGAGAAATATTCGCGCTCGGTTTGAGCAAATGGCAAGGGGGACGTAAAGGGGGGACTTTAACGGAACGGGACATGCAATTCTTGAAAGACTGCAGAGGGACGGTTTTAACGACACCAAATACAAGATAGTACTGACATTGGATAGACTGAAGGCACTTTAGTAGTAACTTAACGCCGTGCCATGCTGTACCGGACTCGAACGAGCAAAGCACTTTTTCTTTTCCACGCCACTGAGACCAATCGTACTTTTTTTTCTTTTCTCTTCTCTTCTCCATGAACAACCTTTTTACGTATTTACAGAGTTTATCCTTTCCGGATCTGCGCATACATTACGCGCATTAAGCGGAGCAGCGTCGTTTTGACGCGATAGTTTTTTCTAAAAATCGCGGCTCGGTTTTACACCCTGCATCGTGTCAGAATTTGATCGCGCCAGTGGCCCCATAGAGTAAGACGAGGATGTCTGTATCCAGGGTCGTAGAATTTATTATCTATAAACTTTATCCTTGTCTTACCGATCTCTGCGTCAAGCAAGCAGAGACCACACACAGCCCGTCTTTGCGCGCGAGGGAGAGAGAGCCCTTTCTAATCGAGTCCTCTAATCAAACGAGTGTTTGGCGAATCGCACGGTCGCAGGTACAGCACCGGCATATAGGCTTAGTCGCAAGAGACAGCACTAAAATACGATTGTAGCTTACTATATTTTGCACCGTACACTTTGTCGAAATCCTCTCTAGTCGAACCTTCGTTCATAGGTTGAGCGATCGAGCGCGCGCATCGGGAGGGTGCGAACGACTCGTATAAGAGCCGGAGAGAGGAGGCGAGACGATTTATATACAAATTTTTTCACTAGTTGGGCATAGAAATTAGGCGACTAGAGGCTATATAATAATAGTAATGATAACTATTATTACCGCTACTATTAATTAATTATTATCGTGTCGGAGACCTTCGTTGTTATTTTAATAGGGGTAAGCCGATGCCAAGTGGTGTGTGCCCATCGATGGCAACTTCGTGGCATCCGTGTTTACCCAAATAATTGACCAGTGTTGTTCGTTCGTTATTCAAGAGGTATCTAGCGTTGCAAAGATATAAGAAATTTCTAGCTGTAAGGAACTGGAGCGGCGAGGAATCGTGGTCTCCGTGCGTATGCGCGCAATTACGTGCGTACTCTTAGGAAAACTAGAGGGGTATATCATTATATACAATAGTTAGGCAGGCAGCAAAGATAGTTAAGTAGGTGTCGATGCGACATAGCACGGGGCGGGGGGGTACATACCGAAGAAGCGGAGATACGAACCACGGGCGTGTTTTATTATCACTTTTTTTGATCGTGGGTGGACCGCGCACCGCTGACTCGCAGATCGATGTGCTCTCAGGTCAATTATCTTCGAAATTTCAAACTCTCATGGACCAAAGAGTATCTACCGATGCCAGGTAGATTATTTTCTCGACGGGGGGAAACTGCGACTTCTTTTTTTTTTCGTCAACGACGCGAAAGCATAGGAGTATGTGGGAGAGGGGGGGACGTTCGAGCGGTCGCGGGGCCGGTCTTCTCTTGGTGAGATCGTTGTGTTCGCGAGATGGGTTGAAGCTAGCCCGTCCAAAGTGGAAAAATACGATAAGCAAAACGCGAGAGGATGGTAGAGAGAAAGAGAGTAAGAGTGAGCGCGAAAGAGAGCAAGAAAGAAAGAGAGAGAGAGAGAGAGAGAGAGATAGGGCGCGTAAAACTGATAGTTGATAAATATATATTAAAAACAAGTGCAAAGAGGCAGCGGCTAGACAGCTTATATCGATTTAAAGTAAAGAGGAAACAAAATAATAATTAAAGTAATACACTCACATTTGATAATCACTGAGAGGCTAAGACTAACTCGACTTTAGATGGCAGGCGGAAGAGGCAGAGGGATTGATGGATCGGTGTAGGTTGGGAAGAAAGAGAGTGGAAAGAAAGGGTGGGTGGTGAATATAGAGAGAATCAAGTGTAGCGCGCTGGTGCAGCGAGGAAAAGGAGCAATCGGATGGAGATCTCGGATCGCCTGGCAAATTGTCTATTGCCAAATTCGGAAGTTTCGCCATTCTCGGGGATCTTGAATAATTTTCTTTGCCTCGAAGCAATCAGATTCGTGTACTCGATCGATTCCAACAGGCTTTCCGCAGTGGCTCGCTCGCGAGAGACGCTATTCTTCTATTCGTCCGCAGAGAGGCTGAGAGCGTTGATTTATCCTAGTCGACTTTTTGCGTGAGAAATCGCTGCCGCGATCGCGAGAACTCGCCGATCTATTCCCTTCTTTCGCGCATCGCAAATATGTGTTCAACCTTCTCGTACTTTTTCTCAGATTGCTCACTGATCCGTATACGGCAATTATCGGCTCTTTATAGCGTAATCCACGGCGACACGGAGACACGGCATAGAGAGAGACAGACAGTCGCGAGAAATCAAAAAAAAAAGAAAAAACGATTTATAAACTCTCTGGCACGTAACGCAAGTCGGCGGCCGATACTTCGGACTACTTTCGATTCTTCACTGGTATCTTAAGGCTCGTGATCAGGGGTAAATTTGATACCTTGCGGAGAGAAAGAGTGAGAGAGAGTGAGAGAAAGGGAGAGAGAGAGAAGAGAAAATTGTTGAAATTCAGCAAGCTATCTTACTGAGATAGTCTGCTGCTAAAATTGTATTTGTAACGATTAACTATTCGCTCACACGTTCGTTGCCTTTAAATGTTGTTAAACGTTTTAGACTTAAGGTTGTAAAGTTGAAATTCACGTTGCCAATCGATACGTAATAAATAAGCCGAGGCTGCGGAAAGATTCTCGCGGTAGCCGCAGAAAAGGTGCAGCTAGTACAAAATTAGTGTTCAAATTGTACAAAAGTGTTGATAGTGGAATTAACGGGAAAAAAATGTGGAGTCGCAGTGTTTTATAGTAAAAGAAGAGAACTGCGACCAATATGTCCGCATTCTTGCGGAGAAGAAAGCCATGGCTTGCGATACGTGTCGAGTATATTTCCAAAGATTATCTTCTATAATAATTGATTCGCCAATACAAAAGAAAAATAATATTCCCCATAAATTTCGCTCAAAATTCGCGACTGTCGTGGCTCCAGTCGAGTCCATCGACGATGTACCAAACCTTAAATCGATAAGTACCGTCGTGATATCGCGCATCGTAGACTCACGCGAGTAAAAGTGAAGCGACTTTCTCACGCCGATCGCGGACAGGATCGCGAAGGTCTCGCCGATGAGCTCCGCGTTGAACATATTTTAATTAATTTATATCGTCTTAGGACGCACCGCGAATAAAAGAGGGTTGGTGGGGGTCGCATTAAGGGTTGGATGTTTAGAGAGAAGAGGCTGCTTGATGAGCGAAGAAAAAAAAAAACGCAAGAAAATTTTTAAATAGATTATTATATATTTATGCCTGATGCCTCTTGCATCGGTGGGCCGAGTCGCGTGTCGATTCTCGTCTTTTTATTCGGCCCTTTTCGAAAGGGACCACCAGTCAATAACGATTACTCTAGGTTTTTTGTCACGCGATAATGCGGCCGACCCGGCCACCCTTGCAAGAGATCACCATCAGAGGATCAGGGGGGAATGAGAGAGAAAGAGGATGGAGAAAGAGAGTGCATAACGGGGAGAGGGAGAGAAGAGAGAGAAGGGTAGAGAAAGAAAGAAAAGAAACATAGGGTGGTGGAGGGAGAGAGAAGTAAATTACGAGGCTTAAAAAGCAGACTGTACTATCGGATAGATTTTAATATATATATAAAATATATATATATATATACATAAACATATATATATATTAAAGAAGAAAAGAATCATAGTTTATTATCGCGAATGAATTACACACGTATGTACACAGACACATATACAGAGAGAGAGACACATATACAAAATGCGCGATACTGCGCAAAGATGGTACATATATATATATATATTATACATATTATATTATTATTATTATTGCGATTATTATTGCGATTATTATTATTACGATTATTCTGATTATTATTATTATTATTGCAATTATTATTATTATCATTATTATTATATATTATATATATATATAAACAGAAGTTATATCGAATATATTTTAGCGCTAGTTGATAATACCTATTAACGTCGTTACAGTTTTTGAAATGATGCGTCAGAAAACGAGAGTTAAAAAAAAAAGGGAAGAGATATGCGGTTGACTTTTAATTTTATATATAAATACGTTGAATTAACGTACTTCAGTGGGATCCAATAATAACGTAGCGGTGTAATATCCCCGATTTGGTGCCTTTTTAAGCGACATAAATAATGTGGATGAGGAAAAAAAAAAGAAATTGTTAGGAGGAGGCGGTCGCCGGTGGCGCGGGCGTGTTATAATCCCTTTTTCTGATTGCGAGTGTTCGCGCGCGCCCGACGATCGCAAAATCTAGTGCCAAATAAGTGAGACCTTGACAAGTAAAATGTGCGTAAAAAATGGAGAAATTTTATAGGGAACTTTTTAGAGAAGACGAGTCTTTTCTGACGCTGGGTAGACTTAGTATATTTTATATGCACTGATTGTTTGATTATGACTATCGATAATAAAAAGAACGGTGTTCAATAGATTGTAATTCAAGGATTTTTAAGTCTCGCCGTAACCGATTACTCTCTGTCACACAAGCAACTCACGTAACTACTATCAGTTCGTTTTGCGCGCGTGCGTTCGCCCGGTATTTTTCACACTATTTTTTTTTCTGTCATACGTCGTTCGAGACGTCGTCGCCGACCGTACCGAGTGTGTTGGAGTGACTTTACGAGACTCGAGGATTTTTCTCGCAATTGGCGAGTGACCTCTTGTCTCGTTAAGTCCTACTTCACGCTTGCTCTGGCTGCTCTTGCTGCTTCGTTAATCCCTTACGGCACGTGCGCAAATACATCGACATACACACACACACACAGAGAGATACAGTGACACAAATTGTTGTTTCGCAAAGTTATTCGCCGCTTGGCACTGCTGCTACCCTTCGATTGATTTTCCGCTCGCGCGACACAACAAGTATGTGTACACACCGACACCATCCGTTTTGTTGTAATCAGTATCGCTGTTTGATTCTGTTGTAACACGGCAAAAATACCACTTACAGTGCGTTACCAGCGCGCGCGCGTGTTCAGTGTGCCCGAGAGAACACACAATCGAGAAGAGGCGAGCGGCAAATGCGAAGATATGCGAGAGTGAGTGTAAAGAGCAGCCCGAGTGCAGAAAGAAAGAAAAAAGGAAAGATGAAAGAAAGAAAGAAAGAAAGAAAGAGAAACAAGAAAACTCGACAATGTGAGCGTGTACGCTTTCTGTGAGATCTAGTCGGGCGAACGATAGAGAAATGAGTTTTTCTGGTTGCACTCAGCGACTATCTGACGGTTTATGGTCTCCCGAAAGATTCACGCTTATCGAGGAGAAAGACTCATCGCCGATAAATTGACTCGAGAGAGAGTGAGAGAGGAAAGGTAATTACAGTGAGCATTAGCTGCGAAGTAGAGCCTTGTTTCGCATCCCTTCGTTGCGTTTTCGTCGTCGTTTTTTCTTTTTTTTTTTTGTACGTTGTTACTCTTATGTTATTTTTTTCTCTCTGTGCATGCGTGTGGAACGTGAAACGCGCACCTTCGAACGGTCGCGGGGGTTGTCCGCGCGACTCTTCGCACCGCCAAGTGCCATAATTACTGCTAACAGCCAAAAATTGTATCTCGAAACAAGTGCCCGAGCTCACGATGCCAAAAGTGCCTCGTTTTCGCCTCGGTTTTGCGCGAAATTCTCGAGCACCCAAATATGTTCGCGTTACGTTCCACACGCTTGCTCTCGTCGTTTGTAGAATTTCCATTAGCCCACTCGGAGTACTAAGAAACCGTTTATCGCCCCCTGTATATCTCCGATATGTTGTGTCCGCACCAGATTATTACGAAAGCTCCCGCACTCACCACGAAGCACCGTTACTCTTAGCCAAAAATTACTTTTATTTAGTTTTCGTTTTAGCGATCGTCAACCGGTCCTCTCTACGGTTTATCCAGTTTCAACTCCGAGTCAATACCGATGCTCTGGCACATTTCGTTAACGCGCACGATGCCTTGGCGATCGATTTCGACATCTCTTACTACCTAGGGAATTTACTTAGCCACTTGCTGAGCAAAGGTATTCTGGAGAAGGAACTGGTGCTATCGATGGAGAGAGATCTTTAGATATTAAGTTTTCATCGCCGCGGCTTTCTCGGTTTGGCAAATCGGACCTTTGAGCGTACTTTACTGTACCTTCTACTGTCTCGCGCGTCTTTGGCTTCTCCAGTTGTTCTTCCAGAAAATAATAAAAAAAAGCTTGTCGCAGCCGCCCTCCGAGAAGCCGCTTGCGATCGAATGTCGGCGATTATTATTTTTTATGGACTTTTGTTTTGCATGTTGCGTACGCGCATTGTTGATTTATTATTTTTACCTTCGAGACTATGGAGGATGAGGAGGAGGAGGAGGAGGAGGAGGAGAGGGAGAGTAAAGATATGAAGAATAAGAAAAAGATAAATATATATGTATACATATATATATGTATATGGTTTGTTCGTTGCATTTAAATTTTTGACTGGAATGGGCCCACGCGGGCCATACGAAACTTTTTCGTGTTTTTTTTCCCCCGGACTTTTCTCTGCACGTAATGCTTTCTTTTGCTGGAACAAACGTTTATTCGAGTCTGCCACTTTATTTATGGTAGAAACAAAGGAGACGAGAGTTTTCTACCATTGGTTCGTAATTATTGATAGTGGCCAGTATGTAGTATCTTAGGGAGTAAAAAAGTCTTTTTCCCGCATCGATCCTTTACGATGTGGGAAAGTGAGCAAGAAATATCAGTGTGGAGAAGACGGAATCCTTGGAAGTCTCTCCGAACGTACGTTATGTGTCTTTTCTTGTAGATAGAACACTATGCTATGATCCTATTATTAAAAAACACACCAGACCTAAGCAGGCACATTTTGTCGCGCAACTTATTAAAGAATGGTACGATTTTATTTCTGTTCTGTTCTGTTATGGCCAAACTTCACTCTCATCGTAGCCCCATGTCAGTTCACCGATCCCATTGACCCCAATTTTTCATTTACAGGTGTTACATTTATTTGAAATATTTAGCGTACAGAATTGTATAAACATGCTTTAAACTTTTGTGTTGCGTGCCAGGCGTAATGAAACTTGGAAAATTTCCATTTTTACTTTTGCACGCCGTCGAATATATTATTATTGTTATTTCACTTGTACATACAAGATCAATTTTGTCGTAAACAATCGCATTCGTCGTTAATCATTGCATGCAGTATATAGAAGAGCATCAATTAGACATCTTTGGTTCTCGATGTCGTAAGCTCGTAGATGCTAGTCCTTGCTAAAGCATCGAGTCAAGAACCCTGATTAATTTTCATCTTTTCACAGAGTACACATCCGGAAATGGGAAGTCCGACGCGGGAGGAGACACGTGGAAAGACAAGTCAAGAAACTCTGGAGCAGGATCGCCAGGCTCGAGCCAAGGTACCGCCGCGGAAGGGTCGAACGCGAGAACCAGCAACGCAGCATCCCCCTTGACGACTACCACTCCTGGTTCAACCACGAGTACGTCGACCAGCGGAACAACGACAACTACGACCTCGGCGCGAGGACTCTCGGCATCGCCAGCTTCCGGCAGGAACAACGCGCAGAATAGCGGAGGTGGGAACGGCAGTACCAGCAATAGTCCAACACCAACGACCAATTCCTCAACGGGCAGTCATCAGCAATCGGCTGGTACAATGTCGGCACCAACGGGTCGAGCAGTGGCCAAGAGACGCATGAGACGTCGCGCTACTTCCCACTGTCAAGACCCGGCTGAACAGCTGACCGAAATGTCTGTGCGCGGTTTGAATCTCTTTCGCTACGCTTCGATCTCCGAGGGCGTCTACCAATGTACCGAGTGTGCCAAGCTGGACATTCAGAAGACCTTCAAGAACAAGTACAGCTTCCAACGACACGCGTTCCTTTACCACGAGGGCCATCAACGGAAGGTCTTTCCGTGCCCGGTGTGCGGGAAGGAATTCTCGAGGCCCGACAAAATGAAGAATCACATGAAAACCGTGCATGACTGCTTCATGCCGAAGGATTGCGTCATGCCCTTCGGCTTCTTTCTCCCACCTTAGCTGGCGGCGCGAGGGCGAGGTGAGGTGGCGAGCGGTCCAGCGCAAAGAAGAACGAGCGGCCACGCAGAGGGGAACTCTGTGCGCTCTGGAACGACCGCTGCGGCTCAAAGGATTAGAATCAAGAGCACAGTGGTCGCGAAGGTGAAGCATACCGCTGCTTCAACGGCCAGTGGGGCGGTTAAGCGCGGATGAGTCCCAGCTGGGGCGCCTCGGACAGTAGTAGCCTCAGTAGCCTCTTCTCGGCGTCCGGGCCACTTGATTCTCTGATGCGCGAATATGCCTGGTACCACCCTCGACCCAAAGCCACCATTTTACTCTCCGGCAGGGATCGGTACCCGGATGAAACAGCTTCTTGCTCGCATGAATCTCAGCGTGAGGAGTTTGCAGAGGCCTCGGTTGGCAGGCGGCTCCGGAGAAAAGCCCGTGTCTGAGATGAAGACGGTCGAAGCGAGAGATGGACATTGAAGGGAAAAGGGAAAGGCAGATCCAATGTTGAGGACCACTCGAAGAGCCCACCTCACCCCCGCGATGATCGAGCCTCCTATACAAGCCGCGCGACGGTACGAGGATCGGGCGCGAGCAACGCGAGCAAACAGGGCCACAAGGCACCTTATAGGCAAATCCGTGCGCTGTCGTCCGCTAGTTTCACCGTGCTACTTGGTCCCAGGTGTACGTTAGTATTATATGATCCTTGAACTGTGCAATAGCGCGCGATACTCGCGCCCGATGGGATCCGCCGTCCGCTTTGTACACTGTGCCAGATGTGCCGCATCCAAAGAAAATGCGGATGTCTGGCAATCGAAACGTTCGATCAGACGCAAGTGTGAATTGGTCATTTTGCTCTTGGTAAGGAGACTACACGAGGCTGGGGCCTCTACTTTCTTGTGTCCGACCGTATCTTCAGAACTGTTTCACAGCGATTTTCACGGTGAAAATTCAACGATTAAGGCCCGCGCATCAAAGGGGTTTCTTAAAACTTGGCAGTATTTTACGCGGGCGTAGTCTGCACGAATTCCACTTTTTATCGTTATCTTTCGACAATCAAAGTTTAACGAGATCGACGAACAAAGGAAGATATATTCTAACCAAACTATAAGGAGCTTTCTCGTGCCTTATTGAGATGATGGTCCTCTCGGGGAGTAGCTGCCGACGAAACTCGAGGTCTTTTTTGCATTTGAGAAGGTGTCGAATAAGAGTTAATGGGAAACTATTGTGTCAGACAGGTACAATAAGTCTAAAATAAGTGGTCGGTGAGTCGATCGAGAATCCTTGCATTTTTCAAAGTGGTTTACCTAGAAACGAAAGCAATACGAACACTTGGACTGACAGGATACGTTAGTGCGGTAATATTTTTTTTTTTTTTCCACGATCGCTCCGTGATAGCTTTAAGAGCATTAGTTTCCGCGTAACGCTGACCGCAGCAGAATTGAAAAAGTTCGACGAGGCAAAGGGAGACTCTTCTTCTCGCACGCTTTAAGTGAAAAAATTCGCACCCGTGATACAACACCCTACGATGATCGCACAGAGAACTCGGAATCGTCGCGGCAGAAAACGATCTTTTTCCACGCAATGTCCCATTCCCCCCTCTATCGTTAATGGCATGCGTTATTAAAGTATTCGCATGCCTTACGAGGACTTCCGTTTATCCATCAACCTACCGACATCCCTGGAAAAGGTGAAGAGTGATCCAGAGTATCGTCCACCTTCTTCCGAGCACCGAATCGATTCCGTGGACGATCCACGAAGCTGGCTAGGAACAAAAGCAATGAAAGTGAGAGGGAGAGAGAGAGAGAGAGAGAGAGAGTGAGACGTGCCTCGGCTAGCAACGCGGAGAGTTTCGTAGTCAGGATCTTTTTTAATCTTTTCTAAGCCTTCCAACAAATTTGATTCCATGGTGCGTAGCGAACCATACTAGTAAAATGTTAAAAAAAAGCAAATGTATATTTATCACAGAGTTTATAACGATATACTGAGCGGGTTCGAGAGACTCGCAGAGTTTATTAGATAGTGCTTAAATAGAGGACAGAAAAGGAACAGGATGCACACTGCATAGCAGCCTCGATACGCGTACAAGTTTTCTGGGATGATGTATTATAGAGATATCGATTATTAATTATTATTATTATTATTATTATTATTATTATTATTACTATTATCAAGTACCATTACTCTCGCACTACTATTGATACAGCAACAATATTATTTTTATTATCACCGTTATTTGCATTGCTATTAATATTATTACTTGTTTGATAAGAATTATTAACTTTTAGCTGTCGACAGGCAACGGTAAAGATTATTATTATTATTATTATTATTATTATATTATATTATTATTATTATTTGTTCGATATATGTCTACGCGCACACGCATACACACAGACACACTCACACACGCAAACACGTACCATGTATACACGTGCGTACAGGATAACACAATGTCACGCTTAGCATACACATATTACGGTCCCGAGCTTGTGCGGTGGATTTCGACCGTTTGTTTTCACTTTGATTTAGAAATATTAGACCTTTTTCGTTCGATCGTTCGTTTAAAACTTCAACACTCTATTGTTTCGTATACCGTTAGCAGATTTTCTTTTTTTCGGTGTTGGGACTACCGGGAGGAGAAGAAGTCGAAATTGACGTAACGCACAATAAATATTGGTCGTATTTCCTTATTATGTTCAGAGAGACTTTTCAGAAGATAGGAAAAATGTCGAATCCAAATTACAATTTACGGAATGTGTTTCATCAAAGTTCTATTCTTCCAAGCGAATATACCAATCATGCTTCTCTTCCCGTCTTAGGAAAATCTCCAAAATCGCCGCCGCGAAACGATTAGCAATAACGATTCTACGATTAAGTACTTTCTAACTGATGACTTCGGTTCGTGCGCGAGGAGAGAGGAAACTTTTCCGTTAGACTCTGATATTACAAGGAATTACATACATAGGTGTCCCGATCCTTTTTGTTTTTACGAATTTACTAGTGTTAACGTCTAGCCGCCAAGAAGACACACAGCATTCTGTTTCTTTTATTTTTCGTGCGTGTGCCGCGAGAAAGAGAAAAAATATCGCGATCGGATAACCGAGCGGAAAGAGCAGTATTTCTTGGTTTCCGAATCGGCATAGCGTTGAAATAAAGCTCGTGTGGAAATATCAGCGTGAATGTACGTGCTTGATTGTGCTTGAGTGATCGTTCTCAGAGAGTTATTTAAAAGAGTATATATATAAAAAAAGAGAGAGAAAGAGATATACATATATAACGCGAACGAGACTGTGAACGCGCGCGTGTGATGTCTCTGTGATGACTTCTCTCAAATCTGAGGTCGTACTCGTAGTCTCCGTATAGAAATGCATTCTTCAAACCTAAGGAGAGGAACAAAGAGCCTCTCCAGCTTCCATTATTATCCGTGCGAGAAACGCACAAATTGCACAAATTGCTCCTTCGAATCGTTGGACGAGACACGGTCCATCGAGACCAAACCGGATCGACGTTGAAATTTAGTTCTCTTGTACTAATATGATGACAGAAATGTTTTTTCGAAAACTTCCAAAGCAGTAGTTTGGTTTCTTGCTGATTTATACATGTCATAGTTGGTCGAACAGGGCTCAAACCTTCGTCGACGTCTTCTTAGGAAATTGTCCAATTCTACAATATGCGCGGAAGCAATTGAAAACTTACGTGTTACGTTTTTCTTTTTCGTTACTTTCCACGGATTATGGCTACCCTACTTCTTACACTTTAATTTTATACCTACCACTCTACTAGCGTAGCTCTAGTATACTACATACGAGTAAATATATATATGTTATATTATTACTACGATCGTCGACGTCATTGAGTAACGTTTATTATTTTATTTGTAACTTTATCCATAACACCGGGTACTAGTTAGTTAGTGCGGTAAGGTGCGTTAGGCTTTAAACGAACAACAAGGAGAGAGTAAGTTGCATTAAGCGTCGAACGGCAGTAACCAGATAATTGCGAGCGCGTATATTATATTCAATTAATGCAGATATTTTATTTAAGCGTTATACACTGTGGCTTGCGAGAAAGAGAAAGAGAGAAGCGCGGCAACTTCTTGTATGTTTCTACTTTTTTTCTTGCAACTCTGATCTAGCGCTAATTTAGCGCTGATCTACGATGGTCTTCCGGCTAGATGGATCTATTTATGATAGTTAAGACTGTAAAGTTTATTCGTGTTGACATCGCGAGTACGTCCGCGCAGAATCTTGTTCGGAGATGGAAAACTGTCGAGAGAAATGTTCCCCGCCACTTTTTGGCTTCATCGCGAAGCCAAAAATTGTGCTTGCGAATTCAATTCGCAGCGGGGTCGCTTGTTCCATGGTAAAAAGTGAATATGCAGAAGCGCAAGCCGGGGGGAGGGAGGGAGGGAGGGGGTAACGAAACGCGATGTGTATCTATCCGCAATTATTCTCTTACTTACATACTTTTCGTAATTTTTAAGCGGAACTAAGCCAAGCGGATTTTAGGAAAATGTTACGAGACATATCCACGTAGAGTAAATACAACAAGTACCGGCACTTATATTGCACGACCAAAATCTCACAGAGCACTCTTCGTTTCGGTAGAAAGGACAGTGATCCGCAGAGCCCCTTTTTAACGCAGCGGTGCAAGTGGAGAATATCGGCATGCTGCAAAGTGGCATTGCGAATTTGTCGATAGGCAGGTCTTACGTTTGCAATAGAGAAAAAAAAAAAAAACTGCAAGAACTTATTAGAAAGTTACACATGTTACAAATACAGAAAATCTATTAAATATTATATATAAATATATTATATTATGTTATATTGTACGTCCACCCGATTTGGGGAGGAAGCACCTTTAAAAAAAAAAAATACGTTATATATATATTATACATATATATAACAGTAACAATAAAGAAAAGAAACTGCACTTTCGCACGTATCGTCGGTTCAGAATTTAATGTACGTACGTCTTGTACCTACACATTGGTGCCTGGTGATAAGAATAACAATTTAATAACTATTATTATTTTTATTTGTTTTTATGTAATTGTAGTTTCTTTGTAACTCTTTGTGATATACGCTGCAATAGTCTATCGGAACGTTTACTTCTTGTATCTACTAGCGCATCCTTTATTAAAGCGATATAGAGAAACATCAACACTTCTTGCAACCATTTAAAGCGAATCCTCCATTTTGAAGCTGGACCACGAGCAACGAAGGGATCGGTAACAACATTCTTATTGGGACGAAGCGTAGATAATTTGTCTTAACTACTCCAAATCCCTCTTATAATTGTCATCCACTCCTTAAAATAAATACCAAAACCCAAATTGCCATCGATCTTCGGCGGGTGTGATACGACTAACAAAATTTCTCCCTTGCTTTATCGTGACTAACATGTCCGTGCTTGTTCTCTTTGCATGCCCTAGCAGACCAGTTGCCAAGTCTACCGAGTGACATCACCTTCGAGATCTGCACGTCGTCGTCTTCTTCGTCACCTGCACCGACGAGCGCAACAACGAGAATCGGCGAGGATAATTTCTGCGAAGTGGCTGACCTCATCAGTGGAAACGGAACCGGAAGTGGCGTTGGTAGAGACGGTGGTTGTAGTGGTGATGGTGGTGGTGGTGGTGGTGGTGGTGGTGGGGGTAGTAGTAGTAGTCCGTTTCTCAAGGCTGAGAGAGTCGTCAGCGGAATGCACTTCCTGACGGATCGCGAAGAGGAACGCGGGGATATTCTACTGTCGAAGACCGAATCTGGCGATAGCGAACCGGAAGTACGGAAACAGGTTGGTTGGTCCGCTGCTCTTGGTACCGCCACGGCGGCAGGAAGTGCACCACCTGCTGTGCCTGGATTCGTTGGGAGGACAAACGCGAGAAGAAGGCGCGGTTGGTGCACCAACAGAAACGGGCAAAACGCGAAGGGACCGCTACAGAGGATCGCATGTCCGCGAATTTGACGGGATGCTTTCCATTCGCGGATACCTGAGCCGCAGGATGCTCTTAGGGAAGACTATAGCGTAGAGTTACAGTTTCAAAGATTATACTAGCGAATTCGAACTACAATGTAGTTCTTTTGGAGGATACCTGCAGGACGATCGGCTCGAGAAGATCAGTTTTTCTTATTGCAATCTTAGCTTGGTTTTCCCGTTTTTATTGTAGTTTTATAGCGATCTGTCGATTCGTAGAAACTGATCTTCGCTAGGGTCGGTGAAGAATGATCAAGAAACGATTCTTTAGTCGAATGTCATATTTATAGGCAATTGTACATCGTTAGGTCGATCAGTGTTGATTAGCGAAAATGTGGAGTGCAAAGTAGGAAGTTAGAATTAAATGAGCGTCACGTAGTACAAAGCTTTTGTTACGGGTGTTGAAACATTTCTCCCGAGTCTTGTCTTTGATTTATCGATAGTTACAGCATGCATTCCGTGCGAAGAGCGTTCCCAATGTTTACCACGCGAGTGCGTCATGCATTTTGATAGTCTATACGAAAGAAACAATTAATCGCGTCACATTGCAGAAGCCGAATGGAAAGCAGCCTAGACGGAACGATGCTCCGAATCCGTAGTTAGAGAAGGTGGCAACCCTTTCTGTCGGTGCATCTTTCGATCGCACCTTTCCGACCCTTGTGTACATAGATCTTAATTGGCCTTGCATGTCGGTTTTATCGTAATCCGTCGAGTCGAACAACAAAATTCTCTTTTATTGTCGCCCTGGCGCACCGAGGTTCCTTACCGAAGAGGTCCTCGGAAATCGATATTTAGTCGAAAAGGTGGAGCCGCGAACGAGGCATAGAAAGCGGTGACTCAAAGAGAGAGGGAGAGAAAAAAACCAAATAAACGTTATTTTACAAGCTGCTGGAATACCTCATTCAAAACGACGGTTCCGTAGTCTGCAAGTGGTGCGGCGAGGTCCTACCGTCTCGAACCCGTTGGTACAGGCACAAGTACAAACTCCACGTCTCCACCCAAGTCGCGCAACCAGCACCGCTCTTCAAGTGCCACAGCTGTAATGCTTACTTCAAATCCCGCAAGGGTTACATTGGTCACCTGAGCTCGCGACACTCGGACAACGAGAACGACGAGAATCGGGAGGAAACGGCGAACAAGAAGGCCCGCAAGGCCACGGACGTAAGTCTTTCCCAGCAGCGCGCTCTCATCCACGCTTCACAATCCTCGCATATTTACATTCGCATTCGCATTCGCATTCGCATACTCATCTACTACGTATACGCGCATATATGCATACCTCGCTCGCTTCACCTCCGCATAGACCTCTGCCAGGTTGCCCTTCTACCCCTCCGAGAGCCTTTCTTACGGCCCCCGTTCGTCAGCGGGTTCGTCGTGCCTTACCATCGGTTAAAACAGGCTAGAGACGAGTCACAAGTGTCAGAAAAATGACTCTCACGGACAATGGGGAGCGAAGAAGGGCTCTCGCTTCTTCCGGTCTCCATTGGCTTCTCCCTTGGCTGCACAGTGAAAATCTCCTACGTACGTGTGTGTACCTGCTCGCGCGAGAGTAAGGGCCATTCGAAATGCAAAACGTGCGCCCACAGATCGGAAAAGGGCCTGACTGGGAGCAGCAGAGGGAGAAGGAAGAAAAGCTGGTGGCGGACATAATCGATCGGGTGAAGAGGGAATGCGAGGCTCAAGGCGAGACGGTCACGAGGCGAGGATACTCCAGGCGATCTACCGTCATGAACAGCTAAGGCCGAGCCCTCGACCAGGGGAAGGAAGAATCGTCGAAGCTGGCTCGTCGACGCATTATCATACATTCCTCCTGATTTACCTCGAGATTCAGAGGCACCCTTGGATTACTCAGCAATCGCGTTCAGGTAGCCTGCCGACCTTGTCGTCTTCGCTCTACCTTCTGCTTTCACTACGAGAAACTATACGATAGGATAATTTAAAACGTTTTCCAATTCTAAGGAATTTCTGATTAACTTAGAAGTACATACATACATACCTCGGACACTCGTCTCGCGGCCACCGGACGGTCGCAAAATAAATCGCACTTATCAGCGAATAACTCGAAGGGTGCTGGTTAACTAAACTCTATTTGATTAATTAATTAAGGCGTCCGTATTTTACTGTAGCGACAGGTGCACGGTGGTCGTTCGATTTACTATTGACGAATCTTTAAGAGTAGGGTAAGAGTTGGGAGGATAGATCGCGACTGGGTCGGCAGGTAGATATATCTCCGTCGAGCACACACACACACACAGGATATCGTTTAGGAGACTGTTTGGAAATCGTGACAGGCGTGCGGCTATCTATATTTTTTCGCATATTAATCAGCCGCTCGATTGTACGCGAGAACAATATCGGAAGATAGTACGCGTTGGATCGTCGATTCAACGGTGAAGAACTAATTGTAAGTAAGATGAAAATATCCGTGTGCTCTTCTCCTCGAAATGATCCTGTCACTTTTACCCAATGTCGTTCCTCACGCGTTCCTTCAAATTGGAATCGTGGATTCCACTTCCTGGAACTTGCGGGGGAATATCTGTTTGACGTACAAACGACGTGCGCTTGTTATTTCCCTCACGGTGGGTACGATTCTATCAACGTTAGATGCCAAAAGTAGAAATCGACCTTTGTCGATAGGCACAGATTTTATCCTATCAGGAGAACACGTTTAAAAGTGGTTTTACGGACCAAAGTCACCCTTTATCCCTAACTTATGCGATATCCAAAACGAAATTTAACTCTTTCTCTTTCGATATACTATAGTAGAGCGATTCTCGCTAAATATGTAGATAGATCTACGCATAGTCGGCAAACGGTGTCAAAAAAAGTTCTTCGCACTCTTATTCAATGCCAAAAATTGTACTTAAACTATTGCGTCTGAAGCTGATAAAATCGTATTGGGAGACCACTCGGGAGGGGGGAGAGTTGGACGGTGAAGAGAAGGCTTTTTCCCAAAGGAAAAATGGAATCCAGTGCCAAATGTATCTCTTCCCAACTGTACGATACTTCGTTGCGTAGAGGTAAACGCAGATAAAACGTTCACTATATTACGCGATGAGAGCGATCGTTTGCTCAAAAATGCAACTCTACTACTATTTTTTTTTTCTTTTGCTAATTAAGCCGTGTTGAGTCGCCAAACGCTGTTCCGCGTGATTGAACGCGCGTCTTCGCCAATTCCACTTCTATAATGAGTGGACTTGAACTAATGAAAACTAATTAGTATACGGGTACTGATGCAATTGGTGCGCGCAATGTCACGCGGAATAGCGTGAGCGGCCGCTATCACACTCGGACAATTAGTCGGGCACGAATTAGTGTCGCTAGTCGGACGGTAGATAGATACGATAGATAGATAAATATATCTACGCGTACTCGACGTACGACTAAATATGATATAATGCGCATCAGCGTTATACAAAACATATGTTAATCTTACTGAATATTCCAAGAAAGTCTGTCCATTTTTTCGAACGTCTCGAAAGTATTTTAAGCTCTATATTGTTGCGTGTTCCCTCGCGCAACGCCAGAAGATCGAATTTCCAAGGTTCGACTCTCGCGCGCGCGCGATCGGGGACAGAGAGAATGCACCTGAAGTACAATACTAAATACATTGAAGTCTATTCGGGTTTACCGGTGTTTGAGTTTAATGCTGAAGGAAGTCAAATCCACGAACTACTAGGAGTATTTTATTTTCGTACTGGATTCACCAAAAGTCCATCTCTTCGGATGAAACCTATTCCAAGCGAGTTCAAGCTCTTGTGCCAATCGCGTTATATCACTTGGAACGTATCTCTCGCAATTCATGTATTCTTCGCGTGGGCTCAAACAGTCGGAACAAAGGGACAATTCTCCTCTGGCGTTGCGCGGTCGATTTTACGCGCGAATCGTGTGTACAGTCGCGTAATTCTCGCGGATAAAAAAACCTTCGTGCGTATAGCGCACTTTGATCCTACGAGCCTGTACAATGACGTTGCGCATTGCACGGCTCCTCCGCATATTCGTATACGGACAGAAGACGTTTATTGTCTTCTGCCGGGTTTAAATAAAGCAGCGGGCCACTCTTCGTTCTCCTTCCTCGCGCGATTTGCCCTACCGGCGTTCGCTCTTCTGGGAGAGAGTGGCCGGACGGTGTTTATTTCTCCGTGAACTCTTCCTTCGAACTTGCCCTATCAATCGAGACTTTTATCGCGTTTACGGGTGCTTTTTGGGGTCTTTCGGGATGCCTCAAGATTGAGAAAAAGAAGAAGAAGAAGATGAAGAAGAAATTGCGCGCAGGTCGTGCTAGTACAGTATTTTCGAGTTCCTTTCTCGGAATTCGTCGGGTCCCATTAGCGACCTCGGTCGAACGGCGCGATCGAGTCACCGCCTCCAGCAGGTCTGTCGCAGTGCGTTTATGTGATACTCCTCGTGATTTGTGCCAATAATCGTAATTTGTATGCGGTGTCGACCGAGATGAAGCTCACCGAGTAAAAATTGCCTCGCGGAACGTATACGATCCAGACTTATAAGAAAAGCGGAGAGCCGCCACGGACAAAGTCTGATACATACATATTTTACGAATACGAAATAATATTTCCTGCATGCTACAGTCTAGTAGTTTCGTCTACCAAGCGATCCAACACACTCGTACTATCTACCACGGTGATAAGTGAAGTTAGATACGTAATCGTCTTCCTGGTAAAATTACCTTACTTTTTACACGTTGAGGGCAATGCACTAGTGGCCACTCGAATCAGTTGAAATACACCCCTTTCTGTGAACGATAGCGACAAGATAGAGACACACGATCGAAATCGAGCCAAAGAAAGAGATCGGGGCGGCAGTCCCGGCAATCGGCTAGAAGGAAATTAAAGGAAATCGTTACGTTGGTCCGACATATGGGGGCTTCCTTCGGTGCGAGCCGTGTTAAAAAAAAACGGGTAGGCAGGGATCCTCGAAGCCGTAGAAAAAAAAAAAGAAAACGATGAAAGGGAGGAAAACGAAGGGTTGGCTTCGTTCGACATACTTCAATCTTCCGTATTGAATCTTAAGTGTTACTATTCGTAAGAACGTAAGGCTGACCTCCTACGTCGAACGCGACGACGATGATTCAAGTTGAGAGTATTCCGAGGAGATAAATTATTTATTTGTTTACGATAACGAGGCCGTTTTGAGAAGCGTATGTCGGGTGGCTCGCGCTACTCGAAAGACTATCAATTGTACATAGAGTGAATCGCGAGCCCTCGAGGGTGCGACCCCGTCTAAAAGGTGCACGAACTCCAAGGAGCACGTACGTACTATAGGATTTAAAATAAAACTACTACGAGCAAACCATAGTACTTACGATCACGCTAATCATCAGTGAGGACTAAAGTTACAACTAACGAATTCGAACATGTTGTGCATTATATGTCGGGAAAGAAATAAAATCAAAATCAACCGAGCAATTGCACAGTCTCTCTATTTCGAATCAATCCAGTAGCTCTTATATACTGTTATGGTATGGTTCTGCTTAAAACGCTAACCAAGACTAAAGGGGGATCGTGCAGTACGATCCTGCTGCTGCTGCGAACTGCGTCGACTTTTTTGCGCCCGGGATTCACAGCTGCAGACAAAGCCCACGCCTTGGGTAAAAGAGCATTACATATCCGTTCATGCCAAAGCGAAGGTCTCTGAATATGAGTGGTAATAAAAGTGGTAATAATCAGTATTGAAAGAAAGACTACTGGAACACGTGGATAGGAATATATTTATAATTAACAGTTAGATTATTTCTTTGACCTTCCATACTTTATTATGTAAAAGAAAGTCTTGTACCATCATCTTTTTTTTAGAAAATCTAAAACTGTATCTCGAAAGTAAGTACTTACGTCTGTTTGATTACTAATTTCAACGGTTAATCATGAGCCACCTTTAATCACAGTAATTTTTTTATAGTGGCTGCTGGAAGCACCGAAGAAAATATCGCGGAATACAATATAAAAGGCTCTTCGTGAGGAAGTACAAACAGCTGAAAATGTCATTTAATCGACGACGTGAATAAAGCTATATACAGCAGAAGCAATTGTATGATTTTCACTATATGCAATGGATGATAGAAAATAAAGTATCAACTACTAATAAAATACTGAAATTATTATTTATAAACAAATTCCCAGTAATCTCTCCATGCAATTCCAAATCCGTGCAATCACTACTCAATTCGAATCATAAGCGAAAATGCAGGCGAGCCAAAAAAGTGATTATAGTTTCTACATTTTTTTGTATTAAATAGTAGAGATTGTCAGAGCCGCTCCGTTTTTCGCGATACGGATATTTAAAGAGTTGCGATACGAAATCCCATAGGACGAACTGTCGATCCTGCTTATCCTCTTTAGTGGCAGTAGTATTGGCGCGTACTAGTTAACCAACGTGCCAGCAGCAGCGCACTGCAGCGCGCTGCTGACCAGTCACCAGGGCCACTGACTGCGCGCTGACTGCCATGATGCGCATCGATCACCGCGAAGTTACTCCTCTAGCGGGGGACAGTTAACCCGCGTTCTGTTTACAGTGTAACTTCTAAGCTTCCACGATCGCGTCCATCCGTCCTCGCAATCAGGAACTAGGAACCTTAGCTTCCCCGCTCCTTTGAACGAGATTATATTAATATGTCTGGCACGATTATTCGCGAGCGCTGGTGATGCACGAAGGCGTGGTGCGTCCTGGTATCCTCGAAGCCCGCTTCGCGTGACGACGAGTGCATCGTGAAAGCCGCTAGCCGTACGCGGCCAACAGCACAACAATGATTGCATGGTTCGCGACGGTTTATTACGGCCTTTCGTTGGCCGCGTTCAGTGTCAATGCTGTTCATCCAAAAGATCCACTGGCACATCACGGTAGATGCCAACCGATTACCATCAATCTATGCATGAACATACCCTACAACGAGACGATCATGCCAAATCTGATGAACCACCAGAAGCAAGAGGACGCCGGACTTGAGATGCACCGTTTTGCACCCCTCGTCAAGATTAACTGCAGCCCTGATCTACGATTTTTTCTTTGTACCGTATACGCACCCGTTTGCACCATCATCGATAACGCCATACCCCCGTGTAGGTCTCTCTGCGAGAGCGTACGTGCGGGTTGCGAGCATCACATGAACAGCTTTGCCATCCCCTGGCCCGATAGTCTCGATTGTTCCAAATTTCCGGAACAAGGTGAACTTTGCGTTGGAAACAACGAGACAACTCCACCAGAACCTTCCGCACCGGTGTATCCGCCACCCAGAATGCCAGTGGCTGAATTTCAACCTCCTTGGACCGGTGGACCAAAGCCGTATGGCAGTGGATTTATGATGGGTGCACGAGACTTTGGATTCGTTTGTCCAATGCAATTTAAAGTACCTCACGAGTTTGGATATTCGTTGAAAGTCGGAGACAAAGTGGAGCAGAATTGTGGAGCTCCGTGCGATGGAATGTTCTTCACGGAAAGGGAGAGGAAATTCTCGAGAGTCTGGGTTGGCACCTGGGCATCTCTTTGCGCAGCATCCTGTTTCTTCACCTTTTTAACGTTTCTCATTGACACCGATAGATTTAGGTAATTGTGCTTTTATTTCTATTGTATTCTAACGATCCTAAGTGGGCGGATGTTGCATTCATGTAATAAGGACACAAACGCATACTATTGTATGTACTTATATTTCGATTCGCTTTGAGTGACCATTACGATTTACTTAAAACAGGTACCCAGAGAGGCCAATAATATTTTTATCGGTGTGCTATCTAATGGTAGCGTTAGCATACGTGATTGGCTGGGCAGCAGGAAACTCAATTGCGTGTAGAGAGCCATTCCGGCCGCCTTTTGAGATAAGAATTCAAATGGCATCCACTATAACGCAGGGTACCAAGCACGAATTATGCACGGTCCTCTTTATGGTACTTTACTTCTTTGGAATGGCATCCAGCATCTGGTGGGTCATCCTGACTTTAACTTGGTTCCTGGCTGCTGGATTGAAATGGGGCCACGAAGCCATAGAAGCAAACTCTCAGTACTTCCATCTAGCTGCTTGGGCTGCACCCGCTATAAAAACTGTTACTATTCTCGCAATGGGAAAAGTAGAAGGTACGTCTTATTTCTTCCTCGAACCAGTTTCGTTTTCCATATAACACGAATCCTGAGAATTGGTAATTATTTTTCAGGAGACATATTATCCGGAGTTTGTTACGTTGGTCTCTGGAACGTGGATGCCTTACGTGGATTCGTCCTCGCACCGCTTTGCGTCTATCTTATCCTCGGTACTGCGTTTCTACTCGCCGGATTCGTTTCCTTATTCCGCATACGCACAGTCATGAAGCACGATGGTACCAAGACTGACAAATTAGAAAAACTTATGATTCGCATCGGAATATTTTCGGTACTCTACATAGTTCCTGCTCTGATTGTTATCGCTTGCTTGTTCTACGAACAAGCATATTTTGACCAATGGATGCTAACTTGGCACATGGATATGTGTTCGCGTCCTGGACCTCAATCTCTATATTCGATGCCGTGTCCGCTTGGAGAACGCACTCGCGACGTCGGTAGACGGCCAGAATTCGAAGTATTTATGATCAAATACTTGATGGCTATGATCGTTGGAATTACCAGTAGCTTTTGGGTATGGTCAAGTAAAACATTGACTAGCTGGAGACAATTCTTTCATCAGATACAAGGACGACGCGGGGAAGCGTATGTTTGAAGCCTTACAAGCCTAAGCTAAATGCATCAAATTTTTAGAAAGAAGTTATCTTTCTCAACTACATATATATATATTTGTTCATGAACAATCGTGTTAAGCTTATACACCAATAAGCAAAGGAAAAAAAAAAAAGAGAGAACGTTCAAAAATATACGTACATTGTCGCGCTTCTATAGAATCTCTACGATAATGCAAAGGAAACACTGAACGCGTAAGTACAATTATTGCGCCTCTATTGAAATCTCGAATAATCATGTATGATTTCTTTTATAATATAGTATATTTTTTTAATGTCGTGGTGATTTTGCAAAAAAAAGTAAGTGTATTGTGCCAAAATATTTTTTTATCGGTATAATTAATCCGTTTTGTTCGAACGCGCAAAAAAAAGGTCAGACTATTCCTTGGAAAGCCGCACAAGGATTGTATAAAATTTGTTAGATTTAGTGATTATTGATTAGTTTCAAGTATTATTAGGAGGATGTTCGTGTTACGTTATCATTAAGTTACTTTTCTTTGTATGTGTGAAAAAATCCGTCACATAATTCATCATTGAAGTTAGAAACGCTCAAGTTTTACATTTGCGAAGATAAACGCGTAGCAGATTGTCTGCTTTTGTGTTTCACCGTAGATAGAGAAGAAGAATTGGGAGAACGTAGCGCGCGTCACGTTTAAAAATTGTCCGCTTTACGTTTATTACTGAAGAACTGAATGTATTACGCTTAAATGAACTTGGAAATAATTTTTAAATGTTTACAAACCTCCTTAGACAAATATTTTCTAATACTCAATTAAGACTTTAAAAGGATTCTTGATATTTTTTACATAATTATTAAGAAACTTTTTGAGATTTTTCTTTCGCCTTTAAATAAATTTGCATCGAGATTTGTTCCGACTCGTAGAATCGGTTTGGCACAAAAGGAATTATTACGGGATGAAAAAAAAAAAATTTCCTTAGAAGACGTGTGTGCTACACTTGACTAACTCAAATTGTATATACAATATATGCATTACTTTAACTCTGTACTATAATATATTTTTAAAGAGTTATGTACATACATATGTCAGCCTACCGTTGGAGTCTGTATGTTTCCTATCTTTAATCAAACTGCGAATAATTTCACGCAACGATGCGTGAATTAAATCGACTCGGTACTAAACATTAACCGAGTCTTAACTAATGTTCCAATATTCAAGAGAAATTTCGTCCATTGAAACTGCCGAGCTTTTTGCGTATCATATAAGTCTGCGGCACTTAGCGAATATATTAATAACGACAATGATTTGCGAACGCGAATTTTATGCGTTTATTCTAACTACACACTGCCGAAGAAAATTTTTTAACTGTTCTTCCCTCTTCACTGCCTGAGAGGTCTAATCTCCAAAGAAACTTGATCCACTCAACAGAAACTTAAAATCCGTTCTTCGTCATGATCATCAATTTTCAAATACAATAATAACTATTTTTCAAACTTAAGCCGCAATTTGTGTCGTAACTATTAATGTTAGGTGATATCTATAAGTTGCAATGAATTCTGTAGACTTTACGAATAAAATGATGTACCTATTACTTGTAAAGTATCAATCGGATGGTGTGATTAAACAAATTCTTTATTAGCGATCGTTTTGTATTATAGAAAATTACCGTATAGTACATAAATATATATATATATATATACAAGTGGAAAAAGGGTAAGTATAGTAGGAGTAATTAAGTTTTATTTTTTCGTGGCATTTTGTTCGGGCTTGTTTATAACTGTAGGACGTGGTGGTGGTGTAATACGAAAGCCCAATCGACGTAAAAATTTCAATACATACGGAAACGCTAATAAAGTAACGCCAATTCTCATTGGAGCAGTGAGTTTGTAGAGTGTGTACGCTACGACGAACGTCGATGACGTGTAGAATATCTGTTTTAAATTGTCCTTATCCTCGGGGAAGAACTTCTCCGCAAATGGATACATATCCACGCCACTGAAACCAATTGTTTGTCTCATTCTTACGAGTACGTATTAAAGAAGTATTAAAGAAGATGAATGATATGATACCTTTTCACTAACAGATACGTAATTCCAAGTAGAACCAACGAATGCGATATATGGAAAATTAGAATCAAGGGACCATATTTGATTAGTGCCAAACGCAATGCCTGTCCCTTAGTTACGATCTTAGTCTCGGCCTTCTCACCCTGTGGATTTTCACTTTGCTTAGTCCATAGTGGGCTCTTTACGTGAAATTCGCGGTAAATCAGACGATTGTAGCCTGCATTTTGCATAAGTGAATTTTCTGCTCCACTCGCATATCGGCCGCCTAAAGATACGTTTTCGATTAGACCTAATTATAAGTCACGGAATAACATCGATTGAATATTTGTTTATTTAATATACTAACCACTCGTTTTCTGCTCGAAGAATAGCGTGGACATACATTTTTCTTGAGGAGCCTGTACACTTTTTGAAATAGAAATATTATATTTAAATAGCTGATTATTCAAAGTGTTGAAGCTACGATCATTGCCTAGATCTTTACCACTTGGCGGAATAGTGAACGGCTTCGGTTCGGAACGGTTGAGAACTGTACGGGTATTAAATATTAAATTCGTCTTGTTGAATGACTTTTGATTAGCGTGTGTGCAATAATGTTCGGTGTAACAATCGAAATTGAATGCTATTCTTTATTCGTATAAAACAATTATATGAGCGATTCCACGCAAAGTGGACACAGTCCATACACACCTAGTCTCAGATTTTTTTTAAACTTTGTATATTCGTAGCCCTTGTCGAACCCTGTAAAATGCCGTTTTCCGTTCCTCAATATCATTAATAGTTTTTAAATTATTTAAGTGTAAAGTTTGGGATCAATTTTTCTTTAAAAATTTATAACTCGAAAACTAATAAAGATACCAGGATGTGCGAACTGCCGTTTTCTTCGGAAATCTTCAAATTTTAATAAAAAAAATACTCCATGTGTGTAAAATTGTATTAACTAGTTCTAAAATATAAATATTTGTTAAAAATTTAAATAAGACAGTGAAAGACATTCTTGATTACTTTGAAATTAATTTGGCATATGCTCTGAAGTGTTCTGAAGAACCCCTGTAAATTAGAAGTTGGAGAAATGCGGAGATCCGGAGTAATAAAATATTATTGTTGTAAAGACCCAGCCGAGTGCGCGCTGCGCACGCGCTCTATGGTCGCGGCCCGCCTAGCGTGATCAGTGGTATGGTCGCCGCCGGGCGCCGTACGGGCCGCGACTATAGAGCGCGTGCGCAGCGCGTACTCGGCTGGGTCTTTACAACAATAATATTTTATTACTCGGGATCTCCGCATTTCTCCAACTTCTAATTTACAGGGGTTCTTCAGAACACTTCAGAGCATATGCCAAATTAATTTCAAAGTAATCAAGAATGTCTTTCACTGTCTTATTTAAATTTTTAACAAATATTTATATTTTAGAACTAGTTAATACAATTTTACACACATGGAGTATTTTTTTTATTAAAATTTGAAGATTTCCGAAGAAAACGGCAGTTCGCACATCCTGGTATCTTTATTAGTTTTCGAGTTATAAATTTTTAAAGAAAAATTGATCCCAAACTTTACACTTAAATAATTTAAAAACTATTAATGATATTGAGGAACGGAAAACGGCATTTTACAGGGTTCGACAAGGGCTACAAATATACAAAGTTTAAAAAAAATCTGAGACTAGGTGTGTATGGACTGTGTCCACTTTGCGTGGAATCGCTCATATTCTTTCGATTTTATATATTGTAAGCGATAATGCATATTATTATTCAAAGTTTTAATGCGCGAAAATTTTCAAGGTACACATCGATTGTGCGGAAGGAAATGGAAACTTTAAGTTACTTTAATTTATCGATGTAAGCTATGAAATCATTTTTGTAATGAGCCTTATGAGCCTTATTCAGCAGATTTCAAAATCGGCCGTGCCAACACGTCGAACATATTGAACAGTGAAATATGCATACATGTCATACCTGCATAAGGAAGCCGAGAAGAAAATATCAGTGAGTTACAGGGTCTGCTGAAACGTGATAGTGCCATATCTCGGTCTATCAAAAAACTATAACGAACGACACCTTCAAGATTCCAATTAAAATCAAATCAATTCACTCTTGTCAGTAGACATACAAAATACAATACGAAATTAATTCGATGACTTTTAACTTCAATCTCAGATCACCTGCAACCTAACCTCACCAACGATATCATAACAATGATAACACTTTTTTGCACCCTAGCATTCACAAGCGCGATACGATATTATTGAATTACTCGACAATACGCAATAAATGGTTGAATGAATTCAACGCATTCACTCGTGATAAGCTTGGAGGCGATACTCATGCGAAATGCAACTTTATTGACATTCAGTCTCGCGGTGTATACCCGTTACACATTTCCTACACCACGCATCGAAAATATTGAATTGCAAGGAAACGTGAACAATTCACGCAAAGATCCTTCTTGGCTACATAATACACGTCGCCTGATCGGAAAAGCCGGTCTGCCACACAGTTTGGAGAATGCACGACTGTTACATACACAGTCATCGCGTTATTATGCAACTATAGAAGTATATATATGTACTATGTTGGGTATATACATATATATGTATATGGGAAAAGACAGAATTTTAAATTGGACATGCAAGGAATTAGTAGCAAGTGGAAATGCTACGTCTCACACATTTAGATAGAATGTAAGGTATTATAGAAAAATATAATTGTATTATATATGTATATGATACTTTACATCTAAAGTAGTGCACAATAGAGCACAATACTACTCTTACCTCCGAATATGGTACATCAACTGGGCAGATTAATCTTACGAGTCGTTCTTTTAAGACCGTGGGACCGATGATTCTCTTGGGATAATTCCTGTTGCATATATTATTACAAAAAATAAACAAGGTCAAACGTACCACGTAAAATCTCTTGATTAACAAAATGGTTCATCGAACGATCGTGTCAGAGCAATTGGCATGAGCGTGGAACATAAAATGTCAGGTGGTACAATAAGATTTGCGTAAAAAATATAACTAGATATCTGAAGTGAAATTTCATACTTTATTATGTTACTCTGAACGAGACGAGAAGTCCAGCTCCTACTTAAGTATAAAATAAAATGCTCGCTAAAGAAACCGATGACAATGATGTCTTTAAAAAACGGAATTGGGCGTGATTGTTTTCCACGGATCGATTGCCCGATTCGGCGAGAGATCGCGGATAAACAGTGTGTGTGTGTGTGTATGTCGTATATACGGAATACAATATTTCTCGAATAATATGCCGATCGGGGATTCGACACGCGGAATCAAAAGGATCGCGCCCCGGCGGGTTTCAAGGATGACGCATATCGAGCCGTGCTTTTAAGTTTTTTTAATCATAGTTATTATTATCGTTAATATCCATATAATTATCAATAACTACAGTAAAACACAAAACAAAAATGGTGATATCTGTACATTCTCCTTAAGTGAGTAACATAAACTTTTTTGTATACCGGTAGCCTAGAATAGGAAGAAACTAAATGGTAGTATTCACAGATATTTTACAAGGTAGGTAAGACGCGATTCGGACGCACGCGCCACGACGTCGAGCGCGATTTTTTCTTACACGTATGATAATGAGGAGAAGAAGAAGAAGAAGAGACGAAGGCGCGCGTAGACGAAGAAACAAGAAGAAAAAGAAAGTGGAGGAGGAAGCGCGATGAGAATGTATTGAGAAAAGGAAAGAGAAAAAAAAGAGGATAGAAAGAGAGATTTAAAGACGAAGAGAAGTCGAAAGAAATGTGTTTAGTAGCGCGTGCGTCTCGTTCGCGCCCCATTATACTTATTTCGTAACTGTAATATATATGCTTCTTTATACTCATCACCTCGTTCGCTCACTTATACCTCTACACTGTACATATGCACAACGCATCTTTTACACTGTACATGCACACGCTCCACGGGTATTCGCGCTGCCTTATATTAATCGTATTTCCCAGGGATCGCCAGAACACGATTCGGAACGTTCGCACGGCTCGAGGCCCGCGGTAAACTGAAAACACGGATCTGTCTGTCTAACTTCGCATAACGGCCTCACGGAGAACTAATTGATTCGTGCGTACGTGTTTACGAGCGTACCGTGCGTGCATTTGTCGTGGTCGCGTTACGCGACTGATTGACGACAAAAAAAAAATGGAAACGTAAAGAACACTGCGCGCCTAATAATTCCAGCTGAGGACTCGCTGACCGCGACGGGGGGCGAAAGGCCAATGACTACCAAAAATCAAGAGTGTCAAGGATGTGGTACGACTACTTAAAAAAAAGAATAGAAAGAAGAGAAAGAAGAAAATGAAAGAAAAGAACGTAAAGAAGAAAGAAAGAAAGAAGAAAAGGGAGAAATGGTCGCATCGAAGAGGATGACACCAAGCGAGGGGACCAAGAAGGGGGAGGGGGGGCTGGGACCGAGAGAAATATGTTTTGGCCATCCCTAATACTTTTACACATGGTTACTCTCTAAAGGCATGCGCCCTATGCGCAGCAGCAATAATATCGTAAATAGGTAAGTTTTTTTGTTATATTACTTAATGTTTTCCACGGCTCCGTGTGATATAGTGTAACTTCTGGTCTATACACGTAAGCGCATTATTATCTCGGACACGATTGCTAAAGAGTCTATGACACATCGCTCAAAAGGCGACAAGGGATAAGAGAGTAATGGGGATGGAAGTGATGGTGGTGGTGGTGATGGTGTAGAACGACGGGGCGGCGTCAATGGTCAATGAGATCGGTCACGCTGTTTCTTCCCCCAGCATGACATACTTTAAGCCCCCTGTTCAACGTGCGAATTGGTGTACGTTCTAGCTAGCCTGATGTAATAACGTTAATAATAATTAATAGCAGCGATAATAGTAGTAGCAGAGTAGTGGTAATAATAATAGTAGTAGTAATGGTGGAGTAATAGTATAGTCGTAATAGTAGTAGTAGCAGTAGTGGTAATCATAATGATAATAATAATCATAATCGATAATTAATCATAATAATGGTGGTAATAAGTAGTAATAATAAGGATAGCGACACTAACGAACGATAATAATAATAATAAGAATAAGAATAATAATAATAAAGAGATAATAATAAAGAATCAAAATAAGAATTAATATTAAAAATCTTTTTTTATAATGTACATAGTGCTAAGGTGATAATAATAATGATAATTAATAATAATATGTTACATCCTGCTATGGGAAATTATATTACACTAGGGATATAACGCTACTTAGGTAGTCCTTTCTTCGCTCCTTTCTTTCACTAGAGGTCTAGATCGTAATTATACTTTCTAGTTTCGACACGAGCGGCAGCAGCAACAGCGGCAGCAGCAACTATTGTTACAGTAATATAATACATAGGTATTTATATAGAGCAGTATTATACAAAAAACACATCACATACCGCGCGGACCAGAATCGGTCACCATTATATGTTTTTACTTTTTGTTTTCATCGTCTTTACGCAGACATATATCGTTAAATAATTAAAATCACAGTAGTTATGCCCTCGCTGGCTCGCTTATAATTTACACAGTGTCGTTTAATGTCTAAGCCTTACTTAAAATAGCTCGTGTATAATGGTAGGGGTACGTTAGTTTCCTTCTATCTCTTACTTACGAAATCGACTGTCCATCTACAGCAACGGTAGGTGTTATGTATTAATTCTTTTTTTTTTTTGTTTGCCTATGGGAGGGACGAGCATGAGGGTCTATTCTCGAGGACATCGCGTGTGGTGCTGCTCAATCGAAGGTCTCTTTCGCCAAAAGGCTAGGGTTGTGCCTGACCCGCTTGTCAGAAAGACCAAGAGTGACGTCGGTCGATCTCACAAACGTTGTCAGTGAATCGGCCTACCGCCAACGCGTTCCACGACAAAATGACGAGCTGGCGAGTGACGAGCCTCTGCCTGGCATACACGGGCATATACGGGCATTTTATACAGGGAGACACGCTCGATGATGCCGATCCGCTATGATCGAGCTAGTCTCCCTGTTCCACACAACCCCGCGCCCTCTTTATTTAGGCCTACGATCTCTAATCGGCGCGTAGCCGGGATCCATTTGATTGTCACTTATATATCTCCTTCGGAGGACTGTTCTCGGAGTATGTTCTCAGAGATGTATTCGTGTCTCACTCTCATTCGGTATCTCTCCTATCATTCTCTTTTACGATCACGGCGTTCCTCTATCTATCTCTTCTCTTGATTTCCTTGCACTATTACAAGTCTCTCTCTCCTACTTTCGCGCGCGCTCTCTCTATCTCTCTCTCATTCTCTCTGTTTTGCTTCTCTTCCGTACAACTCTGCACTCTCTCTCTCTCTCTCTCTCTCTCTCTCTCTCTCTCTCTCTCTCAGAAGGACACTCCAGGCTTCATGCCACTTGCGAAGCGTCCTGCGGTGCGTAAACGCGAGAGATATGAATGGTATATCGCAATCCAATAGACCACTGGTTGGCCTCAAACCGTGGCAATTACGATGAGTAAGTGGGCGATCTTCGCAACGCGGTGTAGCAGGTCTGGTGCAATTCGCGCCAGACTCTCATTCGCGAAATCGCACGATGGAAAGATGTGGACTACATATGCAGGCTGGAAATTCCATAGGAAAAACACATTTAATTTTATCTTCTATCATCTCGCGAGAGCCAAAAGCAATATATGTGTGTTTTAAACGTAAAGTCGAATAAATCGTAAGAATTGAGTTACAAACCTGTTGTGAGCCAGGCGCTGCAATGTTCACAATACCAGCCGCCTGTTTTTGTTGTAGGTACATGATGAATCCGGTCTGAAGATTTTTACTCTGTTGGAGAACGTCTACTTCGTCTCGGCCGCAAGGAAGTGCCAGCAACATGCAATGTTCATTATCCGTCTGAAAAAGTATGAATAAACAAAAACAAATGATTAATCAAACGTTCTTACATTCCAATTTATCGATTGATCGTATAAAAAGAAGAATCTTTCGTACACATACCTGCATCTTCCTCGCTACACCTTCCACTTGAGTCTGTTCCAATCTCATTCTTTGAGCGATTCGCAATGGTGGCGTTGAACCGTCACTATTGCAAGGTAAGCTGTCCCTGGCGACATTGGGATTGCCAAAAACAAAATGCATTTGTACTGCTGCTTGGTCGTTCTTAAGTGCCAATAAACCTTGCCACATAACGGGGTAACGTTGTAGCAACATTTGAAACGAGTCCGCTTGCGGTGGTACTTGGGATGCGTGCGGTGGAGTGACCACTTGATGCTTCCGCGGTCTGTCGGGTGTGATGGCACGATCACTCGGTGCTTCGCTCGCTGCCATTGGATACTGGGAGCGCAAGTGAGCTGGAGGTGGTTCGTAAAATCCACCTCGAGCAGCGGGTGGAGGTCCAGCCAAAGGTGGATTGCTGCCCGCATTGTACTGTGGAGGCGGCGGTGGTAGTCGGCTCGTTGCACCGTGTAACATGTATACCTGAGCTACCTGAGGACTATCGGTGGTACGATCCTGTGGCGTTCTTGTGGCACATCTCAGTTCTAGAGGCGGACTATGGCTATCTTCAATGCCAGTCTCGAGTTTCGGATCTAATGGTAGATGTGGAGATCTCGTTCTCGGAATGTGATACGCTATGCGTGGTGCCGTTAGTGCTTCTTGTTGTGCTCGAAGATATTGATACTGCAACACTTGTGGATGCATGTAATGCGGCGGTATTTCCGCGCCCCGAGCTAATCCTCCGTAATGATTCACAACGTCAGCCTGCAAAAGTAAACCATAATTATTAGTGTAATTAGATAAGAATCGGTAATGAAATTTAGGAAAACATTGAGACACTATTAAAATTGGATAAAAACTGCAGCATTTTAATAATGTGCGATAAAAGTTAGTGTGTAAATACCTGGGAAGCATTAGCATGATGGTGAGCGGGTGGGGGCAATGGAGGACTCTGGGAGCGATGTGGGGGCACAAGTCCATACTGACCCCCTGGCGATGGAGCAGTACCCACACTTCCATGCTAGCCAAAACCAAGCATAAGTTAGTAGTCTGTAGATACGAATATTGGTGAAAAAATTCGATATTCTAACGATAGATCTATGCGATATGTAAGTAGCCACGCTCACGTCACACATCGATATATTTATTATAAATCGCGTATTCTATAAAAAAAAAAATCCGGCGGATCTCTACGAACACAGTAAGAAGGAAATGGTTAATCTTTTTCTTACCAATGGTCCTTCGTAAGTGGATATCGGTACTCCTCGAGCCTGCGGACTTGCGGTTGGTACCATGATACATCCCGACATTGATACTTCTACTTTTGGTGGCTCCATTGATCCCGCAACCTGAAACCATTATACGTGTCACCGTGGTAATTATAAAAGAATCCAGAATACATCCCAAGTTAAATTAAATATCAATAAATTTCTTACCGGTGGTTTTGGTGCTGGTGGACGTGCGCAACTTATACCAGGCACTACAGTCGGTGGATTTAGAAGATGTGGCTGAGTAGGTGGACTGCCAATCGCTGCCGTCACCATAGGTGGAACCACAGCTTGCAATAGGTGAGCTTTTGGATTCAAAGGATGAGGCTGACCATTGATACCCTTCAGAGTTGTAGGTTGCGACACCGGTTGATGTATTCTCGGAGCAGGAGGAGTAGTCACATTTACCGGATGAACATTTATCGGTAACTTTTGCGGAAGATTTACTATGGTTGGCGCCTGCTGCTGCTGCTGTTGTTGTTGTTTCGCAGCTTGCAAGAGATGTTGCTTAGGATTCGGAGGCACTCCGGTGTTATTCAAGACTGGTGACATAGGCTGACCCTGAACCGGAGGAACTTGACTCTTTCCATTTGGTGCACTTATCTGCGGTGTCTGTTTCGCCCGCGGACTCAAACTCGGTGACACGACTCGGCCAGGAGGAATCTGAAGATGAAGACCTTGAGGCGGCGGAGTTGGCTTCACGATGTTCTGCACTACAGATTGATTAGGTACACTCGGAATTGCTGGTTTGGTAATGACTACTTGTTGTTGCACTGGGTTCGCCAATTTACTAGCATTTAATACGTGAGCCTTGAGGCTCGTTGGCTTCGTCTGCACTGCAGTAGTAGGTACTGCGACGTGTGGTGGTGGTGGTGGAGGTGGTGGTACTGGTGGTGCTGGTGCAACTGTGGTGGTTGAAATTGTACTGACGACAGTTGTGGACGTTGCTGTTGATTGAACCACTGTAATGGTGGATGTTGCTTGAATGACCGGTGACTGCGGCTTCGTAATTACACTAGTTTGCGGCTGAATCGGTTGACTTTGAATCGGCTGGCAGGTCACGTGTTCTGTGGTTTGCTCTTTCTTCGGTTCGTCGGTTGTTGGCACTACTATAGCGTTGTTGGGTTGAACAGGCTTCGCTCTAAGCGATTCGGCCTGGGTGGGACTGGTACTAATGACACCACCAGTCGGAGTTGTCTGAGGTTCGCCGGTGACTCTGTTGGAAGGTTGCGCCTGATTTTGACTCGAATTTGTTGAGACTGGTATGTACTGTCCTTCTTCGGACTCTCTCATCGGTATTAACATGCCAGTTACGGGATCGATCAGAGTTGTCGGTTCGTGAGATACTGGTTTCTGTGTTGGCGAGGATACCACTGGCTGGCTGGCCTCTTCGCTCTTGGGAGGCTCCTCCCGTGGAGGGGCACTACTCTCCTCTTTAGCTGGGACTTCTGGAGCAGGTGGTGGTGCTTCCTTAACTTTCTCTTCACTGCTGTCGTCGTTATTCTCCGAAACCCGCCGCACAGATTTCCGAACACCTCTCGGTGACTTCCGTGGTTCAGTCACCTGGATAATTTGCTGTAATGATGATTGAACATTCCGCGGACTATTATTATGTCTGGTACTGCGTCTTGTTGCGTGTACATTTCCAGTATTTCCACTAGCCAATCCCTTATTCACGGCTGACCCACGAACAACGTCTTCGATGACATCATCCACAGTATTTCGACTTCCATCCCTTTCCGCCAATCGCTTAGACTTCCTTGTATTCGCCGCCGGAGACACAAATTCCTCGGGCGGTATTTCCTTGACTGCAGCTACGTGTGTCACTGGCTGCGCGTTTGAACCCGTCAAACTTGGCACAGGAGATTTAATGGTAAGAATAAGTCGAGGTCGTCCACAATTATCCTCTTCACTGTCATCGTGAAATTCGTACACGTCCGCTGGTAACTTGTTCTTCTCGACGTGATGCTTGTTCCCTCTCGAAGGTCTCCCTCCTCTTCTGTGTGCAACAGTGGCGGAATTTCTTCCGCCACGCCGAGTAGTGACACCACCACGACTACTTGTTCCTCTTCTGCTCTTAGTCCGACTACGACGGCCTTTGATGGATTCGCTCTCGCAGGCTTCAACGCCTTCATCCTGTTCTTCATTGGCGGCAAAGCTCTTCTTGCTCTCGTTCTCTGTGGCTTCACTGTCGAACCATTCAGTTTCGTTCTTTACCGGTTCGTTCGGCTCGTTACTAGTCGCCTGTGGTTGTTGGCCTTCGTCATCTCCGTCGTTTCCTTCTCCTTCGCCTTCGCCATCGCCTTCGCCTTCACCGTCGCAAAGAGCGTCAACCTTCTTTATCACGCTTTCAATGTTCACTTCCTTCGCGGACCAATAGTCACTATCTTCTTTGCTATCCACTTGGTCATCCTTAGCCACGTCTATCGCAAGTGGGTCACTGCTGGGTTCTTTCAATGGATCTTCCGCAGGCTCTTCCTCTATTTCGGTCTCCTCACTTTCCTTCACCGACTCTTCTTCTTTAATTTCATTAGTGATTTCTGTCTTAACTGTGGCTTCAATCTCCATCTTCGGTAGTAATGCATCTTGTATTTCCGTCTTTGGAACGCACGGTGGCACCTTTTCAGTTTTAATTGGATCCGGCTGTTCTAACTTTGGCTTGATATCCACTTCTGTACAAGATTGGTTCAAAGGTACTTCCAATTCTCCAACCGCGAATTTCGACTCTTCTTTCAACGGCACATCTTCGTGTTTCACGATATCCGCCGGTTCGTGTTTGACCACATCCAAAGACTGCGCCGATTGGATCGGAGGAGTGAGTTGCATGGGTTGTGGAGTCTCCGCAGCCTGAGTATCCGTATCTAACTCTAATTCTTGCTCTTCGTCGTTTATACGCTCCGGTGGAGGTTGTTCGGTTACCGGCACTGTTGGTATCGCGGATATCGTGGATACTGTCGATGGTACCGCCCTGGTTATAATAGTTTGCGACACAGTCGATACGAGAGGTATATGTGGTTTAGAAAGCTGAGCAGTCTGAGATACTGGCGACTGTCGCTGGCATGTACTGATCGGTAGGTTTGTCTGAGCAACGATACACTTCTCGTCTGGCGTTGTGACAGGCACGGTTGAGGTGATTTGCTGGGGTACTATGGGCACAACGGTTTTGATGAGTGGCTGGTTCGGTGTAGAAACTGTTGGTGGACCCAGCGTGTGTACCATTGACTTGTGGACCAAATGAGATTGTCCGTGGGCCACGATCACCGGACTTGGTGTTGACGAACGTGGGATATGTGTTGTCAAGAGCTGCATATTAGACATCTCCTGTTTCTGCCGCGGTGATAATAAATTACTGTCGGTTGTGATAGGGCCTGTGATCTGCTTCTGAGATCTGGATGTTAACGTATCCGTGATACTCGCTGGCTTGCCAAACACAGGACTGGAAGTACTGGCATTAATTTCGATCTTCGCTGTTTCTGGTATATACGTGGGTGGTTGATTAGGCGAGGGTACTTTAGGAGAGGTCGATGCTTTGTTTGTTGGCTCCGGTATCACTGCTGGCGACAGCTTTGGCTCTTCCAATCGCTGCGGTGGTTCGTTCGGATTAACTGGTAAGAGAGTCTCGATAACGGATTTGCCTCCCATGGCGGCATCCCGTGAACTTTTAACTTGCACACCTGGTGCCAATGGTGGAACTGGCATGTAAGGACGAGGCGGAATATTTAAAGTCAAAGGTGGCAGTCCACCCCGTGGATAACTCGGGGCCAAAGCTCGCATTCCTGGTGCATGTTGAATGACAGGCTGTTGACTCGCCGCAGTAGAGTATATTTGTTGCGCGGGTGCTTCTGGTCTTAGCGCAGTGACAGGCACGCTTACGGCAACTCTGGCAGGTGGTGGTGATGGTTTTCCAACATTTGGTATATGTGGACTCAACGCTGTATTTCGAGACCACTGTCCATTTGGCGAAGGGGGTTGCGGTATTCGCGGTGACAACTGTGACGGAACGAGGGGTGGCATTCTTGATGGAACTAGTGGTGGCAATGGGGTCAAATTCGAAGAAGCCGACGAAGACACAGCTGGCACTGCCTGCATTCTCGGAGAGGCTTGTCGCATGGGTACCAATTGCGTTTGCGGAGAAACTGGAAGCCTCTGATACAGTGGCTGAGCACTGATGGGTGGTGGTCGAGGACTGGCAGATGTAGTAATTCTTGGTGTTTCGCTCGTGATCGGTACACTACACGGACCCAGTGCTGGTTGCTTGTACTGTACCGGAGGTGGAGAAGGCGAAGATCGTGGTGGTTGAGTCACTCGTTCTGGACTCGCAACCCTAACGCTCGATTCGACTGTTTCAATTGGCACGGTCTCTCTCTTTACGATGTCACGTGGTTTGTGTTCGTTGAGGTTCCACGAATGTGCAATAACCGAACTGGGTGGACTCTGTGACTTTGGTGGCATCGCAGGCACGCGACTCTCCACTGCTTTTTCTGGAGTAGCCGAAGCTGGAGTAATAGTTGGAAGCGTCTTGGTAGGCGATTTATAGAAGGACGGTATATCTGGCGTTTTCGGTGGTTGCGTTAGGTCGAAGGTTTCGTAATTCGGATCCTCTTCGGTGTCGGTATCTATCTGAAGATCATGCTCGCTTTGCGGTGTATCTGGTTTCATGTCCGCCTCAGTCTCCCCTGTAGACGCATTCAAGCTCTCAACAGCTTGTTGCATTTCCTCAACGTCCTCTTGGGGAGCATCCGCCGGTGGTACTGTCGCGGTATCGGCGTCAGGTTCCTCTTCCTCACCCTCGTAGGAGAAATCTTCGGTCGAACCACCGAAAGTTTCTTCTAACAATGCCGCTACGGCATCTTCGGTTTCTTCCTGCGAGATGGCTACCCGAGGCTTATCTTCTACCTGTGCAGGAGGTGTTGTGGGAGCGGTTACATCAGGCTCGTCTCTCGTAGTCCGCGATTGGCTGTTCTCTCGCTCTTCGGGCTCCGATATACTCTTCACCGCATTTTCATGGAGGGTTTCGTCAATTTCAATCCCGAACCCTGGGATGAATTTCTCCTTCTTCTTCTCTGGTTTCGAGGGCTGAATGGTGCCACTGACGACCGGCGGTGTGATTGCCGATACCGTTGAAACATTGGTGGTCACTTTGGGAATTGGACTCAAGAGAGTGTCGCGAGGCGTTGGAAGAGTTGGCGACATTGTCTTCGGTATCAGTGGACTACTCGCTCTTGGTGGACTTGGGTCTGCACCCAAATAAGGCAAATCACTAGTCTTCTCATGGTGATGATGGTGATGATGATGGTGATGGTGATAATCCTTTCGACTACGTTCCTCTTTCGATTTCTTCCTTTTCTTCTTTTTCTCTTTGATCTTCTCGGGCGCAGCCGATGGATTGGAAGGTTCGTGACTGTCGTTATCGTCAGTGAATCTGAATACGTCATGATCGTTGGATTCGGTACAAGCAGCCGCCGGTTTTGGCGAACTGGGCAGTCCGAGTAGTTTTGCTTCGATTTCCCGACCTGCTTCTGCCAGGTCGACACTGTTTTCGTCTTCCAATTGATGACGACGTTTCTTCTCGGTCTTTCGCCTTACTCTCTCAACGTCTAGTGCTGGACTGTGACCACCATCACTGTCGGATGCGTAGGCATTGTTCTCGGACGGTACATTGCCCAGTCTGTTAAAAAAGGTATTCGAAGGAGCATCGTCGACATCATCCGACAGCGGTCCAAAGATATCTTCCATTCTCTGTGAGTCTCTGGCTTCTTGTCTATTGAGCCTCTTCCGTCTGGCTTTCGCTTTGTCTTCTGCGTTCCTGTCCCTTCGTTTGTCTTTCTTACTCCGCTGCTTCTTCTCGGAACGCACTCTTTCTTCAGTGGTATCGAGCGCAGTCGACACACTCGACGTCGTGTTACTGACTGTGATCGAGTCGGGTGTGTGGTTCGGTCGAGACTCGGTGTTGGACGTAACAATCGCTGTCTTGTTCTTGTGCTCACTACTCTCGGAAGGCTCGTTCTTCAAACTTTCCTCGTTGGAAATTGAATTCTTCTGTCGCTTCTGCTTTTTCTTGTGCGACTTCTTACGGGAGTCTCTCTCGTGATTGTTGACCACGATTGCGGGATGATTACTGCGGAAATTGACGGGAACTCGCTCGTCGTCGTCCGATGTCCGTGGCTCCTCTTTTATCGTGGTATGCACGCTATTCACGACGACATTGGACGTCTCCATAGGATTCTGCTTTTCTTCGGTATCGGCGAAACCGAGATCCACGTCACTCTCCAGGAACCTCTCGGTTTTAACGACCTTTCGAATCTTGTTGTTGAACGACTCATCTTCCTCGCTGGTGTCGGAATGAATTCGAGATCGCGAACCTTTCCGGGACAACGATTTCGCTCTTGCGGAGTCCGATTCAGATGTTGCTTCATCCTCCGTAAGAGCCTTACTACTAACCGAATCGCCGTCCCAGGAGGTACTCTGCTTCTTTTCCTCTCGTCTCGCTCGACTCTGCTTCAATTGCGAGAACTTGTCCTTTAGGCGTACCTGACGCTTCTCCTCCTCAAGCTTTTGCATGTTCTTTGTCGAGCGAGCCTTCACTTTGTCGTACATACTGATGTAAGCTGGTTCGTCGTCGACGATGTCAAAGATCGAGTGTTTCTTCGGCTCGTCACTGTCAGTGTCCGTCGCGGACGGATGCCGCGTCGTCTGGAGATCGTGAGTCGACAAATGACCATCGTCAACATCGCTGTGTAGGTTCAAGGAAGACTGTTGCTGGTGCTGATGCTGATGCTGATGTTGGTGTTGATGCTGGTGCTGATGCTGGTGAGGATGCTGGTGCTGGTGCTGGTGCGGATGTTGGTGCTGGTGCTGGTGCTGATGCTGCTGAACCTCTCGAGAGTGATTCGAGGGATGCTCGCTGGGCGATGTCGAGTCGTTCCTCTTCGAGTGGTCCAGCCTAGATAGGAACTCTTTGTCCGATTCGTGGGAAACTCGGGGGCTCCGCTCCCTCGACTCCTTCTCCGAGCGGTTACGCTTACTTCGCTGCTTCTCTTTGCCGCTTTCTCTATTGTTTTCTCTGTTTTCGCGATTCGATTCGCGCGTGAGATCGCCGTGCGCCGTATCCCTGCTGTCCTGGAGCTGCACGGAGCTGCTATTCTCTTTGCTCTCGCGACTCTCTCGGCTCTCGCGACTGGAACGATGGGAGTCGTTGCGATGTTTACGGTCCTCCGATCTTCGATTTTGTCTAGGCCGGTCTTTGCTGTCCCTCCTGTGGTCAGAGACCTTCAAACGTTTTGCATCTTCTTCCGTTGGTCCGTCCTGTGAAGAACACCTTCGCTTTATCGACACTGGCGCGGGAGAGATTTGATTCTGCGACTGCGTGACAGATTGATAGAGATGATTCTCCGTAGGCTGTCTTCTACTTTCGTCGCGTTCTCTCTTTTCTTTGTCTTTCTCCTCGCGATCTCGCCTTTTCTCGCGCTCGGACTTTTCTTTGTCTCGCCTCTCTTGGTCCTCGCGTTCGCGCCGCTTTTCGCGCTCATGCTTCTCCCGCTCGATCCTTTCTCGCTCTTCCTTCTCTCGCTTTTCTTTTTCAGCCCGTTCCCGTTCCTCCTTTTCCTTTCTCCTCTCGCGCTCTTGTCTTTCCTTCTCTTCCCTCTCGCGTTTTCTCTCCCTCTCGATGCGCTCCTTCTCTTCCCGCCTCCTCTCGCGTTCCAATCTCTCACGTTCTTCTCTTGCCTCTTTTTCTCGCCTCTCTTGTTCTTCCCGTTCTTTTCTTAAGCGTTCCTTCTCTTGCTTCTCTCGCTCCAGACGAAGCTCACGTTCCTTTCGCTCCCGTTCCTCGCGTTCTCGCCTCTCTCGTTCCTCTCTCTCCCTACGCTCTTGTCGTTCCTTCTCCTCCCGTTCTCTTTTTTCACGCTCGACACGTTCCTTCTCCCGCCTCTCTTTTTCCTTGAGTTCGTTCTCTTCGCGCTCCTTCCTCTCGCGCTCCCTTTCTTCGCGCTCGCGCCTTTCTTTCTCTTGCCGTTCCTTCTCGAGTCTCTCACGCTCTCGCCTCTCTTCCTCCTTCTCTCGCCTCTCGCGTTCCTCCCGCTCTTTTCGCTCCTGCCTCTCACGCTCTTCCCGCTCTTTACGTTCTTGCCTTTCGCGCTCCTCCTTCTCTCGCCTCTCTTTCTCCTCGCGCTCCTTCCTCTCGTGCCTGCTCTCCTTCGTTTCCTTGAATTCTCTCGCGTGGTTCTCGGTGTCCCCGATATCGTTCACGCCACTGGCCGTGCTGTCCTTCTCGTCTCGGTCTTTGCGAGACCTTTCGACATCCGTGTCCTCCTTGCGCGACGACTTCCGTTGACAGTCTTTGTTCTTACTATACTTGTCCCTACCTTCTTTGCTCTCGCGGGACTCCCGGGGTTCTCGACTACTACTGCTACTACTACTAACCTCCTTTCGCAAGCGGGCACGGGGTACGTCGGTGGAAGACACTGACAACGACGATGAGGACGATGAAGTGATGGAGGAGGGTGTCGTGGAAGAGGGCAACGGGATCGAAGAGCCACTCGACGAGGAAGTTTGGTAGTGGCTGCTCGAAGGCGGCAGACTCGTCGCGACCGACGAGGGTATCATGCCTGCCGCCATCGTTACCGACGTCGGCATCGTCGAGGTCATCGTCATTGTCGTCGTCATGACCACGGGGGCGGTAGTCGTTATCGAGAAGGGATTCGCCGATATCGAGGGATTCGCGGACGTACCCAGTCCACGCGTAGTCGAAGCGCTCAGGGCATGGATGCTACTTACACTACCGTTGCTGCTAAGAAGGCTACTAGCTGACGCTAAACCACTACTACTGCCGCTACTGGCTGCCATTCCGCTACCAAGACCGATTGGTAGAGAAACTGGTGGTAATTCGGGACTAACAGTCTTGATTGACGTGCCGGGTGTAATGGGGGTCGCCGGTGTCGGATGTACGCAATTGTGCTGCACCGTCGTCCGCGGGTCAGTCTTTAGCGCGGACGACATGGTCGTCGTTAAAGATAGACTCGACGATAGCGACGTACTGATACCGATCTGACTGGTCACGGACGCGCTGCTGTTTAACTGTACCGGCGGATGACTAGGAAATGGATACTGTAAGCAAACCTTACTGGTGCAGCCTCCACTCGACGTGAGGCCACTCGCGTTACCGATCATCGAACTAACGCCTATAACGCCGGTGAACTCTCTTGGCTCGTACTTCTCACTAAAGTTCTCTAACCGTTTAGAGTCTTCGTCGAACACACTTCGTTTGGCAAGAACTGACTTGACGATGTCGGAGGGCTGCACTTCGTGTAGGTCCAAATCGAGAAGTTTGTGCCGAAACCTAAACCGTTCGCTTGCGGTCGCGTCAAGCTTCGCCAATGCATCACCCCCAGCCGCACTGAGGGCTCTCGAGCCCGACCACTTTTCGTACTTCTCGTTCAAGGAACGTATCCTCTCCTCGAGACTGGGTGACTGGGGCGCCGTTTCGCTGTCGGAGCTGGTTGGACTCGGACTGGGATGACGGGGTGGTGGTGACGCCGGCGGTTGTGGTGCCGCCCGAGGACTCGGTGCACTCGAAACGCTGCTGCACGGTGGGCTCGAGACCTTCGAGAGGCTCGCGCCACCGGGGGGTCGGCTGTTGTTACTGCTGTTGCCGTTATTGCTGTTGCTCGGGGTGGTATTGTTGTTATTACTGCTGCTATTGTTGTTGTTGTTATTACTGTTATTGTTGTTGTTGTTGTTGTTGTTACTACTGCTGTTGAGCATTTGAGCGGCGAACCTCGGCAGCGGTAGCGAAAGGGGCCCTTCGTGGCTCCTCTCGCGAAACCGCCTCGGTTCGCTGGGCACCAAGTTCTCCGGCCTTTCATCGACCAGAGGTGTTCCCGGTCGAGATCCGTCGTGATGCTCGTGATGTCTGTAAAAGGAATTACATTTGCTCTAGTTGCCGTTCTCTACCGCTTGGACAAAGGAAAAGTTTCCTTTTGTGCCTCTGTTGAAGCAGTAACTGACCTGCTCGTAACATCCCGCCGACGTTTGCAGGGTGCTGGCCCTCGGCCTTCGCAGCTACCTCTCCTCCGTCCATCGTGGTGAACGACAACCTTGCTGTCGCTGACTCGTCTGATCTCCATCCCTTTTCTCCCCGAATGCGAGGTAACGAGAAGAGACGCGATCTCGGGCTCGTCATCCTCGCAGAGTATGGTGGTGGGTGCACAGTCGAGTTTCGGTCGTTTCTTAGGCGCGAAACTGACCTCGTCTCCGCTACTGTGACACTCCTCCAGCTGTTCCAGCAAGTGGACGCGCTCTTTTTGAAGGTGCCTGATGTCTGGCGGCGGCAACAGCGGAGGTGGTGGGGCAGGTGGATCCACGCTCGTGACGACACTTTGCACGGCGTGGCGACGGGACGGCGGGGGACAATCATCGTCATTGAGCTTGCCATCACTTAGCACGCTGCTCTGGTAGTCGTCGTGACTCGTGCCGCTGCCCTGGCTAAATTCGTCGTAGCTGCGAAACCGACGTGGACCGGGTTCACTGTATTCACCGTCGTAGTAGGTCTCTTGGTAGGAGCGTCTGTTGTTGCGCGACATAGCCGTGGGATGAGCAGGGCTCGCACCTGGCGTACTGCCGCCTCCAGAAGTGCGGGAGTAACTCGCTGTCCGCGATCTCGGTGGCGTCTCGTACCTCGTGAACCTGCTGTTGGAGTTCGACACCGAGACCCCGGAATCGAAGCTACCACGATCCCTTCTGGAAGGAACCCTTTAAAGAAAAATATATCGAATCTTGAGATCACCCATCTTCAACGTAACGTCTTTATTGGCTCGAGCAATGATGTATATTTATACGTACGTCGCGTCATAGGCGGCTGCTGGCGACGGCCTCGTGTCCCACGGTTTCTCGCCAGAGATGCCTTGTCGCTCAAGGTGTTCGTAGAACGTTTCTTGACACTCTCGGGAAGCGAAATCCACTTGGAGTCGCCGGCCCCGCAGGGCAGCGCCTCGCATTTCCTTTACGGCCGCCTGAGCGCAGCTTATCTGTTCGAAAAACACCAGAGCGTGTCCGCGCTCTCGATCCACCACTACCTGAGATATTGGCCCAAACTGGTGGAACTGCATGTTCAAATATTTTTCCGACATACAATCTGAAAAAATGCACGTCGAGTGGATTGAATTAAAACGCATTCGAATTGAAGCAAATAAACGCAATTCGCGGAGTTCGACAGGAAAAATTACCTCCGATTCCGTCGACCCAAACGCACGACGTGGGCATCGATTTTCCAAATCCAAGTTTTATTCGATTCGCGCCCAAATGTTCCCCATCCATCGACCGCATAGCTTTTACGACACTACCGATGTCGGAATATTGGCAAAAAGCATAGCTCGATACCGAACCTTGCTTCTTGATATCTATTTCCTGCAGGATTACGAAAATTTGTTGTTTATTCATCGACTCAGAAATAGGATCGAAAAATGATCGACGAAATATTGATGGGAGCGAAACTCACTATTATCTCGCCGAAAGGCTCGAAATGCTTCCTAAGTTCCGACGCAGTAACATCCTTCTCGAGATTGCCGATGAAGAGCGTCCGCGTCGCCTTAGGATGGTACTCGTCGAGCTCAGCCTCGTACGGCCTGAACTCGTTGTCCTCGACATCGTATCCCTGATACGGCGCCACCTCGATCTTGCAGCCGAAGAACAACTTGTCGTGGGAAACCTCGAGAGCTTTCTCGACGTCTTCGGGCTTTTTAAAGCAGACCAGGGCGTACCTGTCGCCTGCTGCACCCACGACTTTTACCCACGTGACCTTTCCGTGTTTTTTGTACTCATGGAAGAGGCCGTCCTTGAGGGAGGTGTCGCTGCTGCGCGCGGGTAAATTTCGCACGCAGATCGCGAGTGGCCTGCGGTCCTCGGTGACGGCGGCATTTCCGGCACGATGGGGCGAACTGCCGGGTGATGTGCTACCTCCGGATGTGCTGCCGGCAGAACTGCCGCTACGACTGCTGCTGCTACTGCCTGAGCGGCTGCTACCGCTGGGTGAGCTGCTTCCGCTGCGCGATTTTCTCCGTTGCTTTTTGTGCTGTCGAAGAGCGCCGCTGCCACTGGTGCCGCCGCCTCCACCACCGCCTAGTGGAATAACACGACGAATGTAATCTACGCACGTTAGTTAATATTCCATTATTTTCATCCGATCTTCTTCCAGTTCCTCGGGGTAGTGCTGCTAGTGTATTACAAGCTCAAGTGAAGTTATTAATGATCCTCTTGAAACATTCCGAAAGACTGGATGGAAGTGGATCGCAGCATGGTGAGTAGGTGCCAGGTAAATTCGGGAAAAACGATAAGGACTGGAACGGTACCGAATTTCGTACACTCGCACATTTTTCCCCGATCAAGTATATGTGTTGTCGACGACCAGACGTATTTACGTGAGAGCATATGCATTTTAATGGCAGAATAGTCGAACAATGAACATAAATTACAATATGCAGCAGAGTATTGTGTTGACAAATATGATCCACCGATACATCACCACCTCCACAATCCGTGGTTCGATAATCCCCACGGCTTTGGAGCACGAGTGCAAACGAATAAACCGACATTAAAGGATGCTTCGATGCAGCACAATTTATCGTTCAGAAATGGCAGAAGGAACGTACATGAACATGGTGTAGCCACCCCTTCGCCATCGGCTTCGGGTCATAATTTAGCGCTACCGAATCCTGAATCCTCGGGTGAAGCACGTGGATGGGGGCAAGGCGCGTGCGATGGACGAAAGTGCAAGGAGGAATCCGATCACTAGCGTATCACTAAGGAAAATTGTAGGCAAGGAGCGGCTGCCCGTTCGCCTGCGGAGGCGCACGTACCCCCGCGCAGGTACTGTGCCACACGCAGGCGTAAACGCAATCGCGAAAGCACGAGAAGGAAGAGAGGATCGAGGGAAATCGGGAAGGGTGGCGAGGTGCCTGGGGAAACGGGTGGGCAGACCAAGTCGGCAAGGGGTCGAAGGTAGAGTGTGAAGCAGAGGTAGAAGAAACAGGGGTAGAGGTAGTGGTGAGCAGACTGGCAGACAGACAGACAGACGACAGACGGATAAATAAATAGAGAGATAAGTAAACAGATAGGGAGATGGATGGACGGATAGATGGTCTCGGATAGATGAATAAAGCGATAGAAACCAAAAGATAGATGGCAAGATAGATGGCAAGATGGATAGAGAGACAGGAAGGTAGTTAAATCTAGGCAGGTACAAGGGGGCAATTACCTTGCTCGTCCTGATAGGCGTCGTTGCTCGCGGGTGAGGGTGGTGGCGGTGCGTTCGCGTATCTGGAGGTCGTCGACTCATAGGCCGACCAGGAGGAGGGCGGCAGGGTGCCGCGATGCCGATCTAGGTGGGGCGGGGGCGGCGGCCCGGAACCGTACGGGCCGGATCTTGGATAGAGCCGATCCCTCGCCCTGCTGGATGTCACGTGGTACGAGCTTGCGGGGGCAGGCCGCCCGCGGGGTATGTAACCCCCGGGATCGGCCGCGTGAGGTGCGGGGTCCACCGGGTGGCCGCCGACCACGACACCACTGCTGCTGCCGCTAACACCACCAACTCCGCCCCCGGAACTGACCACTCGACTGTTTCGCTCACTCCCGTAGAAGCTCCCATGGGAACTCCGAGGCTCAAAGCCCTCGGCTCCTCGCTCGCGATCACGCTCCCGCTCTCGTTCGCGGTCCCGTTCTCGGTCCCGCTCTCGTTCTCCACGGTCCCGATCTCGGTCTCTCTCCCTCTCGCGGTCTCGCTCTCGCTCCCGCTCTCGTTCTCGCTCCCGGTCCCTTTCCCTCTCTCGCTCCCTCTCCCTTTCCCTCTCACGGTCCCTCTCCCTCTCCCTCTCACGGTCCCGCTCCCTCTCTCGGTCCCGGTCTCTCTCGCCGCGGTCCCGCTCGCGATCTCGCTCGCGGTCCCGCTCTCTCTCCCGTTCTCTCTCCCTCTCTCGATCCCTCTCCCTCTCAACAGCGCTGCCACTGCCAGCGCCGCTGCCGCCGCCGCCGCTGCTGCTGCAGCCGCTGCCACCGCCGTTGCTTCCATCGCTGACATTGCCGCCGACGCTGACGCCGACCCCGACGCCGACTCCGACGCCGATGCCAACCCCGGCGCCAATCCCGACGCCAGCCCCGACCGCGACACCGCTGCTCCCGACGATGACGCTGCCGACACCGCCGCCGCCGTTGACGCTGCCATTGCTGTTGCTGCCACTGCTGCCGCTGCCGCTGCCGCCGACGCCGACGATGACACCGCTGCCGCCGACAACCCCGACGCCGATGCCGACGCTACCAAGACTCGGGCCGCCGCTGCCGCCGCCGCTAGCGTCTCCGCTGCCGCTACCGCTGCCACCGACGCTGCCGCCGACGCCGCCGCCGCCGCTGCCGCTGCTTCCACCGTTGTTACCGCCGTTGCTGCTACTTCCGACGACCAGACTCCCGCCGACGGCATTGCTCCCGACAACGCATCCGACGCCGCCGGGACCAACACCGACGTTGCTACCGGCACTGCTGCCGACGACTGACGCTCCTCCGACTCCCGCGCTAACGCCGCTGGAGCCATGATCCTCCGAACTTCTGAAACGAACAACAATGCGCTACGGTTAATTGCTGCTGTTATTGCTACTACTGCTCCTAACCCTCGGGAGAACCCCCACCGTGTACTTTCCCAGAGGGCACTCGATCCCTTGCCCACCCGGTCTCGATTAGAGGGTGGTGCTGCTGACTGCTCGTGAAAACTTGAGAGAACCGAACGCGATCGAGTAGAATTTCATCGATTCGCCAGGCTGAAAGTACCATGTGCACAGGGACTTGGTTCGCACAAGTACCTTTATTGGGATCGGTCGATGAATATTCCGGGAAATCGCATCGGGAAGTACTACAAATCTCTCTTTGACGTGCTTCGAGTAGACTTACAGAGTAGCGAGACAGCGCCGTACAGCGGCTCGTAGCAGGATTTTTAGGATATTCCGACCATTAGAAAACAGCTCTGCTTCGGATAAATTGCTATATTTTCGTTAAGAAACGTATGTGTACATCAGGTGGTTCCTCAACGAAGATGACCGCGGTAGCACAGCCTTTCTCTCCCCCCGTGCGTTCATTCTGTTAGCACAGAGTCATCGGTGTGCTTATCTCCCACCTCCACGAGAAACTTTGACCTGAATCTCTTTAAAGTCTGGATTATGCGTGGTCACCTCTCGTTTCTCGAATGATCTTGTTTACTCGCCCGAGGAACCGGGACGCTCTCGTGTCCGATCGCCGACTTTTGCGCCCGGTGAAACTTCCCGTTAGATCGTCGCGTCTCCGTAACATCTTTTCGGACCTTAATCGGTGGGGGCTTCGTTCGCGAGTCTCCATCGAAGCCTATCCATTCCGGACGATCTACAATGCAACTCGCAAAGTGCAAATCCCCACCGCGTGGCTGCGCGCTTCTTAATTCGGACATTGCTCGTACACGCTCGTGTTTACCATCATCGCGTAAGGATGCACGAAATCGTACGACTTCCAACGGAATCATCTGCCAATTGGATGAATGCGCGTAATTATATTGAAGGTATAATGAAATTAAGGACGAGCTGTTTAGCAGGGAAATACCATCGCACCGATGCTGGCGTGCATGCGTGCCTGCCTGCGTGCGTGCTCGTAAATAAAATCATTTGCATGCAAACAACCGGGTCGATTGGTCCATCTCGGACAACGAGAGAATCTCATCAAAACTTTCGAAATCGTCCGCGCGAGCCTGCCCCGCTGATGATAACGCAATCGGGTGGCGAAACTTAATGAGATTTGAATCGCAAAATACGGCTTCCAATAATAACAGGGTTAACACACGAGATCGGAGCACACACCCGCGGCTCAAGCTCACACAAGCCAAAACTCAAGCAAACTACAATAGTGATCAAGGATGCAAACTGTAAATGACAAAATCTCTTTTAACTGTTCGTTCTATCGCAAGATTTACGCCGCATCCTTGACTTGAGAATTTTCTTTGAAAAGAAGCCGCCAATTTGACCGGGTTCCATCAAGCAACTAGTAGATATGTAGATAAGTCAACTCGGGATGCAGTTTCTTAAGTGATTAAACTAAAACTGCAGCAGCGTAATTGCCGCTAAAATCTCGCGTGCTACGAGAACCCGGCACCGAACGGTTCGTGTCAGCGAACGGTTCTTCACCACCGAGTGCGTTCGATCGTAAGTGTACATCGGTGCGCGTGATGCCACGCGTGCCAGTGCCGTTGCTACCACCCGCCGATTTCTCCCAATCTCCTCTCAACCGGCAAACGGACCTTAATGGGTACAACTCGCTGTGCCCAACCACTTCTTTCATTCAATCTTCCTCCTTTCTCACTGCCATGACCTTTCCTCTTTAACTGGGTGCTGCTGGACGAATATACATGTATATCCTTTGTCTCTCACCGACTCGCGGTTCGGCTTTCGAGCTTAAAGCTGATTGGAAGATTGCGCTAGCGCAGCCACTAGTTAAGCATACTGCCCCTAATCTATGAAACTCGCGGGCCACTGGCGGTTAACTAGGGAAGATTGTTGCCGCGAGTGGAGCGATGATGTGATCGAGGCCACCTTCAAGCATCGCTAGCAAACACCTCTTGCGCAGACGACTAAGCTCGGGAAGTATTCCCCCTATTGTCGAGAGAGATCAAATTAAACTCGATGCGAAACTAACAATTTAACAACGAGAGAAAACCAAGTGGGTCAGGATAAATACAGTAGGGCTAGATTTCTAAATGCACAAGTGATGATACGTCTGAGTATATGAGGCGTGTATTCTCTACGATGGTTTAATGCCACTTTCGCGCACATGGGAAATGAAATGATTTTCTTATCCGATGGCAAAAACTCTATCCTATCATGGTTAGAGAAACAATACTAGGTATATCTGTAAAAAGGTGTCTCGATTGGTTCGCGTGATAATGACTAGAATGATTTCATATCGCGGATGCAAAGCATTACTCATTCCAACTTCTAGATATTGTAGTTGGAAAAAAGCTGAGTAAAATAGAGTTGAAAGTAGACTAGAATTGAACTTTTTCTGATTCACGAGACGAACGAAGTTTGTAATTATCAATAATTTTTCTTTGGATCGTAACAAACGTCAGATCGTATTTTAACTGCATATTCCACTTCCTTGTTGTGATGACGAACGTGGCGCAGTAGGATTCCATGGAAATTCTTGAGCGAGTTCATCTCTCCCTGCACTTCGTTCGCGGGGTACGTATCTCCACAATTGCTCGTTGGCATGTGCGTTATGGTATGATAAGCCTCGATAAGATATTTTCAGGGTCGCATTAGGGTGTTCACGCTCACTCGACAATTGCGAGTAGTTTCGAACTATTAAGTTTGTTTGAAACTCTCCGCTACGCGGCGACATGCCACGCCGAGTATACATTATGCATCCGTTGATACGTTGCCCTGCAAATGTCACACGATCTTCCGGACAAGTAGACAATTCTGAAAGTTGAAATCTCAAGTTTTCGTGACGATCGAAATATCACGATTTGAGAAGGAAAAAAAGTTTCCAGTCAACGCGTACACGTATTATTCCAATTGATTGCTTTCGGTAAACTTTATTGACTATTCGTGACCCTTGTGAAGTGGCTTGCGCTGTTGAGCGTGACGCATAAAGTACGATCGGTCAGTCAAGTCGTAGCCGCATACTTTGTTTAATTAGCGGCAACAAACTAACTTTTACGATTAGCCTTCCCTCATTTATCAAACTCTGCTAATACTCAATCAGATTCTTGACTGACAAGTGAACAATTATTGCAAGCGTATCCTGGAATGCGCTGCGAGTATTCTGCCAATGTGGTTTATTTGGATACGAACGTAGCTTGCATAACTCTCGTCGTGCGTCAGTTCTCTGCCAGTGCAAGGTTCACGTTACAATTATAATGCTTTATCACTTTCGATATAGCGCCGCGTCCTTTCGATACGACTCACGCCTTCCGAAAGCATGTCCAAAAGCGATACCGTCGAATGTTTCAAGTGCGAGTCGAATATATTTCTAGCCAGTCATAATCCATTTTATCGCCCAATAATTTCTGACTCACGTAACAGCTGCGCGTCGCACGATTGTGCGATTGGTCAGACGATGCATCCTTAAAAAATAATCTACCGGTCTATGCAATAAACATTCTGAAATTTTACGAGTCTCGCTAGTCCAATCGGAATACGAGACGAAGAAACGTGGTTACCAAGTTCCCATCGGTACAACCAGCAGAGTCTACTATGTACTTGACGAAAACTGAAACAGGACGATTGCTCATTTAACTTTCGAACGTCAACTTAACTCCCAAGTTAGAACTATGCGGATCCGAAGGAGCTTGGATCTGCGAATTCCCAAGGAAATATACGTGTTGAGGATCAAAACTTCCGCGAGATTCCTGATATGCCTTGAAAATTTGAGTCAGCGGCGCTGGCAAGATCGCACGGATAGCGAGAAGCCTCCTCTATGGACGAGGGAATTTCGTTCCATCCTGCGTCTCGTTTCGCTCCGTTTCGAGCGGGATGGGGTCCGTAATCTCATAACTACGTTACTGACAGTTAAGCTCCCTGCGCTCCCCACCCCTTGCACACCCCCCAGGAGTCTCGCGGTCGCGGTTCACAGGCAAGGAAACGACGGGCAGGCAGCAAGGCAGCCACTCGAGAACGACCACTCGCTGGCGCGCATGCCCTCGAGGAGAACGTGGCAACGCCGCGAGCGACCACGTCGTCACGGTCACCTGACTTTTCGTGGAAACGCGATGTGGCGGTGGCGTCGTCAGCGACGACGAGTGCTGAGCGGGAGGAGGACGGGTAAAGCAGTAGGCGCGCGCGCGCGCACGCGGATAAGGCGTGAGTCGAATGCCACGAATGTGTAGAGGCTACTTTTATTTCGCTCCGTTTCCGTGCTGAGACACGGCATCGATCGACCGATTCGCGGGAACGCGCGCTTCATCGTCGTACGACTCTTCGTTCCACGCGCCAGCAACGTTTTATTCCTGGCCATCACGCGCGCACCCGGAGAAAGTGCGAGAGGAACCTTTTCGTAGGAAGCACAATGTGGCCAAACACGGCGAACGCGGTGACGGGAATAACCGTGGCATAATAGCGTCACGTGGTATGACTAAAACGTGTTCGCCATAGAGACTTTAGATGCGACCTCCTGCTCTCTTTGCAGAATTGGATATGTGCATGGCGCGTAGGATGGAAAACGATTTTGATGATTTCGCGATAGGTGGACCCATCCTCTTGAACCGACGGCGACGGCGACTCGCTACGTGGGGAAATGACTTTCCATGAGCATATCCTGGCGACTTGCATTGCGATACAAACGATACTGTATGCCACTGAACGGTCGTTGGGGAATGCCAACGTGTACAGCTGGAAAACTGAATAGAATGAGCCAGGGAGAGACTTCGTCGAAATATGAGTCGAGATCGTGGAACTTGGGTGCGCTTACTAGAGTCAGCCGCATACGAGATTCGCATGCCCAGTACCGTCAATAGGCATTCATATGCCCCGCTGTTCTCTTCCTACCGTATATCTTCAGTTTTTAGAAATATCTGGCATTCAGTGATCCGCTATACTTATGAATTTTAATGCTTGGAAAAATCCAGGAACAAAGTACAAAGCCACTGGTGAATCGTAAATGTAAATTTATGCTGGTGGTGTATATATTTCATTCGCAACATATAAGATTCATCCGTTCCACTTTCATCTATGAGCAACGTCACCGAGCAATGTCTCTTGCAACGCAGGCGTATGATACACAAGGTAACGCGAACGACAAAAGCATACGAAGAAAGATGTATCATTGTGTATTTAGAAACGTAACGCTTTCTCACGGTACAAGATAACTTTCTACCTCTACACCTTCTACTATCCTCGAAACAGTATTCCACCGATATCCAGGAAGTACAAACTCACACAAGTCACGTTATTCGCGATAAACGAATAAGGCTAATCTTTCGAGCAAACACGTCTCCCGATTATGATCACTAATTGGTTTCTGAGATGACTGTGCGTTATTTATCCACAATATTTTTTCAGAAAACTCTAAGAAAAATTCGTAAGATGTATTGTATTTTGCCTTTATTCGAGAATTCAAGGAATTCATTACACTTGTGATACGACTGTGCACGTCATTCAGTCTCGTGTAACAAATTGTATCATATTATCCTAAGAAACAAACTGTTTGATTCAACGCGAACTGCACTCGGGATACACTTTGAGCACCCACGTTGAAAATAAGAGAAAGCAAAGTATTGTATATATACTCTGAAAGTTTAAGCGCGAGGCCAGAGACCCCAAGAAGTATGCGAATTTCGCTAGGAAACAAAAAAAAAGAGAGACAATAACACCCTGGACATTCGGTTGAATATTCGGATGCCGATTCGCCTGTCTCTCGTGACGTGCGATTTAATTAATTCTCCCGACGTGACTCATCGCAAACCGCCATATGTACGTGATACCTCGCGGACCAAAATATCGCGGTATCTCAACTTCCATACTCATTGTATTTCGACGAAGGAAAAATCACCGGTTAAATTCCTTTCGGACATCACGCCATCGACGTCGATCTTCCGACTTTTCATTAAAGTACGAATCGAGATACCGTTTAGAAGTTTAGATTGATCGAGTGATTCATTTGTTATCTTGCGAACGAACGGACCAAGTCCCCTGATCCTTGGAGATTAACTTTTGACGAAGGACGATAGAAATGAATGCGAAAAAGAGAATTCTTACCCGTGCGAGGGAAACCTATGCTGCAGATGCTGTGGCTCGTAGTATTGTGTGGTAAGGGCTCTCTCGTCCAGGGTATGCTCAGTCGCGTGGGCCTTCGCTGCGGACTTGATATCCATGAACGCCACCGTCGCTGAGGCACCCCCGGTGCTACTCGAGAAACCGCCACCCCCGCTACCGTTCCCGTTCCCAGAACTGGAACCGGAACCACCCTCGTTGCCTTCTCCGAGGGAACCACCGGAACCTCCATGCACGGGGCATTCCTCGCCCCGTGGCAACAATTTGACGCTCTGCACGCGTCCATACCTGTAACATGAACGAAAAGCCCTTCGTTAAATAAAATAAATGCAAAGAGGTCTTGGATAAAAGGTTCATCGTAGGTGCTTTACCTCAAGGGGAAAAAGGAGGGCGAACACGAAAGGATTGATTTTCTTCAACTTTTCGTGCAGAACCAACGGAAATTCAATGGTGAATTATTATTATCGGGATAGGAAGATCGCGGAGATTAGTTGAGCGATTAATAGTACGCGGAGTTTCGCACGAACGGGAACGTTTAAGCATTTCTGCGAGCCGGCAACACAGGCTTGCTCCGGTATACGTACTCCCGGCAACAGCGCCAAGGAGATTCTCCTCGGGATCGTTAGGATTTCGAAGAAGGGAGGAAAGATGCGAGCACAGAGACCCTGTAATCCGCCGCTGCCTCTAGAAACCTCTCTCGATACCCGACACGAGCACAGGAAATTAAATCGGAGGAACGGAGAGAGAGAGAGAGAGAGAGAGAGAGATCGAGAGATCAGCGGCCGAGAGACAGAAGGAGCGACCAAGAGCCATTGGAGAAGGGATAGAACCTTCGATCGAAACCCTCCTTCCCTAGGTTTGGATCCACACAGAGGAAAACCCTTGCGGATGTTTTCGCAGAGAAACTATGACGGAACGGTTCTACTGGCCGAACGTAAATGGGGAAGTCTCGGGAAAAAACCATTGGGACAGAACCCTTGAGGATACAACGAAAACGTGTCCCTTCTTCTTTCCCTCAGTATTGTTAAGAGATAGAGAGAAAGGAACTTGATAGATTCGTTGATCTAACCGAAGCAATAAATATCAAACGGCCAAAGCAGATGTGGTTCTTTGCGAGCGGACGCAATGTAAGTCTGGTCGAATTGGATAGGGGTGGATTCAGTTCGTTCGACTATTGTAAGGGTGAGCGCAATTTCGAATGATCGGACTTAAAGAAAGTGTGCGCACGTCTTGTTTTCGCCCTACAAAGAGCCGAGATATTGAATTTCGGCGAAATTAAAGAAAACAAAGAGCCAAAGTTGTTTCTGGCACACCCTGTGTAGAGAGAGAGCCGTACTCAGGCAAGCAAGCAAGCAGGCAGGCAGACCAGCAAGGCAGGTTAGCGGACAGGCAGGCAGTCAGAGGTGTAGGCGACCTCGATCCGTTCGCGGGTAGGGGTAATTGGTAAAAAGTGGGGAGGATCGCGCTGCGATAGGTCGACTCAAGGAAAACGATGATACGCAAGCGCAAAGACGTGGACGATGTCGAACTATCCCAGGGAGTCGGTTGTCTAATCTCGCGAGAGTCGCACGTATTTTCCTGTACGTTCCTCCGAGGAGAATCTCTGTTTTTGCGGAGCATCGTAGTCTGTAATATATCAGGAAAAAATGCATCACTGTAATCAGTCGATAGTTGCCGCGTTGTCGCAAGGCGTCAGTATGACGCGAAAAGCAAAATGCGGGAGAGTTGGGCGGTGGCGGCAGCGGCAGCGGCAGCACAGCAGCGACCTGGACGACATCGTTCGCTTGGATCTCAACCGCGCAGACTATTTCCTAGGGCCTCACAAACGAACAAGGGATATATCCAGGATATTGCACCATCGTTGTAGAGCAAAAAAATAACGGAAGGACGAGTCAGTCGTTACGAGTCTTCGATCCTTACTATCGTGATACACCGAGATTTGTCAGAGAGCGGGGCGTGGCCTCTCTCTTCCATATACGTGCAATTCGATCGCGAGAGAGACTCGCAAAGCTTCTATTACATTGCGTGCCTCTATCTATCGCGTTGCTCTCTTGGTTTTCGAATGTTCCAAGCGCATTTTGTTCGTCGCGTATCGTCCGTTCTGGAGCATCTGTTAAACACACGGATAAATGAACCCCGTGTCACGGGAAGTTTGCTTCGTTGTCTCTGGGTTCGCCATCGCGAACGGACCGAGACCACCCTGAACTATTTTCGCCATTGGTCGATCTTCCTGAAAAGGACTAAAGGAAGATCGGGGGGACATATATCGTAATACACGGCCACGTATGCATCCTCTGGAAGATTCTTCTCACAAAATGGCAGCTGCGACCGCAATGTGCCGCTTGACCGCGACTCTTATAATCATCCATGGCCCCGTATATCTCTGGGCTATTGTTCTCGAACGCGATAATCGTGCGCCATACATCCTTCTTCCCCGGAATACTCCGACAATGTTCAATGTATGTGATATGTGGAGTGCTTTTCGAAATCTCGTTTCTCCGGCGCACCCGCACTATTGGGGCGAACGGTGGCCTGCCCTCCCGTTTTTCATGCGTGAAACGCGGACGAGCAAAGTGAAAACAGTGAATATCGAGAGGATTAATACGATTCTCGTAATCTAGCCTTCGGCCGTTTTTCTGCCGCGATATTTTGCCAGAGAGAACCGATCGCGCTCTGCGTTCCGTGGCCGCGAGCCTCTGCCGCTCCCTCCTCTCGCCCTTCCCTTCTATCCCTCCAACGCTCCTCTTCCTTCCCCTCTTCTCCCTCTGACCATTCTTTGCCACGATGCCTCTCCCTCTCCCCTTGCTCCTCGTTCCCTCGCGCTTCCTTCTCCCACACCACAGCTCGCATCGGACACGCGCGCGATCGCGTTTGCACCGCGAACGAAAGAGATGGGAGAATCCTTCCTTCTCTCTTTGGTTTGCGTGCGCGCGCACGCGTGCGCCATACACACCAACACCAACGGCCTTTTCTCTGACACACATGAGTGAAAGCGGGTGAGAGGGGAACGACGCCAGGGGAAGGAAGTAAGATAGCAGGCCTAGTAGGGAAAAGGGGGATAGCCGAGTGCCACGGTGGCTGGCTGGAAGGTTGGATGGTTGTATAGCTGGATTGCTGGCGAGCGAGCCGCGAACCGTGTCCATTCCCCTCCACAGAGTCCCCGTTCTCTGGCTGCTGCTCGTCGAGGAATTTTACTCGGGCAGACTCGCTCCCAGGCTCGATTCCTTCGTTTCTGCTCGAAGCGGGACGGGTTCTGCTTTATGTGGAGGCATTAGCATGGCTCTCCATAAACCAGAGAAGTCTCTAGGTCAAAACCGTATTCCCTTCCCCGATCTTCCCGCGAGGACTTCTACGCTCTTCGCGATGGCAAGAAAGAGAAAGAACGCGTCTATTTAGGCGAGGCGCACATATAATCGCCATATGGGGGAAGAAGTCTGCAAAAACAACTGATAAGCCACGTGTATCCGGCCGCTCGAACAGCAGCAGCAGCAACAGCACACCGAGAATATGGAACTTGTACATATGAAATTACTTTGTGCCTTTGACGCAGTGCTTGGCTACTGGTAAAGGGGGCCGCCGTCGTTCCCTTCACCGATCGGGTTCTCTATGCGTGCAACCAACGGAAGCATGTTCTCCCGAGTGGAGCATTTTTCTAGGACTACCCGGTGTATCTACACCACATCACTGAAGAATGCAGCATTCGTTAAGGAATAATGTGCTCCAAATAGGATTAACGACGCGAAAGTGGGGGGCACGCGTTCGTTCGCCCGTTCGTTCTTATGTGCGTCTTGACTTTGTCGGCACGCTTGGCTCTCTCATTGATAATAGGGTTCAAAGTTGCTATTTATAACGGCAAAAGCGACTTGACGTCGAGCCGCCTCTAAATCGGAATTTCTTTGAGAAACTCGATTCGTCTGACCTAGCGCAGTGGCACCCGTTCGGACGATCGTTTGTCTTTCTACGTTTGAAATGGGAGACGTACAGGAAATCAATACACCAGCCAACGGTTAAGAGTTCGAGGGGTGTACGCGAGAATGAGAGAGAGAGAGAGAGAGAGAAAGGGAGGAACGAAGGCACTCACCTTCCGCAAAACCCATCCGAACCGCGAGAATAATACACATCGATTTATTACGTTTGTCAATCGCTAATGACGCGACACAGAGAGGAAAGAAGTCAGAGAGGAGGCTGCTGTTCGATAGTGGTACGCTTCCAGGAAGCCATTTCCAACTGCGAACTTACGGAGCACTACACTTCATTCGGGAATGAACTAGCATTAGCGATCATTTTCGTAGCAGCCTAATAATGGCTCTCATTTTCGTTGGCTCTTTGAAAATACACCCACGAACGTTTCATTCGTATGTTGCGGACCTTCGTTCACTCGCATACAAGTCCAAAGTAGCTCGTACGGCAGAGTCTCAATATCGGCAGAGTGACTTCGATCATAGATAGCCGGGGAGATCCTCTTTGCAATGGAATACGCGTTCGTTCGAGGAAAACGAAATTTTCGTGCGAGGGCTTTGTGTTTTTCGAGGTCCTGCAATTGCAGGATCCGCGAGTGTGTCGATCTAGCTTTAACAATGCCGGGAGATTCTACGATTCTGCGAAAAGCAACACGGATAAAAAGGAATACAATGCAGAACGAGCACTGCAGGACAACAACGAAGAGAGAAGGCTTTTGTTCCTCTTGGCTCTTTCCCGCTCCTCCGTGCCCCCCCTCGTGATTCCGTTCTGGCTCTCACCAAACCGAATAAAAAACTGCCTGGTGCCACGGGGACGCGCGTACCTCCGGGAATCTCTATGGGAGGCTCCATACTAATAGAAAGACAGCATACCTGGGGATCGATGTATTCCAGTTCTTCGGAACCAGAATCGAGCATGGAATTCTACCGTAATGATGTTGACTTTTCGGTTGATCGAAATTAACGCAGTGAACGACGACTGTTGGATAACGAGTACGCGGAGTTTCGTGTTCCATAGGAAACGTGCCTTTTATGTAAGAGTTCTATGCGAGGATCGGTTCAATTACCGTTCTAGTCAAAACCTGCAATTTCTTGCTTTAAAGCCGCATCTCGCATGGGGGGGCCGAAAAAGTCCGGCAATTCCATTCTCCGCAGACGGTTCAGACGCTCTAAGCCGCAGACCGTCCCTTCGTTGCAAGAAACGTTAGAAATGACCGCAGCGCAGCGCAGTACAGCAGAGCAGAACGAAACCGAAGAGAAGAGAAGAGAAGAGAAGAGAAGAGCCGAGCTGAGCCAAGCCAGAGTGGAGTAGAGTAAAGCGGAGCAGAGTAGAGCAGAGCAGAACGAAGTAGCAGCGGAGAGCAGAGCAGAACCGTGGCGGTAGCGGCAACGTTGGGACGCCCCAACGAGGCCGGCGAGGACGTGGCAACACCGCTATGACTCAGCTCTCCTCGTTCCAACCACTTCCCTTGTCCCTGCCGCCGCCGCGCTATCCACTACGCAGCTGACGCCCTTCTCCTCCCGGCAAGAATCCCCACCAAGCCGATTCAACTCGACTCAACTCGATTCTATCCTTCCTCGTGTTGTGTCCCGAGTCCCTTTGCCCCTCTGCCACCCTTGCTATCGCTCATTCCGACTTCCCTCGCGCCGCCGCCGCCGCGACGCTCTCAAAACCGCCCCTCTTCCTCCTCGCGGCCTCCTCCCTCCTTTTCTCCCCTATCGGCTTACCACTGCTCCTCTCCGATTCCTTCCACTCGCGCGCACGACCCCGACTCACCGTGGTTCGACTGGCTCTCTCGCTCTCTCCTCCGCTCGACTCTACTCTCTTGGGATTCTGACAACTCGTTTGTCCCCACCCCGAGAGCGAGCGCGGGCCGATTCCTACAACGGCGTCGTGCCACGGCCGAGACGAGCGTGCAAAGTCCCCTTTGGAAGAAAAACACCTCCCCGTGCTCCTCCGACCCTCTGTGCCACCCTAAGCTTTCTCCGTTCCTCGTCTCTTTCGCTGGGTGCTGCCGCTCCTAGTGCCGGCACTGCGCTCTCCTCATCTCTTTGGATCCGCCGCCCTACTCGCTCCCTCGTTCTCACTCTGTCTCCCTCATCTCCGGGGTCTTTTTCGTTTTTTTCGCCCTCATCCTTTCCCGCTCCTTCGGCTTGCCCTTCCGCGCACGCCACCGCCACCGCCGCCGCCGCCGCTCGAATCCCATTCGCCCGATACAGCACCTTCGTTCTTGCTCCTTTTCTTCGGGCTCTTCCCTCTTTCAGGCTTCTCGTTCCTCTCCTAACTCTGTCTCGGTCGCTCCCTTATTCTCTCGCGCACTATTTCGCTTCCGCACATCCGCTGCCAGGCCGAACAATGCAACGTGATCCAGGTGCAGGGAAAAAGGAGGAGCAGGAGTACGCGAGTGCACGAGTCCACGAGGCGAGAAGTTCTCCTTCGAGCGGCGGGCATCCACCAGCTAGCACTACTACATACTACATGTACTATTGCCGGCGAATCTTATGACTAGAGAGGGATAGGAAAAGCCGGCACGAACGCTCGAGACGTGACTCCGACGAGTCGTGGTTGCGTTCGTCCTGCTGAATTTACCTAGAGACGCCCGTCGCTACCGTCGATCGTACGAACCTTCTTGCGAGCTCTCATTTTTGCATAATTCAGGCCACCCTGAATGCTCTTTAACGACTCGCGGTCCGTAATTTGCCTGTAGGAAAGAGTTCGAAGGTACAGTACGGGCAATACTACTCATCTTTTTTCCCTCTGGGTCTTACTCTTTCATTCTAAAGAAAAAAACGATCTTTTCCGTCGTTACCTACCGCGAAGAAACGGCTATTTTCGCGTGGCTGAAGAAGACGAAGCGCGAAAATGTCTGCAGGGTATGCTGGGGTGGTTTGCACCAAGTAGAAGAGATACAGGAACTGCAGGAAGAAAAAGAGATGGAGAATCGTGGCGTGTGAGAGCGAGTAAGTTTCGTCCGAAGATGGACGTGGCGATCGCACGGACAGGAAAGTGGCTTCCTGCAATTGCGATTGTACACGTCGACCAAGTGCCTCTTGTCCGTTCATTTGTCAATGCGCTACGCTCTTCTCGTTGTCTCTCTCTCTCTTTCTCTCTTTTCCGCTGCAACCGGCTTGATATTAATCTAGTCAATAATAGACGCGCTGCAATTTGTCCCCGTCGCGGTTCACGTTTTCCCTGATATTTTTTCATTCGGCTCGATCACGACTTGGATACATGTACGTGTGTAGTGGTATTTTAGTTTGTCCCTCCACTCGACTGTAGTTCCGTTTTTGCCTTTCGTCCTCATGAATATTGGTGAGCGCGATAAATGTGACTCGTAACTATCGCCATGGCTAAACTCCAAATATAGGTTTCAAAACTGCAAGTTAAGAACGAAAGATTGTTTTGCTTTTTTTACGAGCATACCAATTGAATCGTTGGGAGTTCGACAAAGTGGCCTGAAGAAATATTTGTCGCTGTCTAAGAACTCGGTCACGATTATAAATCTCCTGGTGGAGGTGAGAAAGGAGAAATTAAAAGTAATTTGCTCCCTCACACTGCAACGCATATTTTATAATGTAGGTTATCGAGTGCACGATGATAACCGACAATTTTCATGACCCTGCACCAACATTGCATATTTACGCTCGACGCAACCGCTGCGCACACTAGTGTGCATTGACACATGCACACCCAATGTTACGTTTGTGCAAAGTTGGCTGGTACGCTACGCAACGAGTTCGTCAATGACATCAATACGAATTTTAACCAGTCTGCCTTACTTTGTAAAGATTATGCTGCACGTTATAACTTTCCTACGCACCTTAAATTCCTGCAGTAGCAGTCGGTTGTATTACGCTGTATGTATACTTTTATTCACAAAATGCATATCAGCATTTTACGCAGAGATTTAATTTCTTTCATCATGAAATTCCATCTTCCTTCGCTCACTCGACGCTCGCGACTTTTATTGACTCCGTGCAATTATCATAAAAATATTATAAAATCGTTAATTCCCCCACTACGCGTTGCTTTCATAATCGAATTCCGATGATGCAAACGAATCGTCGATTTGATTTAACGAAAAACCCAACGAAATACACATATCCCGTTACTCGTCAGTTCTTTCTCTTGGCTTCGCCGCGAACAATTTGTCCGGCAATCAATCAGGTGACGCAGGTAACCATCATCCAATTAACACGAGCGCTTATTGATCTACGAAGCGAGCACGAGTTCTACGAGCGTCGATAGCTTGCGTAGAGACAAATATGTGATCGTCGACGGATTATGAAAGGTATCCAAGCCCCGGGCGTAATGAGTCGACCTGGAGCCAACTCGGAGCCAACCTGGGATCGCATTGTGCTACGAGGCGTTTATCTTCGACGCCAATGCAATAAGCGAGGTTCAATGCACGTGGCACTTCCTAGAAATCGGGGCCCGTTAGGAGTGGCTATAACTGCTTCCGAGTGCCACCGAACTGATGCATCCACTGCCACTCGTATAAATCATCACCCAGCGAAGAAGGCACTCCTCGGAGAGAGTATTACCAAAATGACTAAGAGACCATCGATCAATTTCAAAATTGTGGAAAATCGAAAACTGGGAAGCACAGCCGGCGCAATACTCGAAGTCTATGAACCCTTGGCTTATTTATACCGGCCAGTTCCTCGAAGGTTATCGCCATTTGTTATTACCGCGCGCGCACAATGGCCACTTACTGCGGTCTGTAGCTTCTTAAGGGCCATTAGCCGTTTTTCCTGCCGGCGCGAGCCGCGAAACACCTACAAGCAGCCTGCTACCCGCTCCAAGGAGCAGGCTTTGGAGTACAGCTCTCACCTTTTACCGCTCGACTGTTTTTCGCGTGGGTCTTTAGACTTGTATCCGGAACGAAGGATTTGACGTTGACTATGCCCTCGTAATTCGGTTGATTTGAAGAAAAAACGTTCGTTGGAATGAACGGAAGAAGAGAAGGCGAGAAACCACGAGATCAGTGGCACGTCGCAAAGGGGATTGGCACGAGAGAGCGATCGTTGCAATAATTCATGCGTTATCTGCGACGCTTGTCTAATACATATAAACGCGAGAGAAGCGGCAAAGATAGGCAACGACGATAGGCAAAGTGAGGTGAAGAAGAGCGGGAAGAAGCGGGAGAAGAAACGAGAAGGCAGATTGCCGGGGCTGCGAGGCCGCGTGGGTTCGAGGTCGAACCCGCGGAGTCACGTTAGGCGACCGGCGTCTGTGTCGTAGCCGAGGTGCCGTTATTTTAATGCAGATACGCGAGTGAACGAGCGCGCGCCTCGGACGAGAATGAAAGGCTGGAGAGACACATTTGCACGCAGAGTACGCGACACTGGCACAGCACAGTGCGGCGTATCTTCAACGACTGACGCACTGCGCGCTTTTCTCCCAGCGATACTCCCAACTTCTCTGGTCTTCTAGTCTCTCGAGACAACCTCGCCACACGCTTGCTCGGTCGAAGAAAACTTCTTGTCGTTTGAAATTAAAATATTTCGGCTGTCGCCAGGCAGATGCTACGTGCACCGGTAATAAACGTCACAACCAAGAGCTACCCCTCTGCTGCTTTACGATCACCCAGTAAATCTTTATTGTACAGTCGGACGAACGTCCATGTTCAACGAATACCCTAAAAGACCTTCCAACAATGCCATTCGTAGAAATGACTTAATAAATTTCATCCTTCGATCCTCTAATCGAATACTCTCGCTACAAACTGAATAACGAGCATTCTTAAAACCAAGGAAACTCGTACATACTCCGATTTCTAATAACCTCGCGAAGACTAAATGATCGCGACATCGAATATCGAATAAAATTGACCAGTCCCAAACGATGGCAGGTCAAGGGAACGGCAGGATACCTGCCAATGTTGGGATTCCCGGAATATCCTGTCGACCCGCGCAGGCAATCGCGCGCAAAAGGTAGAAGAGGCTCTCTCTCTCGCAGGTCATAAAAGAGATCTTTTGGTGGAAGGTGAAAGAAAGGTGAGAGGAACGGGAGGCGAACAGGAAACGAGAAGGAGAAAGAGAGAGAGAGAGAACAAGCCGATTGGAAGGAGCGGTAGAGAGCGAGGAGTAACGGTAGTCGGCATTACGACCAGCACCGCGCCTACTTATATTTCGCCGGGCACGTCTGTCGCCGCTGGTACATACACTTCCTTGCACCAGGGAGAAAGCCGAATCGTGTCGTTATATTGCGTTCGTTGCGAACTGACTGCTGACTGCCACGACCGCCTCTGCTACCGCCTCTGCCATTGCCATTACGACGTTTCGTCTGAACAAAGAGGGAAAGGGAGCCGCTCGAGACAATGTTTATTGCACGCTAGGGAAGCCCAGCTCTTTCTAGAGAACTGTGCTCTCTACACGCGCGAGAAAGATATGCGCTCAGTGTTCAAACTGAAAATTAATCTGCAGTTCTAAGAAATTCATTGAAAATTTTGTGTATTTGGAGACCACCGCAACTTTACATTGGATGCATCCATTGGGTAGTAAAACTCAAGCTACATGGATGTGTAGTAGTATACTCTCGTGTCTTTGGCCAGAAAAGACGTTAAAACGCAGAACCTTAGACTGAGCGGTTTACTCCCATCCTCTTCCTGTCAGAGCTATAAAAGCGATGCACACGAGCGACGATAAGTTGGAGGCCGAGGACAGAAGGCAGACTGAGAGAACGTAGAAGAGAGGGTGTGTTGTACGGAGTATGAAGTAAAAATATACGTATAGCAGTACGCGGTTCTTTGAGAATGTTGAGTCGGAATCGTCATACTCGTCGGTTTTGTCGCCGGTTTCGTCGCCGGTTTCGTCCCGGTCGACGAAGAAGGGTTCCTTCATGGGATCGTAGACTGAGGGAGGCGTGTTGGAGGTAGAAAAGAGGCGACGGTGGACGCGACTCTGAGGAAAGTCGTGGCGGAAAGTGCGACAAAGTCGCGACTCACGAGGGACAAGGAGAAAAATGCAATGTGTAAGGGAAAAGGAGGAAAGAGAGAGAGAGAGAGAGGGGATGCGACGTACAAGCCAATGGCGTAATTTCTACATGAGCACGATTGCAGGTGTACAAGAGGCCTATTTCAAAATACGCGTGAGGAAATCACGCTTTTCTGCGCTTGATGCAAATTGCGCGAGTTCAGACTCTTGTCCATTTCGCCAGTTCGCCATCCCAAATGGTTTTCGAGGAATAATTCTGAGTATCCTGAACAATCTAAATATTTCTGCATATGTAAAATTTGTTATTGGAATAAAATTGCTGGAACCTTGTGATTTGACGTGTATGGTTGGCTCTGCGTAATGTCGAGATTGGAAGATTAGTTCCAGCGTGTATGTACGTTTCCTGATTTTCGCTGCAATTTCAGGAGGATTTTTACGTAACGGCGTGAGTTCTTTGCGTGCAACTCTAGCAATGTTGGTTTAGGTCATAGAGAGAGTCTTATCTAAGCGAACCCACAGACTTTGACGATGGACGATTCGAAGCATTGTTTCGATCCACCGCGATATCTCTGAAGCCAAGCGAACAGGACACGTTTTCGACTGTTTACACTGAGAAAATGATCCGATGAGTATCCGAGTACATATCCCAGTACTATTATATAAATCATCGCTGGTTGGCGAACGATAAGGCCGATTAAAATAGCGAATTGCGCACGAATCGCGTCATCGAGGAATCCTCGTCATTATTCGCGAATCGTCGAAGGACTCTGCGATGATAATTGAGGATCGTTTAATTCTCGACAATACAAAAGAATTGTGCTGGTGAATAGGACGAGCACGATACAGGTTGATTCGCGTAGAAAAGGAATTTCGAGGACGGGTCGACGAGGAAGAGGAGAAGAACCAAGCCACTATCTTCGTCGAAGAGAGCAGGATTCTCAAGTGCGACGGAACTATTCTATCTTTGGATAGCAGGTAGTTCGAGCAGAAGGTCGAGGAGAGAGAGCAAGTAGGGCCACAAAAGAAAAGACAACCTCCACCGAATGCCCAACGAAAATCCAAAGGCAAAAACTACAACGAAACACCGACGGTTCTAAAACACAACTCCGAACAACGAGAGAAACAAAGAATATTTCATTAAACAAAGAACGTTCCTCAAAGCTACAGCTATGAGAGAACGAGTTTTCCAGGAAAATAACGAAAGTTGCGGGAGATGCCGCGAGAAGGAGGGTAAAGGTTGCTTCCAGTCGAACAGTTAACACAATGGATCTTCAGCGGTTTGTATTGCAGGGAATTGCGAAGAGTCGTGGTTTCGAATGAAGGATCCTCCATAACTTAAGAATTATACTTCTATGCGTATGCACAATGTACAAGCATTTCACACCTTCTTTCCCCCGGGTTTCATTCTCCCAAATACGATTTCACCAAAGTGTCTTTAACAGAGACTGCAACTTTGCTAAATCTGCCAAGTATACGTGTATACGTTTCTCGACTTTCCAAAAGCGCTTGTTGTTCTCTTGGGAGGGTTATTGACAGGTTTAAAATAAATCTGTGAGTATCGAAGGACACCTGGATGGGGGCAAAGTCCTCGAGAGTTTGTACGCTCTCGGGCGGTGCTCTGGCGTGCTCGATACTCGCCGATTAATTACCAAGGACATCTACTGCTCTGGGAATAACGTAATTGGCACATTAATGTCGCGCGGGATGAGATAGCGCACTTGGCACGTTTCGCGCGAGTTCGCTTCGGATATCTCTTCGCTTTTCTCCTCTTCGCACTATTATTGCTGTTGCATATGTACACTTTGTTCTCTAGTCTCTTATTCGCGATACTTTTCATTCACTTTCTCGGAGGTTATCCGCTTTGACGAGATCCTGCTATGGTGGTATCGACGCAACTGGACGGAATCCTAAACTCCTTAATATGGAAAGTTTCAGTTTTGGTAGAGGCACCGCTTTGCGGCTCCGTTTATAGGGTAATGAGCTAGAATAATGACACACGTAAGTGGCGTGAGGGCAAATCTCACGCAATTTCAGGGAATTAACCTGTTGAGTGGGGCATTCATCGTCCAGAAACGCACCACAATACGTACAAGTTACGAATCTAAAGAGACGGGTTAATGCTTGAATTGTCCCTGAGGTCACCGGTCATCTCTTCTAATTTATCAATATCTCGTATAGTCACGATGCAACAATTACAAAGTTATATTTTTAAAGTTAGAATAAAAAATTGTACTGTTCAGTCATGAAACATAATTTCGTGTTACGTATATTCTGCGCGAGCTTTAGTCGAGTAACGAATCGTTAACTTCGTCAAGGTAGGAAATGGTATAAGCCTGATTACGTCAGAGACCTTTCCGTGAGGGTGCAAAGCTCTATTCGCGACCAGAAAGGCGAACAATAGCGCATGTCAGAAGAACAGCAGAAGGACAAAGGCCACGTGTTCGGTTCCTTTTGATCGACGCAGGTCGATGAACCGCGAAGCAAACGTGATCCGGAGTCAGACTCTGAACTTTCACACGAGTGTCGTTGAATTTCGCGGAATCGAAAATCGCCGGTTCCTAGAATTCGATGCGTGTTCGCGTAGCGAAATTCAATTGGCAAGGACGTTTCATAGGTATCTGGAGCACGAGGAACCAGGTTTCGCTTTCTACCTGAGAAATCATGAATTTTACCGTAGAATTTTTTTTTATCGCCACTTGTCTCACTATGGACCCAATATCCTTGTTATGAGGAAGGTTTTACTTGCACGATATTAACTATAAAAGTCTTACGACTTGATCCTTAAAAGTATGCCACCGAATTATTAACCCATTGAAGTTGCAGGTTTTGTCATACGAGGAAGCGAATTATATTTTTTAAAAAATTATTCTTATAAAATTATACCAAAGTACTGAGTAAACGATAAGTAATAGTTAAATTTCCTCGGTGTGTCGATATTTATCCAACCATCGAAAATAGTTTGGTTTAAGTTCCGTTTATCGAGAACGAATCTTGGATCTCGAGACTCGAATTCCAGGGCTGAATTATAAGAAGTTGTAATGGATAGTTCGATGCACATTGCAGCGTCTCTTCTCCAAGCAATATGCGCAGCTTTAAGTCGCGTTTCACATCCCTCCCTTCGCAATACACGTCGTCCCAATAACTTTCAACCATTACGTTACTCGCGTTCAAACTATTCTTTCTCAAATCTCGGTTCTCGATTTCGACTCTTCGCAGAGACTCGTAATTTTTCATCTCTCTTTTTTCAATAACGTGCCAACCACGAGCTGCATTTCAAACACCGTGAATCTAGCTTTTGTATAATTAAGTTCATAATTATATTATAGAAGATATAAGTATCAATTTATACTAAGTTTTATACCATTTCCAAGAGAATTATAAAATATCACATAATAACGTCAGTTTCAAAGAGACAAGGATAACGAGGGAATATTTAATTATGCAGAAGAATCAACGAAATACTAAGAGATAGGATGATAAGTGGTTGTTCAGGGAATGGAATAGACAGCTGTAAGACTTGAGAAATAGAAAAATGCCTAGCGGCAAGGAGAAATTCTAAGGTATGATTCTCTGAGGCAGTCGCGCAGAGCAGCGCAAGGTCGAATGTGCGCCGATCGTCCGAGTACGCGCACGTACCCGACACGACTCTCATGCAATATTTAAGGGACATCGCACGATACCGGGAACGCGCCACGCACACCGGAAGTGGCGCGTTTCGCGGACGAAACAGTATTACAAATATGCTCTAATGTCGTGTCGCATCGTCGGTATCAAAGTGTCAAGTGCATTGAACAACGATAAAATGTGTCATCGCAAGTGCAATAATGAAATTGTGTCATTTTCCTAAGGCGATCTCGCGTTAATAATTCAGCTACTTGCATTGGCACCGAGCGATGATTAATAATTTCGCGATGAGCTGCGCGCAACGGTCGATCAGCCGATGCTTTACTTATGCTGACGCAAACCGGATCCCTGGGCCAATCGAAAAATAACGTGAGCAAGCGAATTTAATCCTATATGTCTGAGACCTTTATTTCTTACTGATAAGTAATCACAGATAATCGAATAATGCGAAATTGGTAAATATTAACTTTTTACAGTAGAATTAGGATAATTTTTATCTTAACTTCGAATTTGATGGATCAACATATTAATTGATCTGATCGTCATAGTACAATTTCGTTATTGGTAGATGCTTAGATATGCAAGGTTGAAATTGTAGAAGATATTTAGAGCATTAAAGTCGATACTGGATCGATTCAAGGATACATTACCAAAGTGTATTGTATATCTGTACATATTCGCAGCAGTTTTTTGCACTCGTGAAAATCTCTCGGCTATGGTACTACTGCGATTGATAGATATGTCGGTCGTGCTCGAACAAATGCGAATTTTCACGATTAACGTCATTGGAAGAGGGAAAGAACGGGATGGAATGGCGAAGCCGTCGTTGTCGTGCGAGATCCAAGCGAGATCCAAACGAGATCCAGGAGAGATCCATGCTCGATCCATGGACGATCCAATTTATCCGTTCGCTGCACTAGGGTTTATTCCAGTCGATTGGAGAGCGAGGCCAGTCTTATCGATTCTAAAACGCTTTTAATCGTGCCTCTCGCTTCAGGAATCGGCTGGCTCCAGCTAGCGGTTGGTTCCAGTGTCGCATCGATACCACCCAACGAGTCCCTCGACTTTAAGCTCGCGGCCTATCCGGTTTTGCTGGCCTGACTTTAAGCTCCACTGATTTATTGTCCCTCGAAATTTCCCATGATGCTACCATTTCTATGTTTCGACAATACATCTCGCATGATCTCTCTCGCGAATTTCTCTCTCTTGGCTCTCTAGCTTCTGACTGGATTCCAGCTAACTTTATTAATTCGGTCAAACTTCGCGTTAGATTTATCCGAAACGTTAACGGGCCAAATTTATTGATACTTCGACTATAGGTCAACTATATTGAATCTTGTGCAAAAATGTTAACACTGAAATCCCTCGAGTAAAATATCAAGTCTGCCAATATTCGTATTTCAATTGTTATTTTCAACGTTTTCCCATCTCGGTAGCAACAAGAGTTTTCGCTTCGTGCAAATCTATTATCAGAACTATCAACTGATGTGAAAAAGTCACGCATAGAATTTGTTATTCGTGAAATTGATTTTTCTAGGTTTAAAATCAATTTAACGCTCAATTGGACCAAGCTTTTCCGAGGAAGCCTAATGCAATAGCGATTCGCAATAAGAGTGCATGCGCATGGAAAAATGCAGTCTCTGCATTTGGCGTAACGAAAGGTAATTCGCGTTGGTCTCGCAGTCGAGTCCCAACGGCGAGGTCACGTTTCCCGTGGCGTTCACGCTCCGCAGCGAGAGGAATGCCACTGCACCAGGGGTATCGATACCCATACCCAGTGAATCTTTACGAATATCAATGTCGCATTCCCCAAGCGAGCCAGCTCGAAACGGAAAAGAATTTCATTTGCTCACGGCTGCATTTTGAAATTCCACTAGCAAGGAGCACCGGGAGCGTGGTCCCATTATTGTTATTTGTCGAACGGGTCAGCGTTCAGATTTTCTCTGTTCCTTCGTCGTGATCCATCGTGATTCATCGTGATTCATTGAGAGAGGTATCGGACGAGAAAGAGAGATTGGGATAGAAGATCGGTTCGCACTTTTAATCGAGCCGTACTTTTAATCAAGCCGCGCGTTACCCGCGCCTCGACGAGTCCCTCAAGTAGAGAGGAAACGTGCCAAGAGAAAATTAAATTCTATTGCTTCCTGTTGACTGACAAAACACGAGGCGAGAGTTCGAATGCCATCGACGAAAATAGAACGTCATTAAACAGAAGCCAGCTCTCTGGTACGATGCCGGTACGCAACGTGCTACCAAGCAGCGCACAGGTCTTGTGTGTGTCTATATTTTTCTCTCTTACTCTTTCTTATTCCTCTTTCTCTACCTCGCACGCCACCCACGGCGACCCATAGGAAAACCAACTCGCTTTACGGATCGTTTCGACCGTCCAGACCCTCCTCGACTTTGGCTCCAGCCGAGGTTTCAGCTTCAACCTCCTTCCTTTTTTCTCGGAAGATTCCCGACAAAGGACTCTACGAGAAAACCAAACCGTTCATTTTGACCAAATACGAGATCCGTACCTTCAAAAATTGGAATAACTTGCTTGGTGAAGATCCACTAGCCGGACAGTGACCTCGAGAAACTTCTCTTCGAGTTGTTACGAGTAGAGGCTAATTCGCAGCGAGCTTCGCTAAGTCGGGACTCCTAAGTACTGTTAACGAGTGCAGAAACTCGTTCCATGTCACTTTAATGAAAAACCACTTGCTGGAGATACTTTTGTATGCGTCCACCAAATCTGTCCAACGATAATAATGGAATGCAACACGCTTGATCAACTTAGCTCTTAATGCGAAAGAGTCCAAAGACTCGTTTCTGATGAACAATTTGTCCAGCTGGAAGGAATGGGTCTTAGAACTTTCTCCTCGGATCCCCCGATATGTTGGCGTGCCGTTTTCTCATTGGCAAAGTGAGTCACCCTGGGACAAGGTATAACGTTGTTCCAACGTATTATTCTTGTGTCAGTAGATGCTCTCTCTCTCGTTCTCAATTTTTTTTGTCTTTCGATAGACGTCCCATATGAGCGTACTTTTTGGGAACGATCGTTAGAAGGATCAGGGATTAACGTGTGCTACTGGTCTAAAATCCCAAAATGCTCTCGAATCGCCGGGGATGCACATACCGTGGTGAAATAGCTCCGGGTCGAATCGATACAATTCTGATTTTTCCCGTGGAATTTAGGCCGCCGACGGATAATGCTGCATAATCCACCAACGCGGCGCGCGGCAACGGCACACCTATCCGAGAACAAGCTTTGCTCCGATTACTGGCACGAATGGCTATCTCGATGCTGTTATCTCCCTGCGTCCAAGTAGCCTAATTGCTGATATGCCACGGTAAACACACATCTACCTCGAGAGTTTTTAAAAAAAACTCATTGTTTCATTCATGACTCTCGTTCAGTTGGGTTCTCCCAATTGTGATCTTTCTATCGGATTCAAGATTAAATATACTATATTATTTGTCGTTTTGACGATGTGGCACGACTTTTGAGCCTTTCAAGATTACCTTGCACGAGTTCCTGAACAAAGATCCGATTAGCAGCCAATTAAAAATTCAACTTGCCGATCATATAGATTGTGAGACGAGCCTAAAGGAAATATCGATCGTTTTCGATAGAAATTTAGCGAGATTGATCCATAATTGTACATAGGGAATTAAGAGAAGACGGGAAAAGTGATGCCAACCGCAAAGGTTTAAAGGGATACTTAACACTTTAACAGAAGCGTTGACTTACTTAAAGAGCTATCTATACTTGTGGTGACGTCAATTTCCATAAGAATCCACAATCTAGCTAAATACATATAACTTTGCGTAAACTCGAGTTAAAGAGAGTTGTACGTAGGGTCATCCGAGTAAAGTCCAACTGGATACCGATTCGCGAATCGTTACGCGTAGTGATCGGTAAGCATTACGAGTGAAGAATGCGACCAAAGTAAAGGAGAGTCGACCGAAAACATTCGGCTAGTGTTTTTCTCGCGTACTGGCGTAATGGAATACATACTCGGTTGCGATGCAGCGCGCACCTCGAGTAGAATTACGTCTAGGATTTCGTTTCGAGCCTCGTACATATACATATACATACAGTGTGATCCTCCCGCCACCGGACTATGTTATGCATCCACTGTCTAGCCCAGACTTTCTGGCGCGTCAAATTTCACCTCACGCACAAGCTAGGGCCTTACCAACACAAACGGCCTGCGCGCAGATAGCACAGACCCTTCTGACCCACACATAGACCCTAGTTTGTGCGTGAGCCGAAATTTGACGCGCCAGAAAGTCTGGGCTAGACAGTGGATGCATAACATAGTCCGGTGGCGGGAGGATCACACTGTAGATATTGCGATCTTGGGAGAACCGGATTTTCTCTCGGGGAAGAGTTACCTAAACGTTACTGTCACGCGCACCACGGGAGCAGGTGTAGTGTTCTCTCGTCAGTACCACACTTTTTTTTTTTTATACGGGGTTAGCAAACTGCGAGAATTGCGTGAGCTCACGGGAATTAGCTAAGCTTTGATAAATCTCTCTACACTCCGAGGAATACCATGATGTCCAGTAGCAATTATCCCTTGATTGCATGAATTTTTTTTCCTAAATCCTTCAAACGACAGATCCATAAACTCTCAATCGCATGATCCAACTGCAATATTCTAAAGATAAGATAATATTTCATAGATATTCTACTTTAATTCTATTATTAACGCGATATCGTAAAATACTCGATGTGTCATTGTTTGTTATTAAGTTTCTGAAATAGGACTAGGAGTCGAGTAAGATTTCTAAGATACGAAGAACTCGTTAGGTCGATCTTGGAATTATAAAAGGAACCTCATCTAGGCTTAGATCCTTAGATTCTCTTTCAATCCTCGAGCGAGAGGCACTGAGGCTCTCTCTCTCGGTATTCATTAGTAGAAATCTGGGATCAAACGACCTCCGAGCGCTAATGCATTCCAAAAAACGATGTGGCATCAAGACTGCGAAGTGACGTAGGATCGAGGAAGAGGGGAGGGAGTGCTCTTTGAATAGGTAGAAAAGGAGAAGACGAGAGAAGCGAGTCGTCAAGTTTCGTTGGGAGATCGCTCTGGCGGCACGGTTCGAATACCAGGAGAGGGTGTCGTCTCTACTCGTTCACATACATATATATATATATACAGGTATATACCCTGTACATATATATATATATATATGTGTGTGTGTGTTTGCGTTATTTGAGTAGAAGTCAAGCAGGAGCACCAGCAGTAGCAACAGAAGAGAAGAAGAGTTGGCGCGTTGACTGGCGTCTTCGATCTTACGTAATCGTGGCCTCAGTCACCTCCGCCACCGACTTCTTTCGGCTCTCGGTCACCACCTACGAATCTCGCGCTCTCGCCAAGAGGCACGACGACTCTTCTACAATAACGACGCCTTTTCCTTCCTTCAATCCTCTTGCTTTTACTTCCAGCTTTTTTTTTTTTACTCCTCTCGCTTCACCCCTTTTTCTCTTTGCTTCTTGCCTCTTCAAGTTTAGCCTCCAGGTTTCTTTCGTTTTATACATTTTTATTTATTTATGTAAAACTTATTTCATCGTGGATAGACGGCGCTTGGTTTGAGTTTGAAAAACTGAGATCTATATTTTTCTCTCTGTCGAGCTTTAGTCTTAGCCTAGTCTTTTAGATGAGAGCTTCTTCTTTTTCTTTTTCTTCTTAGCGCTCGGTAGAATTTTCAGTTGTTAGCTTCCAAGTTTCTTTCTTCCTCTTCATGCTGTTTTATTTATTTATGTATAGCTCGTTGCATCGTGTTCTCTATTTTTCCTTCTTCGCCATGATGCTCGGTGGTACTAGTGCATAGCAAATCACGCGAAGAGTCGATGCCTCTTTTCGCGGAACGATTCCAGTTCCAGTGGCAAACGGGTCAAAAGGCTCCAGGTGTGCTCGCGAGTTAATAACCCCTGCCGTGAACTCTAGGTCTGCTCGTATTTCTGGATTTCGAGGGATATTCTCCCAGAGGCAACCTAGTGGATGAGCTAATATGGATGGTGGCTGCGGATTGGTACGCGTGCTTCTCCTCCTTCGGATCCGAAGGAAAAGTTCCAGAGACTTTTAGATGGAATTATTAGCATTTTCGAGAAAGATGAGTTTCCGAGGACGATGATAGGGGTGCGCGGGACTAGAATCTAACGTGATGCGGGTTCATCCATTTCTGGATCCATTAACGGATCCGCTCTTTCAGATATATATATTCTAGATCTCGTATAATAATTACTCCACAATATATATATATCGTATTGATCCAACCGAAGAAATCTCCTACGAAGTTACATTTCTCAGAAGGTGAGATGTAATTGGAATTTGTTCGTACGTGCGAGCAGTAGTTGCTGAATAAACATCGAAGAGAGCACAAGGAAGGATCTCTGGAAGTAGAATCAACCGAAGAGAGTACCGTGTACACAGTACGCGTACGCTTCTCTTCCCACATTTATTTTCAACTCTGACGGCACTCTTGATTCGCGTCTAAAGCAAACATAACGTAACATGGTAAAACTCTTCTCGGTCTCGTGAGAACCACTGTGGTATCCAGTGTGCTGCGTCAATCAAATCAACTTTGCAACTGAACGATGAACAATGCCCGACGACCAGGTTCGCCCTATGCGGGTACGCACAATGGAAATAACTTGGGGGGGAGCAAGTGAAGAACAGGGGTGAGATAGAGATAGAAGTACACGCACACACAACCGATGTAACGTCTTGGCCTTTGTTACCACGGTATTGTTATCGGCCAGAGGAATCGAAGCGATTCGCATTTAATGCGCACACCTCTCTCTCTCTCTGAATACGCTTCGAACTATGTTGTATTCTCGGCTAACCCTGCCCGACCTTCTTTATCCGCACTAGTTGGAATTCTTGAGAATTTTCACCGTTAGCAGGTGATTTTCCGTGAAACATACCGAGGAAGCGAGATCCGAAGATTATTGGCTACTGATCGATTAGGAATTATTACCAGCTTCTGATGAAATTGTGTAAGTAGGTTGAGGATTTTTATGGAAATATGAATTTTCTTGAGTGACAGTACTCTTTGAGTGGAAGTAGGAAGAAATTGTAAGGATGAGTATAGACTCAGAAGGAATTTATTCAAGTTATAGTAAGGAATGTTCATTTATATCGCGTTATATGGATTTTTCGTTGAAGTTTGTAAAGGAGATTCGAGTAACAATAGAGAATAGGTCGTCGACAACGATCCGACTATATTCTTGACTATACTTTTCCTTGGTTCTAGTTCTAGAATACCTTCGCAAAGTTTGATCGTTTTGCCTTGAAATAATCACGTACCTCGACAATTATCAATCTCTCGTAGTCTTCGCTAACAAATAATCGATAATCCTGGTGGATCGACAAAAGCGAGAGAAAACGCTGCCGAGGCATAGGAATTTTTTTTTTCTTTGACACGACTACTCATTCACTGGGACTACGATTCGAAAGAGTCAAACAATAGAAGAGGAATTTCGGATAAATTGGATAGCGTTCGGACTCTTTCGGCGGATTTTTTGGCGAGAGACGTAGCCTCGCGATGCGTGAATCCTTTCCGTTTCGATTTTTATTTTTTTTTTTCTCTCGTGAAAAGCTAATTTGTCTAGCGGACGGAATGTAAAGGATGCAAAACGACCGACACAAGAGTCAGGAGATACGTGACACAAAAACGAGGAGAATCGTAAAGAGTATAGTATCGTAGCTGTCTTTTCACAGTGGGCAACACTTTCTATGGATAACAAGCCTGTGAATTCCAGGACGCGCAAACGTTCGTGTGGAAATCCGACCCGATGGAATATGAATCCCTCTCTCTATCTCTTTGACAAACCACTACCTACGAAACCTTTGAAGCCCTCGAAATACCTCGCACCACAGGGCCCCGCGGATACTTTCACTTGGAACCTCCTGTATAGAATGACCGATCGCGTGTGAAAATTAACCCTTTCTGGAGCTTCCTTGGGAAGGCTTATTCTCTTCGATGAAACTCTTGGATGTGAAATGTGATTGGCTAATAAGATTGGAATTAAATCGACATATCTAGAAGGGAACAACGATATCGCGATTTCGATATAAGTGCTACATGGATTACAGTAGCAACAGGTGAATATTAACTGGCGAGAACTCTCTGTTCCAGTTACGAGGATGATCGGTGATGATCTATCTTCCTAGGTATGCAATAATGATAGGTGGAATCGCTGACTCTGGCAGCGTTCGAGTAAACGGATTCACGAATGTACGCAATGTTCACTCCGTATCCAAGTCCGTTAGGAATAAGCTTCGATAATTGCGAGTAATGCAATGTTCGCCAGTAACGTTAACGCGTTTCGTGTCAGGTCAGATCTATCAATCTTCTATTCTCCAACTTTCCAAAATTCTACCACTTTTTCCTTATAATAATTCTGGCCATAACAATCTGGCAAATTAATTGCTACAGTTTAAATTAACGCAAAACGTATAAAATATTATTTGTAAATCTTCCGAAACGGTGACTGACGAGGAAAAATATTTTCTTGTAATGTGTGAACTCGATGGTAACGCATTCCCGTCTCCGAAGCGTAGAAGAGAGAAGCCTGATGATAAACATGTGGAATCGGAGAAGCCAGACAACTGATAAATCTGAACTGCGAGAGACCCTGGTTGGTTGGCGTAATGACTCGTTGGGAATAAAAAAGCGACCAGCAATCGAAGTTTAACGCGGCGTTAGTTCTGAAGCGAAAGATACAAATGGCCAAAAAGGGTCGAGAGGCATCGATGCCATGGCGGTAGCTTTTAAGAAAAAGAAGTAGCTGAAAGAAGTGGCAAAAAGGGGGGGAAAAAAATACGGTAAGTTCCGGTGGCCTGGTAGAAAGCAGGGAAAAACTTTTCCAATGTATTGACCCTTGGATAATAGACCTTCGGCATTCCTCGGATCGTGTATCTTCCCCCAAATGGTCAATCTAAATTCAGACAATCCGAACAATGGCTTCCGTGTGCAGCAAAGCTCAAAATTATCTCTGGATTCCACTACGAGAATGGTTCCTACCACTGGCTACGATCGTGAAATATTGAGTCTGCCGCAAGGCTCTAACCATTTTTTTACGTAAAAAAGAACCCCCAAAACCATCGATCAACCTGCTACATTCTACATAAGTTTTCCACAATTTAATATAATATAAAAAGAAACCTGATTCAAATTACCAACCAAAATTATAGTAGCAATAAATAATTCCAGTTCCGTCTGGGTTATCGTTTCGTTCTGTGACTTAAAGACGATATCGGCCACTCGGAGTAGAAGGTAGAAAAGACACGGAGAAAATGAGCAAGGGAGAAAACGAGATACAATGCGAAACTATAATGGAATCGAACGCGGCTTCCAGTTTCCGTGAGGAGTCCAAGCGCGCTCGTATAACCGTTAGAGGCGGTAATACGCCCACGCAGTATAGTCTACCGGTGGAAAATGTTTTCCAGAGAGTTTCCACCCGACGAAACTGGGTCGTACATATGGACGAACGTGCACGCCGGCATATGCGCCTCTAGCCGGCCGCGTTTGCCCGTATTCCTAGCTATTTATTTATCGCGGTCATATCTGCCCTTGTGAACTTCAGGGGCAAACAGACCGAGGCACCTGTGCAACGACGACGACGACGACGACGATGACGGCAAATATCGTCTAATTGACCCTTCCCCTCGTACCCTTTCCAACCAGATAGCACTATCTTCTTTTTTGGTCTATAGATTAATCTATGCCCCAGAATTCTCTACTTTAGTTCTGTCGATCATTCGACCGATCGTGATGTAAAAAATGTTAAGCTTAGATATAGAACCTTGTATCGAGCTGCCTACTCTATACTAAGAATAAACTAATCTTTATCATTACCTTGCAAAGTACGTTATATTCATGTATGTGACGATAGTAGCATTGTTTCTTATATAACCTCTGGATAATGGAATCTGAGGGTTCAACAATACTGTCTAACTAATTTTCTCTAAACACGAATATCTGCTTCTCAGGTGAATCGTAATGGTTCGATCGCGAGAAGAGTTTCCACAATGGATTTCGCGTGTAGTAGATACATATACTAGCACGTTGAGGTTAACTAATTTTTCAGGATGTCGTTGCATCATTGAATCAACCGACAATCGATAGTCATTGAATTTGCAGGAAGATCTCGAAAAAGCTATCTCGTCGCAGCTCGCTTCGGTAGATAGACCAGTGGTGTACGTCGAAAGCGTGGAAAAGCAGTATAGAGAAAGAGAGAGAGAGAGAGAGAGAGAGAGGAAGAGCTGGCCATTACGCATTAAACGCAGCCAGCCGCCGCAGCAAAACTTTTGCGAAAAGGGTATATCTCTACGGCTGCGAACTTTGCCTCTCCCCTCTGGCAAAGTTTCCTGGTTCGCAGAGGCGACGCGAAACGAACGAACGATTGTCAGGTAGAAGGAAGAAGGTGCATTATCACGCGGAGATATTCGCGGTAGGTCTGCGTAACGAGGTTCTGCATCTCGTGGAAAAGGTGGTGATTTGGCATTCGAAGGGGAAAAGGGCTTTTTCCTCGGCACGAAGGAAAATCGAGGGTACCCTGTCTATTTTCGTCTCATTAAGCGCACCCTGCCGTTGGCGGTAGCAGGAAATTCGTGCAATCTCGAGTACCGCCACTAGACTCTGACTTGGCCGTTGAACGCAAAACCGGCGCATGCAAAACCGAAATCCTGAACGATGAGTCGCAGAGGAAACTGCCGGTGGAAACGGGGAAGAGCGAGGGAAAGAGACAAGGAGTGAGACAAAGAGAGAGAGAGAGATAGAGAGAAAGAGGGAAGGGTAACGACGGCTGCTGCTGCCCGCGATATATTTCGATACGTAAATAAATACAAGGTCGACCGGCAAACGTTTCTGGGATATAAAGGGCTTGGAAACTGGTGTGCATAATTGGCGATGGAGAAAAATTGACCGGATCGTAGAGCGTTGCACGTTGTGAGGCCGCTGCCCCAGTCCGACAAAACTTTCTCGTTCGATGGAACGGAGCGCGTGCGAGCGCTCCGGGGTTCACGCTCGGCAACGTCGCCATATATCGATCCAGCTGTCGCTCTGGGGAACAAGACTGGGGCACGGGCTCGATATCCGCAAAATTTAACTCTTTCGTTACCGCTTCGCAGAGTACGAGTACGACGACGACGACGACGACGACGACGACGCGCGCGCGCGTGTGTGTGTCTGTGTCTTTCGTTGAGAGCGAAAATCTGCTGTTCCTATATCCTCCATTCTCAACTTCCATTTATTCCCTTATAATGATGGGAAAATATTTTTCCAAGGATATCGAAATTAATTGAAGCACACTTTTATTTTGGGAGAATTGTAGATTCTTTGGCTTTGGGAAATATTTCAATGGAATCCTTTTGACAAAAGTTTATAATGCTTCTCTCTCGCAGAGATAGATCCTGGGGGTGGAAATCCGACTGAAATTAGGAATCGGTAGGGTGAAAGGCAGGTGTACAGTACAATCCTAGGAGCTCTGGAAATTTCGATATAACGCGCATGAAATCGCGCGAGATCCGCCAAATAGATTTGGCCGCAATAAGGGTGAATATTAGGAAGAGGATTCTCGGGCGAGGCAGCTCACCCTTCCTCTCACTCTGTCTGTCTCTCTTAGATTTAGTTTCAGAGTAGAGAAGCATGGAGAAGTAAGGAGGAACGGTGGATGGCAGGAGGCGGGGGGAGGTACTTTCTCCGTTAATTCTTAAAGTACAAATCGAGCACGATATCCGCGTTCTATTTCGATGGATGCCGAGGTGGAATGGTCGAGAAGAGATTCGCGACCCCGACACCCACCGCCACCGCTACTACCACTACCGTTACCACTACCCGTTCGCTCGACTCGACTCGGCCAACCCTCGTCGAGGGTTCAACCCAACCCAACCCGAGAACTCGAAGAGTGACGAGCCAGCCAGGGTGCTTGGCGCACGCGGGATTCCCCGTGGCCCTCCCTCTTACCCTCTCACCCTCCTCTTCATTCCTTTCCCCCTCTCTTCTCGCTCATCCACTCTCGCCCCCTATGCTAGCTCCCTCGCCCTTCCGTCTTCCTTCTTCCTCCTTCAACCCCCGAGTTCTACCGTACCCAACACCCCAGCCCACTATACCCGGTGTCCCAAACGCATCATTCGACCCAGTCCAGCCACCTTTTTCGCCGTTTCTCTTATTTTGCGCAATAAATAAACAATTCGTATAGCCACCTGCTCCATTAAGAAGATCGATGCGAACCCTCGTTAGCAACAAGGGGGGTAAGAATGAATTTTTCTGAAACCCTGGGTAAAACAATTGTTTCTCATGAGGAATAGTGTAGAATTATTGTTGCTCCTAGTGTCTCTGGAAACAATGGAATTTGAAGAATCTGCTGAATTATTCTGAGACTGTACAGAGGCTGTTTTAGTTAAGTTTGTCGGTTGCAGATTACGTCGCTTACGACCCCAGTGTCGAGGAGGTGTCTGAGAAGAGGAGAGAGAGAGAGAGAGAGAGAGAAGAGGATCGTGAGAAGTCGAAGATCCTGGGGTGGAAACCTCAAGTATTCCAGGCCACCCTGTACCCTTGGATCGTCCAGCGACCAGTACAGAGAGAACCAACCCCTCTAACCCTCATTCCCATCGGCATACTCCTCCTCCCCACCCCAAACGCTATTATCTCTCTCTCCAGCGGTACGCTCCCTACCTATATTCCTGGTCGCATCCTCCCCACCGATCTCACCCTCATACCGCGAGTGGTTTCCCCGCTAACCCCTCTTGATCATGCTCCTACCCTCACTCCTTCAGCCTCCCTAGAGCACGTCCCCCCTCTCGTCACCCCCTTTATTTCCGCCAGGCCAGCCACGCCGTCGCTCTCTGCTCTCTTTTTCCGCCCCTCCGTCCTTCACCCCGCTCTTTCCCTGAGGGATCCCCCAGCTGCGAGATTCGTCGAGTAGTAGATCGCTCTGAATTTTCCTCCACTTCCACGAGAACCTCCGTAATGCTGCTAAGTCTAATGCACGCCGATTGCCGCCGCCACTACCACGATGCCACACCATCGCTACGCCTGCTGCCTATGCGGCGCAGGGCCAATTTTAAAAAGGGGTGGAAATAAATTATCTTTCGTATCCTCTCTCTCTCTCTCTCTCTCTCTCTCTCTCTCTCTCTCTCTCTCTCTCTCTCCTAGTTTTCCCTTCTTCCCTGCCTTCATTCTTTCTCTCGCTTCCTCTTGAACGTCTTGAAGAATTTCGACTGGTGTCGCTGGGGTTTTTAAATTTCACCTCGGAATTTTGCTAATCGGCAATAAAAGCAATGTTTTAAACTGATTGGAATCGAAAGGCGTTTTTTCGAGTGGACTTTAATTCAGCGAATGTGTTAATAAATTGGTTTCCTTGTGGGCGAAGATGTTTTCGATGGAACAAGCTCGCAGACGGAATGCGCTTGGGAAGCTGGCAAAAATAAATCGACGTGGATATTTACAAATATTTTTCGAAGAAAAGGTGACGGTAGAAAGGTGAACTCGCGGGTGCTATTTTCAGCAAACTATCGCAAGTCGGCCGACTATTGGAAAAGAATGCTTTGCATATTTCGAATTGGCATACAATAAGGAAATTTGATTTCTGAAGAGCAATAATTTATTATCGGTGGTCAATGATGATCTTCCTCTTGCAAAGCATAATGGTGTGACGTTTTTTTTTCTCTTTCCCCCGCTGTCGCCTCGTCACGAATTCAACTCGGTAGCTTTACGTAATAGGAATGACAGTGACAGTTATCTAGTCAGGAAGTGCGGTTCTCGTCAACAAGCGAATCTGCTTATTCACGAAGTCAACAAAAAGTTCCACAAGTGAATCAGAATCGTTAACTGACCACGCCGACAGTGTGGCGTACGTGTCATTTTCATAGATTTTCATAGATTTTCATCCTGAAATCGTACAATCTCTCTTTCCTGGAATTCCACTGGACTTAGCCTCCACCATTAACTGACTTTAACCACTTTGGTATTTCGTAAGAATCCAATTTGTCTCCATCCGAGGAAGGGCGTGACGCACCTATTTTCTACGGTAACGTTTACCCTTTGCTCCGGTCGAACCAGAACTCGGATATTAGAAAACTATCTCGGAATGTGAAAAATATCCCAAAGATCGTTAGTAACCATAATCAAAGGCGAAGGATCGTAGATCTCGGAACTGGACTTTACTTTATATCCTATTCTGGGATTTGTATAGCAGAACTATACCTTCTACCGATTCTTCTATATTTTACAAGAATTACAAGTTTCTGACCCACGGGAAGTGTTCAACTTCGGTATAAACTTCACTCGAAGCTATATTATTGGCAGAGTCATTCCATTTTCGACGAGACCCAGTTACACAGTGAGTGTCACGAGGTTGGAAGTAGACTATTTTCCTGGAAAAACTGCTCTTGCCAGAGAATTTTACTCTTCCACATGCCAGTCTGCCCGGGCTACGATCGTCTTAAAAGTAATTCGCGACGCGTCGAATGGTCCAAGCCAAATTCACAGGGGCGCAGGATGAGAAAGAAAGAAAGAAAAAGAGGAGCGTAAAAGAGGGAAAGAAGAAGGACCAAGGAAACTCTGGCCTGAGGCCAAGTCATTCTCGGGCCGCGAATCTTCTAGCAACGGCAGTCCCGCTGATTTCAGCAAGGTCCTTCTCTCTCTCTCTCTCTCTCTCTCCATCGAAAAAACGAGCGTCTCGAGGTTGGCTACGGGAGAAAAATTCGAGGGAAAATCCTGGGACGATCAGTCAAGTAGACTCCATCTCCTTCTTTCCCTCTCTCTCTCTCTCTCTCTTTCTCTGAAGCGTAGTTCTCGTTCCTCCCTCGGGATCGATCGGTCGTGGTAATTTTCGGCCGGCTGCCGTATGGCCGAGGAGCAAGAGGTGAGTCATTCGCGAACAGCACACACACCGTGAGTAGCGCGCCACGCTACTACACGCCACAACATTGCTGATCGAGCGAGTATGTACCAGGCACTCCGCGGCACGTTCGCCACTTTTATCGCGGAAGCATCGGGCCAATTTTCTTCCTGCGCCGTTACCGTACTTTGGCGGGGAGTGCGAACCGAGCGCAACGAAAAAATTGTCCGCCCGACCTATCCCGAACCCAAAGCTACCATACCGGAACAATTACGGGTATCGCGAGAAACCTTGAGTCGATCTTCAGGCGCCTACACCAGAATCCAGGAATTTAAGAAAAATAAAAAAATCTAAATCGAATTGACAAGACTGTGACAAGAGAAATAATAAAGCCGCGAAGTACGAGCGTTAATTATTGGTTTCCTGGTGCAACGATTGCCCGATGCAGTGAGTCATACAGCGAGACAGCCGTCTCGCGTATCGCTCAAAGGGGTAATTGAGGCTCCGTACGAGATCCGCGCGAGATAAAGGGCCGTTACTACGTTCGAGAGTGCCAGCGTAATTCTACGGGAAAAAAAGAAGTAATACATACATTAAGCATTCATGAGATTTTAAAACGAGTATGGTTCTTATTAAGAGGTTCTTCTATTTCTTCTAAGAAATAGCTTAACAACCCTATTCGTCACGCAACTAGTTATAGCAAAGCTTCTTATATCTCTCGAATTTTTCACAACTTGGAAGATGTTATTTTCCAATTGGATTGTCGAGCCCAGTGGAAATTAGGGTCCAATGAGGCAGGTGTTACGCGGAATGACGCAATGCAGCGTGTGCGTTATCAATGCGAACCTAGTGGCGTGTCCAGCGGTGGTTTAAGGGTTGTGTAACGCGATTGCGAGGATTGTGGCTCGCCTATCCAGTGGCTAAAGGTAAATAAGTCTCGGCTACCCGTTACGTAAGCGATCCAAAGCGGCGTTTCACGCGTGCCTCGCGATCCTAACTCTCGTTCGCGAACACGACTGTCCGTCGCAGTGTGCGATGGAGAACACATTCTCTACACCGGGTTTATGTAACTTTTCTAGATGCGGTGTTTCATGAGCGTCAATTGATTCAATTCGGAACGAACACGAGCCCCGACAGCACGAGATACTCATTCAGAGTGATGCCGAGTGAAACCGGGTCCCTGTTAAAGATTCAACAGCTCTCGAGTGCCCCATACTACACTCTCCGAGTCTCGCCTGGCCAATGGATCGCGCAATCAGTGCTGATCGAACAGTCATTCCCTCTCGTCATTGTGCCAGTTTACGCCAGTTGGCCTTTTTTCCACCAATTTCATCGAAGCGTCTGGGACAAGCGAGGGATCATGGAACTTGAATATTTCGAGATATATTTTCTTCTATTATCTGATTTTAGTTCGTCAATGGTTATTACCAAAAAATTCATGATCAATGATTAAAGTACCGATACAATACTTCCGCGTTGAACGTTTGCGATACGAAACTCCATGAATAAGGGTACGATACTCCGAACCCTACCACTGTCGTTATCGATGAAAGAACCGAAATAATGCTGTCTTATGAATAAAAGATTGCCATTCTTGATTCCCCACTAAATATATGGTACTCTCTTGGATTATGAACGGATTCCAAAGAAGAATCGAAATTGCGTAACGCAGTCGGAATGAACGATACGCTTCTGAGGTTTCGAGTCGAACGATAATTCAGAATACCAGTCTATGAATTAAATAAAAGTAGATAAATCTTGATTCTAGTTAAACACGAAATTGAATTCCTATTCAAATCTGAGAATAAAACGTGTATACAACTGACGAACTTGAGTTATTTATTTAAAATCTGCAACCAGGATGCGCGCAAGATGTGCATCGACGATACGGTTCTCCTTAAGTTTCTCGCAGAGCAGGTGGCTCTCCTCGCAGAAAGGAGGCTGCTTTGCATTCCACGGCGAGTGAATTATGAGCGAGAAGGGTGTACGAAGTACTCGGAGCGTAAAGAAAACACGATCTCTCGTTACGCGCGGCTAAAGAGCAAGAATAAAGAGGGAGTAGAAGATAGTGTGTATAGAGAGAACTGTGGCAAAAGGTAGAAGCAATCGCGAAGAATAAAAGCGGAATCGAAATATCACAGTGGAAGCTATAGTAGTCGTGGTTTCTTCTCGTGAGTTCTGACTGTAAGTATCAGGGCAACCGGTAGTCGAGTGGTCGACCCTGTAATAACCGGTGATAACCGACCAGTTCTGTAATCATCGTCCTCATCGATCCATCAATGTTTCTGGTCCCTGCTGACCAGTCCCTTCAGGGTCTCTTTAGACTCCCTTTAGAGTTCCTTCCGAATCCCTGGAATCGTCCGACTTTAAGGAAACCAAAGGAGCACCTTCCACCTTCTTTTGCCTCGCGCTACCATTTCGCGAGGATAACTCGCTGGAAATTCTTGGAAAAGTAATTCTTGGAGAATCCTGTAGAGTACGAGAGCTAGCGAGAGACAGAGAAAGAGAGTAAGATCAAGAGAAACTCCGAGAGGCTTCTCCTGGATTCATGATGCAGGTGCGTTGGAACGAAGCACTGGGTAGGGTGTCGTTTCTCCCAGGACTTTTATCATGGTTACTCACAATGTACGGATTTGCCATTGGTGTCTCCATGCGTTTGGTAAAGCAATGCATTCTCATTCCTGCGGCATTCTCTCGATTAGTGATGAAGAGTGTGCGAATACGTAATGTTACTTGGGAAACTTAAATATCATATTCACTGTTCTTTATACTTAGAATTTCTCTTTTGACCAAGAAATTGCTAAAAAGTGAATCTTCAATCTCAACGAGGCTTCCTTAAGAATCAGAATTAATATAATAATAAAATCAGAGTCATAATTACAATTAACATCAAGTTAATGAAAACTTTTCATGTTGAATTGACTTCATAGGTCGTTTAAACTTCAGATTTATATTTCCATTGAATTGCAACTCGTGGTAAGTGTGTAATTCCTCTCACAGTCATTAAATCAATGACTATCTTCTCGGCAAATATGGAGAATAATAAGGCAGCATTCTTGAAGGGTGGTAATTTTGCGAGAGAAAATTTGCGAGAAAGATGCAAGGAGATAGAAGAACGAAGGGGAATAAAATCGGGGAATAGAAACACGAGCGATGGAAAAGAGAGCATGCTTAGCATGCGAGCCTCGTCGTAATTGGCACGTCTTGCCAATCCACCAAATGCTGTTTCGAGGCTAGAAGTGCAATGCACTGTTGCCTTCGGTGCATGCCACGCGGAATGTTTATGCCGAGGCAACGGTGACCAAGGAAACATTCGTTGATACACCTACACACTGTACAACTACCTATATACACCGAATTCTCCAAGTTCGAGCTAATCGATTTACAAACGAAAAATTCGATTCAAAACACCGAAGATTGAATTAAGGATAAGAATTACGTATCTTGTGTCTTTTAGCGTGTAAAATGGATTGCATTCGCTCGAGACGAGGAATATTCAACTGTACTGGTCGAATTTCAAGCGAAGCTCATTTGTAGCAAGAATGCGGGCGCATTCGAGTGCATCCACTTAAAATATGCAATAGCCGCATACACGTACATGAAAAGTGATGATAAATGAATTGGAATTCTCGATGATACTTGTTTCACGTAGGTTCATTATAATTCTTGATTAACATTGTTACAGTGATTATTGTGTAAATACAACTCTCATCGAGAATTAACTCTCGAAAATGAATGAAAATACATACCTCTAACACTAAGCAGAACGTTACAAACGTGGGAAATATAATCAATTCGAATTAATGGATGGTCAGACGGCGCGATATCGAGCATGGCCAAAAATAGAGGAATTCTCGAAGATTGAGGAGAGAGTCGTAGAGCAACGTCTCACGTATCTGTTAGCGACACGAGAATCAGTTTCATTCAGTGGGCGCAATGCTCGCGGCTCTCTTGATTGCGTAACTCTCTCGGCTCTTGCTACCACGCTCTTACTAATACTGATATTACCACTGCCACCGTTCGCTACCAGTAAAACTAATGGCAGTGCCGGGTCGAACCCAGGTTCTTTCCCGCGACTATAGATAATACTCAACAAAAGAGAGTTTAAAACACGAACATATATGTTTCTTAACAACTTTGAACTTTTCCAAGATCCATATATGAATCTTAATGTATTAAATAGATTTTATCGAATATATTTTTAAAATAATTGATAATATATATCATTTTGAATGAATTTCATTTTAACGAAACACGGCGCTAAACTTTCTTTAGTTCGTTGTTGTAGCGATCTTGAGTCACTCAATCGTGCCGACTCAAGATTAAGGACACGGTTGAGCAAGACAAGGGTTATTCCGATAACCGGGTATCGAATGACCCCGCGCCGCCACTCGCCGTGGCTGCTGCACTTTGCCAGCAGTATTCGCGAGGAGGACCTTCGAAAACCTCAAAATGCACCGGACGAATATAGCACAGCGAACTCGATCCATTTCTTCCTGCTGGCTTCGCGAGACAATCTTACCAAATCCCAAACTAATTGGCTCCTAATTCAGTGATCATTTCACAAAACTGAAAACTAGTCGATATCATACTTTGCATTACGATAGATATCATAATTAAGAGATTGTCGGAGCAGAGCTTAAAACGATCGATTTTGGATAAAATTGAAATTGAATTGCTACGAGAATATCAATATCCGTAAAATATTCTATTCCAAGAATGAAAAATCTTATTAAGAAGAATCGAAGTGAATTCCACAGTGATTCGAAGGAATTTTTTTAAACTGTAGAAGGATATTGTGCATCGCAATGCGATTTCGATGGTGGTGAATCTCGAATTTACGAGGGACGATCGGTAGAAGAGTGAGGAAGCAGTTGGAAGGTTTCAGCGTTAAGGCATAAGCCAAGTCTCCGCTTAAGCGCATTATTCGCAGCCGGCTTTCTTTGCCCGGTGCGCATTGCGCTCTACAACGTAACTTAACGCAACACACAGAAACCAGCGCAGCGCACTGGTCAGCCAATCTTATTAGTTATGCGCTATTCTACCGCAGACAGCTATTATTTACGCCAGCTGGCGATTAATTGCTTACGAAACGCTACCGATAATCGCGATTGCAAACGCACACTTGCAGCTCGTGGATTCTCAAATCCAAAATTCAAAATGTTATTGAAACGATCGTTTTGATCCTTTAGGAAAATTAATTGGATCATTGACAGTAGAAGAAGAATAAAAGAAGAATAAAAGAAGAGAAGATAATTGAGAAGGGTAGTAAACGTCGATTGGTTCAGAATCGAACGATTCCTTTGATCGTAAATCGCGGAAGTGGCAACGATCGAATGTGATCTACAGTGAAATTATCCATTCGAGATCTCCTTTTTTTCCTCTCTTTTATCGCGTTTCAACGAAGAAGCTTCGGTGGATGGTGTTCGATGGTGTTCTCGCGTCGTCGTGAGAAAAGACGCTTGGTCACGAGATGAAGCATGAGAAAGGACTTCCTTTTGTTCCGGGCGACCGGATGGAATTAAGGCACTGCCCAATTACCTCTCGACCCAAGAAGAAGGAGAGAGTCTTTACTCGCTCGGTTGAGAATAACAGATCCAAGTCACCTCCTCTTGCTCCTCTTTCTCCTTCTTTCTCTCTTTCTCTCTTTCATTTCTCTTTATCTAGAGCCACGTGCAAAAATTTAATCGACTTATTTGTCGTGGGTGCCCCACTCTCACGCATATCAAAATCGATAAAGCATCGATAACGCATCGGTGTTGGAGTGTTTTTGCGAGTGTGCCATTACCATAGCGGTCAAGATCGCCACTGTCGTTGCCTCTGGCATGGGCTACTCGAAATAAAACCCTTATAAATAGATCCGCGAAACGCAATCCTCACGAAGAAGAAGCTTTCGCTACCCTTTTCATCTCCTTCCATCCAATTTTCGCGAATCTCAATTGCAATGATATATCGTTCGATCGAAAAAGATTAAGAGGAAAAAAACATTTCCAGGGAAATGAGGATAAATCGTAGGAAAATCAAAGATGCTATTTTTACAAAAGACCTTTCTCGTAGACGGTAGCACTTTTCTGCTTTCATGATCGATACCTTTATTCCAGGGTAATCCAACGAGATCTGTTACTGGCTCTCGTATTCTATATGTAGACTTTAGTCGCGGAGGACGCGAAACTTTAACCTTTAGATATTCGATCCCACTTAACACTCTGACGATGTTCCTAGATGCTTGAATATTTTCTTCGAAATTCCAAGATTCCGATATGACGGTCACTTGACTTTAAAAATCACTCTACGAACTTTAACGCGTTCAATGGTGAGTAAGACCCTGAACTGTGAAGAGAGAGAGAGAGAGAGAGAGGGGCTTTACTTCGGTTTAGACTTTAGCCCGAGGTCTTTCTAATAATTCAATTATATGTTATTAAATATACTTAAACTATTTCCAAAGTCTTCGAAGTCCATGAAGTCTAGAAAATATATAGACTTTGCGAAATTATGATCCGAGAAAACAAAAGTAACGTGTCCTGTAACAAAAGTAATTTATATTATATGTATCTAAAGTAATTTATATGGAATTGAGAAATAAATAAAAAGTGATAATAATTGTAGGTATAAATGGAGATATAAATAAGATTCTGATTGTAGAGGCAATCGAAAGTATACGTTTGCAATTTCTATTCAAATGAAGAACACCTTGGTCTAGTAGAACTGGCACGAGCGTTCAGGTTTCCCTGAAAGCGAGGAGTCAGCTCGCGTATCGTGGGACCGAACCGATACGGATATGTAAGCGATAACAAGTTCGGCCTTGTGCGTACTTACGCCCGACGATTAAGTACGAGGACTCGACTATACGAATACGAATACGAATACGAATACGAATACGAATACGAATGCGAATGCGAATACGATAACGATTGCGACCTTGTCGCAACGCACTCCTCTCCATCTATGGAAAGGAGCGAGTGATTCGTCAACAAGGAGCCCAATGAACTCTCCCACTACTTTTCCTCTCACTCAACGAAGAATGATTTTCATCCAAATTACTTCAGATTTTATATAATTCGTCTGAAAACCGAGCAAAGGTTTTTTAATAGACACTCAGAAATCATTTATCGAACGATACAATATTTTTTTTATCATCGTTGAAAAATTTGCTTTTGAAATACAATCTACTCGGAGTAATAATAATTGACGAGCTGGAAAATATTGAATTTTTATTGAATTGTTTTCCACCTCAATTATCGTCGATAGTGGACTCGTCGATTTCTGACTAATCGAAGGCGCGTCGTTCAATCGACGACGTATCGCTATCGCGAAATGAAGAATAATCGAAGTTATCTCTGGGACTAAATGGCATTCGCTTCATTATTCTGAAGCGCAGAGAGAGAGCGCGAGAAATTGTTAAAAGTGAATGAAATGATTCTAGAAAGAGAGAAGAATTTCAAGTATCGAACGACAACTGCACGCGACAGTAGCTTAAAATCACGAAACACGAAGAAATCATTCATAAACTCGGAATAATAGTATGCTTCCTGTAGACAACTTATTTCTGCATAAATCTAAAAATTTCAATGCATCGCGAAGCATTAAACCACTCGATGTTAATTTCCTTAAAATATATTAATGAATCAAGCTACGCTAATCGATAGAAGAACGATATCAATGAAATCGTATGTCAAGAAATTAACCCCAGGAAGCCAATGACAAGGCGTATTCCGGAAAGAACATGCGAGAATGAAAATGAAAAAATCGCAGTGACCGTGCATGTCTACAAAAATCCATCGGTTACCTATTTACTAGGTGTCTACTAGCTCATGCACATATATCAGTGCATCCGTAAGTTAAGTACCGTAAGAATTATTAATGATGTTACCACCATCGCAAAAGAAAGAAATCTGAATTGCGATTATTCTTGAAATTACAATTTATGGATCGATGCCGAGTGTGCAGCTTGCATATTCAGGCGAGGGGTGTTACGCAAGCAAAGAAGAAGAAGAAGAAGAAAAAGAAAAAGAAGAAAAAGAAGAAGAAGAAGTAGAAGCTCGTTGAGAAGAGAGCCTTGGACTGTCGTGGTCGTAGCTTTGTCCTTTAGCGTTTCTCTTAAATTCTGGATGTCTCACTCGCTGGACCCGTTCGGTCGATGATCGTGTAGCATCGTGCGATATCGTTGACCTTGTCTCAAAAGTAACCGTGGCAGAATTCGTGACGAAAGAACAGCAATACAGTCGAACCTCGATAACTCGAAACTTTCATAAAACTTAAACCTCTCTCACTTTCATTTCGCACTACAACTTAATACAAGATCATTAAAACATCAGTTTCTTTTATAAATTACAGTTTCTTTCTTAAAATTTTTTAAGAAACAGAGATTTTTAGTTTCTTGAATGAGATTGCAGTTTCGTAGATTCGACTATACATACGTCCTAGCGCCACGGCTTCACGCCCACGACTCGCGTCCAAAGCGTTCACACTCCATTCCCAAGACAGAAGAAGCTTGCTCTCTTCACCTGCCAAAAACTCTGCGTCGTTCTGCTTCACTGCTGCTAAACATGAGTTCGCGGATTTCGAAACTTCACTTTGTAATCATCGCCGATTCTGGCTCGTGCTAGAATAATTCATCAGTCGCGACCTTTCCCAGTGTGTCTGCCGTATTTCAGCTAATGTCTCTCGTATGGTATATTTCCTACCATTTGATATTTGCCAAGTTAAACTTTCGTGGAACGTTGCAAACTCTAAATATCACTCGATCTCTTCAAACGATCTCCAGCTATTTTCCAATTCGTGTTTTAGATAATTAAAAAATCAAAATGGACTCATTTATCGATTAGTTCCTTTACGAATAAAAGAATTAATAATACAAGTAATAATACAAATATTCCATATAATTGAAAACCATTAAGATTCCTTATACACATAATTTCGAGTCTCTCGGTGGCAAAGTTAGAGAAGTGATCGAGTCACGATGCGTCGTGGAACGTTTCAACCAGAAGCTTTAGCATTCGATTAAGCGTACATAGCCGCCGCACACGTACAAAGTTTCTCGCGAAAGCATTTTAGCGTCGAGACTGCGCGATAACCAGGAAAGTGCACGGGTCACTTGGCCTTGCACCGTGGCTTGCTTATCTTCTACGTAAATCCGGCTGAACGCTTAACCGATATTATAGATAGAACCACACGGTTCTTCCTGCAACGAACCAACCGGGAGGCTCAAAACTTCCTTTTCTCGATACTATTGATACCTTCTATGATACAATCCTTACGTTAACTTTAAATTCTCATACTCCTGTACCACTCAACAAAATGCAATACTGGTAACAATTAATTTCTTCTAATTGAGCTATCAATTTCAAAGACTCTCTTTCTCTTCTTCATTAATTATTGATGTGATCGATGCTGTTCCTCGTTTCTTTTATCGTTTCAACGGTAAACATGATTTTACGATGGAACGTTATTTAGAGAACAAGCTCGAAGGCAATCCAGAGTAGCATAGGTCTCGCGAATCCATTGTATAAATGATTCTAAAAGCATTTTATAGGGTATACAGTTGATTTATAGAGTAGAAATTGCTATGTGGATCGAAGCAGAGCAAGAATCGAGGGTCAAAGAACGGTTGTTTATCTGTTTGAAAAATGTGCAATGGACTGCCCCGCCCAGACATTCAACAGGGTGAGCTAGAGGCTCAAGGAAAGCGGAAATGTCATGGTGCAACCGAGAAATCAAGTGCTTCTTATTGTTAGGTGAATGGAGAAGTGATCGGTCAGCGTGAACTATGCCTCTACAATACACTGGTACAAAAATAATTCCACTTTTTACGTGAACTAACACTAGCAAGAGTTTCTAAAAAAATCTGAAATATAGAATCTTTATAAAAATGGCAAATCACGATTCCTAACCCGACTCACAATAAATTCCTCAAACGATCTAATGGAATCGAGTTAGAAAGGTTCCGCGTGACATTAAAGTCTATTTCTTCTCCCTATCGCCGTCATATTCTATTTTTGCTGTGTCTTGCAAATTGCACTACTGCGAAAGGTGGGTTTAATTAATTGAATCAGGAACGATCTTGTTTCACTCGTGGATCTCAGAGCAATTTCAAGATTTCGAGTGTTGATAGGACTCTGCCCCCAACGCTCGCAATTAGGAAAAACTGTTGGCAAAGCCAAACTGGAAACCGTTGAGAAGAGGGGGGAGGCAAGCGGGTTTTTCGCGTTGTAAAAGCGTAACGCGATTTTCATGCGCTGTTTATTTCGAGTTAATTGGAATAAAATGCAGGGGCGAATCTGCAACGGTAAATTACGATTTCCACTTTATTATCGAAGCGTACACACCAACAGCTTTTGTCACGAGTGCCTCCTCCTCGAAGTCAATGGTATCCTCCTCCATCCTACCACAGTATCAATTGTTAAATTCGCGCGATAAAACTGTTGCCAAAATGACAGAATGTCTTGATTACGGCAGTCGAAATTATCGTGACACCTGCCTCGGTCATTCGATCGAACGTAATTCATTTCATTGGAAATTTCCTCGTTGGTCAACGTGTCACATTCCAAAAAGTTATCGCGTGCATTTTGTATTTCGACTGAATCAGCCTGAGAATTCTAATACTGCTAATTCCGTGAACACCGATAAGTGCAACGAAGTGAGATAACGGTACCTTGAACAGGATTCTTCGGATTTGACTCTAGAGAGACAAAACTAAACCTCAAGTTGAAATAAAAAAAAAAAAAAAATAAAAAAGTTGGACCATGAAAATACGTATGTTCCTAGTACATATAAATCAAACGCAACTTGAACCCTGTACATACTTCACCGAAGACAAAGTTTCCTCGTTCAACAACTTGGACTTTCAGACTTAAAGCGAAACCGTCGCCATCAAGGACGCGCAAATAATCCAACCAGTTATTTATCACTCGTGGTAGTCTCGGTGATATTCAACAAATCGGGAAACAACCTCGAAACCGTCTCAACTTCCCCTGCCTCGAATTAATCGCGACCCGTTGAATTCCATTCTTCGAAACTTTTCGCAACAGAGCTCGGGCATTCTACGTGAATTGCGTCGGGAGAAATAGAGGGGACGAAAAAAAAAAAGGTGTCTGAAGAAAAAAGTATGGAAACATCGAAAGAGGTTAGGGGAAGGGTGTATAAAGTTGTGCGATCGAAAAATCCAGGAGATTTTCGTGATGGCTGCGGCTCTGCTCTCTTGCCGATGGAATAAGTGTGTCACGGCCAGCCGGTAGTAGGAACGACGCTCGTTTAGTCGAGCCAGGAAAGCTTCTGTGCCGATATACACGTCCGAAAGGTGAGTGTACAGTAAAACGTTGCCACTGTCTGAGTAAGCTGGTCATACTTGCCCGAACATACGAACACAGATAGAGAATACGATGAAACTATGTACATACTATATACATAGATACACTTGGATCTACGTAAGTGCGTAGAGACCAAAGATTCGAGATATACCCATCCTTCCCTCTCGCAGGTTGTAGGAGTATACTTATTACGTTCGTTCTCTTTCTTTCTCTCAAGAGTCACCTCTCTCGAGTCCTATTTCATTCGGGCTCGCTCGATCAAGATACCTACATGTATTATGGGTGGATTCTCGTGCTCTGCGCGCCGATAGACGTGCCGCGAACACATTTAACCTTTACGACCAAAAGAGAGATAAACAGAGAAAAAGGGAGGGTATATACTATGTGTAGTTGGAGTCTCACGGTGGCTGGAAAGTATCCTGCGCTCTCGTGTGAAGAGTGCCTCCCATCGTCCAATGCTACCTACAGAATCTTCGGGGAAAGGAAAAATTCTCTATTTCATCTATCATCGGATTCGCAATCTCTTCGTTTGCGTCATCTTACGTTTGGTAAATGGATTCTGCGAGATAAAGCCCTATGTGTGTCCAAGGTAAAGAGTAAAGACCCCTGATGGATCTTGCTATCGATAGTTTAGTAAACGAGGGAAAAGAAACGAATGTTACTCTAAATTCAAGTTTTTAATTAGAAGAAAAATATCAACGAGATATTTACAAGTACTAAGTACAAACTCATTTGAAACAAACTGAATAAATTATCATAATTCAGGTTACTATCAAACTGGTATTTTACGAGGAAAATTCTCTCGAATAAAAACGATTCTGGCTTCGCGACAGATATAGTCCAGAAACGATCGAGCGACTATCGTTTCCAGTCCGGTGGATCGGCGTCCTACGCCAGTGATTCTTATGAATATTTATCAGTAAAGTTGCGCCGCTCGGCCAGTGTCTTCCGTATCCGAACAGTATACACGTATTCCACTTGGTAGCGGGTGTCGTGTGGGTGCAGGTTCTCTCTTCCCCGTTTTCACTTCGCCGCACCTCGCCGCACCTTGCTCCTCTTCCTCCGACGTTTCCCGTCTCTCGTCTCACCCCGAAACCGTGGTGAGCGCGAGTAGGACTCGCGTGCTGGCGCAGGAGGCGAACGAGGTTGAAATAGGCGTTGGTGGTGGACGCCTTGTCGAAGGAGTCGTTGAACCACAAAACAACAGACGCAGTCGACGTCGGTCTAAAAACGTCGAAGGAAAAGGCATCCGCTTGATTTGTCTCGGTAATTGCCGCTGCTCGTTTTTTTTTCAAACTCACGACATTAAACTCTTCCGCTGATCTAACTTGTATTTCTTGTGGTTTATACTAATCTTCACAGTTAAATTCTCGAATTTATATAAGAAATTGATGTATGTGGTTCGCGCGCGATTCACGGAATATTTTTGACTGGTGGGATAATTGCGATAAGGCAGATACCAGGAGATAAATCGATGAGCTCTCGAAATCAGGCCAGCCGTCCATTAGGTAGAGCGCAAAGATATTAAGTTTGCTGGTAGTTTGCCCCCTTCCAGTGGTGCGCGGTAATGTTTATCCTCTTTCTAGAATTGAGATTGATTTCTTGCGGCGGTTTTTATCGGCGACAATTAACTCTGTGTTCAAGGAGAGTCCAAGAGAGTGAACGAGAGAAGTTTATGTCGTTGGAATAGTAGACTAGTATCCGCGGTCATCGCTCTTCGCGAGGATCCTAGTCTGGGGTATAAGATCGTGAAATAGTCGGAAAATAAGGTCTGATTTGCTTGAGGGGATTGAAGCGAGTTATAAAAATAGTTGGATATAAAGACAAACTAGGAAAAAGAGGAATCGGTATAAAGCATGCATGACATCGCGAAATAGAAGAAATACTCGTGACCAAGACTCCCATGTTGACGATCGTCTTTTGAGTAGAGTTATTTGTGGATGACTATGACACGCCGATTTCCGCATCTTCGATGTGGCTTGATGGCTCGATAAGTGTACACAGTAGGTACGTATAGAGGAACCGGGCAACGTGGAGCGACGTAGATCGACGTAGATCGACGTAAATCGACGTGGCGTGGCGCGGGGGCGTGGGTGGTCTTATTTCGCTTTCTCTAAACACGCGAGCCCCGCCACTGTAATTGCGAAACTTCTCAATGAATCTAGATACCTTGACGAAATTGTGTAACCAGGAACACGAGAGCACGCGCTCGCGAATGCCAGCAAAAGCGAAACCACTCTCTTCACGAGAGAGAGAGAGAATGAAGATAAGCATTGAAACCCAATGCAAATTCACTGCTGTACACTTTTGGAAATAAGAAAACTGTATCGGAAAATTGCATGATTTTTTACGTAAAAAAAATTGAGACTATGCGAGGGCAATTCCCCAGTGAAATAAAGAGCTTCTTAGATGCCCGTGAGGAGAGAGTAAGAAGATGGCAGGGCGAAATGTGACACAGTTCCGCGTCCCCGATTGAAAATCGATCCCGTAAAATCTAAGTTTAAGCGTGATAAATCTGTGATCGTCAATTCGAGTGCGCTGTTACCAACGAGCCAGTTTTTGTCCGAGGACTCTTTTTTTTTTTTTCTTCCATGGCGCACGGCGTACACGAGCGGCTCTTACATCTCATCCTTTGATGACGAGGAGGAACATCAAATTCGCGCGCTCCTCTCATCGAACCCTGCAGCATCGTCGGGAATGAAGAGCACCGAGAAAAGGGTTACGAAGGCTCTCGTAAAAAGTGGATCTAATTTCTTTCTCCGGCTCTCAAGGGCGGCCGTGTAAGCATCGCACAACTGTTCCCCGGTCAACGTTTTTTCGCCTTCATTTCCCCTGACACCATTTCGGCTCCCTTTATTGCCGAAACGCTGCCATTGTTCCGAACACTTATTAACGAAGCGCCGTGTCTTTCTACGTGTTTTCCCGCTTTCTCTCGCCGATATTTGTTCCACTTTGCCTGCGGCGCTCGTTTACATCGATGGATCGTTCCTAAATTCGACTGTCTAGCGTCAAGTTCCTTTGCGGCAACGATAAACCGCGACTTTCCGTGTGACCACAAAACCTGTGGCGTCGAGTAGACGTTCGTAAGATTCGTCCTATTCCGACGTCTGGAAACCTTTGCGAAACCTATGTACTGTATCTCAAAAGCCTCGCGACGACGATACTCCTCGTTGTACGAGGGATTCCAATTGGAAATGACTGACGCAACGCGTACGTACATACGTGCGTGCATACGTTGCATACTGCATCGCGAATGACTCTCTTGAATGACTCCCATTCGAATCCATTCTCCCCACGCGAGCTTCACTCAACTCGTCCATTCCTCTGACTTTGCGAAAGAGGCTTTTCCAGTAGCAAGATAGTTTTCTCGAAGGCATAAGATATGAGAGAAAGAGATGCCAGGCGGTGTGAGAGACGAAGAGAGAGCGAGAGGAGGAAGCACACGATGGACAAGGGGTTGCATTGCCTCGTGTGACGCAGCGGAGCTTCCAAGGGTGGGGACCCCGGTATGTATGTACGGCTCTCTCCCTACCGTACATAATACCGCTCTCCTTTCTCTCTCTCTCTCTCTCCCTCTCTTCCACTCCCTCTACTCGAGCTCTCTTCAGCCCTCTGGCGTGCCCTCGGCCTCACCCTCGCTCCCACTGGCCGCCCACCTTCCCCGGCTCTCTTTCTCGCCATCTGACTCTCCCTCCACCCCTTGCACCCCTTGCCAACTGGCTCTTTCTCGCTCCCTCGTATTCCTCTCGCGGCGTCCCTTGCGCTTCTATCCCGGCGATGTTGCCGGGTGTTACATAATAGCCGCGCTCGTGCGCTGTTGCCGATACCAGGCCGTCGGTCTGCGACGTTGCCAGAGCTGCTACTCGTCTACCGTGCCGCTCGGTGCTTGCTTGCTTGCTGGCTCTGGCTGGCTGGCTGGCTAGCTTGCTTGCCTGCTGGCTTCCTCCGACTCGCATCGCTTTCCTACTAGGCCTCCTTCTTGCTGGCTGGCTTTTCTCTCTGTTCTGTTCTGTTCTGCTCATACCTATCTACCTGCCTGCCTGCCTGCCTGTCTACCTACCTATCTACCTACCTACCCGCCCTGCCGCTCGAGGATACTCCTCAAGAGAGCGACGTAATTAGACGCGCCCTCCTCTCGCCATGGAAAAAGACGCGGTCTCGCCTGCCAGTTTTGTACGTACGTTACTTTAAGGTTGAGCACGAGGGGAGAAGAGCAGAAGAGGCCGACCCCGTGTTTGTGGGTTTCGCACGCTTGGGAATTCTTTCGGGGCGAGTGGAGCGATGTACGACGATGTACGATGCCGATGGCAGAGGCTTCGGTCCCACCTGGCTACGCTCTGTCGGGCAACGACGACGAGCTGCCGCCGTCGCCGCGCTCTTCGGTTACGCGAAGAAAACAGTCCCTTTTGGGAAATGCGCTTGCCGATTTCTACTTTTAACATCGAGATAGATAATGACGATAGCTCGAGAGAGAGAGGTATCGATCTCTCGACGAAACGGAGATACCTCGGGATGGACTGATTCTCGAAATCCGTGAGACAAAGCGACGTATGGGTGTAGCAGGGTGGTGTCCCCTTTGTCCCTCTGGTTAATGAGAAGCACGCCAGAGTGACCTTCGTCAAAATCCTGCGGGCATTATGCGAAGTCGGAATGCGTCAGAATGCGCGGCTTTATCGTGCGAGGTGTTGCTGTCTTTATTCGCGGGTACCCATTATGGCAATTCCCTTTGTCCCTGAGAGAGCCCGGGCCCTACCTAGTCCGGATGTCTCGGACTGGTTCCGGATCTCGGATTACCGAGCCCCTCCAGGCGTCTCGAACGGAGCCTCGCTCTACTTATTCCATGCTTGAAAAATATCAACTGAATACGGTGAGAAAGGCAGATGCCTTTGTTCTTTGTTTACTGGCTAGCTCCGAGCAGCCGTCAGGCGGTCTCTTGATCGAGCGTACGTTGGACTGCTGACCCTAACGAACGAATGAGATCTGCCTCCTTCCTTCGAACGTATAATATGTATGCGGTTTCCAAGTAGTTGAAATTTTAAGCTACGGTCAAAACAAGAACAGTAGCGATCTTTACACCGCTGGATAGTAAAAGAGCACTGAGGTCATAGTCGACCGAAACTGTCTCATCCCGCGACCAGCTTCGTTATATCCGTATACGGATAATAACCGGATATTGGGGAGGCTTGGAATTTCGCTGGTGAGATAAAAAAAAGAAAAGAGACCAAATGTAAAATGCATGAGTAGCGTAATATGGCCGTGCAAACACCGAAAGAGAGACGAGCTTAAGCACAATTAAGTCGGTTGGTGGGGCCCGCATCGAGGGATTACGCCCGATTCCGAAAGGCAGAGAGCGGGGCCTTGAAATTCACAAAAACGCCGGCTGGCCCCGAGATAAACCGGTGTTGCCGCTTCCTCCTCCCCTTCCGGCGATATGGTGGCCCCTTGATGCCACGGCAACACTGGCGCAAACTTTATCGATTTCAGATCTACGATTCTTTGGCGCGTGACCTGTAGGTCACTCGAGCGCGTTTCCCCGACGTAAGAGCACTGCACCATGGACAGAACACACTCAGATTCCACCTATCCTATGCACCCTCTTACAAAACGCAACGTATAGTTATCCAGCTGTTACTCTACTGCTACTCGTTGGAAGTCACCGAGGCCCAGTTTCACTGGGGCGAAATTACTGCGTCGTGTCGTCGGTGCAATAAGCCTGTACTTCGCGAAAGTGCGTCCCACTTTGAGCCGTGTTATCATTGGTAGCTGCTCTACCGGCAATGACAACGACGCTACTGTTACTACTTCTGCTATTGCTTCTACGCGCATGAATGTTCTATTAATCTGACCGGGTGAGCGAGTGAAACGGAAAAGAAAGTTTAATGAGCAGGTGCTCCAGACGCGAGCGATTACTTTTTGGGACAGTTTCGAGGGGACAGGCATCCTGGAAGATCCACGCCAAGGGGTGAGAAAGATAGACAAGAGGGGAAAAACGAGACGCGAAAGGGCAAAAGTACTGAATGACCGAGGGGACGCTTGGGTGTACAAAGAGACGCATATTGCGACATAGCCTGGCGTCTCGCGAAGGAACGTACCGGGAACAAATGAGAATAATAGTCTATGTTCTATAGGTTGTTTGCTATTGCCAGGCTTGTATATGTACTTGGCATTTTGAAGGCCCGTCGTGTACTGTTCGCCGCTACTCTACACGTTGCTGCAGCCTCAGGCTGCAGCAGCACGTCAGAGTTGTACGCTCACGTTTAATTAAGCATCGGTAAATATTGTACCAAATAAAGTTTAAAAGAAAATGTAAAGAGACTGTGTACAAGTTGTTTCTATTGATGTTCCGGATTACGAATTCTAAGGAAAACAATACTGTGTGCGGTGAATAACTGTTGAATAGGGTCATTGAACGAAATATTGCCAGCATACAATATGTATATCTAGTCAGAAGAACACAACCAAATTGATAGTTAAAAGACAAATGATACAACTTGAATTTCGAATAGTTGAAACTCAAACAGAGGAAAGTAAGGCGACGAAGCCTACTAAAACCACGAAATCCAAGATAGTACCGTGATGTAAAGTCAACGTGTTGCAGCATAAAATAGCTTGTAACGCTATTTAAGGAAACACAAACAGAATTCATTATCCACAATCAGCTTTTCTCGTCATCTACAAATGGCGAACTCGCCACGCTACTAAAATATCACCAAGAAATTCGAAGCTGTAACATGCTACCTGCCACTCCCTACTGCTGATACGAAATATGTACACGGTTCGCGGCAGCCAGTCCCAACGCGACCCGAGGTATGCTCAAGTAATGAAGATTCCAGTAGCGAGCGTCTCAACAATACATAACATCTACATTCCTAAAAACTAATCGATATAATTCGTAATTATATCGTGAGCGAAAACGAAACTGTATAGAGTCGACCACGCGAATGCAATATTCGCACGGTCGATGTTTTCGAGGCGTCTCGTACTCCTCTTTCTCAAGCTCGATGTCTTCGGTCTCCAAGCCGGTGAAAGTCAGCCGTGCGTTTCTATGTGGCCAAGAGCCCTTCTGCACAATACCCCGGCGCGCTGCTCGACACGCGCACACGGATGACTCGGCGCTCCCGCATACGTTTCAGAAACGTAGCTAGACGGAAAAACGAATGGAAAAATTCTTGATGTATAATCTCTGCATCGAGAGAAGAATCATCCACATCCTCGAGAAGGAAAGTAATCGGTGATTTCGTTGACAATCGCGAAATGTTTCTTCGCCTTGAGAAGTACAGTATTTCTCAACGCGAAAACCAACTCTACGATGCTTCCTGCTCTCTGTACATAAGATAAGAGTGCGGGAGGGCGGCCCGCGTGTTTCTCGAACGATGCATTAGCTTGCGGCATAACGAACAAATAAGGAAAAAGTATTACTGTATTGACAGGCTTAGTCAGGAGTCGAGCAATTAGAATTGCACGAGGTTGGCGCCTGCAGTGAATTTTAATATTATGTATCTTCATAGAAGAGCAACGGGGCGAATGCTCTTCGAATAGATTATGATAATGGGCTCAATTACAACTACTACAACAAGTAAGAAAGTTTCTTCCTCCAAGGATCAGCGTACTGAATGAAGTCACTCTGGTCGATCGTAGTCGGCGCACAATTTTACTATCGTGCACTCGTTTGCGAAATACATTTTCCTTGATCCACTCACGTGTCTACGCATCCAGCGATAAGCCAATCCACTCGCGGCCATTCGTTTGCTCGTTCGCTCGTTCGCTCGCGAGACCCCGATGCCGCCTTGGACAGTCAGTTACATAAACGGGTTACGTCACGAGTTATCGGCGTAGCTTACCCCGAAAAAAGAAGCAAGAAGAAAAGCCACGACTAGAGTTCGGCGTCTGGGGAGGGTCGATGCCAGAGTGCACTGTTAATTCTGAAAACTCGGCATGGCAGATTGTGTGTGCTCGGAGCGGCGAACGCGCCAGAGGCCAATACGCGAGGCGAGTTCGCAGAACGACGTCGACGATCAGACCGCGCAAGTAAAGTAGGAGCAAGCCGCCGCCAGCCAGCCAGCCAACTCGGTTGGCTCGCCCCGTGCTGTGTGTGCTTCGAGAGCACGAGATACAATGTTGTCGGACGGTATTCGCGAAAATGGCAACGTTGCAGAACGAGAGACACGTCGCGAGACACGACTCGAAGGTGGAAGAGACGGCGGGGAGGAGCGCGTTGTCGTTTCGGCCTGAAACGCAATGCCGGCCGCATGCCAGATACCGTAACAGGGTCGACGGATTAAGAAATTTGGCGGTATCGCCTCCTTGGCGCAGGTGTTCTCGCGAATGCTTCATCGCCTCAAATCGCGAAACTTTGCGGCTTTCTGCTGTGAATCTGTTTAGGATTACGCTACATAGTTTCGAGAAGAACGTGGCAAGAAAAACGAAAGTATGGAAAGTACAAAAATACACGAATCCACCGTGAAAACCCTCCATTCTTCTTTTTTTGCACAGGAGAACAGGATACAACGTGCAAGGAAACGGCAGACTGGAAGCAAAAGCACGATATAATGCGAGAATCCTGGAAAGAATGACGCTTTCATAAGGTTCCCGCGTTTATTCCTTCGCGGGACGCGCACAGTGCAATTAACCTTAACTGATCGATATAATACTATAGAAGAGAGCGAAGCTCCAATTAACTACAAGATCTTCGATCTATTCTTTCCAGTACTGTTAGGATGATCCTTTACGAACAAAGAATACATCATCTCTTCTCTTTCAATGCTCGACTGTCCTTTGCAATTTACCCCTGAAAATGCTCAATACACCAATGAAACCATCGCTAAGGCTCCAATGCGGTCAATACGCATATTTTCCCAGTGTAGAAGCATAATTCAATGAACCACACGGATGGAAAGAGCCAAGAAGACACGAATCGTATTGTTGGATTTACGTCGCGACAGGCGGCACCAACCACATCGGAGAGCGCCAGCAGCGAGAGCACCAACATAGGAAAATACGTGTGACTGGAAGCTGTCGAAGAGTCGAAGGTTTTCGGACGGCTGACGAGTCGAGTGTCAGAAGAGAAGGATGAGAAAGGTAGGCAGAGAGCTAGAGAGAGAGAGAGAGAGAGAAAGAGACGTAGACAAAGAGAAAGCTAGATATATAGAGAAAGGGAGAGAAAGAGAGGGTCGTCGCCGCCACCACTACCGCTGGCAGAGGAGGACGCCGGAGGAGCGGAAGGTTAGCGGTGCTGCGGCGAGGATGCAAGGGGGGAAGGTGAGCCGTTGGGGTGTCGAGGAGGTAGAGAGGGGTGGCTGGGAGGGCGCAGCAGGGTGCGGGAACGCTCGGTGGCTCGAGATGGGGCAAAGAGTGAGGCTGGAAGGGGGAGATGGTCGACCACGCGCGATCAATATAACAAAATACGCCGGTAACCCGCCGCACATACATACATGTACGCGTGCGCGCGCGAACGTTTCTCTATACCAACATACACGCAAGAATTTCTCGCGCACACATTTGCTCGTTTATTCTCTCGTCTCTCTCTCTCTTACTCTTTCTTCGACACTCGCTTTTGAGCCCTCTGTCAATATACGCGCGACTCGCGCGCGCACATCGCCCGATATATTCTATGGAAGTTGGTATGATCCAAATGTACGCACACCTCACGAGGAGGACTCTTATCTCTGCAGTTTGACCGTAAATTGCAAATACGATACGCGTGTAGGATATCTTCGCGAAAAGACAAGACCAGATGAAACCTAGCGAACTATTGACTAGTCGAATGATGTGCGAATACACATTCTTCCTTGAACGAAAGAGAGAAACTTCAATTCGAGATTCGTAAGCTACTGTAGAGTGTATACGTCTGAAATAAAAAGTCGAGTACTCGACCTGCTGGGAAATTCGACTACTCGAATTTTGTCAGGCCACGGGTATCCTTATCCCCAGGGGAATACCGTATCATCCCTCACTCTCGTGGGAGGGTGGCGCGAATGCCACGCACGCAGCTCGCTGTTGTACACGTACGCATACGAGAAGACAGTAGCGGGTGTGCGTTTTGAAATAGAGTTTTGAACGTACCGTGGTAAAAAAAAAAAACCACTTGCATATGCAGGTTTCGAAATTCCAGCTGGCGTTAAGAGAAATATGCAGCAGTTCAAATTGACCAATAGCCCGAGGTATTCTTCGCAGTCGGGATTTCACTGGACAAACGCGATCGGATGTCGTAATTAACAGGTGACCGCGATAGGAGTGGGAACCCACCACCCAAAGACAGTGAATGATTCATAACGAATGTTAATGAACTGCGTTTCGTGCAGGTATCGAAACGCAAACGAAATACACTGGGAATCTTTGCATAAAGATATTAAAATTCTTACTGAAATTATTATCAATGTGATACAAATGCTATCACGAATGTACGAAACAACTATTTTCGTGATCGATTACTTCAGACTGGATTAAAATTTTGTATTATAACAACTTTACGAAAAGTAAAGTTGTTTAAGACGTGTTTAAGACTGCCACCACACAAAGTGGACCATGAACTGCGGAAAGTATGTAATTTACCTCAATTTAGATTCTAATCTTTCCACATATTTTAAGCTACAAGTGCTTTTGACCATTTATACTCCTATTGAACGTTTCACCATAGTTTACGAAGTCCACGAATTTCACTTGCAGTTATCTTCAAAGTTTTGACGGTTACACGAAGAACTATAAGTAACGTGGCAAGCAACGTGTTAAAGAGATTGTATTTGAGCGTTACGGAAATCTTTTCCTGGAAAAGTTGAATCTAACAGAGTGGTGATTAGTTGAAAATCAAGATATGTTAAATGCCATATCTACAAATAATAATAGGTCTGATCGTATATTCAAATGCAAATCCAGAGATCTTCTACCTGTTCGCATTCGAAAACTACCCTGGAAAAGGTCACCTCAAGAGACAAGCTGAAACTTGTATTTTCCTGAACAATTCCTTCTTTTCGAGTACTGTAGAAAACTGAGCCCTGATCGTGAGGTACAATACAGCTCTGCTGGAATAAACTTTCTTCACACATACACACATATATATATAATCAGTGAATGATTGGAGGTCGACGAGCTCGATGAGGTTAGAATATTAAAGAAACGTAAAGGAAGTAGATATATGTATATATCCCTGTTTGTCGTGGCGAGCGAACCAAGTAGCCATTGGGAGGTCAGCGGCGCAACGACGCCGACCGCCATTTTAAGGACGAACCTTTAAGGCCAAAACGTACGGTAGTGTAGAGAGAGGAGAGGCAATAGGGACTCGAGACTACGAGACGCTGCTTCTCTTCTCTAACCGGCACGATACAACAACGGCCAGCTGGCACGCGAAACTACCTCGTATCGATGCTCAGCCGAATATTTGCCGGCGTCTGCATTTGCTGGGAGAAAAATTGACATTGCGATCAAGGCTACGATCGGCAGACCGTGGAGGAACGCGCGCTCTCTTCTCTTTTCTCACTCGGTGGATCTATTCTCTTCCTGGAATCTGGTTCAGCTTTTCTACGAGAAATGCTCCATGCGAAAACATGTTTTGCACAGGGGAGAATTAATGATAAGTAGTGCTTGGAGGTTTTGGTCTTTGTAATAAATTCGAAGGTTCGTCGTGAAACTAATGGGTTGATGGTGTTCTGGAATTTCGAGCTATAGTGAAAGCAATCAGTACGAAGACTAAAGGTCGGTACTGGTTTGACTATATTCGAAACGCGTATATAAATATGATGTAACCAACCCGATGACTTGCATCGATGTATTTCACGAGGAATAAAACACGTTCAGGCGAGAAACGTTGAAGTATATCAGAACGAATGGTAGGTTTCGTGAACGATCTGCATAAGATACGAGAAAAATTGGATTTAAGTAAAAAATTATTAGAAAATACTTAATTTGTACATGCCTATTGTTAAACTTAAGTGAAATATATTGGATTTGTATGGTAATAACCATTAATAGTGAGAAATAACAGTATTCTTTGTGATTCGCGAAAAATTTCCGGGATCCCCAGAATGAGCGACACTGGGCCACGTCACCGTTAGTTCGCACCCGTGTTTCCCTGCTTCGATCCTCATTCTTCTCGATTTTGCAATGATCCCGCATCCCCTAATACTGTGGTTATCCTATTCTTGCGAACGTGAATTTAGAAACCATATCGATACTGCATAACACAGATCGCATATGCGAACTCAGAAAAATTTCTGACGCTAAAATCTTCAGTTTGGAACATCGAATTTCAAAAAATGAAGATGCTCCAAGTAACAACAAAAAGCAATAAAACAATATACTAATCGAACCCAACAAAGATTATGGTTATTTCTGTTTCAAGAGATTATGTTTCGCTTATCAATGTAAACTCTTCTCAAAGTTTTATAAGCCCCATATGCGATACCTTCAAAGTATCACAAGAATTCTCAAAAGAATAAACCCTGTAGAATCTAACATTGGAGTCGATCAGAAACGTGGAAAAAAGTGGTTTCTAAAACAATTTGTTTTATCAGATTTCTACCGGGTTGTGTACGCAGTAGAAGTCTTCATGCAGCAGCAGGAAAACACAAAAATCAATAAGAGAAATTTGCACTTCTGGACTTCCGTGGCAAAGTAGCCAACGTTCTTCTTGATGGGTATGCGAGAGAGGAAGGCGTGCCCCGTAGGATCCACAGTTTGAGCGTCACTGTCGAACAATAACTTCGTGCCGCCGCGAGCTCTCAAAATGGCTGTCCTCAGCTATTATTACTTCGGGGAAAAAACAAATGACGGCGCGCTCACGCTACGAGAAGAGAGGAGACAGAGCCAAGGCTCTCCCGGCGTATCGTGCGTTGGTACGAGTGTACACACGTTCACAGAGAGAAAGAGAGGAAAAGAGAGACAAGGAGAGGGGTGCGTGGGTGTGTATATACGTACGAGCGCGTCGAGAGATCCTTGATCTACGTACCGAGCGGAAAACATTGGTGCGCACCTTACGATTCTCTTTCTTTCTCTCTCACTTATTGAATCTTGGGTTTATCAACACGATAATGTTACCCGTGCACGCGGCCCAGTGCGGCTGTGGACGCGCGCGTGTTCACGAAAACAAAAACAAATCGGTGAATATTAAGGAGGACAGACGGGGCAAACGCTCGCGTTGCGTTTCTTGTTCCGCTTACGACCTGGTCCGGCGCACTTGCCGTGCTTTCTACACGACAACGGCGGCGGCAGCTTGGGTCACCGTACCGTGTTCCTTGAGAGCGGCGCGCTACCGCTCGTAAACGTTGCACCCTTAAATTGCTCCGACACACCATAGTCGAGAAACTACCCTCGACACAATAAAGCCATATACCGGTCTAAAGGTCTAAACGTATGCGAGGAGATAGCTTCGTTCCGGACTCTCGAGAATCGAAGCAAAGGGAAACCGGGAGTCAGGCAAAGAACTCTCGACGGTGGCATTAAGCTTGAGGAGTGAAAATCCCTAGTTGGATGAAACTTAATTTGGAAGGACTTAGCGGTGCGGGATAATAGCGAGTGTTCGTGTGGTGCAGAGTTAGCGTGTGGCGCTTTTGGGGGACTCGTAGAATTCGGCGGGTTAGCGAATACTTACGTAAGTCGCCATTCGTAGAAAGGCGAGCGAATAAGGAATGGGGGAGGAGAATGGATATGTAGAGTCGATCAAGACTTACCGTTTGAAGTGCTCTCTTATGCGATCCTCTCGGATGTTTTCCGGCAGATTTCCAACCCACAGGTGACGTGTCTCTCTAACCATTTTGCTCCGAACTCTTCATTTGGGATCGGATGTTGTGGTATCGTTTGGCGGCACTGTACAACGACACACAACTTCGCCCGACGATAATCACGGCACTCTTTCTCACCACAGCACCAATATTCGATACCGGCAGCAGAGCGGCTCGACCCGTGAGGGAAGCCTCTCTCTCACACACCCTCTCTCTCGCTATCTCTCTTTCCCCCCTCTTACACGCGATCTCTCTCACTCTTTCTTACTCTCTTTCGCTCGTCCACTCTCTTTCGATTTCCGTATCTGTACGCGTACGAGTGTGGGGTATGTCTGGCCCCGGGTCTCAGGCCCGCCGCACGATCACGATATTAATCCGTCGGCGTTACTCTACCAAGGGGTAGGGTAAGCAATAACTCGCGACACACACGCGATCCGATGCGACGCGACGCGGACGCGTCGACTCTCGCGCGAACACGAAGGAACCGTTAGCCGAAGGTGCTCTCTTCCTCACTCTCCCCCACACTGTGGGACACTCCCAATAGAATATTTTTCTTTTTCTTTCGACACTGGCAACAAACAAAGTATCACTAGTCACTAGCCGGTAGGCAATCAACCCAGGTGCAGCGTTTGGTGTCGTCGGAGTAGCTCCGTGTAAGAATGGGCCGACGGGCTAAAAACTCTTGCGTCGTAACAACGCAGGCCGACGGCCAAAACGATGACAACGATGAGAACGACGACGTGGACCACGACTCTGAGGTCGAGGCTGAGGCTGAGGACAACGCAGTCGATGCAAAGAACAACAAGAACGAGGAGAACGAGGAGAAGAAGACGGAGCGGGAGGAGGAGGAGCCTCGAGTGTGGACACCACTTACGGCAACGGCTACGAGGATCAGGACCGTCACGGCACACCACATCGTACACCACTGAATCGCGTACGAGGAAAAGGCGGCTAATCACACGTCACACCAAGCACACCGGGCACACCGGACACACCGGGCACAGCGCGCGGCCGACACATCTCCCCGTCGTATATTTCGACCGGGCATAATCACACTCGCGTACCGAAATCCAATCGCCTGCCTCACCGTCGGCGGCGACTTTGTCGTCCTCGTTGCACACTATTTATCCCGATGATGGTGAACAACTCCTTACTTGCGATCCCTCTTTCTCCTTCCTTCACTCCCTCTCTCTCTCTATCTATCTCTCTTTGCCCCTCTTTCTTTCTTGCTTTCTTTCTTTCTCTCCCTTTCTCACTCCCTCTTTCTCTCTCTCTCTTTCTCTCTCTCACCCTCTATCTATCTCTTTCTCTCTCCACCAGGGGAGAACGATCGATCTACGCAGTATTGCGGAACCGATCAACGACGCTCTTTTTTCCGGTTTTTCGTTGCCACGTTACATTACCGCGACGCGGAACCCGTATACGCTCGGAAAAATGCACTTTATACAAGATGTTTCCTCAAGTTGTCCGGCGCTCTCGCCGTGACTATCTCGCGAATCTCTCTTACTCACTGTAGCTAGGTGTCGTAGTTGCTTCTTTCACAGCACTGCATTTTCACTGGTCGCACTCAGCTCGAGGTGGCCGCCGAGCTCTGTCGGGCCAGGAGACGTGCGTGTCGCGGCGCGCGCGCGGAGGGGAAGGGTACGAGACGAGGCAAGAGCGAGCGAGGCGCGGCTTTCCACCTTCTCCCTCGCGCGAGATCGAGCAACGGTCGCGACCGCGTAAGCGTGCAGGAGTTTCGTGTTTTACTCGCGTAATGGCGGCTCCCGATCGCTCCTACGTTGCACGCTCCTCTACGTACGTCTTAAACGCACTCGCTTCGTTCACTCGGGCCATGTAACGCGGACGGAGCAGGCTTTGCTCCTTCTCACTGCACTACACTACTCGGAGTGACGTCACCGTGGCGGGAGCGTAGTACGGCTCGCTGGCTAGCAGCGGCGCTCGACCGCACGGTGGGGGAAAACGCCGTAGGGGAACGAAACGAGTCTACCTCGAGAGACGAGAGGCGGCTTGCAATCACATCCCCCTCCGCGACCGCTAGTCGCTATGCTTCTATTGCCGATGGTGGGGAGCATTTTTCGTGCCTCCAGCGGAGGGGAGAGAGAAAGAGGCGAAGGAAGACCGAGAGTGGCCGAACAGAGCCGAGAGCGCTCGAACACGGCCGAGTGCCCGTGAACGAGCGAGAGGTCCGAAAACCACGGCACAGAGGGGGCCGTACCGTGGAGCGACTCGTTCGAATCGAAGCAAGGACAGGTAGGGAGAACTCGGGACTCCGGGAGAGGAGGGATAACGGGTCGAACGAGCTAACCCGAACCCCTGTACCGCACTACCCGCACTCCATCCTTTCGAACCGCTCTCTATCCCTCTCTCCAACCCCCGCTATTCTCCGCACGGCTGTGCGCGCGATCGTCCGCCAGCCTGCCTACCTCTTACCCGAGGAACCCCTCTCGACCCCTCGACCGCTCCTTACCCCGACGGCTCTTGCCGCTCTACCGCTCTACCGCTTTGCTCACCGTTTCTCGTCTCTTCACTTTACTTCCCCTCTTGTGGCTCTTCTCTTCTCTTCTCTTCTCTTCCTACCTTCTCATACCTCCTCCGCTGTCGCCTCACAAGCCGGCCATCTTCCTTGCGCGCGCTCTCTCCCTCCCGCGAGAGAGCCGTCCTGCTCTCACCAGGGCCGGGTTACGGCCAGCCAATTACCCGGGGCATCGGTACTTTCTACCGGGAATAGAGACGGACAATCGGATTATTACGAAAATAAAAGTACTTAACTTTGCGATGTGCTCTCTAATCGAGGAAGTAACGATCAAACAACGCGATGGTCTCTCATACCGTGTACACTCCGGAATATCAGCGGGCCTTGCGAAAACCTTCCTATTATGCCTGCGTGCGCGGTGTAGATTGGAACACCTTCCTATCGAATGTACGCGGTCAGCGTTGTTGTAATGCTGTGTGCGTCAAATTTTTAATACTTTGGAATCATCGGTTCGTTGTGTTCGCCAATGACAGTTTTGTTTTTGCTACAATCTAACCTGCATCGGTCATTTCATCAAGTGACTTGTTGTTTTCCAGTAATCGGCTGCAAACTGTTATTTTTCTTCGATGAAGGGTTTATCGAATTCTAGATCATGCGATTTATTGTGAAGTCACATTTTTCTTTAAGATCAAAACGTTGTATTACCGTAAAACCGTATCGAACTACTAGTTTGATGGGAAACGACAGCAGCAATATTTGTCTCGGGCGCGCAACATCCTGAAGCCGAACCTGGCCTCGCTCCATCTTGTTTCCACTAAAATCGCGTCAAAGACCGTGGTACGTTCATGGCGTCGATGTAGTGGCATCGTCTTCCACGAGACTGTTCGTTTGTTCGATCTGCTCGCATGAACCTTTTGTCGCTGATGCGAGTTCGTTCGTTTGAAGCTAAGTCCATTTACGACAGCTTCTAACATCCGTTTCTTCGAGTAACACACGTCACTCGGACTAGAGAAAGCGATTTCCGGCGAAGTGGTCCAAAAACAGGCAGTTGCACGACCATTTCGTGCTATGAGTCTTAGAGTTTGTGCGGGTGACGCCTTAGCGTTTGTGCTTCGTTAAATATTTCTTGCATTTTACCGCTGTGCTTATTTCCTTTAACCCATCTCAATTTGAATTTGTTTTACGCTTCAAGATTTCTATATATTTCATTTGAATTACGATAAACAATTGAAAACCTACACGTTTTGTTTCTTTCTATTACTCCTCCTTCCCGTTGCATAGAAATTAGCGTAAGACAATGAAATCTTATCGTGGGTTTAATATTCTTCGTTCAACCTAAATATTAAAGGGAAAGATTACATTAATGTAAGCCATATGACGAAATCTACTGTGCGATACAGAGAGAGCTAATCAGTCCGAAAAAATCCCTTTCGAAAATACTTGGCCGTTTACGTGCGTGGCCTTCCTGTCACCAACAATTTTTATGCCAAACGCGTGGCGTTCCATTTGTCGGTCGCGCATTGTTTACGAGAATATATGTACTCAGTTCTCATTTACAGCGAGTACAACCGCATACAAACAGAGATGCGACTGCTCCAGTTGAGTTTGTCGATTTTGCAAAAATGGCTCGAGGTCTTATCCAACGCGATTACCGATAGCAGTTATCGGATGAGATAAAGTTATGTTCTCCATTGGTCATTGAAGCGTCGTGTGCTCCGTGCGTAGTAGATACTTCATTCGGTCGAAGGCTACGACGGAATCATGAGTTGGCGAACGAAACGTGGCAAGCAGGATACACGTCCGCACGCGGGGGATTTTTGTGCTCGTATATAATACTCAATAATGTTCCCATATGGGTATTTCATAACCGAAAGAGACACGATATTAAAGTTAACGGTAAGCGCCAAGTGCATTCTTGCAAATACTCGATGTACATTTTTGAAAACACGTTCTCTTGGAACAACAGTTAATTCTGGTCAGGTATTCCTGTTGCTCCTGGATAACTTTGTTTTCATTGTGCGTGTACAGTTAAGAAAGTAGCGGTGCGTAATAAGGCACGTCCAATGCCGACCTTATCCGCGCCGATGATAGATAATTTTCGTTGGAGTATAAGTAAAGATGCATAATCGCGAATCACTGTCTGCGATACTGTAATTTGTCGTACATTCGAATATTATGACTTTTCTTATCTTACTGTGCTTGTGTGTGTAAAACTTACTTGCGTTAAATAAGAGACTACTCGCGACATCTGTCGGTGCTGTGAAACGTACCTTGAGTTATTTGAACCTCTCGTGCCATCTAGTGGCGCGAATGGGAAGAACTGTTTTCGAGTGTTCTGATCCACTAACGTTAAGTCCGGCAAAGCGGCAAATTTCAAGCTACTGGCTAATATCGAACAAACAATGACATTCATACTTTCTGTATTTTAATGTGTCAGAGTCTGTTTGGAGCATGCACGGAACTTAGTGTAGTTTCATCCACTTTTTAATTAAGTTGTAATACAACGTTTTCAAGATGACCAGCCTCGAAGATTCGCTCGAGCCGTCTATCGTATCTTCTAATCCAGAAGAACGAAGACTGGCTCGTAGATTACGCATCCAACGACGTTTAGAAGCAAAAACTAAGTAAGATATCTGTACTCTGTGAATATACCAAATAAAATTTCTTGAAATAAATACATTGCCTTCTAAATTCGGTCTTGTAACACGAACTTTATTTAATAAAACTACAAACGGTATGTATAAAAACATAATTCCTCTTAGGCAAACTACGGGAGACGATGAAAAGGTGGACGAGGGGACACCAATAGAGAAACAAATTTTAGCTAGTTTAGATTTATTGGAATCATTGTGCGCAGAAGGAGACGAAGTGGTAGGATAACGTAGAAGAAATAAGATTCAGTCTACTGTTATGGGTTTCACAGGTGACAATTATTACTTGGTGAAATTCATAGGTTTCCAGCGTGCAAGTAGCAAACGATGCTCGAGAAGTGAAACGAAGGCAAGAGGAGCGTGAGACAAGAAAAAGATTATTGGAAATGTTGGAAGAAGCGGATATAGAATGTAGCAAAAGATATGAGGAGGTTGCTGCTAAATGGTCCAATATTCTTTCCTCGAAAGATCCTTTAGACATACACGCCCAACTGACAGCACAAAATGCCGAGTGCCAAGAAATTTTGGCGAAAAAGGATGCCGTAATTGCAGAGCTCAGTCGAGAATTGGATAATGCTGACTTGAAGTTTGAAAAGGACCGGAAACAGCAAAACGAGGACATCGACCTGCTCATGGATCGTATGGAAAATCAAGTTGGTTGACTAAGAAATTTAAACACTCGAAATATTTCTTAGGAAAGTTTTCCTGTTAATTTCTGTGTTTAGATGCGCACTATGGCCACAGCGTATCGACGTGAGTTAGAGCTAATCGACGAAGTGATCGAAAGTGATCGGAAAGCACTTTTGCAAAATGCTATGAACAAATGGGAAGCTTTGTACAAAAAGCTGCAAGATGACAGTCGAGAAAGTTTGGAGAAGAGGAAGGAAATAATGCAGGAGTACGAGAAGGATATGCAAAAGGCTATAATCAATCACCAAGAGGAATTTCGTGCACACAAGATAAAGTACGAGTTGGAAATTCAAAATCTTCAGCAAGAAATAGAGAATATGAAAGCATTGTGCTTGATGAACGTTACAAAGTTGGATTATAGTTATGCGGTGCTAAAAGCTCGCGAGGAAGAAAATGTTATAGTAAGAGGCCAACAAAAGCGGAGAATCAATAAGTTCGTGTTTGATCGAATGAAATTTTTGAGCCTATCGCGATTATTAAAAATTCTTATTTTATTATAACGATATTGCACAGGCTCCAAGATGCGATAAATGCTATAAAAAAGAATTACACGGAGGTGGAAGAATCGTCGCGTGCTCAGATTCAGAAATATTCCGATCAAGTTCTAAAAATGCACAAGAGTATTTTGGAATTACAGGAAAAGTCTGATCATTTTGCCGCGGTTAATGACAGGAAGTATATGCAGATTTGGGACATGAATATTGAGAAAGCTAATGAACTCCTCGATAAGGTACATTCAAACCAGATATTTAAAAAAAAAAATATTGCGAATCAAAAATATTCTATTTTATAGATTTTAACAGCTGACAGAATCATACACGAGCAAGTACTCGGTATTGAATGGGAGCCACCGGAACTCCAATTGTTACGAAAAGAAGATCTTCCATCTTATCGCAAAGCGATGGATGCAATTCGAGACGGTAAGTCTTATATTTGACACAGTAAAACAATTATTATATCATCCTGATGTATATTAAAGAAATTTCAATTAATTAAGAAAATGTGGAAGCTGGTAAAAGAAAATTGTCGACTTTATATAAACCAGCAGCAACTATTGAGGAAATTAACATAGAACGTCGTCTGTTAAATCATATCATGCAACAAATTTCTTATCAGTGCAATTATCTCGTACAAAAAGATTTGGATGAACTATTGTCTCGCTACACTGATGCTGACAGACTCATAATCCGTTTGGATAATGTATTTCAGGTACAGATCATTAACTTAATTTCGTATATCTAGTTTATACAATTTATAGATCTTTATATTCGCAGGCATTAGATATTACATCTGCGGAGGAACTTTCTTTTCTCTTGAATTTCTTCTTACCATATTCTTATTGCCCGACTTGTAAAAGTCAATCTTTAAGCTCTGACAGTATTTGCTGCGGACGAGATACGAGTGAATCTTCTTTGCAATCAACGTACGTGAGGCTTGTATTTAATTGTGTTTTTCTTGCAAATTAATTATCTTGCGATATCGCGTGAATATTTGTTTCAATATGTAGATCTACTATTCCTGATGTTTGCGGTGAAGAAGTTGCAAAAGAAGAAAAAGAAGTAGAAAATGAAAAAGATGGTGAAGAAGAAAAAGAAGACAGCGTGAAGAGAAAATTGCTTTGCGAAAATGGTCACCTTTTGGAGATCGAGACCGCGTTTGTGTCAAAGGCATTAAAAGAATTCGTGGAAACATACGGATTTGTAAAATACGGTGATGTGCCAAACGATGTCAAGGGGAAATACCGAAAAGAGAAAGTGACTATATCGCGGTCTATAACGGAAGAAGATATGAAAGAATTCTGGAAACGATACAGGGAAGTTTTTACAGAAGACAAAGAAAAATTGTGGGATGTGTTGTTAGTAGGACTTAAGAAATATTACGCAGCTTTAAAGGAACGACACCTAGTGAATATGCAAACTGAAGCTTTGCGCAAGCAGAATGCTGAACTCGAAAGATTATTGAATACTCAGGCAAACGATGTCGCGATGGATGAGAATTTGAGACTGATCCACGATGCTCTCTAATATTACAAAATCATTTATTAAATGAGATTCCCAACATCGTATATTTACCACGAAATCTTTCGTCGAAGAACGTATTTACACTGCTGTGGTATGTAACAGATCTTCTTTCTAGTAATGTTAGTACTCGTACCACGCAGTATCCTAACTTTATTTGTACGTGTTCCATAGGGTTCCGTTTACAGAATCTCTTCGCATCGTCTTGCCAGGATGCGTTTCTCTTAGTGCACGATTATGTTTAAAATATATACATATTTCATTATGAAATTAAAATATATTCAGGAACACAGAGACTTAAATCAATCGATCTAAATGCGAGATTTCACGTTCTATTCTGATTCGTAATACCACTAGACACGAAATTGTTCGTAATTGAATGTACGTGATTCTTAAGACTCACGTCGGTCTTTGATTTCTTCCAATACGGTAGAAATCTTTTGCTTTTTGGTGTTTTTGCCATTTTCAATTTTCCAGTGTGCTTCTTTGACGTTATGTGCTGTAACGTGGAAATCCAATTAGTTCTGGCTTTTCATGCTATTAATTCTTACGAATTGCCAGTTAACTTGGAAGAAGAATAAAAATCACATGTACCACGTTATACTGCATTGGAGAATTGAATATTTTGTTGCACATATTGCACGATAGTGACATTGCTTTGGCGGAACTGGATTTCTCTTGCGTGTTGGTTTGTGAGGGCAACGAGCTACCTTGGGTGACGACCTCTTGGCCGGACCATCCACCTAAGCATCAATGTTGCGATCAACACTATCTATGTATCACAGCCGCAAGTTGCGGTTACGTGTGATAATAAATCAGCTTGAACACTACATTCATGCTAACAGGAAAAGCACTGGTTAATGTGAATGATCGCTCGCGTCTCGTCTGGGAGGGAAATTCCATCGCAAAAGTCGTATGTATATATCTTCGTTGGGAATAGATATCTGAATTGCATAGCAAAAAAAAGAAAGAGTGAATTAGAAAGACGAAAGAAGATCTCGACGCTCGAAAGCAATGAATATTAGAATGGGATTGGGTACGTGGTAAATAATAGCTGCTTTATTAAACAGAAAAATCCGTATAACTGAATCATAACTCGTGATCGAGTTGCCCTTGGTGCCTAAATACAATTGACAAACAAATCCCTAATAAATGTACAATTTTAGTCTGCCAGAAATAAATAATAATCACAATAAATAATATTCTATAAACAATAAATATTAAATACAAAAAATGATAAATAAATAAATAGAGTAAATAGCGAAAACAATAAATAATGGCACGTATCAATCGTAACGAACATCCAAATTTAGCCTAGTGCTTTGTTAAAGATCTGAAAATTAATAAAGCTAGTAGCAAGCAGTTAAGTACTATATTAATATTAGTTAATAAAGACGTGAAAAGCAAAAGTGAAGAATAACGTCAAGCATGCGAACGTGAATAGAATTAAGCAGTAAATAAGGACAGCAGCATTTTTCTCTATTATCGTATCCATACACATATTGCGATTACATCTAAAGCCGTACGATAATGACTTCCGTACCGCATAGGGTTTATTACCTCTCATAGCTTTCTTTTTATGTCTGCTCCCTACGTCAAAAGACAGATAAACGGTTAGATAGATTATTAATCGTACATTGTATTTCTAATGCGAGAGAAAAATATTATACCGTTCAAGTGCGTCTGGAGCTGCTGGATCGAATTCAGACATACGTTACACACATTGCACCTAAGACCGTTCGTCTCTTCGTCCTTTGTGAAGGAAACTTTTGTTTCCTCTAACGAGGCCATTATGTTTTTCGATCTGATCTGCAACAACAAGTATAAAATAATCTATTAGAAAATTGTTTGTACCAGGAAGAAAAATAATCAATTCCACGTATGTGCAAGTTTACCTGTTTCGCGTGACGAGCGCCCTGTAAATGTGTATCCAAAACAGTTTGACTGGTAAAAGAGAGATCGCAATCTTCGCAACGTACCAAAGGCTTTTTCGTGGGTAAATTACCCATTATATTATCAACTACAGCCTTAGTTACGGGATCGTTGAGGCTCGGATTCATCACGTCTTCGGAAGATACAGCCATTGCTAAAACTGTGAATTCTTTCATAATTCCTGACAGAATAAAATATTTAATGGCAAATCATGCGAAAAGTCTAATACCGTGTAAGAATTGTAGAAATATTCCAATAGAAAATTATAATCCGACGTCGAGTGTTAATATTCACTCGTATCACTCTCTTTCTCTGTAAGGCTCAAACAGGACCAGTGTGTTTGAAATCCACTTGTATTCGAAATTCTCTTAATCCGAGAAATTATAGGTTTACTTATTTAATTCCTTTTGCTTGGATTATATGTAGCACTCGATTATTCCTTTTGCTCGAACACACGAAAGCCCTTTCATTCGCGGAATTAAGCTTGCTATAGGCTCAACCAATAGTACTGTTTGTAAACGAACGGTCTTTCGTCACGATCAGTCACGATCGCCGCGGTACGTCAGATCATGGAGGCTGTCCGCGGTGTCGTCAGTAGTACGCGTAATCCGAGGGACATTATTCGTGAGTGCAGAAGAACGACTCCGAGAGATTGTCCGAGATTCGATAAAGCCGACGTATGTATAACTACGATCGTGGATAGCACGTATATATCGGTATATATGTGTGTTTTGCGTTAGTGCACTCGGGTGTTCGCAAATTCCATCGCGGGAGGACGGTCTGCCTTACTACGCAGCGGGAAATTAATTCGGGAAGGATTTTGAATTATTACATAAAGTATGTATATTTAGGATGTTGACGTCAGATTGATTTTAATTGGACGCACACGCGAAGATCGGTGCAAGGCGGAAGTTATCCCGGCGATTTGTTCCAAGTACGAGAAGCTGAATAAAATCGTTCATGACGGTAAGTATCGTTGCCATTTATCTGTAGATAAAAGGGTTGCCTGTTAAGCGATGGAGCTTATTTCAAGGCGCGCTCCTTCGCATTTTTAACGCGGTAAGATCCGCTGATGTGAGAGAAAGCCGCGGAACAGCGTGCTGGTGGTGCTGGTGTTACTCGAGGTTACTCGACTCGTCGAATGTGCCATCGAATGCCACCGAATAAAGATGACATTGAGAATGTGGTGCGTGCAAAACTTTGGTTTTTCGCGCGGGTGCTTAAAGCGTAAGAGCAGATTAGGAGGTCTTTTAATAGACGAGGGATTAGTGGGTGAGGAGTCTCCGGATTTTAGCTTGTTTTAGGCGGGTAGACGAGGATGCAGGTCGGAGTGAAAGTTTATCATTAAATTTGCAGTGTGCAGATTATGGGACGGATTGGGACGGATGAATGAAGCTTTGCGCGTCGCGTGTCCAATGAACGGTTCGACGGGGATCGGTCGTCGGTGGTAGTAGAGCATGCAGAACTGGCGGCTTAAGAAGCGCAGCCAATTAGAAAAGTTGGTGCATATCGTCGGTCGGTCGGTCGGTCGATCGGTGCTCGCGCGCGTGTGTACGTGTGGATGCATATAGGTGACGGTCGCGAAATATAGTAGCAGCCATCTTATATTTTGTGTCGGAGAAAAACAATTTGCCCGTAGAAATGTTTCGCGATTGTCCGTGAAGCCGCTCGAGAACGGGAGGCGTGCGCTCGATGAGGCGTGACGTTTTTCGACCCTAGCCCGGACCACTACATTAGCAAAGGTTCGTAGTGCGATACCTTTTTTTCCTCGAGCGTAGCGAGCGCGACCCCCACTCGCGATGCGCTCAGGAAGAATCCGGTTTCAGAGTCAAAATATTCCGCCGTTTCTTCCGTTGCCCCTTTAAAAATAGAGTTGCCCGTCAAGCTCGCCGTTGGCCCTGCTCCTTACCGCAACGGCACCGTGCCGTCTTTGAGCGCTTCGTCTAAAAGTTATGCAATCAGCTGATCGTCCAGCTACCTTCTGTCACTTGTCAAAGATAAATGTCAAAGCTATTGATCTAACCTGACAGGCGTGCCCATGGGTCCACCGAGTCACGATACTGCAATCCCGCCCTTTCCCATCTCGCGTATCGTTTTTTCAACCATTCGACCCTTCACGTATCGTCTGATAGATGTTGCTTGTCGCACAGGTGGATTGGTACGCAGGATATGAGCAGTTTGTCAAGCGCAACCTGACTCTGCTCCCCCACCAACAAGAAGCGCAACAGCAGGAGCCACAATCCCAACAGTTGGCTCAGCCACAACAGACGGACATAATGACATCCATGTTCGAGCAGCAGATTAAGAGCGAGCCGATGGGCTTTTACTCGGTGGCCTCTAGTCGGTCGGACGGATCCAATTCCATGGTGAATTTGTCCGACGACCGGGAGGACCTCTCCCAACAAGAGGGCCACCTGCAGCCGCAACAACAAACTACCCTGCAACTGAGTCAACAACAGGGTCAGTCGCCTCAGCCACCGAGCATCCAACAGACGGGACAGGGGCCACAGCAACAACAGAGTCAGAGTTTGCAACAGGATGCGCCCAATCGCCAGTCTACGGGTCAGCAAACTGTGAAGGAAGGTTCAAGGTCGAAGCCACAACCGTGCAAGGTATGTGGCAAGGTGCTGTCTTCCGCCTCGTCCTATTACGTACACATGAAACTACACTCCGGCAATAAGCCTTACCATTGCACGGTATGCGAAGCGAGTTTTTGTCGGAAACCATACTTGGAAGTGCACATGAGGACGCACACGGGCGAACGTCCCTTCCAATGTGAGCTGTGTTTGAAAAGGTTTACCCAAAAGAGCAGTCTCAATACTCACAAGCGGGTACACACGGGAGAAAGGCCGTACGCTTGCGACATATGCCAAAAGCGTTTCGCGGTGAAGAGTTACGTGACGGCGCACCGTTGGAGTCACGTCGCCGAGAAGCCTTTGGTCTGTGAGAGATGTTCTCTCACGTTCACGTCCAAGAATCAATTTGCGATCCACATCCGTACCCATACCGCCAGCACGACCTACGAGTGCAACATCTGTGGGCGTACCTTTGTACGCGACAGCTACTTGATACGACATCAGAATCGAGTACACCGTGACATGAACCAGAGCAGCGCGAATCACAACCCGGCAACGCCACAGAGCACGGGTGCTGGTACCCCTGGAACCGGGTTCGAGAGCCCGGTTTGCGACCTACGGTACAGCGAAGGACCCTCCTCGTTGGACGGCTTGGCCGGCACGAAGGGCGGCATCGCCGCGGAGATCGCCAGTTTAGCCAAGCAAAACAATCTCCAGCTTCCTCTACCGTTGCTACATCCGCAGACAACCAACTAGTGTTTAGACGGCAGCGTGTCTCAGTCTCAGTCCCTACCGCCGCAACACCAGTCACCGCAGCAAGTAGTATGTCCCACCTCGGCGTCTTCGCCGTTCACACTTAATTCACCCGTGTCTCACGAGCCTCACACCACACCGCAGAGTGTCTACCAAACGACGGGCTCGCCCAGTTCTCTCAGCGATAGCCCTAATTCCCAACTCTATCCACATTTGTCGTCCCCCATAGATCCGTCGGAGTCGCATCATCATCAGTCGCAGGAACTGCATCGTGGCATTCCTCCGCCAGGGCTTCACCCTGCACTATACTTGTACGCTCAGTACTCGAATACGGACTCCCCAGTCTCGTATCCCGAATATCTTCAGCGCAACAACTGAATGCCCGTTTATGCCAGCATCGACGACAGAAACCGATGACAAAACCGACGAGCAAAATCGACGGCAAAAAAGAAAAAAACCTGCCGCTATCAGCGGAGATATATGTATTTCCGGTGGTTGCGCCAATCCGAGGCGGGCCCTTCGATCGCGCGTCATTTTTCACGGTGCTGGTTGATCAAAGTGCCTAAAAGAGCATCCGCTTCTGGATCGCGATGGATGCTTAATTATCACGGATTAGTAATACGGGAGAATTTTTATGCACTGACTTCTTTCCCGCTATTCGCGCGGGGGAGTCTAATCGCCGTGGATCAATTGTAAATTGATTATCGATTTATCGATTCAGCATACATTCGCTTATACTACTTCGTATCCATTTAATGGATAGGACAACGCTCATTGAGAGCGTTTTAAACGAGAATCAAATAACGTCGCTCGAAGAAGTCGCGGGTGCGATCGATGCACGGTCCTGCATCGATCGCGCACCACCACCTTTCCCGTTTCTCTCTTCTTCTCGCCACTGGTCTCTCGATGTTGGCATAAAAGAATGCGTAACGTTTCTACGAGTTTTCGCCGTTTCGCCACTTCTTGATTTAACTCTTTTTCGATCACGTCTGCGAGTACATATACATATATATATATATATCTATGTGTGTATATATATTATGCGAACCATTGCAACATACACATACATAAACACAGTCACATACACACACACACACACACACATACACATATTTATATTATATTTTTAAAGGAGTTTAGTCACTTGGATCTGTGATATAGATAGTAATTATTATCTACAACGTTTAAACTATTGGTTTACTATTTTGATGATATCAAAACGAGGACAAAAGCAATGTCACGGAGCGATGTAGCCATCACAGTTCAATGGAAAATTGGTCTCTACCGAAGGTGTTTGGTAGACACCCTACTATTACAACCAACTATAATAACAACAATAGGAACAACCGAGAGACAACCAGAACAGCAGACATAAGAAAGAAAAAAAAAAAAATAACAGCAACACTACTATCGCTAATGCTGCTACTACTATTACTACTACTATTATCGCTATTATCACCAATCTTAACTAAAAATCACTATTACCGCCACCACCGATATCATCATCGACATTTCCCCAACTATACGCTATTCTCGTCACAATTATTGTTACTACTATCGTTATTATGATTATTATTATTATTATTATCATCATTATTATTATTATTATTATTATTATTATTATTATTACTATTCGTATCATTAGTATTATCATCATTGCGAGCCAAGCCCGAGCATGGCTTTCTTTCATTAGCACGCATAGCGCGACTAAGATTACGACCCTCAGCATACAATAGTCGTCATGGTTTCAATTTTGGCTTGAAATGCTATTCTGATGGCTCTCTTTCTCTCTCTCTCTCTCTCTGACTCTTCCTCTTCCTATCACATCATTTCTATAATCTTTCTTACCTATTTTCTCGCATCCCCACCCTCCCCCATTAGTTTACCGTATCTTGACTCATTGTCACTTGATTTTCCGCAATTCCCACCGATGCGCGGGATCCTCTTACCGCGTTAGAACTACCGTACAGCTTTCGATCAGTTCCATAGGTGTACTTACTTTTCACATATCGAATCGTGTATCTATCGTACACGTAAAACACATACATATAATAGACGTACACATAACTGCGAATGTATTATAAAAAAAAGGCAGACGGGGGAAAGTGCAGATCGTAAGTTCTAACTACTAAGAGTGTAATAGACAGGGCTGTTGACTTTTTTTTTTCTTCCTTTTGTTTGTTTTTTTTTTCCTCTTCGACGACGACTACTAGAGATTAGGTTTTAGCGTGTACTCTCATTACTGCGTATACATATTATATATATATATATATATATATATATCGTTTTAGTATTATGTTACTCGTGCGATAGAACACTATTATTATTAGCATCGTTATTACGATTATCGTCATTGCTGTTGTCATTATGTCACGATTATGCCCGTTAGTTCTTCATCGCTAATGCTATTGACGCTTCGACGCAAGAAGGGGGGGGGGACCATGACAGTTGCAAACTTGGCTAATTATATTGATCGGCGTTGAGATTCACGCGAAAGAAAAAACCGGTGATCATTTGTGGTGAATGCGCACCTTAGTGCAACGACTTTCCATCCTGTTGTCTATAAGGGAAACAGGTTGACATTCGCGCTAGCGTGCCTCGAACGTTCTTGCGTAATTTTATTCTTTGGCTGATATTTTTTTTTCTCTCTCTTTCTTTCTTTCTTTTTTTTTTTTATTTGTTGTTTTCCCTTAGTTCTCGTGCTGGTCGAAAGAAACACACCTCCCTGCGCACGTATGCCTGAGGCTTTTGATTTTAAAGAGACGACGCGAAGCAAGCCACCGGGCAAGACTGATTTATCGTAAAGGAGTACGTATCACGAAAATTCTCTTCTCGCTTTTGTCGCGTTTCATCGAGATAAGACGTACTCGAATGGTTCACGTAATATCGCGGGTCAAGGTCGAGGAGAACGGCCGAGGTATTTAGTAAAAAAAAAAAAGAAAATTGGAGTTTTCGTTAGTTTCTTGGAAGGAGCAACGCGAACCCCGGGATATGCAATGAGAATGAAAAAAAAAAATGAAAGCAATGATCTTTACGTCGGCTAGTCAATGTGCAGCCCTACGAGATATTAATTGTACTACAAAGCTGTGATTTAAAGCCTCCGGGCATATGTTCGCGCAGATCTTACAATTAGTTATAGTGATACATATTTTGTAGTTTGTTACGCGTGTACGTTACACTAGGTAGTCGATAGGAATACCTAAGAATTATTGTTCCGATTGATCGGTCGATCCTTCGCTTCACGATCTCTCTGTTTTCGTTCACGTTTCCTCTATCTACATGATAATAACTATTTCCTCTTTTCTTCTTAAGCTTCTTTCCCGTACGTTTGTGTATACATGTTACTCGCGACTTCGGCAGCACACTCGAATCCCAGAGAAATGCGTTTTCGACGCCGAGTGAGGAAACGCGAGACAAAGTTATAGCTGGATTCAACTCGCGTTTCTTATGGTTCTTCCAAGATTCGATTAAGCGAAACGTAGATTCGAAATACACCGTTTCGCAGGATGAACCTTTTTACGAGTCCACTATATTTTGTTACGACTATTTTGTTATCGTTCTCCCGATCGTCCAGCGAATGAGAAAAACACATGTGATTTGGTGCGTACTGTTTTTGGTTCCTAGTTATTTTTTTCCTTCTTCTTTTTCTTTACGTTTCGTAGAATACATTTTGCCAATGTCCATTGCGTTTCTGCGTATAATAGTCCTGTACATATGTGATAATCCCCGCTTTTCGATTGTCGATCGCAGACCTAACACGCGTAGTACGCTGATAGTAGAGCACATGCGAGCGAATATAGTGAGATTTTCGATGCGTCTTCTTCGCATGAAAACTTCCTTTCAGTGGCAGTATACAATATTGGGTATAGTCATCGCGGCAACGAGACACGCATCGTGGCGTGCACTGTCCAGCATTGGCACATATGCCACTTGTCTTGAATCGTCTTCATCGTATTTCCTCGTCTTTCTCTAGCCCTTTTCTCGTGGCTTGCCATAATCGCTGAGGTAGTAGCCTCTCCCACAAGGCGAGAGGAGGCCTCCTACTGCGCTCGCGACCTCTTCTTACACTCGTGAGAGCACCCGCCACCAGACCAATGTATAAGAAAACGAAAAAAAATCAATGAGCGCGCGCCCGTGAACTTGCAAACCTGGCGAAGTAGACGAATACTAATCGCGTCCCATTATTAGCTTCTCTCTCACACTTCTATCACGATGCTTCTTTTTAGTCTACTCATGTTCAGGACGCTAGAATGAGCTTGTTTGTTGTATATAATAATTGAGGGAATCAAAGTTAGAGTGTAGTAGAATCTAGCGGAGGGCTCCGTTTAGCTTGACCCATTTGTCCAAGGGACATTAGAGCCGCGGCGCAGAGTTCATTCGGAGCACCCTGGCACGCTGAACGACACGCAAGCTATTTTCTAATCGAAGCACCGATGAAGCTATCGAGGGACCGTGGCCACATTCGAGATTTCCTTTGGCATCGGTCTCCTGCAATTCGTACATCTCAATCTCCCTTGCTATCGCTTTCTCTACGTTTATTCTCTTTACCGCCACCTAATCATTCTTCTTCTTCTTCTTCTTCTTCGATATTCACCCCGTATTTCCAATAAAAGTATTAATATTCTTGACACCTTGCTATCTGCTAACGAGGATAAGATGTTTTCGACGGTGTGTTGGGCATTGCGCGCAATTTTAATTCTTTCGCAGTGTTAACAAATTACAAGGATAGTATTAAAATCCTTTCCGTATCTGTATTATTCTATATGTATTACGCAATCTTCTTAGATTTACTTCAAATCTCAGATGCGTTTTTACATTAACAATTGTATTATTTTCCTACTGACGAACACGAAAATTTATCGCCCTATGTAGATTTCTTCTATCGGGTTCCTCTCGAACTACCCTGCGAAAGGGTTGAACGTGGTTCGCGAAAGTCCAGCTACTTGTAATTATCTATTTGGACGAAAAGGCTCAATTATGAACGAAAGAAACGAACGTATCGGGACTCAGGCGTTACTGTAACATATGTATATATATACATAGATACTCTTCCTTTCCCCTGGAATTACTCATTTTAATGGGGTTCGTGTCGATTGGAAAGCAGACTGGATTTTTTTGACAAGTAAAATTGTAACGATCCAATGCCCGACCAATTTCGTATACGAGAATTACTGATTACATTACTCCTAGAGGTCTAGATAAAATGCGTAAGGCAAGGGTGACTTCGCGAACGGCGATATTCCGTGCAATGTGATTGTTCTGTTAATTGATCCACGCTGTTTTTTTTTTTTACATGACCGTTGAAAAAAATCGTATCTAATTATAATTTATATGCGCATATATGTATATTTACGTACACGTACACATGCATACATACATATATATAAAAAAAAGATATATATATGTATATATATATATATATTTGTTTAAAATTTTTCTTTGTGAGCGGTGAAATTTTACGTTTTCGTTTAACGACCTCCTTGTACATACAATTAATATTATTATTATTATTATTATTATTATTATTCCGATTATTATCATCATAGTTATTAATGTTTCGCACCCACCCGCTTCAGTATTATGCCTCGCAAAATTGTTGCATCTCCGCCGGAGACATATGATTGCGGCACGCTTGATTAATCGTTCCTCTGCAGCATGCCGGACCCTCAATTTCCTTTTTATAGGTTGAACTGCCGCGTTTTTAGTGCTCCGCGTCGCCAAGCGGGAATTTGGTGATGGTCGTAAGCCGTCGTGTTCGTGCCACGTTAATTTCTGTTCCTAATTTCCACGATGCCTGAAGAAAACCGAGAGGGAGAGGAGGTAGCGCGAAAGAAGATTCGTGTTCGCAATGCTCGCATTGTAACGTTCCAATTAAGAATTTGGAGACAACCAGGAATTTGACTTCGCGAAGGTACAATATCTCTCCGTTCTCGTGGTAGAAGCTTCGTTCGCTTCCTTTGCAGTGACGCGCGTGTCTGCATGTGTGTGTGTGTGTCTGTGCATGTGTCTGCGAGTACATGTGCATGTAGAGAGGCATGTTGAGTGTGTGCGTGTGCTAGTTAATACGAATTCTATCCGTGTTACGTATCTACGAGCGTATTAGAACAATAATAATTAATATGGTACACCGGGACGTGTACAGCGCGTAAATTAGTTGAGAGAAAGGAACAACCGACTGCCTTTATTCCAGAAGGAGCAAAAACACGTATAGTCTCTAACCAGAATAGTTAAGTGACAAGCGCACGAATGATCCATGCCGCAAAACTACCGTCTCAAGAAAAAGGTCTTTGCAATCGTGACTTTGACCAACTTGTAAGAGACCACCCCAACCCACTTGTGATGTACAATACCGATAGGAGTAACTATCCTGCAGATAGACAACGCCTACGTGCCGAAGGCGTTTTTACCCCAAAAATTCAACCTGGTCCCAAAATGAATTCGATCCTGATTTGCTGCTTGTTTGGACAAGGCCGGTTCCACCTTTCATTGCGATACTTTTCACACTGCTTCACCCTATACACAAGACTTAGTATCACCCGCTAGGCTAACTGGTTAAATGGCTAAACGACTAAGCGATCGCATGAACGATATTAGAGCGCGCGGCGCGCAATAAGTCCAGGGATTTTCAATTCGCATCAATGTCGTCATTCGCGAATAGTGACGCGTGAGAGAGAGAGAGAGAGAAAGAGAGAGACAGATAGAAGATGAACAATTCGGTGGCACTTGTTTTAGGGCTTGTCCCTCCTGGTGACTCCGATCTACTCCACGAATGTACATAATATACCTTGTATCTAGGCGAATATACACGAGGGAGAGAGGAACAGAGAGCAAGAAAGATTAAATGGAACGCTCTTTTATATATACGTATACACACGTGTACATGTAACATTGTGCTATAAGTTCTGAAGTCGGAAGTCGATCGGAGTCAAGGTGCGCGCCACCGAAAATAAACGATTCAAAGTTACACTTTTCTGACTAGAAATCGAACGGTTCGTGGGATCGAGTAATTCTTCCGCAATTCGAGTCGCCGAGAATCGTGTAGGATCATAGGCAACGTCCTTCGCCGATAGAGTAAAATAGAGCTAAGAGTAAGAGGCGCGTCGAGAGTAAGCCTCTCTTTAGGAGACACAAAACTCACCCCAAGCGAGCCCTTGGCACTTTAGCCGTCGCATCCGTTCTCGCGCGGACTGAAAATCGATGGCGATAAGCTCCAAGAGAGTTAGGAATTGCAGCGTGAAGGGCGCGGCGGCGGCGACCGGTGTTTAATTAAGTTAATGTAATCTCGCGAATTGTTGGATCTCGCGAAATGCGAGGAGGGGTGAGAAGCAGGAGAGAGAGAGAGAGAGAGAATCTGTGAGTAATTTTCGAGTCAGGGCAGTGCGCTTCTCCTATTACGCTTTTTAAGTCCACGCAGTTTAGCTCGTCTGGTACCAGATTCAGCAGGACTCCAGAATACATAGAGAAATGGGTTCTCCAGCTGGCCTGAAGTTTTCGTTCCTTACGTACATAACGATATCGTAGATCGGTAGATTACAGGCGAAAATTGCTTCAAATCTGTTTTTCATACGAGAAAATGGAAATCGATTTAAGTTTTAGACATTGGGTTCTGCAGAATTGATCAGGGCTGCAAAATGAAGCTTCTGTTGGAACCGGCGACTTCTCGATGGACCCGTGCACATACAAATAGTAATTACGTATGTAGAATAGATCGGTTTCTCCAGTTAGACTCCAGAGAGTAATGTTCTCTGATTATTATGAGAGACGACTCTTTGCTGGGTGCTTTAGCGTGGTGCAGATTAGGCACCAGGATACGTGTACTACGTACAGTTGTGATACTCCGCTTGTCGCACAGTCCTGGCTTGAAAGTTTAATTCTCTCCGTGGCCCTTCTCCCGGTACGCGTGCAAGAACGCGATACCTAATTAAACTTACTCTCACGAAGGATCTATTAAAATAGGGACGAACTCCGAGGAGAGAGAGGGATCGGGATTAAGGATAAGAGTGAAATTCGGATTTAACCGACGCGGGGAACGAAATCCATCCGTCTTGGATTAGTATATTGAATCTAGAGAACGCACGTCTCGATTCTGGCGAAGGGAGGGAGTAGGATGACAAGCGAAGGAGGAGAATACAGATTGAAAGAAGTCACAAGGCAGAAGTATGTAAAAGGGGCGGGGGGGAAGGTAAAAAGGACGACGAAGATGCTCGCGTCGCTCGACATTGCGCCTGTACCATTTTGCTTCTTTAGCAGAGTACAATGCCATTTATTTTTGTAATACGTTTACGTAGGATAGCTCTTATTTTTATAGAGGTTTACCGTGCTACCGTAAGTCTTATAGAGGCCTGCGTAATAAAACTAGCGTAGAGATTTTGTAGGAGTCGCGGATCCTACGGTGGGATCCGGCGAAGGGAGAAAATCAGCAACAAAAAAATAAAGTGGAAATAGAGAAAGGAAGAGTGTGAATGAGATCGATAGAGAGAGAGAGAGAGACACGCACTTCTAGTACTGGCTTTAATTTCGAGATCACGGACACCCCAGAGGCGACGATTCTCAAAAGCAATCCTTGTTACGGTACCATTGCGCGTTACGATTGGTAACGCCGACTCGAATTCAGCAATAAAAATGAAAGACGCGCTTCTCTACACGCACGTACGCACGCACGCACGTATAATAAGTAAGTAAATAAGTAGATATTACTACTTATGCATGCGAGCGGACTAGTGATCGTAACCGTTGCGACCACGATTGCGAGCATTTTTCTCGTATTCCTCGCCAATTGGACCGCAATCGTTCTCGCGCGGCACCGCCTACCACTAGATAGTAACATCGGCGCGATTTTTACGATTTTTCTTCCGGACGACTCGACAATTGCTGCCCCACCGGAGAGAATGATCGCGGCAGGCATACGACCGAGCGCGAATATTTTCAAATTGAGCGAGCACAGTGGCAATATGGGTGATTAATACCCATTTGGACCTATCACTAATGTAATTCTATACACCTATATAAATACATACATAGAGACGTATACCGAAGTTGTGTCGGATCAAAAGTGCGGATCGCGAGTACTACAACCCTCCTCCGCTGTGGCTCGTCTCCACGATTCAGTTTACTTTAGAGATACATATTGCCGGTATTTTTCTAGCAAGGCCGGAAGCAGCCTGCCGCTTCTCGCGCTTCGTCCCGCGGAATTTGTGTACTATTCCCGTCGTCTTCCCCGTTCGACGAGCATCGTCGCATTACGCGTATGACCCCACTGTTACGTGTGCGTATCGAGAGATCACTTGGGAAGGGTAGTTTCGCGGTCGCAAATCCGACAGTGATACTTATCGGAACGAGCGGTGCTGTGGTTAAAACGCGAAGAATAAAGCGCGAGAATCGATCGCGGCTCGCTAGGCCGTAAAATAGAAGCGTAAGAATTTTTTGTATCGCTAATATTTTCCTCAGGTCGAAAGAGAGAGAGAGAGAGAGAGAGAGAGAAAGCGAGAGAATCTTGAACGGTGCCTAAAAGCTTCGATTAAAACTAGAGAATGCGAAGCGCGTCCGGAATTGCGTGTCGACTAGCGTTGTCGAGGGGAGAGTCAAAGAGCAAAAGGATCGCGCGAAGCGCTTGGAGGAACAAAATTCAGATACATATAGGTATGTCGATAAGAAATCTACACCTATACATAATATAAATACCGTCGAGATGCGTAGAAAGTACCGTATCGTTTATAAAAGAAGAAAAACTACAAAGCAAGAGAAAAGGCACGCGCGCGGGCTCTGTGTATGCACGTATGCGAGAGAGGGAGAGATTGAGAATCGCGCGAACGATCGGAAGCAAGTAAGAACGATAGAAAGTAGGAAATCCAAGGGGGGGGCGGGGGGAGGAGGAGAGACGCTAGAATCGGTATGAGTGGCGTCGAAACAAGATGATTAATCGTAGTGCTCCGTTTAAGGAACGGAACTGTATATGTATATATATATAGAAGCATATAAATATATATACATATATATAATTAAGAAACAAAAAAAATTAATTAAAGCTGCAGAACTAATATAAACGACAATGAACAAGTAGGTAGGGCGACGCCGATACATGTATGTACCTATAATAACTGTAAGACGCGAGTACGCACTTTTGTAATAGCAGTTTTGAGAAAACGACTACGATTATGCGATACCGAGAGAAAAGTAACGAGTTGATTAATAAAAAAAAATGAGATGGGGGAGAGGGGGAGGGTGTGATAATTCATAGAAAGAATTAACGAAACGACAAGAGAAAACGAGAAGGCGAAGTTAACGCTTGATATACCATAGTTTTCACCGACATATCCTGGTTGAACACATCCTCTCTTTGCGTACATACTACATACCTAGTTATTATTAAACGATACACGCGTTAAATGCGCCTAGGATATTTTATGAGTAAACGATGATAAAAACTATTATTACCGATTATTATGATTATTATCGTTATGATTATGATTACGATTATGATTGTCATCATATTACTGCTATCGAGAATAGGAGTACGTATAACGATGGTACAACTAAGGCAAGTATGTACTGTACATAGCTGTCACTTATCCTTTGCCCCGACCTTCCACCAATCACCACCATAACAACTATATAAATACTATGAATATATATGTATATGTATATATATAACATATGTATATATATTCATATATATTGTAATAAATACGTAAAATCATTATATTGAAGAAACACTAATCATTGTTGTACTAATTATAATTATTATTATTATTATTATTATTATTATTATTGTCATTTTGAAATTGCTTTATCGCCACGATTATTATGGTTATTGCGAAAAGAAGGAAGTATCATCGCTATGATTGTCATTATGATTATGATTATTATGAGTACGATTATTATTACCGTCATTACGATTATTACGACTATTATTATTAGTAATATTGTTATTATTATTATTATTATTATTATTATGATTATTGTGGTCACCATCACGAGAAGCAAACTATTGTAGCTATGTATACTTTTAATTAGCGTAATACTATCGTTGATGAAAGTAGGCCCTCACTCTTAGCAAGCGCAGATAGAAAAAAAAAACTGTACTCTTATTTTTTCAGATTGGACTCTACCTCACTTTTATTGTAATAATGAGAAAAGTGTCCTCCATATCTTACTACACCTTCCACTATATGCTAAACGAGAAGCACGGATTGGGCAAAAGTGTATTGACTGTTTGCGAGTCATTAAACTGCAGCGACCTCAGCCTGTGATAGTTATAAAGGATATTATTTAAATTAAGAACCCATTGTATTACGTGACATGTATGAAAAAAAAAAACCATCGATCGGAGCTCGTCCCAAAAAATCCAAACGATTCTGCTAGTCTTATCTTCAGTCTCACGTCGAATTCGTACGACCCAGCGAACCGCAAGAGAGTAATATATTATTAAAAGAAAAAAAGAAAAAAAGGGGGGGGAAAAGAGATAGAAGAAAAGTAAAAGAAAAAGATCGTAAAAAGTTAGACTGTTAATCGATCTGTGTCCATTTTGTTTTCGAATAGGGTTTGCAATAAAAATGATTTTCACAGTTGCCTGGCTCGAATGAGTTGTATATGTGACGTACCACCCTCGCGGATTAGATTATTGTCAATTGCACGTATTACGTAATACAATGTATTTGTAACATAACGATGTAACTGCATGTGATAAAGGGGGCAAGTGAGGTTTGGGAGAAGGATCAGTTTAGAAGTCCGGGACATGTGACTATCGTCGAGAGAGTGCTTTAGACTACGTATATTTGCAAACAAACGCTGTGCGCTTGTGATCTTAATGTTTTACGTTTCCGAAGTTTGACCCGAAACTGTTTTTTTTTTTTTCGTTTTCTACACGCTGTGGCAAGGAGAGAGCTCGAGCGGCGAGTTCTCGTATGGGTATGTTCCTTTGTTAACGAGAATACACACACATACACACAAGGATCCTTTATATTAGCTGTAAAACTGCCCTCGTTTGGGCTTCATGATATTTTCAGTATATACTCTATTGTGATGTTAACTTAAGCCATGGACCGAGGTTGGGAGAATTTCTCGAGGTCGCTGTAGTTAATCCTATCGCTGAGGTGAGGGGATCACTTTCACAGGTTTTTTTTAGGATACAGGGAAATCTGTACACCCAGATAAGAGCGGATATATCGACTATTCTCGAAGGCGTATGAAAAACTACACCGTACCCGCATAATTATCTTTGAATGAGATGCGAGATGATTGGAACTGTATATTGTGATCAGCAAACAGACTACAATGTAGTTTGTTCGTAATGAAATGAACAAACGGAAACACTTGTGTAATAAAGTAGATATCCATGAAGAGGATCGCTGGTTTTGTTTTTTTATTCTACCTGCCCCACCTCCCCCGCATGGTGAGAAAAAAAGTTGTTTCATCGGTGGTTCAAGATATTTATCGTTAACGATTTATTGTAGAAATAGAATTACTTACGATACAAAGCTATTGGACGTCGGCTACTCTATTTCAACATCTACAACCGCGTCTTCGACAATCACCTGTTCCGAAGTCACCGGAACTTGAATCATCGGCAAAGGATCCGGCGATCGCGTATAAATATTACTAGTCGAATGTTCTTTAAAATATTCACCACCTTTCTCTTCGTATTCCTTCTTCGTTACGAGGAATTCCGGGAGATTACCATTCAAGCCAAAGTCTCTTGCTCCGTACCACGCATCCAAACTGGTATTTTTCGCGATGTTCACTTGAAAAGTAGAACCGAATGGCCGAATTTCGCGTAGTTCTCTCTTGAGTCTGTCTAACAAGCCTGGAAAAGCAGTCGGACCGCCAGTCAGAAATACATTGTTTACTAAGCGTGCTTGAAGTTCAGGAGGATAAAGCTTTAGAACAAATTCGATCGTTTCGGCGATGCCAGCTTCGCAAGAGCCGATCATCGATGGTTGGAACAGCAATTCTGGAGCTCTAAGTCGTTCTACACCGACGTGTAATTGATGCGTTTCGCCGGGGACCATTGGAGCACTGCTACCAGAGCCTTCGAATTCAGGATCATGATGACGCAGGACGTCCTCCAGTTCTAAGAGTTTTTCTTGCTCCAATTCGGAATCCGAATCGCCACCTTCCTAAATGTTACATAATATTTATTAATTATTAGATTATAATTTTAAGGTTGAATAAGTAAGAAATTTGAAGGAGATACAAACCCTATTAATAACTTTGTACACATCCCAGTCTTCGTCTCTCATACCGAAGTCATCATCGCGTTTTTCTTTTCGAGCTAATTGACTGATTATACGCATTCGCTCTTGAGCAGCAGCTGTTCGTCGTTTCGCCATATCTTGCCTACGTTGGCGCTTTGCCATGCGTTTTTCCAAGATTTCTTGCCTGTAGGAGAAAAATCACGTGCATTTGTTACGGATTTAATCGCAAAAATCACGAGTTTCTTTATTTTGTATATTGCGAAAGAAATAAAGTACTTTCTTTTACCAACCTTTTTTTTCTTACACTAGCGATCCACTCGTCAAAGTCTTGCTGGTCTTTTGGCTGTAGATTCGATTTTATCTTTGGCTTCTCTTCAAGTAAATTATTTTCCTCTTGAGAATTGGCTGCGACAATTTTCTGTCGGGTCCTTTCTACCTTCGCTTGCAGAGTATTGATCATTTTTATCAAATCCGCCTCATTCGCAAGGGAATATGCCTTTAACGCTTGATCGAACTCTTCGGTTTCACCTTCTTCTAGCAAATCTTGCACAGCTAACAATTGGTTTAGCTGTTCTTCGTCTTCTGCCAACTATATCAATTATTCATTATTATTATAACTATCAATATTTTCACACGAGATTTATAATAATTCCACCTCACCCTTTCTTCTCTCTTTCGCGCATTAATTTCCATCAGTCTTCTGGCTAGCTCTCTTTTCCTCTCCTTCTGCTGTTCCACTGTTAAACCCGGAGCATTAGCCGGAGCAACGTATGGCAGTTGAACTCTCAAAACATTAACGTCGTAATATTCTGGATCTGCCCACTTGGAGATTTCCTCTTGATAATTCAATGCGATCATTGAATGGTCGTAAATCAGCTCCTGATAAAGAATATCGTATAAAAGCTCTAGAAACTCAAGAAACAGTCACGACCATTTTTCCTCAAATGCCTTTGTATCGTTGTACTAACCTCTGCTCGGCTTGGAGTTATCGCATTCACGTGCACAGGATATTTTAACTGAAGCAATCGATGCATATAAGACGTAATATGATAACCGCCAACATTAATTCTTCTTGTATTTGCGGGATCTGCTTTGCCGTCCAAAACCGGAATTATGTGTGTCGTATGATACCCTATGCTGATTATCAGACCGTCGGGTGGACAGTTATTGTGTTGATACGAAAACAAAGAATCTACGCCGTATACTATCGACGGAACACTGTAGCATTCAAACAGTAATTCAGCCATCACTGAAAATGTTAAAGATGCCATATAATTATCTTACTGTATAATTAAGTTGATCAATTTATGCGAGAATAATTTCTTACAATTTCTAGAGTGATTCGGATTGAGAAACGCTTCCGTTATAACAATAGGGTGACTGACCGATCCTTCGGTATTTATACCCATATGACTAAAAGTATAATCAAAGATCTGTTCCTGTGCTTCGAAGTGAGTAACTACATTTCGATCAAATTGCGTTTTCAACTGAAAACGTACTGCTTCGATATTTGCTATGTCGTTTCCCACTTGTGGTTCTCCATCCTTTTTACCGCGTTCTTTTCGCGGCTTTGCAATGAGATTTTTAAATATAAGTTGCGGTTCCTTTTCCGTTGCCCAACCAACTCTGCAGTTGTATGATCCTACAGAAATAATTGTTATTTAGCTAGAAAACAATATTTGGCGGTGTCGTTGTTTTCTTACCATTGTCAATAACCAGTGGTGTTGATTCGGATCGCACTCGTTCGGGATACGGGTGGATTATATCGGGAACGGCCCGAATGTCTTTTAATTCCAAAATTTCCATGCTTTTATAGTTTCAATTAAAAACTATCATTCTGATGTTTGTTTGAAGTAAACATAACCTCACGTGTATCATCACAGACAAACGAAGTACTGGACATATCGTAGAAACAGTTTCATCCGTGTTGAGTTGGTGGAGCCACAGAACTTATCTCGCATTTACATGAGGCGCCCATCGATCTTCTAGGAATCTGTATTATTTTCAAATTATTAAATTTCTTCGACAGAATCATGATTACAATGAAAGCTAGATAGTTATTTGATCTATTAAAATATTCCACAGTGTGAAATTAATTATTGTGACTCTGTTAATCGAAATAATTTCATTTAGTTGTCGAATCGAAAGAGGATTCACGGTATTTTCCAATCGCTTCATAGCAAAATTAATGTTAAAGTTATTAAGACTAATAGCCACAAATTATATTTAATTAATTCTACATAATTGTTAGGTAATATCTGTTACGTATAATTTTATTTATTAAAATTATTCCTTTAATCAAAGACTCCTGAGTCGCTGTGTATACTATGTGCAGTATACTAAAGGTGAAACTTTGCAGGCGAGTCTTATCAGTGAAGAGAGAATACAAAACGATTGCAAGGAGATCGAGAAACATTTCCAATACCCGGAAGAGAGCGTGTGCACGCAGGTGGCGATATGAGCTTTCGATATTGCGTAAATCTAAGTCGGCATACGTTGTACAACCTGCATCGTGTATCCAATAAAATTACAATTTTATGTTTGTATATTATTATAATTATTATATACTCCTCCGTTAAAAAATCAATATTCTTTTCTTTTTGGTCTTATCAGACGAATTGCATGCAATTGCATCCCTCGAGATGTCAACAGCCATCGTTAATTAAAATGACAGTAAGAAGACAATTGTTAGCAGTTTCTTACCTGGCAGTATTAGAAAATTGTATTTCAAACAATTTCTTGAGCCTTGGTTGGCCAAATGTGTTGGTCTTGTCGAAGAAAAGTGGCAATAGGAGAGCAAGCGAGAAAGGTGTTTTGGCGAAAGGGGGGCTACGGGGTTCGGTGGGGAGGGTCTTGTGAAATGCAAGGAAGGATGCAGTGCTGGGAGAGCCGGGCACACGAATCAGGACCAGTTTCAAGCTTGCAGTCACGTTAGACTCGCGGAGTGAAGCGTTGCTTCGAAAATCGAAAGAGGAACCGGGAAACCATAGAATCGCAATATAAAAAAGAAGAATACATAGGAAGAGAGTCAAAGGAAGAATATTAGAAATTCGGCAAACAGAGAGTAAAAGGCATCATGCTAAAACACGTGTTTCTTGTCTTGACGGTTGGTTTTGTAACCTTGAGCAAAGCACAGTTCCGGTGTCCGGAACTGAAGGGTTTCTTCCCAGATCCGGAACAATGTGATCTGTATTATGTCTGCGTCGATGGTCAAGCGGAAGAAAAACTTTGCAAAGATGGTCTGGTCTTCAGAGACGACAACCCGAAGAAAGAATTTTGCGATCTACCGGCGAATGTACCCTGTGGTGATCGAACGTTACTCCGTAAGTTACCATTGTATACTATAATAATAATTAATCACTTTTTTACACGAGTAGCTCGAAAGAGATCAGCTAAAAGTAAAAGATCCGCTTGTAAATTTGGCAATGTGTATCAAGGTTGTTGGAATTATTCAGAAAAAGCACTTTCTAAAGTGAGGAATATTTTCACCGGATCAAGACCCGAATCACGCATGTAATACTCGTATTCGGAGTCACTTGCGAGCGAGCTCATAGAAAACCGACGGTGAAAGTTATGGATGTATAGTGCTCGCATATACGAATATATATTCCAGTTGTACGATTTTCTTCACGCGAAATTCTTCGGGTTTTAATGCTACTTCTATGCCACGGGAACTCTATAGAAAAAAGCGAGTTCCTTTTTAGTTTCATCAAGCTGTAACCGGTTGGAGGAAAGTTTGGAAGAGAAAAAAACGCGATGGACTCGTGGTCTATCCGAGGTCGATGCAAAACTTAAAATGTATCGTAGAAAAAGAACGATTAGACAGATTCGCGAGGTCGTCGTAACCCAAGTATATTAAGGGAACCGGTTCTTCCTGAAATTCTTGTCTATATTCAGCTCTGTATTTATTACGTCTATTCGATGCGACATTAGCTCTCTCCCTCACAAGCGATTTTTTTTTCCTAAACCTTTTTCACGAGCATTTCCATAGCAATCCGATATGCTAATTTCACTAACAGTTGATTTTTAATCTTGATCCATCGACGATCAGAGGAGCCACAGCCGAGTAAGGGTTGCCCACGAGCGAATGGTTACTTCAAACACGAGGATCCAAATGCCTGCGATCGTTTTATGAATTGTATCGATGGAGTCGCACAATTGGTATCGTGTCCACCTGGTCTCATCTACGAGGAGAAGATGTCTTCTTGCGTTTGGCCGGCCGATGCCTCGAGGCTCTGCGCAAATGCGAAGAGAGATATTTTGGACGATGGGTTCGTTTGTCCAGACGGCGACGTGGCTGGACCACTTGGCAGAATCTTGCCTCATCCTACTTATCCTCATCCCGAAGATTGCGCCAAGTTTTACATCTGTAGGAATGGTATTGAACCACAAAAGGGTCACTGCGAACATGGTACCGTTTACAACGAAGATAGCTTCAGATGTACCGAACCTGAAAATGTACCAGGATGGTAAGTTTTTATTCTTGATTTATTTATTCATCATCAACAATCGTTATTCTATGTTCAATTCAACTTTTATTTTACTAAAGATACAATTGTTGAAAAAGTTTCGTGTCTAAAATCGATCTATTATTTTTTGTTACAGCGAGGACTACTACAAGAACAAGAACTAACGATAAGTCGAGACTGAGAGAGTGTCAGCTTTTTGGAGACACGTGTGTAACGCTTAATTTTTTTATTATTCTTAGGACACAATAAACGCGTGATTTACCCTTACACAAATGCGTGGCCTTTGCGTCGTTGCTCCCACGACAATTATACCCTTTCTCCTTACGTAACCGGATTACTTCGAGGATTTATAACGCAGTTAACTTTGTTGCTGTTCATTATGAAAGCAGGATAAAAAGCGTTCTGGCCAGCGCCTTTTTGGTATGTCAGAATAACGAGCGCCAGTCGAAATCGGTGGATCGTAAACCCGAAATAATGATGGCTCGAGGTTTCAAATGTAATTTCAGTGCAGCTGCTGAAATCCTTGGAATGTGGCGTGTCGTATATTCTCAAATTACACCCACCGTTACATATACATTTTATAATTCACAAGATTGAAAAATAGTATATTAAAAAAAATGGCGTGTGAGATATGAAAACAGTGAGAGAATTACCGTAGCTAATGATAGGGTTGCATCTTGTCAAAAGTGAAAATCGAGTTCAAAGATACTTTTATCTGAAGCCGCGAGGCATGACCGTCACCGTGACGTATTCCTTTCGATCTTTTTATTATTGCGTGACCGACAATGTTGGGAAGCGAGAGATCGCGGAGCATTCATCGGCTTTCACTATCCATGCTCGGAGATCTGGTTCCCCCCTCGGGTCCCAAACCAGCACTGGCTCTTGCGTAAATCCGGTTAAAACCCTGAGGGCTTCGACCGCATATCGTTTACTCACTGCATCTATCCTATCCCAACTACAACTTCCATGTAAATACATACAACCTCTATGAATCCTCCGTATCCCTCCTTCCATCCTTTTCATCTTCCTCGAATCTCTTCTTACGCAATCCTTGATCCTTCCCACGAAAATAACCAGTTCTGACAGACTTTTCCCTGCTGCAGCTAAAATGTCAAGAAAGTTGTTCGATTTGAGCTTGAAAAAATCAGTACTTGGGTTACTGTAGTGTGTTGAATGTTAGGAAGGCGCATTTATCCTTTTCGTTTGTTGACTGAATAAATCGAGGGGATATTTGCGTCAATTACTGTCTACTGGATATATATATATATATATATATACATGTATGCGGAATGCTACCTTGCGAAATAGAAAGACGGTTGTATTATTGTCTTGCGAAACTGCTTCGTGTGGTCCATAATTTCTGATGGAAGCAATCTTTGGCGACCTATGTTGCTGCTAGAATGCATTCTTGCCTTTTATTCATGTGCACGCGGAAGCTTGTACCCGCCGCGCCTTCGTAAATACTCCGGATAGAATCTCCAGGAAACAATCCTGTGAATATTAAGTAACCAATCATTATCAATAGAGCGATGTATCTACCTGGGAAATATACGTCCGCTGAATCAACGATCTATCATACAAAACAATTTTCACAGTCTCCAAAATTCTCTAGACTTTTGCACAGATTAGATCAGATATGCAATAATTTAACATAAAATCGAATCGATAAAATGCAGTAAGTATAAGTTTAAGGGACGTTAATCATCAGGAAAGGTATCTTACCTTTTTCCCGCCATCATCGGACGCTAAGGGGTTGTTTCACGATTGCAAGCTTACGTCAGTTAGTTCTTTAACTATAAGATGATCAGGAAGACGATTAGGAAGACGAGTCAGAGTTACACGAGAGTGAGCGAAAGGATGGCTGCGGGCTAATTGTTGAGCCCAATGATGCAATTAGGAAATTCTCAAAATCCATGACACGAAGTGAACCCACGGCGCTGGTGAGCGTTCGTTGGTGGAGCGAGGCCGTACGGCCGCGGTAAGAAATTGCGAGGAACGATCGGGTGGGGTAACGAAAGACGAAGTGCCCGGCAAGTGAAGGTAGAAGCACTCTGTCCCGAGGCCGATTGCTAAGTGCCAGTAGTCAGAGTCGACCCGTTCAGCATCAAACCAAGTAGCCCGGACTATGAACGATTCAAGAAGCGCGACCTTCCTGGCCTTAGTGGTGGCTCTTCTCGCCTCGGGTAAGTCCACCGATCCGAGATCGTCAATGTTCACCGATCCCGTCTTACTTCCGGTGCATAACGAATACTTTACTCCCCTTGTATCTGGGAGATGCGTTCTATCGTAACGCGCATCCGAGTCTCCCTGACTCTTGAACCCCTTTCTACATCACGCTTCATGCTCTTTCTCTTTCTCTCCACACACCTACGCTCCTTCTGGAATCCGTAGCTTTCACTGTCTTCGACAAGGCAACTCTCGCCATATGGTTACGCTGACACGACCTATGATATAATGGCGGAGTCTGTCTAGCGTCGACGCCTTTCTCATCTGTTATTCACAAATGCACATTGCTTATCGCTCGGATGCAATCGTACTCACATGCTCAGGTGCATTATTCATGCACGCGCCTCCGGATGATTCGTGTCTTCGGTCTCTTTATACTTTGAATTATTCTTCTTGCAACGTGGACGGACCTTTCCGTTAGCCGAACCCGCTTTGAATCTTGTTTATTTGACGATTCCAAGAGGGAAATCTAAGTTAAGTCCCTTTTCTGACGTAACATTATGTTTACTAACAGAATAAAAATAGCTCGGATTAAGTAATCGTGTTTCCACGATATAGCTTATGTTAGTATGTACTAGTTTTTTTTTCTTTTGAGAATCTATTGCGTGATAGAGAGAATGCAGACGGATATACGTAATAAGAACGAAGAGAATCTAGAGCAAATAGAGACTCGTTTTTCAATCGCTATTTGCGTAAAAGGAAGACGAATTGCTTCGAACCGCGAGTTTAGCAATTGCATTCAGATTTCCCTATCTATTTGCGTAGTATACACTTGTCCCCTTCTTGCTGCTTATCCTTTTACTCCGACTCCTTTCTACCGCGACTGTCGGTCGCATTAGAAATCTTCCTGGATTAAATTATCCTCGACCACCAGTTATTTGCGGTCCTGTCGATGATCGATTCACTTCCGGAACCACGTTTTTTGCCTCTCGAAAAGGGTAGATTTTTTTCTTGCTTAGAAAAGTAGGGGAACAAAATCGATATTGATTGAACAGTGAAAATTTTTCTACTTTGGCTTCCGCATGGTCTCATGCTTGAGTTAAGATTCAAGATCGAGTAGCACATAGCCTTGACTCCTTTCCCTCATCGTTTCTCTTTTCCTTTTCCCTTACGCTCGAGCGATGTTTTGTGCTTGAAGCGTTGCATAAGAAGCTTCGTCAGATTATGGAATCGAAGGATCAACGATCACACCACTTTTAAATTTCTTCATTCAATTTCAAGCTAATAAACGATCGATTAGTTACTGTAATATGGCTTTTTGATAATCGTGTTCATAGTCGATGGGGCCGTTTTGTACGATGCACCACCGTGTCCCGATCCGTATGGTGTTCACGCGTATGCTCATCCTGAGGATTGCAACGCCTTTTTTCTCTGCACGAATGGCACCCTGACCCTCGAACACTGCGAGAATGGACTACTGTTCGATGGCCATGGAGCCGTGCACCACCACTGTAACTATCACTGGGCCGTGAATTGCGGACATCGCAAGGCCGACCGTAAGTATCGCGTTACGTTTACTCGATATTGCTCTCGTTTCGATTACAAATTCATTCGCACCGTTTGTTTAGCTCCTATAATTACAATAAGTCAAAATGATCGACGATGAATCCAACGGATTTTAATATTTCGACAACGGATCTTTAGGATGAATTATGATTGAAACTCGGAGAAAGTAATAGTTGTGAAAGCGAATGATGTTAAAGGAAAGAATTTTGAAAAATTATCCGATAACGGATCTAGATAGTCGATACAATAATCTGAATAGTTGTAGAGATAAAGAATATTTGTTCCGCGATCCGATTTTGCTGAAGTAGTCTTAAACTGATCCTTCGTTCGATTGAAAAAGAAAGGAATCGCGATTATTCAGTCTTATGGCGGCGAATTTTACCACCGATTTACTGAACTCGACTGTCTTCATAAATTTCTTCGGAACACCTTTTCTCTCTGGGGTTGTCTTCCCGAGAGATTTGTGAGAAGTACTAAATCAGCATTCCACTCGTCGCTCACGACAAAGCCTTCTCCGAAATCTTACCATCAACTCCACAGGAAACGATTATTGTAACGCTCGCTGTAAATTTTTATTACTACAAACTTTCTATATAAATAGATTCTTCGAACTTAAAACTTCGTATATTAAATTTAACCCTTTTACGATAGTTCATGAGAACGAAATGCGCTCGACTTATTTATTCTGTTCAATATGAAGCAAAAAAGAAAAGAAAAAACAGTATCTTTTGAATTTCAGTTACACCGCTTAGTTCCCCTGGTTGTGAATACCAATTTGGTTTGTATCCTGAGAGTGATTCTTGCAGCACATCGTATGTAAAATGTATTTATGGACATCCTCACGAAGCACATTGCGATCCTGGTCTGGCTTACGACGCAAAGAGTCACTCTTGCGTCTGGCCCGATCAACTCTTGCCCTACTGCAATCCAGAAGCGATAGTCGGCTTCAAGTGTCCTCACAAAGTACCCTCTCACAGTCCAGCTGCTAAATTCTGGCCTTTCCCAAGGTATCGATCAACGATCATTCCAATTAAAAAATTTACCCTATTAGAAATAATTCCCTAATAGATTTCATAATAATTATTTTTCTACAACTATGAAATTCGCTGGACAAATCAGAAAGAAAACATTATATCAACTGGTAGAAGGAGAAAAGAGTTCGGAAAGTTCTCGGTTGCCGTGGTGGTGGTCTCTTAGCTATCGTGCAATTTAAAAACCGGTCTACCCAAGAAGCTGCGAGCCGAATCAGTCGGTGAACACCCGCTGCGAACCGACACGTGTTTTACGAATATTCAATTTAAAATCCTGTCTGTTAACGAACGTGTTATATCACGGTGGCTCGAATCGACTCTGGCCTCTGCAACTGGCTTTTATTATTCGGTCGTTTTGAATTTAACAGTGGTAATTATGCGGAAGTGTATAATTTCCTTCTTATATCTGACAAGAGAATCGGTTGTTTAACGATACGTACGAACAGTGGCTAAGGAGTAATTTGGTGAGTTAGTGCGCGTTAGAAGAATGAATTTTAAGTAATTTATTTTCAGGTTCCCTGTGCCGGGTGATTGTGGCAGGCTAATTACTTGTGTCGAGGGTAATCCGCGTCTTATTACTTGTGGAGATGGAAAATTGTTTGATTCGGTGAGTCTCAGTTGCATGGAACCTGATGAAGCACCACATTGGTAAGTATTTTTAATTTTCTCTAACAACGTAATTCAATTATTCATCACAAACCAATAAACTCTCTTTTTCTTTGTTTATTCCAGTGCCAATTCTCTGTAAGCAAATTGTTAGATCGACGATCCGGAATCATTTTCGCCATGTACCACAATCTCTTACCTGAAGAACAATACTCGAAGAGACTCGCGAAACACCGGAAAAATACGCGAGAAAAAGGACGATTGCAATTTCACTTTGAAAATTGCTTTTGTAACTGTATCAAAATGTGGGGGGTTTGCTAGTATAAAATTATCAACGAGTTTCAGGATAATTGTCTAATAGTCGAATTGCTCTTTAGTGGCTAGTAGACACTGTGTCATATGATTTTCACATAGTCTATTTCTCTCTCTCTCTCTCTCTCTGTATTTACTGTAAATTATACGAGTACTCTTAGCGAGCTAGAGGAAGCATAGAACTCGCGGTTACCAGCAACACGAATCTGTACAAAACTGTACAAGACCTCTAGTAATAAATTATGGACATAGATACAAAAAATATACAACGTACATTTTATTTTAACGAGTCTACATCGTATAAACGCATCATGATACTTCTTACGTTTAGGGTGAAGGGGACGGTGAGAATGGAAAAAGGAAAATATTTACATATTGACCGAGGTTGGCAGGAACTGATGGTAAAACGACTGCCAAACATTAATTAAAAAATACGCATATATATATAATATATGAAATAAAAGAATCGCGAGGGTGTGACGGTGATAAAAAAATCTCGAGTAACTCGAATTCGAGTTACAGAAGGATCGTGAACCGAAATCTGCTTATCCGAAGAATTCTGATCCAAAATAATGGTGCACGCGAAGAAAGTGGTTTGACAACGAATGTAAATAGGAATAAACGACTAAGAATACTCATATTAACAAAGCAGCAACGAATGAGCACGAATTACCTCATTTACGATCTATTATGGATAACTTAATTTTCTCGAGGCTCACCAATTTAACCCAACTCCTTTGAGAAACAGGGTTTTGTTTTCCGTCAAACCTGTCGAGGAGCCAGAATCAATGGAAAAAATATTCGATTTTCTACTTGAGAGACTTTCCAATATACTATATTCTCTCTATTTCTTATTCCCTGATCCTGACTCACGAGAATGTTCCCTCTTCAAGAATCTTTCCGAGAATCTTTCTTAAGTTATTCCGATCCGAAACGAAGACGAGAGGTCGAAAGGTAATTTGTCGGAGTAGCTGGATCATTGCGGATCGAGGGTGGGATAGATAGGGATTTAATTTCGGTTTCGTGGTCGGAGAGGAATAGGAAGTGCGCCAGCTGGAAGTGGTGGAACTCCAGGTGGTAGATTCTCTTCTTCATCCTGATCGTTTCGTCCTTCTGGTAGATCACCATCGAGAGACGGTGGTGTCGTTGGTACATCACAGTCGTCTGTTGGTGGTACAACACACCTCAACGACCTTCGGTCGAAGACTAACATTGCTGGACATCTCTGGAGTCGAGGGTATCCACCTTGACATTGCCAATAGCGGTTGCACGATTTTCCAAGAGGAACATTGCCATTGGCATCCTCGTTGCAGAGAGCTGTAGAAAAAAAAAATATATTATATACTATCTTGTATAAATGTAAATAAATAATGAATTTTGAAGAATATGAGAACTAGTTAAAAAATTGTAATTTTATTCTGTCATGTTTATATATCAGTGATTGGTAGTTCGAATGAGAAGTCTCGTTGCATTTCTCGCATTACTCAAGTCAAGAAGTGACCGGAGTTTGCGGTTGGTGTTTGTCGGTGCGCAAGCAGACGAAGGCGCGACGAGAACTGACTTCGAATGCTAATTAGTGCCTCGCCTCTTTTTCCTCGAGGCGGCCACTGACTTCGTCTTTCTATCCGGGCGAGCACTCGCGAGGGAGCGAGGGAGCAAGGGAACGAGGAAGAAAGAGAAGCACAATCTCTGCAGAAAGAGCCACGTAAGTTACTCCTGTATCACGTATGTATAGTAGCGTCGCTTTCGAAAGTGAGAATGATCGCGTACGGCTTTGCCTCTCTGACAAGTGTAACTTCACCGAAAACTCTTTGCGAAATGCGCTCAGCTGCCAATTTCGTAGTCGTCGATTCACCTTACCAAAGAACCCGGATGTTTTCGATCGCTAACTCAACGTTGATGAAACCAATACCGCGCCTCTCTGACGACATCGATCAACGATATTTTACTTGAAATGACGTCATCGTTGAAAAGTTTAATGAATAAGAGATATGTATTGCGATAGTGAGAATTATAATGAGAACTATTGTAGAGAGAAAGAGAGAGAGATACTCACGATGCTTTTGACATCCTTCCACGTTCTCAGGCCAATCACAAGACCTCGCTCTTTCGTTGTAAAGAAGTCCACCGATACAAAGTTGCTCGGTAGCAGTACCATTCCAACAGGTCCAATATCTTGTGCAGGAAGTCTCGTGGCCAAAGATACCGTAAAGCCAGTCGCAATGTTCAACAGGTATCGGTGGATTTGCTTGGCGTTTTCCTTCGCAATAATTTGCTCTCCAAGGATAATCGCAACCCTCGGTTACTCCACGATGTTTACCAGCGAATACAAGTCCATTGGGACAGTCAAATAATTCTGGACGACCACTCACACACTCCCAGTAACGATCGCAATACTCGATATCACCGACTACTCTGGCTTTTGTTTGACAAGGGTCTTCTTGCTGTTGCTTTTGCGCTAGTGATCCTGTGGAACAAGGAAAATAAACTCGTTAGTTGACTCATGATTTATTGAACCAGTCACTCGTTTTCATCAGTCGTAACTAATCGGAATAATTTACTCTATCGAATATTAATGCCACTAGGAGAAAGCTGTGAAATGACGTTGCGATAACGAATTCCTTTCCGCATTCGCAAGTAATTGCGCAACTCTATATCGCGGAAGGTCACCGACCGACCTGTCGAGCATCGGTGTCTTACACGCTGCTACCACGTGTCTTGCGTTAGTATTTCTCTTATTTCGTCTCTCTGGATTTATAGCGGATTAGAATTTTTCTCGATGCAGAACGCAATTTCTGCGGAGAAGGTCATCGTGAGAGTTTTACTGCAATTTGTGATATCGGATTGCACGACGTTCGTCTTTCGATTGAGAAAAGTCTGCTAGGTGACCATGAGCCATCGCGATACGAGTTCTCGGATGGATTAAATTTCCGTGAGTAATAGCTCATTGGTATTCGACGATGGAATGTTTGGGTAATTCAATTTCAATAATGGAATGCTTCTTCTCACAAGAGAAGATCTTCTTTTCTTTGGTCCAAGCAGAAGTTAGCAACAGGTTATCGGTGCTTAAAATAGATGTATCAGTATGGTAGGGGGACAAAAATCTTCGAAAAGCAGTCGCATTAATTAATGGAGATAATTTGGCGGCCGGTTTCGCGTGGCCCGGTGAAAAAGTAAATAGTAAAGAAGTAAGGTGGGAAGCCGGTTGGTATCGCGCTCCCAAGAGAGCACGTTTTCAGCGCAAGTGAAAGTGTCTAGCCTTGAATTGCAACCTTCAGGGCACCTCTATCCCCCCTGGTGTGCTCGACAAAACGAACAAATCGAGTCAAGACATTCTACGAAATATCATTCTCATCCTATTTCGATTCAAAAATAAACAAATTGGCGAATGTTGGAAGAACCCACCTCTATGAATGCTTCTCGATCCTTTCATCCTTCACCCTAACAGGTTTCGTTGGACGCAACTTAATTTATTGCCGCCATTTAAACGCAATGAATGGAATCCTCGAATAATTTTTTTTTCTTCTGGCTATTTCAATCTGTCGAGGAACCCGTAGAGGAAAAAATAGTACGAACGGCCAAGGTGTTTTGGGTGACCAATAAATGATTCGTCGGTAGGAATGTTAAGTGGACGAAATTTCAATGAAGATAAGAGTATTTCGAAGAGGGTATATTTTCGACCGAATTCTCTATAGGTAACAAAATAGACAAAATCACGTGGGAATCAGTGCCATTTTGGTACATGCAATTGCTTCCGATCTGTGAGTCAAAGAGCCCAGTGAAGCGACCAGCTAAGATCGTCCATATCCGGCGGTACTATCGGCGATTCGGAGACCCTGTCGAAATGCTTACACCACTCGAGGGCTGCTAATAAGCACACGGACCTCGCGGTGGATAATTCCTGTCTGCGTTGTGCAAGGATGACTGACGACGCAGAGAATTGGCCGCAGGAGGTAATAAAGGAAAGGCGGAATTATCCGGATAATTCCAACTCTGTTCATTATTAACTTTCACTGCTTTCGTTCATTCATTTACACTTATTCCTAACTTCAACTATAAATATAAATTTTCCGGATTAATCCGGTTTGAAAAAACGAGATAACTTCATTATAATAATTCCTTCGTTTCTTCCTATTAGAATTTAGTTATCTTCGTGTCTTAGAATCCAGATCGTGTAAAGCTTTGCTCACAGGACACTAGGATCGGAAATTAAAAATCCGTATAATCTTCTTAGCGGTCTCTCGGAGAAGGAGATCAAAGGATCAAGTCAAATCCGATTAGCAATGCGAATCACGACGATCGATGCTTCTGGAGAATAAGCAGCTGGAAGAGCAGGTTCGATCGAGAGGAAGGCGTGTGTGTTTCGAGCTGTGAACACGTAGGTGGACACATCCCTGAATAGGCAGCTCGGTTATGTAAGGGAGACTCTTGTCGGTTGTCGCGGTACCCGGTTACTTTCCCTTCCTTTACGACTCCTTTACAAGGAGCACTGCTCGCAGTAGGTCGGCTGGTACCGCTAACAAGTACCGAAGGTAAACATAAGATACTCTTTATCCAAGCTAACGTTCCACCATTGTTTCTACAAAGTATAATAATCTTGAAAATGAGTCATTTGACAGGAAATTTTTGCCAGTAACGATACTTGTCACGGATAATAACTCCAGGTTTTCCTTCCTTTCTCCTTTTCAGTGAAGCATATTAAGCTAATATTCTCCTGATTTTATGGTTTCATTCGAAACAAATGGACTTATCTATTTATCCCTGACGATCTTCGTACTGTGAGATTTCACATTACAATTATGAAATTATTCGAACGGTACCGTTTCGATTGCAAGCGATTGTCTATCGAGTTTTAACTTTGCTCTTTTATTATTACACGCGGGATTCTAGAAATATCAGAGGGTCCTTCGTCGATATATCGAGCCCCACCTTTGCACGTTCCTTCCGTAAAGTGCAACGTTCCACGTCAAAAGTCACTGCTCGACTCGTAATAAACACGCGGCCGAGATTCCAGTCACTTCCCTTTTCTGCAACGGCCCGTCCCTTTTTCTAGTCGCTGCTTTGGTTCTCACGACTACCATTCCCTTTTCCAGGTACAATAACAATATTCTACTCCCTGGAATTGTTGACTCTTTACTTATGGAATCACAGTTTTCGAGAGACTCTATCTCTAGCAAAAAGATCGAAGAAAATGACTGGTTGCTTCGAACAAATGTCTTTTCAACCTGACGTGGATGAAAGTGAAGCAGGTGCACATCGAGTAATTGAGCAATTAACTGCAACATAAGTACATTTCTGCAGGATCACCATTCGCGATGAGGAGAAACGAGACTTTCCTCTTGTTGCTTTGCACAGTGATACTATATATAAACATCAATTGACTTATCGAGAGAGAAATTAGTCGTTTAATAATTTTACATACAATACAGATATTTATTATGATCATATTATCACAGTTTATTCAATGTTACGTGGATTGAGCCAACCTTAGCGCCATTTATCCAGCTGCACTTTTTTGCATGTTTTTAGTTTAGGTGACTGGAGTCAAAATCAATTAGTGATTGTCACTATCCGCTTTATAATTTTCACGGAGCCGTTGCTTTTTCCTCGCTGTTTTTGCTAACCGATCGGCAAACCGGTAGCAAAGTATCTTTTACCGTTCTCATTGGCCTTTCCTTCGAAGCGATTATATCAGAACTTCCGGATCCAGAGATTTCCGAGTGGCAACGAAGGAAAAGCTTCTCGAGAAAGGTGAACGAGGGTGTTACAACCAGTCTACGATGGTATTTCATAAGAAATTCCATTCGATTTGATAAAAAAAACATTCATGAAAATATAGAGGAGTAGCTTCGTAATCTACACGGATTCTAAAGTCCTCTAATCTTATTCAGATCCGACGATGGTGTGAACGAAAATAATCTGTGTAATAAAAGTACAACTGGTAGCGTAGAAAGTAGACTCCCGCAGTTACGTAAAAGCTTCGGCTGCAGATCGAAGCAAGTCGTTAACGCGGATGTATCGCGCTGTGCCATGAGAAATTAACCCTTGCGCAGTGAAGATCGGTTGCTATCGAATAAATTCGATGATTTTTAATGATTTTTACAGAAATTGTCAAAATTCTTCTTTACCATTTTTAAAATCCTCTTTAAAATAATTTAGGTCTTTTATCATGATATTCGTATATTCATAGAGTTGTTAGATAATAATCTATGAAGAGATATCATTTAAGAAATTCACTCGAATAAGCTAATACTATATTCTCCTATTTTCTTGCTTTCAGTTAGACTTCAACTGTTAGCTGTCACGTGTCAAGACTGATCGAACATTACTGTTTCTTCCTGTCAGTCCTACGTCGAGTTGGACTCAAAGATTTTCCGATGTGTACATTATACATTTGGTTTAACTATGTGTATGCGATCTATTCGCACAAACATCATCCATTACCACATTTTCTACTTGATTTGCAAATTAGGAAATTCTCCTGTTGCAATTGCAAATGGTGCTAAAGATGTATGAGTGAGTTTAATGTTTTTGATCGTGAGAAAGTTTGTTGGGGTGTTTCGCGATGACTGTTGAAAAATCGAGTAGCGATTTACGATCGGCCAGCGTGTCGCGTTGCTACCGAGAGGGAGGAGAGACGCTAAAAGAGCCAACAGAAGCGAGCGTAAGAGAGAATGGGAGAGTAATCTGCTCAGTGAGCTACTTTCATATTTTCACTCCTGAGACGCGGGAGAAAGTTGTTGAGATGCGTGAAACCCCCGGTGAATGGCCGTCATTGTCTTACGAAGACGCGCGTGTAATCATTGCGGGGGCGAGAATTCGCATCGTGCGGATTCCATACTAACACTCTACTCTGGATTGTGTAATGCTAAAAAAATCTTGAATACCAGTCGTAATCGCGAGCACGATTATCCACTTAAATCCAGAATTGCCAACAATTAACGTCAATCTATTTTTCTCCAATTGATTACAATAATTAATTCTATTTAATTGAAGAATTCAATTTATCCAAATTATCGTTGATCATTTTTCTATAGGTCAATGGAGGGATCACGAATGAAAATCAATCGACGAAATTGATCGATGATGAGTCAATGACTTTTCGCGGTTTACCGTATTTAATTCACCGTTTAATTTGTATAGCTCTCGTAATGAGAGGTAGGCAAGCGCGATGCAGGATCGCGTAGATCGCAAATGCTCGCTGTTTCGCTTCGCGAAAGTAGGTCGACGCTCTCATCGGATCGGATAAGCCCGAGAAAAGCACTCGGCCAATTCTCTGGCAGAAAGTGCATTTTCACTCGCGCTTTGCTTGCTCTTCCCATTTACTGGAATATTCCGATGGCACTACATCAAAAAGAGACACGATCTTGTTCATAACGATAGTGTGCACTCATCTAGAAACTAACTGTATCGACTCTATATTACACACTATAATCCCATTAACCCGTTTTTCAAACAAAGATAACAACTATTCTCATCCTGTTTCTACGATCGATGCGTTAACGTGAATGAAGACACTAACGTAGAATTCGTAGAATTACGCTGAAATAAAATCAATGAGAATGAATTGGCAATAGGTTCCGATTGATTTATAATCGATTTCACGGAAAAAGGATGGAACAAGCGCGAACAAAGCAGAGGTAGAAGAACAGTTATTCGAAAGGTAGTGAACGAAAGAAAAAGTAGTAAAGATACCGCAAAATCCGTGAGGGAGAATGAAAGAACGAGCAAAAGGAAGGATTAAGGGGAAAAAGGGGTAAGCTCGAGAACTTACCGTGCGCAGCAAGAAGAAGACCCAGAAGAAGCGAGAGAAGCTGAGTCGACAACATTGCCAGTCGTTGTGAGATGTAAGATGTGCTGGCCGGTTTCGGCTCGAAGCAACTCGATTAACTCGGATCTACTCGAATTTCAGGCCCAGTGTAGGAACCACCGTAAGCCCATCAAATGCGGATGCCGTGGAGCGTGAAGCGACTGCTCTGAGAACCGAAGAAGCTCGGCTGATGAGTTTTCGTGTCGGGACTGGTCACTGGGAGAGGCGTTTGGCTTCGTGTCTTATATGAGCTCCCCACTCTTACTGTCAGTCCGATCTCTGCCGCACAGGAAGGTACACTACGAGAGCACACCTGGTTTCTTCTATTCAGGACTCTAGGCGAACTGTTTGGATTATCCTTTAACCACCACCCTCTCGCTTTCCTTCCAACAGTACTTTTCCACCGGATTATATTTTGATATCGTCAAACTTTATCCTACGTTTATTTTCCATTTTTTTTTAAATTAACAAATTTCCCTCTTTCTTATAATATCTCTATTGCTACATCTCTATTGCTATTGTCTTTTAATATCGCTATTGCTACACTGGAAAATATCAACTATATATCTCTTAATTTAACGTATTGTTTTCAAAATTTTTTATACGAAGATCGCGATTGGCAAGACTAAGCAACTTTTAGAAAGTTGTAAGATCAATTTCCTTCTCATGGGGTAAAATAAGTATTCGCTTTATAAGGGAATCGTATGTTTCTCTTTTTGTTTAGTCTTCGTGTTTCTCGAATCACTGAAGATTAGTAGAAACAAAAATTTATTGTGTCCGCTTGTCGGATGATTCTTGCAACATATCCTGCAACCTGCATCCTTCGTCCTTCGAGCAGTTTCTACCATTTTAATTCTATTTATTATTCTCCTTGAGACTTAACTTCGAGTTTTGTTGATTGCTCAGTGACGTTGAATTTGTCAACTTCTTTATGAACAGGCTGCTTTCGAGTCGATGCTTCAGGCTCATACATTTTTTCCAGTTCACCGAGTCGACACGCGAAAGTGGCGCTGAAAATGCTAAATAATTAATTAGCGACAATCGAGTAACCGTGTAAAAAGTGTCTAGCTCTAATTAGTTACGCGAGTGGATTGACGTATCGCTTTTTAATTCAGATGCTCCAATCTATGGATCAAACGATTTTCAGATTCGGCATCGAGTTAGAATTAATGTTATAGCTAGGGTTACTCATAATTTTTGCGATAAACGCGATATCGTGCTTCTTCTCGATTGGAATTGGTAAGGTGAAACTGTAAGGTTCGTGTAGAACAGGATTTTGAAAATGTCAGGCGTCGTACCAGCGATCTTTTTATTCGCTTCTTTTAAAATGAGAAAACCACTTGTATTCTGGGAGACATAAAGTTACACTTCGAATCAATGAATTCGCGATATGGAACGAGTTTGTTCGACTAACCACATAGTCAATTAATTTGGTTCCAGTAGGAAACTAAAAAACCAAAAGCAGAGTATATCAAACAAGATTTTACCTTTTCTTTCACAGTCTACAAACGAATTGCTCGAAAGAAATTGGAAAACAGTCTACGTATTAAATTCGAGATCTTTATTGTTAAAAACGTTTATAAGCATAAGTGAAAGATGAGTAGAATTGTTAAGGAATAAAGGATTCATGAATGTGAATTGATAGTCAATCGTTATTATCGCTGCTCTGATTATTCGCGGAGGCGGTAGGGCGCGAACTGGCCTCGAGCCGAGGCCTTCACGGTTTCTTTCTTCGTGCCAGTAGTAATCGCGATGAGACGGAGAAAAGAAATGTGGAACACTCTCGAACATTTAATGAAATTATCTATCTTTTTTTTTTGCATTCCTCCCTCCTCTTACAATCGCTAGTTTTCCAAAGATTTTCCCGTGCTACTATTATTCATTATTTCTACGTGACTTCGCTTCTTCTGCCATTTAAACCACTTGCATCGAAGAAACCGTGAAAATTCGATAGGATTCAGAGAGGCTCTTTCAGATTGTTTTTCTTAAACTCTACTCTTTCCAATCTTGCTCACGATCATTCCAATTCCCAATGAAAGATCATAAGTTATAAAGTAGATTGCACCATTTAGAATCAATACCAATGTTCAAGTTTCTTTACGAACTTTACTCTAAGTACTTTCTACACTAAACCTGTGTTTTTATCTTGATAGAATCGCCTCCAGAAATATTGTTTCTCATGGTGGTCTTTCATCGAGAAGAATCATATTGTGCAATAAAACTCAAGCGTAAACTTACTTTGTAGCAGTTTGCATTATTATTAATACCGTACAAATGAATAATGGAGCAGTTTCTCCTTCTCTCTGGAAACTCTCCCTCTTCGTCCTCTCCTTTCACTCTGGAATTCTCCAGAGCTTGCGACTCTATGATTGCATATAGCAAAATTGTTCAAACTGCTACTTCAACTCTATATAAATATTCAGTCTGACATTAATTCTACCAAATTAGTAACAATGTTAAATATAAAATACTGATGCAATCGAATTTAGTCAAAATAAAAAATATAAGCAAAGTTAACGAGTTGGAAGAGGTAGCTCCAATTTGGCAATATTTGCACTTCGACTGTGGCAACAAAAGAATTTTTGCCACGAAAGGAGCTTGGTGGCAAGAAGGTGGAAACTTTGCAGCATGCAAACCGATTCTTTAGGTCTTGCCGGAAGCAGGAACTCTAAAGTGGTCGTAGCACTGCATGAGGATTTTCACTGTGTTTTCTCGATGATATAGGAAAGACGAAAGAGAGACCTAGGAAGGCTCGTTACTCGAATGGATTATCGTGATGCTCGGTGAGAATGGTCACAAGAGGAAACGAGACACATAAGAATGAAACAATGGTCGGACAGTTTCGAAAGTCTCTCTCGTCTGTCGGGGTCCCACCCTCGATTTCCAAATCTGGTACCTAATCGTTTACCTTTCTTGCTAATGGTGCTCGTGTTTGTCTCCGGTCTACTTGCGCGAGTAAGATACTTATACATATACTTACTTAGCTATACTTACCAACAACTATTGCATATCTCTCTCTTTTATCGCACTGCCCCTTTGATTGTATTCTCCAGTTTTGCAACTTTCCTGAAAAGTATCCTTACGAATAGTGTCATTAGAAAAATTATTGAACCAAGTTCAATTGTTTATTCTAACTCGATTATTAGTCCAGAATGGATTTTATGCAATAGAATAAGTATTCCAGAGGTACAGGAGGAGAGGATGCGATTGTCAATGTGGGAGGTCGTGGTCGTGAATGCTGTAGAATGCCGACCGCATAATCTCTTTATAATAACAGAAATCAGAGTAAAACCAGACATTGCGAGCATACGAACAACACAACGATTATGGTTAAACATTTCTGCAGGAGTAATTTACTGTAGATTGTGCTGCATGGAATTGCAGTAATGCTCGCAGCTTTTCGCATAGTTTGCTACGAAATTTTGAATGGAGCAAGATAGTCGATAAATTTATGCGAAATGGATATTGGAAGTGGTTCTAGTCAATAATTAGGTAAACTATGCTTGGTACAATTCAAGTTTGTGCTTCAGGATATTTGGTATGACCAGATATAAGTTTCTGCAGGAAATTTTTTGAGAAATAGTATTTCAAGAGGAATCGAATAGATAGAAAATTATTTTTTATATTGGGATATTCTACATGTGTGAATATATTAATTTGTGTATCTATATTTATTCCAGCGCCTGTAAGAAGGCAAACCGTCGTACGATCCAGCCAAGCGGACTGCAGATTTCCAGGGCTTGTCAGAATCCTTCTCTTCGAATCTCGGCAAACGCTTTCTTCTCTATACATACATATACATTCTCTTTAGAATTAAATCATTTTGCAATTGTCGATCTAATTAACCAATATCATTATTTCACCTTTACTTGAACATCGAATTCCACGGATTGATATTAATATTGATATTTTAACGATTCATCCTGAAGAATTCAGGTTTCCAGTGCGCAAGTTGTAATCGCCTAATGAGCAATTAATCAAATATTAATTCAACGGATTAAACTTGGCGTGAAAATGTGGCTGTCCTCAGTCGGGCAAATAATTACCCCGAGTGTGGTTAAAACGAGTGAGCTAATTATCAAGGAAGTGTCTCGTGCTTTCTACACTCGACTGTGGTCGAGCAGGTGGCTTCGTTAGGTCTCGAGGCTTGGTGTTAGGAGAATTACGTAAACGCAGCAGCATTAATTGTTGGAAAAGTCGAGCACAGAGATCATTCGAGAAAATCCTAGTTCAATCTTGAGTCCGTGATACTTATTCTTCTATCATCTAGTTATATAATCAAATTATTATAAAACGCAAATAATTAATATACGGAAATAATTTCATTCGTCAAAATTTATTATGAAATCTGTATGAATCATTTACGTAAGAGTATGTGGGAAGATACCAGCTGCTAATCTTTACTCAGAATAGCAAAGAAATTGAGAAAAAGTTGGATGATTTTTAAAGGATAAAATTAGAGTAGCCGAAAATAGGATAAATTTGAGAGCCTCTGATCCACGACGAAGAGAAGAAAGTGTTGTGAGTCTGTGGGTTGCTATGACCCGGAGAGCAAGGACCTCTGGTCCTTGACGCGTTCGAGTCCACCGCTTCGTTGATTCTCTTATTTTCTTCCTCTCATCCGTTCTTTTTCTTTGCTAGTCGACCCGACCCTCCTGCGGTACGTCTCATCCTGCTCGTCCTTTCGCTCCTTTTTAATTGTTTTATCTCGGCCTCCCGCCTTGGCGTGGTAGCCTCCCCGCCAAAATGTATTCGCTTCATTAGATCGCGCTCGAACCGAACCACGATATCCTTCTCCTTTCGGTCTCCTCTCAGAGAATCCTGCCGATCCTTGCAGACATTGTCCTGTATCCGCTTTAAACTACCCTCACTGCCTCCTGGCTTCTAAGTAACAGAAAACACCAGTTGCATACGAATGTTTATGCAGTTTTACAATATTTAATTCAACTTTGATAATTGTAATAATTTATTGTTGATTTTAACTGATAGGAACGATGAGTCCTACGTCCGCTCAACTGATGTCATCCGCAAGGCGAACGTCGGCTTTTACGGTGAAGTGAGCATCTCCTTGAGTGCTTTACATATTTCTATATAGTACTTACGCATTGTTGGGATTACGCAATGTGGCTCTCGGTAACGGGACAATGGTGCGTGTCACTGGAGTCACGAAATCGTGGGAGAAACGATGGGAACCGGAATTCCCCAACAAGACCGAAGTTACTAAATTATATTGACTTTAATTACAATTAGAACATTATTTTATATTTAATTTGTGAAACAATTCCTGTTTACGTTAGCTACAATAAATAATAATCTATGGAAAGAACAACAAGTCGAATAGTGCAGTGAGTAATTGCGTGTACTTACTGGAGTACCGTGATCAGAGTTCACTCGTTTGTCTCATTCTCTTGACATTGAATTGTTCTCCTCAGCGCGAAATATCTCAGGACGAAACCGCGCCAAAGAATCTTCCGATCCTGCAGAGGAATGTTAGTCTCCTGCGCAGGAAATTTCTTTTCTTGGAACCAGGGTACAACGCCACGGCGACTTTGTACCACTGGATCGGTAAAGCACAAAGAACAGGCGTATCTCTCCAAGAATGTCTCACGAGAAAAATACGTACTTCACGTACCGTAGAACATCCCACAACATAAACTTATTCCGTACTTCACATAAATCTAATCCAGTTGTAAACGTTGTCAAATTTGATTGTGGGGTGACAAAAAAATTTATTGTTAGAGAATAGAAATAAATAAAGAATACTTAGAATTAGCAAGAAGCCAGAACTTCTTAGAAGGTTCGTTTCGTGAGAAATGAACGTAGCTCAAGATCAACTTTCCTCGGTAACAGCCCTTCGAAGATCAGCAAAAACGAAAGATGAATTCTGGAGACCACCGTCTTGTTCCCGTCCAGCTGCATTTTCTCGTATATATATCGGCTTAGACAAGAACAGGGTAGCCCGGTTGTTTAAGGAGGCTCCAGAGGGAAGGAATGAGGCAGCAAGCTCTTTTGACGACGAGGTGCGAATTTCTGGAAGAGTTCGGTCTCGGCCTAACTCACCATTTAGGAAAAGAGGGTTTGGGGTAAGGGGAGATTGCTTCTTCATGGGCACGTAACAACAGCGCGAGATAAATTCAATCGCACCCGAATTTATTATACGTACCGTCCAACCCTTTCTCATATTTATCGACGGACCGTCTTATTCTTTTTAATCCTTTTACCCCGCGTTTACTATGCAAATTTTACTTCTCCCTTCAATCTCTCCCACCAGTCATTACTCAAGAGGTATAAAAAAGGGCGCGAATGGTATTCTCTGCTAATTGCACGTTCGACTCATTCTTTACTCTTCCTTTTATTTATTCTTTTTATTTGGGCCACTTTGTGAGAAGAAATGAATAATCGATGACTAAGAGGATATTTAGTGAAATAGAGAGAAAAAATGGAAATTGGAAGCAAAGGGTAGAAGAATGTTTTTTTAAGTAATTCAAGCGAATTTCAATCAGGCAATACATATTGTGCAGTGAGCAGTATGTACAATGAAAATGCACGAGCTGCACTCGTATGTACCGTAATGCTCGTTCAAATTCACCGTGACGCTTGACTGCCGGTTGAAGTACCGCTTAAAAAAAGATTCGAGGAACCAGACCACCCTTGGAACTCTGTTTTCCTAACCCGAATATTGACCCAGTCGAGAGTTTGCTTCTTTGGTTTTACTTTGGACTTGCAAATAATTACACGATCCACAGTAAATTACTTCCAAGGAAAAGGCTTCGGAATGAGACTGTTTTATATATGTGTTGCAGCTCTTATGCATATATTGTACTTGACAAGTTACTTCGAAAGGCGCGGAGCACTTAAGCTAATCTCCGAACGATTCCTCCGGTTTTTGGTAATTGCAGCTGGAAGCGAGGGATGGAATTAACGCGGACAATGAAGAAGAGACATTCTCATTACTAATTAGAGATAGCTTGTTGTATTTCGACGTTAGTCATTCTTCGTTATAAAATATTTATAGACTTTCGAATCATAAATTTTTATAAGAATATTCTCCGAGTTCCACTATGAGGTTCGAATGCAATTGTCAGAGTAAGAATTCCTGAGTTAATAAAGAAAGTATTCGACACTAAACATAGTGCAACTTTCTCTAAAATCGCGAAATTTCGATGATCGAAAATAACGTGGAAATTCTTGATAAATCAATTTAATCGTACACTGTCATCGATAGCTTGAATTACCGGTCAGTCAGGAAATCCACTGCTACCGTTCGACTTTCTTAATTGGAGAAATAATAATAATCAATTAGAATTTTAACACATTGCCAACTAGATATGCTGATGTTAATCATATCGAGTAGTCACTTTTTCCACGTCAAGTGTCTCTAGATCATTTTTTACCAAAGTCACTTGGTCAACCCGAGATACATTTTCAATTTGTCAACGCGTGAAAATTGAACGATTAGGATGATAATAATCAGAGTAACGGTAGTAAATCATTGACGAGGTTGGCAAGTAGTAGCTAAAGCGAATGAAAGGTAGAGAACGAAGATTGAAACGTTCTATGGCAATATATCCGGAGTTATGGGAAGAGACGTCGAAGAAGTTAGCGAAGAAGTATATATATGCGTGGAGAGTGGACATCCACTGGTGAGATATCGTCGCCGTAGTTAGCCCTAAGTGGCGTGTCGTGTAGGCTCCATCGAATTTATAGTACGATTCGGCACCACGCATGGCTAATCCCTTATCGAGCTCCATAGTAAGGGTCGTCACTCTCTGAAATTAATTGTTCGTAAGGGCGTGTCCAACAGCTCTTGCTTTTGCTCTTACTTTTAGTCTTACTTTTTAGTTTTACTTTTGTTTTTACTTCTGTTTTCTTACGTACGCCCTTCTTCCTCCCTGTTCCCTCTTATTATACGCTTCGTTTGCTACCTATTTACTTTCCTTCTCGGATCAAGATCCTTCTATCGATCCTCTTCTTTTTTTCTTCTTCCACCCTCGGACCACAGAATCAAGCAGCCGATTCCTCATTCTTTCCTTTGACAGGTTTCTACCCCTTTTTTTCACTGGTACCTCACTTTTTTTATTCTCACTCTGCGACACGATGTTTCTGTCTCTTCTCCATTTATTCCTTTATAGTTTTCTTTTTGATCGATCCTCGTTTTATCCCTTGTCAAATCGTATGGGAAAATGTAGAATTTTATTTATTGTGACAGTTTGAAAAAAATGTTTAACGCGAAGCAAATCTGACAGTGAGACGTAAGGTATTAAAATTCCTTCATCTATTTTGAATTTGGTTTATCCTTGAACGGCGAGCCATCCTAGGATTCGAGATCGAGAAACGAGGCACGATGCACTTAAAGAAGAGAACCTTGAGTGACGAATTGGAAGGTCAAGTGATCGATGCAATCGGTTCGCGGAATCGATGGTATAAGCACACACGAGTTTGGGATTAAACATCGGATTACCACCGCCAATTCCAGTCTCAATATTTCTCCCGCTTCCCACTCGTACTCTGTCTTCACCGGTTGACTTCAAAGCTTCGACGCGAATCTTTTATCCTCTTCGCGATGTTAAGCCGTTCTTCTGCTGCACGAGATATACGGGGTACAAGAGAGACCGCGTGAAACCGCAAATACAAGGGCTTCTTTTTCGCATGGTACATCCAAGGGGTGCGATAAATAGGCGTAGAATTAGTACTTGGAAATCGAGAATGCTACACGCCCAGAAAAATTCAGGTTTATCCTTGAAACTGTCCTTTGGAATGACTATCGCATTGAAACTTCTATCACCCTTTCCTCAAATTTTAAATAATAATAAAAATATTGAAACACGATTTATTTACTATTGTATTGAATGAGAAGAATATTTTAATCTTTGTAATAGACCTTTTTTTATCTCCATTCTTATGACTCTATATTATTTATTGGATAGTTTGTAAAATCATACAAGAAAAATTTTTTAATTAACGACCATGGAGATCTACTATAAAACCAAACAATGGATAGTTGCCGTGGAAGTCGTGGAATAACGTGGCAAAGATCGATTGGGTTGAGAACTCGAATAGCGGATCCCTAAGCTGCGCTGTGATCTATCTTCGGCCGCGATCCATTTATCTCTCCGGGTGCAGTTATACGAGTTAAGGAAACTGATAATGGATAGTGATTCCTTGACTACATGGATACTACAGCGGTTGTTTAGTCGCTTCCTCGAGCAAGATTCCAAGCGATAGAAGCTTTTGATTTTTACATGCGAGCGCATCTGGAATTTCATCCAAAAATACTCTAATAGGATATATATGTAGAAATTGATTATTCGAATCGCGCAGTCAGTTTATCGGCAATGCGTGATACGTGTTTGAAGAACTCGCGAATCCATGGATCGTTGTCTTTAGGTATCGAGGACAATATCTTTTTGACCAGTGAAAAATCTTCTATTTCGGTAAGATTAGTGTGAGTCAACGAGGTTTGTCATGACTGTATTGTACTTTGCTTCTAGGCAACATAGCGAGCTCCAAATGACTCAGGCACGTACGAAATTCGACTCACGAAATATGCAAAATATTTCGCGATTTTATCTCTACGTGGTCTTGCTAACAGATCCGTATACTAATCCTAACTGAGTTCTCTTCTCCGGCAGATGTCTGTGTTATCTCCGTTTTACGGTCCTTTGTTACACTGAAATCTAGAGATCTAACTAGCAACAACGTTATAATACAGCTCTCGTTAAGCAACAATTATTATAGAATTGTCTTTTGGTAAAGAAAGTGCTGAGAATTGCCTAATAATAAGTGTACTACAAGATATAATTCAACACAGTATGGTGCTTAACGACGAGATATACGTGTGTCTTTACCACGATGGTTTTGCGCAATAAAATTACTGAGAACATTTGCATTCATGTTACCACTCATCTGCTGTTATGTGATAGGATGAATTTATGAACTCTTCTCTCGTATCGTTTGACATCGAAAACATGTGTTTCGATTCTCTGGCTGGCTACCGACGTTACCATTCTGCTTTGTCGAACTCCCAGTCAGCAAAGTCGACGGAAAGGCTTTTTTTTATTATTGATTTTTTATGTGACATATATTTTCCTCCTGCAGGTTTTAATTAGCATTGCAATGCCTTTTTTTTAAGTTTAGTCGGAAGATGTTTAATTGCACATCATTATTGGCAATGAGCTAACTTGAGAATTACTGGCACAAAGTAATACAAAGAGAGGCGTGAAACTAATGATTCCCTTCGCACGCGTGGACCTACCGCAGCAGGAGGGTGCAGTATGTGTACATCAATTATCGAGCCAGAATTACTATGCTATTTAAGGACAATGGGAAAGAATAATTCCACCCACACGTGGAAAATAAAATTCTGAGGTCACGAGTGACTCACGAGGGACATTCCCAGGGAAAAAAATCATGCGTGTGTGTATTATATTTGAATTTCGACATTACGTGGATTCCTGTTCAGTCTCTTTTTTTCGCCGATTTGGCGCGACTGGCAAAAGTCTTCCTCATTGCCGCTCGGTCGGAGACGTCGAAACGAGGTGGACAATAAAAAGGACGATGAGCCCTGCCACTGGTCCTCCATGAGAGGATCGTATAGGCGCCGTAAAATTCACGCAATACTCCTTGGTGAAAGAAGGAAAGAAGATAAGAGGGTGAACTTGGGACTCGAGCGTTCAAAAACCCACGTCTTGCACAAACAGCGATACGCATTTTGGTAATGACCATCTTACCAAAGAGTCATCTCAAGAGTGCGTCTACCTTTGCATACCAAGATTCGTCCCTTTCGATCCTGTGCAGGTGTTGTAACGCTTTGATGGTTCCTTTAGGATTCCTTTACCAAAGCATTGGATACCGGAAACGCAACTGATACCACTAGATCTCATAGAACACGAGTGTCTCTCTATCTCGTAGATTAAACTCCTGAGATACCTGCAATGAGCAAGAGTACAAAGACCGCAAGATGAGCAAATAAACTTTGCGGTACTTGCAGTACCGCTGGATCCCATAGGGCGGAATCTAGGAACTTGGCGGATTCTGCAATTTCAACAAATAATAAAAAATTAAGAATGAGCAAGTTCTCATTCAGTATTCCTGACTCATCTATGGGACCAAGTTAAAATACATTAGATTCCATTACCCCACCTTCATCTAGCTTCCATGTAAAAATATCCTCCTACTTATTCCGCAAAGCATCCAATACGCGCGAAACGGTATTAGATTGACGTTAGAGTGTCGTAGAGGCAATTTCGTCCCGCGAATCGTGCAAAACATCTACCAAAGGACCTTGAAGAGCCGTCGTCCGGGGGAGCAACGGGTCTGGCCCGGGCGAATGATCACCCAGGAACCGTGCGCGATCCTGACCGGTGATCCTAAATTCCCTCCAATAAGAATGCCGAAATCGCGAGGTACGTACGTGCGTGGCCCGCGTCCTTGTGGCATCTTCGACCCCAGGGCGGCTCAAGTGGGGTGGGGGCCGCGGTTTCGAAGAGACGAGAAGAACCGTGCAGAAAGAAGCGCGCTGCTCGTGCACTTCCTGAGCAAGAGAGCCCGCAGGGTCCTGCGCCCGTGTAATTGGGGTCCTGTGAAGCTACTCCCTACGAAGCTGACTGGTGGGGGATGCCCTATGTAAGCCCTCGAACCGACCAGGTCCAGCCCATCCAGCATCAGGACACCGTGCAAGGACTCTCATCTTAGAAGAGGTTTAAACATCAATTTTACCACTGGTTCCGCTTCTCTGTTACCTTTGGACAATCGACTGAAACAAGGGTGTAAAGACACCCCCCTCGAGCAGCCTTTGGATAAGGATAATTACAAGAAAGGAGTGCAATCATGTGGAGACACTTTGTGTTATTCGCGTGTTTCGTCCTGGGACTCTCTCACGCGGCCAGGAGAACTAGAACCACTTCGACGACCACCGTGGCACCTTCGACATCCGCTCAGTCCGAGGGAAGACAACTTGGATTCGCTGGACAACCTGCAGGTTGGTGCATCTCACAAATTTTCAGTTTTCAAATGTTAGTCAAAATGCTTCTAGAAACAATCCGTGCAAATTTCTTCGATTATTTATAATAATAATAATAATAATAAATCTGTTAGTGTTCGTAGTAGATAGATAAATTTTACGACGAATGTGACGTTGCAGAATTAGAGAATATATGGGATCATATAGACATCCAGAAGTTGGATAACCGAGCTGATTCCTGGAAGAAGGATCCGATTGGCTCACGTAACGACACAGTGGATTTTGGGGTTCATTCCACTATACCCGGACGTCAATTCTATCCAGGACTCCCTGGCAATCCTGGAGATAGCAATGAACTTCCTAATCCCATTGCAACTATATCTCCACCGCAACCTTCATTGCCACCCGGTTGCTTGGAAGCACGAGGCCAATTTCCCAGTCCCAAGAGTTGTGCTAATTACTTGAACTGTTGGGACGATGTGGTTATCGAACAAACTTGTCCCAATGGATTGCTCTTTAACGAAGTCGATAGAGTCTGCGATTTTGATTACAACGTCCACTGCGGAAACAGACCTTTACCACCACCGAGTAAGTACCATGCAACAGAAACATTTGTTTCTATTGTTAGAACTGTTTATTTGAAGCTGCAAATATTTATTGTTTCATTGGATTTGCGAAAATATTATTTTCTTTTGCTTGAAAGAAGTCTTCTTAAGGATATCTAAATTACGTATACTTCCTGTAAGTACCTAAGGGTTTCGAGAAAACAGGATTATTGTGGCAGAGGTTGCATCACGTTATCTCGGTTGAAGGAACTTAAAATTACCAGTCTGTGTTGAAACGAGGGAGAAAGATATTAAGGATCTGGTGTATTATTTTTCTCCTTTTTCTTTTTGTTTTTTATCAGAACCGTCGCTGACTGCAGGTTCGAGATTTTGCCCGGACCTAAATGGCCGATACCGCAGCTCGACAAACTGCTCGGAATTCTACGTGTGCGTGGTCGGCAAACCCGTCAAGTTCAGCTGTCCCCGTGGGCTGGTCTACAGTGACGTAAGGATCGAATCACTTGCAGAATTTTAAGATTAGAATTATCGTATCTCTCGGACGAATAGTATCAAGTATTTTTGTTTGCGAATGTTTATTTTCGAAATATAGTCCGGATGTATTCTCACTCGATAAATGTGTATTTTAACGAATACGAGTAGATTTGATATAATAATATCTTATTATTCGGTATATTCGTGATTTGAAAATGGGGACATAGAATTTTATATTTCACAAATATGTGTTTTGAACGTATGTTTTTCAGTGTATTTTGAGAAAGAAATGAAAAGTTGTGACGGTAGATAGAAAAGTTTGAAATATTGCGAAAATAGATTATCTTTAGTTTTTTCGTCTTTGAAGTACCGACTCGGATAAACAGGCCACACATGATCAAGGCTCAGTGACCCTGTACTCTAACCTTCCGCATGGGTCCTTAACTTTGACAGCGACATTCGCATGCTTAACCGCGAAGCTCGTCGCTCGGAATACAACTGCTTTAATATACATGTTTAAGTAAACTCTGGAACGCCGAGGCATCCGGAAGTTTCGGCGCACCCCGAAGAATATAAGTAGCCACCAGCATAAAGTATTCATTGCCAAAAAGGCAAAGACTAATAGAATTATAAATCGCGTCCTTCAAGAGAGCCAATTTGCAAATCGAGAACTCCAGGAACTTCTGGTTAATAATAAATTATTTCCCTAATCGAATTAACATGAGCAAAACATTCTGTCAAATCTATAGAACTTTAACCATATTATTCTTCCCATTGATTTTTAGTATTAAAATTATAACGATATGATAATTACAAATCTAATCATTTATTATTTCATTATTTCCCAGATACTAAATGTTTGCGACTATCCATACAACGTCGACTGTCAAGGTGCAGCAACCCCAAAACCACTGCCTCCAACCACTTATCCTCCATCTTCGCAAAAACCAAGTTTACCTCCGCAAACTTATCCACCACAGCAACCCAGTCAATCCCCACCAACTCATCCCCCGACTTATCCACCTCAGCAACCCTCTTATCCTCCTCAACAACCTTCTTACCCTCCACAACAACCTTCCTACCCTCCACAACAACCCTCCTACCCCCCTCAACAACCCTCATATCCACCACAACAACCTTCTTACCCTGGTTCCTCTTATCCTGGAAATCCCTGGCTGACCAAAAGCGACAGTGATCACTGGCACCAGCGAGCCGGCGAATCGCAAATCGACGCTGAAGATCACGTGGAACCAGAGGAGGAAGAAAGTGAGGAAGAAACTGTAAGCGAGCAAGGATCGAAAGAGGAGGATGAACGAATTTCTATAACGAACCCTTGGAACGTTGTACAAGCTGTACCAGCTAGTTTGAGCAAGGTACCTTGCGAAAACGGTGAGGTGCACAGGTTGAACGAAGCGTGTACCAGTGTTGTGGTATGCAGAAATGGACGACCCCAACTTGTCCAGTGTACCACTGGCTTCACCTATGATAAACCATCGGATTCCTGCAGGCCCTTTACTCTTGCCAAATGGTACGTGTCTTTTAAACATCACTTTTAATTATTTAACTCTATTTCTTATGATTGCAACTACTTTACGATGAAAATTAAAAATTATTAAATTGTTTTGTTTTTTTTTCTTCTTCTGTTTTAGCTAAGTAACCAGTCAAGTAGACTTAACGCTTCGTACTGACGATTCTTGCGACTTAAGAGTAGAATAAGGGAGTAAGTTCAATCTGATCACTTGCCTATATCCTGTGAGTTTAATGGGAAATCATTGCGGAATCGAGTTGGAATATGTCAACGATTTAGCAGATCGACGTAGATAAATAAGACGACGACGACTGACAACTCACTCGATCTTTGACTTAAGTGCCTCGGTATACTTAAGCTCTTGCCATTGTATAAACAACCGTACTTACAATACATATATATGCATATTTTGCCAAATGTAACACGCTACTATTATCCTGCAAGCCTTGCGTATCCTTTCGATGGTAATGCCTGAATTGAAGAAAGGAAGAGTGAACCTCGATCGTTCCGTTCTTCACTGCAAGAGCGCGACACTATACTTCGGGGTTTTCTACTATACTAAAGATGTATAAAAAAAATATATTTGGAATATAATAGAACGTGCTTTCAACCTATATTGTCATTTTAGACACTGTGTTATTGAAATTTTTTTTCTACTTATCACGAAATTTCATTGACGGTCTTATAAACCTGAATATTCTTTAGGGGTGGTATTTTGAACTTAATTAACAAATGGCGGAAGATAGTGAGAAATAAAAGCCAACATAACGTTTGTAATCGATTTTTTTTTTTTTTTAGGAAACCATAAAGAATCTTGAATAATTATTTGGATACAATAGAATCTGGGAATTAATGTTTTTTCAACGTGATTGATACTTCAAAGATAAGAAAAGTCTAACGGTACTTCCTGTTGCTCGAACGAATATAATCATCGCTTTTTTCGCGTCAATTCCAGCTGGAATTTTCACGGTTGATCGATGATACGCCAAAATAAGGATACGTCGAATCGGATGTAACGTGCGGTTTAGAGGGAAGAATTTTGAAAGTATTTAGAAATCAACTCAACGAAAGTCAACAACTCGTTTCACCCGAATCTTTTTCGCCGTAAACTTGGAAATTACGTAACGCAGGATCTTTTGACGCTGAATTGCAACATAGCCAATGTGAAATGTGAAATGTGGCAGAAGTTCATAAGTAAAAAAATCGCCTCGAAAGGCAGAGGTCACGAGTGGATTTTGTCGGTAAATTCACTGGTTATCCGTGATTTATTCTACTACCTTTCGCTGAATAAGTTAAAGGTTTCCGGCAGTTTTAATTAAGATGCCGATCATCGAGCAGATCCTGAATTAGCAAGAAAATTATTTGATTCAATATACTCGTAGATATAATTCGCATTAAGATATTAAGACTCGAGAAAAAAAAGTGGATGTTGATGAACCGTTAATCGTAGTAGAAATATTCAGTTAGTCACGATTACGCGTTACGTAAGTTACAGGGGTATGAAGAACCTTGATCCGTTCCTGAATGGAACAGTGCAGTGCGACACCAAAGAGATATCACTTTCCCGGCTTTCTTGGTGCCACGCCCGACGCACTGTGCTTTTGCACAAACTTGAATGAATCGCTCTCGAATACTTAATTAATATAAATAAATAAAGGAGTAAATCAATAAATGCATAAGTAGATAAATTATTAATAGAATATCATTAAACGCTACGTTTACACTTGGAATTGAGTGATAATCTGTCTGAACATCGGGTAAATAGAAATTGAAGAGACGAGGCAAAAAGAAATGTCTTGAGTGAGAAGATACGTATTTAAAGATGAAATTGATTCCTCGGAGAGAAAATATTTATCGTTGAATAAGGAAGAGGCATAACTCTCTTGTTACGGAAGGATTCAAACACCACGCGAGAAAGGAAGCCACTCGCGAACTACTCGACACTGCTAACGTCCTCGACCTTTCTGGAAAAGCTTTCGAACTATGACAGACAAGCCCTGTTGTTAGGCACGCGTGAAAGATCAGTCATGGCAAATATGAAATTGCCTTAATCGCAATTCCAACGACTCTTTAAACCCTTCACCATCGATACAAAGAACAATTTTCTTGCAACAGAACTCATTCTTTATCAAACATAATTTAACGTATAATTTAACAAACTGATTAAATCGTGGAATTTTAAGATCAGTTTTTATTGGATACTTTGGGATCCTTTTATAGTTTCTATTATAATATTTATTCGATGAATGAAAAATCATGAATTATTGTTCTGAATAATTCGCAAGTTGTAGAGTTAAAAGGATATTGTATAGTAGGTGCGGTGACGAATTCCATTGAAAGTGCAATTGATAGGATGTTCAACAACTTCTCGTATTTATTCAGTATTATAAGTACGAGTGAACCGATTGAATAGACGAGCAGCGGGTGTCATTATGAAATTCCACGGGATGCTGTCGCGAGAATTGCCTTTCTCTCTTCTTAATAACGGTCAAAGGACAACGTCCTTTTAGCAAGGAAATTACTCTCGAGAGGAATGAGAGAGACACCGACAAATGTTGAAAGAAAGCCACTCTTACAAGATATTCGTGACGACAATAAGGAAATACTGCTAATTGATTGTACCGATCATTTTTTTTTTTTTCTAACTATACTTGTCAGTAGCACATTCTTATGATTAACTACCGTTTTACTGATCCACCATAATCATGCTTTTATCAAGCGGTTTTATAATTATCTGTAATAGAAATAATTAATTAGTACGATTATTCAGACAATCTATTTAATAGTCAGATACTTATCAGATGTTTCATATTGTCTTAATCCTAAAAATGACTGGAAAAATTGTATTATTGAAGATTTACGCTGGAACAATCCTAAGCTTCCTATTATGCAAATCGCAGCTAACAATAAGCTACGTTATGAAACATATATTTATACACCGAGGCTAGAGGATTCGAAGTAGCTCCCAATTGGAAATCTGAGCTAACTAACTCACAGGATCACTGGCGATTCTTACGGGATCCGTGAATAAGGAGACACCTGGGACACGTGTTCCAGACGCATACCTTTAACTGGTCACAATCGTGTCACGACTCGTTCTCCAAGTACGCGCGTCACATAGCAACAACCAAGTTCTAGCCGAAACCTGGTTCAACAAACCAATGCGATACACCCGGAATTTTTGATAATCTACAATTTATTCCTTGGATCCGGTGGGAAGTTCCTTACGAAGAAGGAATTACGGAACACGAGGTCCCGAGTCGCTGACCACGAACTTTCAGCAAAAAACTCAATTGTAGTTCGAATCGAGGATCGTGCCGGATTGAACGCATGACCGATATAAATTACTAGTCGAGAAAGTTCAGGGTAAAAGTAACTATAAGAATCTATCATTGCTTATTCTATGGTAGATACAAATGTACATTTGATAATAATTGCAGTTGATCACTGCACGAGTTTGATTCATGCTACTAATGAAATAGAAACTGGATTAAAATGAAACATGACCATGGGACCGATTCTCTCAGTGTTGAGTATATGCATTGTTTCAAGGCTCGATTTCCGCAAAAGTGCGTGGGCCGGTTGACTGCATTTCTGGTGCGTGACACATTGGAACCACACGGCTACTGGTTATACAGTACCATTCATAAATAATACATAGTCTGTCTAATTAAAAAAAGTGTATATGTACAGTATACTTGGATCTATTTCCTTCTATATTTTAATTATTTCTAGATTAATTATATATAAAGTATACAGAGGTGATTTGAAATTTGAGATGAATAAATAGTATGTAATAGAAGGTTTACGGAGTACATATTGGGAAGACAATTAAGCAGTTAAGCAAAAGGAAGATTTTCCGTGGGCACGATCGCCCACTCGCTATCGCTCTTTACGTGTCGCGCTTTTTTTCACCTCGAAAGGGAAAGATCTTGGGGGAAAGAATTCATTGTCCGTAGGTGTGCCTCGAATTCTTTGACTGCTCTCTTTCTCTCTCTCTCTCTCTTTCTCACTCTTTCCCTCCGCTCCTTTCACCTTGCCTTCCTTTCTGCCTATCTCCTTTAGCAGCCGCTTCCAACACTGGTTGCGACACCTTTTTCAAAGAAAGCTCTGCCTGCCCTGCCCCTATTACGCTTAAAAGTAGATAGCGAGAAGAATCCGCAGCAAAGAGGAATCTTGTCATTCGACTTTTCCTCTCGACTTAACGATCGCTTCAATATTGCGGACAATTATCGCAAAATCGTACAATGAAAAGGGTTTTATTAGAAATTGAAGTAATTAAGAGTGTTGAAAGAGTCATCGCTATCGTAGGAGAGGTAAAAATCACACAACTTCTATCCTGACCCAGTAAAGTCTCCAATTAAAGAAATCGTTACTGTTACTATTGTTCGAAGGGAAACTCGTGCTTGAATAACTGAGAAAGAGTGCAGTTTAAATAGAACAAAAAAAATTCCTTGAGAGCCGATTACACGTTTATCCGAAAAAGGCATCGAGACAATTGTGAGAAGCACGAGTTTAAAAGCTGAGAAAAAGTAGCAGCGCCAAGAGAGAGAATCACCCTGGTTAACCAGCGAAGACTGAATCTCCTCCGAAACGGGAGGTTCTCCAACCTACTTCGATCGAAGGTACAACTGGGTCACCTTGCCGGAGGTTTTGCAACACGGTTGGGTAAAGATATCTAAGGAAACTCTCGGTCTAACTCACAATCAAGAGCAATTCGTTTACACTGTCGACTGAAAATCCGGTTTGGGGAAAATAACGCGAGAGACGAAACGAAGCCTCCTGGCGCCTCACGCTGGTTTCCTTTGTGCTCTGCGGGGACCAAGCCTTCTTCGACTTCTCGGAACACATTAAGCTGGATCCACTCCCAACGTCTTTGTCCGATCCAGGAATAATTTTAGAATCGCACAAAGGAATAAAAATTATCAGTTAAATCTTTCTCTTAAGGACTTTAGTTTTAGTCAAAGGATCACAGGACTCGAGAGACTATTCCTCTGAAATAAAATAAGAGTTTTAATGAACTTTTAAGAATTTACCTCGATTCGTTAAAACCAGGTTTTTCCAATTTTTTGAACGAAAGTTAATAATAAAAGCTGGCGAATATTAATTTAAAGAGAAATCATTGTGAGCTTTGTTGAGTCCTCGAAATCCCTGGATCCTTGTTGATCGCGATGATCCTCTTATGCAGCTTAAAATAGTAAGTCGTCTATGAGAGTGTTGGTGTATACGTGTGGCAAGGTCGATGGCGCGAATGACTCCACCTGAGAAATGGAAGGCCACTTTCCCTCTCGCTTCAGTTTTTAACGAGAGTCTCACTAGTTCTTTGCCAAGCAACGATACACCGATCGACAGTAAAAATTAGCTCCACGATCGACATTCGCATGCTACTATAATTTTCCTAAGGAACCACTTCCTTTAGATAAAGTATCGTCGATTTACGGTAGAAACGAGATAAAAAGATTGCCGGAAGAACGAGTCGCATTCCACTTAACGCTACAGTGCCATGGATAAGTCTGATCATAAGCGAGCAGTAGCTACTGTGTAGCAAACTATAAATCAGCTTCTTCCGAACGATTCCTTTGACATTAGAATACAAAATGTTCCGAGTCACTAAACTTTCTTTCTTCATTTCTAATATTATTGAAATATTCCAATTCTATTCTTTGTTGAAAAAAAAAAAAAACAAATTAAAAGTTAGTGAAATGCAGCGATATTGGAGATCGAAAATGTATACGATGCGATCACACATTAACATATCGGATGATAAATTACGCAAGAGTAATATGACGTAAATTTCTCCAGGATTGGGCATCAGCTATATTCACATAGGAATCGCAAATATGTATGTTAAGATATCTACATGTATATGCGTGTCCGCGTGCATTCGCACCGCTAAGGTTAAACTCCGGTGACATTTTGGACGACTTTCACCTATCGGACCAACCGGGAAGGCTGCTTTCTTCGTCTTTTCGTCTGGAGTTAAACAGCAATGCGATGGGGTGCGGCTCTATACTTCTCGATTATTAACAACTCTCGATCCACGAATCGAATAATTACCTTTTCCTTCGATTCACCATCTGGCCCACAGGATACGCATTATGCGACCGTGACCCAAATACGCTCGGTGCAGAAAAGAAAAAGGAAGGATCGACTGGATTCCTCGTCGCTTTGCTGGGAACGGGCCTTGAGAAGCCACAATTCGGGGAATTTGCATACCGATTGCATACCGGATTTCTCACATACACTTTATGGCTATATCAATACAGAATTGGGTAATGACAATAAAAAAAAATCCTGCTCAATTCAAGAAATTGAATATTATAGCAAAATTAAGAAAATTAATGAAACTAAATTATTATTATCTACATTTGCAACATTAACATTTTTAAATGAAGTTTTATGTAAAGCGATACAAATTGTATGAAATAAATGAAGAGATATAAGATGTATAGTAATCTGGAAAGTAGGAAAACACCTGCAGGATCATCATCATCATTATCGATAGAATCCCGATGATCATCATCGCATCCTGAGGGCAAAATATCGCAACATTACCACTACCATCAGTAATCTCTAATCAACGCGAGAGGCGCGATTCGCATTAAGGAGAAAGCGAGAATGTGAGAATGCGAAAAATAAGAGCAAGGTATCACGCTGGTTAAAACACCTTTCCACAGCGTGCAAGAGTCGTATATATGCAAACGTGCGCGTTTAGTAGCAACTCGCATTTTCTCCGCGCGCATTTCCCTCGTGCTCTTTCGCTCCTTTTTCCTTGTCCCCCCCACTCGACCTGACAGCAGCGACTGCTACGCGTCGACTGACATTCTTCTCCCTTCGATAGCGGAAGAAACGAATTGTCGTCGCGTCGTCTAAATATACTCTCGAGGCAAGGTATACCGGTATGCGAGTAACAACTTGGCAGCCGGCATTACGCGTCCACGTGTTCGATAATTGAGCATTTAGTTATTTAGTAGATTGACTGAGGGATAAATTTTAGTGAACTTGAGTTAACCGTAAAACTTCTCTAACAGCAATATTCCTATTTAATTAAATTATTCGAATATCCGTAGATTGATTATTATTATCACAAATGGTAAAAAGAATTAGGAATTAAATCATAAATTTATTTTTTACTATAGATCAATATTTTTAATAAGGTATTTCAGAATTTTTATACAACGTGGATATATAAACCTAGGGTGCAGCAGGAAGCTGTTCTCCTTGGAAGGTTGATGCCGCATTCCAACACATGCAGCTAGGAACACGATGATTCCTTTTTTCGACCTTTCTTCGATGGTTTCGTCTTTCTCACTGGCATGGCCTTCCTCCAGGGATCCAATTGGAGAATGACTGAGTTTATACCTGCTACTTCTGATACTCTCAACGGAGAACTATCTTTGCCTTTCTCGAGGAAAGTTATACTATTCTACTTTCAATTCCAGCTATTCTAACGAGAAATAAAAACTCGAACTAACAATGGAAATTATCTTCGGTAAAAGAAAAAAAAGGAGAAGACTTTTCTATAAGTAAGAAAAATTCATGACTCAAAGGGGTAAATCTTCATTGGATGTATGTGTTATTTCACCAGTGTTATTCTCATTCTTCGAGTTCCTTGACCTGAAACAAAACAAAGATGTAAGTAAGAACTCGCTGCTAAATCTGTGCCATTCATCTCTGCCATTCTCGAGATGCGTTCGTGTCAGTTGGGCCACTCGTTACGTGGGCAGCGGAAAACGTTTATGAAATTGAAAAAACAATGTACCCTTTCGACATCGGCCGCTAGCAAATGGTTTTTCTATTCATTAGAAAACCGTTTCTTTTACGATGAATGATTGCCCTTGAATTGCGATCAGATTTCCTTGATGATTCATTAGCAACTCAACTATCTAAACGATTAAACTGACAAGTTGCTAATATTTTTCTTTTTCTTTTTTTCAAGAATTTATATGAATATGAGTCTCTAAGCTTTCTGATCTTTACGCAAACTGTATCCACGTGCACCCGGATCAAAGATCTCTTACGAAATCGAAATTAGTGATCGGATGTGTCGATCGACTACAAACTGTAGCAAGACGAAAATTGTGCGCAGCCTAAGGCAACGGATTTGCCGCAATCGAAACGTAACGTTCATCGAACGTTATGAAGTAACAAGTCGACACCCGCAGGCGATCACAGTCATTATCCTTGAATTTGTTTCACTCCCCGAAACTATTACACGTTATAGATCGCTTGAAAATTAGCGATAGGTTGCTTTCAAATTGCGATGATAGTTGTAAAATATTTCCGAACTCAAGTATCTTTGAATGAAATCCATTTAATTGCAGGTAGTAAAAAGAGATAGATTGATCCTCGTTGGTAGTTATAGGGTTAAAACGCAGGTGATCGGCATAACAATTTGCTTTGTCAATCGAATTACTTTCCATGCGGTAAGCTCACGCATATAGTAAGTGCGTGTTACGTCACGCGTGACACAATTTGTTGCACGCCAAAGAATATTACGTCGATTATTCTTTTAAGGAACTCTGAATCCAATGAAACAACTATTATTAGTATCTTTGATTAATCGGCATATTGTATCAGGAAAAGAAAGAATTTCCGAATTAACGTTTATTTGACTTTGTATTAATTATATTTTTGATATTACATTTGATTTAATTATTTCCAAAGCAACATCTAGATAAATCTAACTTTAAACCTGCCGATCCGTACAAGAAATCGGCGATGCGGTGCAAGCAGAAAGTTGAAGGAAGCGTGAAGTACAAATGGAATAATGACAGGCTATAATAAATGAGATTCTAAGAACCTCGCATAATCTACGTTCCGTTCTACATGCGACTGCTGCAGCAGAGAGCTGTACGTACTACGCGGCTCGCTACACTCGACGAGATTCCCTCTTTCCATGCAAACAGTCTCTTTTCGAGCCTTTAGAGTCATTGGAGAATCGTAGCCGATCTAACGATTCCTCGTCGTAATGTGTAACCACACGGCAGCACGTGTCTCCGCATTGCACTGCCAACAGGTGCAATTGAATTACGCGGAAGCTCAATATGGCATAGTAATTTACAGGTGTCGCAAATCGATTTCAAGTCTTTCCATTTTTTTCCCCCTCTCTACCTTTCTCTCGTTTCTTCAAAGATCTTTCCAATATTTTTTCATTTATTACCGTGTGTTTTATGCAGATTTTTGCAAGTTGAAAAAGCCTGTCAGTGATTTCCCTCGTTGATGTATTTGATTCAACAAAGTAATTGCAAACTATTAAAGTACCATCATCTCGCAATCGAAGATCACCAATTATCTATCTTGATCTTGCGTGTAAGTGGTATCCTGGACCATCAGAAGGTGTCGCAAAATATCATTACCTCGCAACAATTTTTCTGCAATTAGCAACTTCGGCTACTTTCACCACCGATCGAGCGATCCACGAAGGATCTAGGATTTACAAGCTTAAGTTGAAGAGATTAAGCAAAATCGCAATGATTCGCGACCAGAGAATCGTTCCAATGCAAATACTATAATAAAAGAACTCAAAGAACTTTATACAATTTAATTAGCAGTATATTTATACAACTATAAAATTCTTTATTCATCCAAAATGAATTATATTATCGTTAAAATGTAAAAATATTATCTTCGGACGAAAGGTTCGACAGGGAGGACTCTAGAATATACGAAACTCGAAAACTGGGGGACACTTAAGAGTCGCGGCGCGCGCACAGTCCAGTCGGAGAAAACCGTTTGAATGCTTCGCGGAATAAAACAGCCGGATTCTCGCGAAAGGGAAAAGACGTGCCAAGCAGACAGACTGACAGACGGATGGGCAAAGCGACCGAAGTAACGCGGGCATCTTCTCGATTTCGAAACCAATACGGTAACTTTCTTTCGGCATGTTAGCTGTTGCTCGAGGAACAGGTGCCTTTGACTCTATTAACACGAAGACTGTCAATCGCATCACCATAAAACTAAACATCACAATTATTTTTTCCTTCGAACCTTAAAAAATTGCAAATAATAAATCTAATAATATTGCATACATTTTTCAGTTTTTTTGTTTTTGGAAGATGATTGAATTAGTGGAAAAGTGTTATTTTTCGGTTAATTACCGATCTCAGCTATTCCGCGAAGCAACAGGAGGACCAAGTCTCACGAACCGAGTCATATCGCGGTAAAGGATCGCAAAGGAAGCGGAAAATCTGCATGCAAGAAATGTCCTGCGCGGGAGCTTCCTCAATTGGCATTCCGCAGCCGTTATGCACGCGCTAACCATCGACGTTGATGACGAAGAACAAGTCGCGATGGCAAAGGTGTCAAGAACCTCGTTATCTCCCTTCTATTTTTCGTACTATTCACAGACAATAGTTTCTTCTTTTCAACCTCGAGTCTCAATTTCCTCACTCGTTAAGGTCGAGCCTAGACTTGAGCACAAACAGCAACCAGACGAGTCGAGGTCAGATCAGTGCAGAAGTCTAGATTTTGATCACGTGGTTCTGACTTGACCCACGAATTTTTTTAGTAATAATAAATAGTGAAACAATTGGAACATGTATTGGTAATTCGAGGCATTTGATTCTAGCTGGGTTAGCGTGTAAGATACACTATCAATATATCTGGGTATCTGACGCTGTATTTCTAAGTGGGCGACAACCTTTAAATTGCACTATAAGCCTCCTTCGCCATCTAAAGTGCGAGGACCTTTCCATTGCATAATTCAATGTAGAAATTCACTAATGTATTGTATAAATTTGAAAATCGCGTGTCCAATGAAATTATACATGAGAGACATTTTGTAAATGGTAAAAGTGAGAATATGAGCTGGTAATATGCTAACATAAGATATTATGCTATTTGATATATCTCTTCTCGTGTTAACTTCACTTAACGTCAACTCTCTATAATCGTTTGCAATAATATTGATTTCTATAATGTCACTCAAATTTATTCATTCGAACAATGCAACAATGTTATTGTAAATAACCGTTAGCCCCTGAAGGAATTTAACTTTACGGAGATGCAGGAATGTAGACATAAATCTCGAAAGAATTCGCGACATTTGTAACGGGAGCTCCAGCCAAGGTGCAGGTTCAGATGTTGCACGCTCCTACCAAGCGGCTCTTCACTTTCACTCCAGAAACCTAACCGACGATATATCGAGAGCAACCTACATCTCTACTCATCACCGTACGATGTTCCACGCTCTGATAATATCGCGATTCGATAATATAGTTTTACTCGTTTTACGACCTTCTTTCGATGCTTCCTCTCACACCTGTTAGCTCTGACATTATCTCTATCTTCCAAAGTGTCAATTGTGTCGTGACATTTTACAAAAGCAAAACGATCCAGAATTTCGAAACTGTGACTTTAAATTAACTGAATCAATTTTTCTAATCCTCCAGAAGAAGCTTATTACGAATCATTTCATAGAGCTTTCGTATGTACAATTTTACGATAATGTACACATGGTAAGTAGAATAAGACAGCATGCGTCTGACAGGGCCAATACGAGTGTTCGCAAAGGGAGACTCGGATGCTACGAGAAGGCAGAAGCCAGCTCACACTCGACACTCGACTTTCACTCGTGCAGCCGTAGCAAACGATGCGCCGTGCCAGATAAAAGCGACTGGCCATCCCGGTTCCTCGAGGAACGTTGTCGCCCCGCAGTATAGTGTGCCTACGGCTTGCATCGCTTCTCGGGTAGCATGCTTGGTGCTCGGGACACGGTACCATGCTGCTTCTCTCCGTATTATGCAACCGAACAGACGTTACCTCATCTACTAAGCGCTTGCGACCAGTACTCTCCGTATATTAGACCTTCCAAAAAATCCTGTTTAACCGATACATCTCTTGGAAAATTATTTCACTCAATCTCTTTGATCAATAGAGTAAGATATTAAATTATTACGTCACATTATCGAATTCCAGCCAAAATAGGATCGAAATTCAACATCGTTGATTCTATAGTCATCGATTATTCATACCGGTCTCATCAGCATACAAAAAACTTGGGCTTCGTAATGCCACGCGTAGGCTGTAACGGTAATCCTAAATGCAATGAACTCCGGATGTCTGGGTCACCAGACCCCTCTTATCGATCGATCCTTACTACACCTTACCTTTCATCATCCATATGATACATAATTATTTTATAAAAAGAGAAAACATGATTTTAGCTTCCAGTAACTTAATTCCCTTGAATTTTAAATTACGGAAGATAATTACTATGAGTAATACGTTATTTTTCATTCGGTTCATCGGCTGCTTTGTCATTGGTATATCTCTAGATATCCTTGGACCGCTCCTTTCCACTCTGCTCAGCTAAGAAGTCGCGATATCAAATTTTTTGCTTTCAAAGGTAGAAAGACGGACAAGAGAGCTTATCTAGGAGGAGCTCGAGGTAGGATCGCACGGTCTGGTAGGATTTAGAGCAAGGTGAGGTAGCTTTCGAGCTTTCGAGCCTGAGGACGTCCAGTTGAGTTATCCTACTTGAAATGGTGCTCCTGTGACTAGGGATCATTGAGCCGAATATTAATCACTTAGAGGCGCGGTGTAGTGCGGCAAACGCGGCACTTGCATCCTTGGCATGCTCTGACACGTAATGCAATGAGCTGCAGCTTTACCGTTACCCGGAAGGCATTTCTGCATTAGCCATCCGGCACCATGCTTCCTCTTTCGGCGCTACTGCTGTTTTTAAAATCAAACTACCAACGTATGACTCCTTTTAATTTCTTCCCTAATTATTAGAAAATTTCAATAATTTCAATTTTTAAAAAATCAGAGCTTTTTAGGGATCATTGGAAATTTATGTTATATAGAATATATAGGTAATGAGGTTTTTCTATGGAATAAATTTAATCTTCCATGTTCCCGGGCAAACGCGGAACCGTGCAACAAAGTTAAAATCACATTTCCATCTGCGATTGCTCCTTTTATCAGTCTCGAGTATTAGTGGTTAGCCAAACGAGCTTTTACCGGAACCTTTCCTGATAACGGAAGCATCGAGACACGAAATACTCGACAGCATACTTTTAAGTATCGATATACGATCGTCGGTAAAATGTCATTCGGTATACAGATCTACCAAGATTCGATTAATCTACAGGTTTTAGCGTACGATAACGTTGGGGTAAGATTTATATTCCACTTTCGTGGCCGTAAAACTACTACTCGCGAATGAAACTCGGCCTTGGTTATGACCTTTCATAACAAAAACGATGCAATTCACGGATACTTTCACAGGATACCGGAGAATACACTTCTTGTGCAAAATGGTGTCCTGTCAACTAATTGTAAGAATTCGCGGTACAGATAAAGTAACAACGATTCTCGGTTAACGTTCAATTCATATTGAATAAAAATTGAAGAAACTTTATTTTTCATTCCTCATTTTGGAAAAGAGGATTTTATCTTCTACAGATTTGACCAGATTGTTTAGTGAGCCGTTGATGAGATTTACCGAGCAAAACGACGTTCTCGCGTGAAGATGCAAATGAATCCTTGCTTTGCCGCTCGATTTCGGCCTGTTTCACTTGGCACTGGCTCAGAGAGAAAGAACCGCGAGAAGAGCGCGCAACGATAGAGCATCAAAGTGATCTCTATTCCTCGCGGCATTGGCTAGCTGTGAAAAGGTGCGTAAGACCAAACACGCCGCACCTTACGATTTATTCGAGAAACTGGATTAAATCGAGCGAGAAAGTTTCGTTGTCGTCGAAAGCGTTCGACATTAACATGCACGAGTCCGTCGTGATTGAAATTAAAGATGTCATGCGAAAAACCCTAATGGTTCCTTATCACAATTGTTTTATTTAATTCTTCGATTCTCATCGATTTTTTTCAAGCTCATAACTTGTATTTATTCCATACTATTTTCTAATAGAGTTAAATTGATATTTTACAAACTAGAATCTAGAAAAATGTAAAATTCAATTTATCGTCAATAAGGTTTATAATCAAAAATTACCGTGAAAAATTCCTGTGATTGGAAAGGAAAGTAATAAAATCATTGACGATTGCCAAGTAACAATTTACGCGATCCCTAATTGACAACCGTTTCGCGGTCTCCCAATCGTCAGGAATCGCATTTTCTCACTTCGCCGAGTTTAACGAAGACGATCAAAGCTCCTTGCCTCGAGTTCCGCTTGGAAGAAATTCAATATCGCAACGGGAGATGGTGGAAATTTCATTTCGAAATTCTTGCGCAAAGGAGAAATATATTTTTCCAGGTGACTTCTCGTCTGTAAGCTTGTCCCGGTTGTCGTTCTTACAGCTTCATCGCGTCAGAGAGAAATGTGTCGAAACAGTTGCTAAATCGATGGAACTTTCTTACGGCGAGTAAACGTAACAAAAATTAATCATCCTTAATATTATCTATTAAAAATGATGGAAAAAAAAGTTTCTCAATCAATTTTGAATATCCTATGAATTAACGTACCTATATCCAAGAATTAACGTAATCCGTAGTAAATCGGATAACGCTCTAATCGGACGTAGCAAGTAGAAATAAGTGTTCTATCGTTCTGCTACGTGTTACACGTTAGCGGCCAGCCCAAACCAGACATAGCCGACTTTCTATCGCAGAACCCGAAAAACGGGTGAGGTAAGAAGAAACCGTTCTGCCGTCATTGTGTTACAATAAGTACGAACCACTCGTTCGCACGCTACCACGATGATTCCATCTAAGAAATACCCTTTCAACCCCTTGTTTTGATGGTGTTTATTTCGCGTAGTGCAGTTAAAATTTTCTTCTCTACAGTCGAACAATCGAAGGTACGAACGTGTACGAACTTAATCTTTGGATAAGTCCTACTGGAATGTAAAGGGTGGTGTGTGGTTTCCTTCTAGTTGGTGTCGCAGTGAGTCACGTTGTTCGCCGTTTTGCTTGACCTTCGTCCCCTTCCACCTTCTTTTATATCTTGTACTTACGTGCCTGACCTTATAATTGCACTGTTCACCGATATACTAAGTTAAGTTCGGTGAATTGAACGGTGTCTATAACTTTCAACAATATTACTTTACAGATTAGAGAAATATGGTAGATAAATCAAAGCAGAAGTCAAATGGTCATTAACGCTACTTCTGCTACTGATTCATTTCGCAAATCGTGCTACCAACCATAGCACGACCGCTGAGTACAAAGTGGTCACACCTATGCCAGGTTCGACGAATTTCAATGTAGCACCGCTTTGAACTACTACTACTACTACTACTACTACTGTACTCGTCCAATTGTGTGCTGACTGTCAACCGTATGTACCATGGTATGTCGCGTTGTCGCGAACTCCACTCGCAAAACATGCGTGCATAATGTCTCATGAAAATTCGAACAAAGGAGCTTAATTCGTTACCACGTCAGACATGAGTCTCTCGCGAGACAAATTCACGGATCCTTAGTTTTTAAAGAATTTTTTCAAATATTCTCAATCCTTAACTTTTATTCGTGAATACTGGAATGGTCGATGATCGCCTGGCAAGCATTTTGCACCATCGAGTCGAGGACAGTTCATCGTTCCTAGTTAACGAGGCAATTTTTAGAAGACAGGGACTTGCTAAAAGTAGAAACAAATTTGGAAAGAAGTCGTCCTGCCACCAACTGGTCGCACTGGTCTCGGGCTAACGACGCGAAAAAGGGAAATAAAAGTTGGAAAAATGAGAGAAAAAAAAAAGAGTCCTGGGAGAAGACGTCAGCGAGGGAGGATCGACCCGGACCTTCAGGACAGGAAAGATAGAGAAAGAAAAGTGCGGAGGAAAGAACGAAGAGGAACCCAGGTAGAAATGATTATTAGCAGGGCTCTCGAGTCTTCCGATGGCATTTTCAGCGCATTGGAAAAGAAGAGGAGAAAGAGAAGAAAATAAAAGAGGGGGAGAAAGAGACGGGGAAAGAGAAAGAGGGACGGGTGAGGGAAAGAAGAAACGTAGAGAGGTACTATGTACCTCTTCTCAAAGTGAGGAGTCGCGGAGGAGGTGGCGGAGGACCAGGAGGGGTACAACACGTGACCAATGACTTATATAAAGGTGGAGAACGTCAGGGCGCAAACACAGAGTACTCTCTGCAGAGTGGGACCAGTGCCTGCAAAAGTGACTGTATTTTTTTTTTATTTTAAAATCGTTACACCGAGTCGTAGAGCGAGTAGTAAGCCGATACTGCAACGGGAGAACACGCGAGGACACGCTTTTCCGTAACCATGAGGACGTACTTCGTGATTGCCGCCATACTGATCGCCGGTACGTACTTCGAAATTCCTGCCGGATAGAAAAGAACAAATTAATATACTTCAAAAAAGGTCAAGACGCTTCGAGTGCCACGCGGGGACGATCCCTTTCTCGTCAGTGATGAACATCAGTGTGTGCAATATGCCTGTGGATCTCGAAGAGAGTGCACTCTTCTTTCACAATACTCTTCGCGTAGTTCGCTAACTATCACCGGTCTCGATCCACTCGAAAACTCGTATATGCCCCGTTCGCGATTTCTAGGTCACTCGCTAATCCTTCGATACGCGACCGCGTGGAGGGAAACCTGTGGAATTCTCGAGAAATATCTACACGCTTGTCCCAAAGACAGATAGAACTCTTTGTAAAATTGGGAATAATAAAAATATCAGCTTTGATTTTCTTTTTAATTATAACACGTGACAAAAGTGCTTATAGCAAGCATCGAGATCTTTAATTTGATCAGTGGCAAAACATGCTACTGTAATTCAATTTGACTGCGAAAAAGACCGTAGATAACGGCCAATTAAAAGTGTGTATATATTTTTTCGGTACTGCCTCCGTATGCACGCTCCAATAACGTTTATAGACGTTGTCGATCCTCCGATTGAATTGGAAGTCCACTAGGCAAGTCGAAAGTAAAAGTAGCCGAGGTTCATTCAGAAAACAGTTATGAGCCAGCGTAGTCGAGCATGTAAAAGTATAGATCGAAAGAGAGTTACGATCGGCAATCGAACCATAGCAAAAAAGTCCTCGAGAGAATGGTATAATCTTATAACAGTAAAAAGACAGGGCTCACAGTAGCTATCAACGAAATAAGGAGGAAAACCAAACCGACAACGTACACACGTGTACTTCTTGTTGTTACGAAGAGATCGAGTTTCGAAACTTCTTCGTGCTGGAATACCGCTACTCTAGTATCCAATATAGTAATCGAGAGAGTATAAAATTGAAACGAACGACCCAGTTTAAGTATTGAAAAATAAAAAACAAATATCCAATCGTATTTTCTTTTCACTATCTTTCGAATTTCCTAGAAAATACAAACGTATAAAATAAACTTCCGCAATTGAGCAATTTCTGCAACGCGAGAGACACAACCTTGGCCCAGATCTTGACCCTTCTTTTTTTAAGATCGTACCGTGAAAACGAGGTTCAAGGATCGAAATGGATGCGCGATCTAAGACGAAGCGCGGTCGGTATTATATCATCGGAGAACGTCAGAGGAATATTTTTATCGAGGCCTCGAAACGATCGTTTCGTCGCGAGACGATACTTTCGATAGTTGGATCGGTCCCAAGAAAAATGAAAGTGAATATGGCGCGTGGAGGAGGGTATCGAAGCGTACATGGGTGCAGAGCATACGTGCGATCAAGGTGTAGAGGGGAAGAGAGGAGAGTGAACGGGATGCTGGGAGGGCCCAGCGTAAGTTGTTGCTGTGGCTGGTGCTCCTGGTAGCTTGGGCCTGGCTCCTGGCTCTAGGCCCAAAGTGAAAGCGCTTGGCGAAAGTCACTTTGTGTCCTTACATAAGACGTTTAGGTTATTCAGACATCATATCTCAAACGAAAAAGAATAAGATTACTGGGCGTAATTGCTAGGCCCACTTTGCGAATAACGAATCGAAAGAAATTTCTCGACTCACTGGAATCTTCAACATTAACTTTTACACCCTTACTTTCAATCAATTTCCAGTAATTCTTTTTTAATTTCTAACTGTTTTTACATTAGTACATTTTTCCTATTGTTTTAGTATTATCCAAAGCTTATTGAATCGTTGAAAAAGAATTAGAGTGTTTCTTTCACGGAATTGAAATTTGCTTACGATTAATGCGAATAGCCAGACCACGAGTTTATTATGATCGAGAAAGAAGGATAAAGATAAGGCAGAAGATCTGTGGTTAGCAGTTAATTTTACTACTCGATTTTCTCTCAAGGCAGTCAGTAAAGAAGCAATATCCTTTACTCGAGAGAGAATTAAACGCGATTACTGTGATCTCTGACTGGCATTAAATGTTGTACCACGCGTAACCGCAGAAACCTTTTTTTTCCCTTGGCGGAACTGTTCGCTGGATCGGATGATGGGGATCTGTCGCGAGCCCGCAATAGAAATAGAATTCTGACCGATCGTTAGTTCGCGCGATGAAAGTAAAAGTAATCCGAGATAATAAGCAGGTTCGCGAGGACCATCGCAAAGTTTCAGTAAACCGCAATCACCGAGAGACGAGTCTTTTTATTGGTTCCTAGTCAGATAACGCTTAGTTAACCAGTTTCAGTCACTTTGCGTAATAGTCATAGGAATTCGTTGAATAAGCCGGTATATTTTATGAAAAATCAACTTCGATCACTTCCGAACTCATAAGAACCGGTATTGCGTCTCGTGAGATAAGACACCAAGAGATAGAGAGAGAGAGAGAGAGCGATAAGAATCATACATCGTCAATTTTAATTTCACTCCCTTCCAGGTACAACCGGTCAAGAGAGCTTCAAATGTCCGGACGACTTCGGCTTTTACCCTCACCACATATCTTGCGACAAATACTGGAAATGCGAGAATAACCAAGCAGAATTGAAGACATGCGGCAATGGTCTCGCTTTTGACGCGAGCGATAGTAAATTCCTTACGGAAAACTGTGACTACCTCCACAATGTTGACTGTGGTGAGAGAACACAACTCGAGCCACCGATTAGCACTCCACACTGCAGTCGTCTTTATGGTATCTTCCCGGATGAGAAGAAATGCGATGTCTTCTGGAATTGCTGGAACGGCGAGTCTTCCATGTACCAATGTAGCCCTGGACTCGCTTACGACCGTGAAGCACGAGTTTGCATGTGGGCCGACCAAGTACCCGAGTGCAGAAACGATGGTACGTATCCTGTATATTATATATATATATATATCTCTCTTTTCCTCACTAGTATTCATATAGTAACTCTATTGTTCTGTGGTTAGTATTCGAGACACGAATAACGTTTCCCACGCGTAGAATCGTGAGTTGATGAAGACTTGGATATATCCAAGTATCAAGTAGATAGTTGTTTAAATCAACAGGCTTTTCATCTTCCTGTAATAATTATGTACAATGCTAATGGTTCACTCGGCTTGTTTATCGCATTGCAGAAGTCGCTGGAGGCTTTGCGTGTCCAGCTGCAGGCGAAGTGAGCGGAGCATCCGGTAGCTTCAGCAGACATGCTCATCCTGATGATTGTAGAAAGTACTACATTTGTCTCGAGGGTGTTGCTAGAGAATACGGTTGTCCAATTGGCACGGTCTTCAAGATCGGTGATGCTGATGGCAGTGGAACTTGCGAAGATCCTGAAGACGTTCCTGGATGGTGAGTAGATTTATTCCTTTTTTTTTTACACTCTCATGTTTTCACTCAATTACTTACGATTAGTACTTAAATGTAAAAATTGAAATCAAAAGAATTTAGTAAGTAAGTCTTATAAATTATGTCGGGTGTCTGTGTTGCAATCGAAGAGACGTTCAGTGCTACACTTTGCAACGCACGGATAATGAGTGTTTCATAACAATCGTTTTATTCCTATAATTCCTTGGTAAAAATATAAATTGTCTCTACGTTCATTCGGGACCAGGAGCCTTTAATCTCCTTCTGGAATACCACCAAGGAGATGACAGGTTTCAGAAGCGCAATCTTCTCTTCGAGTTGTGTTAATTGTCTAACAATTGTCTCCTGTAATAACTATCTAATCTTTCTGCTGTCACAATTCGCAACTTCATTTCCGGATTCTGAGCGGTGCCTTCTCTCCGCAGAGTCCACCGAAGGGTTTGCGTCACGAAGAGATGTGTTGCATTAATTTATCATTTTTGTACAAAAAGTGGCATTTTTGTGTCGTTTTATTAAGAATGCACGAGCATGATTAACCCCCAACAAGATCAGACAAGCACACGCGAATGGGTTGCACACACCATGCACGTCCTGACCCTCGGTTTTCTCGGTTCTGCTTTGCAGTGAGGATTACTATGGCGATCTAGACTTGAAGAGCATCAGGAAGAGCGAGCTGCTTACTGGAATACAGAGCTCGGGAGAGACCAGGAAGCATCAGGGCAAACCAAGGCCCCAATCATCGATACCCGCGAGGCAGAATCAGCCTTCTCAAGAATAATACATGACTTTCCTTCCATTTCTCTCTTTTTTCTCTTCTTTCCTCCTTTGCCATTCCCTACTGTTCTTCTTTCTACTTTTTACTCCTCTGTATCTTTCTTCTTCTTTTTCTTCTTCATCTCATGTGACTCTCCTCATCTCTTACACTCGCGAACTTGAATATTCGGGTATGCAGGAGAACACTAGTACCCCGAGAAAAGTTCCCCTTCGGGTCTGAAGCGCGATCCGATAAGTTCAACTTAATTGGTGTACCCTTTACGAAGGACAATATTGAATTCTAGTGATACGGAATATTGTGCCTTCGCCAAACGGCGGCGATGCGTCCGCTTATTCCTGAGATTTTAATTGTTCCTGCCTCTTCGTTATTCGACGATGAAAACCTGTAAATTCTAGACTGTCGTATCGTTTAGATTAGAGATTTGTGACGGTGGACGCGTTACGACGATTTTCTTTAAGAGACTGATCCTTTAATACGCGAAGAAGAGGGGCGAGAATGATTGAGGAAGATAAGGAACTTAGCGGGAATCTCGAGAGAAAAATTCGAAGAATTGTGCTTCTCGAGACATCGTCGTCGTTCTTTCGTACTTCTAAGGACCTCCGCGCAACACGATCACTTCTTTTCCTTCTTTATCTGTCTAAAACAGAGGAATTTCATGACAATTCGAATTTAATGGAAAATCGTGCTGTCTCACTGGCTTAGTCTTAGCATACTTTTTTTCTTGTCTATCTTACTGCTCCTCTTTATCTCTATCTCTTTTTTCCTCTTTCTCTCTCTCTCTATCTATCTGTCTATCAGCCATACCCTTTCCTTTGCCGTGAGACTTCCGATTTTGTAAAATTAAATCACTGTGATTGCGCCACATGTTACACATGACGAATTACACGTGTATTGTACTATACACTTCTCCACTGGATTCTCTCGGAAAGTCCAAACGAAAACTCGATGGATAGCGATGATTGAATTCGATCGATCCAAGCTTATCCTTCGCAATCTTGGCCTCGAAGGCCTGTCTATAAATATTTTTAAGTGAAGTGACAGATTCGTACAATAAAGGAGAAACGTTCTTAAGACAATACTACCGAGAAACTATACTTCAACCCTTCTTTTCTACCCCCTCACCACTCACTTGGGATAATATCTAAGTATTTTCAACTATTATGTGTTTGCTCGTTACGAAACAATACTGACCCAACGGCTTAAGTGTATGTAACTGTTGCATGCTTCATTTTTGTGCTCTAATAACACAAATAATTTACGTTTACGTGTCTCTCTCTCTCTCTGTGTACAATTCACACGACGGAGACCAGTCCATGGATCATTTGTTAACGCTGTCAGTGTGTTATCATTCGGATTATAGTGCGCGAAAGTTATAACACTTATGTGTCATTAACACGTTGACTGCCACGTAGGTCACCGGTGACCTACGTTCGTATTTGGCATCCTTTGCGAGACTTGATGCGATTTTTACGTAATCCTACTTTTTGTTAAGATTCGTGGGAGTTTTGAAATTTAGAAAAATCAGTCAGCGTGTTAATTTGCCTGAAAATCATCCTATAAGTTGAATCGTGAGAGAAGGGGAATGCTGCAAGAGATATGACTGACGTAATTCTCATCCGTAATGAATTTCTCAGTGAGGATTACTACGGCGACGTGGATCTAAAGGCTCTACGGAAACTGGGCTACAAAAAGTAACAAGGGAATCGGAAGGACTGTGAAATTATATGAAAGAGGAATGAAAGAAAGAGAAGGAGAGAAAGAGAGTGAGAGACTTTCGTCGATAAAAAAAAAATTGAAAAGATTTGAGGCATATCGATCACGATCGATCTTTTCTCTCCTTTTTCTCTAACAAGGAGCTACTGGAAGTCTGGAAGTGAGACCCAGTCGTCTAATCGCTCTCTGGTTACGCTCTCTACTTACAGGGAACTTCCGACGGCATCTCGTGTACCTTTAACATTGGAACTATCGAAAACCATCCTCGAAAATAGATTGGATTACTTAATTCATAGAAATTTTGTGCCTCTTAATTTCTTCTTATTTTAATCATTGACAATTGAAGACCAAATTGAAGTATTGTTGAAACATATATATTTTATCAGAAAACGCACGTTTCGGTAGTCCTAGTGTTAAACAATTACTACATTCTCGTTCGTCGTCATTCATATGTTACTCACCGCGCTTACCATCTAAATTATGATGTAAATAAAAATGATTCTCACGAAAAGAAATTTAATTATTATTTATTTGAACAAAAACTAATAGAAAAAAACATATGGAATCAACACGAGTGTCAATCATCCGCACAGCCATGTTGAGATAATTAAATCGTGAAAGCGGTGCGTTCTCATTCTATGTAGTCACGAGTTCGTTAGCGATCAATTAATTGCGCAAATGAATCTAGTAGTGAATTCGAAGCTATAGGTTAGTATAGATACATGTAGTTCGGTGAACGATGTTTATTGCCAAGGCCAGAGCACGTGAAAGTGCAGCCGGAATTAGAGGTATTTATTTAAGTTTATTTAATCACTTGTATATTTATACATTCATTCCACTGACTTTCATCTCAAATCTTCGATCAATTTCCTGGCATTAATCTCTTGTTTGGAAAGTGCATTTCTTTCCAATGTTAAAGGAAAAACATTTTTCTTTGCTCCTCCACTCTTACATAGATTTAGGAATTCCGTTTCTGGTAATAGTAAATAGCGCGTAATCAAGGTAAATCTTTCAAATTTTAAATCTCACTGAATATGACAGGAAGAGCCATCTGTTGGAGAAAGAATATTATAACCTTCTCAGCTGGCTCTAGAACAAGCATCTAGCGCGCGGTTCGAGTAGTGGCAGTGATAGCAACTATCATTCCGATCAATATTATTTCGACAGATATAAGCCATACACAGTTATATGCAATACATCGAACCCAGTTGGCGCAATTTCAACTTTAAGTACAACTGTATGACTTATCATGTTTAATTAAAGTTTACTTATTGCTTTTGAGAAGCAAAAGGACCGAATAAAGGCAGCTTTTGGATAACGGTGACATATGTGCAATAATAAGGTTATCGAATAATGTTTTTATTGCGAGCCGGTAAAATGCGAGATATCCCTTATTAAATGTTGCGAACCCGTTAAAGTGACGGTGGTACGTCTACTCTTTTGGTCTGAAAGGTAAGATATTATTTTAGTTGTAAGTGAAAAAAATCAGCAGCCAAGGTAGCCTAGGAAATAACTCGGAATATAGTAAATTTCATTATTCATGAATAGATCATCTTTAAAAAATCCGACGACACGTTAGAACAATAACACTCAATATGACGACGAGCTCAAATATCTTATTCAATAAAAGATGCACTGTTGTGAATCACTCCGATGATTATACGTTGCCCACACCAAATTCTTTATTCAAAAGCGGTACCTGGAAAATACAACAGTTGGAAGCATTAAAAGATGAGCTAAACGAAGTGAAAAGTCGCTTAAATAGTTATAATTTGGATAAATGGCATACGCATACTAATTTCAGAAACAGTGCCAGAGACATTATGAGAAGAATAAAACAAGATGTACAACCCGAGTTCCTTACTAAAGCTTGGTGTAAATTTTATGAGATAGTATCTACATATTCGTTGGTTCCTGTAAATCTTATTAAAGACACTAACAGATGTTTCAAGTCCGTTCACTTGTGCGAAGCACCTGGAGCATTCGTTGCGTCTCTCAATCATTGGTTAAAGATAAATACAAACGGTATAGATTGGGACTGGCTCGCAATTACTTTAAACCCATATTACGAAGGGAACAATTTGTCTTCAATGGTCTGTGACGATAGATTCATAAGATATACTCTGAATCACTGGTGTTTCGGAGAGGATTATACTGGAGATCTTATAAATCTGAGAAACATGGATCATCTGGTCGAACGTTCTAAACCTCATAACGATTTACTTTTGATTACTGCCGATGGGAGCGTAGACTGTCAGGATGCTCCTGGTGACCAGGAGATCATTGTAGCACATTTACATTTTTGCGAAGCGATAACAGCTATGCATATGCTTGCAAAAGGTGGGAGTTTTTTACTAAAAATATTTACAATCTTCGAATGTCACACTGTATGTCTCATATACTTACTGTCTTGTTGCTTTGGCAAAGTGGATGTAATCAAACCTATTACTAGTAAAGAAGGGAATTCTGAATGCTATCTAGTATGTAGGGACTTTAAGGGCCCACCGAATGAACCCCAATATATGGAGATATTCAGAAAGTATTACGATACCGGTCTAACCAAAGCAATGTTTCAAAGAGACGACATACCAGATTCGTTTATAGAAAAAATTGTGAAATGTAGCACATTCTTTAAGACACAACAATGTCTAGTTATAACGAACAATATTAAGAGCTTTGAAACGGGTAATGATAAGAAAAAATTGTTCGCTCTAAAAACAATGCAAAAAAGGGTGGCTGATGAATATTTAAAAACGTGCAATTTGCGAAGAATAATAAGTGGTGACATAATAGGAAGAACACTGTTATTACAAACTCCTGGTTACTTAAACATAGGGAAACGAGTTTTGCAAGATTCGTACGATGATCGGTGTCAAAAAAAAACTCTGACACCAGAAGAAACATTGAAAGAATTGTTTCATCAATCCGAAAACATACAGTCTGAAATGCCAACAAGTTATTTGGTCACGGTAAGCTAACTTGATCAATTATACTTATGGTGTCAAGGAATTTAACGATAATCCCTGAAGATCGAATAAAATTCTATATTATCTTTGTAGTTAAAACCTAATTATCTCGAAGAAGACATATTACGTATTTGTACGGGAAAAATATTTCGTAAAACATACAATTCGAGATTCTGCTCCACAGATGCATTGAAATTGCAAACTGCCATCGATGATGTTATAGCACAATTGGGATATACCGTAGAATTTCCTTCGAACAACAATGCTGATCAATCAGAAAACTGTATCGCTTTCAAGTATACAGATCCCTATGATACTCATGAAATAGTGACTCTACTTTATGATAAACTGCAAAGTATAACAGGCGGAGAATCCATCAGTCTGATCGGATTTTCCTTATTGACCCACTTCAGTGTCAGTCTTTTATATATTATAGGCTGTATGTTCACTTCCATTGAAATCGAAATGAGCCCTGATCTAGGCTCTCTAATTCACTTGAAACACTACAATTACAACGCAAGACTGATGATGCATTTAACAAACATCAAATCTGTTTCTTGTTGTGCGCAAAAGGAACAGAAATATATTGTTGGCGTACTACCACCAATATTTCTCTATGGTAAGATTCATTTATTGGGATTCGGTTTTACGTAAGATTAACAACATCTAACTTATCGATATCTCTTCTAGAATCTGACATTTTTTCAACAATCGTTGAAATGAACAATTCTGTCATTAAGGCTTATATACAGCATGTAAAGCATATCGTTGAAGACTCATAAATTCTTTCTATCTTGGTGTTTTTATGAGGGAACAAATTTGTCCTGTAAGAGGATTTTTCGAATAAAAAATAATTGTGAATGTCTAAGCAGTGGGTGTGTGTGTGTGTGTCATTTGTATTCCAATACACTTTCCTATGATAAATATAGAAACACCTTAATTGAACAGGAGTCAACGTGAACCACCCCTACGCACAGATTATTATAAAAGTATGTTTAATCTCAAGAGAATACATTCCCAAGTCATATACCTTGATTCTGGTACAATTTATGTGGGAAATAGTTTTTGGAAGAAATATTTAACGCGAATGCTATGAACTATGAATCAGTTTCAAGGGGTGGAAGCCACCCTTAAGGTCAAGGTTATAAACACATTTTATCAACTATGTTTCATACATAAGTGACCATAGGAAAGTAATTCTTCTTTTAAATGTAAACAACAAATTAAATGCCATAATGTTTTTGAATTTTCTGAATCTAAATATTCGTGAATTTATTTGAAACATCGAAGAACTTTCATAAGACTATGCACCTTGGCTGCATTGCTGCACTAGCCTTATTTTTTCTCGCTATAAATTTCTTTATGTTATAGATATATATCTACATTAATACAATGAGATTTGGCAAGATTTTTAATTGTGTTCGTCAGTTCTCAACGCAACAAGCAGCACCAAAAGTTTGTATCGTTGGTGCTGGACCAGCAGGTTTCTATGCAGCGCAGCAATTATTAAAAGTTTGTATAAGTTTGTACGATAAGCAATCTTATATGAAATATTCATGTACACTTTTATATTACAGACTTCGCCCAATGTGAGAGTAGATCTGTTAGAGAAATTACCGGTGCCTTTTGGATTAGTAAGATTTGGTGTTGCACCGGATCATCCTGAAGTCAAGAATGTTATTCACACGTTTCAGAAAACCGCAGCTAATCCAAGATTTCAATTTATTGGAAATGTGAACGTAGGCACGGATATTACCATAAATCAGTTGAAAGAACTCTACCATTCTGTTTTACTGGTACGCCATGATTATTGGAGTATAACTTTTAGCGTGTTACTTATTACGTATTTATTAGTATTATTATTTCTGGTGACCGATCCTTGAATTTTAGACGTATGGCGCAGAGGAGGACAGGCTACTCAATATACCAGGGGAAGATTTAAGTAATGTTATATCAGGAAGGCGTTTTGTTGGCTGGTACAATGGAGTGCCGTGGGATAGAAATTTGAATATTAATTTAGACGTAGAGGAAGCAGTGGTTTTAGGTCAAGGCAATGTGGCAATAGACATTGCAAGAATACTTTTAACTCCAGTGGATAAACTCAAGGTAAGGATAACTCATTTACGTCCCACATAATTTTTTTTTATTATACTTTGTAATTGTGAAGTACATATTTTGTTTGATCCGAACTACTTAACTTATAGACAACGGATATTACATCCTACGCCCTAGAAAAATTGTCTCAAAGCAAAGTTCGAAATGTTTGGCTCGTGGGAAGAAGAGGACCTTTGCAAGCAGCATTTACGATAGCTGAGCTTAGAGAAATCATAAAGTTGGAGGGTTGCAAGACTTTCTGGCGTAAAGATGACTTTTCAGGCGTAAGCGAAGTTGTTCCTAATCTTGCAAGACCAAGAAAAAGAATAACAGAACTCATGTTAAAATCATTGGAAGGAATGAACGAAGATAATAAGACTTATGTAAAGGAATTACATCCAATTTTTTTGAGAGGACCAATACAATTTTTGGGATCAGAAAATGTGACAGGTGTCAGGCTGTCTGTAAATCAATTAAAAGGAGAGGATCTGCAAAAGCAAATTGCAGTGGAAACTGATAAATTTGAACAACTTCGCTGTGGAATTGCATTCAGAAGCATTGGATATAAATCGGTTCAAATAGACTCTCATCTACCATTTGATGGAAAGACTGGTCGTGTAAAGAATCTGTCAGGCAAAGTTCACGATAATCTTTATGCGGCTGGATGGGTTGCTACTGGACCAGTAGGTGTAATTTTGTCAACGATGACAAATGCTTTTCAAATAGGCAAATTAATTACCAAAGAATTGGTAGTAGCGGAAAACAAACCTGGAGTAGATGAACTTAAAAGAATTCTTAGCCAAAAAGGCATTCAAGCGGTGTCTTATAGCGATTGGGAGAAAATAGATAAAGTGGAATGCGAAAGAGGAGAAAAGCTAGGAAAACCCAGAGAGAAAATTGTAGATATAAAAGAAATGCTTGAAATAGCTTCAAGATGATACATGGAATTAGAATTGTTACTTTTATACATAAATATATGTATATAATATATTCAATTAATTCTAACGAATATGACAAAATAATGTAACTAATATATTTTCTATGTGGGATATACTATCACTCATGTCTGTGATAAAGACTCGATTATTATACTAAGTTTTTAATGAAAATAAACGTGTAATAATGTGTACAAACATAGTCTTGCAATTTTCCCGAGGGAGAAAGAGAGAGAAAATGTCAACATCGGAGAAACCGGCGTTACTATACCTTTAACATTTTGTAGGTTATGTTGATACAGATTATTTGAGGTTACTTTAACATCGTCTCCTAACATGCACACTGCTCTCTCAGCTGCGATATTATTTAAATTATCAGAAAGGTACATGTATTAACGGACATAAGTAAAACGACAACATGAACATAAGAGAGCCAAAAAAGAAACACTACGTAAGATTGAAACCACAATCTCCGCTCCCTATTACAATTGGAAATCACAACAAATGGAATGTATACACGGCCCATCTTACACATCTTGGCGTATGTGTTTTAAATCCCGATGAAATACATGCCCTTCATACTATGGTATTTTATACTTAATATAACTATCCTTCTTTCTATTTGCATTTAGTTCATATGCTACAGCTAATAGGACTTTTCAGGGATTCTTTGGAAAAGGCTCTTTATCAAGAAGTTATCCGTCCTTTGGAAAAGGCAAGTACGGAGCACCACCAGTCATCAGAAATAGACAATGGCTTCGCAGAGAACAATGGTCAAAAGAAGAAAGAGAACTAAATATAGAGTCTGAATTTGAGGCAAATTTGAAAGTAGATAACGAAGCGCAAGGAAAATTGACACAATTTAGGAAAAACACGTCAAGTCAAAATGACCAGGGTAGCGTTACATTTTGTATATGGATATTATAAAGATACAAATAGTTGTACATACCGTACCGTATAAAATCTAATAATATTAATTCTTACTCCAGACGTTACTGCAATAGAAGAAATAAAAATAATTGAAGGAGTAAATTGCAATGATGTAAAAGAAAAGAATAAGAGAAACTCACGACACACGCTTAATAATAAGAAAGATGATATTCCTACCAATTATACAGTGTCTGATTCGAGCGAAGAGGATGATGTATGTATCATAAACAATGAGGAAATACAGTATGATTCGTTCTCAAAGAATAGAGCCCAATCGGAGCTGTCCAATTACAAGATCGAAGATACAGATCAATGTGCAAGAGAAAATATTAATACTAATACAGATAATAGGTTGCTGGTTTTACCAGACAGTGATTCAGAGAATGAAGATTATTTAAAGAACATTACTCCAAGAGTGGAACCCGCAAGTTATCCTATTCGAGAAACATTGCATCTAACTTATGAGGAAACATTTTTTCTATTATACGGATTAGGGTGTCTTAAATTGTTAAATTTCGATGGCACAATTTTAACCATCGATGGTGCTTGGGAATATTTCTCCAAAAGGGACAAGTACTTCATACAAAAATATGTTGTATATCATTACTTTAGAAGCAAAGGTTGGGTCGTAAAACCTGGCCTTAAATACGGTGGTGATTTCTGTCAGTATTCCATGTTCTTGTAATATAGGTATTAATTTAATAAGAGTCTTTACAATAGATATTTCTTATATTTTACAGTACTCTACAAACAAGGACCACCCTTTTATCATGCTTCTTATATTGTAATTATTGAGGTCATTGATGCAGATATTCTTGTCTCGCTTCCAAGTAAAAATATGAGAAGCTTAACGTGGAATACTTTATTAGGATTGGAGAGACTATCGGAAACTGCTGCAAAGGTAATACATATTTTATCTCACCAATCAGAGTATTAATATCTGTATTACTAATGAAGTAATTATCCATACAGGAAATCCTCTTTGCTCAAGTTTTATGGCCTTCGTCTGTACCTCTGGACTCTGTACCAACAAGCCCCGACGTATTGTGTGAGTTTACTGTGAAAGAGCTCCTGTGGAGAAGATGGAATCCGAAACACAATAATAATACAACATACGTAGCTGTCGATGACGAGGACTGGTGTTAAGACTCTACGTAATTTGATCTCGATAATTCTAAAATTGTATACGTATATAGAACTCATTTATTTAATACACAATTTTTATATACTCCAGTTTTTAATTATTATACATTACATTATTTATATATTATTATCTGTTAATTCAGTTCCGGCGATGCAGTCTGATGGGCTTTCAAGTTCTTCCTCACTTTTGTTGGAACTCCAGTCCGTCTATATTCGCTTCTTTCATTCAAATATTCTTGTTTGCATTGTTCGTTGAAATCTTTGTCGTAGAACCATTTCTCCAAACAGCCTAACAGTGCTGTATTCTCTTTTCTACACATTGCAAAACTGAAGACATTATATCCTTTGCAGCACTCCGTGAATGCTAGAATTATAACAATCACGCATGATATTTTAAGTTTAATGAACATATTATTTATAAACTTCGATACCTTTACAAAAGAAAATTCTGAGGATACCTTTTACTTCGGGGATACACTTTTCGGTCCTACTTTTATCTCTGATTCTCTTTGGTATTACAATGTTTTGTTCGACTTTCCTCAAACTTTTGTCATCGGGATCACCTGCAAATAATGTTAACAAATTATCTCTCACAACAAATCTGAGACGATCCTATAAGACCTGACGTCTCTCAAGTTTACATTAAATTATGAACTGTATGGCCCAATATTTTTTACGGAATACACAATCAACGTTTCTCGTTCGTACCAAAAATGGTGTTTCACGAAGTGACATTTCAAATTTAAAAAATTATCTAATTTTACTAATAAAGTAACATTACATAACCTAGAATCTGAGAAGCTCATAAATTGCAACCGGAATCAGTATTTGTCAAAGCATTATTTCGATCGTTAAAGTTAAATTATAAATATAATTACCCAATCCATGAGGACCAGTCCTACTTAACCATTTACGAGGTTTAGTTTCTGTTTCTTCGATTTGTTCGGCAGTCATATTCCGCTTGTATGGTTTGTATTCCAGGTATGTTCAATACATGCTCAATGTACACTGGTGAAAACGAGTGTGTTATACGAATACAAACTTCATATTCTATCTCATTTTATCCTTTCACGTCGTGGATTGTATAGTCGGCGCCGTATTCAAGTCCGAGAGCAACGATACCGACAGGCCGCGCTCGTGAGTGTGCACATTTGAGACTTGTCACCGCGGTTCTAAAAAGGAATGTTCGTTTCATTAATCGTTCAACGATATAATAATATATAGTATTTGTGGTACATCAGTTGCCTATTGATCTGTATTACAGGTATACCGATAAAATGATCATTTCCCATTAATATTAAGCACTTTCATAAGAAAAATTCATTCCACTAAGATAACCTTACTTAAATAGACGCTGTGCCTAATTCAAATTTACACGTCATATTATTTGAGTTTTTGCTGTAGCGATAAACTTCAATTTAACGTAATTCTTTCTAGACTTGATTGAGAGCGAGAAACTAAAATAAACATGGATAGACTCCTGAGATTAGGAGGAGGTATGTCTGGCCTGAATCAGGGACCTCCACCCTCTGATGCCCCTGTTGTTGACACAGCAGAACAGGTGACGTTTCTTAATAAGAATACAATTTGAGAATATTAATTCATATATACTTTCAGAATAAATATTGCCTTATATGGTATGTAATTCATGTAGCTGCGCACGTGGCTACACGTAATTACTCTACTGATTCCTGCTCTCCTTATGAAACAGTTTTTTAAATTACAGGTTTATATATCGTCTTTGGCACTTCTAAAAATGCTAAAACACGGTCGTGCTGGTGTACCAATGGAAGTGATGGGTCTTATGTTAGGAGAATTTGTAGACGATTACACGGTTCGTGTGATCGATGTGTTCGCTATGCCTCAAACAGGAACGGTAAGTTACCGAATCACTGTTTATCCAGTATTAATTCGCTGTTGTTTTTTGTAACACATATTTGTATATTTTAGGGTGTCAGTGTAGAAGCGGTTGATCCAGTATTTCAGGCAAAAATGTTAGACATGCTTAAACAGACAGGAAGACCCGAAATGGTAGTAGGATGGTACCATTCTCATCCTGGTTTTGGATGCTGGCTTTCGGGAGTAGATATCAATACGCAACAGTCGTTCGAAGCCCTAAGCGAAAGAGCTGTCGCTGTTGTAATCGATCCCATACAGTCTGTGAAAGGAAAGGTCGTCATTGATGCATTTAGATTAATCAATCCAAACATGATGGTACGTTTGCCAAATTCATAGAAAAACAACGAATGAAGTTTATACGACAAAGTGGAGAGTTTTAAGATTATCGTTTTTCGATCTAGGTTCTTGGACAAGAGCCTCGACAAACTACGTCGAATTTAGGACACTTACAGAAGCCATCGGTTCAGGCTTTGATCCACGGCTTGAATCGACATTACTATAGCATTAGTATTAACTATCGGAAAAATGAACTTGAACAAAAGATGTTGTTGAACTTGCACAAAAAGACATGGATGGATGGCCTTACGCTTGCTAAATACTCAGAACACAGTAAATTGAACGAAAATATCGTATCAGAAATGCTTGAACTCGCCAAGAATTATAATAAGGTACGTAGTCGTATATCACAAAATATAATTGCAATTGTATATCACATATGACTAATGAAATCATAATTCGTGTAATAAATACAGGCTTTAGAAGAAGAGGAAAAAATGACACCAGAACAGTTAGCTATAAAGAATGTTGGTAAACAGGATCCGAAGAGACATTTGGAAGAAAAAGTTGACACACTTATGTCTACCAATATTGTTCAGTGTCTGGGTGCTATGCTTGACACTGTTGTATTCAAATAACTATTTCTCAAAGCGTCATTCACGATATAACATTTAAGGAAAATACACAACTTTTTAAACGATCCACGTTTATGGTGTTTATACCCATGAATAATGAGTGTTAACGTTTTTTGCGCTAATGTCAAACGTTTTGTATGGTTACTGATCCTTTCTTTAACAAAAAAAAAAAAGAATACAACACAACATCAATTCAATTTATATGTTTTTATTCAAAATATGAATTTATATTTCTCAAAATTTCATCATCATACCATACACTCTTTTGTCAGATATTCACATATCTGAAGTTATACGATGCTCTTAGTGGCATTTATATAAACTAAATACTGAAAATACAGTAATAGATCTGTAAAAAATAAGATATAAAAGTCAAAGATTTGGATGTTGTAGTAGGAAATTTCTTGACTTATTTCTTAACGTAAAATACTCTATATACAAAATTTTCTTCTGGATTTCTTTACAAAGTAGTATCAGTGAATTGAGTTTTGTATGTTACGTAGCACCTAAGACTAAACATTGTATCATCATTGATGATTTTAAGTTCGTATGATTGAAACTTATCTTTAGACAATATAAAATAATTCCGTCATGATTTCAAAACCATCGAAACAGAATCCCTGGAACTATACGATCTAAGACACATGTACAAACTTATATCATAATAGCAGAATTTTCTTACAGAAACTTAATGAGAAATCTAGAAAATGCATTGCGTTTCTTTTGTAAATTATGAATGTGTATGCACGTTCTATAAACTTGTGCAAAATTATACTGTTTCGCTTTGAGAACATTCGGTGATACAGCTACAACTTAGGCTTGGAAACATATGTTTTCGTTTTACATGGTCATTTTTTCGAGAAAGCGATTAAGCTTCTTCAGGTGCTTCTAAATCTTTGTCTTTCTTCTTCTTCTTCTTCTTTTTCTCTTCTTTACCTGTAGGTTCCTACGAAAAAGAAGATATTTCCATTTCAAATTACACACGATATTTTATTTAAAAGATTCAAAAATGTCTTAAAAATACCTCTACTGTTTCATCGACAACCATCGATTCATCTGCTTCCGACTCTTGCTTATCCTTCTTCTTTTTCTTCTTCTTTTCTTTCTTTTCTTTCTTCTTCTCTTTCGGCGACGTCAGCTCGGGATCTTCCGCTGGTTCATCTTTCACAGTAGTATCGAGACCCGGTTCTGCTGACTTTTCTTCCTTTACTATCGTCTCTTCGTATTTCCGTTTTTTAGCCACAGCATCGGACACGCCATTTGTTTCAGTCTTTATTTGCATATAAGGAAAATATTACGATATATTCAATTGTATAATTCCATGAGATTCACACTTTCAAAAGTTACCTTAACTTCGGAGTAATCATTGAAACTTGACAACCAATCAGCTGGTGTATTTTCGTTTGGCTTTCCGTGCTTATCCAATTTTCCTTCGATTATCATACGCTTTTTCATTGATGCCTTAGGTCCTAAGCCCCATTTTCGTGGATATGCATCTCTTTCCATAATAACTCTTTTAATCTTTGCGGCTACTCCATGATCGCAAGCCGTCATTGTTGGAGATGTCATTAAAGCTATCCCTGTAGAAATTAAAGTGAATATTAATATTAAATTTGATACTAGTTGGATACAGCGCACAATATTTAATGTTTAGTGCTGCTGTATTATTTTAGAAACGTATAGATACCAAGTGCTATAGCTTCGCCCTTGCTAGTTACTATAACAATTTCCTGGTTCAATTCTATGCCTTCATCGTACATCAGAATACCAGGCAGCATAATTTTAGCTCCATAACAAATAGCATTCACCTATCAATGAATGTTACATTTTATCGTATTGAGCTCTTGTGTATTTTTTAATAAGGTATACGATCACATAGAAATAATTAGCGGAAACACTTACGGCACTGTCTTTCATAATGATTCTTTTATGATTGACGAGAAGTGCTTCCAGTGGTTTGATCACACGTCTTAAGTATGATTCGTCCCCATGATTTTCGTATAACCATTGAGCATCTAAAATATCGTGCATAGTAACCATGTTATCGTTTTCTGACTGAACACCAGAACGATTCCGCCGAAGTTCCTGCATTTGGCATCCAGTTCCTAAAAAGAGTCCAAGGTGCACGCATATGGTCCTAATGTACGAGCCAGCTTCACAACTAACTCGGAAGACTCCCATGTTTCGTTCGTTATCATAATCGAGGAACCAGCTGTCGTAAACTGTTCTAACACGAAGCTGACGTTTTACTGCAGATATCAGAGGAGGTCTTTGGAAGAGAGCACCACGTAATTTCTCTAAAGCTTGTTGTACCTGAATCGCAAGAATAAATTGTGATGGTATGTATCGTAGAAAAGAAATTGTAGAAGTTGTAAAATTGAGATACAAACTTTTTGAAGACTTTCTGGAGCAGAATGCAATTTAAAAACAGCTATATATTCTTTTCCTGCTGATTGCTGTGATTTGGCTAATCTCGTTGCTCTATCGATACACACTATTAGACAGCCCGATACTTTTGGATCTAAAGTACCAGAATGTCCAGTCTTTTCTACTTTCAATATTCTCTTTATCCATGCTACAACTTCGTGCGACGATGGATTACACGGTTTATCCAAGTTGATACATCCTGATTTAATGTATTCCGACAATGGACGATTTAATGGTGTCGAACCACTAGTTAACGGAGTAAAATGTTTGGTGCGTGTCAGCATTTTATCGAAATTCTAAAAGAAACAAGTGGGTTTTTAAATACAATCACTCGAACGATATCTTACGAATTTAATTTTCAGAGTAAATCGCAATAAGTATTACCTTGAACAGCAGCGGCCAATCTTTGCAATCGAGTGGCACCTGCTCGGTGGAAGGTTCGAGCTGACATTTCATTGCCACTTGAATCTCCCCAAGAGATTTCTTCTTGCTCTTCTTCTTCGTTTTGTCTGTGGAAAGAGGCTCATTAACCTATCGTAATCAATAGTTTATGTTGTCAGTAAGAGACAGTATATGCAACAATGGTCCATCGCGCTGAAGGAAACAACGTTATTACATATAATAATGAGACTCATTTTTTTAACATATCCGTATTTACTTCGATATATGAAATCGGAGATTTGGTAAAACTACGAAACACGTGTTTATCGTAGTCAACTACATCGAGTTTATAACAGAAAGTACATGGTTTACAAAACCTATACGGATAGAAACATTCGTGAAACGGAAAATAATGATATCTACTTTGTTAACTTCATATTATAATAGATGTTACATATATAAATAATAAATTATTACCGCTTTCTGCCATTTTTGAGCCAGCAATAACACGTGCAGTCAACTCAAGCAATCAAGTAAACGGGAGTAGCGACATCAAACACTGTGCGCATAGCATCATGCGCATCGTCAACTAATTAGAGATGGCGCGTGGAAACACTCACTGTGAGTATAATTACTGAACATTCGAAAACTCAAGAATCGTAAGTTTTGATCTTTATAAATTTGTAGGATTACGAAAGAAATATATGATATTCAGAATTTCTAGACAGTCATTGCGTTTTTCAAAATATTTTTTGTTGTCATACAACATTTTGTCAGACGTAGATACATAATTTGGAAAGTAAAGTGTGCAAGGAATTTTTCTATGAATTCTCAGCTTTTCTGATTCTTCCAATTTGCCGAGATTCGATTGAACTTTGACTTTTCCAATTTCCAAATTCGTATATTTTTGCGAATTTACTATTCATTTTTAGTACTTTACTATACATTATTTAACGCCAGTGATATTTATTACATAATCAATAGTAAATGATCGCACTTATTAATAATGTATTAGTAGAAGATTCTAAAACACAGTACAGCAGTTCTTTAATCTTATATTTCTGATGTTCGAAAATATTACATTAACGTTCCATTACATTCATTGCATTGAAAAAGACACATCTATCAGAAGTATAAAAATGAATTGAACTCTAAACACTATCGTAAAAAATGCGTTAAATTTGTGTAAAGAATCTGAGATTTTTCGAAATAGAACGTGTTGTCTGACTCGGCCAACGCATGTGTTTTCCAACTGGAGTTGCTTTGAACGGTTCGAGCTGCTGCATGCTGTTGCAGAGCGCAGAGTACCCTGTCATCAACGCGTTTGGTTCCCGCGGTAAGCCGCGTAAAGGTGAAACGGGGCTAAAAACGAGCAGTGTGATAAATGTAGAAAAAGATTTGCTTATGCCGGGTATCGCCGCAATATGTTTGTGGAAAACTTAGAAAGAGAATTTTATCGTGTAATACAAGGAGACGTAAGTTGAAATTTGAATAATTCACGCTGCAAGAAATCTTGAACTTTATATTTTCGTAGAGGTTAAAGAGTAATGACCGCATTTTTATATAGTCTTTATTTATATTGAAATTTCTCAACAATTGTATCAATATACGATCGCAATAAAACGATCCTCGTAATATGAATCTCTTCAGTCACCACTTGGTGTGCATTGTCTACCCTGTCACTTGTGCAAAATTTCTCTGGCTTTATTTTTTTATTTTTATATCCCAAGTGAACTAAATATTTTGAAAAGTTGAAGGCTGGTGTACAATAGGATACATAAACAAATATCTCCAAGCATTCAAGAATTGAAACACAAAAATACAAGCGGATAAAACAATCTGTAATTCTTCTGTTTACAGAGATGCTTGTTACTAGTAAACTTTGACATTGATGCAATTTGTGCCTGCAGAATATTGCAACAGCTTTTTAAAAATGACAATATTATATATACTCTTGTGCCTGTCCAAGGCATAAACGATATGATACGTGCCTACGAAGAAAATTGTGAAGAGGTAAGAAAAGCTATGATGTATTTTTTTACAAAGGTGTTACATACTGTATAATATAAACAATTTATATCCTTTTAGATAAAGAATGTTATTATGGTTAATTGTGGCGGTACGCTGGATCTTGTAGAACTACTACAGCCTGCGGAATCTGTGATATTTTATATTCTTGATAGCCATAGACCCTTTGACTTATGTAATGTATATTCAGAAGGACAGGTCCGCATACTTGGCAAACCTGACGTCGAAGACGAAATACCAGAATACAACGATGTCTTTAGAGACGATTCCGTAATTACTTCATAACAATTCTTTCTATGAATTTTTCCTTGTACGTATACAGTGCGCGAGCATTATTACATATATTCTTATTGTTTCCAGTCCGACGAAGATAATTCAGGAAGAGAATCCGACGGTGAAAACGAATCTCAGCATACGAAACGAAGAAGATTAAACGAGGAAGATCTTGCCAAAAGAACGAAAAGAAGACAATGGGAAGAAAATAGAGCAACTGTCCTATTCAATTATTCGCAGTATAGCTATTATGGAAAATCAGTGTGTACTTTAACAAATTGTTTAATGCATGCGTAATTCTTTGCATATAAAAATTAATAATATTTCTATGTTTATAATAGAGCGCAACAGTCATTTTTGAGATGGCGTGGCACATGTCAAAGGATAATTTAGATATGGCATGGTGGGCCATAATTGGTTCGACCGAACAAGCAATTTTAACTAAAGTCGAATCAAGGGTGAGCGTTTTGCAGGAAGGAACGCTTCAAGCGCACGTCTCAAGGCTAATGCACAAACAAAGTGCCGAAGTCGATAATGAATCACAACATCAGCAAACTGCAGTTAGGGTAACGTACGATAAAGAGTATCCTTTTAATACTGTGTTACGCTATAATCATAATGAGGAAGAAATACAATAGTGATTCCTTACATGGTATAATTAGCCTTCATTTAGCGTTGTATCGTCATTGGTCAGTAGAAGCTAGCATGAGGCATTCAATGCCAACAGCGGTATCTTTAAAACTTTGGTCGATTAGGGGTGAACAACGCTTGAGGGAACTTTTAGCGGAAATGGGTTTACCAATCGCTGAATCGAAACAACGATTTTCCGCAATGGATCTCACACTTAGACAAGAATTTAGACAAATGCTTGAAAAGCTAGCTGGAAAATATAAAGTCGATAGTGTTATTGGAACTAGTTTTACTCTACAATATGGTTATCGTTTTAAATACTGCGCTGCGGATATAGTTTACGCCATGCTGGCATTAATGGAATCTTCCGTAAGTTTATATTATTTATATTATTTTTTTTTTTGTTTCTATTATAATATTTGCAATATTATTTCAACAACATTTCAGACAGAAGAAAAACTGCCACAACGTTGTTTTCTTGACGCATTAGATTGTTTATCACGAACGAATAAAGACATCCTAGAAAGTGGTATTGAAAACGCAAAAATGATGCTTCGTCATATATTTAAGACTGCTCAAGGAATTTTAGAAATGAAGCAGACCATAAACGCTGGATCGTTTCTTTATATCGTTATTTCGGAAGGAAACGCAAATAAGCATTTGTTCGCACATTCTTATTCATTAACGATGTTAGCACAGTTCACTTTAAAAGCTTACGTTAATTCATCGAGAAACAGGCGAGCTCCTGAATGGCCATTGGTAGCTTCTTCTACGTACAGTGAGAAAGAAGGAACGTGTCTTCTTATTGGAATACCACCAGTATGCGAAGACCAGCCAAGGAGGTAAAAATATTTGATTTTTTATGATATATTAATTATATATAATTATTATTATTATTATATTTTGTGAAATTGTAGTCTCTTTGGAAAAGCCTTCGAACAAGCTGCTAAAAACACAAACTGCTTCATAGAGGCAGACTATTTTGATACTACGAGTAAGATAATTTTAATTTGTTTTCGTTTCTTCATACCCTGTTTTTTTATTTGCGAGATGTATTAACGTGAATATTTCTTGTTTCAGTAATAAGACTGAAAATAGAGGAAAGGCCCAAATTTTTGGATGCTCTGGCAGCACTTCTAGCATGAAGCTATTTTTTTTTAAGAAAAGAAAAACAGAAATTGATTTGACGTACATACCAGTAAGATTGTCCCACTCGATTATTTATTTTATAGTACGACAGTACAAATGACAGTGACATAATTTTTAGAACTCACGACGAAGGGATCAATATAGTTTACTTTATTTTTGATGATGTATCGTGTATGATAGTATACTAGGATATATTTTTTGACTAGCGAAAACACACAAATTGTACGTTTTATAGGTAACGACACGTGTAGCTTTAATTTTATAGAATACGACATGTACAAAGTAGAGTTTATAATACGCTTAAAATATCTGAATTTCCATATCATACTTAGTAATCAAAAATATCATTTTAACAGGAATTTTGATTTAAAAGAAAATAAGACAATAGACACGATATTTGTAAGTAAATTAATAAGAAATAAAAGAATATAATAAATTGACTGAATTTCTTAAGTTGTACAGTATTGTATACTTTTAAATACATCAACATACTCACCTTATGGATGTCTGGTTAAAGAAAAAAGAAAAAGAAAAAAGAACGATGGAGATTTCTCATTGACATGTGCCCTTTCGGCGTTTATTAAGTAGTACATAATCATATATTAACGTATTCGTGTGCGTGTGTGTACACTTAAAAATACAATTCGTTCAATTTTTTTGGCTATGATATTTATACATGTCTTTTGGTTACATCCACAAAGGGTTGTGCGAGTACAAACACAATTTTCCGCGCGAGATCAGTCCCACAAAAGGATCGATGGTATCACAGAGACAGGATTAAGAAGATAGGAGGGGGTTCCATTATTTAGTGGTTCTCTCAGTGACCACTGAAAAACCTAACTGCTCCTTCCTTCGTATAGTTTTCGAGAATCCGTAAAAAAAGTCAGTTCATCACCTGTAGTCTTATATTAAATTCAGGATGTAACTTGATCGTTTTTCGCAGTCTTATGCACGGCTACTATTTTATTTATTGGCAATTTATCATTACGAAATCCATCGACAAATTGCTGTACAGAGTCAACTGTGATCTCTGCACCATCTTCCATTACAACGTAAACTCCCCGTGGTATGTCTATAGCTGTTAGAAGTGGCACAGCATCATCGAGACCAACGAATTCCCGAAGAATATCCGACGTCTCGCACTACGATTAAAAATTGAATCTTTTATGATTTCATTATAATAAGCGACACGCGAAAGAAATACACAAGGTATATATCATACATACGTCTAATGCTACATAAAATTGTAAAACATCATCTGGATCGTCGTAATTAGGATCGTAATCAGGTCGATCCCTTCTATAGGCTTGTGCTGCTGGTAATAATACACTTTCCGCAAATTGTATCTCACAGTCATCACCCTCTGCAACACCAAAGCCCGAAAACAAGGAGAAATGCGGATAATCTGGTATCTTGTTACGCGATTAGCAATTTTGATTTACTTGCAGAAATATCTTACCAACAAACAAGATAATTGCAGGAGCATCGTGTAAGGATGTAGCGTACTTTTCAGTTAGAATATTAACCAGACGACTTGTCCAAGGGAAATTCTATTGAATGTTAATAATAAACCATACGTTATAACGTTGATATAAAGATTTTTAAATTAAAAGATTAAAAACGATACTTACCAAACCCTCAGGATCTTCAAGTAATTCCGCGCGACCGTCCAAAGTAATGATATTGTCCCGAGGATCAAGTATTACTAAAGTAGGTATTGCTTGCACATCGAGAGCTCTCGCCAATTTCCGGCGCCTCTCTTCTTGACTAAAAGGTATTCGTAGCCATGGCATGCTCTCCGTATAAATATTGTACGACTCTTCGCTCCTAATATTATAATAAAACAATGCACATCCATCATAAACGTTGCCTATTGAATTACACCTTTTCTCGGAAATTATTTAACAATAGAAAAATATTCTTACCTATCGGAACTTACAAAGATCACCTCAAAATCATGACCCCGCTCTCGGATTCTTTGATAAGTGTCCACGAGTTGCGGCGTAAAGGCTTTACAGGGTGGGCACTAAAAATTAAATTAAAAAAAAAAAAATCGTTTCACATTGAATTGACCAAGCTCGTTGAATGAGCGAAAGTAACCGACTAAATTGACAGAGTCTTTATAATGTCGGTAGAAGAAATTAACGTATCCCGCAATTATACTGTTAGAGAGAAGAAGTGCAGAGAGAAAGAGAGTAGCGCATTCAAGAGCAACCGCCAAGAGGAAAGTTAGCGAAGGCGCAATGAACATAAATTGAAGATCTCTTTGTGCTGTCGTTACTGCGAGACATAATGTAGTACGGTTCGTAACATCGTTAAATTCTTACCCAATGAGCACTGAAGTAGACACCCTTGAAGCAGTGGCGGAGTTCTTCATGAAGCATGGGTTCATTGCTGTCGCGTGCACCGCAAGGCAGCAGAGGTCCATCTTCAAGCGACGCTTTGGGATGCGGCGGTCGCCAAGGAAATTCACCACCGCTGGGATCTCCGATCGTTCTCTCCACACCCCCTCTTGTAACTACTGAACCGTTTGAGCCTTCCAATAATATCAAAGTCGGCACGCCGGCTTTTATCCGATACCTTCGAGTCAATCTCGTCTGTAAAAAGAATTTCCAAAACCCTTGTGAATATTCAGTATGTATTATACTTGGACTCTCGCTCGTTACATCTTCTTATATTTCGACTTTTGATCCAAGTCCATACGAAACATGATTTGAAGGGTAATAGTTTAATCTTACAAGCGTAACCCGATAGCAAGGGTCAGTGGTAGAAGAAAAAACCGGCATTGGATCTTCATCCAAGTACGATGGATAAGTGAGTAGTGGTACACATAAGTAATTCAGAACACGGAGCATGGGTACGGAGAGCGTTTCTTCCGTTATCCTTAGTGCTACGTCAAACCCTAGTCGGGTGCAAAGGGCGCAACGAGTGCCTACAAGGGGAGTGGTGTCTGCTGACAATGAGTGCTGTCCCTCCTGCCAGGGTTGCATGATTACAGTAGAATGGGAGGCGAAGGGAAAGGATTGAGGCGCGACGCTAGTGATGGATTTAATGCAAAAGGTTTCCAACTTGCGAAAAGATAAGGGTGAACGTAGCTCTCACGAAGGTTCGCAATTACCTCTGACAGGGTGGGCCAACGAATCTCGCAAAAATGATCAACCAAAATTCTGCTATTGGTTGAAAAAGAAAAAGAACGTCAGCTATGTTAAAGCAAGTTAGGGCCAATAACTGTAACTTTCGAAATGAACTATGCCCTTAGGATGATGCAAATTTCTGTGCAGTGATTTTTAATTACGTTCGATTACGACAGAAAGGAAAATCAATAGAGCGCTTGGGACGAACCTCCAAAGTAGATATTAGGCAAGGGGTTCTCAGAGAGAAAGAAACAACCACGCTTGGGTACGTGATTATCCCCACGAGACTCGACCCACAGTTCTCTCATTGCTAAATGAGATTTAACCCTCTTTAGCTGAAATCATCTAAACAGCCCAGACATGCAAATATTATTGAGCTCGGGTGCCTGACTGGCATAATGTCCCCGATTGCGAACCCTGTTTATAATGAGCTTGAGATAAGGGTTAAGTCGTTTTGCGATACTGTGCGGTTCCTGGAAAAATGGATGCTAATAGCCGAAAGAGGAGTCAGCAGGTAGACAGTAGTAACGGCCGTGCCGTCGGGGAGACACAAAAAATAGATATAGTGAAACCCACTGCATCAAGTATCAAAAGCTTGGTATTCAAATCTCCCAGGAGAATTTTTGCAGACAAGACTCGTCTGAGAACTTTAATCGTCATGAGTCACGAAATAAATTTTTCCGTCACAGTGGGTCGTAGCAAAAACTTATTTGTACAAGTCTCATGAATACCACGGTTACGGGTCGAGTGCCTCTCTGACGTGTTGTTTTAATCGCTGTTATTTCAATTTATAAAATGCCTCTGGACTGTATAAAGAATCTTTAAAGAGTACAGCTGCGTACTCGAGACTCTACCAATTTTAGTGAATGCACGTGGTATCTTTACCGAGCGGTGCTTAACAATGAGGACATAAATTCCCTCGTTACTTTTTGCTGTCAGACGCGTCGATCGATCTCCTCAGACTACCAAGAAAAAAAGTGTTTCCCTCGATAAGCTGATCGACAGCGATGCCAGCCGACAATGAGTGCCGTCTCTTGAGGAAGTCTGTTCGATGACAACAGAATGGGAAGCAGAAGGAAAAGAATTCGAGGATGCCAATAGTTATAGTTATAGGCATTGCAATCTTCTAAACCTGCGGCGACGAGATGAGACGTCGAGCGACACGAAACTGTAGATGTAGATTTTAGTGAGCCATTAGTCGCGATTCTAGACAAGCAAACTATTACCCTCTTCTTTATTAATTAAAAGTTTCTAATACTACAGATAATTAAAATCGGTATTAAGCCAAAAGCCCATATAGGAGACGTCAGCAATTGGAAATCAATCAATCCGTTAATTGATACACGGAGAAAAGTGCGTCGGTGATTATCAGAGTGAATGGTAGGAGAAAGCGATTAGACAGCGGAAATAGGCCGGCGA